>CM066031.1:502588136-504063115 GCA_033557465.1 Ichthyophis bannanicus | reverse complement strand
AAACAATTTGGTAATGTGTACTAATGGTCAATGTTAGTGCATTTTAATACATCAGTCCTTTATGCCAACACTGAAATTTGCCCTTTTGCTTGCAAACAAAAGCATAGACACTCTAAGATTAGTTATAAGGAAAACAGATATCAAACTATTAGTTTTTCAGAGGTACAGTTCATTATTGATGGTCTTAAGGAAGCTAAAACTAGATTATGAATTAATGATTTTCAGAAAAATATACGTACTCTCTGCTATCTCCCTGTCTTGCAAGGCTAGCAATGTTCATTGTTATCCTATCCCCCTTTCTTTTCAGCTTTCAATAACAATCCAAGGTCACATAATGTTTGCCTGTAATGATGCAGCTGACCTATTGTACAATGGCATTTTTCTGACCTTTAACAATTTAGTCTACCATGGCTCATTTTACTAATTTACTTATTGAAATAAAAACAAGATTACTCCTTCCAGTTTAAAAGCTTGAACTAATAGAAGAAGGAAACAGCGTAAAGAGGACCAATATGCGTGTAACCTTTTTTTTAATGTATCAAGGTTTTGAAATAATACATTCCAGTAAAAAAGGAGAACCATCAATCAATACAACATTAAACATTAAACAAAAGGAAAAAAAAAAGAGAGGAAAAAAATAGATGGTGAAGCCCACATAATTGGGGATCAATGTTCCATAACTTAAGGAAATGAATGAAGAAACAAGGCATTAAATTAGCCACATATTGGTGGAGCAGTTACGGATACTAGTACACCACCTTATACCATTACCTCTACCTGTCAGACAGAAAACGTTCCAACTGGGAGACATCTGAAAAAACAAACGTGTTCCCCTGTAAAGTCAAAATACACTTACAGGAAAATCGTAGAAAAAACATGGCCTCCAAAGACAGAACACGAGGCCTCAGTTCTAGAAACTGTTTCCTACGGATCTGGGTAGAATGTGTTACGTCTGGAAAGACGTTCAGTTTCTGACCACAGAAAGAGGCAGTCCAACAAAAAAGCACTTATCAATACAAGTCGTGGATTGCAATTATTTTTGAAAAACACTTTGAGTATCCTCAACTTAACTGGCTCAGTGGAAAAAGTCATTGATAGCATATTTCACTTAGAAAATTATATCCCCTGTATCCTTCAAAAAGACAGTTAAGTTCTGGCTAATTGAGGGACGGAACTCATCCATGTTCCCTTTGGCAAGCGAGGCCACCCACGTTCTGATGAGTCTATAGAAAGCCTGAATAATTTCAATTGAGTCAGAAATTTTTAATATTTCTGTAAAATATTTAACTAAGAGAATTTCAGCAGAAAGTAAGTGAGTCCATGGAAAATTTAAGAACCAAAGATTCCTAGACCTAGATGAGTTCTCTAAGGCTTCCATTTTAGTATGCACAGCAAGAAAATCTTTAATGCGCACCACAGTTACAGAGGAAATTGACTGTACTTGAATCACAACCTTAGCCAAAGAATGGTCCAAAGGAACTACTCTAGTATGTAATTTGTGCAGTTTATCTGCAGTTGCCTGCGTAAACTGACATACTGAAGAAATTGTGGAACTTAATTTAAGATCAATACCTTTGATAGCACCCATCAGATCTTTAAGGGTGACCTCTCCTGTCAAGGGTGCTTCTGGGGATCCAGAGGCTTCTGTAACTATCCAAGAATGAACCAGTTTAGGGACCTCCACAACAGAACCTCCCAGTCCAAACCCAATGTATCCAGATCAAGAATTATAGATGATAGGGGAGGGAGTGGCTTATGACCTCTGGAGCTTAATGTTGCTCCATCCAGTGATGACTGCACTACTAAGGGGTGTATAAGATGATTATCTATAGGGCTGGTCACTTTCCCTGCTCCCACAACAGGTAGGGGCTCTTTTTGTCCCCTCTTTTTATTCTGTTTACCCAATGAAAAAATTGTAAAAATAGAACAAGAGAAAAATCACAAGAGAGCAACAAGAAGAACACCGGGGTGTCGCTGGTGCATTGAAGGGGCATCAAAGGGACATGTCCTGCCCCTTTGAGCATGCCCCTTTCGGCCACATCCTATGGGCCGCAACATGCAGCTACATATAGCAGTGGCAGCTTTTATGATTCTGAGAAGGGTCCTTCCGCCAGGCACTAGGTGTCCCACTTGATGCCTGTCCGAGCCAGCATCTGATCCCGGGGAGGACAAGCACATGACAGAGAGCAACAGTAGACAGTCAAGGGGGCAATGGAAAACCCCTCTGTCCTCCGCACATTCAACACGATCCCAAGGTGCACAACTGCAGCAGCAGCCTTTATGATACTGAGAAGGGTCCTGCTGGACAGTAGGTGTCCCACTCGATGCCTGTCCAAGTCAGCGTCTGATCCCAGGGAGGGCAAGCACACGGCAGAGAGCAACAACAGGCAGTCAAGGAGGCGATGGAAAGCCCCTCTGTCCTCCTCACATCCAATGTGATCCCCTGTGTGTAACTTTTTAAGAAGCCAAAATCTTCTGCAAATCTCTGTTTTGGTTCATTTGTTTCTTACACTATGCATTAGTTCACTAAATGGTTCTTTTACTAAAACGCACTGAGCAGGAATTGACCCTTAGCAGTAATACCTCAAGACTACCACTGAGCAGCCAGGATAGGAGCAGAGGGGGACCACTCCTGCTCTGTCTCTATGAAACACCTGGGAATTCCCTGGGTAAGTCCTGGAGGTGGCTGATGGGGGGACCTAATCTTTGGGGGCATATTCTTTTTAGAAAAGGGCATTCTGTTAGGGGGTGGAAACTGGATGGATAGAAGACAATATGGGAATCATTTTTGCTTATGTGTGTGACTGTCCTGAAGGGATGTTTTGAAAGGGAAGATGGGAGAGGCTGATAGGGCAGAGGAGTCATTGTGTGTGGGCAGGGGGATTAGAAGAGGGGAAAGTTTTAATGTGCTTTAGATTTAGCCTCAGATTTGGGGAGGGTCCAAGATGATAGTGTATCTGGGTTTAAAAAAGGTTTGGACAAATTCCTGGAGGAAAAGTCCAAAAAACATTATTACGGTAGATTGAGAGAAAACCACTGCTTTCCCTGGGGATCTGGTTACTTTTGGGATATGCCAGGTATTTGTGATCTGGACTGGCCAATGTTGGAAGCAGCAGAATGGCAGTTCTTATGTTCTTAACCAATCGGGAGGTTCCAGCATCATTGGCAGCTGAAGACAAAATGTGCGTCCACATATTTAGGCCAGAACAGTGCTCTGGCCTGGGCAGGTAATGTGGTTGCTCCCATGCTACCTGCCATGACAGCAAACATAGCTTCCATGAGGTACATGTCTGTCTTGTTTGGTAAATATGAGAGAGATGCTGTCACTCCTCCTACATTTACTATACAGGGTTTGCACGTACCACACATTATGTTTTGCATAATAACAGAATTTCATAGCATAAAGAAATAACTGGCAGGACTACACACAGGTACATAGAACAGAGCTGTTAGAACACACATAAAAGAGGCTATCTGCTTTTTCTTTGATGAAGGTTAGGGCCTTTGGTAGGTCTTTTTCATTTCCTTCAACAGATATCAAATCTCAAACAATCAAACTATGGCCAGGAAGAATCATGTTGCCAAAGCTGTTGCCCCTGTTACAGCTTCTGCCTCTGTCCAGATGGACCACCCGATCCCTGTTGTGGGACTGGTTCCATGTGCACGATACCTGCAAGCTGAAGCCCTCATGAAAGAAGTAAAGAAGCTCAGAGAAGAGGTGGCAAGGCTGAGAAGCATCGGTGACAGAGAGAAGTACATTGATGAGATACTACTTGAGGCATCCAATCTCTCTGAGACAAGTGAAAGTGGTATGCTACAGTATGGACTGGAGGGACGGGAATGAAAACCAAGAACCTTGAATATTGTGTGCAATTCTAGTCACCATATCTTAAAAAGGATATAACAGAATTAGAAAAGGTACAGAGAAGAATCACTAAAATGATAAAGGGGATGGAAGGCTTTAAGGAAAATTTCTTCTTCCTCTTACTCATGAGACTTGACTCACCCAACACCAATAGCTCCAATGTGCTCCAAAGGGGCATGACCTGCCCCTTTGGAATACTTCTTTGGACACACACTCGCAACCATGTCCCATGATGGGGCCCGCTGTTTAAAGGCCCTCCAATCAGCTGGTTTGATGGATAGGGCTGCCCGATGCATCGCCGGCAGCGACCAGGGTCCAAAGTGGGATCTGGCTCCCTGCTCCTTTCTTTCTTTTCTTTTTTTCCTGTATTTTCAGTTGGCTCTGTTTTGCTGCTTGAATAATGCAACTTCGAAAAACTTTACAAAAAACTATTTTCTAGGCCTGTGTAAGGAGCTGGGGCAACCCTTCTCAAGTTTCTTCCACTGGTCTGCCAACTGCTGAGATTCCTTTACTGATTGGGGGTTTCCTTTTTGCCTCATTTTTCTTTTTTCTTTAAGTGTTTTTCTTCATGGTTTTTAGTTTTGCCACTGCAGTGCTCACCAATTTGCTCTAAAGCAGTACGTAGCCCCTTGTTTTTTTTCTATGGCTGGTGTTTTTTCACCACAAGAATGCTGGAAAGCTTTGGGGCACATGTCTTTGGCATGTTCAGGACCCCCACATGGAGAGACCCAGGCTCCAATGCTGATTGTGTTGCCTTTGCTGCATTTCCCCAAATTTTCCCACCAGTGGGCCTGGCAGCCATCTTGATGGAACAGACCTAGATGCATCCTAGGTGGACTAGTGTCTGGAGGGACAAGCATGGGTAATTTGCCATTACAGGAGCAGTCTGGTTCCTTCCCAAAGCTTGCAGGATTTGGTTCCTGGTCTGCAAATGATTGTAAAGTATGTTTTTCTTGTCCCAATATGCATGCTTGTGGCTCTGGGGTTTTTGCTTTTGGTCATCACCCAAGGCTTGGCTGTGCTTACAGCTCCCAAGGAGCACTTGGCCTGGGGTCTGTAGATTCAACCTCTGTTGGCTGGTTGCCTCTGAGGGCACTGGCTTGGGTAAGAGTCACCATAAATACCAGTCTGCTGGCCTAGCACATGGTTATAGCACTACCACAGCATAATGCTTAAATCAGCAGTCAGAGAAGCAGTTAATCCAGAGTTTGGATCCCACTGCTATGCCTTGTGACCTTGGACAAGTCTTCTAGCCCTAATTAACCAGCTTCTACTGAAGCGCCGGAACCTCAGGAAGCCTCCTGATGGTCAACAGACTAAAGGCCAAGCGATCAGTCTGGCTCTAGAGAGAATTCAGGCCCTCCTGTGTAGATAAAAAGTCAGGGGCTCTCAATCAGGGCCTCAGCAATGCTATAAATCCATGAGCACCACAGTGGTCACAGTGATGGTGGAGCTTGGTTGTTGCCCGGAGGCTCATCTAGTGACTCTTAACAGTGGCACACATAGTGAAAGTTCACTGCCTACAGACCATCTGCTCAATTCAGATGGTTCCAAATGAGTGGGAGTTAATCCCCAGGACATATTTTCTCTCATCTTATGAAAGTGGAATATGGCAATGTTTGACTTGCTGTTCATGCAGAGGAGTTCTGATATAAAGGATGCCTTTGTCTTGGGAAGGTCCCATGGACAACAGATTAGATGTCCTTCTTTTATATGACTCTCCCATGGTTATTGGGGATCTGTCTCCTGAGCAGATTTCAATCTCTCCAAAGTTTGATCACTCTAATAGAGCCAGATTGTCTGTGGAGACCATAGTATATGGGTCTCCTGAGCTGAGGACATCTATGGCGGGAACCTAGTAATCATTTGACCCTTCTGTTAGTCTGGATTGAACCAGGGTTTCACTTTGCACTCTCTTGCAGTTTAGTCAGTTGCCCGTACATGCTACCAGATGCACATTTCAGGTGTGCCCTTATTGGTGTACCTGATTTGTTTAACCTCCTCAGGTGGAAAAAAGCTGTTTCATCCATCGTTGCATCTAGTTGGGACCACAGCAGACTCTCTCACTCTAGTGTTGTAGACAATGGAAGATTCCCCTTGGGTTTTTTGATAGGCCTCTCTCAAGACTCAGTCCCTGCATGTGATATTATTGGCAGCTTTCATGTCTGCTGGGAAGGTGTCAGTACTACCATTCTGTTTATGTCAGCAGTAGCAGTCTCTCTGTGAATGGTACCTCCTTTCTCCCAAGTCTGTTGTCTTCCTTCATTCCTTTTAAGGATATTTTCCTATCCTCCTTTGTGGAGGAGGACATTTGGTCAGACTCCTTACTGCGTCGGTTGGATATGAGGAGGACTGGTAAGTATGAGAGATGACTAATTCCTCTTATTGTTTGGACCTTGGCCCTCACCTGTGGTCTGAGGTCTGAGGTCTGATTGCCTGCTGGCTTGAGGAGACTGCTAGTTCAACCTGTCTTTGTTCAGGAATTTATGCCAGAGGGGATTGGAGTTCAATCCAATATGAAATGAGCATCTTTCTGGGCTGCTTCTGCCTTGGTGTGTGTGATAGTTATCTATACAGCATTCCTGTTTTTTTCTCTGAATGCTTTGGTAAGCACTACAGGTTGCCTGTGCGAACTGCTGTGTCTGGCACCTTTAAAAGAGAAGTACTGTCTAGAGCCCATCTTCTTCCCACCCTCAGTCCTAACTTCTTGAGTACATTCCACTCGTCTGGACTATTCTAGCAGGATGATAAGGAAGGAGAAATTTTAGATACCTGATTGTTTTATTTCCTTGAATCCTGCTGGAACAGTCAAGGATGTGCCCTAGAAAGATTACTTCCACAGGCTGGAAAGCCTGGCTGCCTCTTCACTGCCTTTTCATGGCTTGTTGTATCTCTGTCTGATACAGAGTCATATACAGTATGATAAGAGGGCCAACAGTTTTGAATGCAATGGTGGTTGTTTTGATTAATGCTTGTTCTGCATTTTTTAGTCTTGATTTCTGCTTTTGAAATGTCATACTGGCTTCTCTCAGTACCGTACCAGTATATGTCATCACTGAAAGTTGCTCTATTCTGCCTCCACCTGCTGGCAGGGAAGTGTAACCTACTTGTATGGACTGGTTTAGCTGGATTCAAGGAAAGAAAATTATCAGGCATATAAAATTTCTCCGTGTGCATGTTTAGAGTGCTCCCTCACATTTGCACCTTCAGAGCAGCTGTATATTTGCATGTCAGCATTTATGTGCTATTGGGGCTAATGCTCAGAGTCTGTTTTATAAAACCAAATAGGCACCACTGTTGCCTTTATAAAATAGGCTTAAATAGGAGATTTTTTTTGGACGTCTCACACAGGTATCGTACTATAAAATTAAGCCCACAATGCCGACTTTCTAGAAACTCTAGCATTAATACTTCATGGCAGCATCACACATGATGATCATTTGGACAGAGTAAACCTGAAGTGAACAGATAGAAAAAAACCTCATTTTCTGCTATGGGAGAATCGGAATGAGTTTATTGACTTATGTGGTATGAGTTTGCAGATGACCGTCCTCTGTCTCTCACTAGGAAGAACAAGGGTTCATATTCCAATATTCAGTTCACAATAATGATATTGGTATATTTAATATTAAATGTAGGTTTCTCAAGTTTGTTACATTTGGCATGAAATAGCTAAAATGCTCATTGTCAGCTTGAAGCATTATAACATTCCTCTGAACACCTTTTATTTTCTCTGACATACTAGAGTCAATAACACTTATGCAGTTGGCGACAACAGCACTGGCCCCTTAAGTGACATTTTAACTATAATAGCTGTTACATTTAGGCAGGACTTTTCAGCTGCTAAATATATAACAACTCATTTTTGATAGAATATGGAGATGAGCATGAAGACATGGAGGCCACCACGTCTACCATTCTGACAGTATTTTAGAAATGGCTGTGCTGAAGGTGGAGCTGTATCTAAACTATATAGCCACATGCAGCGAGAGGAGCGATCTTGCAAATGGGCACCAGGGAAAAATGGACGGAGGAACCCTGACAACATGCACTTGTAAGTTCTGGCATTTCAAGATGCGCACATGCAAATGTTGGAACTTACACATGTAACTTGGCCGTTTTGGAAATTTAAATGTGTAGATGCCACTAATGAACATTGGAGGACTAGATTCGCAGTCTTTCTCTTTGATCAAACCTAAACTGGATATTCAAGTTGGAATACTCTAGAGGACACAAGGTTTGAATGATTGTACTGGATAGGGGGTATTCTTTTGAAAAGTTCCTTGATTGAGTTTTTTGAAAGATTTTGAGCACATTTTATTGGATTGTGGCTTCCAGAATGGAAGTTGGAGATTGATGGCAAGAAGCAGGAAGGGATCAGGATTGGAGGATTTGCCGCATAAGTTTGCATAATGATCGATTTTGCTATGTTGAATGAGAAAATAGAATAAGAAAATGAGTGAGACATAAGCCCCTGAAGCAGCAATAGTGAAACAAACATATTTATTTATGTATTTATTTAACATTTCTTATATACAGCCTTTCATGATATCAAGGCAGTTTACATTGAACAAACTGTCATCCGACGGCGCCGAGACGGAAGTACTCTCCATAGCTCAGAAGAGCTTTCACCCTTCTGAGCATGGGCCATCTGGCCCTGCCCCACGGCCTTCCCCTAGCTAGCCAGTTCGTCACTAGCTGAGCCTTAGCCGCTAGGAGGCGGGCACTGGTCAGAGGCCAAGCCCCTTCCCAGGGGAGGTGGGCGGGTATGTGTGGCTGACTTATCCTGCTGTCCACGGAGAACTCCTGTTACAGGTAAGTAACTCCATTTTCTCCTAGGACAAGCAGGATGAGCCAGCCACACTTGGTGCCTCCCAAGCTGTTATGCGATGCGGTGGAAAGGGGGAGGCCGAGATCAGATTCAGGTGATACTTTTTAAGGGCTGGAAGTTTTAATGGTGTGCCCTGGGTACCTGGTACTGGTGGCGGTGGCGACGTGAAACGCGCCAACGTGCAGTGTGCACACCCACTGTACTATGAGCAGCGTGCAGTGCTAATGGGTGCGCATGCATTTTGAGGTGTAGAATTTGAGGTGTAGTAATACTGAATGTGTAGACATGCAGTCCCACGTTGCACCTACGCGGCGGCCGTGGTTGTGAGAGTATGTCGCAGAGTAACTGGTCTCCATGGGCAGCCTCAGGGATACAGCAGCAGGGGGAGTCCCACCGAGCAGTAACATCAAGTTAAGCACTGCGAGCAGAGAAACCAATAGCCACGGTATCAATGTTGGAAGCGCTGCAAGAGTGGTGCAAGATAGGTGCCACGCTGTAAGATCGACAGTGGGCCAGCTGTAATATTGACAATATATGGCCAGCAACAATATATCGACAGTGCTAGAAGAGTGGTGCAATAGAGCGCAAAGGACGTGAGACTGCTAGGTGACGCGTTTGTCTATGCTGCATGTGTTGCAAGTAGTGTTAGCAGGTGTCCCTGTCACAAGTATGGGCCACAGGTTGTTGAAGGATCCTTATCCTTTGGCACCGCAAGAGCCATGTGTCTGTCTTTGGCATGGCTTGATTGAATTTGGAGCATGTGGAATTCCTAAAGGTGAAGTACGCTGGGACTGGGTGGCCAGGGGAGCACGCGGAATTCCTAGAGGTGGAGTACGCTGGAACCGCAGGTTTATTGAGGTGGCTGGGTTATTGAGGTCACATGTGACGAAAGAGTTTGGTCCCTTGTTGTTGATGCGCAGTTTCGCGGCCGTGGAAGCATTACGTGTGTGGTAGGTACGCCATCCAGACTAGCAGTTTGGACCACTATGGGACTAGCAGTCTGAGCCGATATCAAAAACCTTTTACTGGTGGTCCACCCCAATTTTGCCTGCAAGTGGCAGCAAGGCTGCTGGGTGCAGTCATCGGAGGCCGCGATCACCCTGCCTGTTTGCTGCTGCATGTGCCAGGTGCTGCAGGACGTGCGGGATGGATTTGCCCAGGATGGATTTTGCAGGATGGACTTTCATTCGTATCAGCACAGGATGGATTTCCATTCGTATGAGATCAGGAGACGACACGTCGGGACCAAACTGACAGTTTAGAATTGGCAGTTGTCAACCGTGTAGGCTTTCGAGTTACTCCTTGTCCACTCTCACTTGACGGGAGAAAGAAGGTATCCTCACTTGATGGGAGGAAGAAGGTACTCCTTGTCCACCCGCACTTGACAGGAGAAAAAAGGTATCCTCAGGAAGAAGGTATGCAGGAGTTCTAGGGCCAGGTGCTGGCAAGGGCATGATGAGGATGGACTGGATCTGACCATTTTAAACAGTTGCCCTTCCTGCTCCCCACGAGGTGGGTAGGTTGATTTGTGGTCAGCCCCCTGAAGGGAGAAGGAAGCTGATGGCGAAGGGTTACGAATTCCGACCTACCGGTTAGTCTGGCAGTCGAGTAAGGGGCTGTCTGGATGGATGGGTACTATTGGGCCCTTGGCAGTGGGACCTAGTGTGCATGCCCAAGAGTGCAGAATCATCGCGACGCTCTGGAGGTGTGCTCAAATCCCAACTGGACCTGCAGTCAGGTATAGGATATGTGGCCTTTTGTACCAATGTATCTGCGTAGTGCATGATTCTCCCAGATCTCGTAGGTGGGTTTGTGTAGTGCATGATTCTCTCCGCAAGGATAGCATGATGGTAGCCACCCTGCATAGGAGGTCATATAGATAAGTGCCGTCAAGATTGCATTGATGAATTAATGGACTTTTATTGCATATGGATTTTTAAATGAAAACTTTGAGATTGACCCTATGAATTGACTAAATTGAATTTGGGGTATGAACTGTTCATGGAGTATTGGCAAAGAAGATTAGATGGATTTTTTAATCAGTATAAAAAAAGAGAAAATAAAAGACATTTTTTGCATATTAAATATTGAATAAGGGAGTTTTTCAGACCGATGATGTTGGATTGAAATTAAAAAACAGAAATAAGAAATAAAAAATCCTTATTTATGGTGGTGATGATTTAAACACTGAGATCCTTTTCTCCTTTTTTATGATTAATCCAGTACAGTTGAAGGATGTTTATTGATATAACTGTCTCATAGATATTTTGGTAGCATAAGGATATGTTTACTAAAGGTTAGCATGCGTTAATGAAAGGTAACTCTCGTTAAGTGCTTCTTCGGCACATAGAAATGAATAGGCAGTGGCAGCACTTAACACACATTAACTTTACTTAACATGCATTAACGTTTAGTAAACATGCCCCACATTTTATAAAAATTACCCCCATAATGTTTGAAATTTTTGAAAAAAAAGAGCTGGGGCAAACGTATAAATGGTTTTGAGTATCAGGCCCAAATAGTACATGTTGCAATAAGAAATCAAAACCTTTTTTCCTAATAAACTGCTATAGTTTGAGGGTTCTTTTTAGTGAGCTACATAATTCATAAACCTAAGAGCCATACTTCAACGTCCTTGCTCAAGTCTGAGTCAAACTGTTTTACACATCTTTACACATAACTAGATGTTTTTGAGATTAATAAACAAAAAAAATGATTCTTTCTAATTATCTGTTCAATTGTGTTTTTAAATCCTTTGTCTATGTTGTATTCCTTTGCTGGGTGCATGTATTTCCACTGCCCCTGGTCAGAGATGGTTATCGGGTATTATACCAGATTATAGCTCTTGCCATATTGCAACTTGAGCACAGATTAAATCTTCCAGCTGATAACATCTTGATAGTGGTGAGGGATTCTGGCTATTGCATTCCAGTTTTTTTGTGAGATAGAGAAATTTGACATCACAGGGTCAATTAAGGAGAATCTGATACAGCTTAGGCAGCGTGATACCCTGCGTGATACCCTGCGCTGTTCTCTGTGCTTACCATGAACCAACATTTTTCCAGAAAGAAACATAATAATCATCCTCTTATGCTTATAGGTTTTCCAAATATTTCTTAAGTATAAGGGGCCCAATAATCAGCGCCGGAGGCAGTGAACTTTAAACCCAGATATTCAATACTCTCACATTGAATATTTGGGTTGCCTGGATTGCCGCAAAGCTAACTAGACAGCAACAGTATTCAACTGCTGCCCATTTAGTTTCTGTGGTGAAAGTTAGGCCAGGGTTTTCTGCGCCTTACTTTTGCCATGTGTTGTTAATCAGGCAGTGGCTCAGTTATGTTTTATAAAAAATGTCTAAACATTTAGGGACTGGTGTACTAACCCATAGAATGTGTGGATGGACTGATGATGCAAGATGTTCTTCTCAATGTACTAGCTCATTTGCATAGTATATCCTAATGTGACTTATATGATAAAGTTAATTGCTGGATTTTTCAGAAGAACTTTAACTACTCTGCAGAAATGTTTATCTCGTGAGAGGTTGATTTTAGAATGCATTTACATGTGTCCACTTTCTCTGATGCCCTTCTCATGGAATTTCAGACATTTTGACTTAGATGTCCTGGGGGTATCTAAATGTTTTTTTTAACTTGTTGCAAAAACAAGATTGAACTTTATCTTCTGGGTGTGCAATAGAATACATAGAGTTAGGTGCAGTAATCTCTCCTTCCACCACTGGCACTGGTTGTGTTATATCTATAACGTTCACACAACACAATACACCTTCTACCACCAATGCTTAGGGTTAAAAGCAATTGAATTGAAACACTATAAAGGCACTCCCTCTTTTATCCAAATATTTCAAGCACCTAGTTGTGAAAACAAACTCCACAGCATGAAAGGAAGCAAGAACATTCGTTTTTTTTCTCTTCATTTTTTGTGCTTTGAAAAGCAAGCAGGTCAGGTAGCCCTTCCTCAGTGACTCATAATTGCTGAAGCTGTCTGTGGTTTTCTCCTAGTGAAGCTTCTATTTTTATCTCCTTTCCAATCCTAAACCCCGGACACCATCAAGATGCTATTTTATTTCTCCTTTCTAATCCTAAACCCCACCAGCAATCTTTTCTCAGGGGCTTAGACTGGCGATTTACAGAACTCAGGCAAACATACACTCCTTCAACTGCCTGTCAAGGATTTGCAGCATGATTGGTTCAAGTGCCTCATGCTGGCAGCTGGTAACCCCTCCTTGAGCTCCTTCTCCTCCTAGAGTGGAGTGGAGTGGAGGAGTGGCCTAGTGGTTGGGGCAAGGTATTTCGGGCCGGAAGGTCAGGGGTTCAAATCCCACTAGAGGACAGCAACCTTGGGCCGGAAGGACTGGGGTTTCTAGTCCCACAGGTGCTCCTTGTGGTCTTGGGCAAGCCACTTAACCCTCCATAGCCCATGTTCCCTGTAAAATAGTTCTCTGTGTGCTGTGCTTTCCTGTCTAATCAATGTGTTTATACTTCAAAAAAAAATTTCCTGTCATGATTTGACAATTTTCAATCTGTAATCAAAACCACTGCTGATCGCTGGAAGTAGCGGTATACAAATGTATACTAAATAAAATAAATACAAATAGATTGACTCCAAGGTGTCTGTCCACATGCATTCATAAGACAAAAATGAAGATCATGAATGGTGACACTGGAAATTTCCTGAGCATACATGCTCAGTTAGTTGACACTGGGATGAACCAAAAAATCATATAAAAACTGATACACATGCCTAATACACACGGAGGTAGGAAGGAAGGGAAGACAAGTGTTGCTCATCCTCTACAAGAGTGAATTATTTGGGATACAGCACAGGTGCAATACATATGGGCAAAGTATTGGTCAATGTGTGAAACATGCTTGTAATTATTTGCTTTGATTGGCTGATGTTAGATATATCTTTTTTGTGGTTTCACAGTTGCAGAAATGTTTTTATTTAAAGATTATGATACTGGGTTCTGTAAATGGTTAACAGAGAGGCTGTGTGATATTTATAGCCCATATAATGTATGTGTGACGGAGGGGGGAGGAGTATGCTTGTTGAAGATCTTTTGTTTTCATTTTATTTCATTGTTGCCACCTTCACAGCTTTCTGTTTTGGGGTTTTGTATAATTTGAGCATGGTGGATGAGTTTTAATTTGGAGTGGAATTTTAGAAGGGACATCGAGTTAGAATCTGGAACTTCCAGAGCAGAATATCCAAAAATTGTGTGTGTGTGGGGGGGGGGGGGGGGGGGGAGGTGCAGCAGTGAAGGGAGCCCCATATAAGTGTCTTCTGAAATCATTCTGTCTCCACCTCAAAAAATGAACATCCCTGTAACTGCTTATGGAGGCGGGCCCCATGCAGCTTGCAAGGCCGGGTACATGCACTGGTATAAGTCATTTCACAAATGTGGATGCCCCAAATTGCATGGCCTCAGAACAGAGTACTTGGTCGTGCTGGCAGGGTTATTTCAGAAGGGGAGCAACTATGCTGTGAGACTTGCATGTCCTGGCCTGCCATTTCAGATATTCAGAAGCATGGCAGTGGGACAGTAATAGTTTTGGAGATTTTATTTTTCAACAGGTTTTTTTGGGCAGGAAATAACTACAGCATTCCCCTGGAAGAGTTACATTCACGAAAGAAGCATTTTCTTTTCATCTTATTCATGGTCAGGAGCAGGTATAGCATGGACATCTCACCAACAAGGGTCAGATATACTTGTGCTGTTCTGAAATCACACTGCAATGTACATCCCTCTTGCTCCGCCCAAACCACTCCCCCATGCTACATGGACATTCTTGTACTGAGGACGTCTCTATACCAGGCTTCTAAAATGGATCCGGGGATGTCTCCATGATTTGCACATTTGGGTGCCCATTTTCAGACGTCCAACTCACTAACGACCCTCTTTGTTTCTATGTAATTTCTGGATTGGTAATTGTTACTGGATGGCTTTTCCAAGTAATAATTGATTTATTTTTATAAATGCATAATAAATATAAAATTTATTTTTAAGTGCTCTTATAAAAGCCTAATGATTCCTAAGATTCTGTTTGCTTTTTTGGCCACTGTCACACACGGAGAAGATTTCAATGTATTACTCTTGATAATGCCTAGATTTTCTTTTCCTGGGTGGTGACTCCTAATGTGGAACCAAGTATTGTGTAGTTATAACTTGGCCTATTCTTTCCTATGTGCATCACTTTGCATTTGTCTGCATTAAATTTCATCTTCCATTGCGATGCCCAGTCTCCCAATCTTGCAGTGTCCTCCTGCAATTTTTTACAATCCACATGCCATTTAACAACTTTGAATAATTTTGGATCATCTACACATTTGATCACCTCACTTGTTCCTAATTCTAGTATCCCTTAAATAAAGAAGACACCCCTCCCCAATACCCTGTATGAGAGCAAGAAGGACCCCACTGATCAGACCCCCCTCACCCCTGATCCTACCCCCAGCTATTACAAGTGGCCCCTAGTGGTCTAGAGGGAGCAGGAGCAATCCCCAATCACTCCTGCTCTGTTCTTCTCTGGGCTCCGGACAGTGCTTGCGACCCCCAGCTGTAATCTCACTGTACTACCACTAGGGGTCAAGCTGCCAAAGGGCAGAGCAAACCTGGAGAAAGAGAGAAAACTGTATTTCCTCTTGTACTCGGTGAAATACAAAGATATTAGAGATGCGCTTTTCCCATTCAAAATTAAGAGCCCGATATGTGAAGCAATTAATGCAGCTAGCATCTTGGCATTCCGGGGGTAGAGCGGGGTCGGTACCTGGGGATAACCAAGCAGTTGTAATATTCAGCCGCTGCCTGGTTATCTCTCCGTGGTGAAAATGCTATCCTAACTTTTGCTGCCAAAGCTAACCAGGGCAATGGCTGAATATCACCGCTGCCCGGTCTTCGGTGCTATCCAGCTGACCCAAATATTCAATGCTGGTGCCCGGATATGGCCCTGGCATTGAATATCTCGGTGCAAGGTTCAGTGGTGATGGCTAGCCACTTTAGAACGACTGCTGAATATCTGCTCTAAAACGGGTTTTTATTCCTGCCTTTGTTATCTGAGCATTTTATTTTTCTAAGCATCTCGGTCCCAGTCTTCAGTTTCTGCTTTGCTATTTTTTCTCTTAAGTCTCTTTCCAGAGTTTCCTGTCTATTTTCAATATTTTATTCTGCTGTCTTCTTCATTTCACACTCTATATCAGTCTCCGACGTTGATCTTTTCTTTTTAGTTTTCTTCCACTTTTCTCCCTTTCTCTCCATTCAAATTTCTCCTCTCCTGACTATCCAGCCCATAATCTCACTCTTTTTACTTTTGGCTTCCCATCTCTCTTATCCCCTATTTTAGCCCATCGCCCCACATTCTCACGCTCCAGCCCTCTCATTCTCCACCTTTCTCTCCTCCCCCTCTCAGTCTTTTATCAGCTCCCCCTCTCCTCCTTTTAACCCCATACTGCAGCTTTCCTCTCTCTCATCCCTCCCAGCCCATTAGACAGTCTCTGATTAAATAAAATTCAACCTTTTCAACTAAACCAGTCTGGAGATCTGACCGATCCCAGTATAGAGACAGTGCTTTAGCCGTGCTGTATACTATCAGGGTTATGGAAGATGTCCTTCCACTGCAGTTAGACTTACCAGCAGCTTTTAGTATCATTTACTGTAGTTGCTGCAGCAGTTTGCTTCATATCTGAGTCATTGTTCCTACGTTGTTTTGTCAACTAGTTCACGGTCTCAGTTTTGGCCAGTTAAGTGCAGGGTACCACTAGACTTATTGTTCTTTCCACTGCTATTTAAGGTCTATCACCATTAACTGGGATAAATGAGGATTTTAACAGTTAGTTTTCTTTTTTTTTTATGGATGACATTCAGCTTGGTATTTTATCCCTATCTAGCAAAAGCCAGTGATGGATAACTGAAGCAAATATTTAGTGCTGTCTCAGGTTGGTTATCCCAAAACAGATTAATTTTAAATCAGGAGAAGTCAGCGACCATGTGGGTATCCAAGAGTAACAGGATACTCGCTGTTCAACCAGTGTTGGCAGACTCTCCAGTGACAGCATATGATTGTTTACAGAGCTTAGAGGTTTTACTTGACAATCAATTGAAAGTAAGTTGTCAATTCTCTTAGTTCGTTCATGTTTCTGTCTGCTAATGATTCACTGGCTTAGAATTTTTCCTATACTATCAAATTTGACATTAGTAGGCCATGCTTCCATTACTAGCAGACTGGTATTCATTATATCAGGGTCTGTCCAAATCAAGGATTAAGCGCTTTAAATTGATTCAAAATATCTCAGTCAGGCTATTGATTGGGGCCAGATAATGAGATTAAATCACCCCAATTCTTTGTGTTTTGTACTGGCTCCCTGTCAAGGTTAGATCAAAGTTTAAAGCCTTTTGCTCAGTTCTTAAGCACTGTATAAAGGTGTAGCATAATATTTAAGCAGAATGATTTAGTTTGTTTGTTTTTGCTTTTGTAGGAAATATTCAGGAACTGTTGTGATATTCAGAGGGAGTTTGTGGGGTTGTAGAGAGTTTGTCAATAACAGCAGCTATGGATGCCACTTTATCAACATTTAGCCTCCTGACTGACAACTAAATACCATTTGGGACAACTGTCCACAGGGTCCACAGTGTCTCCATGAATTGATATCAGTTTGACGGTACTTAGCAACAACAGAGAGTTTGTATTTTGTTTTATTATATGTGCATTTTATTTGGCTGAAACTGATTTATTATGTGAACTGCTTTATGCATACAGCAAATGGCAGTATATCAGCTAAATGAAATGAAATGGAATCCAGCATCTCTTTCTTTCCCCTAGCCATCGTCTATCTTATATCTCTTCCTTGGCCATCTCTCCATTTACCTGTTTTATCTCCCCCAGTATCTCCCTTATCTTTCTTGCTACCCAGCATCCTCACATCTTTACTCTCCCTCCAGCATTTTTGCTATCACTTTTCCCCCTCCCAATATCTCCCCATCTTTTCCCCTCCAACTTCTCAAGCAGGATTCTGGATCTCAAACCCATGATGTGCAGGCTTCAGCAAAAACACAAGGTCCTGACACATTTTGCCCCGTCTTTGCATAGAATTCCTAGTAAGGAGGGGCAGAATGAGGCAGGAGTTTGAACACGTACCAGGGCTCAGAGGCCTTCTACACTTCCTCTTTTGCTACTGGATTTCTCCAGTGACGTGGTGCCCTCTATTGGGCCATACTCCGCCTGCCCTTGCTTGCTAAATCACTGGGTAGTATATACAGGGTGACCCCAAAAAAAGTGAGAACATCTCATAAATTAAAAGCTTAAATAGTTTACTTATTTACCTTTTTAGCTGTATAACGTCTTTATTTCGACAATTTCCGGTCGCCATCTTTGTTTTTTTTAATTTGTCAATCGTTTACATCTGTCTTTTTGAATTTTTAAATAACTTATATGCTACGAGATGTTCTCACTTTTTTTGGGCCTCCCTGTATATCTAGGCATAAAGAAAACTCAGTTTTGCTGTCTTTGTCATTTTGCATATAGTATTGGTTACCAGTTACCTCCAAAACTGAAAACCTTTGAGTTGCAGGGTATAATGAGGACTTTTGATTTTAGGATTTCATAAACAGATAAAATGCCCTTAATGGAACAAAAAAATATAGGTCTTTAATGCATAAACACCAGAGAAACACCTTCCCCTAGTACTTTCTCACCCTTACCCTGACTTGTCTTATATCCTGTGTTACTATTTAAAGTTAAAATCTTGTAGTTCTGCATTTGTATTATTTTGTAAAGTTTTCAATTGACATGTAAACAGCTTTGATATTAGATAAAGCGGTATATAAAACTGGTTAAATAATAAATATCTTCCATTCTGCTTTTGTGCCTTTTCGCTGCTGACAACTCCTGAGTGACACAAATATACATGTTTGATTCCAGCGGAAAAAATAAAGTACCTGCAGCATGAAAACACCAATAAACACTGAATTTTTTTTGTATCCTCAAGAAACCCCTAATTATCTGGAAAATAAACTCCTGAATTTAAAACTAATAAACACCTAAGCATAGAAGCCCTAGATATAACATAATTTTTTAAAGAAAATCGTAATTATATGTAAATATACAGACATGTTTGCTATCTTTCTTATCACTAGGAATCTTTGCTGTCTGTTCTCACCAGTGGGCTAATCATTTGCAACAATCTGGCAGATTTTTGTACTGCTAACAGATGGCTTTAGATTCAATATTTAATCAGTAGACTAGAACTGAGGCTTCTTTCACTCTTACATATTGAATGACAGAGGGACAGATGGGTAAACACTTACTGGCAAAAGTTACTTTACAGCCCTTTTCTCTCTTTTGTGCTGCAAGCACCACTATAAATTATTTCAAGCGCCTTCCTAATTTTAGACCTCAGATTAAAAGTCGACAATTGAGTAAGGAGTTCAAATCATTATGGAAAATCCCCATGAAAAATTCATTTTCTTTCATGTTACATGGTAGCAATTGAGAATGATTTAGTTGGTTTATCTTTCAAGCCAAGATCTATTAATTCTCTATTGACAAATATCCAAGAATCAGCTGAGTTTACAGACTGGAAATAAAGAGATAATAGGGAATGTGTTTGTTGTAATAACTTTAAATCTGTAGCTCAATCTTACATCGAGCCCTGAAAAGCTTTAATTTTTCATACTGGCGGCACTCACGTTCATATGAAGAATTCAATTTTCAGGGCTTGATGTTGGATTGAACCGTTTAAATCTGTAGCAGCATTTCTAAAATTCCTTATTTGAATGTCTTCATTCTACCATGCTTTCAAAAGATAGTGTATTCTAGTATTCAGTCTGTGAGCTGCTCTGAGTCTGGTAAAGAAAATGTGGTTAGCTCCTTTTCTACATGTTGCTTTTAGATTATTTGGTGAAATCTCTGGTTTTCCAGGTTTGTGTGAATTCAGTACAACATTAAAGAAAACATCAGTTCAAGCGAAACAAGGCTGTGGAACAGCAAGCCTGTTAACTGTATCTGCATTCTAATTTTAAGGAATTAATAATAAATTGAAATTTATGTAGTAATTCTGTCCCTATCACTCAAAGAAAACAGGAACGCTTTGCAAACCCTTAAGTGCACTTCACAAAGCTGGAGACATTAATGTTGCATCTTCAACATAGCATTGCTCTCGCTCCCATTTGCCTATGCACCTCTTTGTACTTCCATTCAGGATCAGGTATTTTGAAACTAACAAGGCATGTCTTAACAAAGGGCTGGATTTCTTATTCCATTATAGCCCATAAAATTCTACTGCTTTATTATCCTCTGATAATCCTTCCATCTCTCCCTCTGCCACCTCCCCCTCCCCCCCATTCCATTATACACACACTTCCGACTGTCATTGGAATGCTTTTATGATTCACTTACATATTCTAGCATTGTCCTCTTACTCATACTGTCCTGACCTGAGGAAGGACATGTTAACCACCAAAAGCAAGAAATACTATATTAATTTGACCCAATGAAAAGGTATCACCTTATATTCTATTTTTGTTTAGTTTTTATTTAATATTCTTCTATGCCAGCACTATGGATAAAAAATATTCAGTAATGCGCTTAACGGCAGGTTTGCGGGTGCACTGTTAGTCATGCATAATAAATACTGATTCTCAAAGAGAAGGCAAGAGTACAAATTGATCGAAACTTGGGCAGGGATACATGTAATCTGTATAGATGGTACAAGGTGAGAGCACAAAGGAGCAGGAGGAAGATGCCACTGGAGGACCAAAGCTTTTATTAGTGTCACTAGGTCTGCCCTACACATGTTTTGGCCGTCCGGCCTTTTTCAGGGGACTTTGACATCAAAACATACACATATAAGACAATAATAAACATATAAAATAATGAAATGAACCAACATCATAAGAACATTATATAACAACTGAGTTCTAAAAGTTAATGAAATGTGTATGAATAAAAAGAGCCGAAACAGTACAATAAAAACTGATATATCAATTATAAATAAATAAATATCAAAGTATATAAAAAAGTATAAAAACAAAATCTGCATTTAGACATGCTGCTCTAAATGAATGCGAACCTTAAAACCATAATCAAAGTGTGCTAAAAAGCCATATCATAATATGAAAAATGAGTAAACCAACATAAAAACATTGTGAGACATAAGAGACACATGTTGAGAACTCACCACGTAGGATGAGACACTATTGTATGTTCTCAATTAGAAATCTATGGAAGAGACATAATAAATATAGTAAGGCAAAAAAGTTAAAATCATACATTTCCAGAGGGGTTGAATTGTAAACCCAATTAATAATCGTACTGCGATCAATTACATTCTAAAAGCTATTCAAAAAGGGGCTGGGGGAAGAAAGAGGGGGAAAGGAGATGGCAACTCCGCTTAGACCACGAACCACCGGTCATATGTAGGTTCTGAGCCTTGTGCAATACCAATATAATCCAACAACTTCTCCTATTATAATATTGTGGGCAATGAAAAGCAGGTAGTAAGAAACAAAACCATAGAATCCAAATTTTAAAGTAACCAATGTTGAGGACTGATTGAGATGGCACATCCCTATTACACATTTTAATATCATTGAAGAATCAAGTTCATTGCAATTCCAACCACATATGAGATGTAACATTATGTCTACATCCAAATTATCATAGGGCCACTGTTCCCTCTAAGCTGTGCGCGTGTGCGCGCGCACACACCTCGCCGAGTGAGCGCACATACTTTACAACAGAGCGCACAAAAATTACGGTTCTGATTCTAATAGAAAACAACACAGACGTTCTTAAAAGTGAAAAGTTGTTGTGTATTTATGGTTTTCACAAGTTCTACAATATTTTCTAGTGCAATCAATGTGCTGTACATACTGTATTCTGACGTGTAGTCAAATTTTAAAGTATATTACTCCGAGTGTCGTTATGTGGCGCACAAAAATTTAACCTTCCTTCAAAAGCTGCACAGCTGATATTTTATGCGCACACAGCCTTCAGAAAATTAGAGGGAACATTGCATAGGACTCATATATATTAAAGTGTAATATATGTCTTAAGGGGTCCATCGTAGTACAGAAAATCAACAAATTGCAAGGCGACGATTATAGCCGCAGGAAAGGTATAGTGTCTCTCTTCTAAGACGTGAAACCTGCATTGACGTCAAGGGGTAGTCTAACACCACCATAATTATCAACTTTTGATTTATGTTGATCAAAAAATGAAAAAGGGCACTGCCTGCCGCCTTCATCGAGCTGGGTTCTTATTTTATATGGGCATGTCTTACCTATTTCAGACGCTGCCGAACTATAGTACACTGTTAATAATTTGGGAATCCATCTATAAGAACAAGGTGCCTATTCCAAAATACTGATGAAATCATTATAACTAGAAAAAAGTTTAAAACTACAACCATTTGATTTCATTCATACATACCGCACTGTGAAAATCCAATTAGCAAGTGACCCGTGTGTTTAACACTGACCTGCCTTTCACTGCGCATGAGATGTGACATAGTATAACATCATAGCATGATACCATTGCATACTATAATGGGGCCAAAAATGGATACTAGGCCTTGTTTAAATAGCTCATAATTGAGTAGTTCAGTGTATCTAAAATAAATTGTTCTAATAAGCCAAACTATAATGCGCCATTGGTGATTTAGGAATCCTTCTGTTTGAGCATAGTGCCTGTCCTGAAACTACAATGAAATCAAATATAACTGAAAACGTTTTTTATAGCTAAAATCATTAAATTTCATTCATATATAACGTACTATAAAGATCCAAGAGAATATGACCTGTGTATTGGATGCTGACCTACCTTTAATTGTGCATGGATTATGATATAAGCTAGTGCCATAGCTTGATAGTGAAAAACACTATGATGGAACAATTGAAGAATATTTTGCCCTTATCTAAAAACAATAAAATCGCAAATACTAATGTTCCAAGAGGTCAGTGTGTCTAAGGTAAATTGTTAAAATGAGCATGACTAATTAATATTGAGCACTTTGCTTCAAATCATGCCATCTATATGGAAGTTAAAAAGAGCCTTTATGTGTCATCTCCAAAATAGATTAAAAACATAATTAAAAATTGTGAGCTCACATTGAATGTTCTTTATCTAAAAATGTAGATAAAACATCAAAGAGAACTGCTAAAAAGTGGCGATGGTCTCAGGGAGGCTCATGGGGTCTATCGTTCGTCACTATCCTTTGTCCATAGACTCCATGTGCCTCCCTGAGACCATCACCACTTTTTAGCAGTTCTCTTTGATGAAACATCATCCTGTGCCACTTCCTTTGATTTAATCTTAATTGATTTAATAGAGGTTTTTTGATTTGATTTTATAGAGCTCCAGAATCTTCTTCCTCCTAGTCTGCATCCACTTGGACAGATCTAGGAAAATCTGTATCCTTCCCCCCCCCCCCCCCCCAGGAAGAAAGTATTAAAATACACACGTAGCAATACTTCCTTATCTTGAAGAACTACAAAAGAAACCAAAAGTATAGACCTAGCTTCCACTACCTCAGTGGATTGTTCCAAGACCTCAGACAAGTTAGCCAAGTCTAAGGCATCAGACGAGACATTCACAACTAATGGGGTGTCCACTTTTTGTGGAGCGTCCTTGGAAACTGAGGGAGGAAGATAATAGATTTTCTGAACATGAAGAATACCAGATTCAGGATAACTAAAAGTCTATTTTAGGAACCTAATAAATAGGTCCCTAGGTGAAGCCAGAGTTATTTGTGGAAAATTCAAAATGCGAAGATTTAAATTCCTCTGCTGGTTTTCCAAGTTCTCAGTTTTCTGCTGGACTATCAGTCTATCCTAAACCAATACTCCATGCCTATCCTGAAGCTGCTGAACTGTTGCCTCGAACCCCATCAACCGTCCTTGCTGGGTCTCCAGGTTCTTCTTCAAACTCTCCAGCCGAGGAGAGTGCAAAGTTGAAGCCTGAAGAACCCAGCATATACCTTGTAGACTGATTCCAAATGGAGTCCAGGGTTACCTCCTTGGGACAATTCAGCGGTGGTACAGCAAAGGAAGCAGACACAGACACTGTTCCCTCTAAGCTGTGCGCGCGCACACACCTCGCCGAGCAAGCGCACATACTTTACAACAGAGCGCACAAAAATTACGGTTCTGATTCTGATAGAAAACAACACAGACGTCTTAAAATTTAAAAGTTGTGATTGTAATTACTAGAAATTTTCCGCTTCATTTAATAATCGTCTATTTTCATTTAATTTGATTAAAATCAATGTGGTGTACATACTGTATTCTGACGTGTAGTCAAATTTTAAAGTATATAACTCCAAGTGTCGCCATGTGGCGCACAAAAATTTAACCTTCCATCAAAAGCTGCACAGCTGATATTTTATGCGCACACAGCCTACAGAAAATTAGAGGGAACATTGGACACAGAGAACTTGAACTCTACCTTAGATACACCAAAAGACACTGAAAAGACACTTACTCCTACAGGAGAAACACCCCTTCCCTAGGAGCTGGAAGTTGCAGTCTCAATGGCTGTTGACGATACAAATGCTGTAGCAGAAGCTGCCTGGGGCCCAATGCCTGCACTGACGTCAAGCGAGCTAAACCCAGAAGCCACAGTCGCAGAGGGAATGCAAGGGCTGCCAGACTCATCAATACATCGCTCCAGAAATCGGGGCTGTCCTCAGCCTTGGTAGCAAGTCTGCCTGAAGTCTTTACCTGTGTGAAGGTATCCATGGTATGCTGCCCCCACGACATTGCCTCAGGTTTGGATGGGAGACCACCCTTACCCTTGACTTTGGACTTCTGCATCGGGGGGTAAAAAATTGAGGAAAACAAACTGCAGAGGAGTAGGCACTGGCATGTCCTACTCAGACGCCATCTTGAATCTACAGTATAATATAATTTTACACATATATTAAGGCTACTAAAATCTACACTCTGACCATGCAGCTACTTTACACACAACTCATTATTTTATGCATCTACAGTATGTCCATAGGAAACCTTCAAAAATGTCACCTTATCTTACCCAATAGACTTTTGTAATAATAGTCAAAGAAACATGGATCCAAACTTCAAGATAAAGAGTTCTCCTGTACCTTTGTCTAATAATGTCATTCTTACTTTCCTTAAACAAATTCACTGAGGGGTAAGAGTGTACATGACCATAGTTATCTTTCATTTGTGCCAGGGGTTGTTTCATTTAATTTCAGGAGTTGTTCCATTTTGTTTAGTTTCATATTGGAAACAGTGCATCTGTTAGGTAGGGTAGGAACATGGTGGAGAGGATAGGCCCAGGGCAGGGTGGAGCCATGCAAGTGAAGCAGAAACCAATGGTATAAAAAACAGGTGTGCAGCAGGAATTGGATGTGGAGCAAGAACCAAAGGTAGTAAAACTCCACTGAAGAAGTGAAATGGAGATGGGCAGTAGTAGGTGTAGGTCAGGCCCACTGAAACTTGTGGCATCAGAAAGGGTGCATCCAGCTAGGCTTCAGGTTCCATGACTCACCACTTACTGGTCCCATGGGAGCCTCCCAGGGGGTAGGCTTATTCTTTACGCATCTCTCGCTTATGCTTCTTGAATTTGGGTCGCGGCTCAGCTGCAAGTCTCCAGTCTCTGGCCCCCAAGATCACAGCTTTGATCTGCAGCAAACCTTACAGTATTCTGCTTCTGAAAGAAAACTATTGTTAGGCAATCCATTTTAAAAAAACTCAAACCAAGGTTGTTTTCTTGGCATTTTTCTTTTTTTTCAAAATAAATGCACATCTATATGTACTTTTCACTAAGAGGCCTGTTTGGATCGGGGCCCGTCTGGATGTCCAAAATCTGAATGGGCCGGATTTGCACCCGATTCTGCACCTGTGGGAGCAAGACATTCCTGTGGGAGCAGAATCGTGGCAAAGGGCTTGAACAGGCCAGACGGGCCCCGATTCTGTCTCGCTAGATGTACAGCTCCCACTCCATCTAACCCTCCCAATGCTCCTGCATAGGGCTATGATGCCATGGCATTCCATCACCATGGCACTTGGACAGCATGCAGGAGCCCCGCTGCCCTGCACAGCTCCAAAACAACTGTTCCCCTCTTCCCAACGCTGGGATTGGGCTCCTGCCCTGCTCACCTGATCGGGGGGGGGGTCCCACTGCAATGGCTACTGATGTTGGAGGGACTTATTCCACCTCCGAGGTGGACTAAATCCCCCGTCTATCTCCTCAGGTCTGGATGTATAGGGCCACGACCAGAATCGGCCCTGTACATCCGGGGTCAGGGACCCGCCTCCACCCTCCCATGCTCCTACTCTGGCCCATTCCCTCCTGCCCCTGTCCAGAGCTCACCACACATCTCCTCTGTTCGTGTAGGGAGCTTTGAGATCAGCATCGGGCCCATGCATTTGGCAGGGGATGTACGTCCAAACTGGATGTACATCCCCGCTAAACACTTCTCGGAATGACCCCCTAAGAAGACTCTGCCAGATTTTCAAACTATGCATGTACTTTTGCATAAATTATTCTGGGAAAACTATGCACATGTATTTACATCTACCATCTCATGAGCATCGCTTCTCAGCCTTTTAGCTAAGATCAAGTGTAATTTTTCTGAAGTAAAATATGGGTATAGTTGTATATACATTGTAAAATGCACGCCCAACCCTGCCCTCTGGAGTGCCCAAGTATTAGGAATGTACACAGGGCAAAGATTTTGGTTTGTTGTTGATGATTTTCCAGACTTTTTTCCAGTTTGTTTCACGCATTCATTTTGATAAAATCTCTTTTAACATTCAAGAGAACTTTTTAATGCATGCAATCAACTTAGTATGTTAATTTGTAGGTTAATGCATGTTGAATTGATTTAGCATGCCCTAAATTTTTAAAGGTGCACTAAGAATCAAATGTGAGCTAATAAATACACATCCCTACTCTCCATGTGAAGTGGGATTTTAGAAGGGACATCTAGGAAGAATCTGCGTTGTCCAGAGCACAATGCCCAGAAATCAGGGAGTGTGGCATCAGTGCAAGAAGGCACATATAAGTGCCTTCTAAAATTGTTCTGTCTCTACCCTGAGAGACGAACATCTCATTAACCGGTTCTGGCAACGGGCCTGCGCAGATGGCAAGGCCGGATACATACAAAGGGGTAGGACAATTCACAAATGTGGCTATCCCCCAATTGCACAGCCTCAGAAATGGGTACTTGGCCCTGCTGGCTAGGGTATTTCAGAAGGTGGGGGGGGGGGGGCAATTGTGTTATGAGACATTCACGTCCGGATCGGCCATTTCAAATAATCATACATGCTGCAGCAGACCAGTAATATGTTTGGAGAATGGCTTCTTTGGCCAGGAAATATTAACTGTGGCAGTGAGAGCACATTTTACTCTTCCACCTGGAAGTATTGCAGCCATGAAATAAGCACTCTTTTGTACCTTGTTTATGGACAGGAGCAGGTATGGGCATAAACATCTCATCAACCAGGGCCAGATGTGCTTGTGCCTTTCCGAAATCGCACTGCAATGTGCCTCTCTGTTGCTCTACCCAGGCCATGTCTCCACCATGCCTATGTATACCAGATGTCTCCAGGTTTTGGGGATTGTCCCCGATTTCAGAGCTGTCATATTTTGGCAGCCTCCTGTCCCCGATTCTAGTAATAAGGACAGAGGGGGTAGAAAAAAAATGTATTTTTAGTTTAGCGTTTTGAATCTGTCAGTTGTTAGAATTTATATCCATTACTTTCAAATTTTGCACAATATGGGGCAAATGCATCAGTGGCATTAGTACTTCTTCCTTCCTGCTGGTAATTCCTTTTTGTATGCACCCAGCATCTTTCTGCCTTGTCACATTGTTTTGCCACCTTGAGATCCTCAGAAACAATCACTCCGAGTACCTTCTCCTGGTCCGTGCACACCAACCTCTCGCTCCCTAGCATATACAATTCCCTTGGATTTCTGCTTCCCAAGTGCATGACACTGCACTTCTTCACATTAAATCTTAACCGCCAACCATTCTTCCAATCCACATTGGGTAGATTAAAGTCACCCAATATGATCACTTCCCCCTTCATGGCTTTCTTTGCAATATCAATAATCAATTCACTATCCATTTCTTCGGTCTGAGTTGGAGGCCTGTAGACTACACCAGTATGGATGACAGTGCCATCTCCTCCTTCCAAAAATAATCCACACTGCTTCTTCTTTTCCCCACATCTTCTGCATTTCAAGAGCTTTAATATTACTTTTGACATATAGGGCTACTCCTCCTCATTTTCTACCCTTTCTATCTCTTCTAAATTTATTATAGCAAGCTATGGCTATATCCCATTCATGTGACTCATTAAGCAATGTTTCTGTAAAGGCATCAATGTCCAAGTCCATTTCCACCATTAGGGCTTCCAGGTCAGGAACTTTGTTGGCTAGGCTGCGGGCATTTGTGCTCATTGCTTTCCAGCATTTGTTGACTGGCTTGCCTGTATTTTGCATGGATTTTGTTTTACACGCCTTTTCCCACTTGGCATTGATGTGTGGGTTAATACTGCGGCTGTTTCCAATGTTATTATGTTTTTGCTGGGAGTGATGTCCTGAACTTGTTCTTTTCCATCCATCACTCTTTTTTCCCTAGTTTAAATGCCTGTCCACATACTGCCTGAATTTTTCAGTTAGTAGTCCATCAACACAGTATAGCCTCTTGTTGTTCCATCTATTTCCCCAGTCGCCAATATATCCAAATCCTTCTTGTTTTCACCAGATTTGGAGCCATGTATTAAAGTTGATTATGCGATGCAGCCTTTCTGCCCGCTTACCAAAAACAAGTAGAACTTCTGAGAATGCTATAATGTTAACAATGGGTTTGAGTTTCTCTCCCAGAATCTGGAAGTCCCTCTGAACTCTAGAGGCACTGGTTTTAGCCAGGTCATTTATACCCGAGTGGATGATAACATCCATTTTGGAGCGCTCACTTGGGGTGACTTTAATCTACTCGATGTGGATTGGTGTATTCCTTCTGAAAATCTGGAAAGAAGTAAAAAGATTATGGATGCCTTCCAAGAAGCATTACTTAGACGAATGATGATAGAACCGACCAGGGAAAGTTTGATGCTGGATTTAGTACGTGATGGGGAATCAAAGCTGTTTCAATATCCTTTCTAACAATTATTTGCAACAGACTTCTCAGAGCTATAGAGCCTATCCAGCTCAACATGGGCAAGGTTACTCCCAGCAAGCCAGCCAGCCCTATGGACAGCAGAATTACAGCAATTATGGGCAGTCAGCAGACACATCATCCTATGGGCAGAGCAGTTACAATTCTTCCTATGGACAAATACAAAGTACTGGCTACGGTACTCCATCTTCTTCATAAGCTTATGAAACTACTAGTTATGGAAATACACAGACATCTCAGGCCTCCTATGCACAGCAGTCACCTTATCCCAGCTACAGTCAGCAACCAGCAACTAGTACCACTACAGGAAGTTATGGAAGCAGCTCCCAGCCCCCCAGCTATGGACAATCTCAGAGTGGGGGCTACAGTCAGCAATCCAGCTACAGTAGCCAACATCAGCAGTCTTATGGACAGCAGCCTAGCTATGGTAACCAACAACAGTCCTATGGGCAGCAGTCCAGCTATGGAGGAGGTGGCGGATAAGGTTAGGATCAATCTTCCATAAGTAGCAGCAGCAGCGGTGGTGGTTATGGTGGTGGCAGCAGTGGCTGCAGTAGTAGCGGAGGCCATGGTGGATATGGTAGCCAAGGTCAGGGTGTTTATGGAGAGCAACAGGACAACTGAAGTCGTGCCAAGATAGCTTTGGGAGATGTGGTGATGGCTTTGATTATGATGGGAGAGGCAGTGGTGGAGGATGTGGTGGGAAAGGAGACAGCATGGGTGGTGGTAACCGTGTTGGCTTCAATAAACTCGGTGGAGGATCCCATGAACAAGGTGCTCCTAGGCATAATATTGTTGCAGAGCAGGGCAGTTCTGACAACAATGCCATATTTGTGCAAGGTCTTGGGGAGAATGATACCATTGAGGCAGTGACTGACTACTTCAAGCAAATAGGCATTATAAAGACTAACAAGAAGATAGGGCAGCCTGTGATTAATCTGTACACTGATCGAGAGACTGGCAAACTAAAGGAGGAGGTTACAGTATCTTTTGATGATCCCCCATCTGCTAAGGTGGCCATTGATTGGTTTGATGGAAAAGAGTTCTCTGGTAACCAGATCAAGGTTTCCTTTGCTACATGGAGGGTAGACTTCACCCAAGGTTGTGGAAATGGAAGAGGTGGCAAAGGGCGGGGAGGACCCATGCGAAGTGGTGGATTTGGAGGAGGTGCTGGTGTGGACCAGGAGGTAATAGTTATCAAGGTAGCAGTAGCAGCAGTGGTGGCAGCTTCCCCATAGTGGTGGAGGACAGCGGAGAACTGGTGACTGCAAATGTCCTAACCCATCATGTGAAAATATGAACTTTTCTTGGAGAAATGAATGCAATCAATGCAAACCACCAAAACCAGAGAGGCCTGGAGGCCCACACATGGAAGGTGGTGGCTTCGGAGAAGAGCATTGAGGAGGTGGCAGAGGTGGTGACAGGGGAGGCTTCAGAGGTAGAGGTGGAGACTGTGTTGGATTCAGTGCAGGCAAAATGGATTCCAGGAGTAATCACAGACAGGACCAAAGGGAACGACCTTATTAAGCATGAACTATGACCATGTAATTTCTACCTTTATTAGTATTTGTTTTACATTGTATAGTGTCAAGATGTGGTGTCAATTGTTGTGTAAACTTATTCCATCTGTGTAAAACTTTGCACTTTCTTGAATTTTACCTTTTTGCCTCTATGAAGTGTATACATTAAAACAGGAAAACAGTTTCAAGTTGTTAGTTTTCACCCAATGGACAATAAATGAACTGGAGGAAAGGTCAAACTAAATCTTAAGGTGAACAAAAAGAAAACGTAAGTGCCACTAATCTTCAGAGACCCAGCCTTCAATCCATCTGAAAAAAATCATACTGGAACATGCAGAAATTAACATAAAAAGGGAAGTCAAATACCTCGGCATAACGCTCGACAGCAGCCTCAACATGCTTTCGCACATCAGAAATGCAGCCAACACAGCATAGCTGAAACTTAGGATCCTTAAACTCTAAGCCCATTGCTACAAGACAATGATTTCAGATCAGTTTTCCAGGCTATCATCACACCCAGTCTTGACTATGGCAACATTCTCTCTCAGGGATTTCCAAACAGGCATTATAGCCACTCTAACTAGTGCAGAACACTGCCGCTAGAATTCTAACAGGCGTATCTGGTCATCAACACATTACCCCAACCCTTAGGAGTCTTCACTGGCTCACAATTTTCCAAGGATTAAGCACAAGACCATAACCACCATCTATAAAATTCTTCACAATCTATCAGCTCCCTGTCTGGAGGAACAAATCTCAAGAGCTTCTACAACAAGACCGAGAGGATCTACAAGTCAAAATCTGTTGGCCATCCCCTCCTTTAAGACCAAATGTACTCAGCAGACAAGCAATAAAGCCATCTCATTGTTGCCCCAACAATTTGGAACTCACTACCTGAAGCCAATAGATCTGCTCAATCTCCACAAGATATAAAGAAGCTACTAAAAACACGTTTTCATAGAACACTTTGGTCCTAATGACATTACCTAAATGAATACACCACAACCATCCACACACCTTTGATTCATGTATAACCCCCCATATTTAATGCCAAGTTTACCTCCCCTTGTTCTATGTAAACAAATCTCTAGAGATTGTATATTGATGTTAAATGTAAATTGCCTTGGACCAAAGGCAATATATAAAAAACTTAAATAAATAAATAAAATAGCACTCACCAATGGAGATAGCATGTCAAATGTCCAGTTGGGTTCCCACGTGAACAGTAGCGATCATCACATGGTGTGGTTTGAGATAAAAGCAAAGGCAGAGTCCAATCGCAGCAAGCTCAAAGTTCTAGACTTCGAAAATGCTAACTTCAGTAAAATGGCCAAGTGCCTGAAGGAAGAGTTGGCAGGGTGGGAAGAGGTAACGGATGTGGAATTTCAGTGGACTAAAGGAGGCAATAAAAGGGGCAACAGATACATATGTAAGCAAAGTAAATAAAAACAAGAGGAAAAGGAAACCTATATGGCTCTCCAAAGAAGTGGCTGCACAAATAAAGGCAAAAAACACAGCTTTCACAAAATTCAGTTCGCAAACAGAAGAACACAGAACAGAACACATGATAAAGCTTAAAGAGACAAAAAGAGAAATAAGGATAGAAAAAAAGCAAAGACAGATGAAAAGATGGCTAAAGATCTGAAGCATGGAGTCAAAACTTTTTTTCAGGTATATTCAGGAGACGAGGAAGATAAGGGATGGAATTGCAAAACTCAAAAGTGCCGAGAACGGATTCATGGAAAGTGACATTGAAAAATCGAAAATGCTAAACAAATACTTCTGTTCTGTTTTTGCTGAAGAAAATCCTGGAGAAGGACCGACTGAGGTTAACAAATATAAAATGGGAATGGAGTAGATATTACACCATTCACAGAAGATGATATTATTTGAACAGTTTGCAAAACTGAAAGTGGACAAGGCCACGGGACCAGATGCAATACATCCAAGGATACTGAAACAGCTTAAAGAGGTTCTGAAAGGGCCTTTAAAGGATGGTTTTAATAGATCCTTTACTATCTCTTATATTTCAACAAATAGGGATGACTTACTCAGAGCGGTGGTTATATCCCTAAACAAAGGCATGGGAAGGGGTGACCTGTATGGAGCGGCAGGTGCACCTTCTCTTGCCAACTTGCTGAGCAGACTAGATGGACCATACTGGTTTTTATCTGTCATCATATACTATGTTACTATGTAGAAGGCCTAATTTTGTAAGAGGGTGCCTGTGTCGAAGTTGGGAAAAGGTGCCTATTTTTAGCCTATTTTCTAAAGGCATCTTATCAACTGGGCAACATGCAATATCAATGCTGCCCAGTTAGCTTTCGTGGCTTCCTGTTTCTACAGTGATCACTAGATATTTAATGCCGTCGCTATGGCATTGAATATCCGGGTTAGAGGTTGGCGGGGAGGACTATGCGCCAATGAGGTGCATAGCCCTTTGGAAATTAGCACAGCTCAATATCGGATCTGTTACATATATCTTGGACACTCAAGCTCCTTTTACTAAAGCCTGTTAACTAGTTAATGTGCATTTTAACGTGTGGCAACTGGCAGTCGGGAACACTAATACACTCTAAAATGCACGTTCATCAGTGATCACGGTATGGAGTGGAGAAGGAGCAGAGAGTAGGCATCGGGAGTGTACAGTTGTGGTTAACATTATTGGCACCCTTGCATTTTAGGTATGTTGGGTACAGTATCTTGAGAAATAATTTGAAATATACCAATTGTATGCCATCATAATATTTTAATAGTATGTTCAAATGCATACAACAACAAAAAAGGTGTCTATGCAACTTAGACATAGTAATTTCTCAGCAAAAAAAACAAAATATGACCTGAACAGGATTAATGGTACTCTTCATTAATATTTGGTTGCACAACCCTTGGCAGTGATGACAGGCTCCAAATGTTTCTTGTAGCCATCTATAAGTTTCATCCATCTGTCTGTTGGTGGTCTATCCTACTCTTCAACTGCGATTTGTTCCACCTCATGAATGTTTCCAGGATTTCTTTTATCAATGGTATATTTCAGCTCTTTCCAAAGGTTCTCGATTGGATTGAGATCAGGACTCATTGCTGACTATTTTAAAACATTCAATTTTTAACTTTTTAACTATAGTTTTATACTTTTGAATGTATATTTTGGGACATTGTCCTGCTGGAGGACCCATGACCTTCGACCCAGACCTAGCTTTCTGACACTCCAAAATACCTTGGTAGTCCTCTGACTTTATGATTCCTTTAATACGTTCTAGGCCTCCAGTTCCTGAGACAGCAAAATAGCCTCACAACATTATGGGACCTCCGTTAACTATAGAAAGGGTGGGGTTTTTTTCCTTATAAGCTTCATTTCTTCACCTGTAAATGTACCTATGGTCTGCATCGCCAAAGCGCTCCAATTTGGTTTCATCTGTCCACAGAACTATTTCCCAGAAGGATTGTGGTTTCTCAAGGTGGGTTTGGGCAAAGATCAGGATTGTCTTTGAGCAGTGGGTCCTCCTTGGCCTTCGCCTATGAAGTCCTTCTTTGTTTAGTGTGCGGTGTATTGTACAGGTTGAAACCACCACTCCACATTGCTCCAAGTCAGCCTTAAGCTCTTTGGATGTTGTACATGATGTTTTTCCAACAGTTTGTATTAACTTTCAAAGATTTCTTGGATTAATTTTCATCTTTCCACCACGTTCTGAGAGTTTCTTGACAGTTCCATGAGCAGAAAACTTCTTAATAACATTGCAAGAAAAGGGGAGGGCCTAGAACAGACCCTTGGGGTACACCAACTGAAAGAGAGATGGCCGTAGACACAGGAATCCCAAGGTCTTTGGAGATGGCTTCGTTCCTAGTGGTGGGATTCTGCTGCTTTGGCTCAGTTGGCATGAAGTGGTTCCTACCATTGGTTGCATTCATCCCAGTGCTGGCACTGCATTGCCAGGAATCCCCCCACCTGCCAGTGATTTGTCAGCATTGTGGAACCGTGGCAGCGGGGGAACCCCCGATGCCATAAAACCACTGGCGGATGGGGGGATTGGGCCTCTAGGCCACCAGGGAGTTACTGCCCTGCGTTGGTTGCCAGCGGTGAGAACATGTGGTGCCATCAATGCAAAGGCGTGCTGTGCTGCCATCTGCTCAGTTCTGTAAGTCGTGGGATCGATCCGAACCAATTATTGTTTGAATCAAATCCCACCACTGCTTGTACCCCTTTGAAGTCTGATGTTTGGTGATAATGGCTTTTCTGACGGTCTCAGGCCGTCTCAGGTCTTGTATTCACCATCATGAAAATGTAACAGGGAGTAAACATTAGAGCCATCATTCATTGGTTGATTCAAGTCATGTGCATACTGACAATTGATCACAGGTGCATCTAATTTTACTGCATGTGAATGTGGTTCTTCATTTCAAACTGATTTGAATTGTTTTTAAGGATGCCAATGATCATGTCCTGGCAATGTCCCAGTTTTTATATAATTTCCTACTATTTCCTTTTTTAATTGGTCTTGCTTTATTTGATTCTTTTATGTGTCAAATATGTGTGCATATACAGTCCAAAGTCATTTCACTGACCTCTTTTTTTTTTAGGAGATATTGGAATTAAGAGGTTGAACTGCAAGGGTGCCAATAATGTAGCAATATGATTTTTAACATGGGTTCACCTAATGACTCTTTTTTTTTTTTTTAAGTCATTTTTATTGAAACAAGGCATCAGATGTACAGAGAACAACCAGCATAACCGAACAAGTAGAAAATAAGCATAACATAAACATAAACAGTCACCCGGGCAGGGCTGTATCTTATCCTCCACCCGGGTTTGATAGCCAGAAGTGTTATAAGTCCATCAACACAACATATTTCCCCAATATATTCCCTATCCACCCCCCCATCCCCCCACAACCCCAATCCCCCCCCCTTCGCAGCCCCTGCCCCCTGTTCCTCGCCTTGGAATCGTCCCGCCCCGCTACCCTCCACTTCAACACCTAGTCTATTCCTTCCTTGCTCCATCTAATAGTGCGCCTGCAGCACTTCGTTACGGATAGCAGGCCGTAAGGTGTGGATATAGGGTTCCCAGGTCATCAGAAAAGACGTCCAGCGCTTAACCCTGCCTCTCGCCCCTCGTTTCTCTAAGAGCATCAGCTGGTGAAAACTGTTGCGCCATTCCCAGAAGAAGGGAGGAACCGGTTCCCGCCATCTACGGAGCAGCGGACCTTTACCCACCAGGCATGCCTTTCGGAGTAATAGGCGCTCCCATCTACCCTTCGGATGGAGTGGTCCAAGTTGATCCAGCACCACAACAGACCCCGTCCATCTAACCCGCTGGCGCAACACTCCACTCAGATAGTTCCGAATCTGCATCCAGTACCGGCGGATTTTCGGACAGCCCCACCACATATGACCTAAATCAGCTAGTATCGAACTACATTTCGGGCAGCTCCCGTCGAATGTGAGATGACTACGAAAAGCTCGTCTCGGGGAGAAGTGGGCTCGAAGGATACATTTAAACTGTATCTCTCTCCAGCGAGCCCCTTCTACTAGTTCCCCAATACTGCTCAGGGCCCCATGAACCGCTCCCAGCAACACCTCTACCCCCAGCTCTCTGGCCCACGATCGCTCCTCCCCTGAGTAATCAATCGGAGGTACCCACTTCTCAATGCGTCGCTTCAACCCAGCGATGGACGGCGGAGAGTCCACCCCGAGACCGAAAAACTCAAGTATCCGCGCAGCACGTTCAGCCACAAGCCCCCCCCTCGGAAGCGAGGCAACATAATGGGAGATCTGGGCATATGCAAAATAATGTCGAAAGTTCAGCTCATACTCCACACATAAAATTGCAAAGGATTTACACCTCCCCTCTGGGTCCACGATATGTCCTAAGTTCCGGATCCCCCTCTGTTCCCAAAGCCGAAACATAGACGTGTCCGTTCCTGGGGTAAATCGAACATTCCCTTGCAGGGGCAACCAGCTTGAAACTTCCGGGGACTCCCCCCACCATTTATTGAATTGCTGCCATGAACACCGAGCCGGCCGTATTAACACACTCCGAGTTACCCAGCCTGGCAAACTCGAGCCTGCCAGATGCAAAGCCGCCAACAAGGTCTGCGGGGCTACCAAGGCCTCCTCCAGCGCCCGTGGGGTATAGACCTCCGTTTCTCCCAACCAGTCCCCAATATGATGCACCTGGCAGGCCAGTGCATAGAGTCGTAAGTCAGGGATCCCAATCCCCCCATCTCTCCATCTCCTCTGCAAGCGATACAGGGGGATACGAGCCCGTGCCCCTTTCCACAAAAAACCCTGGAATACCTGTTCTAACTCTCGCAGATCACATTTCCTCGGCCACACGGGGAGCGTCTGCAACCAATATAGGATACATGGCAAAATCACCATGCCCAGGGCCGCTGCCCTACCCAGCAAAGACAGGGGGAGAGGGGCCCACGCTTGTAATTGTAAACGAGTCTTGGACAAAATCTGGTTTACGTTCACCCGGTATAATTGCTTGGGATCTTTAGTCAGAGAGATACCAAGATAGATAAAGGATTCCTCTGCCCACCGAAGGGGGAAAGATTCACCCCAAATGGCTCGGAGTGTGCCCCCCACATCTAACGCCTCTGACTTGCCCATGTTAATGCGCAGTCCCGCGAAGCTCCCGAAACATGAAAACTCCTCCAACAGCCTCGGTAGGAAGGTCCGCGGGGCCGACAGATGTACCAGCAGGTCATCGGCAAAGGCCGCTATCTTAAACCCAAGTCGCCCCATTCGCACCCCTTGGATCCCCATCGATACCTCAATCTTCCGTATCAGGGGGTCTAGGGACAACACAAAAAGCAGAGGGGAGAGTGGACACCCCTGCCGGGTACCCCTTTCCAGGCAAATAGCATCTGACAGGATCCCATTACAGAGCACACTCGCCGTGGGGTTAGCATAAAGAAGCTCTACCATACGACAAAAAGACATCCCGAGCCCATATTTCGGTAAAAGAAATTTCAAGTACGGCCAGCCCACCCGGTCAAATGCTTTCTCGGCATCAAAACTGATCAAGAGCGAGGGCACGCCATGGCGGCGGACCCATTCCAGGGACGCCAAGATCTTGCGCAGATTCCGCACCGCGTATCGGCCTTTCACGAAGCTAACCTGGGATTCATGTACCAGGTCCCCAAGAACCGAGGAGAGTCGTGTTGCTAGAACTTTAGCTAGTATCTTCAAATCAAAGTTGAGCAGCGAAATAGGTCTGTAGGACTCTGCTTGCGTGTGGTCTTTACCGGACTTAGGAAATAAGATAATATGGGCATGATTTCTACCCCAAGTAAACGTCCCTTGTGCAATCCGGTGATGATAGACCGCCACCAGCATTGACGGTAACAGATCTCCCAGCAGCTTATAAAACTCAGCCGCTAATCCATCAGGCCCCGGGGCTCTACAGCAACTCGCCTGGTGAATCACCAGAGCAACTTCCTCCAACGTAGCTGGCACCTCTAAGCGCGCTCGCTGTTCCGCTTCTAAGTGGGGCAGCTGTATGTCCCTCAAATACTCCTCCATAGCAACAACAGGGTCAGCCCTCCGCGAATACAGCTTCTGATAGAACTGACGAAAAATCTGAGCAATTTCCCAATTCTCTTTCTGCAACCTACCCTGTGCATCTAGCAAGGCCACCACCATGCGGGTCCCCCCCCCTTCCCCGAAGGCACCGGGCCAGCAACTTCCCGGATTTATCCCCGAAGTGGTAGAGTTGATATTTATAGTACATAAAGGATTTCTTGGCCCTCTGATGGAGCAATTCATTAAGGGCAGATTGGGATTCCCACAACGTCTTCCTGTTTGCCACCGAAGGATCACCAGCCTGCCTGTGTCTAGCTCGGCATACCTGCGCTTCAAGGCGGATAATCTGTTTCGCTATCAGTTTGCGCTTACGTGCCACATACCCTATAATGTCTCCCCTTAAAACCGCTTTAGCCGTTTCCCAAAAGAGTTCAGGGTTATCACGATGTTGTTCATTATGAGCGGCAAATTCCTGCCATTTCTGCTTGAGAAACGAAGAAAAATCCGCGTCTCGATATAAATCAACAGGGAATCGCCAGATACGAGCTGGCGGGGCAGCATCACGCCACTCCAATTCCACCCAGATTAGAGTGTGATCGGAAATTTCCAGAGGACCAATCTGCGCATCGAGTACATAAGCAAAGAGTCTTTCCGAAACTAGCACATAATCAATTCTGGCACTGGTTCCATGCGCTCTGGACAGGTGAGTAAAATCTCGCTCCCCGGGATGCAAGAGTCGCCACGGGTCCACCAGTTGTAATCTACGCCGCATATGCTGCAAGGCCCTAGTACTCTGCCTACGTGTCCCCCTATCCCTGTCCCTGGATACGTCTAACGCAAGATCCAACACTCCATTAAAATCCCCGGCCAAAATCAATGGAGCGTCTGGCAATTGTTCCACCCTAGAGCCCAATCCCAGGTCCCGATCCAGTACATTTGGGCTGTATAAGTTGCCCAATACCATGGGTTTCCCCTCTAGCATCCCATACAACAGTACATATCTACCATCTGGGTTGGCATAGACCTCCTCCTTAGTGAACCGGAGTCTCCTGTGTATCAAAATGACCACTCCACCCTTCCTACCCTGCACTGGGGCCCCCCATTCTTGTCCCACCCACTCTCTTTTAAGTTTAGCATGTTCTTCAGTACTCTGGTGGGTCTCTTGCAACATTGCAATGTCGCATTGGTGTCTAGCCAAGGCCCGCAGCACTTTATATCGCTTGATAGGGTTGCCTATACCACATACATTCCAAGATAGAATCTTCACGTCTGCATACAATAGGAGCTATTAGGCATCACAGAACAAATAGCATACATGGAGGAACCTCCCCAGCCTGAGGTCCCCCTCTCCTTCTCCCAGGATGATTCCCTATTTTCCCTCCGCTGATATCTCCAGGGGCTGCGTCCCCCCCCCCGCCATTATTACCCACCCCTTCCCCTGTCCCCCCCTGCTCCACCCCCTTCCCTATCTCCAACCCCCCCATTCTAGTCTCCTTCCCCGAGCACCTCCGCACTCCCATAGCGATCACTTGAGATGTGAACGGGTCCCCCCCATCTCTTAGAGCCATTCTTCCATCCCCCAGCCCTTCAGCCCCAGACATCCAGCCTCGCCCATGATATGGCTCCCCTATCCCCACCCCTCTCCCCTTACTCCTCCCCCCATCCACCATATTCTCTTCCCGAATATCCAACTGATAGGGTTCCACCCCTCCCTCGGGGCCCATCAACCAGCTCCCCCTCCCTCCCTTATATTCCACACACTCCACTCCCCTCCAACCCCATCCCCCCTACACATACATTCCTCTGCTCCGAACATAGCAAAAGAGCAGGAGGGACATCAAAATACCAACATTCTAGTCGGGCCTATAAGAACATCAAGGAGATGCCTGACAAAGTAAACTGGAACCCCAGCCATATACCACAGCATATCTCGCAGCCATGCATGTCCCGGTTCAGTTCCTGCAGCCCCAGAGCACAGTTCTTTGGGGGCCCGAAGAAACACTTTAGAGCATAGACTCAGGGCCTCCTCCCACAGCAGGGCGGAGAATCGAACATTAAGCACCAGGCCGTTAAAGGCCGCAGGTTCCAGTATCGGCAGTCATTGTACATACCCCCGGAGAAGGGGTGACAGCCCCAGAATCAGAAGCAAAGCAGCAGGCCAGGGATGCGAGAGCAGAACTGCCAGGCACCTTCAACGAGCAGAGATAGCCACCCACCAAGTTTGGGAGCACAGTAACTGTATTGTACGAGCAGCTTTCTGCCGCTCCCAGGCGGGGTACCCCCTAACTCACCCGCAGTCCAGCTAGGCCACTCGCGGAGTCCAATCCTGTAAGAGAGCCAGTCTCACTACCCGGCAGGAGGCACCGCTCCTTTTCTCAACACGGGTCAGTCCTCTTTCAATCAGCCCCCTGGACCGTTGTCATGGTGCGTGTTCTCTCGAGCTCACCGCCAATGGTACCAGCAGCTGCTCTACATAAGAGCTTGCCTCCGCCGCAGATTCAAATACCCGGTGGGCTCCCTGGTGTGATATGTGCAATTTAGCCGGGTACTGCACGTGGAAGCGCACATTCGCCTCTATCAGTCGTTGGCATATCGGAGCGTATGCTTTGCGACGCTGGCTCAGCGCGGTAGAATAATCAGGCGTAATGCGGATCTTCATGTTCCCGCGCTCCACTATTCCCTTTTGTCGCGCTGCCTTTAATACTCCTTCCTTCTGCGTGTAGTAGAGGAATCTGGCCAGGACCACTCTGGGCCGCGAGCTCTGTGTTTGCGGCCTCGGCCCTACTCTATGGGCTCTGTCCACGACTATAGGGGTGTTCTCATTTTCCCGGTCTATCAGAGAGGCAGACAAGTTTTCCACAAAGTCCCTCAGATCTTTATCGAGGATAGTTTCAGCAATGCCCAGCAAACGCAAATTATTGCGTCGGGATCTGTTCTCCAGATCATCAAGCTTCAGTTCGTGGGCTTTAGATTCTCTCTGCACTGCACTCAATTCGCGCTTTAGCTTCTCTACCTCCTCTTCGGCCTGCGCTATTCGGCCCTCAGCCTCATGCACTCGAGTGCCCAGCGTGGTCAACGAGCACTGTATCGTGTCCATTTTCACATGGAGGGTTTCAAACTGTATAGAGAGTGCAGCAGTGACCGCAGCCGAGATTTCCTCGGTCATTGTGGGGGAGGCCGCAGTGCCCGCCTTAGGAGGGGATTCCGCCATTTTCGGCGGCCCCGTAGTGCGGTCCTTCTCTTGCCTCCCCACCTTCGCCGATGCCGCCATTCCGCAATATCTTCACAAAAGATGCTTAAGGGCTCCTTCGCTGATCTCTCAGGGCTCAGCTCAGGCAATTATCTCTGCAATTCACGGCAATAAATTAACAGTTAGAGGAGGGGGGCCTGGAGCTAAGGTGACTCACGTCTTCCCCAGCTCACCACATCACGTGATCGTAACCACCTAATGACTCTTTTATAGGAATTATTAATTGAACCTGCCTTAGTGGAGCACATAATAGGCAAACCCATTACCCGTTAGCTGCCAGGGACATACTCGAGATGCTCCCAACAGCTAATTACTACTGCTACTACTACTATTACTATTACCATTATTATTAATCATTTATATAGCACTACAAGGCATACATAATGCTTTACAAACACGTATAGAAGACAGTCCCTGCTCATAGAGTTTACAATCTAGTTAACTCAGACAGCACAATACAACACAAGAGAAATAAGGGGTTCGATAGAGAGAGAAGGCATAAGGGAATAAGATTAGGATCCGAAAGTGGCCTCAAAGCAGTAAGCCTTTAGCATGGATTTGAAAAGGGAGAGAGATGAGACTTGATGTAAAGATACGGGAAGTTTGTTCCAGGCATAAGGAGCAGCAAGTTGAAAAGCTTGAAATCTGGAGTTTACAGTAGAAGAAAAGGGCATAGAGAGAAGAAAGTCAGAAGAGAAGCAGTGGAGTTCATGAGGAGGGGAGTAGGGCGAGAGGAGAGAGGAAAGGTAATGAGGGCACGTTGAGTGAATGCATTTATAGGTTAGAAGAGAAGTTTGAAATGGATATGGAAATGGAAGGGGAGCCAGTAAAGTGATTTGAGAAGAGGGGTTAAGTGAATGTATCAGGGCTGGCGGAAGATGAGCTGCGCAGCAGAGTTCTGAATAGATTGAAGCGGAGAGAGATGACTCTGAGTGAGAGCATCAAGGAGAAGGTTGCAGTAGTCAAAGAATGAAGAAGGGTTTTGGTTGTGTGTTCAGAGAGGAAAGGACAAATTTTGTTAATGTTATAGAGAAAGAAATGACAGGATTTATCAATCTGTTGAATATGTATGGAGAAGGAAAGGGAGGAATCAAAGATGACCTCAAGGAAACAGGGAGAAGAGTGTTATCGACAGTGATAGAGAAAGGAAGAAGGGGGGAGAAAGGTTGAGGAAGAAAGATAAGAAGTTCGGTTATAGCCATGTTCAATTTCAGACACGGTGAGACATCCACACAGTGATGTCAGATAAGCAAGCAGAAATACGAGCTTGGAGTGTAAGAGAAATGTGAGGTGAAGATAAATAGATTTGAGAGTCATCAGCATAAAAATGATACTGAAAGCTATGGGAAGAGATAAGGGCACCAAGGGACTGGGTGTAGAGAGAGAGAAAAGGGGAGGGCCTAGAACAGACCCTTGGGGTACACCAACTGAAAGAGGGATGGCTGTAGAGGAGGAGCCACCAGAACAAACACTGAAAGAGCAAATGGAGAGGTAAGAAGAGAACCACACAGCACAGAGCCCTTAAACTAAGAGAGGATAATGTGTCAAGGCAGAGGAGCTGGTCAACAGAATCAAAAGCAGCAGAAAGGTCAAGAAGAATGAGAATTGAGTAAAGGCCTTTGCACTTAGCCAGGAACAAGTCACTGGAGACTTTGGCAAGAGTCATTTCATAGAATGAAATTGATAAAAACCAGACTGAAGAGGATAAAGGAGGGCATGAGAGGAGGAAAATTCAAAGCAGCGGCGGAGAACTGCACATTCAAGAAGTTTGGAAATTAATGGGAGAAGGGAGATGGTTCAGTAATTAGAAGGACCAGTAGGGTCAAGTGAAGGATTTTAAGGAGATGAGTGATCACAACATGCTGAAAGATTGCAAGGAAGGTTGCAGTGAATAGTGAAAGGTTGAGAATATGTGAGATGGAAGGGATGATGGAGGAGGAGATGGAGTTGAGAAGATGGATGATGTTAGGATCAGAACAACAGGTAGTAGGTTTGGAAGAGGAAAGAAGAAGAGAGGCTTCTTCTTCAGAGATATTAGAAAATTAAGAAAGAATGGTAGAAGTTGAGGGAAAAAGTTTATAATGGAAAAGGGAAGAGGGGGTGAAGGAGAAGTAGTAGGGAATTCAAGAGTAATCTTATGGACTTTGTCATGGAAATAGTCCGCTAAGGTTTGGGCAGAGAGAGAAAGAGGAATTGGAGGCGGTGGTGTCTTAAGAAGGAAACTGAGAGTAGAGAAGATTGGGCAGGAGTTAGAGGCAAGACACTAATGGGTATGTTTACTAAACCGGGCTAACGGTTAACCCGGGCTATCTGCCATCAGGTCCCATATTATTCAATGGGACCTAGTGGTAGATAGACCGGGTTAACCGTTAGCCCGGTTTAGTAAACATACCCCTAAGTCAAATGGATGAAATAGTTTTGCTTAGCAAGAGAGATGGTGGACTGGAAAGAAGTAAGCATGAATTTGAACTGAAGGAAGTCAGAAAGGGAGTGGGATTTGAGCCGAGTGTGTTCAGCTGAGACGGGTGCAGGAGCATAGGTAATGGGTATTTGACGACAGCCAGGGTCTCACAGGATGTACTATGGGTGGAGCAAGAGCATCCAGAGTAGAGGAGAGAGTGGTGTTATAGGAAACCCAACCGCCACCACCACTGCCATTGGCATGAGGAGTGTGAGAGAATTGGTAGCCGCCGTAGGAGAGAGCAGCAACTGAAGCAGTGTCATCGGGGAGGAGCCATGTTTCAGTAAGAGCAAGAAGATGGAAAGCACGAGAGATAAAGAGATCATGGGTAAAGGGAAGTTTGTTAGAAATGGAATGAGCATTCCATAAATCACAATAGAATGGGAGAGAACAGGGGGAAAGGAGAGGGATATGGATGCGATTGGGTTGGTAGAGAGAGAAAAATGAAGAGGGGCCAGGGTTAGGATTAATATCACTAGAAGACAGAAGGAGAAGGAGAAGAAGAGAGCATGGGAGAGAGGAGACAGCACAGCGGAAACAAGGATGAGTTTGTTTTAGAGAGGAAGGAGAGGGATGAATCAGGGGAAGGAGAAGGTGAAGCTCAAAAGCAGCTCTTAATGGTCTGGAAACACCCCCAACAAAATTGGTTTTTGGAGCATCAAGAGGTTGTGAACCATCCATGATTATAACAGTTTGCCATAGGATCATATCATCTAGTTCAGGTGGTGGTATTGTATCTGGCAGCAGGCTCTTAAAGATTGTCTGAGGATCCGTTCCCATTGTCAGGTGTTGTTGAACAAAAGTGTAGAACCTATTTTTGGTCTAAAAGTCCAATCACAGTCATAAGAATGGAAACCAATGGCAACAATATTATTACTTAAAAGGATGTTATCTCGGTAACCAATATCTTGAACAACTCCGGCTCCATTTACTACTTCTTCCTCCACCTCCTGCTGTTGCTGCTGTAGTTACTGCTTACCTTCCTCCTCCCACAGCAGGACCAGCATCATCTGCTGCTGCCGATGGCACCCCGCTGACCGGACTGGCTCACTGATCACATCCAAACCCTTTTCTGCCTCGCTCCAACAGGTCACCGTTGGCCCAAGAGATTATCTGCGGTCCCTCGGAGGCCGGCTCACCCCCCCTACCGCCACGGCGAAGTGGCCACCGGACTAGGGAAACAAATTTTCCTCAACCGCCATCTTCCAACTGTCATATCTGGACCCGATGGGGGAGGGGGAAGTTGATAATCGCTGCTCCATCATGCTTCTTTTCTTTTTAAATCTGGTGGCTCTGCAGAAAGGAACGGCCTGCGGGTGGAAGTCACAGTTACTGGGGTAGCGGCTGTCCGATGGGAAACCAGAGCTGTGGAAATGAACCAGAGGAATTGTAAAATGAGGCTATGATTCACCACCAAACTTGGCATCAGCTTTCACAGAAATACTGGTGGAGAGTTGGGTGGATGAAGGAGGGTGGCTCCGGCTCCTTTCTGTGCCATTTCCGTTTTTGTGTCACTCTCTATATTCACAGCAGCACAGCTTCACCTGAACTCATTAAGCATAATATCTTGAATAGTACCCAACATGGTCTCTAGGTCTTGTAGTCTCCGAAATTTCCCTAACGTAGAGGCTTTGCAATTAACCTTTGTGAGATCAGCGCGTTAATGGCAAATCCTTAACAGGCTTTAGTAAAAGGGACCCTCCATTTTATCTCTTTCGGTCAATAAAGCACTTCTTGTTTATTTGTAGAAATAGCTTTAAAATTGCACTCTAAATTATGGAGAGGGGCTAAAGAGTGAGCTCTTCAGAGGAAGTTCTCTCTAACTGAGGTCTTTTACATTATAAACCTTTGGATAAATAAAGGATAAAAACCAGAAATAATATAGTAAGAAAAGAGCACAGGACCAGGTTAATTGATACGCTGAGGAAAATCTTTAGTATAGCAGTGCTGCCCTGAGTGGATTTTCCTGTAAGGATCACATTTCAGAACAAATTCAAGTGCTTTTAACTATGAAACCTCTAACATGCCTATCACCACGACTAAGAATCTCTAAAAGTGCACATGCATGGGAAAAATGTACAGGACTGACTAGAAAAGCAGAAACATCTAGTATAAGGATAGGCTTTTTTGATTAGGCATACTTATTTTCCGAATAACAGACACGATAGATTTTCTGATACAATAAAAATAAATCCTCACCAAAAAGGTTTGTATTCTATCAGTAAATTATAGTTGCACAAAGTTTTCAAATGATGAATATTTTCTTTGAGAAAGATCTGATACATTTTCTGTATGTTCCTTCTGGGCACTTCATTCAAGGTAACAGAATGCATGCAATTATTACTCCTGATTGTTCATGTAGAAATTTGGTCCCCTGGGCAAGAATTTGTCTGTGAGCTTTGTAGAGGTTTTTCCTGTCAGTTTGCCAGATCGCCTAAAGGACAAATTGAAGCCTACCCTTGAAATTTAACATTTCTATCCTTTAAGGGTCGATCAAACAGTCTTTTGAAAGACAACCAGCTGGAGTTTGCTTCAGTGCAAACTTCAGTCTCGGGCTAGAAGGAGACGGGTAGGATCTGCTTTTGTGCAGTAAGATTGCTCCATTAAATAACTGGAACTTGAAATCTCAAGGCATATAGACAACCAATTGCATTTATTTTAATGCATTATTGATAGATATGTGTTTCAAATTGTTTTCAATTCATGCATCTCCTAGACTAGGAACCTACAGTAGAAGGCTAAGATCCCGGAAAGCAAATATTCTAGTTCTACTTTTTCACTGGCATTCTATGTAATCTTTGCAAGTCATTTCTCCCTCCATTGCCTCAGGTATAAATATAGGCCTCATTTACTAACCTTCATTAATGCAATAATGAATGATAATGCACATTAATGAGATTTAATGCGTGGTCTATAACGTAAGCTCCATTATTCTCAAGGGGCCCATTTAAAAACTACAACAGAAAAACAATTATAACAGAAAAACGGGGTTGTGTCAAATGTACTCAAAGTATAAAAACCACATCACTACCCGCCTAAAAAATTCACAAAACAAATTGAAAAAATTATTAAACCAAAATGAATTAAGAAACTGAAAATATTTTTTTTTCAGTTTATTTAGTGAATTTGTTAGGAGGGTTGTAATGTGCTTTTTATACTTTGACTATTTATTAGCACATATCTCATATTAATGCATGTTAACACATATTAGTGAATGAAGCCTTTAGATTGTAAGCCTTCTTGAGCAGGGATATACCACTGTACCATCTCTTGATTTTAAAAATTCATATCCAAATATAAAAGTGACTAGGGAAGTCAACAAATATCTCTCTACCAGTGTTGGGGTGTCTCTAGCAAGAATGTACACATACAGACGGCACCTGATACTGATATCAAATGAATCGTAGCTGCTGCTTTTTTAAACTTTAAAAAAAAAAATCACCTAGCCCAGGTTCCTAAGCTCTTTTAAATGACACATCCATACCCATATACCCCACCTTGTATGTTGGCGTGGAGGTAGGAGTGAGGGGGTAGAGACTATTGATCCATCAAGGAATCACCTCTGGATCTGCTGAGCCACTCCAAGTAAGCAAGGAAGGTTTTGGTCCTTCTGGGAAACAGCATTGGTTAATCAGATATTACCAAGCATTCCGACACCAACATTCCCACTTAGCAGCTCGACACTGTGGAGAAGTCCACTGCGAGGGTTCCTGCCACTGGGGGGCAGCACTTCAATATCTCAGACCCAACGCATCTGCAGAATATTTTGATGATAAGTAGTGGAGTTTGGATGGCTTTTTTATATGCTTCCTAATACTTTGCTTGTCGGAGGTGATCCTAGCAGTTTGTTAATTTAGTTTGCTTCTGCCTTAGAGTAAAATCTTGTCCTCATTCTCCCCATATTGAAGCTATGAAATGCAAAGAAATTTCTGATTTTTTTCTTTCTCTTCTGATTTATTATGTCATGTATTCATTATTTGACTGTCTGTAAAACAAAAATCACACAAATTTGCACTTCCTCCGAAGCAGATGTGCACATTATCTGTGCGTGTACACATGTATTTTATAAAATATACACGTACATTACAACTTTACTCCCACTCCACCCAAACTATGCCCCTAGTAATACCTATAAGGGGTTTTCATAAATTTACATGCTTTCCTTCAGTGCACCCAGATTTTACACATGTATACACCTACAGTATGCACAATTTTATAAGAGCACTTTTCAGCTTGTAAAAGAGACTTTACAAATGGGAAAACCTTTATAAAATTACCTCCATAATGACCACATTTATATAGGAGACTGTTCTATTTTCATTGAGGGGATTGTTTTAGAAGCCTTATTCGTGATTTACATGTGTGAAATGGGCATATACACGTTGCATGGCCATTTTAGAAAGGCTCTAATTTACGCATGAGTGTCCTTGGCTTTGAGGGGGCATTTTGGGGTGTGGTCTGGGAGGGACAAAAATCTACACATAAATATATATATATATATATATATATATATATATCCCCCATTTCATATAGGAAATGCACATGAAAGCCCAAAAATCTGTTTGTTGACATTTATACCTCCTCCCTGGTTTATAAAACCTGTGTGTTTCAACCTGCCCTTTGCAGGAGGGATTAGGGGAGGATAATCCTCCTTATCCCCCCTCCCCCTAGTTTATTTTCCTCTCCAAACTGAAATGAGTTAGGCAATGTCCTCTGTAATTTATTAACAGCATCTACATTTCTAAGCTTATGAAGTGCCAACATTTTCAAACTTCTCCTACTAATCTACAAGTTCATTCACTCTCTTATCTCTTCCTACCATGGCTGGGCCAAGGATGGGCAGACCTGCTATTAGTAATCTGTGAACTATCATTAAAATCATCTCTAATACCTGAAGATTGGAGGAAGGCCAATGTAACACCAATTTTTAAAAAGGGTTCCAGGGGTGATCCGGGAAACTAAAGACCGGTGAGCCTGACATCAGTACCGGGAAAAATGGTAGAAACCATCATAAAGAATAAAATTACTCAGCATGTAGATAGTCATGAACTAATGGGAGACAGCCAACATGGCTTTAGACAAGGAAGATCTTGTCTTAGTAATCTGTTCTGTTTTTTTGAAGGTGTGAATAAACAGGTGGACAAAGGTGAGTCGGTTGATATAGTATATCTGGACTTTCAGAAAGCCTTTGACAAGGTCCCTTATCAGAGACTTTTGGCAAAACTAAAGAGTCATGGGATAGGGGGCAGTGTACTATTGTGGATCAGGTACTGGTTAAAAGATAGAAAGCAGAGGGTAGGGCTAAATGGCCAATTTTCCCAATGGAGAAAGGTGAATAGTGATGTACCCCAGGGATCTGTGCTGAGTCCGCTGCTTTTTGACATATTCATAAATGACCTGGAAAGTGGAATAACGAGTGAGGTTATCAAATTTGCAGATGACACAAAACTATTTAAAGTTGTTAAAACCCAAGAGGATTGTGGAAAATTGCAAGAATATCTTGATAAATTAGAAGACTGGGCATCAAAATGGCAGATGAAATTTAATGTGGACAAGTGCAAAGTTATGCACCTAGGGTAGAACAACCCAAACTATGGTTACACAATGCAAGGTTCCACATTAGGAACCACCACCCAGGAAAAAGATTTAGACGTCATTGTGGATAACATGTTAAAACCCTCGGCCCAGTGTGCAGCGGCAGCCAAGAGAGCAAACAGAATGCTAGGTATCATAAGGAAAGTAATGGAAAATAAAACAAAAGATATTATAATGTCTCTATATTGTTCCATGGTGAGACCGCACCTTGAATATTGTGTGCAATTCTGGTTGCCGTATCTTAAAAAGGATATAGAGTTATTAGAAAAGGTTCAGAGAAGAGCCACCAAAATGGTAAAGGGGATGGAAGGATACTCCTATGAAGAAAGGCTAGAAAGATTAGGGCCCTTTAACCTGGAAAAGAGACGGCTGAGGGGAGATATGATAGAAGTCTATAAATTAATGAACGGAGTGGATCGGGTAAACGTAGATCGATTGTTTACGTTATCAGAATATAGAAAGACTAGGGGACATGCAATGAAGCTACAGGGTAAACTATTTAAGACTAATAAAAGAAAATATTTTTTCATGCAACATGTAATCAAACTCTGGAATTTGTTACCTGAGGATTTAGTAAAGGCTCTTAGTGTAGCTGGGTTTAAAAAAGGTTTGGACAAGTTCCTGGAGGAAAAGTCCATAAACTATTATTAAGAAGGGACCCAGGATATCAATGCTTGACCCAGTACAAGCATTTTGGAACCTGTGTCTTTTGGGGAAACTGCTAGGTACTTGTGACCTGGATTGGCCACTGTTGGAAACAGGATACTGGGCTTGATGGACCTTGGTCTGACCCAGTATGGCATATTTTATGTTCTTATGTTCTTATGTCAGCTGCTCTAGGCAAACCATCATCCATTGCCGCCCTTCCTCCCCCAGTAAACCTTCAGCCGTTACTGTCCCCCCCCCCCCGTTAGTAAACCTTTAGACATTACTGCTCTCCCCCTAGCAAACCTTCAGCCACTACTACTCCCTCCCCCCACCCCCAGCAGACCTTCAGTCATTGCCATTCCAGCCACCCAAACCTTCCAGGGGTAGCTCCCTTATTTCTGCTACTTTGAATGTTGGCACTGAAAAGGTAAATGAAACGGCTTGAGAGCCTCGCATTCAAGAACGCTGGAAGCCCTCTGACACGCACTTCCTGCTGCTGTGGGGATGGGACTGGCAGGGGCTTTGAGCATGCTTGTATGTGATGCAGACATTCCGAAAGAGCAAAAAGAAGGGAGCTGCTTCTGGAACTTTTTTTTGAGGGGGGGAACAGCGGCTAAGTTGTCTGCTTTCTGCTGTCGCTGCCATCCCTAAAATTGTGACACCCTAGGCGATGTTTTGTCTAGTGGAAAAAGCAGCCCTGCTCCCTACAGTCTTCTTTGGGGAATTCCACTCATTGGGCAAATTGCTCTTATCTATGCCCTTCTCCTCTGTTGCCAATTCCAGACTCTATTTGGTCTACTTTGCTGTGCCATATGCCTGGAATAGACTGCCTGAGTCAATACATCAGGCTACATCTCTGGCCCTATTCAAATTCAGGCTAAAAACCCACCTCTTTGAGGCTGTTTTTGGATCTTGGCCCCCATATTCTCCTGTTTAATACCCATGTGTCTTTTAATAATTTCCTGCAAGAACTACCCTAACCCCCTTTTTGTTTGTCTTGACTAGATAATTTCTATGCACAGAGTTTACAATGAGCCCAGTATTGAAAGGGATTAATGGGTCTAGCAGACCTGCTAACCATGTTAATCCCCTTGGCAGTATATTCAGCGACAATAACATGGGTAGTGTTGCTGAATATCAGGATGTCCCAAGAATGGTGCCCGGTGATAACCGGGCAGTGGCAATATTCAGCCACTCTCCGGTTATCACAACATGATGAAAATCAGGTGCAATAACGGCTGGTCTAACTTTAGCTGCCCAGCACTGCCCAGTTTGCTTTGCAGCATCCCGGGCAACCCAGATACGGCCCCGGCATTGACTTCCCAGGTCTAAAGTTCGGTGGTGGTGGCTAGCCACTGTAAGTGCACTAATAGCCCTCTCTGAATATCGGGCCCTATCTCTTATGTGTTTATGCACAGAGCTGCGTAGGCCTTGCAGCGCAATACAAATGGAACGTAGTAGCAGTAATAGTACACATGCAGATTAGACGGCTTCTGGAGCAGAAAGACGCAGCTTTTGTGGGCCAAGCGCTTACATTATTGCAATAGTGTATATTGTGCTCTCCCGAAATATCAGCTGACGTGGTTGCAACTGGTTCAGAACATGGAAGTGAGGCTGCTAATGAATAAGAGAGCCTGCGATCATTTGCCAAATTTTAATTGTCCTTCATTGGCCACCAATAAAGGCACAAATTCATTTGAAGCTTCTTTGGACTTTCTGCTGTGATGGACAGATTTAGTTGGTCTTTTCTTCAATAATCCATGGCAGGAGCTTGTGTTCCTTCTCAGCAATGGTTACTAGTAACACCTGGAGGAATCTGTTTGCAGTGCATAGGTCAAAGAGCCTTTGCTGTGCAGGGTCCCTATCCCTGGACTATATTATCTTTGACCATACAAAATGAAAGATCTTCTTTTATGTTTTATTCAGCGGTTGGGGAGGGGGATAATCGGTGCCTCCTATTTGTAACTGTATGATTTATCTTTGTATTGTGTGTTTTCTTATAACTCGCCTTGACTGTTATGGTAAGGCGTGCACATCAAATTTTGAAAAAGAACAAATTAAACATAAATAAATAACTGCCTGCACTTACAGGTATAAGTTCCCTTCATTCTTTTTTCTCATGTTGAAATTTGTGAAATGACTCCTCCCACTGTGCATGGAGATAAATCCACGTGTGTCCCTGCACTTCCTTCTCTGCATTTTAGAAATAGCTCCATGTTTAGCAGAACTTTTACTAAAGCACAATTGAAACTGCGTGTGCTCCAACGTCAATGTCTCTGCCCTGCTACTAACCCACCAGGGATAGATCCATAAAATAATGGTTTTCTTTGAATTAAATTTCGGAATTTCTATCATACAGCTACCTAATATGGCATAAGCTAACTGCCTATCTGGAACTGGCAGAACAAATAATTAAATATCGTCTGCATAGACATGAAAAGGGAGATCACATTTTTCACCTAAGGGGCCATACAACTATTAATTGGAGAAAAGAGTGATCACAGTGGCACACCACGAATAGGAGAACAAAAAGGTGAGATATCAGACCCCTTATAATATATCCCTGATTTTTCAGGAAAGCTTCTAGCCAGTCCAAGGTAGTTCCACTAATTTCACAATCCATACATCTATGAGTTAACGGTGTTTTGCCATAAGCTGAGAACTTATTTTTTTTGCTCAGGCATTCTCTGGCTGATTTTATGGTGTTTTTATGAGTGCGTGTAATATATTGTATAAGCCCAATAATCAAAGGATTTATGCTCCTAACTTTGAGAGTTATGCTCCTAAATTGGCCTTTTTGAAAATTTACTAGGGCTAAGTGCCTAAATATATATATTTTTTAAATTTCACCAAACTACTAAATTTAAGAACATAAAAAGTGGGTGGCAACGGGGCGGATTTAGGACAGGGAAAAAACGTTAGGAGCTTAGCACTGGTTTTCAGCACTAGGCACCAAAATCGGGCTCATAAATTTAGGGAAATGAATGGCAGGCCTAAATTTAGGAGCATAAATTTTAAGCACCTAATTTAGGATGAATTTTCCACTGAAAACTTAGGCTCTTGTCCTTTATCTAAGGTCATTTTCATATATTCCATGAGGACTACAAGAATTGTCACTATGCTGAAACCCTTCTGAACATCTGACTGAGCAGGATCCAGCAGTTGTTTTGCTTCTAAATAATCTGATAGTTGTGGAATAAACAATGAGCCCGATAGTCAATGGTGGCAGCTAACTGATCTAAAGCGGCTAGCTGTCGTTGCTGAAACTGAGACCCAGATACTAAGTCCCAGCGTTATGTCCGGCCATCATCATTGAATATATGGTTTGGCCAGAGTGGCAAAGCTAATGAGGAGCCACTACCCGGTTAGCTTTGTTGGTGAAAATTAGGACGGTCTTTCCTGATTGCACCTCCAGTCTAGTCCCGGAATCCTTGGGTTCTCAACCTCTACCAGCAGCTTTGGAGACTGAGAAACTTCAGAGCTGTGATGTCACTGGCATATAAACGCTGGCACCACCTCCTCTCCTCAGTTATCAGTCTCCAAAGCAGCTTGAGGGGTTGTGAGCCCGGGGATTACGGGGCTCACTTGAGGAACAATTAGGCAGACCTTCTTTAGAATCTTAAAAAAAAGAAAACACAAAAAGGAGCCCGGGTTTTTTTTCGGGTTAATTAGCTGATTCTGGCATGTCTAGGCGGCGGTTGCCTTGAGGTCTTTTTCTCCTCTTCCCCTTCTGTCGGTAGCGTTTCTGTTGGGGAGTAGAGTTTTGAGACCTGCGGGGTACTTCTGCGCTGTGCAGGGGGGGGGTCCTTGCAATGGACGGCAGGCATCACCACGGGGCTGGACTCAGCATGCAGAAGTTCTGCCTGCTTGCGCTTGAGCCACCCTCACTGTTCCCGGCACGATTGCAGGATCGCAGGGCCTACGTATTTTGGCGATACTGAGGCTCCAGAGCTGCAGGGGCACTCAGATCGCGGGGCTTGGACACTTACTGTGGTGATCGGAGACCTGCAAGGTAAGGCAGTTAATTGCGCGGCAATCGGCCTGACGGGGAGAGCCAGGCCGCGCCACATGCGCTCTGCAGGGGAAAACCAGTGGGGGGAGGCGGGGGGTTGTTTCCTTCCCTGAGGCCCGTAGAGCCGCTAAAGAAAAGCGATTTTGCACTGGTTCAGTCATTTTTGCGCTGCGGTGGCAGTCTCTTTAAGCTGGTTGCAGGAGCTGGGCCAGGATTTCCTTTTTGTTCTGCTAAGTGGAAAGCATGCCAGCCAAGCAGCTTTGTTTGCTCTGCGGGGCTAGACGGAGTTCAGTTACTCCGGAAGGTGTCTGTAAGGGCTGTAGCCTTGAGGCAGGTGCTGGTGAGCTCCCTGTGGAGGGGGGGACAGAGGGTAAGGAAGGGTCTATGGAAGGGGGAGACCCAGTTCCGGTCCCTTTGCTCCCTCCCGAATCGGGGGTCTCTGCAGTGTCTGGGCCAGATTCACTGCATTCCAAGCCGCCGGTTTCAGGCAGCTTGGCAGCTATTTTTTCCACGGATTTTTTTGTCCTTGATTCAGAGGGCTTTGGGCTCTTCCCAGGAGGTTCCGGTGGCGGGGCCTTCAGAGGAGGGCTTCAAGGGAAAGAGGTCTGGTTCGCCAGTGTTGGGGGACAGCTCTAGTACAGTGGCAAAGAGGGCCCATTTGGATAGGGATAGGTTAGAGCAGTCGGTGCTGTCAGAGGACTTGCGCACAGACATAGCGGACCTTGAAGAGGGCCTGGAGGAGGACTTAGAAGAGGGTGAGATTAAGGATCAGGAGGATCAAGCGAGAGTGGTTAGGGTCTTCCGTAGAGAGGAGCTGCCAGCTCTCATTTCAGAGTCCCTTAAGACCCTAAATATGCCAATGGAAGGCCCGACTGAGGATGCCACCCTGGAGGATCCCTTGCTGCAGGCCTTCCGTAAGATGCAGAGGGCGTTCCCAGTACATAGGGTGTTTAAAGAGATGATTCAGGAAGAGTGGGATATGCCCGAGGCAGTACTCAAGGGATCCAGAGTAATGTCGAGGCTTTACCCACTGATGGATCTGGACCGGGAGCTGTTTAAAGCTCCGAAGGTGGATGCGGCGGTGTCTGTGGTGACTAAGAAGACCACCATTCCAGTGGAAGGGTCTGCTGCGCTTAAGGATGCGCAGGACCGTAAGCTGGAAGCAGGTTTTTGAGGCAAATGCCTTATCGTTGCAGGCGTCTATTTGCGGGGCTTGGGTGGCCCGTGCCTGTTTGCGATGGGCGCAGCGGAATCAAGGAGAGAACTCGGTGGAGGAGAACGAGGAGGCGTCTCGGCTGGAGTCCGGAGCAGCGTATTTAGCTGATCTTCATTACGATCTCATCCGGGGGTTGGCTAAGAGTATGGCTTCGGTAGTAGCGGGTCGCAGGTGTCTCTGGCTCCGGAATTGGGCGGCGGATGGTTCTTCTAAGGCTAGGTTGAGTAAGCTGCCTTTCCGGGGCAGGCTTCTGTTTGGAGAGGATTTGGAGAAGTTGGTTAAGGATTTAGGTGAGTCCAAGGGAGGTTGGCTGCCGGAAGATAAGCAAAAGCAGGCTCGTTCGGGTCTCGGTTTTCGTGGGCAGCAGCGTGATTTTCGTCGTTTTCGGAACGTGAGGTTTGGACAGGGGCAGCGATGGCGTTTCCCTACTCGGAGCCAGGGGTTTCGGGGGTTTCGAGGGGTGAGCAGAGGTTTCTCTCAGACGTCCTCGTCCTCTTCCTTCAAAAAGTAGCAATGAAGTCAGGCGGACCCAGGAGGGGTTGGTTCCCGTGGGAGGTCATTTGCGGGAATTTTACCCAGCCTGGGTCCAGCTCACATCCGATCAGTGGGTGTTGGAGGTGATTCGGGACGGTTACGCGTTGGAGTTGCAGCGGCCGGTATCCGAGGCATTCGTGCAATCGCCATGCAGAACTCTAGCGAAGCGCGGGGCGGTGCGGGACACTGTTCGTCTCCTGCTGGTGCTCAAGGCGATTGCTCCGGTTCCACCTGACCAGTTAGGAGGCGGTCGATACTCCATTTACTTTGTGGTGCCCAAGAAAGAGGGGACATGGCGTCCCATTCTGGATTTGAAAAGGGTGAATCGCTGTCTCCGCGTTTCCCACTTTCGTATGGAAACCCTTCAGTCTATGATTGTAGCGGTGCGAAAAGGTGAGTTTTTGACGTCTTTGGACCTCTCGGAAGCGTACCTTCATATTCCAATCCGGCGGGAGCATCAGAGGTTCCTCAGATTTGCGGTTACGCTGGGTCATTTTCAGTTTGAGGCGCTGCCCTTTGGCCTAGCAACTGCTCTGCGAACCTTTACCAAGGTAATGGTGGTGGTCGCGGCGGCCTTGCGAAAGGATGGAGTGATGGTGCACCCGTATCTGGACGATTGGTTGATAAGGGCGAAGTCACGAGCGGAGAGTGTCTCCGCCATGGCCAAGGTGTTGGCGATGTTGCAGCGTTTAGGTTGGGTAGTAAATGCAGCAAAGAGCAAGTTGCAGCCGACTCAGCAGTTGGAGTATCTGGGAGCTCGCTTCGACACAGAGGTAGGCCAAGTTTTTCTTCCGCGGCAGCGGAGGGTGGCACTTCAGCGGTTGATAATTTGATTTCTCGGCGTGCAGAGGCCTACCGCCTGGGAGTACCTGCAGGTGTTGGGGACCATGGCGGCGACCCTAGAATTGGTTCCGTGAGCGCGGGCTCACATGCGCCCGTTACAGAGATCGTTGTTGCGGCGCTGGTCTCATCAGAGGGATGCCTTGTCCCAGAGGTTGGTTTGCCCCCCTCAGACTCGGCAAGCCCTGCGGTGATGGTTGACTCCAGGGAACCTAGAGAAGGGCGTGGCGTTGGAAGCGCCGTAGTGGGTTCCGTTTACCACAGATGCCAGCTTACAGGGCTGGGGAGCCCATTGCCAAGGCCAAATAGCACAAGGAGAGTGGTTAGCGCAGGAACGGACTTGGTCCATCAACAGGTTGGAGTTGAGGGCGGTAGTCTTGGCCTTGCAGGAGTTTCATCCATATCTCGTCGGGAAGGCGGTTCGAGTATTCTTGGACAATGCGACGACGGTGGCTTATGTGAATCGTCAGGGGAGCACCAGCAGCGTGGCGCTAGAGACTGAAGCCGACGGCTTGTTCGAGTGGGCCGAACGGAATCTCATGGCCGTGTCGGCGACGCACGTCACGGGGGTGGACAATGTGCAGGCCGACTTCTTGAGTCGTGTGAAGGTGGACCCGGGGGAGTGGGCCCTTCATCCGGAGGTCTTCCAATTGCTAGTGCATCGCTGGAGAACGCCGGTCATGGATCTCATGGCGTCGTTTCAGTCAGCGCAGGTTGGTCGGTTCTTCAGCAGAAGAAGAGAAAGGATGTCCGAAGGGCTGGATGTGCTGGTACAGGCGTGGCCGAGGGACCAGCCTATGTATGTCTTTTCCCCGTGGGTGCTGATCGGGAGAGTGCTTCAACGCATCGAGCTTCACAGAGGAAAGGTGATTCTCGTGGTTCCCGATTGGCCGCGACGTCTGTGATACGCGGATCTGGTTCGACTCGTGGTGGAGAGGCCCTGGCGGCTTCCAGTTCGTCGGGATCTCTTAACTCAGGGGCCCCTGTGCATGCCTCAGGTGGATCGATTCTCGCTTACGGCCTGGCTATTGAACGGGCTCGGTTGAAAGCGAAGGGCTATTCAGCGGCGGTGGTTTCGACCCTGCGGCAGACGAGGCGGCGGTCGACGTCTTTGGCGTATGTTAGAGTGTGGCGGATCTTTGAAGTGTGGTGTGAGGACAAGCATTTTCTGCCCTTTAGGGCGTCAGTGCCCCAGGTGCTGGCCTTCTTACAGGATGGTTTTCAAAAGGGTTTGGCGGCGGCGTCATTGAAGGTTCAGTTGGCGGCCTTGTCCTGTTACAGAGGTAAGGTGCTTGGCAATTCCTTGGGTACCCATGTGGATGTGAAGCGTTTTTTGCGAGCCGTGGGCTTGTTGCGGCCGCCTTGCAGGAGGGTGGTTCCGTCCTGGGATCTCCCTTTGGTTTTGGAAGCGTTGAGGAAGGCGCCCTTCGAGCCTTTGTCAGCGGCGACTTTAAAGGACCTGACTCTGAAGGTGGTCTTTCTGGTGGCCATTGCGTCTGCGAAACGAGTGTCCGAATTGCAGGCGCTGTCCTGTTGGAAACCTTTCCTGTCTTTTTCAGATTCCAAGGTGGTGTTGAGGACTGTGCCTTCCTTCTTGCCTAAGGTTGTTTCGGGGTTTCATATGAACCAGGTGGTGTCGTTGCCTGTTTTTTCGTCCAAGCAGAGGGGTCCGGATTCGGAGATTCTGCATCGTTTGGATGTTAAATGGGCGTTACAGACGTATTTGGATAGGACGGCTAGTTTTCGTAAGTCGGACAGGTTGTTTGTTCTCTTTGCGGGGGCTCGGGGAGGTGAGGCGGCCTCTAAAGGTACGATTGCTCGGTGGTTGAAGGACACGATAGCGTCGGCGTATCTTTTGCGGGGTCGCTTGGTGCCGGCAGGTTTGCGGGCTCACTCCACTAGAGCGCAGGCTGCCTCCTGGGCGGAGTATGGCCGGGTGCCGGTGGAGGATATCTGTAGGGCGGCGACATGGTCGTCCGCACACTCCTTTGTGAAGCATTATCGTCTGGATGTGCAAGCGGGAAGGGATGTCTGTTTTGGCTCGGCAGTGCTTCAGGCTTGGCTAACAGGTCCCTCCCGTTGATTGGTTTTCACTGCTCTGTTACATCCCAAGGATTCCGAGACTGGAGGTGCGATCAGGAAGGTTAAATTAGACTTACCTGCTAATTGTAGTTCCTGGAGCAATCCAGTCTAGTCCCGGTTCCCGCCCTGGTGGTTGATGCTAGGGGGCCTAAAGCTCGAGGGCATTTACAGGTAAGCATTTTCTGCTCCAGTAGTCCGGTCAGTGCCGGTGAGCATTTTCAGTCTGGGGGCTTGGGGGGTCTGTCCCTTTCGGGAAGGGGAGGGAAGACCTCATCGCCTAGCCGGCATACGACATACGGTATTTCTCAGGTAGATAGTTTTGAGGCATATTAGCCTTGTTGATGTTTTGTACATTTTTCTACTTACTTGTTGCTCTGGTGCGTCTGCTTTGTCAATAGGTTAACTGAGGAGAGGAGGTGGTGCCAGCGTTTATATGCCAGTGACATCACAGCTCTGAAGTTTCTCAGTCTCCAAAGCTGCTGGTAGAGGTTGAGAACCCAAGGATTCCGGGACTAGACTGGATTGCTCCAGGAACTACAATTAGCAGGTAAGTCTAATTTAACCTTACTGTGCCTGACTTTCAGTATATAGCAATAACCGGGTAGCGGCTCAATATCACCACTGTCTGGTTATCTCTGGGTGCCAACTCCGGACCACCCCTGGAACACCCCGATGCTGGCTGGGGATATTGCAGCCAAAGCAATTAATATGGTTAGAATGTTTGCTAACTGTGTTAATCACTTTGAATATTCCCCCCTCCCTTGTCTCCACAACTTTAGACAAATATGGAATGTTAATTTGACAAAAAAACACCAAAACACCCCTGTGAGAACATGCAAAGTACTTTTTGTCGGATGTTACAGGACAGGAACATGTACTAAAACTATGTCCACCACTCAGTTACATCCTTTTAATAAATATTTGTAAAAACAAAAAAACTCCGCTACTTAGCTGGATCAGAAGCAATGAGACTCAAAATTTTCAGGCACGACGTGCACGTTTCGGGTCTGTAACCCTGTTTCAAGTGCTGCCATCACCATATAATTCAGAACAACCGCCATATAGTTTTGGTTTTACAAATATTTATTAAAAGGATGTAACTGAGTGGTGGACATAGTTTTAATGCATGTTCCTGTCCTGTAACATCCGACAAAAAGTACTTTGCATGTTCTCACAGGGGTGTTTTGGTGGTTTTTTGTCGAATTACTAATAGTTACCACTGAATTGGGGGTTTGTGAAATATGGAATGTTGGCAACTGATTGTTAGTTCCAGCACTTGGAATTATTCTACTTCTTCCTTTGAAGAGGGGCATGATAATTCTGTTTCAAATTATTGGAAAACACCCCTTTGATTAGACATCCATTTACAAATTAGCCTACTCAGGACTGATGGGGAAGTCTTTTAATAAATATAGTGTGCAAGGGTCAAGAAAAGACCCCCTCCTTCCTTTGCCCTTTGTAAAATGAGAAACCAGTTTCTTTATTTCCTGGAGTGGTGCTTGGTTAAATTCAGACCTTAAATCAAGTTTAGAAGAAATGTCCGTATTGCTCTCTTTCTAATCATTGACCATCTCGATAAAAGACACAGTGTCCTAAGAATCTCTTAGTTTCTGAATTTTGTCATTTGTGAACTACTCAGATTCAGTAGTTTCACCTTCTCAGTCCTTTCTGGAACCTAGTCTGGTATACATCTTCCTTAGGTTCTGTTTCTCTAAGCAACATAGATCTCCAGTGATCCTACTAAATTATTGCAATGTAGCCTTATTTTATCTGATAATTTTCCAGAACAGAAGAGGTTATGCTTTCCATAGGTATGTAATTCTGGGAGGAAAAGCTCAACCACTATATAGACACCATCCAAAGGCAGTATAGCCACTGTACCACAACAGCAGGTGCCTTTGGCTGGCAAAGCTACTGTACCGCAGTGATAGAGTAAGAGTCTTCCTTAAGGGGGCAGTGGTCATTAGCTGGTCTTGTCATTTTATCCTCAAGATGGATCCACCTGGTTAGATACTGAATTAGGGGGAAGTAGCGGGGTTGGAGGGTAATATGGGTCATTTAAACTGTACACCCACTATTCACTGTGTCTGTGAAAACACTGCCAGCACACCCCAAGCTCACCAGGAGAGAAGTGGTCATATAAATGGAGAGAAGAATGAGTAACACAACTGAATACCTGGGAGCTGCAGGTACCTCATTCTGTCTCCTTTTCATAGAAAGAGGCCTGTCTCCTCTACATTTCTATTTTGGAGGTATTTACATGTCTCTATCCTATATCCCCATCCTTCCTCTTCCCCAGGGTATACATATTCAGATCATTAGTCTGCCGTCACGTGGTTTATGCCAAAGACCATTGACTGATAGGGGAAAATAAGGCTTAAAGTGTGTGTGTGCAGCAGGACTAAGAGGCACGCAGGGGGAAAATGGGAATTCTGTACATATCTGTATATGGAAAGGAATGTGCTGTGCTAAGACAAATTGATTGTTCTACACGGAGACGACTAACATCTGTGAAGTTACTGATAAGCTGTGGTGGGCCACAGGGGATGAGTTGATGACTTATGTATATGTTTCTGTTAATGTATAAAAGACAGACAGCCCCTCTAACCTGTGGAATAAACTTCCATACAACTTATGTGCGAGTGTGTGTGTTTGTTCCCCTGGAATTCCAGACAGAGAAGGTAAAGTGATTTCTCAGCCCAGGGCATTAACGGACGTCCTGAGGGTAAGTGGTATATAGTGCTGGGAAAGGAATAACCCACACTTACATAAACCATTTTAATAACCAGCCTCTGGACTGACTCCATTCATTTTATATTGTTTTGAAGATGCAGTCCCCAGAATTATACACAGTATTCCAAATCAGATCGCCCCAGAGATTTATACAGAAACATTATCACTTTCTTTTTCCTGTTGGCCATTCCTCTTCCTAAGTACCATCCTATCTTTTGCCATCATCTTATTTACCTGTTTGGCATATAAATTACCCTCTGTTTCAGGAGGAATTTCAGGAGATGGAGTTGGGGTGGGATTTGTAGTTACACACATCTAAAAATGTGACTATATGCATATAATTTGACCCTGAAAATTTGTGCATGCCAAAGGGCAGGAATAAATGTGTTTGCATAGATGCGAATTTTAGAGATCCATCCAAGTGCAATCTGGGACATCTAAGCCAGAATGTCTGAAAAAAATGCAGGCATAACCAGGTGCAGATATGATTTCACAAACCTGGACATGCCTGATAGGGACATCTGTAGGTGCATCTACTTAGACATCCCCAAAACCAGAGCTTAGAGCCCTGATGTCTAGGGTAGCATAATGGTTAGAGTAGTGGGTTAGAAGCAGGGTAGCCAGAGTTCAAATCCTGCTGTTGCTGCTATAGTTGAGCATATGCTGAAGATAACAGAGTGCATTCTTCTCTACATACTCTGGATGTTTTTCAGCTAAAACAAGCTCTTTTCAGATACTTATTCATCACAATGCGTGCCTTGGAGCAGGTCTGAAGTTTGGCGTCACACCGGATGCCCATGATGTTTCTATGATTAGGCAGGGACTTCCTGGGCCCTGGGCGTGCCGCCATTCAGTTGGGGATGTCCCCACAACTGGCTTCTAAAATGGCTCTGGAGACAGTCTCTGTGCTTTTCATGTCTCTTTGCCTGTTTTTAGACATCCAAAGCATGAATAGGGCTCCTAAAATAACCCCCATAGTTTCCCTGGGGTAATATTCAAAGTGGAACTATACATGCATTTGTGCTTTGAAACTCTGGCCAAATTCACACAGAGAAAAGTATGGAGGTAATATTGAGTCCACAGCACTCAGCAATTTTTTTAAACACTGGCCATTGTGGGCAAAAATATCCAGACATTCAGCATCTCTATCCAAATAATGAGCACCATTAAATATCCAGATTGTGTGGCCACAATACAGATAATCCCTGACATAATCTGGTTTCACCTGTCCTAAATTATCCGGATAACTTATCCAGATAGCATCTCCATGGAGTGATGAATGCCAACATGTCCGTCTCTGATGGCTGAGACCACTGTGAACATAGCCCTAATGTGGGACTCACAAAACATGGTTCCATGTCAGCACCAACAATGTTGATTTTGTGAATTCGCTCTCCCAAGATGAAGCGCTGATTCAGATACGTTTTTGGAATCAAGTATATTTATAATATTTGATGTTATATTTTTTCACTGTTTTGGATTTCAATTGTTAGCAGAGGAGTGTTGATTGGATCATAAATTAGACCGATGATGAAATGAGCTATAGAGTGACATGTTGCTCACAGTCTTCACATGTGTAGACGCTCCCTTCGTTGATGGCCCCATAAAATTTTATGAAATGATTAAGAAATATTTACAGAGGGCATGGTGTATGATTTCTCTGTTTTAGTTTTGCTCTGAATTGCGATCAAATGTTTGATTATTTGTTCAAGTAGTTTACAAATTATGCATACGAGTATAAACACTAGCCCTATCCCATCCTCAGCCCTGAGAATGCATCCAGTTCAGGTTTACTCACGTACTTTCAAGCTGAATGCAGATATGTTTACATGCATATAGTCTGATCAGTTCTGGGAGAAGCCAGTTTTGCAAATATACCTTGTTTTATTCATGCAAGCACATTCTAAAATTATCCTTCCCTTGTGTGCTGTGTCTTGTGATTCTTGTTCTTTTCACTGTTGGCCTGCCAGTTTGTCTCAGGTTTTGCCAGCATATGTACTGAGGTTGGCAGCAAAGGATGGAACACTTCAAAGCACAACACATAGAAGGAGTAGGAGATATTCTGGGAGTAAAAGTGTGCTAGGTGCATAATTGCTAAGAATGTGTTTCAATTTCAGTGAGTTGCTGAGGGACAGTTTAATTGTGAAGAATAGTGGAGTGCAGGAGGTGGGGAGGTAGCAGAGAGGGAAGTAAAACAACAAAGTAGTTTGATCATGAAGGGAAAGCAGTAAAGGCACATTCCAGTATTAAGGCTCATCATACACAAGAAAGAGGATAGCAGAGGAAGGAGAGAGGGGAGAATGTTAGGGGAAGATTTAGCAGGACGTTCCAATAACACCTATCTTCCCCCAGAAGGGAAGAGATTTTGGATTTAGCTCGTGCCTTTTTCAGGAGTAGATCAAGGTAAGTTATATTTGGGTAGAGCAGGCATTTTCCTATCCCCTGGAGGACTTACAATTTGTGGTACGTTAAGTGACTTGCCCAAGATCACAAGGAGTGGCAGAGGGATTCAAATCAGCCCGCTCTTCTAACCATTAGGCCATTCCTCCTAAATCTGATAGTGGATCAATATTCATTATACTTTTGATGGCGGGTAGGTCTTGCTGCACTTAAGTCTTTTTGCTGCATGACTGTCCCTGGTAACTGCCGTCTTTGTGTCTTTTACGAGAGGGATACTGGGATCAATGTTCCCTCTAATTTTCTGTAGGCTGTGTGCACATAAAATATCAGCTGTGCAGCTTTTGAAGGAAGGTTAAATTGTGCGCCACATAACGACACTCGAAGTTATATACTTTAAAATTTGACTACACGTCAGAATACAGTATGTACACCACATTGATTTTAATCAAATTAAATGAAAATAGACAATTACTAAATGAATCAGAAAATTTCTAGTAATTACAATCACAACTTTTAAATTTTAAGACGTCTGTGTTGTTTTCTATAAGAATCAGAACCGTAATTTTTGTGCGCTCTGTTGTGAAGTATGTGCGCTCGCTTGGCGAGGTGTGTGCGCGCGCACACGCGCACAGCTTAGAGGGAACAGTGACTGGGATAGGATCCTTAGTGAATGCAACTGTATTAGTTACTTACATGTATCTTGTCTTATCCCCTCAATTTAGGTTTGTCCAGCAAGCTGTTCAAATTGTTTGTAGTTTTATGCCCTATTCTCTTCTAAGCCAGTTTGCTGCATATTGACTAAAGGTGGTTGATCACATATAATAAATGTTAAACCTTCAATACAAGTGCAGAATGAGGAAGAGGCAAGACTATGTGCCAATGATGTAGGTTAAGGGCATGCTTGTTTCCAGATGTTTAAGTACAGTCAAGCAGAAAGTGATCAAATCCTGGAACACAATCTAGATAATTACAGTATCCTGTTTGGCAAATATTCAGTATGAATATCCTTGAGTGCAAAGCAATGCATCATGAAAACTCTGGTGGCAGAAGTAAGCAGTTTACAAATGTTGTATAGGGCCATCAAGCTAATTCTACATCAGCACCAAGCAAGACTCCAGGCATTTCATCAGAGCTTCAACATGGTATCTGCAGAGAGAGACAGGAGACTGGATGAAAATCTGTGGCATCACAGGACCAGAACCCATTTGTAGTCTTTCAGAGATAATGGATACTAATGTACAAGAGTAGTTTAGGTGAGTTCCTTAAAATTCTCAAAACAAGGTCCAGTGTCTAGAGGACTATTGTGCTTGTTAGAAAGTAGGGATGGAAGAACATTCTTGAAAGAGGGGTAGAATGTGTCAGCAAGAAAGTGGAATGCATGTGGTTCAGCAATTATATTTAACTACTTGTTGTTTTAACAGGCATTATGGTTATACTCGTATACCCCCCAGCCCCAGTCAGGACCATACACGTGTAGGAGACCAAATGCAACTGCTTAGAAGAATCCAATGTAGAAACTGAATCTCAGGTTTCTGAACCTGTGCAACCGAGCCTCACACTGATCAGGTGAAATTTGGAGATCACAGATAACTTGGAAATGTAGTAGACAGCAAAGTTCCTATCAACAGAGGCATCCCATAGGGGTGGGCAAGTCCGGTCCTGGAGGGCCGCAGACCAGTTAGGTTTTCATGATGTCCCTAATGAATATTCATGAGATCTATTTGCATCCACTGCCTTCCATTGTATGGGAATAGGTCCATGAATATTCATTAGGGACATCATGAAAACCTAACTGGTCTGCGGCCCTCCAGGACCAGAATTTCCCACCCCTGAGTCAGTCCCTTTGGTTAACTCCAATGACTCCTGGGCAGATTCATCATGTACTTACTCTGGAGGGTAATATTATCACACTTTTGCTGCTTGCTAGCTATCCACTACTGCTGAATCAACACATGGACAACACACTCTGCTTTAGGTCTCTGGGAAAAGATGTGTTTGCAGAAACATCAGATGCAGGTGTTATTGAAGAACATGGGAAAGGTGATAAAGGTGGTGAACAGGGCCATGTGAAGCGGAAATCCATGGACAGACTTAAAACAATTATCCTTAATCCAACCTCATCTCCCTGCAGGATCTTGACAGCCTCCTAACAGCCATTTTGTGTAATGCTTCCACAAAGTCCACACCTGATGGATTGCATAGGAGCCTAATTTAGAGGGTAACAGACCAGCGATGGAAGACCTGGAATTGTCAATTCATTCTGTAGGGCAGGAGCTATCTATGTTACCCCAAAGCTGAAGGGCCCTTGAAGCATGAGGATACCTTCTAATGCTTGACTAATGAAAGACTATGCATTTTGTACCTTTTGTTTGTCCAGGACTGGCAGGGAACACCAGTTTTCTAGTGTAGTGTCTTTCTAATGATATTCATGTTATGCATATTATGTACATGCTACCTTTCCAGTTCTATTGCTGTCTTTTATGCTGTCTATAATATTTGTAATAGCGCAGCTGTCTGGTTTGTCAATACATCATCTTGTGAATACTTGGATATTAGGGGAAAGGGCTTTTCTCACATATTGTCCCATCTTTCAGAGGTGATTGTAGGTACATAATAGAAGGATGTGCACTTCTTTGCACTGTGTACTTTATAAACGGTGTTTCTGAAAACCAGAATGACCTACCAGTTGCTCTGTCTTCTGGACAGTGCCTTTTTCAAGGTGTTTCTAGTGAGCTCTGCTGGATCAGACAACGCCGTCACTAGCCATCAGTTGCTATAAAGCGTAGTTACTCACCTGTAACAGGTGTTCTCCAGGAGCAGCAGGAATCAGTCCTCACTTATGGGTGACGTCGGCGCCGACGGAGCCCTCGCGGAGCAATTTTCCCCAGCTTTCAAAGAAAGCCTTTGGGAATTGCAGCGCGCATGCGCGGTCGTCGTCTTCCCGCCCGAGGGTGCCATCTTAGCCAGTCAGATGACATAGCTAAAAAAGACAGCATAAAAATTTGCAAAAAGAACATAAGCAGACGATTGCAACTCCAAGGGGAGGAGGGAGGGTAGTGAGGACTGATTCCTGCTGCTCCTGGAGAACACCTGTTACAGGTGAGTAACTACGCTTTCTCCAGGACCAAGCAGGAAGTCAGTCCTCACTTATGGGACTCCCAAGCTCAAGGCTACCGGAGACCCTAAGCACAAAAATGAGCTCCCTCTAGCTCAGCAGCACAGAAGGAAAGAATCTTCGCTGAAATATCACCCACCGGTAGCCCACATCCGGGATGGAGGGTAGGAGTTGCTCAGACCTCAAAGAGATTACGGAGGACTGCCTGTCCGAAAGCACTGTCCCTACGGGACTCCCTCTCGAGACAGTAATGGACCGCAAAAGTCTGGCTCGAAGACCAAGTAGCGGCCCGGCAGATGTCTGCCAGCGGAACAGAGCGGAGGTAAGCCACTGACGTGGCCTTTGCCCGAACGCAATGAGCCATGACTCTACTTTCTAAGGAGAGTCCGGCTGCCCCATAAGCCCAAGAGATACAGTCCGCCACCCAGATGGACAGAGTACGCTTGGAGACCGGGAGCCCCAATCTATTGGGGTCAAAAGACACAAAAAGCTGAGCAGCTTTACGGTGCTCCCGCGTACGGTCAAGGTAGAAGTTCAGAGCCCTTCTACAGTCCAGGGTATGGAGGACCGTCTCAGCTCGGCTGGAGTGTGGTCTGGGAAAGAAGGTTGGAAGTACCACCTCCTGATTGATGTGAAAAGGGGAGACCACTTTAGGCAGAAATTTCGGATGAGTCCGTAGGACCACCCTATTCTTGTAGAACCTAGTGTAAGGGGGATCAGACACGAGGGCCTGCAATTCACTTACGCGTCTAGCGGAAGTGAGGGCTATCAAGAACAGAGTTTTCCAAGACAGAAAACGGAGAGAACAGGTAGCCATAGGTTCAAAAGGCGGACAGGTGATCCGCTGCAAAACCACATTCAGGTCCCAGTCAGGCGCTGGCGGGCGCAGAGGTGGTTTAAGTAGAAGGAGACCTCGGAGAAACCTCGCTACGAGAGGGTCATTGGAGAGAGGTCTGCCGTCCACCGGCACATGATGTGCTGAAAGAGCACTGAGGTGAACTTTGACGGAGTTGGACTTAAGTCCCAGATTAGAGAGGTGCAGCAAGTACTGCAAGATCACCGACACCGGGCAGGAGAAGGGATCCTGAGACTGTTGGGTACACCAGACTGCAAAGCGACGCCATTTAAGGGCGTAGCATTTGCGGGTAGAAGGCCGTCGCGAAGCCAAGACGACCTCCTCCACCTCTGTCGGCAGGAGAAGGGGAGCAAGGACTACCCTCTCAGCAGCCAGGCCATGAGGTTGAGAGACCTGAGGTTGGGGTGCAGGAGGGACCCCTGATCCTGAGTGAGGAGATCCGGTTGTACCCCCAGAGGGATTGGATCCTCCACCGCCAGTTGCAGCAGGAGCGGAAACCACTGCTGCCTGGGCCAGCGAGGGGCCACCAGGATCATGAAGGCTTTGTCTCGGAGAACCTTGAAAAGAGTCCGAGAGACTAGCGGGATGGGAGGGAAAGCGTACAGAAGGCTCCCCGACCACGAGATCAGAAAGGCGTCCGCCGCAACCCGAAGGGGGTGTGGCTGACGAGAGCAGAAGCGAGGAAGCTGCCGGTTGTGAGGACTGGCAAAGAGATCCACCGTGGGGAGACCCCACTTGAGGAAGAGCTTCTGAACTACCAAGGGATCCAGACGCCACTCATGCGGCTGGAGGACCCTGCTGAGCTTGTCTGCAAGGCAATTTTCTTGGCCCGGGAGATAAACTGCCTTGAGGAGAATGCCGTGACTGACGGCCCAAGAGCAGAGCTTCTGTGCCTCCCGGCAGAGGAGGAAGGAGCCCGTGCCCCCCTGCTTGTTCACGTAGAACATGGCAACTTGATTGTCCGTCTGGACAAGGACGGACTGTTGGGAAGTCAGGTGGGAGAAGGCCTTGAGAGCTAGGCGGATCGCCCTGAGCTCCAGGAAGTTGATCTGCTGAGCCGACTCCCACGTGGTCCAGAGGCCCTGAGTACGTGCCTCTTGGCAATGTGCTCCCCAGCCCAGGAGGGATGCATCGGTGGTCAGCACCCGGGTTGGCTGAGGTGACTGGAAAGGCATTCCGAATGTCAGGTTCGGCTGCCGGAGCCACCACCGGAGAGACGAGACCAGCGGCTCGGAAACGCGCACTAGGTCTGCTAGGCCGCCCGTGGCTTGACGCCACTGCTGGCGGAGACACCATTGAGCAGACCGCATATTCAGGCGGGCATTGGGGGTCACATGGACGGTGGAAGCCATATGGCCGAGCAGTCTCAGGAAGCGCCTGGCGGAGACCAGGGGCTGGCTGCGAAAGCGGTCGGCTAGGTCCATGAGCCGTTGAGCCCTGTCGAGCGGTAGGTACGCTCGCGCCTGCGGAGTGTGCAGCCTTGCGCCGATGAACTCGAGATCCTGTGAGGGGAGCAAAGTGGACTTTGCGAAGTTTATAACAAAGCCCAAGTGCTGCAGCAGAGTCACCGTGCGGCACGTGGCGTTGGTGACCTCCTGAGCGGACGCTGCTCTGATGAGCCAGTCGTCGAGGTACGGAAAGACATAGAGGCCGTGAAGCCGGAGATGGGCCGCCACGACCGCGAGACATTTTGTGAAGACTCGCGGTGCGGATGACAGGCCAAAGGGCAGTACTCTGTACTGGTAATGATTTCCTGCCACCACAAACCTTAGGTATTGGCGGTGGCTTGGGTGGATGAGGATGTGCGTGTAGGCATCCTTTAGATCCAAGGAGCATAGCCAATCTCCCTGCTGGAGGTAGGGCAGAAGGATTCCAAGGGTAAGCATTTTGAACTTCTCCCGCACAAGGAACTTGTTGAGGTTGCGCAAGTCCAGGATGGGTCTGAGGCCCCCTGTTCTCTTTGGTATCAGAAAATACCTTGAATAAAAGCCTTGACCTCTCAGGTGGTGTGGCACCGGTTCCACCGCCTGTTCCTGCAGAAGACCTGCTAACTCCTGAAGGAGCAACTCCCTGTGCAGAGGGGGGCGCGGAGGTTCTCCCGGAAAATAGGAGGGAGGAACCTGATGGAAGTGGAGAAGGTAGCCTTCTCGCACGACCTGAAGCACCCAGGCATCTGCGGTGATGCTGGACCACCTGTGGGCGAAGTGAACCAGCCGGCCTCCGGTGCTGGGAGGAACCAGCGGGGGGGGAGAGGCTATGCTGAGCGAGTCAAAAGCCCCCACCCTGCTGAGCAGGGGCTGGTGGTGCAGGCTTGGGGGCTTGCTGCCTACGGGACCCGTTACCCCGTCCCTTGGCCTGCTGGCCCTGTTGGGGAGCTGCAGGGGCCTGATAATGGGGGTATTGTTTGTAGGCAGCCGCCTTCCTCGGGTAAAAGGACTTTTTCCCCGAGCCCTTCTTTTTCTGGGAAGGGGCGGAGGTCTTCCTAGAAAGCCTGGTCCTGGTGAGAGTCTCAGTCTCAATTTGTGCAGCCTTTTCCGCCATGGGCTTGCCAAAGAGGTTTTCGCCTCGGCAGGGGACATCGACCAACTTGTCCTGTACCCAGGGCTCAAGGTCTGACGACTGAAGCCAAGCCTGTCGGCGGGCACCGATGCCGGCTGCGGCCACACGAGCCGAGACTTCAAAGCCATCATAGGCTGCTCGGGACATGAACTTTGAGCATTCCCGAATGCCCGTGGACAAGGCTAGGAACCTCCGCAAGGGTTCCTCGGAGAGACCAGCGGAGAATCCGGCTAGTTCTTTAGCCAGATCCCGGAGATACATGCCCATGTATAGCTGGTAAGTCTGGACACGACATGCGAGCATAGAGCCCTGGAAGCACTTCTTGCCAAGGCCATCCAGGTTACGGACCTCCCTTCCAGGAGGCACCGAGGAGTGCATCTTCTGGCTCTTAAGACGATGCATGGCCGATTCCACTACCATGGAATGGTGTGGCAGCTGTGCCTTTTGAAAGCAAGGGCTCTTGCGGACCCGATAGATAGAATCGACCCGCTTGCTCAGGACCGGCGAGGAGGCCGGACTCTCCCACATGCGGAAGAGTAGTCGTTCCAGCATAGGAGGAACCGGCACAGTAAAGTGTTCCCTCGCGGGAGAGTCATACTGGAGGGCGTCGAGCTCTTCGGCTCGAGGCTCCTCCTCGGGATCCGCAGGGAAGGCCAAAGCCTTGGCCATGTCCCTAACGAAGTCCGAGAACCGGGCATCCTCCGGGGGGGACTGCTTCCGAGGCTCGGACTCCGGTGAGTCCGATGGGACACACCGAGTCCGGAAAGAATCAGGTGACTCTTCCTCCTCAGACTCCCAGACCGACTCCGACGAGGACTCGGTGGGGTCGGCCCGGGCAGGGCGCGGCGCCAGCCGCCCCGATGCCGAGGGAGTCGGCGTCGGCGACCTCGGTCCCGAACGGGAGGCCGAGGGTGACCTCGACCGAGGATCGACTCGAGTTCTCATCGACTCGAGGATCGGCTCGGTCTCCGGGGTCGACTTGGACGTCGACGTCCCGGCGGTCGGGGCAGCGGCGCCAGCGAGGCCAGCGAGCAGTGCCCGCTGCTGGTCCATGAAGGCAGACAGTCTGCTCTCCAAGGCCGTCAACCTGAGTCCGAGCTCAGGTGACCCAGCAGCCCCCGACTCGGGCCCCGACGGCGTCGGGCCCGACGTCGGCTGTCGCGGAGGCGAGTCCAGAAGGACCACAGGACTTACCCGGGCAGGCATCTCCGACTCCAGGCGAGGTCGCTTCGGGATGTGTTCCTTCTTCAAGGACCCGGGGCGGCTGTCGGGGCTATGCGACCTGGCCCTCGCGGAACCAGGAGCGTCCACCGACGCCGCCCTCGCGGGTTTTTCCTTCCGACGATGGTCCCCGGAGGGAGAACCCCGGTCGGAGGAGCTCCGGCGACGGTCCGAGCTGGAGCCTTTCGACACGGAGGCCTCCGACGAGGTCCGGGTACGGCTGGGGTCAGCGAAGATTCTCTCACGCTGATGCCGCCAACTTCTCAACGCCTTTGAGGACAGTTTGCTGCAGGGCCCACAGATCAGTTCCTCATGATCCGGGCCCAGGCAGCGGAGGCAAAAGTCGTGTGTGTCGGTCAGTGACATATTTCGGTCACACCGACCACACCGCTTAAACCCACTGGCAGCCATCGGGGGAAAAAAGGGCCCCTGCGAGGTCAAAGGACCGGGCTGCCAGGGAAACCGAAAACGAAAGCTGACTAAGTCAGAAAAACCGAAAAAAGTACGAGGACTCGAGACCGGCGTCGCGAGTCCGGGCGGGAAAACGATCGGCGTCGAACCGAAAGAAAAAAGGATAAAATAAAGAAGAAAATCAACTTTTTCGCGGGGACAAGACGGGGACGTCTGTAGGGCTCCGCGGAAAAAAGAAGACTGGCTAAGATGGCACCCTCGGGCGGGAAGACGACCGTGCATGCGCGCTGCAATTCCCAAAGGCTTTCTTTGAAAGCTGGGGAAAATTGCTCCGCGAGGGCTCCGTCGGCGCCGACGTCACCCATAAGTGAGGACTGACTTCCTGCTTGGTCCTGGAGAAAGGATACTATCTTTTCAGCATGCTGGCACTGGTGCACTGGCCCAGGCACATTGACAAAGCTGCAAACCCATGTCCACCCCTCAGTGCTACCTGAAGGTGAGTTATGTTGCTGTATGGGTGAGATTTGTGATTGCATTCTTAATTTATTCTTTGTTGAGGGGGAAGGATGGGGTGGGGTGGTTATGGGTCAAAGATATTTTTGCTTTGGAATTTGAGTGTTTATTTGAATATATTTCTGTTAATTATGGCAGGGATTGTTGTGGGGGTAGGGATGTAGGGTTTTGGATATAGCAAGAAGAGAGAGTGGGGTGAATTTTTATCGGTTTTCTATTCCTGCGTTGATGGGACAGATGTATTTTGGATGCAAATGTGTTGGCCAGCCACATGTTCTTCAGTTGGTAAATCTGATTGAACCAGTGCCAATCATTATGGGATTTGGGTGATACAGTGAAGGGAGGGTGAATCACTTTGCTAATGACCCCAGGTGTTAAAATTGATTATACTGGGTCCTTCTATTCAGAATTTGGTGAAACTGGAATCCCAGTGTTGACAACATTCATTCTGTCTAGAATAAGACAGAGTGGTTAGCAGATGAAATTGTGGAGATGGATTGGGATGTACTTTGTATAATGGAATCCTAGTTGGGGGGAAGGAGATGTAGTCCTTTCCTAGCAGTTATGTCTGCATTGTTATGACTGGTGGGGGACCAATGAAATTCGTAGGCATGATGGAGGGGTTGGCATGGAATGCAAATCTTCTCTGAAATTTCTCACAGTTCCAGTGAAATGTCTTTTAGCTTGGGAAAGTGGGAGGGAGAGGTTGAAAATTGTATTGTTGAATAGGGCACCTGAGACCTCTTTAGAGGTTATTGATGAGCTTTTGCAGTTGATTGAAGAGGCATTACTTGAGTACCAGAGACTGATAGTACTGGGAGACTTTAATAATCATTATGAAGCATGAGTCTAGTCTCACAAAAGTAGATTGCAGACTGTGATGCAAGACATAGACTATTAGCAAGTAGTTGTTGATGTGATCCATGAAGTGGGACTTATGTTAGACCATGTCTTCTTTTAAGTAGGATTCAGGCAACTCATAGTTTAGATGATGCAAGTTTTCATTTTGGCCAGTCCTTTGGCTGGACCATAAGGTCTTATTTATTCACATATATTGGAGTTGTATAGTGTGGTCATGTAAAACTGTAGGGTGGAGAGAGATGAAAAATAATGCGGAGATTACATCAAAGGCTGTTATTGAACATTTGCCTGCTTGGCCTGACCAAGATTTGGATGTTGAGTCACTTTTCTATTCTGAAATCAGGATCTTTCCAAAATGTTTGATCTGCTTGCCCCAGTGTAAAAAGTGAGAGTGCAGATGGATAGAGTCCATTTGTCGCCATGGTTTACTATGGCACTCCAACTGAGTAAGCAAAAGTGTAGGCAGTTAGAGCATTCCTGCCAGAAGTCACAGATAGTGGAGGACTGTCCAGGGCCGGCTTAAGAGGTGAGTCAGTGAGGCACTGGCTCAGGAAGCACAAGCCGGCCTCACCGCCTTGCACCTTCAGAGCGATGGGAACTTTCCTCTTTGCCCTTGTAGCTGTGCTGCGCTGCTTTTTGTGAGACACAGGAAGTGTCTGTATTTGCCTTTTAAAACATCTGTGGTGCCAGCAGCTGCACCACAACAGTCACAAGAGTAAAGGGAAATGCTTCCACTGCTGTGTAAAACATAAATGTGGCTATGGGGGTGGGGTGGGGTGGGGGGAGAGGACATGGCTGGCTGGGACTGATGCTGCAGGGAGAGAGAAATTGATTGGTTGAGGCTCATGCTGGGGAGGAGACTGTAAATGGCCTGATGGTGGGACTGGAACTGGAAGAGAACTGATGCTGGATGGGAAACTGGAACTCATAATAGGCTGATGCTTGGGCCAGGGGTGGGCTGAGACTAGGTCTGGAAGGGGGATGATGCTGAGGGGTACTGGGACTGGAAAGAGGCTGGGAGCTTGCACTGCAAATGGGCTGGGGCTGATGCTGTTCTGGGGGGCTGTTGTTGGGACTGGAATTGAACTGATGCAGGGGCTGTGAGGGGTTGATTCTTGCTGATCATTACTAACTGGACAACCAGGATCTGGATTAGTCTTGGTAAATGTTTCTGATAGTGTACTTAGACATGGTTTCATATAATTTATGGCACAAAAAAACATGGCAAATGAAAAATCTTTGGAATAAAGCTATACAGCAGGAGTCAATAGATTCACAAAACAAAAAATCAAGTTAGTGTTTTCCATAGATCTCCAGACAAGACAAACTTTGGGACAGTCATGAAATAGGAAAGATCACCAGCAATACAAGAGTTAAGAGCAGGCTAGCTAGAGCCAACACCCATGTAAACATGCTAGCTCTTCCACAAAATGGCTACTTTCTAACCCATTGGTCACTGGTTTGAAACCATTCTCTGTAAGAAAAAAAGCCCATTGGGTTTTTTTATTTGCCTGAAACCTCTAGTAACTTTTCAGCTATGTTTTTTCACTTAGGCGGCAGCCATAGCTGTCTCTTTAATTAACAAAACAAAATGAACATTTATTAAAATGAAACAAACTTGCAAATCATTTTTTTTGTATACACATCCGTATTGCTCAATAATGCACACTATTGATGAAAACCCAGAAGTGATGAAAGTTGTGTTTCCTCTATTGTTTTCATTGGAAAACAATACAACATGAAATGGGAAATATAATTGCCATTTTCCATTTCATTTCAATGAATGAACATCCCTAGCTATTAGTATTAGAGGTCAAGTTTGAGAGTGATTTGCTTCCTACTTGCGAGAGAGGAATCATGGTGTCAAGATTCAAAGAGGTGTACCCTCATCATACTCATTAAGTTGTGTTGTTCTGCAGGGATCAGTGCTTTCAATGTGCCTATTTAATGTTTATTTGGCCCCCCTGTGTAAAGATATTCACCAGACTGGACTCTTATTTTATGTATAAGTGGATGATGTCCAGATACTTGTTCCAATCTCTAAAGATTAGGGGAATGTAGATCAGGTTACTCAGAAAAAGTTGGAGATGTGTCATGGTTGGTTTGTGTCCTAGTCTGCATTTGAATATTACAAAGACTAATGTGCTGTGGTGGTAGAAGAGCCATTTTCCTATGTGCCCCAGTTGAGGCATGTGGGTAAACAGTACCTGGGGGTCATTCTGGAAAGTAATTTGAAAAAGAATTTCTAGGTCACTAAGTTAGTGCAGGGTTTGATCACGATGTTGCTCCAGGTTAGGCAACTGCAGCCCTATCTATTGGAAGCTAATATGGAGGCAATGACCTAGGCACTTATCCTGCTGTCTTTGGATTATTGTAATGCCCATCTGATGGTCTTTCATAGAGAGACCTCCATGGGATGTAATTGGTGCAAAGTACAGTGGCTAGGTTAGCGAAAGGCCTCCATGTTCAGAAAGCTTTGCAAGATCTTCATTGCTTCCCGGTCAAAAGCAGAGTGAATTTTAAAAATCTTCCTTTAGTTTTTTGAGTACTGCACAGATTGGATTCAGCTTATCTGACATATGGTGTCCTTATGTCCCTGCCAAAGCACTACAGCCAAAGTGAGCAACTGTTGACTGTTCCTGCTGTAAAAATGGTATAAAAATCTTGTCATCGGGAGAGGAGCATGTCAGTGGTCTCGTGGAATGGTTTACCAAGCAAATTGCTGATGTTGGATGATTTGAAATTATTTTGGAGAAGGGTGAAAACATACTTGGTTAAACAGACTTATGCTGAGAGTGCTGATTGAGGATGGTGGTTATTGTTTGAATTATTGTTTTATAGTTTTTGACTGACTGTCTTTTTATAAATTGTATTTTAGGATAGTAAACCATATTGAGCAGTTTTACTAGTGCAGCATATAAAAGCAAATAAATTAGAGAATGATATTTATGATGCAGTTATAGTTTATTTCAATTTTATATGCCGCCTATAATCGAGTACATACTGTACTCAAACCAGTTTTATTGTTGCGTTTTGTGCTGCCTATAACATTTCCAATAGCGCAGCTATATGGTTTGTCAGAATGCTTGTTTATGTTTTTTTTGTTTTATATTTAGCAAATTTTACAATATAAGACAAGAACAATTCTTGTACATCGATTAGGAACTGATATACAATCATAATACATAAAAAGAAACAAAAAACATCATAAGAAAAATCATTACAATCAGTCCCAATCTAGCCCTCAATATAGGGGAATCCAAGTTAGGAAAATGTTCAAACCATAAGTGTGAGGATAATCAAGAAGGTGAAAATAAACAACCAATATATCAACCTTCAACCATCTCACAGCGGATTTGCTGAAGGCCCTGCCAGGTTCTCTAGGTTGCAAGCATTAATGAATGCCAGCAACTGGGATGGCTTATAAAAAACATAGGAAATAGTTACGTGCTTGACCAAGCACTTGCATTGGTATTTTTTAAAAAAGAGCGAACCCAGTTGCTGGACTCCAGGGTGCAAAATAATAAATTCCATGCCCCCTTCACTGTGTATCACGTGCCACATCAGGAAACATATGAACCAGGAGGCCCTTGAACCTCAGGTTTCTTTTCCTAAATAAAACTTTCATTAACCATTCCTTATCAGATATTAAAGCAAGAGTAACAAACAATGTAGTTATAATTGTAGTTACAGAAGTTATAATTTCTTCTTGAGAGTCCTCCAGCACTGCAGATAAGTTAAGATCATCAACTTGCATCAACCCAGAAATAGCCTCAGGAGTTAAGTTAATTTCTTAGCTGAGGGAAGGTGGTAAACCTTAGACAATGGTGAGAGTGAGTCCACTGGAATCCCCAGGATATCAGTTAGATATAGGCAAAACATATCCCTGGCCAAAACCAGAGAGGTTCTGGGGAAATTCACCAGTATCAAGTTAGCAGCCCTGAGTTCTCCAAAGACTCTAATTTCCCCTTGAGTGCAAGAGAATCCTTCAAAGAATTGACCTGAGCCTGAACAGCAAAGAGTTTTGCACAGAGAGTACCTTCATAGAATTTTCTTTTATAGCCGCACAGTTCCTCTGCACTTTTTGTGTTAGAGAAGAGACCTGAAGGACCAGGGCTGGACCTAGCTATTCAATCACTGTCCATATTGCCTCTAACATAATGTCAATGTAGGGAGAAAACTATAGAATCAAAAGAATATTGTGCCACCATAGGAGTTCCCTCCATTTCGCTCGTTGCCTGTGCCTGACCCAATGATTCAGCCAGGGCTTTTATCTGGGGCCCCTCCTTCTGCTCCTTGCTGGAAACATGTAAGACCTGGTCCGAGAGAGCCAAAACCCCCTCCTTCAGTAACCCCGGAGCTGACCCTCACCTGTCCATGGGATCCACCTCAACGGGTACACCCTACCGCTGCAGCAGTTCCAGATAAACTTGCAGACACGCCAGCTTCAGAGTGCAGCAAGAGAGACAGAATCACTGCCCAAAGACACCACCCAGCCACCCAACTCAGGCGCAGTAACTGCTGAGCTATACTCCCCTGACGTCCCCAGTTTTTTGAGTCAGCCGAAGAAAATAGGAATCTAAAAGTAATGGAGTGGAGGTAAACCAGTGAGGGATGCTTTGCCCCCTTAACCTTCCCCTTCCTTCCCATAAGGAAAATCATGCTGCTCACAGATGCCTACGATCTGCCATCTTGGATCCTTCCAGACAGCTAGGATGCTTGCTTATGTTGAGTACACTTGGGTTTTAGTGGAAAGGACTTTCCGTACACATTAGCCCTTCCCTCAGAGGTGTTAAAGGTACATAAGAGAAAGATTTGAACATTGAAGAGATGCCAGGAAGCAGTGATTGTTTCACCTCTTTTCAACCAGTATTTGCCTCCCCCTTCCACCTGAAGTCTATTCCTGACTCTTTCTCCCACCCCACAAAAGCTTGATGAACTAGATGGAGAATATGCAAAGGATGTGTCTGGGTCTGACATTAGAGAAGGAGACAGATGGCCTGGGTATCAGGAGCAGGCTGTCTTGAGCATGAAAATCCAGGGACACAGCCACCTTGCTATTATCCCCTGCTGTCTTTCTCTTCCCCCCTCCTCTCTCTCCTTCTTTTCCCTTGTCCTCCTCCTCCTCCTCCCCTGCTTATCTTTCTCTTCTCTCTTCTTCCTCTGCTCCTCTTCTTTCCTTCTGTCCTTGTCCTCTGTTTGTTTGTTGCAACGTTACCTGCTATAGCAGTCAAAATGTTTCCATCTTCTCCAACTAACTGCTTTCAGCCAGCAGGTGGATTTTATAGTAAGGGCAAACACTGCCTCACGTGTGATTTAGGGGCTTGTTTACAAAGCCGCGGTAGCGGTTCGCGGTCGTTATCGGAGCCGCGGCCCCATTGAAATCAATGGGGCCGCGGCTCAGATAACGATCGCGAACCGCTACCGCAGCTTTGTAAACAAGCCCCTTAGAGTAGATGCTAAATTTTTGGCCCTAGTGTTTGATTCTGTTAGTGCATGGTTTAATGACGAGTGATAATTTCCACCAAGGTATTATATTTTCATTTACATCTCGTTGTCCTCATTAGCATGCATTTAATTAATACAATTTGCTATCCACTCACCAAAGCATTAATGGATTTCTTAGAATGAATACACTTAAAAGAAAAAAAACCTTTTAAGGTCAGTAATCACTATGCATTTACCCGTTCTACTCCATTCATTAATTTATAGACCTCTGTCATATCTCCCCTCAGCCGTCTGTTTTCCAAGTTGAGAAGCCCTAACCTTTTAAGTCGCTCCTCATAGGGGTATCCTTCCATCCCCTTTACCATTTTGGTGGCTCTTCTCTGTACCTTTTCTAATTCCACTATATTCTTTTTAAGATACAGCAACCAGAATTGCACACAATATGTAAGGTATGGTCGCACCATGGAATGATACAGTGGCATTATAATATCTATTGTTTTATTCTCCATTCCTTTCTTTTGATTCCTAGCATTATTTTTGCCTTCTTGGTATCCGCTGCACAGTGTGCGGAGGGTTTCAATGTGTTGCAACAATGACATCTAAATCTTTTCCATGGGTGTTGGTTCCTAATGTGAAACTTGCATCGTGTAACCATAGTTTGGGTTGTTCTGTCCTAGGTACTTGTGACCTGGATTGGCCACTGTTGGAAACAGGATAAGGGCTTGATGGACCTTGTTCTGACCCAGTATGGCATATCTTATGTTCTTATGACATAACAGTGAAGCAAGTCTGGCACAAAATACAGGAGATATTCAAAAAGAATTAGCATGGCACAAATCTCTGTATGATCAACAGACGTGTCATTAAGGAAAAGATGGAAGTATGCACATGTTGTCTATCAACATATTGTAGACTCTATTTCCCATAAAAGTTGCCAAGTGATCCTACAAATGATTTTGCACTTGTCCACATTAAATTTTATTTGCCATTTGAACTTCCAGTCTTCCAGTTTATCAAGGTCCTCTTGTAATTTTTCACAATCCTCTTGGGTTTTTTAACAACTTTGAATAATTTTGTCTCATCCTGCAGATTTTACTACCTCACTCATTATTTCCATTTCCGGGTCATTTACAAATATGTTAAAAAGCAGCGGGCCCAGCACAAATCCCTGTCCAACTGGTAGATGTGAAAAGCTTTGGATGCCTCATGGTGGAAAGTGCAGTACAGTTCCTGCTTTTTGACATCAATGGGAAAAGAATCACATAGGTGTTTTTTTATAATTTAAAGCAACAGGCATTATGTGATTTAGGCGGCAACAAGAAAGAGGGTATTTCCATAACCAAACAATGTGAGATGTAAAGAAAACCAACCAACGAAGAATGTCCAGGACTGAGACTCTTAAATATTCCTTACGGGGTACTTTATTAAGGACCCGACTAGGCAAAGTTTTGGCAAATCACACCTGTGTCAGAGGTCTGCAACAAAGTCTGTATCAGATATGTAAATACATGCAAAATATGCAAAGAATGTGCTATGTCAACACTGTAATCCATAAACCTGTGTCTATGTTTTAAAACAATTCACAGGCAGTTTGCGTCGAACTGCCGGTAAATTTAAATATCTCATGCAGACTTCACTTCAGATCTCTGATGCAGGTATGATTTGCTGAAACTCAGCCAAGTCAGGCCCTTAATAAAGTATCCCTAAAGGAATATTTGATTCTCAGCTGTGGTCATTCTCCGTTGATTGGTTTTCTCTGCATCTCGCATTATGTGAGTTACACAGGATAAACAGGTTATTGTGAAGGCAGCTAATAAGGGAGGAGGGATTGTGATTCAAGATTATAGTAAGAACGAGCAGGTTGTTCATGAACTTATTTTAGACCCTGTTTATTATAAAAAGTTGCTATATGATCCCACAAATGATTTTGCTGTGGATCTGTGATTGGTGATGGGTTCTCAAAGGGTTTTCTAACTGAGAAAGAGAGTGTTTTTGTGATCACTATGCATCCTAAGGTACTGGTCATTTATATGTTACCAAAGGTCCATAAATCTTTAGAAGACTTTTTGAGCAAAAATTAGCATGTTGCAAATGCAAAAACTGTGATTATTGTTGTGGACGTGTCCAGTATGTTCCTTGCAGTTACCGCACAGAACGTTCCATACTGTGTGGTAATGCCATTCACAATTAACACAGGTGCACTAAATGCAATCCATTAAGATGGCATTAAATGCACCCATACCACTGTAACACTGACAATTAGCCCCAAGCTAACCACGATGTGCAGTACATACCTCTTCTCCACCCCTTACTCACCTAAACCCCCTTCTCTCACAGATCTGTCTGCTCCTTTTCTCTCTATATACCCAGTCCCTTGATGCGCTTATCTCTTCCTATGGTTTTCAGTACCTTCTTTATGCTGATGACTCCCAGATCTACCTCTCTACGCCTGAAATCTCTCCGGCAATCCAGACCCAGATCTCTGCCTGCCTTTCTGACATTGCTGCCTGGATGTCTCACCGTCACTTGAAATTGAACATGGCCAAGACTGAACTTCTTATCTTTCCCCCTAAAACCTCCCCTCCTCTTCCTCCTTTCTCAGTCTCTGTGGATAACTCTGTACTCCTTCCTGTTTCCTCGGCTCACAATCTTAGGGTTGTCTTTGACTCTTCTCTCTCCTTCTCCACACACATTCTTCTGATATGTAAGACCTGCCGTTTATTTCTCTATAACATCAGCAAAATCCATCCTTTCCTTTCTGAACACATTACTAAGACACTTATCCACTCCTTAATCACCTCCCGTCTTGCCTACTGCAACCTACTGCTTTCTGTACTCCCTTTGAATCATCTCTCTCCCCTTCAATCTATTCAGCACTCTGCTGCATGGCTAATCTTCCGCCAGCCTCGTCATGCCCACATTACGCCTCTTCTCAAGTCACTTCACTGGCTCCCTATCCGTTTCCGCATCCAGTTCAAACGTCTCCTACTGACCTATAAATGCATTCACTCTGCAGCTCCTCACTACCTTTCTTCTCTTATCTCTCCTTACAACCCCCCTCGGGAACTCCGCTCTTCTGGCAAACTCCTTTTATCTGTGCCCTTCTCTTCTATTGCTAACACCAGAGTTTGCTCCTTTCACCTTGCTGCACCTTACGCCTGGAACAAACTACCTGTGTCTATACGCCAGGCACCTTCTCTGACCCTCTTCAAATCCAGCCTGAAAACTCACCTCTTCGCTGCTGCTTTTGGATCTTGACTCACCTGATCTCCTTTTTCTTTTCCTTTCTCCCTTGTTTTATCCCAGCCTACACCTTCTGTGTTGCCTGTTTTGACTAGATTGTAAGCTCTATGAGCAGGGACTATCTCTCACATGTCTGTGCAGCGCTGCATACGACTTATAGCGCTATACAAATGCTCAGTAGTAGTAATAGTGGTATGGGATTTGTACCGTACTGGCTGGTTTTAGTACATGGTAGCCACTTTTGCAATCCCACACTATCTGCTTAACGTGTGCTAAATCATGCACTAGCGTCTATCACACTTTAGTAAATATGCTCCTTTGTTTCTCAGGTAACATCACATATGCTTACATTGTTACATACTTTGACTGATGTAACTAAGAATGTATTATTAGTCACTTTAGATGTTCAAGCATTATACATCAGCATTCCTCAAGAGGCCTCGTTTAAGGTCAGGGACGTACCAAGGGCTATGCGAACAGTGTGGCCGCACAGGGCGCAGTAAGGAAAGGGTGTTGATGTCATCACTAGGCTTCCAAGAAGCCCAATAACAACAAGTTCCTGTGTGCAGCTGGGTATGGTGAGGAGATACCAGTGCCCGAGTTGCACAGGGTTCATTTCTAGCTCGGTATGGTCCTGCTTGAGATTGTTAATTTCTGTTGTATTCAATTCAACAGCCATCCAGAACACCACTACCTTTATTTTAGTTCCATCTCATATGAATTTATGTAGAAATTGTTTTGGGTTTCAGGGAGAATTTTTTTTCCAAATCCATGGGACAGCTGATTTGGCCAATTTATACATTGTGCAATTTGAAGAAAAATATTTGTATACATCTGAATGGATGTCCTACATTTTAATATGGGAGAGATATATTGATGACATATTTATGCCATGGGATGCCTCAGGAGTTCCAGATTTGGATTAATGCACAAGATTCAGGCTTACATAACTAGCTGGGGCTTTATGGTGTAACAAAAGAGATTTTCAAAAAATTTTATATGATGTGAACACACAAGATATCAAGGTGACTAGGAAAATTTGAAAAAAAATATTTCCTTTTTTATGTGCTATGTGAATTGGCGTTAAAGGTTTTACTGATTTTAAGAAAGACATCACTGCACCTTCCTGATCATGTGAACATCCCAACATTATAATTGCATTTGCTTCACAAGTCCTTCTGCTATGAACTCATGCTCTCTAATGGGGGTGTGCAGGCCAAAAATGTTTGCTGTGTGTAGTTTCCCATGTCATTTATGAGATATTTTTTGTTTTTCTGTTTGTTTGTATTTATTTATTCTTAGTTTCAGGGCAATGTCATTAATAGTACACATTATTGTGTAATAATGCACACTGTAGTGCACTTCATTGATCAAATAATATACATTGTCATGTACTAATCATGCACTATTCTTGGATAGGGTACCTATTGATAATAAGTGCATATTATTGAGCAATAGGGTGCACTAAGGAGCAATACTGAATGCAAATAAGGAAGAGCACTCACTATTGATAACACAAAAAAACCTTCCAATTTAGTTTTTTTTTTGTTTCAGGTTTAAAATGACATGAAATGACATAATATATTGCTGACATTTCCTATGTCTTTTCAAACAAATGTGTATCCCTACTCTCTACATCCTTTGTGTTTCAAAGTGCTCACTATCCTTTTCTTCAGTAAACGTACTGTATTCCAGTAAAGACCAGGAAATTTATACTTTTAGATCAGTATTTATGTGCTGTGCTACTCCCGTGGTTGTAAAATAGGAGTACGTCCATTCCACCTTCAGTGCCTTGGACAATTTCCTCTTTGCGAGACTTGTTGAGCAGATCTATGAGGTAATATAGGTAGTGCTTTCTTGAGAGCACTTTGCATTTTTGAGATATACTCCATCAGATCCAATATTTCATTTACTTTTCAGTTGTTCTAGCCTATTAATAATGCCATAAATGCATTTACAGAGGAACTAATGCTTCTCCTGTAAATGTATTTATGACCATTTTAACATCATATCGGGGATGATTTTATAAGGGACTTGAATTTATTTCCATACTTACATATAAAGTTTGTCCATGGACGCATGGGAGAGGGGGTAATTTTTCAAGGAGCTAAAAGAATGTGGGCAAATGGTGGCATTTTAGTCATTGGCGTAGGTGACCCTTTACGCATTTAACTGAGTGTGTTTGTGCTGTGTCTTATTCTGTTAAAATGTGCATACATGTGATGGCACTTACTTTCCCTGTGGGCATACAGAGGAATGAGGTTTGGGAACAGCACGGGCTGGGTGCAGTTTACGTGCAATAAAATTATAAAATACTTGTTCTTTCGAACTCTAGGTGCAGACATTTATGCTAGCTCTAGGGCCGATGTCAGCAATTGTACCGTAAATTAGCACATGTTCTCAACCACTTATGTCAGTATTTTATTTAAAAAAGTAGGTGCCCTCCTTTCTTTATAAAATAGCACTTACGTGGAATGTAATTTTACATTGGTTCACCTAGATTGGGAGTCGAAATAGGCACAAAGAAGCTACAGGGCCCTTTTACTAAAGGACGCTATGGTGCACCAAACGTGCCCGTAATGCTGTGGGGTTGCCCTAATGTGGTGCATTAGGGGAACCCCACAGCATTAGCTACAGGGACTGCGGAAAGCCTGCTCCTAGCCGTTTTTATAGTGTAAGTGTATGCCGATCTGCTGTGGCACTGCAAGAGCACAGGTGCATTAAATGCCACTTACGGAGTTTGTAGTGAGTGCAGCCATGGTACTAGCCTGCTGCGCAGGTAGTGCGCCTGCTCTGCCAGTGTGGCACTCACTCTACCCACTCTCTGCCCTTAACCCTCCCACTTGCAACAAACGCACCATGAACAGTTAACGCCAAAATCCAGCGGTAGTGTCATGGCCCCACACTCGCTGTCAACACATGACCAATACCTGCCTTTAGCAGTGCCAGACCCTCACTGACAGCTAGCACCCTTTAGCAAAAGACCCTCCATGTGTCTTTATAAACTACTAGCACATATGCTGCAAAAATCGTGAATAAAATGAACCCACGTAAATCAGGAGCTGATGTCAATATTAGCATGTAAAATGCACACAGTTGCCTCTGTCTCAGAGCTGACTTGGATAGTTTTATAAATGCACAAAGGCATACATGTTGCCTTTATAAAATGGCTACATTAAGGGTGTGCAGGCCAAAACCCTTTGTTTCATTTCATTTTCATCTCGTATGGTTTCCCATCGAGAGTGCGCTCTTTTACACAATAGCAATAGTGTGTACTCTTTTGCAGTAATGCACACTATTACCTAATAACACACAGTATGTAGGGGAGAGATGAGTGGGAAAGCTGAAATGGACAAAAGAAAGAAGAGAATGAAAATGCGAACTATGCATACTACTTAGATGTGCATGAGAAAGGTTGGAATATATTTTTAATGAAAAATGTAAAATGGAAGATTCTCTATTAAATTATTTTAATTGCTCATAAAGACATTTAAAACTGTATTGAAATTTATAGAAATATTCTACAGGGTGTCACAGAATTTTGTAGCTCTCAACACAGAATCTTCCCTTGGTTTACCATAGCTTTAAGTGTCTGTTGTACAATCCCTTTCAAACTACAGCTCTAGGTATATGCAAGTATCATTGGTGTGGCCAGCACCTTCCCGATGCCTCTACACTATGCATATTGTGCATAATGATGTATTAAATATACTTAAATAAATAAATATTAGAGTGATTGTAAACCGCTCTGATGCCCTTCAGCCTGGGCAGTATATCAAGCAATTGCATAAACATAAACATACAATATTTGAGGCTAGTCAAGAATATAAAATAAGTCTTGTTTTGCAAAAAGACATGTCTGTTATTTAATTTTTTTTTTTACTACACTCATTTTCTCAATGCCAAGAGGGAGAAAAAAAAGCCTCATGCATTTAATTCTATCAGGTCTTGTCAGTTTTCTGGTAGCTCTAACAGTATCCGGGGAAAATATGAGTTGAAATGAGACCATTTCTGTGCTGCGTTCTTGAATTTCACTAATTATATTGTAAGGCCTTTAATCATTTTTCTTCACTTTGCATAGAAAATGTAGCATCATATGCCGTGGCCATCCTATAGCTTATTTTTTGAAGTGTCTTGCATGTATATCCAGCTGTTCTTGCTGGACATTTATTGATGCAACTACTGTTCCGAGCTGATAACAATTTAATACAGTGCATGATAACGGGACTTAGTGACCTTTGCTGCAATTGATGTTGGCCTTTCTCTCTGTTAAGTGACCACTCAATTTATCTAACTTATAGGAAATATTGTGATTGTTGAATGAGCTGTCATAGACAACGATATTCACCATTTGTCTTGAGAAGGTTCAATAGGCAATAGTAATAAGGCAAGGTCAAAGAGCATGTCTTTGAAGATTTCTTTTTATGTCAATGTTCTTTTTTGTTAGACATAGGATCTGTTTTTTTATTGTTAGCTCTTGTTTGTTCACTAGTGTAAAGACTTGTTCTTCTGATCCCTTAAAGTTTTTCCTTAAACATAGGGGCATGTTTACTAAACATTCCTAACGTGCGGGGCCGCGCTAGTGTGCCTGTGCCATATAAGGAGTGGGCGGTTCAGGCAGAAAATAGAAAAAAAACGGTAGTAAGCAACCGGACGTGTGCGCGTCGCGCTAATGTGCGGGGGCGACATTAGCGCGTCGAAAGGCAAAGTGGCGCGCTGCTGAGTATACAAAACAACAGAGCCGTGGTACAACGGTGAAGACACTGACCAATGGTGCAGGGGCCATGGGTTCAATCCCCCAGTGTGCGCAACGACAAAGGTCAGCTGAGGCAGTAACTGTAATGACTAAAATTGTTTTAGGAGGCAAATTAATTTGGAACGGCATAAGGCGGCGCACAGTTAGTTTTGGGCGGCAGAAGGCGGCGCACAGTGCTTTTTGGGCGGCATAAGGCGGCGCACAGTTATTTTTGGGCAGCAGAAGGCGGCGCACTGGTCCCCTTGGGCGGCAGAAGGCGGCGCGCTGATAGGCACAAGGCGGCGCACTGATGCACAAGCACAGGAACAGAGCCACAGCACAATGGTTAAAACACTGACCAATGGTGCAGGGATCAGGGGTTCAACTCCTCACAATGCCCAGTGAAAAATGCCTGCTGAGGCAGTATGTATTATGTTGTGGAGTGCTGTAGGAGGCTGTATAAGTTTATTTTGTTATCACTACTAGCAAACGCACTCTCCCAGCATGTTAACATACGGCGGCCCATAAGGCACATGTTACAGTGCACTGTTCGCCAAGGCACCCTTGAATGACCCCTATAGCGCAGCATGTATGTTGCGACACAGGATAATGTATAGTGCACCCTATAGGGATGGCAACCATAAGGTGGCCTACAGGGCGCCCTATGAAGCACCCTCAGAGGCACCTAATGGGTATAGTAAGCTGAGGGTGGTCTTGCCGGCATAGACATATGTACAGTAAATAAAAATAAAGCTGTGGACAGCCCTACCAAAGGGCCCCACTGTGGGTTTGAACCCATGACCTCTGGCTGCACAGGCAGTGATATAACCATTGCACTACAGCTCCATAGCTGTAAGCAGGCCCCTGGCTGGCTGCAGATAGCCTACACGTCACCTCACAGACAGTCTGCTGGTGTCAACAGGATAGGGTTAGGCCACCCGTACCCATGATGCACTGCACATGCAAATTAGCTGTCCGCAGATGGACACAAGATGGGGAATGCACCCCCACAGCACCTCGGCCCTGTTGGGGGAAGTGACCGGGTGCACCCACACAGCACCTTGGCCTAGTAGGGGGCACTGACCGGGTGTTTTACTGGCACAGAGTAGCCACACACCGTTACATCGTCGGGTACTGTGCTCACCCTGAGTGTGCAATGAGGTGGCCAGGACCAGGTCAACAACACCTGCCATGGCTGATGGAGGCCAAGCGGGCGTTCCAAAGCAGTGTTAATGTGTAAGATAGCTAGTTTCTGCACAAACACCATGGATATCCCTGTCTGCCACCATCAGGCGCACCCCCCCCCCCCCTGTGGCAAACATGGTCCCCATAGGGATCCACACTCTACCTCCCTGCAAAGGTGGCAGTAGAGAGCAACATCAACCCCAGTCCTGCTGAGGAACACCCCCCCCCCCCCAGGCAGCTCCATACACAGCCATACCACAATAGCAGACAGACATAAGCCCAGGGTATGGTAAGCTGCACTCCACCACCAGATATTCCCCTGCAGCAAGCCAACAGCCACTGCACCCTGCAAGCCATTATAGCAAGACATTTACCAGCTACAAACAGTCTGCTGGTTAGTCCATAGTGCATGCTCCCAATGGAGATGCATGCACCCAGAACTGGGCTGTCTGCATGCACAGCAAGCAAATAGATCAGTGACTGGGCCCCAAAGAGAAACCCATATCTATCACATGAGAGAACTACTATACAGCACTATGGGGGGGCCTAGCCATGCTGTGGTCACTGAACAGTCAGGGTGAGCGTGATCCCCCAGAAGGACATGCTTTGGCCACCCTGTCTGTGTAGGTGGTGGCCGGACACTACAATATCCCAGCCAATGTCCCTGCCAGGGCCCTATGCCCAGTGCAGATGCATCCTGGCCACGCCACCCTGCCCTGGCTATACCCATGGTACCTTGCACCTCATTATGCACATTGACTGGCCAATACTGGCAACAGTGCTGGCAGTGTGGGCTGTTGAAGGGGCTTGCAGCCAACACCCACTGTATAGACAGACACACACTTCCACACCTCTGCCATCATGGTGCTACGATTGAGGGGGTAAGTAGCCTTGCCCACCAAACCGGTCCTGAGCACGGCAAGGCATGGATATGGTACGCATTACAGCTGGTGGTCACTCCCCAGGGTGGTAAGCACTGTTAGAGGCCAGGCCTGGAGCATGCCCCGCAAACACCTAACAGATTGTTTGGATGGGGTCAACTAGCAGTATGTACGTAACATATGGATAACTGCCTGCCTGTGCTCCTAGCAAACGTCTCCGAGCTGTGTACCGTATACCTCAGGTGTAGGGTGACATTGGTAAGTTATGCAAGTGCTCGTTTTGGGTGCTGCATGCACGGTCCAATGTTCTGCCTTTCCAGGAGACATTGGCCAATGGGGCCTGTGGGTGTGGGTGTGTCTGCCCTTGATGGCTGCTGCTTTACGGCACAGATTCCCAACTCCAGTCCAGGTTTGCATCACACTGTTCGGGTTTTCCTGCTATCCCTCATGAATATGCATGGGCTACATCTACATGCCATGGGGTGGTGCATAGATATACAGCACAGGCATTTGTATGAGTGTCAGCATGGAACCTGACTGGTGTGTGGCCCACCAGGACTGCATTTGGGTGATTCTGCTCTAGGTACTGCCCCTGTTCATGGTGTCTGTGCTCAGTGGGGTAAAAGATAGATGTCTTACCATTGCATATGTCCCCGCCATGAAAGGTGTGTCCTTACTATCACTGTTTAGTTGTGGGAAAAATATGTGGGCAGGATTGGCAGTAGGCCCAGCTGGGCTTTGAACCTGTGACCTTCTGTTCTTGTATGCACTGTCTGTGTGCACTGCACCACTGTGTAGCCACAGATTGGTTGGATTCCCTGGACTGTCCATGACTGTGGATCTGGCAGGACCTGTCTGTTGCAGTGGACTGTGCCAGCCTGCACATGGCTAGGCCTCTGTCTTCTGTGGTTAGCAGCCACTGCCCCCTGCACCACATGTACTTGTCCGCCAACATGCTGGCATGAACTTCTCTCAGAAAAAGCAGTTGACCTGATTGCAATGTGGCAGTACGGGACTGCATTTGGGGGACTTGGCTGTAGGTAATGCCCATTGTTGTGGTGTGTGTGCGGTGTTGGGTAAAATATGGGTGTTTTTCCCCATGCATACAGGGGTGTCTGCGCTATCTTTATTTAGTGGTGGGTAAAATATAGGGACTGGGCTGGCAGGTGCCCCAGCTGGGTTTTGAACCTCTGCCTTCTGGTCCTAGAGGTAATGACTCTGTCCGCTGTACCACACTTTGGCCACAGAGACAGTGCAGCCCCTGGAGGCAGTAAGCCTGGCAGGATGGAGTCACAAACCCTGCTCTACGCAATTCTACTGTGGGCATATGCACCCTGTCTGGTGACAAACGTGCACATAAACCCCGGAAATGACCACGGGAAATGTGGGACAAAATATCACCACGCTGGGCAACAGTGATATTAATGGGCAACCATAGCAAACACTCCCAGGAAAGCTCCAAAACGTGGAAATGTTTTTTGGAAGAGTCTCCTCTCAGTAGACCCTTCCAAAATTCATTTCTTTTTTCTGGAGCTTTGCTGGGTGTGATTTCTGTATTTGCCCATCACTATAACTGTTCCCCAGCTGAATTACTATTTTTAATAGTTCTGTTGTGGTCATTTTCTATTTTTATTTTCACTTTTGTGCTGTGCACATATATCACACTGCTCACGTTTTGCTAGTTTCCCCGGTTTTCCTGTACATTGCTGACGGAAATGGTTTCTCTTCCCTTTAAATGCTTTCTACCGCGAGTGTTTCACTCGCGGTAGTTTTTACATGCAAATTCGGGCCCGATACTGTGCGGGGAGCCTCTCCCCTCCCACTCTCCACCCATTGACCCCGTCCCTCCGCCCCTCCGGAGCCTTCCTCCGCCCTCCTTTCGCCGTTCCACGCCTCTATCGGATATTTGCGGGCCCGCACTTGTACGGGGCCCGTTAGTGAGCCGCGTACCTGTGCGGGGGTGACACGCACGTGTGCGGGGCATTTAAACGCGTTTCTGCGCGTTTCAGTGCCGCGTTGCCGTGCGCTATTTTACGGCACGCTATTTTGCGGATTTTAGTAAACATGCCCCATAGTTTATACCTGTATAGGGACTTAAATCATTTCCCACATAGGCAGCAAAATAATCCAATGTATAAAACTTTGGATCAACATGAAAGGGCCTTCAGTGTTCAACAGAATTCCTAATATTCTAGTCCTTTTCTGAGTTGGTCTGTTTATGATTATTATTATTATTATTCATTTATTAAGCGCTACAAGGCATACGCAGAGCTGTACAAACACAGAGAAAGACAGTTCCTGCTCAAAGAACTCACAATCTAAAAGACAAACAGACATGACAATACAAGAAGCATGAGGTCAAAGGAAGAGGAGACACAAGGAAAACAAAGATCATGGTCCAAAAGTGGTCTCAAAAAGATATGTTTTAGCAAGGATTTGAAAAGGGAAAGAGAAGAGACATAGAGATAGGGGAAACTTATTCCAGGCATAAGGAGCAGCAATGTGAAAGGATTGAAGTCTGAAGAGAAGGGCAGAGAGAGAAGGAGACCAGAGGAGGAGCTGAGTTCACGAGGGGGAGGGGGGGGAGTAGGGCGAGAGGAGGGAGGAAAGTTAATGAGGGATCATAGAGTGAATGCATTTAAAGGTTAGGTATAGTAGTTTGAAATGAATACAAATATTGATTGAGCTTCCCCAGCTGAGTTAACTCTCTTGGCAAATATTCCCCTAGTTATAGACAGTTTAACTTCTTTTTTCACAATATAATGGTTTGTAATCCCAGGGAAGTAAGATGGCAGTGACACAAGCAGACATGCTCTGAGAGGCTCCAGCGGCAGCGTTTTTCCTTTCAATTTACCTGATGCCACATACTGCTAGGAAGCGAAAAGCTAAGCTTCTGCCGGGGCATCCGGTGTCATTCGGGCTGACGGATGTGTTCCTCATGTCTACTGGAGGTGTGGAGGTTCGGGCAGCCCACTGGCAGGTGCAGAGGTGGAAGAAAGACCTTCGTCCAGTCCAAGGCCAGATATTTCACTTAGCCCGGAGTGTCGGTTTCCTCCTGTACAGCCAGCAAGTGAGGTGAGTGTGGCTGCTCCTGCTCCCTGGTCCTGGAGGAGTTTCCCGGTGTTTGGAGGTTCTGGCTGGAGTTGCAGGAGAGGTGAGAGCCACGGAGGTGGGGTTGGAACCGCAGCATGGAGACGAGAGAGTTAGTCTTCTGCTTTGTTGTCTGGATTGCAGAAACTTGAATTGGGCCCTGCCACTCAGTCAGTATTGGTGAGTCCTTCTGTTTTTACCTTTGAAACTGTCTGGGAAGCTTTATTTAGGTTGGAACAAACTATATTGGGACAGCTCTACAGTAAGTGTTCTCTGGTCAGTTTGCTACCTTTGGGCGTTTGGTAGAGGCTCATGAATCTGCTTTAGGTTCCCTGCCTATGAAGTTTTCTTCTTTGGATGAGAAGGTTATTGCAGTTCAAGACTCTGTTTCAGCTATTATTAGGGACACGGAGAATCTACAAAGGAAGACTGAGGCCTTGGAGAATGTTTCTAGGAGCAGGAACCTGAGAATTCTTAACTTTACGAAGGTTCCATCTTTTTCACCTATGGTCTTTTCAAGACGTTTTTGGTTAATGTGTTGAAAATATCAGAGGAATCAGTTCCTCCAAAATCTAGAGCCTACTACTTGCCTTCTGCTAGGTCCGACAGGTGGATGGTCAGGGTCAGGGCTTGGAGGGATCACCAGTTCTGTCCTGTGATAGTTTGAACCTTACTGGTTTTCTGGAGTGGTCGGGGTCCTACCATTGGATGTCAACCAAGATTGGAACTTAAAACATATTTCTGCACAGCTATTAAAGAGTTTATGGGTTCTACTATTAGAATATTTCCTGACTTATTTAGGCCTACTCAGAAAAGGCGGAAGCAGTTCCTTATTCTTAATCCTGGAGTTTTACAACTGGGGGTGGGGGGAGGGGGGTCTTCGTTTTCCTTGTAAATGACTGGTCAAACTGATCTTCGTTTTCCTTGTAAATGACTTATCAAGTTATATTTTTCTTGATCCCCAACAGTTGTCAGCTTTTCTATCTGCCAACCTAGCGGGGTGGCAGCCCCCCTCTATTGAGTCAACCTAAATCGAGCCTTATATTATGGTAGGGTAAGATAACTAGTAGTTAGGATATGACATCTCCCAGTCTGCTTGGTCTGTTTATATAAAATGTTCTTTAGGGTTATGTTGCCTTGGAAATGTGACATACTTTCACTGTTTTTGGGGACTGATGGGGGGTAAGTTTGTGTTTGATTTTAAAGTATGGATGATCATTGTTATCAATTGCTTTTGTTGTTCTGCTTGTCCCCATTTTCTGTGATCTAATAAAGAAACGGGTCTCTTCAGGAATGAAAAACTTTTCCAAAAAACTCAAATCACATTCCACATTTATCAAAAAATTATGATGAATTTCAAAAAGAGGCAAAACCTAAACATTTAAACCAAGAAAGGAGGTCTCAGAACTATCGGGCAAATATATCAGCATACAGGAAGCCCATGTGCCGTTAGCCCTATCGCATCAATGACCAGCCTTTCAACTGTTGCCAAAATGGCAACCCCTTACGCAACCACACAGAATGTGCACTTGAATAATGAAGGCGAGTGTTTCTATCGGTTACTTTTCGGGGTACAGATGTCACCCACCCGCTATTTCCTTTACACACTAGCACATCTAAAAACACCATCTCTTTTAGGGTGAATTGAATGTTAGGATCTAGACTGTTCAACCAACTAAAGAAACATCCCAAAGAATCCATCAAACCTTGCCATAATAAGAAAACATCAAAGCTTTATATGTGCAATATAGGGCGATGTTAACAACCATTTTTCCTCATATAGCCCCATAAACAAATTGACTATAGAGGGAGCACAAGTGCACCCATAGCCACTCCCGATATTTGATGATACAACACTTTCTCAAAAATGAAATAATTTTGAAATACTGTTAACCTAGTAAGCTGCAATAAGAATATGATCATCTTATCTGACAAATCACCCCAACGGCGCAGAGCCATCCCCACCACATCAAAAGCTGCTGATTGTGGGATACTTGTATACATTCAGTCACGTCAAGCCTGACTAGCAACACATCCGGTACCATGGCCCATTGGGAATGTCTCTCCAGAATCTGTAAAAAATGAGTTGTATCTCTTATAAAAGAAGGAATATCAATCAACAGAAGACGCAGAAATGAATCAGTGAACATAGATAGTGGTTCAAGAACAGTCCCTCGTGTGGACACAATCGGTCTACCTGTGGGATGTGACATATTCTTATGAATTTTAGGCAATAGATACAACTTAGCAATAGTGGGACAAAGAACATTCAAAAAAGACAATTCCTTTTTGGAAATCAATTTGTCAGACATTGCATCAGAAGTAATTTCTTTAATACACTTTTGTAAATAGATAGTAGGATCAGTCAATAAACGTTCATATACAGTGGCATCTGATAACTGTCGGTTAGCCTCGCGTAAATAATCTTCACGATCAAGTACCACAATCACTCCTCCTTTGTCCGCATGACGGATTACTAATTCGGGTCTTGATGACAGATCGTCCAAGGCTTCCTTTTCCTCCAAAGATAGCTCACTGTATGAACGTTGCATTGTATTCTCAAGGTGCTCCATGTCCTGCAGAATCAACTGTTTAAACACCAACAAAGCTGGGTGAATTTGACCCGGTGGATTCCAAGTGGACTTTAAGGGCAATCGAACCTTCCTCAGATTTGGAATATCCCCTATTACAGTAGACATTATATCAGAATTATCTTGTGATTTCAGACTAGAAGCAAAAATATCTTCAAATTCAATTTCCTGATGAAACTTTCCAAGTCAACTCGAAACTGGAAAAAATCAAACATTGTCCGAGGGACATATAACAATCCCTTGTTGAGCACTCGAAGATGATTAGCAGTCAATACAAACTCTGATAAATTCACCACCAAAGACACCTCACTAAGCGACCAGACGTGCTTTGTAAACTCTCAGTTCTTTGATCATGCTGCTCCCCGGCCTCTGTAATGACCTCGATAAACATCTTTCTTCTTCTTCCGCACTACCCCTTCGTCCATAAAATCCTTCTTAGAAGATTTATCAACATCGGTATGGGAGGAATCTTCTGACGATAACTCAAATTCTACATGCTTGCGGGATTTCTTATTTTCCTTCCGATTAGCATTCATCCATGGGTAAACATATCCAACTGTGTAGTCATCATAATCCCGTTTCAACTTCTTAGATTTAATTTTTTTAACTTCATCTCGTAGTTGATCTACCTGCCTTTTTAAATCCTCATACTGTTGTTTATAGCGATCTTCTGTTTCTAAACTCTTCAAAGTGGCTAACATTAATTCCACCTCTTTATTCAAACCATCAATGTTTGTCTTGGCAGTATCGACCACCAATACCATCAAATCAAGAGAACATTTATTTAAAATACAATTCCACTTGTCAAGAAAGGCTAAATCAGATGCATACTGTATAACCGAGGCTCTTTATGGATCCTAAGGCCCCGTGGTATATGTTGGCGATGAATGTATTCAATCAATGAGAGCCTGTGTAACTCCGAGCGAACAACACGTTTCTGCATAGTCAGTACTTTATCCCAACTTGTAGCGTCAGGAGTTCTTGAATTAGAATCACCTAATTCAAATGGGGTTCTTTCATTAAGCAGTTCAGAAATATGTTCCTCAGGGAAACTAAAAACATCTTTCCAAAAACCCTGACCTTCCATTTTTTGTGATCCAATAAAGAAATGGGTCTCTTCAGGAATGAAAAACTTCACCAAAAAACTCAAATGACATTCCACATTTATCAAAAAATTATGATGAATTTCAAAAAGAGGCAAAACCTAAACATTTAAACCAAGAAAGGAGGTCTCAGAACTATCGGGCAAATATATCAGCATACAGGAAACCCGTGTGCCGTTAGCCCTATCGCATCAATGACCAGTCTTTCAACTGTTGCCAAAAAACATATAAATTGTATCCACAACATGTACAAAATCCAAAAAAACCAGCATAAACAGATCTCATCAGCAGCAACTTAACTTATGCAAACAATCTTTAAAGCGCAATGAGATCTGTCTCCCCAATGCCTCACTCTGGCGCCCCTCTAGCGTTTCGCTATATATGCTTCATCAGGGGAATCTTTTTACGCTGTAAAAACAAACAAAAGTAACAATACATTTAAAACAGAATATGCCTTAATAATATCATCCTCATAATGGGGTTGGAGTGGAGTGGAGGAGTGGCCTAGTGGTTGGGGCAAGGTACTTCAGGCCGGAAGGTCGGGGGTTTCACTAGAGGACAGCAACCTTGGGCCGGAAGGACTGGGGTTTCTAGTCCCACAGGTGCTCCTTGTGGTCTTGGGCAAGCCACTTAACCCTCCATAGCCCATGTTCCCTGTAAAATAGTTATCTCCATGTTATAGTGCCCTGTTCAATGTAATTTCAGTTTGTTCAATGTAAACCGCACTGATGCAGAATAGCGCGGTATATAAGAGAATGTAAATAAATAAATAATTTTACAAATACTTCTTCCAAAAGACTGCTCTTACCCCAAGCTGTATACCTAGAAAAACAACAAGTCAGCCGTCCTTCAACATTGCCGGTGCAACTAAAAAACGCCACAAATGCGAACTCACATAGGGACAACCCCTAAAATACTCTGTAGGATGATGTCATCGGGGTTCCCTATTAAACGCCATACCATATTGATTCCTATTAAGCACAAACGCCCCAATCAATCTGTACATTCAAATCTTCTGGGATTACTGTCCGCAAACAGAAAATCCACTGTTGCTCACGCATTATTAATGTTTGTTCTCTCGATTTGCCTGCCTTCCCCCCCATTACCATGTCTATACAAATGCATCACAAATCATTAAAAACATGCCCGTGATCACGGCAATGTTGCACCATTGGGGCCTCACGCACCTTACAGTTCAGCCTACTCTTATTTTCTCCCATTCGTATGCGAAACGGTCTAGTAGTCTTCCCCACATACATTAAACCACATGGACACAAAACCCCATATACAGCAAATGATGACCCACACAATGTTTTTTTCTTAAGTTTGTAAGTGACCCCAAGATATACAAATGTCATTTTCTCACATGGCACAGGGCAAATCAAACAGCTCCCACATTTACTATATCCACTCCCATTGTCCGAAGGAGGAGAAACGGAGTGTAAAACTGCAGGGCTTAACTTTTCCTTCAAATTTTGACTGCGCTGCCACACATATCTAATGCCTTTTCTCCTCAAACCTGGTATGGAACTCAAAACATTAGCGTGTTTTCTGACAATACGCTGTATCTGAAAACTAAACTGAGAATATTTAGTAATTAAATTAACACAATTTCTCTCGTCATCAGAATTCCCCCTATCACAAGGATTGAGGAGAAGTGCTCTATTATTATACAGAGCCCTACAATAAGCTTGTTTTAATACCTGCACTGGGTAACCCCTCTTTTCAAAATCTGTTATCAGGAACCGAGACTTATCTTTAAAATCAGAGATCTCTGAACAATTCCTTCGGAACCTGATAAACTGAGAAAATGGCAACCCCTTACGCAACCGCACAGAATGTGCACTTGAATAATGAAGGAGAGTGTTTCTATCGGTTACTTTTCGGTGTACAGATGTCACCCACCCGCTATTTCTTTACACACTAGCACATCTAAAAACACCATCTCTTTAATATGGTGTGTATGGGTGAACTAAATGTTAGCTGCACCGGCCATGTTGAAGGACGGCTGACTTGTTGTTTTTCTAGGTATACAGCGCTGTTTTGTGGGGTAAGAGCAATCTTTTGGAAGTAGTATTTGTAAAATTTGAATAGAGGTTATTATGAGGATGATATTATTAAGGCACATTCTGTATCCCCTTACATAGATTGAGAAGGAGATGGAAGTCTGGAGGGATAGGAATCCCAGATCTTCGGACTTATGCTCTGGCATGCCAGGCACGGCATATTGGAGACTGGCTAGGGAATACTGAGGTGTATACGCCAAGAGCGCTGGAAGAGGCTCTTGTGGCTCCGCAGACCTTGATGGCAGTATTGCACCAGGAAAATAGGCTCCTGCCTGGTAGAGTGGTTAGTAGTGAATTGGTTTACCCGGCAAGAAGAGTATGGCAACATTTGAATAGGCTCTGGGGTGAACCATCAGGGGTTTCAAGCTGGCTACCCATACAGGGGAATGATCAGTTTACACCAGGATCAGAAACGTCAGCATTTGTATATTGGAGGAGACAAGGCATATGTAATATTGGACATGTGGTGGATCAAATGGGGCAGTGTAAATCTTGGGAGACTTTGCGCATGGAATATGGACTTAGCAGGCGGCATTATTTTGCTTACGTGCAGCTCTCTCACTATGTGGCTTCCCTACCACAAGATGCACTGCGGGTGGAAAGATCGGCACAGGTATTAGAGTTCTTTGCACTGGGGGAGGAGTCACCGCCTACAATTGCACAGCTGAAAAGACGATTAGATGACTATAGCAGTTTGCCTGATTATAGGGTGGAAGAAGCTTTGTGGGCACAAGAATTGAATATCTTGGTAGCTCCTGGCTCAATCCTTCAGGCCTTGAGTGGGATTGCGGGGCTGGTGAGGGGAGCTCGATGGCGGGAGATACAGTTTAAATGCATCCTACGGGCACATTTCTCTCCAAGACGGGCGTTACGATCCCATCTCACTGAGTTGGGCAGATGCCCAAAATGTCCATGCCCTTTGGCGGACTTAGGACATATGTGGTGGGGGTGTCCGATAGTTTGCCTATACTGGAAGAGGATAGCTGATTTTATGAGTAGGATTGTGTTACAGCGAGTCCGTTGGACAGCATCGCTTGTGATGTTAGATCAGCTTGGACCACTCCACCCGAAAGGGAGATGGGAACGCCTTTTGGTCAGGAAGGCATGTCTGGTGGGTAAAGGCCCGATACTTCATAGGTGGAGAGAAGCGTCAGGTCCCACTTATTGGGAATGGCGCAACAATTTCCACCAACTGATGCTTATGGAAAGGAGAGAGGCTAGAGGAAGTGCTCGACGTTGGGCCTTATTCCTGCTAATTTGGGAACCATATATTCAGATATTGAGGCCTCGTGTCCGAAATGAAGTACTTCAATTGGGATGAGAAGGTCGTAGGATATTAATAATATAATTAATATGCATGTTCACTATGGGGGGTTGGTTGCTGAAGGGGGAGGCTGTAGGGTGGGAGGGAGGTTGGTGGGGAAAGGGGGGGAGAGGGGAATATTGTAAATTCTTTTTTCTTGCTGTATTTGTACGATTGATTTGCTGAGGAATCCAGGTCTGGGAGATCAGTAGAAATGCCATTTTTTGATGTATTTGTTGTTATTTTTTAAATATTGTTTTGCATGTTCTGTATTATTTGGTTTTCAATAAATAGAGTTTACAAAAAAAAAAAAAATGTATTGTTGCTTTTTTTTTTTTTACAGCGTAAAAAGATTCCCCTGATGAAGCATATATAGCAAAACGCTAGAGGGGCACCGAAGTGAGGCGTTGGGGAGACAGACAGATCTCATTGCGCTTTAAAGATTGTTTGCATAAGTTAAGTTGCTGCTGATGAGATCTGTTTATGCTGTTTTTTGGATTTTGTACATGTTATGGATACAATTTATATGCTTTTTGGCAACAGTTGAAAGGCTGGTCAGTGATGCGATAGGGCTAACGGCACACGGGTTTCCTGTGTGCTGATATATTTGCCCGATAGTTCTGAGACCTCCTTTCTTGGTTTAAATGTTTAGGTTTTGTCCCCATTTTCTTACAAGAGCTGTACTTGTAAGTGAAAATTTGCATAAATCAAAAATTAAAAAAAAAGATGTGTTATCCTTACATCTTTATGACAAATAGAGAATCTTTAGCATCTGTTCTCTCTCACATTAAGAGTTACCTCTACTAATGTTTGACAGTCTTTCTTGGTAGTATCAACAGAACTGTCTGCTACCAACTACCCGCAAAGTCCTGATAGATTTAGTGTCTGTACAAATAGATTTACCAGACCTAGCTTCTGCCAGCTAGGAGCTTAACGCTTCCTCCTTCGGAACTCAGCAAGTTTCTTCTAAAATTCACAACCCATAGCAGTGTGCATAGCTCTCCTGCCACTGAAGTCAACATCCAGATTGTCTCCTTTATCCAGCTGGCAGCCATAACCAGTTTCTTTCCTCTTCCTTCCCTGCATCTTTCTAAAATTCATCTTTCTTTTTCATCTTTTTTTCTAACTTTCATCTTGCTTTTTACCTGACAGTCTAGATTTCAATCCTCCTTCCCCCATCCAGCCTTCCTCTTTTCACCTTTTACCTACTTAACAGTTTTCCATTTCCTACTCTTAAAATCCTCCAGAATCATCCTCCTTCCACTCCCAGCCCACAGCATCATTCCCAATTAGACAGCCAGCCACCTTCTCCACCCTGGAATAATCTTTTAGAGAGCATCAAGAACATTTTCTTTGGCTCCCGCTATGGTCTGCTGCTTCTACAGCAGTGTCGTTGGCCCCAAGGCATTTTTAAAATGGGAACACAGGCATTTCCGATTTTCTTGCAGAAAGGTTAAGGGAAGAAAGTAGAAACTAGACACAAGAGGGGTAAGAAAATTCTCAACTTTAATCCTAAAACGTGTTCTAATGATTAGGTCAGAAATGCTAGATGTAAAGTGTCCCTAGGCATTGGAGTGAGAGGGAGACCCCCTTCCAATAAAGCAGGAATAGGGCAGAGGTACCTGTCATGGTAATAATGATTTGCTCTTCCACTGTTTCTGCAGAAGCATTAGCATCTGGTGAGACTCCCCTCCTTAAAGGTACATGAGACAGTTCAGTTTTACACTGCTGGCCTCCACACCTCTGAACCTGTAAAGGAATTGGCAGTATGTCTGACTGACTGAATGATGCTTCTCAGCGTGAGTGATGTTTAGGATGGAGAGGGACAGGGATGGAAGAGGACTGTGTACTTGTGTGCTCTACCCATGCTCCACCTGAACTCTGGCCATGTGCATGCCCACCAGCAAAATATGTGCTATCAAATCAATGCACACATTTTCACATTGAGCACTATTTTATAAAAGGCCATTTACATATATATCCGAGTTATATTCTCCTGTTTTCTGTAAACACAAAGTACTGTTGAATTGTGTATCTCACTGTTTTTTGTGAACCGCGCTGATGCCTAATAGTGCGGTATATAAGAGTCTATAAATAAATAAATAAATAAATAAATATATGTGGCCACTTACACTTGAAAATGATTCAAATAGCCTCATCAGAACCAGTGCAAGGGCATTGACCGCCCTAGGTAGTCAGTCTTCCCACCATCTCTGCTTATCACCGCTGCTGCCGCCATCTTGCTATATTTCCCAGGCCCAGCGGTGACAACACTAAATAAGTCAGAGCGCTGTGCAGATGGAAGCCTCAACCCCTGCGCATGGCCTCTCCTGCCCCCTCCGATGCAGGCTTCCTGTTGCACATTCAGAGTGCAGCGTGCAGGATTTGAGGTTTCCCTCCGTGCAGCGCTGCAGCTCGTTTACTGCTGTTGCTGCTGGGCCTGGGAAATCTGGCATGGCAGCAATACCAGCAGCGGTAAGATGGGGGCCGGAGCGGGAGTAGACGGCCTTCCAAAACTTTGTGTTCTAGGTGACCGCCTAATTCACCTAATAGTAGCGCAAGCCCTGAGCCTTGTTTAGGCTCTTACTTTCATGCTTACAAACTTACCTCCAAAGGACCTGATTCATCAAGGCTTGCAGGGCCGGCCTGTCCATTGAGTGAGAATGTTTTTTGCAGAGGGCCCCGCGTTTCAGGGGGCCCCACGCAAAGAATATTCTGCATTAAAAGAAAATTGAAAAAAAAAAGCTGGCTGCTGCTGCTGCCGCCATGACAGCGGCAGAATCGAGTATCCTGCGGCACCCCTCTGCCCGGCATAACCCTCCATCCCTGCAGCATCAGCTCCCTCTCCGCACAGGCTTTCAGAGCCGCGAAGGGAGAGTTTCCCTTTCGTGGCTCTGTTAAGCCCATGGGGGCTGATGGGAAACAGGAAATACCTGTTGTTGTTTTTTTAATTTTCCCTGGGCTGATGGGGAGGAGGGGGTTAGGATGTAATGGGCTGTGGGCTGATGGGGGTTAGGACTGGTAATGGGCTATTGGGGGGGCTAGGACTGGAAATGGGCTGATGGGGGGTTAGGACTTGAGGTGGGATGATGGGGTTAGGACTGGTAATGGGCTGTGGCATGATGGGGGGTGGCTAGGACTGGAAATGGGCTGATGGGGGGTTAGGACTTGAGGAGGGCTGATGGGGTTAGGACTGGTAATGGGTTGTGAGCTGATTGGGGGGGCTAGGACTGGAAATGGGCTGATGGGGGGTTAGAACTTGAGGAGGGCTGATGGGGTTAGGACTGGTAATGGGCTGTGGGCTGATGGGGGGGGGCTAGGACTGAAAATGGACTGATGGGGGGTAGGACTTGACATGGGCTGATGGGGTTAGGACTGGAAATGGGCTGTGGGCTGATGGGGGGTTAGGACTGATAATGGGCTATGGGAGTACTAAGACTGGAAATGGGCTGATGGGTTTAGGACTGGAAGTGGGCTGATGGGGGGTTAGGACTGGTAATGGGCAATGGGGAGGAGGCCAGGACTGGTAATGGGTTGGGGGCTTGCTAGGACTGGAAATGGGCTGAGTGGAAGGGGAGGCTTGAACTGCAAATAGCTGATGGGGATGGGGGCTTGGAATGGAAATGGGCTAAGTGGAGGGGAGCTAGGATTTAACATGGGCTGATGGTGGGGCTAGGAAAGGACTAGAAATGAGCTGATGGGGGGCTGGTATTGGAAATGAGCTGAAGGAGGGACTCAGATAGGACTGGAAATGGATTGATGGGGGGCTAGGACTGGAAATTTATTTATTTATTTATTTATTTATTTAACAGTTCTTCTATACCGCTCTATTTTAGATCAGAGCGGTTTACATTTAACATCAACTATACAACACAAGGAACTTTGAGTTGTATTTACAATAAACAGGGAGATCAACTTGGAAGTAACTGGGGGAAACTATGTACAATTCTTAACTCTATGTACAATTCTTAAATGGGCTCATGTACAATTCTTAAATGGGCTCATGCGGGGACTAGAAGGGAGCGGATGCTGGGTGGGGCTGGAACTAGAAGGGAGCTGATGTTGGGGGAGGATTAGAATGGGATGGGGTTGGGAGAGTGAAATGGAGAGGGGAAAATATTTTGTGTGGGAGGGAAGAAAAATCTACAGTTGGCTGGGTATTGGGAGAGTAAGTGAGGATTGAGGATGGAGGAGTAAAATTTGAGTGGATGAAATAGGAATGAGGAAAGAGCAAAAGGAGAAAGATTAGTATGTTAAAGCAGATGTAGAGAGAGAATGGAAAAAAAACTAGAAGAGAGAAAAAAGGACAAATGGACAGCAGACGATGGAGAGTTAGCAGAAGACACAAAGAAACCAGAAGAAAGTGGCTGGAGCAATTGCAACTGAAAAAAAAAATGCACAAAAGGTAGAAAGATATCTCTTTATTTTGAATTTATTAACTGGAATATGTCAGCTCTGGTAAATGTGCATCATTAACATCTGCGCTTTGTTTAGTACAAGAGGAAATTAATTTATAGTTTTATTTCTACAGTGTTGTTGTACATTCAAAGTTTGGCTTTTGGGGTTCCCAGTTTAATTATTGTCTTCCTGTTTCTAAATTGTGATTCCTTGTTTGGTGATGGTCTATGTTCTGCATGTGTAACTGAGCTGAGGTATTCTGTTTATGTAATTCCTATTTGACATTGCCACTTGTTCTCTTTCCCCAGTAGGTCATGTATTGTTATTCTCTGAAATGTATTGGTTAATATTTGCAGTGTTGCCTTTTGATAGGTAATAGTGCTTTGTGATTCCTGGTAGTGCTGTTACGATACGGCGGGTTTGCTATGGGTTCTAAATGGGCAGTGTTTGTATTAATTCCTAATGTGCCTGGCGGTTGGCACTGGATTATAGTAATGCAGAAATCTTTTAGTCTTTCTTTATCCATACACTCATTAAGAGGCATGTTTACTAAAAGTTAGTGTATGGTAACATTATGCAAATATTTATGCAAATGGGATCCCTTATGCAGATGAGGCCCCTCACCAAGTCTCCGCACGTGGCCCCGGACCCCCCTTGAGCCGCCCCTGAAGGCTTGCATCTTATTTTTTGTCAATACGGACGAATCAAGCAGAAGACTGGAAAAACTCTTTAGTGTCTTTGGCCTTATTCTTTTAATATCAACTATTTTTTACTGCTTGGTTATGGAGGTGGCTATGGTGAAGTTATAGTATGCCTCATTGCTGAAGGTTATGGAGGTCATAAAGGTTAGTTATGGGGGTGGCCAGAATCTGTATTGTGCCTCATTGCACCAACCAAAAGTAAACAATGCAACCATTGTTTAGTATTTTGCAGGATCAGAGGTCATCGATGAATCACTTTGTTTCCTGAAGTGCTTTCTCTTTTATGCAGTTATTTTTCCATGATCTGAGATTCCACAAGACTGAGTCATGTCTGCACTTTTTCCTGATCTCCATTTAGCAGTAATTTATTCTATACATATTGTTGATGTAGCATCTAGCATTACTGCACTAAGACTAGACATAAATAAATGTGATCATATACAGTTGTAAGCAGTACTAAAATAATACAAGAGTTTGCAACAAAATGTACGTTGGTGGCCAGTGCAAGAGCCTAAGTAGAAGCTGGCATAGAGGGCTGACAAAGGCAGAGTTGCAATAGCAACATTTCCTTTAGGTAGCTGCTGTTGTGAGAAGCTCTGGGTCAGTGAACAAAAATGGGGCCATGATCTCCTGCAGCTGTGCAAATCCAGAATTATCAGGTCACAATATGTGGGATCAAGCCACACTGAGGGAAAAAAAAAAAGTAGAGGCAGCAGTTATGGAAGAGAAAAAAAGAGAAATTGTGGCTGCAGGCCCCAGAGGCTGAGGCCATGCTACCATTTAAAGGGATAGGAAGGAGGCAACGGTGGGCCAGGATAGACAGGTGTGCCTAGAGCCCAAGGAGTGAAGAGAGATCCTGCTGCTAGCCTGAGATGTACTATGTGGCCAGTGTATGTGAGCTGAATGATGCTTCCTGGAGGGGCAGAGTCTGCATAAAGAAAGGGTTGCGGAAGGGGTGACACAGTGTACAGGTACACTTAGTGGGAAAAATGAATGCGCACTTCTCGGGCTCTTTTCTTTTTTCTGGGGACAAAACTCCCCGTGGAAACAAGATAGTAACAGGACAGCAAATCAGGAGATGTTCAACAGAGTTGCACAAACAGGCGAAAGCAACAGTGTTAGTGGAAGAAAATGTTTTTCTTTTATTATGTTTTTTTTTGTTCATGAGGGGGTGGGCTCTTTTTATTTTATGGGACAACAGACAGCAGTGGCAAGAAGAGAGCGGCAGGTCAGCATATCAGGCCAGACAGTAGTAGCTACAGTGGCACTAGAACCTATACAGTAGGGCACTGAAGCAAGACAGCAGGTTGGAAAGCATCAGGACCTGTAACAGGCTTCATCACTAGCAGATAGGAGTAGAGGAGCAGGAGAATTTTCATTTCATCTTTCTCTGTATGCGGCTAAAACAAACCACTGGAACCAAGAGCGCAGGCTGGGCAACGGTAGCAGCAGCAGATGGAGAGGAGCAAAGGAGGAGGAAGTTCTTCTTTTTTATGTTCCTGTATTTGGGACTAAAAAAAACCCACTGGAAGCAAGCAATCAGGCTGCATCAAGCCATAATTGTACCCTGCACAACTTGCACATCTGGCGCCCCCTCCGCCCCCACCCAAATCTCACACATACCTCCATCCAGCTGGCTGCCTGCCCTTGCCCTGCTGCCACCACTTTTGGTTTTTGTGGTGGTGCCGGCAGCAGTGGAGTAGACCACACTGCAGATTTTTAAAAAAAACACACGGGTCTTTCCCCCGTTGCGTGTACGCAGATCTGATCCCTCCCTGCTCTGACACAGGTTTCCATAAGAGGAGGGAGGGAGCAGCCCAGCCATTCAAACATGGGTCTTTGCAACCACAAATGACACTCCCATCTCACCACCTCTGGGCATATCCTGAAATGTCTCTATCCAGCTTAAGTGGGGTGAGGCCACCATTGCTGAACACTTGAGTGCCCATGACCAAAGCCAAGAGGGCATTTTTGAGGGGTCTTCTATCATGGGTCCACTGGAATGGTTGTTCCCTTCATCTCTACCATGACCAGGGCCACCCATCTTAGGGAGCCCAAAGAGCACATCCATTTCCCCTTGTGGAAGACAATACAGCCAAGCCAGAACCTTGGGACTTCTCAGCCCAAGCTTTGGTGTCTGCCACCGAGTGATCCCAAGCTTATACTATGGCTCAGGGAAAGGAAAGAAACCAGGAGGATGCTGCAAACGCTCTAGGATATGGTCTACCTGGAAACCTCCACTGGAGAGAGCTCTGAAATCTGTAAAACCAGCATGGCATCCTGAATCAGATTGGAAAGATCCTCAGTATGAAAAAGATGTATCACTGACAGGTCCTCACCCTCCACTAGGGAAAGCTTCACTTCCTCCACTGACTCACCCGCTGGAGTTAGGGAATCCTCTTCATGGTTTATGGCTCATTTACATTTGACATACTGCATTTATGGGTTTATGCAATGCGGTTTACATTAATAAAATAAAATATATGACAATGCGAAAAAGGAAAAGGAGCTCCAAACATTATACAGAAAAGAAGAGAAAGCAAGGTCTAGAGGATAGAGGCTATGAGAGCAGGCAAGCATGAAAAGCTGTCCTAAATTGCAATCCAGATAACTGCCAACTTAAAATCCCAGTAGCTGGATAAGTGTCGGAACTTATCCAGATAGCACCACTGAGCTCCAATATTCAGCAGCAGCTCCTGTCTGGATACTACCGCTGAACATCCCGCTGATATTTAAGTGCCACAGTTGACAGCCATGGTATTTGAATATTTGCCCCAGCGCAGCTCTGGATTCGAGGAGACATGGTCTTACTCAAGCTCTGAGAAAATGTTGGGCTTTCTGGTTCTCAGACCACAAGACCATGATCTAGGCCAGGGGAGGCAGGCCTCTCTGCACTTCTGAATCAGTCCACCAACACCTTGCCATATGCTAGAAGCAATATACCACAAAACCCCAATCCTCTGGTGACAATTAAACCACCTCAACAAAATCACCAAAGCCAACCCCAAAATTGTAGGAACTATATTTTTTTGTCGGATGTTATCAGGAAAGGAACATTGTATAAAAACTATGTCCACCACACAGTCACATCCTTTTTATTATAAAACGAAGATACTTTACTTAACTGAATCGCAGATTACTGAGGCACGCTCAAGCACGACATGCACGTTTCCGGTAAAAACCCTGTGTCAAGTGCCGCCATTAGCAATATCATCTGTCTTCTGAAACGCCGAAACCAGCTGTTACCTTCAAAAAGGGTCTGATACTTTCATGAATGGCCATCACCGCTGTCAATCCATTACAGCCCACCAATGAAACACCAGGAGCACCCCACCAATCAGGGGAACCCCGGGATCACCGGAGGCATCAGCAGACACTGAGCCAATCAATCTCTTTGTTAAGACCTGCAGGAGATACTGTATGTAGCTGGAAAATCCAACATTGTTCACAACTTTGTAGTCTATCCACTCGATTTCCACCACGGGGATCTAAAGGTATATAACACAGGTACACTAAAAAAAATTTTTTTTAAACTGCCTCTAATGTTTCAATTGATTTTTACGTTTTTTGGTGCGCTGAATCCAAATCTGGTAACCAATTTGCTCCATCACGTACAGATTTTTTGCTACATTGGGTTAGCAGTTTGAGGTGAACGTTTCAGATTGAGTGCGATCGAGATAAAAGTTTCTTGGATGAATTCTTTATACTAATTGTTTAGTAGTTATTCAAATAAGAATAAAGAAAATTGTAACAAGGCAGCACATAAGAATAGAGTAATGTCAACAAAACACACTGTGATGGTAGCAAAATTGTCTGCACTTAAAACAGCCACATACATGTGCACAAACATTGAGCATATAAGAGCGAGGTTAGACACAAAGCAAAGCAAAGAAATGTGCAAAAAATGTTGTACAGGTATGTATGTAAGAATAGAAAACGCAAACCGCACCATTGCAATACATGAAGACAAACACCCGATGGTGTGAAAATAAAATTCTAATAAATCAGATCCGACACTGTGGTAATAACTAGCAAATTTTTATTTCAAAGTTTAGTAAAAACACGATATTTGTCAACACAGTTTAGATTTTAAAGTCATTCTTGGGTCAATCAATCTCCTGGTGGGCCCGTTTCTTCTTCCCCCGAATGCTTCTTTTGGTGCGCTGCTTGGCGTATTTTTCATCTGGGGTTTCCCGCAGCAGCAACCAGCAGAAATCAGCCATCATAGTGGTGTTCCATCTTCCTTGGTACCTTCTCTCTGCGTCCTTGATGTCCTGGTGAAACCTTTCACCTTGTTCTTCACTGTACGCCCCCAAGTTTTCGGGAAAGTAGTTCACATGAGAGTGCAAGAAATGGACTTTCAGGCTCATGTTACAAGGCCCTTCTCTCCAGTGCTCCCGGAGGAGCTGGAACACCAACCGCTGCAACCCTCATCGGTAGAGAGCCCTCTCCCTGCCCGGAGACCAGCCGCCGAAGCAGCAGACAGACCGGATCTTGCTCCATCACAAAAGAGCTCAGCGAACAAGAGCCCTCTCCCTGCACGGAGATCAGCAGCTGAAGGAGCAGACTTCTCAGCACACGTGCTTTCAGGAAAGGAGCATTTGTGCAACCACGTTTACAGCGCGTCATTGCTCACCCTCACCCAATCGGGGCACAGAAATCCACTTTAAAAGGGGACGCGATCAGGCACAAGGCCCTTCTCTCCAGTGCTCCCGGAGGAGCTGGAACACCAACCGCTGCAACCCTCATCGGTAGAGAGCCCTCTCCCTGCCCGGAGACCAGCCGCCGCCGAAGCAGCAGACAGACCGGATCTTGCTCCATCACAAAAGAGCTCAGCGAACAAGAGCCCTCTCCCTGCACGGAGATCAGCAGCTGAAGGAGCAGACTTCTCAGCACACGTGCTTTCAGGAAAGGAGCATTTGTGCAACCACGTTTACAGCGCGTCATTGCTCACCCTCACCCAATCGGGGCACAGAAATCCACTTTAAAAGGGGACGCGATCAGGCACAAGGCCCTTCTCTCCAGTGCTCCCGGAGGAGCTGGAACACCAACCGCTGCAACCCTCATCGGTAGAGAGCCCTCTCCCTGCCCGGAGACCAGCCGCCGAAGCAGCAGACAGACCGGATCTTGCTCCATCACAAAAGAGCTCAGCGAACAAGAGCCCTCTCCCTGCACGGAGATCAGCAGCTGAAGGAGCAGACTTCTCAGCACACGTGCTTTCAGGAAAGGAGCATTTGTGCAACCACGTTTACAGCGCGTCATTGCTCACCCTCACCCAATCGGGGCACAGAAATCCACTTTAAAAGGGGACGCGATCAGGCGCACCCGCGCCTTGCGGGCCCGCGCCGGAGGGCCGCGCAAGAGGGCCCTTTGGCACGGCCCTTAGGAAAAGGCCCGTAAGGAGCACGAAACGGACACGGAAACCAAACTGAAAAACACACCGAGACCAGCAACAAAGCACAGCAGAGCTCCCCCAGGGTTGAGTTTGCATACATCTCCTATACAGCAGACCTTCAAATCGCAGCAAGTATAAACAAATACAAACAAAAACTTTTACACTACTGGTTTAAAAGTGCAAATTAACTTTGAGGGGTCATAACAAAATCTCCTATCACTGTGTGCACTATCTCATCAGTACCTGCATTGAAATTAAAAACGTAACCTATAATGTTAATAGTTTAAAACTGTACCTGCATATAACATTGCTAGTAATATAGTACTGTTGTCAGTATTTTCAACGATACCTGCATATAACATTGCTAGTAATATAGTACTGTTGTCAGTATTTTCAACGATACCTGCATATAACATTGCTAGTAATATAGTACTGTTGTCAGTATTTTCAACGATATCTGCATATAACATTGCTAGTAATATAGTACTGTTGTCAGTATTTTCAACGATACCTGCATATAACATTGCTAGTAATATAGTACTGTTGTCAGTATTTTCAACGATATCTGCATATAACATTGCTAGTAATATAGTACTGTTGTCAGTATTTTCAACGATACCTGCATATAACATTGCTAGTAATATAGTACTGTTGTCAGTATTTTCAACGATATCTGCATATAACATTGCTAGTAATATAGTACTGTTGTCAGTAATCCAAAACTGTATATACATTCACATTGATAGCAACCTCTTACTGTTACCAGTACCTATAACAGCAATTGCACCCACACTAATATTAATTTTAACTAGCACCGGTATAACATATCACCCAAAATGCAACTAATCAACTCTGACAAATGTAAAATAATACTAATTAGTATCACACTAGCGATACTAATAACTATTGCTCAGAGCCTACACAACAATAATGTGAAAAATATCCCTATCATAAACAGTTTTGCACAAAACAACCCCCAATCATGGCACCCACACATAGAACATCATCCCAAAACAAAAAACCATAGATTAATACACATAAAATACTCCTCATCCCCTCAGTCAACAAACACTATGATATGTAAAAACCTAGAATCATTATCAACAATATTAATCAATGCCAGGTCAATGAAAAATAAGCTACCTATATTCACAGACATTCTAGACAACCAAAAACCAGATATACTATGTATAACCGAGACATGGCTATCAGACACAGACAACGTTTACCTAAATCAACTAAGCAACAATAACTACGACACATTCTACACACATAGAACTCACAAAAAAGGTGGTGGAGTACTAATAATGTCAAAAAAAGAACTAAAAGCCAAAAAACTAACATCGAACCTACACACCAACATAGATACCCTTATTGTGAAAATTGGCAACATAACAATCTGCCTAATTTACAGGCCCCCAGACAAACAATCAGAAAAACTAGACCCACTAATTGACTTTTTAAGTTCCTCCACTGAACAAAATCCAATTATTATGCTTGGAGACTTCAACACCCCATCACTACCAGCATCATATGCCTCCCTCTTTATGGAATCAACAATAGACATGGATTTTCACCAAATAATAAACACTAGCACACATGAAAAAGGTGGTATCCTTGACATGGTATTCCTACCAAACGAACTCTACCAACTCTATAACCCAACATCCCTCAATTGCACACGGACCCCATGGTCAGATCACTACCTTATCAACTTTAAGATCACAATAAACACATCAGTTAAACGAACAACAACTAATGCACATACATCAAGATTTAAAAAATACAATGAAGAAGAATTCCTCGACATAATAATCCCTAATTTATCTACATCACCAATAAACCTAGATGCAGCAGTAACGAACTGGCACAAAACCATCAAAAATGCTGCAGCTAATAAACAAATAACTAAGAAAAACACACACCCTAAAAAAGATCAAACCCCCTGGTACAATAAAGATTTAAAGCTAATGAAAAAGAACTTAAGAAAAGCCGAATATAAATGGCGGAAAAATAAAAACACAATTACAAAAGACTCATACCTCACGCAACTCAACAAATATAAAGACGCAATAAACAATGCCAAGAAAAACTACCACGCCTCTATCTTAAACAACGCAATAAATAGACCTAGAGAACTTTTCTCAATTGTCCAAAAGCTGACTAATAATAATCACAACTCCAGTAATGAAATCACAGACATTACCCCACAAACACTGGCAAATTACTACATGAACAAGACAAAGTACCATCCCATACCACCTAAGCCAGTAGACACTTCACAAATACTTAACACAGATGAATGGTCTGTATTTCAACCCTTAACCAAAGTTGAACTCAAATCCATCATCACAAACATTAATACTACTACATCTCTACTTGACCCCTGTCCAGTAACCTGGATAAAGAACTCCCTACCTGTACTCTCTCAGTTCATCCTCCCAATAATAAACCTCTCCCTAAAAAGTGGATACCTACCCGCTACTCTAAAACACGCACAGATCCGCCCAATTCTAAAAAATACTACCCTTGACAAATCATCACCTAATTCTTACAGACCCATATCGAGTATTCCATTCATGGCCAAATTAATCGAAAAAACTGTACAAATTCAAACACAAGAATTCATTGATAGCTCAGCCCCACTTGACGACCAGCAATATGGGTTTCGCCCCAGACACGGAGTAGAATCACTACTAACAGTGCTAATCAATACACTTGTGAGAGGAATAGACAAACCTAAACAAGCATTCTTACTCATATTCATAGACGTGTCTGCAGCCTTCGACAGTGTTCACCACTCAATAATGATCAATAAACTTAAACAAATAGGTATTAAATCCACTGTCCTAAAGTGGTTTACTTCTTATCTAACAGAACGATCACAAACGGTACAAATCGGTAATCTCTCATCAAAAACATACAAACAAGAACTAGGCCTCCCACAAGGCTCAGCTCTATCAGCGTTGCTTTTTAACATATACCTAAAACACATCTGTACAATATTTAAAAAATTCAATGTCCTCTATCACCTATATGCGGATGACATAATGATGTATGTCCCATTCAAAATCCCAAATATCCCTACACAACTCATTAACGACTGCCTCACTGAAATCAACACCTGGCTAAATGAAAACAATCTGCACATCAATCACTCAAAAACAGAAGCCCTAATAGTAACTAAATGCACAACATTTATTCCCCCCTCGCATATAACATTGCAAAATAATAATATCATACTGAAAACTGAAATACGCTATTTAGGTGTGATACTGGATAAACATCTCAGCATGGACACACATGTAAGAAACATAGCAAAAAAAGTTTACTTTAAACTAAAAATATTAAAGCAACTCCGCCCACTAATGCACTTACAGGACTTCCAACGCGTCATACAAGCAATCATAACCCCACATTTCGACTTCGCAAACCTAACCTTACTTGGCGTAAGCAAGGAAGCCATAAAAAAACTTCAATTAGCACAAAACGCAGCAGCAAGGACCATAACGAAAGCCCCACCTTTCCAACATATAACCCCAATCTTAGAATATCTACACTGGCTCCCGATTCAAAGCCGCATAGAATATAAAACTATATTAACCACCTACAAAGCCATAACAAAAACAGCACCCCTGCCCATAAATAACCTTATCAAAATAGAACCTACACACAATCTACAAAGGAGAGACCAGCTTAATAAACTAACCACTCCAAAAGAATTCATTAGGGCCAATAAATCCACTAACAAAAAAGCCTTCTCCCATGCAGCACCTATCTTGTGGAACACAATCCCAATAGAACTAAGACAATTACCCGACATAATGGAGTTCAGAAAAAAACTCAAAACACACTTATTCACAAAGCATTATGGATCTCTGACCAGCACACCACACACCCCCAACTGGATAAAGGATAATCCCACCCCGAGTAATACACAACTCATCAAAAGAATGAAGTGATACACCCTAAACAAAGCGAATAAGTAAATGAAAAACAAAACAATGTATATAGTTTAATTATGTTCAACTGTACATAGTTTACTAATTGTTAATTGTTAATTATTAATTGTTAACTGTATTTAACTAGCTACAAATGTTATATGTAAAAACAGACCACACTGTTTATTGTTGTTATATGGAAACCGCACCTGATCAATGGAAGGAGCGGTATATAAATAATCTGTTAATTAAATTAAATTAAATTAAATTGTTCTTTGAAGGCATTGAGCATCCTGGCAACAATATCCTTATAGTTATCATCCCGCCTGTTCCCCAAGAATTTGAGAACAACATCCTTGAAGGAATCCCAGGCTTCTTTTTCCTTCTCAGACATCGTTTCAGCGAATGCTCCATCTGAAATGAGTTTCCTTATATCAGGGCCAACAAACACTCCTTCCTTTAGCTTTGCTTCAGAAAGTCTGGGGAACTTTGAGCAAAGGTACCGAAAGCACTCACCATCTTTTGGAAGGGACTTGATGAATTGCTTAATGAGACCCAACTTAATGTGGAGAGGTGGTAATAGAATTTTATCACGAGGTACCAAGCTCTCATGAAGAACATTTTTCTCACCGGGTCTCAAATACTCCCGAATTGGCCAGTCTTTTTTCCCCCAGTGTAGGTCGCGGGCCCGGCTATCCCACAAGCAAAGGAAGCAGGGATATTTGGTGAAACCGGATTGCTGCCCTAATAGCATGGATAGAATTTTAAAGTCTCCACAAATCATCCACTTATGCTCATCATAACGAATCTTCTGAAGAATCAGGGCCAAATTCTCGTATTTTTCTTGAAGAATAACAGAGTGAGCAATAGGAACTGAAGCGAATGTGTTGCCATTATGAAGAAGAACACCTTTTATGCTGTCTTTTGACGAATCAATGAACAGCCGCCATTCAGCAGGATCATACTTGAGTTTAAACTTTTCCATCACTCCGTATATATCGTTGCAAAATACCAAATCTTCCTCTTTGCTGAAATACTTCAAAAATTGTGTCTCGCGGTTGCGGTACCAATAAAAAGTTGTTCCTGGTGACAATAGATTTTTCTGTTTAAGCCGAGAACCTAGCAGTTGGGCAGCATCTTTTGGGAGTCCTAAATCCTGGACTAAATCATTCAATTCAGCTTGAGAGAAAAGTTCAGGTTTCGGATCTGGTTCAGTTTCAAACTCGGAAGTACTGGACTCATTGGGAAAAGCCATCTGATGAGTCTCATCATGATCAGAACCGTCCACACAAATATGATCCAAAGATTTTGGTGGTTCAGGCACAGGTACTTCGTTGCTATGAGGCATAGGCCTAATTGCTGAGGGAAGGTTGGGGTAACTTATTACGCTCTTATTTTTTAAGTTGTATCCCTTCACAATGCAAGAGCAAAAATAGCAGTCACTGCTGTGGTCTCTTTGTTCACGCCACATCATAGGTATTCCGAAACGAAATGCTTGTTTTTTACCTTTCATCCATAAGCGTAGATCTTCCTCACATGTCTTGCACACTTTGTGAGGAGCCCACGGTTTGTCTTGATCGCCTAACTTCAAACCGAAATAGGCGAAATATACTTTTTTAATAAATGCAGAAATGTTCCTCTGCCGCTTTTTCACGGTATATTCCCCACAAATAAAACAAAAACTGTCCGGAGAGTTGACGCAACCTCTGGCTCTGTGAGCCATCACAAATACACAGCACTGCAAACTACAACTGTAGTGAACCACTTCGGAATAAAGCTGGATTACGACTGAGCAAACAAAAGGTAATAATGAACTTGCAAGAAACTGAAATTTGACAGGAACGTTCATGTCGCAACCACCGTGTTTGAGCGAGCGAACGAGGCGAGGCGAACAGGAAAGAACATGCGCCAGCGCGAGTACTGGATTTAGCCCCCCGCCTCCCAATTGTCCTGTTAATGTATAAAATGAATACAAAACACTCTAAAATATCATGAGGGAGTGTTTCTAGTTAGTTAACCATTACAACCTCTATTTTGGGCCAAGAAAATAAACTGCAGTCGGCTAAAAAGAAATTATGTGAACATTCCTTATATGGGTAAGAAATCTAATTTTGCAAGAAAACGTGACGTGATGGAACATTTTGGCTATTTTTCCTGGATTCAGCACCCCAAAATCTATAGGAATCAGTTGCAAAACTGGAGGCAGTTTTTTGGTAGTGTACCTGTGTAATCAATGATCGTCCATCGTAAATCTGTAAATGCATGCGCTACGGTCAAGCAATGTTCAACCATCGGGGCTGTCAGCATTTCTTGGCGGAGGCGAGAAGCATGTTCACTCAATCTGAGTTTCATTTTTCGGGTAGTTCTGCCCACATAAGCCAACGGGCATGGGCAATGAATGAGATAAACAACAAAGCTTGAATCACAAGTTGTTTCCCAATGACGTCGGAATTTCTGATCTGTCCCCGGGCAAATCCAATCCACCCCTGTCAGTGTCAGTGCACAATAAGTACATTTACCACATTCACTATGACCCCCATGTGAAAAAATTGGTACAGGGGGACGGTCTTCAATCACAGTAGTACGTGCCAACAAATCCCCTAAGTTGGCACCCCGCTTAAAAGCTATCAAAAGGGGTTTTTGAAAACAAGGATGGAGATTCAAAATAGACCAATGTCTACAAAGAATATTAACTACCCCTGTACTGGACTCCATATAAGGTAAAATGCCCACCAGTTGCACAGGGGTCTGGTCCCTATTTCCCCCAGATTGATTTTCAGATAGAAGCCATTCTCTGTGTGTATACAATGCACGACGATAAGCAGATTTAACCACTTTAGATGGATATCCTCTCTCAGACAGCCGGGTGCATAATTCCGTAGCATGAAATTTAAAATCATAAATCGAGGAACATATCCTCCGCAGTCGGAGAAACTGACCATATGGCAGGCCACGTTTCATTGACATAGGATGGAAACTACAATATTGCAACAAACTGTTGCGTTGAATAGGTTTTCGATAGAGTGAAGTGCGAAAATGGTCATCTTTCCAAAAAATGGTGATATCCAAGAAGTCGATATGATGATTATCAATATTAGCGGTAAACTTCAAATGAGACTTCAGGCTATTAAGCCAAACCAAAAATCGTTGTAGATCATCGAAAGAACCCTTCCATAGGAAAAAAACATCATCGAGGAAACGTCTCCAAAAGATAACACTCTGGAAATATTCAGAAGGGTAAAGATATTGTTCCTCAAAAGCTGCCATGTAGAGGGTGGCTATTGATGGTGCCGCCGAAGCCCCCATGGCTATCCCATATGTTTGCAGATAAAACTGCCCCTGCGACATAAAATAATTTTTAGTCAATACTAACGAAATTAACTCAATCAAAAAATGTCGTGGCAGACGAGAGGGAGCCGATGTAAACTTGGAACGTAACAATTGTAGAGCCTCAGTTTGATCAATATTGGTGTATAACGCAGTGACATCAAGTGTCACCATATAAAAAGAGCACTGAGGGACCGGCAAAGCCTCCAGTTGTTGAAGAAATTGTGTAGTGTCCCGTATATAAGAAGTAACTTGGATGACCTCTGTTTTTAGAAAAATGTCACAAAACTGAGATAGAGGTTCCAGTATTGAACCTCTGCATGAAACAATAGGCCGGCTCGGTGGAGAAGTTACAGATTTATGAACTTTAGGAACCAAATACAAAATGGGAACTTTTGAAAACAAGTTCACTAAAAATCTATGCTCTTTGTTGGTAATCCATCCATTAGTCAATGCCTCAGCCATCAAGGATTTAATTGTCACCATCAATTCCGGAGTAGGATCACAAGATAATGGACGGTATGTGACCTCATCCGATAAATGGTCATGTAAGAGCTGTACATAATCCTCCGTGGTATAAACCACAACAGACAATACTGACTTTTCTCAGTGCTGCACCAGTAGTTCACCACTAAAAGCTCCTCTAGCCTGCCTCCACTTCCTGGCAGGTGAGCATAATTCACTTGTGTGATAGTTCTTGCAGGATAGTAAGGAACAGCCAGATCTTTTGAGTCAAAAACAGCAAATGTATTACATAAAGTAAGTCTCATTACAGAAATCTACAGATTTAAAGACTAAAGAAATCAATTGAGTAGCCTGGGACAAATCTTGAGATTCAAAACTTCCCAGTTTAACTTTAATTGTCATGCTGGTAGTTTGTGAAGGTAATCTGCTGTTCCCTTCTCATCTATCTTTCCTATTTCTTTGTCTATCACTGTATCTCCTACTCTCTCCTATCTTATAAATGCCATTCTTTTCATATTTTCCGTGACATAATTGTTGTATTGCAAACCGCTCTGATGCTTCTCGGCCTGAGTGGTATATCAAATGTATGAAATGTATGAATAAATAAACATAATGTCCCAACTGTCTGCAACAACTCAGATGTTTCAACTTCAACCCTCTCTTGCTCAGGGAGGAATAACCTTCACTGGAGCTTTAAGAATCTTGAACATATATTTATTAAACATGTCCAGAGGTGTAAACACAGGGTCCTTTGGGAAATTCAGTGCTCTGAAATTCCTCAGCTTACTTCATTCGTTTTAGAAAATCTTTAGCATTGTTTTGCATAAGAGGCTCATGAATAAACTGAGAAGCTTATGGATGGATCTCAAGGCAGATGACTTATTGATAGATGACAGATGGTGGTAATAAATGAAATTCATCCAAAAGGGAGAAGGATGGATGGTGGAGTGACCCAGGGATTGGTGCTGGAGTCAGTTCTGTTCAATATCTTTTTGAGCAATATTATGCAGGAAGGGTTAGAAGATAAATTTGTCTTTGTGCAATGACACATATTGGGCTTTTTTTCTGGCAGTAATTAGTACTTACACGTTTTCCACCTTCTGCCTGTTCAGATTTGTATACCTGCCCAAATGTGCTTTGCCTTCCAGCATTCCTGTCTCCCTTTGTATCCTCACCTGACACTTGCAACATAGTCTTGCCATCCTCCCACAGTGCCAGTTTCTCTTATCTTCTTCGCAGATGGATGGTTCATTACTCAGCTATTTGAACCACATAGTGCTCCAAGGTTAAAGAGTAGCACACATTTCAAACTAATAAATGAACCACAAAACCATGAGGAACAAGAGGTTGGGGGAGGGGTATTTAAGTTCTGAAAGGCCTTGTCTGAATTCTTGGTAGGATAATAGGGGTTGGAGCTAGAAGATTGGGAGGGGAGAAGAATGGGAGATTAAGGAGAGAATGGAAATTTAGAAATTCTAGGTGGGTGAAAGAGTGGGGTTAACAGTGATCAGTGGGAAAGAAAATGGGGTGCGGAGAGTGAGGGCTTGGATTTTGGTGAGGAACAGAATTGATGGAGAAAAACATGAGAGAACATGGTATACTGGTGGGAGAAAAAGAGGTTAACAAAGTGGAGCGATAAAGACAATAGCGAGAGAAGAAGAAAGGACCCATGCTGAGAGAGAGAGAAGTGGGATGTGGATAACGATGAGGAAGAGATAGGGAAGGATGTTAAAAAGGAAGAAGAACCAGGAAGGCAGATAAGACAGAGGTCCAGGGATGGCATGAGATGATGCGGAACCTGGGTTGGGGGTAGGGTAGGTAAAGAATTCCAGAGAGGTAATGTAGGAGGAAGTGGATAATGAATGGAGAAAAGAGCACGGATAAAAGTGGAGAGCACGAGGAGGAGAAATGGGATGAGAAAACAAGAAGAATTAGAACAGGAAGTTGAGAAAGGAAAAAGAAAAATAGAAGCAAAGGCAGATAGAAAGAGAAGAAAGTATTAAAATATCTGCTGCTTAACGAATCAGAAAAACAAAACAAAAATAAAACTGAAAAGAATAAATAATGAGACCAGTGAAGCACAAAAAAAGATGAAAACAGAGGGAGAGAATAAAAAATAGAGATGTTGAGCAGACAACTATTTTACTATCTGATAAAAAAACAGTAATAAAAAGTAATGAGAAGTATTGCAAGAAAAACAACAGCATAGCAATCCAGTAAGACTGTATCGCAGCGATGGGACTCATTGAATCACATCTTTGTGAAAGCAGCATTTAAGGAAACATGCGTTCTCTTAAAGTCAAGAAAGGATAGGTAGAAAAGGAAATATGTTTCAGTTAAGAACATAAAAACATAAGATATGCTGTATTGGGTCAGACCAAGGTCCATCAAGCCCCGTGTCCTGTTTCCAACAGTGGCCAATCTAGGTCACAATCACCTGGCAATTGCATCAGAGGAGGGAGGGAGGGACCAGACTTGCTTAAAGTGCTGTGAAAAGGCTTAGGGGTGCATTTTGGATATTTGCTGTTGCCCTACCACCACTGAGAGAAGAAAAAGTGGCGGCAGTAGGTCAACAGCAGGCAGCCGAAATGCGCCCCCAAACCTTTGCACTCTGTGCGGCTGCACCGCTTGAAACAGGGCTAGGTACGGTCCTGCTTCCTATACGATGACTTTTTACTTTCCTCAGGAGTTTCTCATGAGGAACTTTGTCAACACTTTCTGAAAGTCTAAAAACACTATATCAACTGGCTCACCTTTTTCTACATGTTTATTTACGCCTTCAAAGAAATAGAGCATATTGGTGAAGCAAGACTTCCCTTGACTACATCTGTGTTGACTTTGTCCCATTAAGCCATATCTGTTTGTGTGTCCTGTCATTTTTTCTTAATAGTGTTTCCCAACATTTTGCCTAGCATTGATGTTAGGCCCATAAATCTGTAGTTTTACGGATCATCCCTGGAGCCCTTTTTTAAAAAGTAGTTTTTATGTTAGCCACCCTCCAATCTTCTTGTAGATGACTTTAATGATAGGTTAAAAATCAATAATAGAGGTGCTACAATTTCACCTTTCAGTTTTCTCAGCACGTTTGGGAGTAAATCATCAGATCCAGGTGATTTGCTGCTCTTAGGTTTATCAATTTGTTCTACTACCCATGGTCACTGAGATTTCATTCAGCTATTCAGAATTATCACCATTAAATACCCTTTCTGCCATGGGTAACTTCCTCACATTTTCCTCAGTAAAGACCAAAGCAAAGAATTCATATGGAGGGCTATTTTAGAAAGGACTTATAAGCTGGAACGTCTGGGGAAAAAAAGCAGGCATGGTAATGATTACCACAGACTTTAGCATGTGTTAATGGCCCTCGGTAACTTCTACTGCGTTAAGAACGGCCAACATGGTAAAAATCTCATACTTACTAATCTCAGCATGATGAGGCAAGATTGGGTCATGATTGGGGTGGAGAGTGGACATTTCAGCTGGTGACAGCATGAGGGATGTTGCAGTGCGCTAGCTATCAGGACTGCTGATAGTGCAGCCGCACGTAATGTCACCTCAGAATGTGGCATTAAGTGCAGCTATATTACTGGCAGTCTTGCAACATGGCACCAAGCATGCGGTCCCAGCGCAAAAGTGCTGTGAATGAACACTGTGACCATCATTACCCTGCACCTCCCAACCCTCCAATTACATCCTTCCCCAACAAACCTCTCCAGATCCACTCTTCCCCCCCTTAACACACAGTGAACCCTACAATTAGATTCCTTACGTCCCTCACAGCTCCCACACCATGTAATCTCCAGGAACAAGCAGGAATGTAGTCTTCACATATGGGTATCGTCAGTACCGACGAAGCCTGCGTGGAAACGCTCCCCAGCATCCAACAGCGAACGCTTTTGGGAGCATCCCTCAGCACATCCACGCTGCCTTCCCGCCTTTCCAGCTGTCCCTCTTCAGTTCTTCATTTTCCGTGGAGCCGACAGGACACATACCCTGTCACCGCAGAAAATTTCTTCTTTAAACTTGTTTTCTTGTGGTTGCGCCTGCCTCCGCACGACACCTAGCGGTACCGCCGGTTCTTTCTTTCTTCTTTAAAAAAAAAAAAATCTATTTTTGAACTGTTTCTCTTCAGCAACTTTTTCTTTTGGTGCTAGGTGCCATTTTGGGCATTAGGCCCCATTTTTCCCAAAAGATGGAAAAACCAGCTAGTGTTTTTAAAAAATGTACTAAATGTGGCGGTACCATCTCCATCACCGACACCCATGACTGGTGTCTAAAATGTTTAGGCCCTGACCATTCTCCATCTGAGTGTTCCTCCTTGCAGCTCAGTACCCTCTTTTCTTCGGATACCAGATCCATTGCATCGACATCTTCAAGAGCCTCTTCTTCCTCCCATGGATCTCAGGTAGCTAAACGTAAGAGCCGGTCCTCAAAGGGTAGCTCTCCTTCAAAGCATCGAGAGGCCATTGGCATTGCCCTTGAGGAAGCTACACCGGCAAAACAGCCCCAGCGGGAGGCTTCGGCCTCCAAAGCATCAATGGGGTTCCAGGATGTTCGAGGCTTCGACCTTGGCAGAACTACTGGTGCCATGCTCAGGGGTTCCGGCCACTTTTACCGGTACCGATACCCAGGCATCGGCAGCGTTGATAGACCAGAGATTCCCCGCTATCGAATGCAGTCTTGCAGCTCTCCTTATGGCTGCGGTACCGTTGACACCAGTGGTCAATGGGCACCGGTACCGACACTGGTACAGATACCGGTACCAGCACCGATGGTACCAGCCCCGGTCGGAATCCTTCCCATGCAGACTTTTTCTGGCATCGACAAATCGGTACCGGACCAATTCGATACTGACTTTGATCGATACCGAGACCATGCTTTGCATGAACATTGGGATCAGAGATACTTTGAATCCTCCTATTCCGATGACTCTGATAATTCTGCCGGTACCAGAGTGTTTCTCCCGGAAGACTCCTTTTCTCCGCAACGCAGAATGTCTCCTCCGGAAAACATGTCTTTTCAGGATTTTATTCGTGATGTGGCCCTAGGCCTTTCAATCACGGTAGCTCCTGAAAAAGAACCTAAAGCAAGATACTGCACTAAAAATTGTATATTATTGTCTATCAGTGTTTGACACAGAGGGCCATATTCCCTTTCGCGCTGTCCTAAGGATGCCGAGTAGTCCTGCACTATTCGTAACTTGATATTGTCTTTGGAGATTACTCCCAGTCTTCGCACTGCTCTCAACACTGCTTCTTTCTGCGCGAACCTAAGAAACTTTGCCAGGACCACTCTAGGACGGTCATCATTCACTCTTCTTGGCCCAATACGATAGGCACTTTCAATTTGCACTGAAACACCTTCAGTGTCCCCTTCCAATAGTTGTATCACCAGTGCCTCCAAATAGGATTTTAAGTCCTTACCCTCTATATTATTTGGGATCCCAAAAAAGCAGAGGTTACTTCTGCGAGACCTATTTTCCAAATCATCCAGCTTCTCCTCTAGACTCTGTTGCATCTTTTTCATACAACCAACCTCTTGTTGGAGCTCCAGCACATGTTCCTCCGCTTTTTCAATCCAATGTTCTGCCTCATGCATCCGACCACCTAGGGCTTCCATCGAGGTCTGCAAAAGATCCATCCGGCCCTTTAGATCTTCAAATTGTATGGAAAGGGCCCCCACCACTGCTGAGGAGATCTCTTCAGCCAATTCCGGCGTGGTTGCAGCTTTCGGAGGTGTATGATATTCTGTTATTTTATGCTGTTTGGCTAACTTCTCCTTTTCACGGCGTCCCCCTTTCTGCGCCGACATCATTGTTTTCTTCCCTTTTGGCTTCACCACTGCTCGTCTGGGGGGGTGCATAGGTCATTTGATTCAGCCAAGGCAGCAACACCTTATGTGGAGGAGATTGGGAGTGTGTAACCTGTGATGGGAGAGACTGAGAAATGGAACATCAAAGCAGAAGAAAAAGAAGATCATACTGCCTTAGTGTTTGTGGAGAGTCAGTTTGGAAGTTGATATAGATGTTCGAAATGTTCAAAGTTATTGTATTAATGTTATATGTTTGATGCCTTTTAGATTAATGATTACTAGATAAGGTTTGAGGGGCTAAATGGAATGGAGAGGGGGACATGCATGGGGTGGAGGAGTTGGGAGGTGGAAAGAGGTGGAGGGGGGCTGGGTGGGATCATCTAGGGGAATGATGTGGAGCAGGGCCGGATTTACCTTGAGTGAGGCCCTATGCCAACAAAAATTGTGGTCCCCCAGAAAAAATAAAAACGAGATCAACTTACCAAAACAGAAATGGCAATAGATGTATAGAATTGCCTGACATAAAGAGGCAATAGGGACAAAATCAGCATCGGAATTTAAGAAATACATTAAAAAAGACATATTCCAGTTAATAAATTCAACATAAAAAGTATTTTTCTACCTTCTGTTTGGGCATTTTTTCAGTTGCAATTGCTCCAGTCACTTTCTTCTGGTTTCTTCGTGTCTTCTGCTAACTATCCATTTGTCCTTTCTTCTCTTTTAGATGTTTTCCATTCTCTCTCTATTTCTGCTTTAACATACTGATTGTTTCCCTTTTGCTCTTTCCCCCAATTCTTTCCTTATTCCTTTATCATCCATTTAAATTTCACCCTTCCATTTTCAAGCCCCTCTTACTCTCCCAATACCCAGCCCATCATAGACTTTTCTTCCACACAAAATATTTTTCCCCTCTCCATTCTCATTCCCCATCCATTCTAGTCCTCCCCCAAAATCAGTTCCCTTATAGTTCTAGACCCACCCAGCATCCACTCCCTTCTAGTCCCATTCTCCCATGCCCCACATCAGCTCATTTCCAATCCTATTCTAGCTCTACATCAGCCCATTTCCAGTGCTAGCCTTCACATCACAGGCCATTTCCAGTCCTAGCCCCCCCCATCACAACCTATTTCCAGTCCTAGCCCCCACCATCACATCCCATTTGCAGTCCGAGTCCCCCTGCACCATCACAGCCCATTTGCAGTCCTAGTTCCCCCCCCCCCATCACAGCCCATTTGCAGTCCAAGTTACCCCCCCCATAGCCCTTTTCGGGTACTGGTCCCCCCCCCATCCCAACCCATTTCCCGTCCAAGTCCCCCCCCCCCATAGCCCTTTTCCGGTCCAGGTCCCCCTCCCCATCACAACCCATTTACAGTCCATGTCCCCCCCCCCCCATAGCCCTTTTACAGTTCAGGTCCCCCCCCATCACAGCCCATTTCTTTCCAGTCAAGTCCCCCCCCCATAGCCATTTTCCGGTACAGGTCCCCCCCCCCTTCACAGCTCATTTCCTTTACACGTCCCCCCCCCCTCCCATAGCCCTTTTACAGTTCAGGTCCCCCCCCCCATCACAGCCCATTTCTTTCCAGTCCCAGGCCCCCCCAATAGCCCTTTTCCGGTCCAGGTCCCCCCCTATCACAACCCATTTCCAGTCCAAGTCCCCCCCCCCCATAGCCCTTTTACAGTTCAGGTCCCCCCCCCCCATATCATAGCCCATTTCTTTCCAGTCCAAGTCCCCCCCCTAGCCCTTTTCCGGTCCAGGTCCCCCCCCAATCACAGCCCATGCAGTCCTTGGCCCCCCCGACCAGCACCGCGGCTGTCTGAGAGGCTTCAGAGGGAGCCGGGTAAGCTCGCGCGAGGCCCCGGCTCCCTCTGTACAACCGCCAGCGTGAAGAGCCTTTTCCTTCATGCTGGCGGCTGTATCTGTGAAGCCGCGAATGCTGGGAAAGGTTAAAGGGCATTGCATGGGTTGAGTGCTCGCATTGATTATGTGCTGGTTTCGGAACGGTTGTTTGCCCAAATAGAGGATGCGCAACTAGGGCCTATAGAGATTTCTGATCATGCGTTGATTTGGGTGGAAATAGAATGGTTAGAGGCAAACACGCGGGATAGAATCTGGCGATTCCCAATAGATCTGTACAGAGACCTTGAGTTTCATGGTTTCCTTAAAATGCGGTGGCAGGAATTCTCAACCTACAATGCTCAGCATAAAGAGGATCCGGAGCTTTTTTGGGAAGCTGCTAAAGTAGTCCTGCTGGGGGACATTATAGGGTATGTAGGGAGGAAACGGAAAATGTTGATGCAACAGATTGTTCGCTTGGAACAGCAGGCAGGTAGAGAGAGGAGGAGACAAGCGTCATATCCGTCAGCAGTGAATAGGAGGAAATTGTGGGAGACACAAACAGCCCTAAATGAGCTGCTGCATCAAAGGGCCAAGAAATCATTTCTGTACTACCGCTTTCAGCTCTATAGATATGGAGATAGGCCAGGAAAGTTATTGGCAAGATGCCTTAAAGGCAGTAGGGGGACTGGTACTGTGGCGGTGCTGCGAGACGACCAGGGCCAACTGCATAAAGAAAGGCGAGCGATTGCTCAAGTATATCGGACGTTTTACCAGAAGCTCTATACAAGGAGAGTTGGATCTCAGACTGACATGGTAGAATACTTGAAACAAGTGAGCTTGCCAAGGTTAACGATGGTTCAACAGGCAGAGCTGGATAACCCAGTGACTGAAGAGGAGGTTCAGAGGGTCATTCTAAGAGCGGTTGTCACAAAGCGCCTGGCCCGGATGGGTTTGGGGCAGAATTTTATAAGTTATTAAGGGATGAGTTGGCCCCTTCCCTAGTGGCGACATATCATAGAAGGGTGGATCAGGGGAGATTCATGTGGGGGGAGAATCGGGCACACATTATACTTATACATAAACCAGGGAAAGATCCTTTACAAGCTGCCTCTTATCGACCTATCTCCTTGCTGAATTTTGACATTAAAATACTGGCTAAGGTGCTGGCGGACTGTTTGGGCCAGGTATTAGGTGAGCTTGTGCATGATTCTCAAGTAGGTTTTGTAAAAGGGCGATATGCGGTGCGGAATTTACGTAAAATTGTGGCATTGCTGGAGTGGGTAAGAGATAGGATGCAACAGTCGCTTCTGATTAGTTTTGATGCAGAAAAGGCATTTGATCAAGTGAATTGGGATTACCTCAGATTTCTCTTGCCACATTATGGACTTGGAGCTTCTTTTTGTAATATGGTAGAGCTTCTATATACGAAGCCCACAGCTAGAGTGTTATGTAACGGAGTGCTATCAGATGAGTTTACCCTGGAGAGAGGTACAAGACAGGGATGCCCGCTCTCACCATTGCTTTTTGTGCTGTCTCTTGACCCACTGGTACGACGAATAGAGACGTCTTATGAAATACAAGGTATAGGCCTAGGGAATCATATGTTTAAGCTGGCAGCATTTGCAGATGATATACTGGTTCATTTGCTATCTCCTCGGACGTCGTTGCCCAATTTATTGAAGGAATTCTCTTGTTATTGGGGTTTTGCTGGGCTTTGTATTAATATGGATAAGTCTGAAGCCATGGATGTGGCAGGGTCAATAAGGGGACATTGGAGAGGAAGTTTTCCGCTTAAGTGGGCAGGTGATTCATTTGTGTATTTAGGGATACTCCTGACGAGAGAACCGCGGGAGCTATATAGGAAAAACATGGAAAGAATCCTTGTAAAAGTTCGATCACAGCTTCAGGTGTGGTCTCCAATGCCCCTGTCCTTACTGGGCAGGGCGGTGGCACTGGGAATGGTGATTCTGCCTCGGGTGCTTTATTGGCTGCAAACTCTCCCAGTGTGGTTATTGAAGCGTGATTTAAATGCTATTGACCGCGAGATTAGGAATTTCCTTTGGAAAGGTGTGCGAGCTCGCATCCCCTTACATAGATTGAGAAGGAGATGGAAATCTGGAGGGATAGGAATCCCAGACCTTCGGACTTATGCCCTGGCATGCCAGGCACGGCATATTGTAGACTGGCTAGGGAATACAGAGGTGTATACGCCAAGAGCGCTGGAAGAGGCTCTTGTGGCTCCGCAGACCTTGTTGGCAGTATTGCACCAGGAAAGTAGGCTCCTGCCTGGTAGAGTGATTAGTAGTGAACTGGTCTGCCCGGCACGAAGGGTGTGGCAACATTTGAATAGGCTCTGGGGTGAACCATCAGGGGTTTCAAGCTAGCTACCCATAAAGGGGAATGATCAGTTTACACCAGGATCAGAAACGTCAGCATTTGTATATTGGAGGAGACAAGGCATATGTAACATTGGACATGTGGTGGATCAAATGGGGCAGTGTAAATCTTGGGAGACTTTGCGCATGGAGTATGGACTTAGTAGTCGGCATTATTTCGCTTACGTGCAACTCTCTCACTATGTGGCTTCCCTACCACAGGATGCACTGCGGGTGGAAAGATCGGCACAGATATTAGAGTTCTTTGCACTGGGAGAGGAGTCACCGCCTACAATTGCACAGCTGAAAAGACGATTAGATGACTATAGTAGTTTGCCTGACTATAGGGTGGAAGAAGCTTTGTGGGCACAAGAATTGAATATCTTGGTAACTCCTGGTTCACTCCTTCAGGCCTTGAGTGGGATTGCGGGGCTGGTGAGGGGAGCTCTATGGCGAGAGGTACAGTTTAAATGCATCCTACGGGCACATTTCTCTCCAAGACGGGCGTTACGATCCCATCTCACTGAGTTGGGCAGATGCCCAAAATGTCCCTGCCCTTTGGCGGACTTAGGGCATATGTGGTGGGGGTGTCTGATAGTTTGCCTATACTGGAAGAGGATAGCTGATTTTATGAGTAGGATTGTGTTACAGTGAATCCGTTGGACAGCAGCGCTTGTGGTGTTAGATCAGCTTGGACCACTCCACCCGAAAGGGAAATGGGAACGCCTTTTGGTCAGGAAGGCATGTCTGGTGGGTAAAGGCCCGATACTTCATAGGTGGAGAGAAGCGTCAGGTCCCACCTATTGGGAATGGCGCAACAACTTTCACCAGCTGATGCTTATGGAAAGGAGAGAGGCTAGAGGAAGTGCTCGACGTTGGGCCTTATTCCTGCTAATTTGGGAACCATATATTCAGATATTGAGGCCTCGTGTCCGGAATGAAGTGCTTCAATTGAGTTGAGAAGGTCGTGGGATACTAATAATATAATTACTATGCATGTTCACTATGGGGGGTTGGTTGCTGAAGGGGGAGGCTGTGGGGTGGGAGGGAGGTTGGTAGGGGAAGGGGGGAGAGGGGAATATTGTAAATTTTTTTTTTTTTTTTTTGCTGTATTTGTATGATTGATTTGTTGAGGAATCCTGGGCTGAGAGATCACCAGAAATGCCATTTTTTGTTGTTGTTGTTGTTTTTATATATTATTTTGCATGTTCTGTATTATTTGGTTTTCAATAAACAGAGTTTACAAAAAAAGAACCTAAAGCAAAGGAATTGGAAATTCTCCAATACCTTAAGGCTCCCAAGGAAGCAGCCACTCTGCCCATTCATGAAATTCTTCATGATTTGATGCTCAGAATGTGGGAGACACCTTTGACCACACCTCCTCATTCTAGGAGACTCGATACCATGTATCGAGTTCCACCATGTCCTGGTTTTCAAAAGACTCAGCTGACACACCATTCAATGGTAGTGGAGTCAGCCATGCATAAGATGAAAAGTGCAAAGAGACATGCATCCAATCCTCCAGGTCGTGAATGCAGGACTCTTGATGCTTTTGGGCGTCAAACTTTTCAGGCTTCCATGCTTTCAGCCAGGATCAGCTCATATATTTTATATATGTTCCTCAAAGAGGTCACAGGAGATTTGGAGCTTATGAGCCCCCTTCTCCCTGAGGACAAATGACAGGACTTTCTCACTCTGGTCAAGCATGCTCAAGATGTCTCCAAGTTTGTAAACCGTGCAGCCTTTGACTGCTTTGAATGCATCAGCAGAACCTCTGCTATTGCCATTGGTGCACGTCAGATTGCCTGGCTTCAGGCATCAGACTTGGAGATTTGGGTACAGGATAAATTAGGAAACATCCCTTGCACAGGAGAAAACCTCTTTGGCAAGAATTGGCAGGAGAAGGCTAATGAGATAGATACTGACAATCTCACTTTAGACAGATTGTCAAAATCTACAGCCACTCCAGCCAAAAAGAAAACCTATAAAAAACCCTTTTTCACCAAAAAGAGGAAGTTTTATCCATCCTATACCAAGCAAGGGCAAGCTCAGGGTCAAGTTGCCCAGAAGGATCAACAACAATCCAGACAAAAGAAGCCAAAAGGCCTTAGATCTCAACCAGCTCCACAGGCCCAGCCCCCTCAAGGGCTTTGACTCCTTCATAGAGAACTTAGCCTTCCTGCCTCTGAAGGAGCCAGAACCCCTAAACATTCCAGGCAGGTTGTGTCATTTTGCCAACAGATGGCACCAAATAACAACAGAAAACTGGACTCTGTCCATTGTGGGAGAGGGGTACAAGCTTAATTTTCACAGTATGCCCCCTCCTACAATCATAAGACAGTTCAATTCCCAAATCTCTACAGGCAATCTACTGGATCAAGAGGTTTCAACACTCCTTGCTCAAGGAGCAATAGAGGAGGTGCCCATTCTTCAGCAGGGTGCAGGATTCTACTCCCCCTATTTTCTTATTCCAAAGAAAACAGGAGGGCACAGACCCATTCTAGACCTCAGAGAATTGAACAAATATCTGTTCCGAGAAAAGTTCAAAATGATTTCTCTGGGAACTCTTCTGCCATACCTTCAAAGACTTTGTTCTCTAGATCTAAAGGATGCATATACTCACATTTTGATCCATCCAGATCACAGGAAATTCTTACGATTCCTTTTCAAGGGAAAACATTTCCAATACAGGGTTCTTCCCTTTGGTCTGGCTTCGGCACCAAGAGTATTCACAAAATGCATGGCAGTAGTAGCTGCATTTCTGTGAACCCTGGGGATAGTCATCTTCCCTTACTTGGACGACTGGCTCATTCGAGCCCCCATGGTTCCAGAAGCCAGATCTGTACTGTCTCGCACAATGCGAATCCTTCAATACTTGGGATTGGTCATAAACCTCCCAAAATACCAACTTGCTCTGTCTCAGTCCCTAGAGTTCATAGGAGCTCATCTAGATACCAGACAGTCAAGGGCTTTTCTCCCACAACCCCGCTGTCTTCATATAATGCAGCTAGCTTCTCAAGCAGCGGTGAAGTCCTCCCTAACTGATCTAGAACTACTACAACTATTGGGACATATGGCATCCACGGTTCATGTGGTTCCCTATGCTCACCTTCATATGCGAGCAGCCCAGTGGACCCTATCCACACAGTGGACACAGGCCACAGGACGTCTGTCGGACAAGATATCAAACTCACAATGTCTGATCTTGTCCCTACAATGGTGGCAATCACTGGAAAATCTTCTAGTGGGGTCTCCTTTCCAGCAACCCCTATTCCAGGCCACCCTAACAACAGGTGCATCACAGGTGGGATGGGGAGCTCACCTGCATCATCTCTCTACCCAGGGTATCTGGACTCCACAGGAGGCTTGTCTTCACATAAACCTCCTGGAACTCAGAGCAATCTATCTAGCTCTTTTGAGTATTCCATGCCCAGCTCAGCTACAAGACAGTCCTAGTCCAAACGGACAATCAAGTAGCTATGTTCTACGTGAACAAGCAGGGTGGAACAGGCTCTCTGTCATTATGCAACGAAGCTTTACGATTATGGGCCCTCGCCAGAGAGCATCAAATTCACCTTCTCGTGGTATATCTTCCAGGCATTCAAAACCTTTGGGCAGACAAACTCAGCTGAGTACTGCTGCCTCACGAATGGTCTCTCCACCTAGACCAGGTGGCCAAGATATTTCAGATCTGGGGAACCCCAGACATAGACCTATTTGCAAGTCCACTGAATGACAAACTTCCCCGGTTCTGTTCTCGGATTCCTGCTCAGAATTGCCAGGCAAGGGACACCTTCCTTCTTCACTGGGGTCACAACTTTCTCTATGCCTTCCCACCCATTCCCCTCATCCCCAAAACAGTCTTCAAGCTTCAGAGAGACAGAGGTCGTATGATCCTCATAGCGCCACAGTGGCCACACCAAACATGGTATCCCCTGCTTCTACATCTCTCTCAAGCTGCACCTCTGGAGTTAGGCTATGCTCCAGATCTCCTCTCCCAAGAGAACGGGATGCTATGGCACCCGAATCCCCAGTCCTTGCATCTCAGGGCCTGGTTGCTGAAAGCTTAGACCTTCAGTATCTTAACCTTTCCTAACAGGTAAAGGATATCCTTCAGGCTTCTAGAAAACCTTCCACAAGACGCTCTTATGCCTTCAAGTGGAAAGGGTTTACTATATGGTGTTCACAGAAGGGGTTAAACCCCCTTATGATACCTTTGGAATCGATACTAGAGTATCTACTTCATTTATGAAATTCTGGTCTAAAGACCAATTCAGTAAGAATCCATCATTGTGCAATTGCAGCTTCCTATAAGCCTCTAAATGGACAACCAACTTCTTCTCATTCACTCATAACAAGATTTATGAGAGGTCTTCTATTAACAAAGCCTCCCATCAGGCCACCACCGGTGGCATTTGATTTCAACCTAGTTCTCGGGCAGCTCATGAAACCGCCTTTTGAACCTTTAGCCACTACAACCCTAAAGCTTTTGTTCTGGAAGGTCATCTTCCTAATTGCAATCACCTCTGTACCTTGCATTAGTGAATTGCAAGCTTTAGTGTCTGATCCTCCTTATACTAGGTTTCACCATGATACGGTTGTTCATAGAACTCATCCACACTTTATGCCAAAGGTGGTTTCACCTTTTCATTTAAATCAATCAATTTATCTTCCTCTATTCTTTCCGAGGCCTCATGCCTCTAATGCAGAAAGGAACCTTCATACTTTGGATTGTAAAAAAGAGCCTTGGCTTTTTACCTACAAAGAACATAGCAACATAGAAAGTCTTCTCAACATTTTATTGCTTTTGATTCTAGTCATTTGGGACTTCCAGTCTCCAAGAGAACTCTATCCAAATGGATTGCACAATGCATATCCTTTGCTTATGAGAGTAAGAGTCTTCCTCTTCAAGGCCATGTCACAGCTCATAATGTGAGAGCCATGGCAGCCTCTATGGCTAACCTTCACTCTTTGTCTATTGATGACATTTGTCGAGCAGCCACCTGGGCTTCGGTACACACCTTTACAGCCCACTACTGCCTAGATAAAGCCTCCCATTGGGATGCCTTCTTTGGCCAGGCTGTTCTTCAAAATCTCTTTCAGACCTAATTCAACTCCTACCCACCAACCCTGGTGGGATGCCAGAGATCCATGGGAGGAAGCATGGCCCACCTTACTTGGGTGGCAGCTTTCTGGGGTCATCTCCCTGGCATCTTCAGCTAGGGAGTCCCCATATGTGAAGACTACATTCCTGCTTGTTCCTGGAGATAGCGTAGTTACTCGCCTGTAACAGGTGATCTCCAGGAACAGCAGGAATTTAGTCTTCACAACCCACCCACCTCCCCTAGGAGTTGTTTCTCTATCTCTCTGTCTCTTTCCTCTTTCCTCTCTCCCTCTATCCTTTCACTCAGCTACAAACTTAACTGAAGAGGGACAGTTGGAAAGGCGGGAAGGCAGCGCACATGTGCTGAGGGATGCTCCCAAAAGCATTCCTATTGGGCTCCGTCGGTACTGATGATACCCATATGCGAAGACTAAATTCCTGCTGTTCCCGGAGATCACCTGTTACAGGTGAGTAACTACGCTTTAGCAACCCCTCCCAGCCAGACAGCAATACTTAAATGAGCAGTACCCCCTACACCAAACATCCCCTTTCCTGATCCAGACTTTTTTTTGCAAAAGATGATCCCGTCAAAAGCCCGTCAACACTCCCCCAAACCGGATAGCATCGGGGCACATGTACGTGTCTTCGAATATCCCCATTTAAGGCATTTACATGGTTTACTGGGCTGTAAACTGTGTAAATGCCTTTTGAATATCGGGTCCCTGGTGTCTAGTGGGAGTTGGGGCAAGAGTGGTTCCCCATTGCTCCTGCCTCAACTGCTCAGGGTATCAAAATGGCAACTCTTACTCCCAGCAGTAGTCTCATGGTATTACTACTAGGAATTGACTTTGTCCATTATCATTCTGTCCTTTTCTGGTGAACTGGCTCAGATTAGCCAATCTCCCAGGTACAGATGTACTCATCCCTTCCCCCAAGAAAGTCCTGGGAGCCATCACAGAAATATATACATATGTATCTGCTCATATTCATATGTTTACTTTACTGTTTGGTAAAGGATACATGTAAATCCTATACCCTGCCTACCTCCACCTCAGGAATATCTACTTAAAAAGTATGCATAGAATCACTGCCTGTGCATGTGTATCCAGCAAGCAATGCAATGTGTGCCTGCATGCCAATGCTGACTCCTGTTGACCCCCTGGATTTTCTTGCCAGTGTGACTGGAAGTAGATTGTCAGGCTTTTCTTCCAAGGCAATGGAGGGTTAAGTGATTTGCCCAAGGTCATAAGGAGTGCTAATGAGAATCAAACCCTGCTCTCTTGGTTACCAAGCCAGTGCTCTAAACATTGGCCTACTCCTCTGCTCCATGTGTGTATCTGGTATGTTATAAAACTGAGATTTAATGTGGAAAGCCTTCCTAAAATGATCTCCAGCGTCTGAGATCTCAAGGTTGTGAAACATTGTGATACGGTAGTAGCCCGAACCAGAAGGATGCTGGAGTGCATAGGGAGAGGCTTCCTAGAAAAGGAGGCAATACTTTTTGTGTACAGATTGATTAAGGCCGCATATAAAATACCATCTTCTGTTCTAGAGGCCATATCAGAATAGATAGTAGTAGGCAACCAAAATAGCATGACGTTTGCACCATATAAGATGACAGTTATGACCTTAGAAGAGAGGTGAGATAGAAGAGTTATGACAAAGGCATTTAAGTACCTGAGCGGTATAGTGCACAAGAATCAAATCTTTGTGAGTGGGAAGAAAGTTGTAGAGCTAGGAATCATAATATGAAAACTCAAAGGAGACAGACTCGGAAATAACAACAGAAAATATTTTTTTCATTGAGTGGGGTTGAGGTGGAGGGGGAGAAACGGGTTGGATGCCTAAAATGTTTACCTGGAGGAGGCAATGGAGACTAAAATAGAAATAGAATTTAAGAAAGAGCGGGATAAACTGCATAAACCAAATACAGATTTCCAGGGCATTTTTCTTAGAAAAACATGCTGGTACTCATCTGCGGGGTCCTTTTCTTAGTACTGTACATTAGCACGAGGGGTCAGTTTTAGCAGGCAATGAAAAAGATGCTGGTACTCTGTACCAATATGTACCACCTCAAAGAAAGCCCTGTAGATTTCGAATTTCCTTTACTTTTTTTTTAATTATTAGGATTTCTTTTCTACCTATTTGAAGAAATTCATTCTGTTTTTCTTTACTCTCTATTGAATCCTAGGGAATAGTGTTGCATAGTTGTTTTTGACCATTTTTAAATGTACCATGCCAAGTGAAGTCTGCACAGGCTGATTTTGCTTTGTGCCCTTAGCTTGTTCTGATGAAGCAGTGAGAACTTGCCTATAGCACATTCTGAACCTAATTCCATATGTTGGTGATGTGGGGAGAGTGACTTTGCATATTTAGAAATGGATAATAAGTATAATATGCATACCGCAAAGAGGATGCAGTCATAATATATAATTCTGAGTGGGGAGGAAGTTTAGAAATCCACATAGAGGGGAGTTTGTTTCCTTTCCTCAAGCTTTCTGAGCTATGGTTTTCTTAACATCAGAAGTGATTATTTTATTCTTATGTGGATATAAATATTTTCAAGTCCAGAATTTGGATGAATCAACTTTAAAATTTTATTTTTCCTCTTAACAAATGACTAAGTGGAGGAGTAGCCTAGTGATTAGAGCAACTGCCCAGAAGATCAAGAGTTCAATTCCCACTGGAACTCCTTGTGACTTTGGGCAAGTCACTTTGCCCTCCATTGCCTCAGAAGAAAAGGCTGGCAATCTACTTCCGGTGATACATTGTCAAGAAAACCCAGAGGTAGCTGGGTTGCTGTGAGTCAACACTGACTCGATGGCACTAAAAAAAAAGATGACTTATATTGTTCTATTTAACACCATTTTTCATTCAAACACGTAGGTCACAAGATCCTGTATTCACAGATACTAAATATAGATCTTAATACAATAAAATGACTCATGAAACAAGTCAATCCAGGAACAGAAGCCCTAGAAGATTAAGTACCAGAGAATGTTAATTCTTATAGGCTACTCATTTGGTGCCACTTTGAAAGTAGTGCCCTTGAATGCCAGTCAGCAATATATTAAGAACATTAGAACACAAGATTTGCCATATTAGGTCAGACCAAAAGTCCAACAGTGGCCAATCCAGGATACAAATACCTGGCAGGATCCTGAAGGGCAGAGGTCGAATCTGAATGAAATGTATTCCTGCCCTTTATTTCATACATAGCTAATCTCCACTGGTGGTTCCATATGCAACAATGTCATTGTAAGGGGTGAAGGTAGTGACCTCTTTCAGAATGCCAGGAGGCCAGGGCAGTCCTAGGAGGTGACTTTAGTTTTAACAAAAGGGCCATATTTCTTTTCTGTTTTAGCTCTGGTATGGATCTCGTGGGAAGTTGGTATGGGACATTCCTTATCATTCTACTAGACCGGGGATTCTCAACCTAGTCCTCAGGATACACCTAGTTAGTCAGATTTTCAGAATAACTATAATGAATATGTATGATAGAGATTTGCATACAGTGGAGGCCATGCATGCAAAGCTATCTCATGCCTATTTATTGGAGCTTTCCGGACAACTTGTCTGGCTTGGTGTTTCTGAGGACTGGCTTAACAGCCTCTGTGCTAAACCAATTAATGCTTCCCAGCTAGCAGATGGAGACAGACTTGAGCAACGTTCAGTGATGTTATCACTTGGTATATCCACTGTTGCAGCATTGAGACAAACCAGTATTTATCTGCCTCCAGCAGGTTGCAAAGTGTTTGGTGCAGCAGTGCAGGTAGGCCTGTCTCCCCTGACCCATACCATGGTCCTGTGGCTTGTGTGATTGAGATCTATAGGCCCAACATTTTCTCAGAGCTTGGATATGTCCCCGACATCTGCACTGTGTCCAGCGCTGTTACCAATGGGTTCAAGCATTGCTGAGGGAGAACATGGTAAGGAGGCCTCATACTCCAGCTGGACGTACCCATTGGACCCTCCTGGGACCTCAGTGTCTTTTTTCTGGCTGCATTTGAGCAGCAGTTACTGAAACAGCTTACGGGCTGTTTTCAGTTTTTATTAGCTGCTTGATAGTCCCCTCTGCAGGACCCGAGGCCCAGGTTTCTCCTACGGGGCACCCAGGATCTTCAAATGCCTCTGTTGCTAGCAGCAAGGGGGTTAAGTGCCCCTACCTTTCCCATTTCATCTTTCCATTCCTCTGTTAGCCCAGCCTTATCCCCTACAGGAGTTGTTTGGGATGTAGAAGAGGGTGAGGCTGAGGAGGAAGGGGAGATTCACTTGATGGAAGGCGAGGATCCTTTTATGATCTGCCTTTTTCACAGGGACCTTCCTATTCTTATTCAGGACGCTATGGCAACTTTGTATTATGGATATACCAAGTGCAGACATCACTGAAAGTTGCTCTAGTCTGCTTTCACCTGCTGACTGGGGAACATAATCCACTCAACTGGACCAGTCTAGCAGGATTCAAGGAAAGAATAGTATTAGATATGTAAATTTCTCCCTAACCAGGGATTTGAGGTGAATTGTTTATTTGTTTGTTTATTTATTAGTTGGGCAAGTCACTTAACCCTATATTGCCTCGGAAGAAAGGCCTGGCAATCTACTTCCAGCGACACTCCAAGAAAACCCAGGAGCTTCTGGGTCGCCAGGAGTCAGGACTGACTCGAAGGCACACATTGCATTGTTGCATATATATATATATGTTTGCTTGTTTTTTGCAGAAAAGCACCTACACGGTAGGGACATGTACATGCAAAGTGTTTTTTTTTTGGGGGGGGGGGTTTGGTTAGGTTTTTTTCAGTGGAGGCTTTTGTCAGTTCATTTCAGACGTTCATTTTAATAACTTTTAAAAAATGTATTTTAGACATTTTAACATGCAAAATTGACTCTACGAGCAATCATTCATAGATTAGCATTCATAAAATTGACTTCACGTGCACAAATGGCCCCTTTAACTAAACCCTGCTTATGTTTTGCACTTAATGTGCATTGTCAATGCACGTTGCAAAGCTTCGTTGGGAGCTTTGTTGGGAGCGCGATGTGCATATTGCTGGCAGCTAAGGCACGGTGCAATTAATGTGAGTTTACCTAATGACTCCATAGAGGAATTTGTTGTGTGAAGTAGCACCATGTGCCAGGGTAACTGCACTTTCCAAGCCCATGCACTGTTTCCAGTCCACTCACTCTGCACAGTAGCGTGCAATTACCAGTTAACGTGTGCTTGCAGACAGTAGCTGGCATAGCCATGTTTTAGCACTCACTGCGGCCTGCTACTCCATTCTAAGCAATGCATTAACAGACTAGTGGGGTTTAGTAAAAGAGACCCTACATTTCTGAAGGCACACTAGTGAACCAAATGTACATCCTTTTACATGCTTCCATTTTCATAGATTTTGACAATTATTTTTTTTGCTTGATTTTACATTACATCAGCTTACCATTGTTTGAGTCACATAAACTTGTTCGCATAGCTGCTACACACCAAAGTTCACTAGAAATGTAAAATATGCTGGCATTTTGATTTTTATGCATTTCAACATATGGAACTCTTTTGTAGAATGTTTTCACAGCTTAGTACTTCAGCTTCTATGGACCGGGTTTACCAGCTTTTCCCCTCATAGGCACACAATGGGAATACATGTTTAGAACATGCATAGTATTTTGTTGACTTTTATTTTTAAGTACTGTACAGTATTTAATATACTGAATTGTTTAAACTGGAAAACGCATTACATATTTTGCTGAACAAAAGCCATACGTTTGGAAGCATGGAAGGGCAGACTACATAGGCCATGAGGTCTTTTTCTGCTGTCATGTCTCTATGATTCTAAACTGCGCTACCAGGGTAACATAGGATTAGTGCACGGTTTGAGCTCCATGCTAAAAAATAGCAAGGGTCCTCTGCATTAAATACCTTATGCTACCCTGGTAGTGCGGGCAGGGGCAGGAACTGGACGGCATGCATCACGGCTAACTCAGGCCTTAGCCACTCACACAAACCTCCCTTGACACTGATAGTGCGGGCACAACTAGCGTCACCTCAATGGACGGTGTGCATCTGCATGTCAGCTAGTGCTGTGCAAGTGCACTAGGCCTTCACGGGGGATGAAAGCACACATCCCTTGCAGTTACCACAAGCACCCTTCCGCACTTCTAACATGGCCCACACACGCTTTACTGCCATGGGGTTTAGTAAGCATGCCCCTTAATGACATACCGTTGTAATACCCAAATGCTCCAAGTCACATTTTAAAAAGTGAATATGACAAAAAAAGAAAACACTAAATCTAATTTGACTGTCCTCCTGAGATCTCTGGTCGGTGCACATCAGGTTTTACTTCCTCCCCTTCCCACCATCATCTAACATACCTTGGATTTTTGGACCCCAAATGAATGACTGTACTTTCTTTCGTTTTACTTGTCACACATTTGACCATTCCTCAAGTTTTTTTAGATCACTTCTCATTGTGTTACGCCCTCAGGGGTGGCTACTCTGTTGCAGAACTTCATGTCCAATGCTTTGTTTTCTAGGAAAAAAGATTTTGGTACTCATATACTGATCTGCCCCTGGGAGGCACTTAGGGTACCACCCCAAAGCTAACATTGACCCCTGCAACTGGCTGCTAAGCTATGAAAAACTGGTATTACAGATATTACACCAGCCCTTAGAACACTAATACTCTTGCTACTGGGAAAACAGAACAAGCCAGATTGCTATAGATCTCTGCATAGAAACTGCATGACATCAGAATCCTCCATCTTGATCATACAGCAGACCTTCACCAGAAAGAGAGGTCATAAATTAGAAATGTGCAGACTAAAACCAAACTTGAAGCCCTAATAAGCCAGCCTCTGTATAGAACACTGGAGAAACTGAAACAAATCTCCTTTTCTACCTACCCTTTCTTGACTTTAAGAGAACGCATGTTTCCTTACAAGCTGCTTTCACAAAGATGTGATTCAATGAGTCCCATCGCTGCGATACAGTCATACTGGATTACTATGTTGTTGTTTTTTCTTGCAATACTTCTCATAACCCCAGTGGAATTACTTTCTATTACTGTTTTTATCAGACAGTAAAATAGTTGTCTGCTCAACACCTCTATTTTTTATTCTCTCCCTTTGTTTCTCATCTTTTTTTGTTCTTCACTGGTTTCATTTTTTATTCTTTTCAGTTTTATTTTTGTTTTCTTGTCTGATTCATTGAGCAGCAGATATTTTAATACTTTTTTCTTTTTCTGTCTTCCTTTACTTCTATTTTCTTTTTCCTTTCTCAACTTCCTCTTCTAATTCTTCTTGTTTTCTCTCCCCATTTCTTCTCCTCTCTCTTTCCACTTTTATCCATGCTCTTTTCTCCATTCATTATCCACTTCCTCCCACATTACCTCTCTGGAATTCTTTACCTACCCTACCCCCATCCCAGAGTCCTCTCAACTCATTCCATCCCTGGGCCTCTGTTTTATCTCCTTTCCTGGTTCTTCTTCCTTTTTAACATCCTCCCCATCTCTTCCTCATCGTTATCCACATCCCACGTCTCTCTTTCAGCATGGGTCCTTTCTTCTTCTCTCTCTGTAGCCTTTCTCTCTCCACTTTGTTAACCTCTTTTTGTCCCACCAGTATACCATGCTCTCTCGTGCTTTTCTCCATCACTTCTGTTCCTCACCAAAATCCAAGCCCTCACTCTCCGCACCCCATTTTCTTCCCCACTCATCACTGATACCCCACTCTTCCACCCATCTAGAATTTCTAAATTTCTATTCTCTCCTTAATCTCCCATTCTTCTCCCCTCCCAATCTTCAGGCTCCAACCCCTATTATCCTACCAAGAATTCAGACAAGGCCTTTCAGAACTGAAATACCCTCCCCCAACCTCTTGTTCTTTTCCTCATGGTTTTGTGGTTCATTTATTAGTTTGAAATGTGTGGTACTCTTTAACCTTGGAGCGCTATATGGTTGAAATAGCTGAATAAAGAACCACCCATCTGCGAAGAAGATAAGAGAAACTGGCACTGTGGGAAGATGGCGAGACCAGGTTGCAAGTGTCAGGTGAGGATACAAAGGGAGACAGGAATGCTGGAAGGCAGAGGTAGAAAGGTAAATTGGGGATTCAAATCTTATCAAAGCACATTTGGACAGGCAGAAGGTGGAAAACATGTAAGTACTAATTACTGCCAGAAAAAAGCCCAATATGTGTCATTGCACAAAGACAAATTTTCCTTCTAACCCTTGCTGCATAATATTGCTCAAAAAGATATTGACAGAAATGACTACAGCACCAATCCCTGGGTCACTCCAGCATCCATCCTTCTCCCTTTTCAATGAATTTCATTTATTACCACCATCTATCAATAAGTCATCTGCCTTGAGATCCATCCATAAGCTTCTCAGTTTATTCATGAGCCTCTTATGCAAAACAATGCTAAAGATTTTCTAAAACCAATGAAATAAGCTGAGGAATTTGAGAGCACTGAATTTTCCAAGGGACCCTGTGTTTATGTCTCTGGACATGTTTAATAAATATATGTTCAAGATTCTTAAAGCTCCAGTGGAGGTTATTCCTCCCTGAGAAAGAGCTGGTTGAAGCTGAAATATCTGCTGAGTTGTTGCAGACGGGACATAAAAGTTATACTGGAAAGTTCTGAATCTCAAGATTTGCCCCAGTCTACCCTATTGATTTCTTTAGTCTTTAAATCTGTAGACTTCTGTAATGAGACTTATTTTATGTGAGAAATTTGCTGTTTTTGACTCAAATGATCTGGCTGTTCCTTACTATCCTGCAAGACCTGTCCACACGAGTGAATTATGCTCACCTGCCAGGAAGTGGAGGCAGGCTAGAGGAGCTTTTAGTGGTCATCCACTGGTGCAGCACTGAGAAAAACCAGTATTGTCTGCTTCTAGCGTATGGCAAGGTGTTTGTGGACTGATTTAGCAGTGCAGAGAGACCTGCCTCCCCTGGCCTAGATCATGGTCTTATGGTCTGAGAACCAGAAGGCCCAGCATTTTCTCAGAGCTGGAGTTTTCTCGAATCCAGAGCTGCGCTGGGGCAAATATCCAAATGCCATGGTGGTCAACTGTGGCGCTTAAATATCAGCGAGATGTTCAGCGGCAGTATCCAGAGAGGAGCTGCTGCTGAATATTGGGGCTCAGTACTGCTATCTGGATAAGTTCCGGCACTTATCCAGTTACTGGGATTTTAAGTTGGCAGTTATCCGGATTGCAATTTAGGACAGCTTTTCATGGTTGCCTGCCCTCCTAACTCCTCTCCTCTAGACCTCGCTTTCTCTTCTTTTCTGTATATTATTTGGAGCTCATTTTCCTTTTCTGCATTGTCATATATTTTATTTTATTAATGTAATCTGTATTGCATAAACCCATAAATGCAGTATGTCAAATGTAAATGAGCCATAAACCTTGAAGTGGATTCCCTAACTCCAGCAGGTGAGTCAGTGGAGGAAGTGAAGCTTGCCCTAGTGGAGGGTGAGGACCTGTCAGTGATCCATCTTTTTTATACTGAGGATCTTTCCGATCTGATTCAGGATGCCATGCTGGTTTTACAGATTTCAGAGCCCTCTCCAGTGAAGGTTTCCAGGTAGACCATATCCTAGAGGATTTGCAGCATCCTCAGGATTTCTTTCCCTTCCCTGAATCATAGTATAAGCTTGGGATCACTCGGTGGCAGACATCAAAGCTTGGGCTGAGAAGTCCCAAGGTTTTGGCTTGTCTGTATTGTCTGCCGCAAGTGGAAATGGAACTGCTCTTTGGGCTCCCTAAGATGGGTGGCCCTGGTCATGATAGAGATGAAGGGAACAACCATTCCAGTGGACCTATGATAGAAGACCCCTCAAAAATGCCCTCATGGCTTTGGTCGTTTGCATTCAGCTGATGCTTTGTGTAGCCATGGTGGCCTGAGCCCACTTAAGCTGGATCGACACATTTCAGTATATGCCCAGAAGTGGAGAGTTTGGAATCTGGAGTGTCATTTGTGGTGGATGCCCTTTACAATTTCCCTTATTTTTTTTCAAGGTCCATGACTGTGGTTGGATCCAGAATTCTTTGGCTGATGCCACTTCCATTTTGTAGCTCAGCAAGCTCTCATTTAAAGGCAGATTGCTTTTGGGGAAGACCTGGAGAAGCTGATAAAAGAACTTGGAGAAGCTTGCCTATAGAGGATCCCAGAATATAGATCCAAAGGTCCCAAGGGTGCCTCATATAGGTCTTAGTGGGGAGCATGGGGGCAGTCTAGGTCTGTTAAGAATTCAGGCATGGCCTATTCGTTCTGTAAGTCAGAGAAGGGTCTGCCCTTTTGAAGATCTCAGTATTCTCATGACTCAGTCACCACTCCCTCAGGAGCCAGTAAGTCCTCACAATGAGTTCTAGTGGGTCTGTTCTGAGAGGCAGCTACTTGGGGGATAGCTTCAGATGTTTCACTTGGAAGGTACCCATATCACATCAGACCAATGACCCTCAAGGTCCTAGCAAAGGGGTACATGCTAGAGTTCACAGAGCCTCTTTGGGTCCCAATTGTAGAATCTCCCTGCAACTCCTTAGCCAAGAGGATAGCCGCAGAAAATACTCTGCAACACCCCCTGCAGTTGAAAGCTATTGTATCTGTTCTCTCTACAGAGCAGGGCCAGGGGCAATATTCTATTTACTTCATGTTACCAAAACAAGGAGGATCTTTCCAACTCATTTTGGACCTGAAAGTGGTCAGTGCCAAGCTACAAGTGCCCCACATCCATATGGAGACCGCCAGATCAGTTATTGCATTGGTCTAGCAAGGAGAGTTGTGTACCTCTTTGGATCTTGCAGAGGTGTATTCCATATCACTAACTGGTGGCAGCATCAGCAGTTCCTCTACTTGTGTCTTGAGCCATTATTTTCCATTTTGTACTCTTCCTTTTGTATTCATTACAGTACTTCACACCTTTTCAAACATCATGGTGGTGGTGGCAGCATTCCTGAATAAAAAGAAATCTAGACGCACCCATCCCTACATGACTGGCTGATTCACCTCAACTCTATGGAGAAGTCCAGAGCATATATGGAACAGGTGATTTGATGGCTGGAAAAGCTGGCCTTGGTAGAAACATAGAAACATGACATCAGAAAAAAAGACCATATGGCCTATTTAGTTTGCCCTTCCATCTCACCCACTACGAAAGTCCCCTTTTTTCCTTTAGAGAGCCTCTGTATTTGAATATAGATACTGTCCTCATCTCTACCACCTCCATTGGGAGACTATTCCATGCATTTACCACTCTTTCCGTCAAGAAATATTTCCGCATATTACTCTTGAATCTATCCCCTTTCACCCTCACTTTATGTCCCCTCATAACAGAGCTTGCTTTCAATCGAAAGAGGCTCTTCTCCTGTGCATTTATGAGGCTATCCTAAGAGCAGCCTCATTCCTTCCCAAGACTTGGAGTATTTTGGGGCTCACTTCAACACTCACATTGGATGAGTGCTTCTCACCCTGGAAAGGTTGGAGGAGCTGCAGCTGCAGCTCAGGGAGTTTGTTTTCAGGCAACTCCTGGAGTTGACCCTAGAGCTGGTACCTTGGGTTAGGGTACATATATGCCCTATGCAGGTTCATCTTCTAGCTCATTAGTCTCCCTGCTCCCAGTTATTCTATCAATGCCTTCCTCTTCCCCAGAAGATCAAAGAAGACTTGATCTGGTGGCTATAGACTTACCCTGCGATGGATCGGATACCTCTGAAGGTGCTGCAATGGGTGATAGTTACCATGGATGCCAGTCTTCAGAGCTGCGAAGTGTCCTGCCTTGGCCAGTTTGTTTAGGGACATTGGTCCTCCCAGGAAGCCTCCTGATTTATCAACCGGCTATAGGCCAGAGTGATTTACCTGAGCCTGGTGAGAATTTGATCTCTCCTGGAGGACAAAACTGTCAGAGTGCTCTTGGACAATACTGCAGCAGTTGCTTATGTTAACAAGTAAGGTAACACTTGCAGTGCCGGCAGTGGCTGCTGAGATGGCAGAACTCTGTTACTGGGTGAAAAATCATCTAATTGCTCTGTCAGCAGCCCACATAGTAGACATCAATGTGCAGGCCAATTTCTTGAGTTGGAACACAGTGGATTTCAACAAGTGGAAACTAAGCTTTCATGTGTTCACCTTCATAGCAAGGATATAGGGCCTGCAGTGTTCAACCTGATGGTCATCCAGGGGAATGCCAAAGTGGAGAACTTTTTCAGCTGCAGGATTTTGGATGTTCTGCTTCAGGATTGGCCCAGGGTTTGCATCAGGATTGGCCCCATATGTCTTTCTCCGATAGCCAAAGCCTGGTAGTCTAGTGGGGCCCAAATGGGAGCGAACCCCACTCACTCCCAATTGGGTCAGTGCTAGGTTAAAAATAACATCTGTGATCCCCTATTGATAGTCTCATTATATCTAGCAGTTACTTAATATTTATTAAATTTATCAAACTACATTCAAGAAATATATCTGAATGACCAGAAAAAAAACAAAATGAAAATAATGTCAAAATGGTCATTACAGCAAAAAAGACAATAATTAAACCCACAAATTTAAGGGCCAAGTGCCAAAAACATAAACAAGAATGTGTAATACATCTTGAAGGACTATCAAAAGGTACTGCTACTGCTGGAAAGAAATCTGCACTTGTAAGTATTTACCTGCTAGGAAATTCTCTAAATCTTGGGGAAAAGAGAATTCTTTGGGTTAAAGCTGATACATCTGTGTATTTTAGAATTCAGTGTTTTTGTTAAGTCAGTCAGGGCTTAGTACCACCAGAGAGCTTTCATTTAATTGTAAAATCATTCAGTGGTTAGTACCACCAGAGAGCTTTTTTAAAAATAAATTAGAGAATAGCTTAGCATAGAAGGTAGAACAGGGTAAATATTCTTTCAGTAGAAAGAAAGAAATTGTTTCTAGAGACTTTTACCAAGAGGCCTTCGAGTTAGGAGGCAAGAGACCTGTGAAATTCTTTTAAATAGGAGTTAGAGCCAAGTGAGATCAAAGGGGCAATTTTAAAGACTCCCTTTATGAAACCAAGGGCTGTGTGAATCACCCAGGAAATTGTTAAGAGATTACCTTAGAAGCATAGGTCAGGGCACTGTGTAGCAAGCTGCTTTTACTAAGTTTTGTTTCCCTCCCACCCACTCCAGACATAATCTTAGCTTTATAGGCTCTTAGACCTATTAAAGCAAAACAGGTGGTCAAATTCACTTTCAGGTTCAGCTGGTTACCCTCATCAAGAATAGATTAACGCCCTGAAATGAATTAATCTTGAGGTGTACAAAGCCCCTTAAATTTGTGGCGGCACATTCCGCTTTGTATTTCTCCAGGCTGTCCGAACCTACAGACATCCGGACGGCTGGGAGACATAGCTGATTCTGCTCCTGTGGGGGCTAGACATCTCTGCAAAAGCAGAATTGTAGCACAGTGACTAGACGTCCAGAACGTGCCCCTATTCAGGCACCAGAGATATCCAGCCACTTACCCGGCTAACTCAGTCAGGCTCCTTAATGGTGCCATGGCATCATGTTGCCATGACACCGCAGCTCCATTAAGGAGCTGCGATCCACAGCCAAAAAATTTCTTTCCCCAATCCATACACCCGATCTGGCCTCCCATGGCCAGGGTCCAGCTGTGGGGAACTTCCTGCACCCCTACCTACCTTTTTCCATGCCAGCCGCCACTGAAACGCCACATCCAGGAGGACTTATTCTATTTCTGAGGTGGAATAAGTCCCCCATCTACCAGGCCGACCCAGGATGTACAGGGTTGACCTCAGAATAGGTCCTGTATGGCCGGGGAGATGACCCGTCTCACTCTGCCTTCATTCTGCCCTTCCCTTGCCCCCATCTAAGGCACCTCATACAATTCAGATGTTCATACGGGGAATTTTTTGCTGTATTAGTACAAGTATGCCTAGCAAACTTTAAGTAAGCAAACAGCTTAAATAGATAAACAAACCCTTAAGTCTAAGATGCAGGCAGCAGTCTGGCAGCGAGATGGGGACTATCCAGTCTTTTGCACTGAGTGTCACATGTATGATTTTCTCCCAGTTGGTGAGGAGTCTTATGTGTGCATTAGGTGCAAGGAGCTCTTTGTTCTGAGGGAAGGAGTCTGATCTCTGGAGGCTGTCCCTTCCCTGACCATGTTGCTCCTGTCCCTCGTAATGTCTTGTCTGGACTATTGCAATGTTTCCTTCTCTGGCCTTCCTCAATCCCAACTGCGTCATCTACAACTCGTCCAAAACACTGCCGCTTGTATTCTGACCCACGCCTCCCATTCATATCACATCACACTCCTTCTCGTACATTTGCACTGGCTCCCAATTCCCTTTAGGATTCAATATAAATTCCTGATCTTCGTCCATAAGTCAATCCACACTGGTACCCGTCTCTATCTCACTGACTCGGTTCACCTCCACATCCCGCATCGGTCATTCAGGTCCATTCACTACAATCACATGTTTCTTCCCTCCCCATCCCAAGCCCATCTAGAATCCACTCGCTCTTCAGCCTTTTTTTTCCTGGGACCCCGGCTCTAGAACTCGCTCCCCTCCTCTCTCTGTCTGGAACCCTCCTTCAACACCTTCAAGGCCAGACTAAAAACCAACCTTTTCTGCTCTGATTTTGACCTCCCCCCACCCCCTCCCCTTTGTTCCCAGCCCCCCGATGATGTTAAACCCCCCTCTCCTTTCCACGCTGCAGCACAGTCACTATCTGCTCTTTTCTCTGATTCTCATCTCTCCTTTCCAGTTTACATTTATTGGCATTCCTTTTCTTTTTCAAAGCAGCTCTGCCTCTATTTTTCAATGATTGTAAACCACTTTGACCCTTTTGTGTAAGCGGTGTATTAAGCCTTCAATAAAGATAAAGATAAGGAAGACAGAGAGGTATATAGACGAGACCTACAGGGACATAATACTGAAGTCCCACCTCCAGTCTGGCTGTCTCTCTGTTGCCATGGAGGAGAGAGATCTTGTGAAAAGAGAGCATCACCTTGGTGTGGCAGGAGGTGATCCTGTAGCTAAGACTTGTTCTCCAGGTGATGTAAAACCCTCTTGCACCGAGGAGGTTTCTCCAGGGCCATGTGCCCATGAGGGAAGGGTTAGGATGGCCAGTATAGTTGGTGATTCAATCATTAGGCATTCAATCATTAGGGATGTAGATACCTGGGTGGCTGGTGAACATGAGGATTGCCTGGTAACATGCCTGCCTGGTGCGAACCCTGCTCTCTTTGTACATGATATTGGTATCAATGACATAGGAAAGTGTGGGAGGGAGGTTCTGGAGACTAAATTTAAGCTTTTAGGTAGGAAGTTGAAATCCAGTACTTCCAGGGTAGCATTCTCTGAAATACATCCTGGTCCACCTGCTGGACCCAAAAGGCAGGCAGAGCTCCATTGAGCGGCAGTTGCACCTACTCTTGCCGCCTTGCTGGGCAGACTAGATGGATCATACTAGTCTTTATCTGCAATCATATACTATCTTATATATGTTACTATGTTTTGGATTTGATAGTAATTGGGCAACATTCTGGGGAAGGGAGGGACTTCTCTGAAAGGATGGGCTCCACTCTCATCGGAATGGAACCAGGTTGCTGGCATTAATCTTTAAAAAGAAGATGGGGCAGCTTTTAAACTAGATAATAGGGGAAAGCTGACAGTAAGAGTGAATTGTTCAGGAGGATGTATCCTTGAAGGATACTAGCAAAAAGAGAAGTTAGGACATCACAACAGAGAGGTTCCAATAAACATAAAGTAACTCAGATGCCCTTAAGTACAGAGAAGATAGAGCCAAAAGATTCTAAATTACCCCAAACAACTGATAACCAGTTTAATGTGAATAAAATACAACCTCTAAAATGCCTGTATGCAAAGGCTAGAAAACTAAAAATAAGATGGGAGTTAGAATATATAGCACTAAATGAAAGGTTAGATATAACTGGCATCTCAGAGACTTGGTGGTAGGAGGACAACCAGTGAGACACTGTGATACCTGAGTACAAACTATATCACAAGGGGAGGGTAGATCAAATTGGTGGATGGATTGTGCTCTATGTTAGAGAGGGCATTGAGTCACACAGGATTAAAGTTTTGCAGGAAACCAAATGCACTGTAGAATCTCTATGGATAGAAATTCAATGTAAAAAGGGGAAGGTTATGGTAGTGGGGACGTACAACCGATCGCCTGGCCAAAATTAACTGTTGGATGATGAAATGCTAAAAGAAATCAGGGAAGTTAACCAAAGTTACAACACAGTAATAATGGATGATTTCAATTACCCTAGTATCGACTGGGTAGTTTCACAGCAGGACATGCTAGAGAGATAAAGTTTCTAGATGAAATAAATGACTGCTTCTTGGAGCAATTGGTTCATGAACTGATAAGAGGGGAAGCTATTTTGGATCTACTCCTTAGTGGAACGCAGGATCTGGTGCACGAGATAAGGATGTTGGGGGCACTTGGCAATAGTGGTCATGGCATGATCGCATTTTACTTAATAAAAGGAGGAAGGGTGGCAAGGAAATCCATAGTACTATCTTTTACCTTTCAAAAGGGCGACTATGATAAAATGAGGAAAATAGTTAAGAAAAAACTAAAAGGAGCAAGCTGCAAAGGTTAAAGATTTACATCAAACATAGGCGTTGTTGGAAAATTCTGTCTTGCAAGACCAGACCAGATATATTGCACACTTCAAGAGAAATGGAAGGAAGGCAAAAATAACTGCCAGCATGGTTTAAAGGTGATGTCAGAAAGACTGTTGTAGCCAAAAAAGCATCTTTCAGGAAATGGAAAAATGAGCCAAATGACAAAAATGGGAAACAACACAAGCACTGGCAAGTTAGATGCAAGGCATTGATAAGGCAGGCAAAGAGAGAATTCAAATAAAAGCCTCCTGTGGATGCAAGAACGCATAATAAACACTTTTTCAAGTACATTCATAGTAAAAAGCTTATGAGAGAGTCAGTTGGACCATTAGATGATAGAGGGATAAAAGTGGCACTAAGAGGTGACAAGGCCATAGCGGAGAGACTAAATGAATTCTTTGCTTCGGTCTTGACTGAGGAAGATGTAGGGATGTTACCCATGAATGAAATGGTATTTAAAGCTGATGCAGAAGAAGAATTGAAAGAAATATTGATAAACCAGGAAGAAATAGTACAACTATTTGATAAATTGAAGAGTAGCAAATCACCTGGACCGGATGATATATATCCAAATATGAAATTACAGACCTACTATTATTAATCTGTGAACTATCATTAAAATCATCTGAAGTACCTGAAGATCGGAAAATCGCCAGTGTAATGCCAGTTTTTAAAATGGGTTCCAAGACTGATCCAGGAACTACAGACTGGTGAGCCTGACGTCAGTTCTAGGAAAAATGGAAGAATCCATTATAAAGAATAAAATTACTGATCATGTAGATAATTATGGTTTAATGGGAGAAAGCCAACATGGATTTAGCCAAAGAAAGTCTTGTCTTACTAATCTTTTTTTAAAGGTGTGAATAAACAGGTAGACAAAGGTGAGCCGATTGATATAGTGTATCTGTATTTTCAGAAAGCCTTTGACAAGGTCTCTCATGAGAAACTCTTTGGGAAATTCAAAAGTCATGGGATAGGAGCAATGTTCCCTCTAATTTTCTGTAGGCTGTGTGCGCATAAAATATCAGCTGTGCAGCTTTTGAAGGAAGGTTAAATTTTTGTGCGCCACATAATGACACTCGGAGTTATATACTTTAAAATTTGACTATACGTCAGAATACAGTATGTACACCACATTGATTTTAATCAAATTAAATGAAAATAGATGATTACTAAATGAAGTGGAAAGTTTCTAGTAATTACAATCACAAATGTGGTATTATTTCAGTTAATTTTTATTGAAAGTCATTGTTATTTCATGTAAATAATTTATGAATGGAAGAAGAGAATGAGCAGTTCATTCTGAAAATTTTTCTCTTCAATCTTTCAAATGTAACCAGTCTGAATAAATTTCATCATGGTCTACCGATCCGCCATCTTGAAGATGACTCTTAACACGCATCCGCATTTCCAAATGTTCTAACTGTAGGCGAGTCCTTATTTTGGTTTTTAAACTATTCATCAAGCTGAAATCATGCTCACAATCTGCACTAGAAGCCAAAAATGTTCCACCAATATCCATCAATTTCGCTAAATCTGCAAAGTGAGCATTCTGAAATGCCAAAGTCACCATATCTGGAAAACTGTTTATCCGTTTGCTTTTGATTTTTTCTGCGACTAAGAACTTGAAGTCATTGTACTGCTGAATAACAATATGTTCCTCCATAAGGAATTGTTTGTACTTTAAGCAGAGTGATCAGACGTTTTCAATTCCAAATTCATAATCACACTGTGCTATTGCTGTCAAGTCAAAAGCAGACCATTCCTCAATTTCATTTTCAGGAAATCTTTCCCCTAAATGCAGACACAGCATATTAATGAAAATAAGTGTGGAACCAGTATCCACTGAAACATCTCCAGGTACCTTGTCGAGAAGATTTTTAACATTATCACTCCATTTTACTGTGTCACCCAAGTATTGCATTCAGATTTTGTTCAGCTTATCCTGTGCAAGATGATATGCTTCCAGTGGTGTTAGCCCACGTTTTTGAAATGCCATTGTTAATGAAGCTAGTTCAGATAAAACATCATTCAAAATTTGCAGTGTTATATGGAATTGATGGCTGTTTAGCTTTTTATAACAGTACTTTGCAATGGGATCATTATCATTCTCTTCTTCAAAGTATTTTAATAATGGATCATAATTTTGAATAATTGCTTGAAGAGCAAAATGTCTAGATAACCACCACACTTCGTTCAGAGGTCTAAAAGCAATTGACTTGCATTCAGAAGCATCTGCTAATTCTTTAAATTGTGACCTTTTAGTAGAAGATCGACAAAAGGTTCTGTAAACAGTTCTCATGAAAGTTTCAAATTCTTTCATCAACTTTACTTCCTTCCATGATTCAGAGATCCCAAAAACTTCACGATGGGCAATACAATGCTGCTGTACTAAATGTGAAACATTTTTTTTAGCTGCGCAGCAACACCATTTATTCTGTCTGACATGACAGAGGCACCATCCAAAGTAAACATGACTATTTTGTTAAGTTCAAGCTTGTATTTCCCATAGAATTCCCGGAGTGCACTGACTACTGATGCAGCATCACATGCTTACAACTGTAGCATCCCACCAAATGAAGTTTTATACAGACATGAATTTACTGGCTGATATTTGAAGTACAGTATTAAGTATTTGTTGACAGAAATGTCTGTGCTTTCATCAATAGTTAATGTATGATACGCTGCTGATGCAACATCTGCTATGAGCTTATCTTGGACATTGATGTTTATAATCTCAAGAAATTCAAACAAATAGTTTTTGCTTCTCCAGCTTTCAGGTATGGTTATGTACTTGGACATGTGTTCATTAATATCTTGAACAGAGAGCATGGAACTATTCATCCGAACAGCCAGCAAAACACTGTCAATTAGAATTTTAATTTCTTCTGGTGTAGAACGCTTCCGTTATTACTAATTTGACTTTTCTCTTTTTCAGCGGTGCTCTCAAGCAACAAGTTAAATAATCCTCCTCTTATATTTGGATTTTTAGCGCTAAGTTTCTTAACACTTTCAGTATGAGACTTATTAGACAGATGTCATTTCAAAAAGTCCAGTTTCCACACATCATCCCAAAATTTGCCACTCAAAAACTCTACGATGGTTTTTGCATCTCGGCAGTATAAACAGACTACTCCGTCATCCTCTTCGTAAGTGAATATTTCACGCAGTTGAACTCACGTTTTATCCAGAGATTTCGGTGTCTCCGTTTCAACAATTTCTTCAATCCATTCAGGCTTAAAAGCTCCGGCCATTCTCTTACATTTTGTACCTCTCATCGCTATCGGTTTCGACATTTTAAAAATGTTCTTTCAGTTTTCAATGTAATAAAACACACATGTCGCAAGCCAAAGTACGGAAGAGGAAGTTTCTCAATGCACCAATTAAAGTTTAAGACCAAAGATCTTATATCCTGAAGGTCTATAAGATTGCACTAGAAAATATTGTAGAACTTGTGAAAACCGTAAATACACAACAACTTAAATTTTAAGATGTCTGTGTTGTTTTCTATCAGAACCGTAATTTTTGTGCGTTCTGTTGTAAAGTATGTGCGCTCGCTCGGCGAGGTGTGTATGCGCGCGCACACGCACAGCTTAGAGGGAACAGTGGATAGAAGACTGTGTACTATTGTGGATCAGGAACTGGTTAAAAGATAGAAAGCATAGAATAGGGCTAAATGGCCATTTTTCTCAGTGGAGAAAGATGAATAGTGGAGTACCCCAGGGATCTGTGCTGGGCCCGCTGCTTTTTAACATATTAAAAAATGACCTGGAAATGGGAATAATGAGTGAGGGGATCAAATTTACAAGTGACACAAAATTATTCAAAGTTGTTAAAACACAAAAAGATTGTGAAACCTTGCAAGAGGACCTTGATAAATTGGAAGACTGGACGTCCAAATTGCAGGTAAAATTTAACATGGGCAAGATACAAGTTATGCCCCTAGGAAGAACAACCTAAACTATGGTTACATGATGTAAGGTTCCATATTAGGAACCTTACACAACGTAAGATTTCACATTAGGAACCACCACACAGGAAAAAGATTTAGGTATCATTGTGGATAATACATTGAAACTGTCTACTTAGTGTGCAGCGGCGGCGAAGAAAGCAGATATAATGCTAGGAATCATAAGAAAAGGAATGGAGAATATGAAGATAAAACCAGGGATATTTTAATGCCTCTGTATTCATGATGTGGCTACACCTTGAATATTGTGTGCAATTCTGGTCAACATATCTTAAAAATGATATAGCAGAATTAGAAAAAGTACAGAGAAGAGCTACCAAATTGTAAATGGTATGGAAGGATACCTCTATTACTACTACTACTACTGAGCATTAATAAAGCACTGCAAGTCGTACACAGAGCTATACAAACAAATAAGAGACAGTCCCTGCTCGTCAGAGCTTACAATCTAGTTAAGACAAACACAGAAGGTGAAGGCAAGGGTAACGCAAGGGAAGGAGAAGGAGATCAGGAGAGTCAAGATCCAAAAGCAGCAGCGAAACAGTGAGTTTTCAGCTTAGATTTGAAGTGGGTAAGGGAAGGTGCCTGGCGCACAGACACAGGCAGTTTGTTCCAGGCGTACGGTGCAGCAAAGTGAAAGGAGCGAAGTCTGGAGTTAGCAGTGGGAGAGAAGGGCACAGATAGAAGCAGTTTGCTGGAAGAGCGGAGATTCCGAGTGGGGTTTTAAGGAGAAATAAGAGAAGAAAGGTACTGAGGATCCGCAGAGTGATAGCATTTATAGGTCAGGAGGAGAATTTTGAACTGGATGCGGAAGCGGATAGGGAGCCAATGAAGTGACTTGAGAAGAGGAGTAATACGGGCATGACGAGGCTGGCGAAAGATTAGTCGTGTAGCAGACTGTTGAACAGATTGAAGGGGAGAGAGATGATTCAAAGGGAGACCAGCAAGGAGTAGGTTACAGTAGTCAAGACAGGAGGTTATTAAGGAGTGGATAAGCATTTTGGTAGTGTGTTCAGAAAGGAAGGGGCGGATTTTGCTAATATTGTAGAGATAGAAACGGCAGGTCTTAGCTATGAGCTGGATGTGTGTGGAGAATGAGAGAGAGGAGTCAAAGACAACCCCCAGATTGCGGGCCGAGGAAACAGGAAGGATTACAGAGTTATCCACAGAGATTGAGAAGGGAGGAAGAGGAGTGGAGATTTTAGGGGGAAAGATAGAAGTTCAGTCTTGGCCATTTTCAATTTCAAGTGGCGGTAATCCTATGAGGAAAGGCTTAAAAGGTTAGGGCTCTTCAACTTGGAAAAGAGATGGCTGAGGGGAGATATGATAGAGGTCTATAAATTAATGAATGGAGTAGAATGGGTAAAAGTAAATAGATTGTTTACTCCATCAAAAAGTAGAAAGGCTAGGGGGCACACAATGAAGCTACAAAGTAACCCATTTAAGAGTAATAAGAAAAACTATGTTTTCACTCAATGTGTAATCAAACTCTGGAATTCATTACTGGAGGATGTAGTAAAAGCTGTTAGTGTAGCTGGGTTTAACAAAGGTTTGGACAAGTTCCTGGAGGAAAGGTCCATAAACCATTATTAAAGAGGACCCGGGAAATCTACTGCTTACCCCAGGACAAGCATTGTAGAACCTATGTACATTTTTGGGAGTCTGCTAGCTACTTGTGACCTGGCTTGGCCACTGTTGGAAACAGGATACTGGGCTTGATGGACCTTGGTCTGACCCAGTATGGCATATCTTATGTTCTTATCTAATATAGATATAACATATATGTTACATCTTATGAACCCCAGAAGAAACTCTCTTTGGCACAATGCAAATATTACAGCCAGTGTTAGCAATAAATTGAAATGACTGAGATCCTAACTCCAAATACCTTGTGGTAGGAGTGAGTTTCATTGCAGTCACGGTAAGCACAAAAAAAACATTTGGAGAAACTGTCCCAAGAGACGCTTAGAAGAAGGCTGCAAGAGCTTGTTATGCACTAACCACAAGGATAGTAAATGATAGTCCCTAACAATTAAAAGGTCCGTGAGCTGTTTAAGGTCAAAGAAAAGATATACTCCCAAGCATAACCCTCGACCTTAAAGCCAGGAATTCACAGCATCTTAATTATGTAGCAGTAGAAAACTTAGGAAATATGCACACATGTTGCCATAAAAAAAGCTCATTAATACATCTGAAGTAGAACCAAAATACTATGTTTTGATCAGGTTCCAGCACAAAAGAAGCATTGAATGACGTTCCTCTCTGTTATCACTTTTAGTGAACTTTCGATGAACCCAATTAAATTGGAGTTCCCAAATTGATCTCTCTCATGATCCTCAGATATATTGCCTTTTCTATTTCTATTAAAAGTCAAATGATATGCCCAAGAGATAGGTGGTAAATGTTTTGATGGCATCTTTAAAATATCTTGCAGATACTTTCGCACAATATTCTTATATGCTATCTAAGATGATTTAGGGAAGTTTAAAAATCTCAAATTCTTACTTGTTTGATTCCCCAAATACTCCAATTTTAATGTTATTTATTTAGCTCACACCTTTCCAGTAATCATTCAAGGCAAATATTTTGCTTTAGCATGACCCTGTCTCTCGCCTGGGCTACATTTAGATTCTTAACTTTACACATCAGTGCTTCTAGTTTGCCCATTGACAGTATGTTGACCAATACCTTTGTTTATCTTCAGTCACAGATATAGAAATTTTCTCAAAGTCCTCTCTAAATTTTCTAGTCGCCAACAAAATGTTAAAATCCAAGCACTTCAATGCATCTCAAAGGCCTATTAAGCCTACCAAAGCCCAATTTCAAAATGCTTCCACTTCTCCCCACAGAAAATTCACCCAGAGCCACATCTCAAAGATGTTGCTCACTCCACCCTACCTAATGCTCCAATGATGAGGAAGTCTCCATGTAATGCTTGTCTGTTTGTGCCTGCAAAATTGATAGTTTCCCTTCAGCTAGAGCTCTTCTGGGCCATGGGGTTGAGGGCTACTCTGTCTTCAGGACTAATTGGTGCCCTATCAGTGCTCCTTTCTGCAGACAGAACTATGGATTCATCCAAAGTTGCAGCTGCTTTTAATCAAGGCAGAATGACGCAGCCCTCCAAAGTTGCCTGGATTATCTGGAGATGTAGCTCTTCCTTTTCTCATTGCAAGCATTAGGAAGCTGAGACAGCAGGCATCCACAAGGAAGACAAATGGAGCTCACACTCACATGTCCCTCTCTGATGCAATCTTGGCCCCCAATACTGATTTATTTTAAACCAAAGTTTCACCAAGTAAATTGAAATTTCAGTTGAACTCAAAGTATGCTATGGGTTTATTGTAAGAGAGTGGTGAGGTGAAGTGTACTGAGTTGAATCAACAAAGAAGGTGTGGAACAGGGACAGCACTGGAACCCAACACTGTACCAGAGCAGCCTATACAGAGATGACAAACCACAGGTAACAGCCAAAGAGTAGGCTTGGGAGGTGATCTTCATGATAAATCTTCCTATGTTCTCAGCAATGGCCATGTACACGGTCTTCTGTACCCTAACCTCCATCTCTCTGGACCCCACAAATAAAAATTGTTTGTGGCCCCAGGAATCTGCCACTAAAAATGGGGGTTTGCTGAGGGTCCCGCTACACTTCTAAGGCCTTAAGAAATGTGTGGTACGAATATGGGAAAAGGGTCACATGTAGAAATAAGTGTGTGAGATTTGGAATGAGTGAAAATGGAGGTGTAGAGAGGCAAGAGAGATTAGCAGACAGGTAGGTGAAGGCCAGGGGCTTTGGAATTTTCAGTGCTAGGGCCCAAAATATTCTTAATCCGGCTGTACTGCATATATCATGAGCTATTCTTACTGGCCCATTCACCTACTGTAAATATGTTCATTCTTCTTGCAGTATTCTTATGGATAATGACTGAAGATTGAATGGACTGCCAAACAGAGAAAAGAAAAAAGTCAGGAAATGGATTAAATGACTAAATATGCGATCTCTCAAGCCTTACAAAGAGCAGTAAAGCTGTCATTATCTGGAAAGAACGGGTAAACCAATGTGTTGGCTGATGCTCTTGTGTCTCAGACTGGGATGTAGTAATCAGTACTGCAATGTAGAAACTCCATAATCTTTTATATAGTGGGAGAGAGGACACTGACAGCGATTACCAGGGGGGAAAGAAGAATCATGATTCCTAATTGTGGAGGTGCATTCCTGCCCTTAATAGCCATGCCATTGAATAATTATGCCAGGGCGCAGCAATTTTTATTGTGAACTTCAATGAATGGGCTCATAATGCCACCTCAGACAGCCATTAATTAAGAATGAATTACTATTTTTCCTCAGTGCTGTACTATGGAAGAAGAAATGCCACCTTGAATGAATGGTTTCCTTTCTGCAACCTGACCTCCTCTCATCTAGATGTGGAGGTGATAAATCACAGGCAGCAGAAACAGCAGGAATCCTTATTAATAACAGCCTTCAGCTATCTTGGCAATCGCTACAAGCACAAATGACACTACCCAGAGGTCCTCTTTTCTTCTCCATCCATCCAAAAAAGCATCTGAAATTTTACTGAGATGTTCTTTGCAATTATTGATTGCAGAAATTCAGAGACTTAAATGTGAAAGCCTCATTCATCATGCTTTGTAAAGACTCTTGTGCTGTAACCCATAAAATATTAGTGCTATGCTGGTCATGCCAGACTAGCTCTAACTTAACATTAAGGCTACCTGAAAATAGGACAGTCGGGTGTTCTTCATTTCCCGGAATTGTCCGTTTTGGAAAGTTAATATGTGCCATTTTGCAACTCAAACCATGTTTGGCATCTTGTCATAACAACAACCGAAGGGTCAATTAACGTTTTGAGGTCTGGATTTCGGTTTTGACTAAATAGGTTTAGGCAGCAGAGCCAGGTGCAACAGATAAAACCTGGCTTTTTGGTTGCACTTTTAGTGATTTATTTTTATCCTGGTTTGGTTCCTGTAATACAGTGAACAGGCAATCTGTTTCATGACAGCTGTTGAGTATCACCTTTGCTCTGGTCTGTTTGTTATTCTATTTGTAGTGCTGCTCACTTTATATATTTAGAGATCAATAATCAAAAACACCTATGTGACTGGCAGCAGCATTAGCCACTTAAGCGCTCCTTTAAAAAAAGTCCCACAATTTGAACGAATAACTGGACATGCAGCCAGCCAGCGCTGTGAAAGAGCTGGCTGACCCTATTTATTTTATTTATTTAACACTCATTTATATACCGCATCTTCCAGCGATCAGTTGCGGTGTACAATTAACAACAGTTAACAAAGCAGCGTTTGTTTTACATAGAACATTTAACATTATAACTTATTACATAGAACATCTTAACATATATAAGTCAGGAATTCAGCAACTAATCAGGATATTTCAACTATAACAGCGTGTGTAACAATTTAAACAAGAGTACTGTCATACCCTACTTTAAATTATTCCTGGCGACTGGTATTGAATATCCAGGTTGCCAAGTTAGCATTTTAACTAACTGGTCAGCAATGATATTCAGCCACTGGCTGGATAGTTAAACCAGCTTATGTTAGGCCAGCCTTGTTTCTGCCTAACTTTAGCTGGTTTAAGTTAACCGGCCAGTGGCTGAAAGGTCACTGACTGGTTAGCTAAAATGAAGACCTATTAAAAGTTGGTTTGCTTCTAAGGTAAAGACTTGCCAATTTCCTGGGTGACTCACACTGCGCTTGGTTTGATAGAAGGGGCCTTTTAAATTGTCCCTTTGATCTTTCACCTGTCTTTAACACCTATTCATGACAACTTCACAGATCTTTTGCCTCCTAACTGTAAGGTCTCTTTGTAAAGGTCACTAGAAACAAGTTTATTTCTTCCTACTCAGGACTATTCTACCTGTATGCTAAGCTATGCTCTGATTTGATTTAGATAAAAAGCTCTCTAGAAACAACTTTATTTTAGTAACTATATCTCTATTTATCTTTCTATGTTTAAGCTATACTCTGATTTGATTGAAGTGAAAAGCACTCTAGAAACAAATTTCAGAGTCTATTTACTCTTAATTTACTTTCCATGCTAAGTTGTACTGTGCTTTGACTAAAATACAAAGCTCTCTGGTGGTACTAAGACCTGAATGACTCAGCAACACTAAATTCTAAAATACAAAGTTCTATCAGTTTTAACCCAAAGAATTCTCTTTTTTTCCCCCCAAGATTTAGAGTTTATTTCAGAAGATTAATTCTCACAGGTGTAGATCTATTTCCTTGCAGTGGTCCCTTTCAGTAGTCCTTCAAGACATCAAAACCCCAAGGCATTCTTTGAGGGGCAAAGCAGCAATTACAGTATCATGAATACCCCAAATCACCAGGACAGGAACAATGCACTACAACATTGGCAAGAACATGCCAAGGCACCAGGAGAGGGGAAACCAGCAGTGGCTGGAATATCCTAACAAACCAGATGAGGCGCAAAACGGGATCGCCTCAAAGCACAGCAGACTAGTCATTCAGAAAAACCAGGCAATTCTCTCTGTCACGTTTAAAGGTACAAGAAAACCTATATTCTAGAAGTAGGATGAAGCAGCATCAAGAGTGGCAAGAACACATCAGGGTATCAAGAGAGGGATAATTACACCTAGGGAATTCTGCATAAGCAAATTTGAAATTCTGCGCAAAACATTAGAAAATTCTGCAAAATTCTGCATGCTTTATTAGTAAATTTTTGCGCAGAATTCCTCATCATAAAGCTTAGCTCCTCATCTTGAACTGAAATTTATACTGCCTTTTTCCTTCTTAGCTCTCTTGCTGCAGTCACAGTTCTGTTCCCAACCTATCCTTGTCCCCCCATTTTCTCTCCCTCTAACGTCTAGCCCCAGCCACCCCGATCACCTGCAGCCCATCTCCAGTCCTCAGCAACCCCCCACTCACCAGCAGCCCTTTCCTGCTACCAGTCAGTCCCCCCACTGATCAGCAGACCTTTCCTGCCCCCCAGCCCCCACTGACTCCCGATTAAAATAACGCAGCCACGGGAGCACCTTCCATTTGCTCCTGCGGTTGTGCTGGAGTCACTGGCACATTTTCAAAGGTTCACAGGAAGTGTATCTTTCAAAATGCACTGGGAGTGCCCTCGTGGCTGTGTGGAACCTGTGTGTCTCTTTGGGAACCTGCTAGGTACTTGTGACCTAGATTGGTCACTCTTGGAAACAGGATACTGAGCTTGATGGACATTGACCTGAACCAGTATGGCATATCTTATGTTCTTATATTCTTATGTGATGCCTCACTGTCCAGTGCCTGCACAGAATTCTGCACAGCAAATATAGAATTCTGTGCACGTGAGGAATTCTGTGCAAATTCTGCATTGTACAGTTGTGCAGAATTCCCCCAGGAGTAGGTAATGTAGCACCAACAGTGACATGAAGACCCCAAATCTTCTGGATGTGAGGCAAGGAATCACCAACGGAGTCAGATTAGGATTATAGTTTTGTGAGAAAATTAGTTAATTTGAGGGCTGTATGAATGAGTATTCATATGTTTCCATAAATACAATTGACTTAGTGCCCCTACTTTAAAATTAAGAATTGAATGTACCCTAAAGGTTCATTTAGTCTGTCCCCATGTCGCAAATGAGCTAAAGTGGACCATCCCAAAATACTTTTTCTGGGAGAAGAGAATTGTCACATGTTAAAGAAGTAAATTAAATAAATAGTGGCATGATCATCGCAAGGCCCATGGAGAAAGGCAGAACAACAGCAACAGTGGAAGGAATTCCATAATATTCCAGAAAAAGGATCAAAGCAGGACCAAAGTGGCATTAGCCCCAAAAGCACCAGGACTGGGCAACACTGGCATGAAGATCCCAAAACACTGAGCGGGATAGCACAGTCATCAGCAAAAATACCCCTAGACAATGAGAACAAGATGTTTGGACATTGGAGTTAAGTAAAGGAGGATATTACCAAAGATTTGGCTACTGGGGTTCAGTGGACAAGTCAGGATTCTAAGTGGCATCAGTATTTCAAAGTCTACTTGTCTCACTAATCTGTTAATATTTTTTTGAAGGTGTGAATAAACAGGAAGATAAAGGTGTGTCGATTGATACAGTGTATCTGGATTTTCAGAAAGCCTTTGACAAGGTCCCTCATGAAAGACTCTTGGGGAAATTAAAAAATCATGGGATAGGAAGCAGTGTAGTATTGTGGATCAGGAACTGGTTAAAAGACAGAAAACAAAAAGTAGAGCTAAATGGTTAATTTTCTCAATGGAGAAAAGTTGAATAGTAGAGTATCCCAGGGATCTGTGCTGGTCCGCTGCTTTTTAACATATTTGTAAATGACCTGGAAATGGGAATAACAAGCGAGGTAATCAAATTTGCAGGTGACACAGAATTATTCAAAGCTCTTAAAACACAAGAGGATTGTGAAAAATTCCAAGAGGACCTTGATAAATTGGGAAACTGGGCATCCAAATGGCAGATGAAGTTTAATGTGGACAAGTGCAAAGTTGCACAGTTAGGAAAGAACAACCCAAACTATTGTTACATGATGCAAGGTTCCACCTTAGGAACCATCACCCTGGAAAAGGATCTAGGTGACATTGTGGATAATACATTGAAACCCTCTGTCCATTGTGCAGCAGCAGCTAAGAAAGCAAATAAAATGTTAGGAATCATAAGGAAATGAATGGAGAATGAAACAAAGGATATTATAATGCTCTGTATCGTTCCATGGTGCGACTGCACTTTCAGTATTATGTGCAGCTCTGGTCACGATATCTTAAAAAGGACATTGCAGAATTAAAAAAGCTTCAGAGAAGAGTGGGCGAAATGATTAAGGGGATGGAAGGATACCCCTATGAGGAGAGGCTTAAAAGGTTAGAGCTGTACAGCTTGGAAAAAAGACGGCTGAAAGGAGAAATGATAGATGTCTATCAAATAATGAATGGAATGGAACGGTTGTTTACTCCTTCAAAAAGCAGAAAGACTAGGGGACACACAATGAAGCTACAAAGTAGCACATTTAAAATATTTTTCACTCAAAGAGTAATCAAATTCATTATCAGAGGATGTAGTAAATGCTGTTAGTGTAGCTGGGTTTAAAAGAGGTTTGGACAAGTTTCTGGAGAAAATTTCCATAAACCATCATTAAAAGAGACCAGGGAAATCCACTGCTTACCACTAGGATAGACTACATGAACTGGAGGAATAGCCTAATGGTTGGAGCACTGGCTTGGGTGCCAAGTGACCAGGGTTCAATTCCCACTAGCCTTCCTTCTGGCCTTTGGTGAGTCACTTAACCCTCCATTGCCTTAGAAAAATCAGTGTTGCTATTTAATGTGCATTATGAAATTTAAGTTACATTGTGAACCTTTTTGACTGAAATGATAAAGCGGTATAAATAAAACTGTTATATATATAAATAAAATATGTATCTTTTTGAGAACCTGACAGGTACTTGTGACCTGGTTTGGCTGGATACTGGGCTTGATGGACCCTTGGTCTGACCCAGTATGGCATCTCTAATGTTCTTATGTTCTCAGATACTTAGGTACACAAAATTTGTTAGCCCATGAAATGTTATCATAGAGTGCATTTGGTAATTGTGGACCAAAAGGAACAACAATTATCTGCCATAGACTGTGGAGGGAAGAACATGCTAAGGCACTTCAAAAGGGGTAAAGCAGCACTTTCAAAAGCAGAATGAAGAGACAAGGTACCACATAAGATGCACAGCAGGCACAGGAGGAAGACTGGCATCAGTGTGCCCAATAGTTAATGAGCAGGCAGGCCCCTCGGCGTGCATTCAGGTTTTTGTGAATTACCATGGGTATACTCGACTCCTCCTGTTGAGATGGCGCTAGGTGAACCTGCACTGCTTGCTAAATTGACAGTGTGTGATATGTTCCCCCATGCTAACCGTGATGCGCTTACCATGCCCACTCTCTATCCCTAACCCACTCATTCTGCATTTGCTAGTTAGCGTGAAAACAGGCTTGTGTTAACTGTCATGGCCACTTGGTAACAGTTACTCTGGGCCAGAATGTGCAGTTAACATGTGCCAAATCACACGTTAACTGCATAACACACTTTAGCAAATGAGCCCCTAAAAATCTCAAACTCATGAATTTAACCATGTTTTATTTTTGTTGTATGGAATTTTAAAATCACTCATTAACAAAACATGAACTTTAATGAAAGAGTCAAAAAGGGGCTTGAAACCATTTGGGGCAAATGGGTATATGGGTTATATCATATGTCCAGATGATTGCTTACCTTGAGATGGGTGAATCATCTGGTAGGGGGTATGCGGACCAAATTTTTTTGTATTTAGTTTCCCATGTTGTTTGTGAGATTTTTCTTATGTTTGGTTTTAAATTTCATTTTGGGGGAAATATCATTGATAGCATGACTATTGCTTAATAGCAGAAAAAAAACCAACGTGAGATATAATAAAAAAAACTGATGTTTTTTATGAGATACAATCACTAATTCCTCAAATATGACCCTACATGACCATATTTCTGCATTGTCCACCTTCCAATTTGAGGGGGGTCTATATGTATCCATGAATAAAAGACTAATTTTTCAGTAATTGCCAGAAAGGTTGCAAAATTTTGCCAAGCAATTTGCCATCATAGTACAGTAAACAGTAAACGCCATCACTCGACAATGTGCATTAATGAAAGCAAGTGATGATATTTTGGGGTTTTATCTTCTGTTTTCATTTAGAAACAACATAAAATGATATAGGAAATGTCGTTTCAATATCATTTCAAATGACTGCACATTCCTATCATCTGGGCCAAATGTATCCAGTGTTAGAAAGAGGCAGCCATGGCAGAAAATGGAAAAAGTGTTCAGTAGAATCTTTATGCTAGGAACTTCCCCAGTAATATCAGCATGTGACTGCTTAAAATCCTTTTCTCCAAGTATAAACAAAAGTATATTCAGGCTTGCTTCTCATTCCTTTGGAAAAGTCTGCAAGAAAGGCCTTGCTGTGCTCTTGTGCCTTTGGTTTAGCTGGGCCCATTTTGTGGAACTTCTTGTTCACTAAGCTTTGTAGGCTAATTGTGTTACTTATGGGTTTTATTCTTTTGTAGTTCATGAGTTGTTTTTACATTTTATATTGTTTTGAATGTTTAAAATTGTTATGTTATTGTTTGTCTTGGTTTGAGTGTAATTGGAATATAAAAACATTGGAAAAGCCATACTGAATCAAACCCAGGTTTACTGAGCCCTGCATCCTGTGTCCAATAGTTGCCAGAGTCCGAGTCATAGTAGCACAGTTGCCCGAGTCCGAGTCAGCAGATACCAAAAAGGAGATCAGTTCTCATTGCTGATTTTTAAGAATGAGCAATGGCTCTCCCAAGTCTACTTGGCTAATAATTTTTTATGGACTTTTCCTTCAGGAACTTAACCAAGCTTCTTTTGAATCCTGCCCCCCCCCCCCCCCACTACCTATCCTTGCCCCGCTACCGCTTTTAGGGTTCCCTTGACGGTGGTGAGACCTCCAATTGAACCCCCCCCATGTGAGTCTATCCGACTCTGTGCTTGCATGCTGGCCTGATCCCCATCCTCTGATGTATGCTCACATTAGAGAAGGGGTGACTAGACCAGCCTTTCAAACGTGGGTCTTTGCAACTCCAGGTTTGAATGGCTGCTCTGGTCCTTCTGTCCTCTGACATGAGCATACGTCAGAGGAGGGGGATCAGGCTAGCATGCAAGCGTGGAGTCGGAGGGACACGCATGTTATTTTTTTTCAATTAGAGGTCCCGCGCCACGGGAATCCTAAAAGCGGCAGGGCAAATGCAGGCCGGGTGGGGAGCCAGCTGGAGACATGGAGGTAGGATGAGGAAATGCAGGACATGGAGCAAAGAACAAACCAGTGGGGGAGGGGGGGCACGTCAGATGTGCAAGTTGCACAGGGCACATTTATGGCTTGGTATGGCCGTGCCTTGAGCACATCCTCCAGCAACGGATTCTGCAGCTTAATTATGCTCTGCATGAAAAAAAAATTCTATGATTTATTTTCAGTCTGCTAGTCATTCATTTCATGTTGTATATTCTAGGAACATTTTGTTTAGGAATAATGCCTATTGTCAAGAATTCAAGAAGCAGGCAAATTGTGTTTGTCTGTATGCATGTTTCATTGTGCATGCATAAGCAAATGCAATCAAACATGCATATCCTCACCCGACACAAAACTTTGTGGTTTACATCCCCCCCTCCCTGCAATTGGCTCTATGTTGGAGCCACACACTGAAGGAAGTTCTGGCTGATCTTGCAGTTTGAAGTCTTGCAAGATTTGAAACTAGGAGATAAACAGAACTTCCACTATGTAAAAAGCTGATCATTTTGGGGGAAGTGTGAACTACACTGCACCAGTGAGTGAAAGAGGGATTGGATGAGGGGAAGCTGGATTTAGCTTATGCCTTTTCTCAAAAGTTAAAGGTAAGTTATATTCAAGTACTTCACTTTCCTCAGAGGGCTCATAATTTAATTTTGGATCTGAGGCAATGGAGGCTTAACTGACTTGCTCAAGATTACAAGGAGCAGCAGTGGATTGAACCTAACCATTTGGCTATTCTTCTACCCCAGGATGAGCGGTGATGGTGGGTATGTGTGTGAGAGAGAGGGGGGGGGCCTGGGGGAGGTCATGAGAGAGAGAAACACAATGTATACAGCCCCCGACATTCCCCACGACACACACATGTGTCAATAACAGGGACGTCCTGCTGGGCCTGTGGTAATATCCTTTTCCTTCTCTGTGGCTTGTGTGATTGTGTGAGTTTGGTTAGATGCCCCTGCCGTACTCCAAAGCGATAGCTCTAGTGATGGGTACTGTGCAGAAAGCAAGTGGCCAAACGTGCTTGTGAGTCAACACAGTCTGTTATTAGAGGATGGGCCAGTCCCAAGGTAAGGGGACCAGCCCGGACTCCGCAGGAGTGACTGTATCACCACAGCCTAAACTTTTCATTAGGTTTAAATCTATTGTTAAGCAGAATTTGTATTCCAGTTGTACTCCTGTATCCCCCGGGGCCCCTCCCGTAGATTCAGAATCTCCTAATCCAGGGGTCGGGAACCTGTGGCTCTTGAGCCAGATGTGGCTCTATTGATGGCTGCATCTGGCTCGCAGAAAAATCTTTAACTAAAAAAAATGTTTCTTTATACTCTTTTGATCTACATATTCATTGCATATCAAAATTCCTTTCTACAAATGAGTTAAAGTCTACTGCAGCTGAGCATCAGAAGTGTTAAGGGAGATAAACTGCACTGACCTAAATGGCAGAAATATTGCAACCATGAGTTCGTTGTGCTGCCACGCAAGGCACTTATTAAAGAGAAATAACTCTTGCCTTACCTCCAAATTCAAATCAGGCTGCAAGAGTAGCCACCCCTACACTCCTTCACGTGCCGAAAAAAAGCGCGAAATAGAAAGCCGGTTTGCAGTGATTTCTGTGGCTTGTCGTGAAATCAGAAACTTAACTTTTATTTCAATCGCGTTGTCAGCTAACTAACTTTAGAAACCCTTTTGACAAGATGGCTAAAAGAAAGAGAGACGATGAGTATCGTACTTTTCAGCAGGAATGGACAGAGGAATTTGCTTTTGTGGAGAGAACGGGTTCTGCAGTGTGTCTAATATGCAACGATAAAATTGCATCTATGAAACGATCAAATGTTAAGCGACACTTCGAGACACGCCATTCTGCATTTGCATCGAAATATCCTGCGGGAGACAGCAGGAAAAAAGCATGTCGAGAACTGCTCTCAAGAGTGCAAGCTAGTCAGCAGCAACTCCGTGTTTGGACCCAAACACGGAATTCAGCTAGCTTTGCTGGCGCTTTAGCTATTGTGAGAAACGGAAAGCCATTCACAGATGGGGAGTATACCAAAGCATTCATGCTTGATGTTGTCAATGAACTTTTTGATGACTTTTCGGATAAAGACAAAATAATTAAACGGATAAAAGACATGCCTCTGTCTGCAAGAACTGTTCACGATCGTAGCATCATGATGTCAAATCAAATTGAGGCAATGCAAGTGAAGGACATACATGCGGCACCGTTTTTTTCTCTTGCCTTGGACGAGTCAACAGACGTCAGTAATTTATCACAGTTCAGCGTGATTGCAAGGTATGTTGTCGGTGACACACTACATGAGGAAAGTCTTGCTGTTTTGCCTATGGAAGGCACAACAAGAGGGCAGGATTTATTCGAGTCCTTCATTGAGTTCGCTAAAGCAAAAAATCTACCGATGGATAAACTTGTTTCTGTGTGTACTGATGGTGCTCCATGCATGGTGGGGAAAAACAGAGGATTCGTCGCTCTTCTTTGTGAGCATGAAAACAGATGCATTATAAGCTTTCATTGCATTCTACATCAGGAGGCGCTTTGTGCTCAGATGTGTGACGAGCAGCTTGGTGAGGTGATGTCGCTGGTGGTTCGGGTAGTCAATTTTATTGTTGCCCGAGCATTAAATGATCGCCAGTTTAAAACACTGCTTGATGAGGTTGGGAATAATTATCCTGGTCTGCTTCTGCACAGCAACGTGCGTTGGTTGTCAAGGGGGAAGGTGCTCAGCCGATTTGCGGCTTGTCTGAGCGAAATCCGGACTTTTCTTGAGATGAAGAATGTCGAGCATCCCGAGTTAGCTGATGCTGAGTGGCTCCTGAAGTTCTATTATCTCATAGACATGACTGAACATCTAAATCAGCTCAATGTGAAAATGCAAGGCATTGGAAATACAGTCTTATCCCTGCAACAAGCAGTGTTTGCATTTGAAAACAAGCTTGAACTCTTCATTGCCGACATTGGAACAGGTCGTTTACTGCACTTTGAAAAACTGGGAGAGTTCAGAGATGCATGCACATCAAGAGACCCTGCTCAACAACTTAATCTTCAACAGCTGGCAGGCTTCACGTCTAATCTCCTGCAGTCATTCAAAGCGCGCTTTGGAGAATTTCGTGAGCACACTCGTCTTTTTAAGTTCATCACTCATCCACACGAGTGTGCAGTGGACAGCACTGACCTGAGCTGCATCCCTGGTGTCTCCGTCAGAAATTCTGAGCTACAAGCTGCTGACCTGAAAGCCTCAGACATGTGAGTGAATAGGTTTAAGTCACTGAATGAAGATTTGGAAAGACTTGCACGACAGCAAGCAGAGTTGGCGAGCCAACACAAGTGGGCAGAAATGAAAAATCTTCAACAAGCAGACCAGCTGATTGTCAGAACTTGGAATGCGCTTCCCGTTACATACCACACACTGCAGCGCGTGAGTATTGCTGTACTGACAATGTTTGGCTCTACGTATGCATGCGAGCAGTCTTTCTCACACCTAAAGAACATTAAGACCAACCTGCGATCACGTTTAACTGATGGAAGTCTCAACGCCTGCATGAAGCTCAACCTCACCACGTATGAACCAGACTACAAAGCCATCAGCAAAGCCATGCAGCACCAGAAGTCGCATTAAGGGTAAGAAATACTCATCATTTATTAGCAACAGCATAACAATGTTATGTTATTCAGAGACATTTTGTACTTTGTGTTGAAATTACACTGTACACAAAATGCATACATTTATTTGTGTTTTTATGGTATTGAACATAATATAGGCCTATGGCTCTCACAGATTTACTTCTAAAAATATGTGGTGTTCATGGCTCTCTCAGAGAAAAAGATTCCCGACCCCTGTCCTAATCACTGAGGGAGTTGTTAGGTTTTAGCAGTTTACTTTGTTGTTTTTTATAAAGACAGAAATTAAGTACAAGTAATTATTTTAGCGGCTTCTAGCTGTGTGCTGTAAAAAACACGTCTGCATCTGGAGATAGCAGAGCCTAAGAGACACCTACTCCTCTCTTCCCTCCCTTTCTGGGATGGGTTGATGACGTATGTATATGCTCCCTGGAATGTATAAAAGATGAACCGCCCTTTTTAACTGTTGGAATAAACTTACCTGCTATTTATGTGCGAGTATGTGTGTTTGTTCTCCTGGGATCCCAGACAGAGAAGGTAAGGTAATTCCTCGGCCCAGAGAATTAGAGGACGTCCCAAGGGTAAGTGCTGGGAAAGGAAAGAACAAATACACTTACAACATGCAGCCCCTGACACTCCCCTGACAAGCCCACACAGACACTGACCCAGCCGCTAATCACACACACACATGCACTCCCTGATACTTCCTATGAAACACACATATTAACCCCCCCCCACATGCCTGATTCTTTTCAACTTGTTTTTGTTTCATTTGAAAGGTTAAACAGCCATTCCGTATTTACAGTAAACTGTTCCACCTCACCCATGATTTTATAAACTTCTATCATATCACATCTCAGTCATCCAAGGCTGGCATAACCAGCAGGCGAACTAGGAGGCTGCGTTGAGTGCTAGAACTCTGAGGGTGACACTTACCTGCATCTGCTGTGCGCATTGTGTACTCTGTCTGATCACTACAGCTGTCTCCCATCCTACTCTCTTCCTGCTGTCTACCCACCACTGCTGCACCCCGCTCTCTTTCTCCCAGCAGGAACTAAAGGAAGAAAACGCTGTTGCCACCACTTCTCTTGCCCTGCCCCTTAACTTCCTCCTAATATGGATCGTGCATGACTAAAACACCAAAAAGCCACCATCGCTTCATTTAGCATCTTTTACCCCTCCCCTAAGGCAGTCTTTGCAGGGCAGAAGAAAAAGCTGCTGCATCCTGACTTCTTCTCCTCCCTCCCCATCCCCACCAATATGGCCTGTGCAGTAGTGCTGGGGCTGTAAATATATAAGCTGCCCAACTTAGAGGTTGGTTGGGCACTGAAGAAGGTAGGTCTGAGGAGGGAGGGAGCTTCCCCTTATAGAGGGCAAGGATCTGTCAGTGATCCACCTTTTTCTAGAGAGAGAAACTTTCTGTACTGACTGAGGATACTATGGTGGCCTTACACATTGTAGAGCCTGATTCTATGCTAGAGTCATAGCTGGACCCTATCATGGAAGGTATCAGGCATCTCTTTGACTTCTTTTCTTTGCCTGAGCCCATGAAGCAGCTCTTGGTCTCTTAGAGGGAGAATCCAGAGCTGGGCTTTAGGAGTCCTATGACCCTCTCTCAGTTGTATCCCCTGCCCCAGGGAATACAACCAACCTTTTTGGGCCCTTTCAGGTAAATGCCCTCAACAAGGCGATGTCAAGGGCAAGCACATAACTATTACAATGGAACAGGACACTGTGCTTAAGAGCTCTCATGATAGGAAGGTAGAGTCTCTCCTTAAGAATGCTTTTGTGGCCTCAGCTTTGAGCTCCAAAGCAGTGTTGTGCGCAGGTCTAGTGGCCATAGCATTCTTCCACTGAGTTCAGCAGCTGTTGGTTAGCCCAGAAGCTGCCAGATTGGATTCTGGAGCCGGGTTCGTGGCAGATGCCCTCTATTATTTGATCAGGATCTCCTCCAAGTCTATGGCACCGGTTCTTGTTGCTTGGTGATGACTCTTAGCTTCGCGACTGGTCAGCTGATGTGACCTCCAAGTTGCAAATGAGCAAGGCTGATCTTTGGGGAGGATCTAAAGAAATTGATAAAGGACCTTTGGGAGACTCGTCTTCAAAGGCTTTCAAAAGACAGGCCCAAGGATGCTAGGTTGGCCTCTTGAATAGACTCTCATGGAATTTGGAGATGCTGTTAGTCTTCTTGGAGTCTACATAGAGTCTGGGGGCAGTCCTTTCAGAGCTTGTAGTGATCTCAAGACTCATCAGTACTTCTACTACAACTACTACTACCGATCATTTGTATAGCGCTACAAGGCATAGCAGCACTGTACAAGTTAGAGACAGTCCCTTTTCATCAGAGTTTACAATCTAATCAAGACAAACCACACAACAAGTAGGGACTAGAGGAAATCTAGAGGAATGGTTAGCAGCTCTCACCAGAGTCACTTAGTCTCCTGCAGTGAGATATGGTGGGTCCTTTCCAAGGTGCAGTCAGATGGGGGGTGAATCGCATGTGGATATATTAAATAAGCTAAATCATAAACCATAAGCTGGAAAGCAGGTGCTGGATGGAGTCAGATCTCTCTTGTCCTCCATTTAGATGGCAGCACCAAGCTATTTAGCACTATTTGGAGTTTGTGATAAGGAAGCTTATCATAGTTCAGGAAGGAGCTATAATAGAGGTGAATTGGCTCTGAACAAGCAACCTGTCTTTGCTGGTAGAAATAATAAAACAGAATGTTTTCATAAAAGACTACCAGTCCCAGAATGCACCAGGTTTCAAACACCCTATAGAAGAGCTGAAGTGGGGAAACGTGTGTTCAATCAGGAGAGCTATGAGGTAATCCCGAATCACTCATCTCCAAGGGCAGGGCTTGATTCAGCACAGCTGAGCTGTGCTAGGAGGGAGTATCTCTCTAAACAAGTTAAAAGTAAAACCTATTCTACACAGAATAAGCAGTTGCAGACCAGAGAGCTGGAGTTGAAGTTGATGAGGAACCCAGAGCTCAAGGACAGAGAGAGCAAGAAGCAGCGTGGAAGAAAGAAGAGAAAAGCATCTTGGAGGTCTAAAGGAGTCCATAGCAGTACGTGTGCTGGGAGTCATTCCAGAGGCAAGCATACTCCATTGGACTGGGGGAAGCCAGAGGAGTGGGGTTACAGAGCCAGGAATCCCCGGACGGCACCTGTGAGGGAGATGGCTGCATTTGGAAGGGGCCCTAAGACCAGTGCAAGAAGGTATGTGAAGAGAGACCCAGTGTCCAGGGATCTTGATTGGAAGGCTGGACATAAAACTGGACTACATACTGGCCAGGATATCTGGAGAGGAACCCTAACAGCAATGGAAGCTCAGGTATGAACACTGATCTATGCCCTAGCTCTTCACTTGGAAAACAGCAGGGAAACAAGTATTGTCCTGAGAGTGCTCCATTAAGAAATTCCTCTGAGCCAGTCCATGATATTAATTCTATGATAGTTGAAGAAGAAGGAAATATTTTAAATGATCAGAGTGAATACATGGATTGCTCTCTATCTAGGCTGCTGTGGTAAAATACTTTCACAAATACAACAACCATCAAAAAAGAAATATATCTTGTTCTTTTATCTACCCAGAAAAGTTTACAAGAAAGCTTTAGGGTAGGATTTGAGCCACGTATAGAAAGTAAACCAGCCAAGAGGTTTGCAGCTGGGTAATTGTTAGCAATTAAGCCTTGCATAATTGCACGTGGGCTCTGAAAGGACACTTCTGGGTGTGTGTGAAGATACAAGAAGTTATCCTTGAAAAAGAACAGTTTTTGTTTACTTTTTGGGTTTTGTTTTGTTTTGTTTTGGAGCACTGCTAAAAGGTATTATTAGCAGGAGCCCACAGAAAGACCTTTCTGTTCCCATCAAGGTCTTTATTGTTTGATTGATTGCTTAAGAAGTTCAGTTGCTGATCATGATTTGTTTTTCCTAAGTATAATACTGAAAGCAAGTATCCTTTTGTGCTACCAAGTAAATCTGTGTGGGAGAAATAACCCCATAAATAAAATATATTTTCTTTGCTTACACTCGAGCAAGCACAACTCATTTATTTGTGAACGGCTGATTCTGGTATGAATGGACTACATTTCCCACAATCCTTTGCAAGTCATACTAATATTTGCTTTTGCCAAGACTGTGGACATTCTCACCCAGCGCCCCCGTTTACAAGTTCCAAACAAGGCGCAGTTTTCATTAGTTCTGGACAGTTTTCTGCTTTCCTTAAGTCTAAGGATCAACACTCTGTGGTGAGAAATGAATCTAGCATCTATCAGATCAATATTCAAAGGAATTATATGGCTAACAATAGCCATTTTCCAGATAGCTCCCTTAGCTGGCACTATCCATGGATTTTCAGCAGCACTATATGGATAGTGTTGCTGAAAACTCTTTCGGCCCATTCCATATTGTGCCAGGGTAGTGCATTGGTGGGTTGTGGTCAGAATGCTGAGTTAGAAAGTTTGGACAGCAAAAGAGCTTCTAATTTTACCCCAATAGTTATCAGATAGCAGACTGAATATCACCACTATCCAGATAACTCTCGCTCTGACAGCACCATATATATATTTGCTACCACTCATTATCCAGATTATGGCACTGAATATGCATATTTTATTTAAGCACCACAATCTGGGTTTATAAAAAAAACTCTGACTGAGGTCTTTAAATACTGACCCGTATATTTAATATTCCATTTTAATTATAGGGGGAAATTTGAGACGGCGGCTAGCGCTTGTAAAGCCAGCATTGAATATCCGGGTCGCCACAGAACCTAGAAGCTAACCGGCAATGGTGATATCAAGTCGCTGCCCGGTTAGCGACAGGTGCCACCTCCGCTCCACCCAGAATGCCCATGACATGACCCGATGCTAACTGCTTAACATCAGGGTGTGTAGCGGCAACACCCTTGGATATCCAGTGGCGCTAACCATGATCGTGCCACTGAGTATCCCGTTCAGCAGCATTTATACAGTTTGCAAGTCTGCAAAATTGTGTAAATGCCTTTGAATATCCCCCCCCCATAGGATTAGCTGGCCATATGTTCCTGTGTTTGGTGTGTGGGTGTGCATGTGTGTGTGTGGGTGGGTGGGCATGTCTGTAGTAGTAGTAGTAGTATATTAACACATTTATAATACTGGATTCAATGCATGTGTTGTGTTGATAATAGTTTTTGTGGTTTTGAAATTGTTGGATTTTTTTCTCTATTTTATATGATTAGTGTTATGATTTGTTGAAATTGTCAGATGAAAATTATGAAATGATTTAAATATGAAGTGAAAAATCGCAAAGAAAAAAATATTTATTGAAAATCCCCACCAGAAATCCATTTAGTCACCGAGTAAGAATGCAGATTTGTGTTATAATGACTATTGATCAAATAAGCAGATCAGGTGCATGGTAGATTTTGTCTTGGTCTAAACTAGAAGCCAGGTTTGGAGGCTGCAGTTCTGCAAATTTCTTATTTTCCATACCCTTGAGAATGGAAAGTACGGCCATGGAAAGGTATATAATCTAGTCATTCCACTGACCTCATGCAAAGAACTTCTCAGAGACCAAATGGGCCACTGTTAGCAGGCTGATGGTGGCCAGGTGCTAATTCACAAGGAGTTAAGATGAAACCAGCAGGCAGATAAAGGAAGGATGATTAAGTGACAATACAGATCACAGGTGAGACAAGGCCAAATTTTCACTGTAGGTGCCCTGCTCTGTCCCAATGTTTTCCTTTTATCCACCGAGGTAATGTTCCAGGAGCCAATGGTCGAGCACCACCTCCTTTTGCAAGGTTTCCCCGTTACCATGGAAACCCGGCAAGAATTGAAGGCAGGGCAGCTTTGGGCCTGGGCAGGCTCCACACTGAGTTCTTCTAATGGCATTACTGCTGTGCTTAACCACCAGTTCGCGAAACTGCACAACAACAGCAGGCCCTGACTGAAGCAGTGGAAGCAATTCTTCAATGCCTATCATAATTTGGCACCTGAGGGCAACTGGGTCAATTTCAGCTTTTTATGGAGCTTGATAGTATTCCACAGGGCCTCGGGGCTATAGGAGATAACATGTTCAGGCTATGATTTTCTTAGTTCATATAGCTGTTTAGATTAATACAGAACATGATGATAAGATATGGTAGATAGCTGTTAGGTTAAGTAATGGACCTTGTATGTTTATCTACCCAATATGATATAGAACCAAAACATAAAACAACAAAAACTGACTTGGAAAAGGAGTGATGTCTTAAAAATGTTAAAGCTTCTCTGAATGGCATCTATGCTATATTCATAACAATGGATGGGCATAACTGGTAGACTACATGGGCTAATTGGTCTTTTCATGCCATTATTTACTATATTATCATGGGGATAATAATCAAACTGCCTACACTGATGCAAATTCAGAGGATACTTTTTACCCATGGGGTTTGTACCAATAATGAAAAAAAAAGCTAAGCACACAGTTTTGCTCTGATTATTGCCCTAGGAAACAGTACCATAGAGATTTACACATGCTTTTTCTGTGGGTACTCTTTTCTTTTGAACTGATGTTCATGGAAATAGAAATATCACCTTTGTGCATTATTCCCCTCCTTCATTCTAAATGCACCCTCAGGAACACCTCCAGACAATTCAGATATAATTACAGCGCATATAATTTGCCTACCTCGAGGATGAGCACTTTTCAATTAACCCTCTAAGTTACTACGTTTTAAATGAAGAAACTCAAATGGAATGTGTTTCATGTGCATTGGAAAGAACATGTAATGAGCACGATATCTGCCAGGACTGGAATGTTTCTAGAAGAAAATGCTAAAATAAATAGATTATCATGCACATTTTGATAAATCTACTTGTCTCCTGTGATTCTTAAGCCACAGGATAGCCCACAGATCGAGCTCTTGCTGCTCAGTTAGGTTTTAGCTGCAGAATTGCTACAAAGGACTGGGTGATAGGTCAAGCTGCAGTAATGTTGGCATTGGACTGCACATCGCTCTCCCTCTCCACTGACAGCTGATCTATCACAGTTGATGTGAACACTGGCCACCCCTGTTCCTTTCACTGGGACAATTTCTCCAAATGGGTTAGCGTTGTACATACCATGGTGGTCATGAACCTTACTCCTAAGCCAGGATATGTAAATTATGATCTCAGTCTCTCAACTTTACTGTTAATGCTCACTGTAATACATTGTGCCAAAGACAACTTCCTTCTGAAGTTCATAAGATATAACGTGTATAGGTAACTTGTCAAGATACAATTGGAAATTCCTCTTAATCAGGCCTGTGCTCCCAATATGATGGGAAATATTTCTGTATCTTTCTGCCAGATTTTCTTGGTCTCTGGCTGCATTTCTTGGTATTTCAAGATCTTTTCCCTCGCCACATGCTTCACAGAATAATTGCTCTATTATCAATGCTGTTCTGGTGTTTTTCTCCTTTACCACTTTGTCAGGTTTCCTCTCATCCAGCTTCTTATCCATCGGAATAGAAATGTCTCAAGTGATCATAACTTCTTTATTCTCTTAGGGTCATGCTTTCAGTGTTTTTCCAGAACAGCAATGTTATAGTGTTTACAAAGTTTCCAGTGGATGAGGCCTGCCACCTTTGTTGTGTCTTTCTGTATAGAAATTCTTCCATCAGAACTGTGCAACATGCTACAAGATGAGTAACTATTTGTAGGTCTTTCCTACAGAATCTGTGTATGTCTCTTTTGCCAGTTTTCTGTATGCTTGCTGTAAATCATCTTGCCTTTAATCCACTACCCTGGGCTACAACTATAAATATCTTATATTTAGGTTTCAGTTTTCCTCTCCTTAGCCATTCATGTGTCTGTTCTTGGTCGACAAGTGGTTCCCCTGTATGCAGGATGAAGGGCTGCACCATTTACCGCACTGTGCGAAGTATGTCAGTGTGACACTCCAGCCCATGTACGGTGGAAGAAGTGGCCTAAAGGGCTGCTCCCTCAGCTTTTTAAAATTGCTAAATCTGGATCAACATTAGCATCTGGTGGTGGTGAGGAAGGGATGCTGTGTGGGCCAACAGAGCTGAAGGAGGGAAGGGAGTCATCAGCAGGAATAGGAAGGATATGGTGAGCTAAGGGGTACGGAGAAAAGATTGTTAGTGAGGATGTATCTAAAGTGTGGGTTCTGAGAGAGGGGTGGATGGGTAAGTGTCTATGAGTGATGGGATTGGGGTAAGTATGTGAGGGGATGGGATGTAGAGGGAGGGAGAGAGGGGATCAGGAGAACAGGAATTAATGAAGAGGGAAATGAAAGTCACAGGAGTGAGGGAGGGACTCAAAAGGTAATCAGGAGGTGCTCATTATAAATGAATGGAAAGGAAGGGGAAGGGGAGTTGGCTCATGCCTTTCTGGTAGTAGCTCAAGGTGAGCGATATTCAGGTACAGTAGGTATTTTCCTATCCCCAGAGGGCTTATAATCTAAATTTGAACCTACTGTGTAGTACCTGGTGAATGGTTGGCATTGGGAGATTCGGAGTGAGTGCCTCCACCCTCCCTCCCTTGGATCCCATTTTTTCCTCCTCCTCCTCCTCCTCCATCCACTTTCCTCTTCTCTCTCTTTTTTTTGCCAGATCCCCCATCCCCTCTCCTTCCCGATACTCCTCCTCCTCTTCCATATACTAGATCTCTTCCTTTTCCCCTATTCTTTATTCCCCTCCCCCTTCCCACCTATCACTTAAATCTTTTTTCTCTTCAACAAAGAAAACATAAATGATCTAGAAACAGGATAAATGTCAAAAAATGCAGATGGCTATTAAAACACATAAAGCTACACAAATGTACCACATAATAGCCTCAAAACTTCAACAGCATTACGGCAGAGTTTTATAATGCTTACCATGGAATTCACATGCAAGTTGCTACAGGAAATCAGGGTCTGCAGTTACAAAAGTTTAAGAGAAAAGTAGACCTGCAAAAAAAACCCAAAACGTGTTGGCATTTTGATTTTGCTACCAATGAGAAGAATGACCGTTTTTCTCTGACCTCCCTTTACCCATTTCCATTATCAAAGGCAGCTGATTGCCATAAATACTCTGGGAGGTAAAAAAGATCTCATCTTGCAATGGAAGTGGTGAGCATATGTTTTTTGAGAAAAAAAAAACAGAACAGTAACGTTTGTGAAATATTTGGTATATGTACTAAATTGTTACCTCAGTTTGTGTTTTTTCCCTCACAGTGTGTTAAAGAGGATCTCACTAAAAATGATAAATTGTTAAACATTTTGCTGTCTCTTGCAATACAACACATTTTGCGAAGTTGGAAAGACACTTTGCTATTAAAAGTGACATTCTGGTGGCACAGAGTATGTCTTATCCGCAAACTGGAAGGGGCAGCTTCTGTATCTTGGGGGTGTATTGTGAAGGTAGAAAAAATTTGGAAAACCTTGTCTAGCAATTGATGAACCTAATTTTTTTCATTTTTTGTGTTTATCAACCTCTGCCTTTTTTGGGGGGAGGGGGGAGGGAGTTAATATTTCTGTAGGGGGATGTATATAGATTGCTATTATTTGTTCTTTTATGTTAATTGTGTTCATCTCTGCTTGTAAAATAAAAGTATAAATGAAAAAAAAAGAACAGTAAAGTTTTGGAAATGGCAGGAAATATTGTGATCTGATTGTTAAATGCTACTCCAGCAATGCAAAATCAAATAGAAAAAGAAACGCTCCTGGAAATGGCAATTAATGACAATTAACTAACACTCACAGAAGCCATTTCTATGATGAATTAGATGAAAACAACACAGTAGACAGGCAGCAAGAATACCTTTGTAAGACTCAGAAATATTTAATTATACAAGTGTTCACCATTTGCTGTTCTCATAAAGATACCACTTCTACACAACAATTTGGCTGGCTTTCCATTGACTAATTATTTTTTTGGTGGGCTAACATGCTACTCCCTTGTTAGTAGCCATCCCATGTCAAAAAGTCCTAGGTGACAGCAGAAACAGAAGCAGGCATCTGTAGTTCATTTTTATAAGTGAAACATGGAGAACACAAAATAAATAGTTACAGTACAGTGCATTTCCTATCTCGCTGATGTGAGTGAGCCCCATGGGAATGCTGCAAGGATGCCGAGTATCAGCGTGTTCAGTGACCGCTTTGAACAGTATGGAGGGAAGGGAAGGGGGGGAAGGGAATCATTAACACACAAGAATCAATTCCAGGCATCTGTCTGCCAGCAGGCCTGGGGCAAAGATAGATTGAGAACTGAAAGCAGTCAAAAGAGAAATCCTGCCTTTCATTACAAAATGCTTTAATGCGGCTTCTATTGTGCAACTAATGAACCTTTCATTTAGACTCAGTCGTGTTTTACCCTTGCAGGTAATTCACTTTTTTGCAAGGTTTAAGACAAGCTGTTTATGACTGCAGACACCGTCTATGTAGGCAAGATGTACTGTGTGAACTGTAAAACATTTAATTATTCATTTTTACCTTGGTCAGATAAGAGTAACATGTTCTTGACGTTCTATTTTAAAGCTTTTATTTCTCCATGACATATAAACTATAAAATTTAAAAAGGATAAGCACAGTTTTCTGTCGACAAGCAGGACTGAATCAGGCACACAAGTGGACGATGTCATCTGATGGCAGCAGGATGGAACTGCTGTCCCACAGCTCAGAACTTTAGTATAAAGTTCTGAGTATGCGTGACCCTTCCCATGCGCAGGTGGACTTGTTTTTGTTTTGCATGTTCTGCCGCAAGAATACAAAACAAATCTCTCCCATACTATTGTTTACATTGTATATCATTTCATTTTTTTCCAAAAAGAGGAAATATACATTTAGTAATGTTTCTGAAGTCAGGCTTCAGATCTTGTCTGAAATGCAGATAAAAAAATTCAAAATTTTGATGTGCATGCAAAGTGCCTCCTGTATTTAAGGCCTTATCATAACCAAAAGGACTACAAACATTGAGGCCTATTCCAATCTGTACGTCCTGGCCCGCTATGCATCCGGTCAGAACTGGATGCACAGAGGTAGATGGTATTCTAATAACACAGGGCACTTCTAGCCCCCACGGGATCAGAATCACATCTAGGCCTGTACATGCAGGCCGGGACATGATTCCCAATGGCCTACTCATACAAGCCTCTGACCGGCTAACGTAGTCAGGCTACTGAAGGGAGCCACAGCGTGATGGTGTCCAGTTGCCATGGCACTGTGGCTTCCTTCAGGAGCCACGATTCCTGACCGCTGACCACTTTTTTCATTCCCTTGCAGCCCAACCTCTGATCTGGCCACCTATGGCCAGGGTCGGGCTGTGGGGAATCTCATGCACCCCCTCCACCCTTTGCCATTGCCCGGGCCTGCCGTCCCCTGAAGTTGAGGGGAACTTATTCCACCTTTGAGGTGGAATAAGTTCCCTGTCTAGTCTGCCGGCCTCAGATGTATAGGGCTGACATCATAATCGGCCCTGTATGTCCGGGGCTGCGGACCACTCACTGCCTACCCTAACTCTGCCTTTGCACTGCCCCCTTCTTGCCCCTATCTAACCTCCTCATAGAAACTCCTTGTTCATACGGGGAGCCTTTGGACGGGGACAGCAGGGGAGAGAATCTATTTGTGCTTCAGAATAGACCCCATTGTGCTTAAATGTCACCATGAGCAAGGAAAAGAAGCTACTTCTATAAAAGTCACTGAAGAAATATTCATAAGGATGTTGACTCCTGTGCAGATGAGTCGAGAATCTTCTAGAGAGAGGCTGTAGAACTCAAAGTGCAGTGATCATAAGAGTCCAGTTGCCCAAGGGGACTGCCAAGAATCAGTGAATACAAGGCAGTTCTCCCCAGCTGCTTCTTCATGCCTGCACAGATCCCGTTGTCTCATTTTTATCTTCTTCCAAGTCTGAGCAGGAGCTTGTGCATTCATTTCTATTCCAATGTGGAGGATCTCTTGAATCCCAATGACTTTCATCTGCCCACTCCAAAGAGGGAGCAGTGAGCTCCATTGGAATACCTTCTGCTCCTTCTCCTTCATCTCCAAGAAATGAATCAACTTATGAGGACATCTCTTACTCGAAGTTTGTTAAAAATATGTCAAATGAGGTTTCTTTCCCATTTTAACAGGAAACAGAACCTAGATTTCATGTTTTTGGCCTAATAAATTATCTGGAGGCCCCCAAAACAACTCCAGACGTTCTTGTGCATGGTGTACTTAACGACCAGCAGCAGCATATATACCAAATTCTAACTGTTCAACTTTTTTCAAAGAAGTTAGACATGAAATACAAAGTCCAACTTTTTTTGGGTTTCTAGAAGGTTCAGCTGTCACTCTCTTCAATAGTCATGGAAGCAGCTATGAGAAAAGCAAAGAAATGCCGTGATTTCTCAAACACTCCACCAGGACAGAATTCCCATCTGTTGAACCATATTGGTAAAAATGTTTTTCCGGGGGCCATGCTTTCTGCTTGCATTGGTGCTCATTAACTGTATATGGTTCAGCATATGCACCTCACTTCCTCTAAAACTCTGAAAGCCTCTTGGTTTCTATTGAGTCTCCTCCTGTTTTTCATCTTCTCCTTCTGTATTGTCCACCCATACTTTCTACAACCTCATTTCTTAAATTAGTACACAATTCCTTAAGCTTCTTATCTTTGACGACTTCAACATTCAACTAGACAATCCATCTAAGAGGCATGATGATCTGTCCCTCTGTCTACATGTTCATATACTAGTTCATGCAGTGAGGCACATCCATGATCTTATCCTTTCCCTTTCTTTTAACCCTCTTAGTCTCTCAAATTTCTGCCCTTTCCCTGAACCGATCACTTCCTTCTTGCCTTCACCCTTCTCTTCCCCTCTCTTCCATTATTCTCTCCCTCCCCTGGTCAATTGTGCAGGAACCTCAAATCCTTTTATCCCAAACTATTCACTACCCATTGCAATAAGCTTTCTCCCAACTTCTCTGCTAGCCCTGTCTCTGACTAAGTTGCCACCTGAAATCATCTTCTCTCTCACGCTTCATACCCTAAAGTCCTATTTGTTTATTTATTTTATTTATTTAGCATATATTTGTATACCGCTACTTCCAGCGATCAGGAGCGGTTTGATTAAGTAAACAGGGAGTGCCAGATCAAATGACAAATTTCAAGAATTACAGCGTGATTTACAAGGTTATATGATAGGTTGTCAGAACAAAGCCAGTAAATTTTCAATAATGAGTACAACTTGATTCATGGGATATGCACAGCACACAGTTAGGAGGGGGAGATGGGGAGTATTTACATATATACATTTTACACTTGTTACATTCTGGAGCGTAAGTCTATTTTACACTTGATTACATTTTGGAGGTGCAGATAATGGTTGAAATGTATCGCTGTATGTATTGACTCAGAGTGCCCTTACGTCAGCACAGGCACTCATAACTTCCAGACTGGACTATGGCAACACAGTATAGATGGGTCTTCCATTTTACTCTGTAAAGCAGGGGTTCTTAACCTCTCTATGACTACCGACCCCCAAAGGATTGACCAGTATATCCCCATACCCCCTTCGCCAGACTGTCAAAATCATATATATGTATGTAGCTAGAAACAGAATAGTTTAAAGAAAATCTTAAGGATTTTATTATATTTATTCCAGTCACAAATATGCATATTAGCTACAGCTAGTGAGACTTTTGCTGTTCTTTTAGTGCAATCAAAATAGGGAATCGAGGTACAGTTACTGACAATGTTACTCGCTTGTCATCTGACTCATCAAGTCGATTTCTTCACTTTGATTTCAGGTTTAATAATGCACAGAATCCTGTTTCACAGAGATAAGTAGTTGTGAAGGGAACCAAAATATTCATTGCCCTCATCGCCAAGCTAGGGTAAGCTGCTATTTGCTCCCACCAAAACTGCCTAATATCCAGCCCAGCCTTTTCCAAATCAGTTTTCTTTCTTGGGTGTTCTTGGAATTCAATGAAATCATCCTTTGCTAAATCATTGTCACTTATCGTAGATATATCAAACGAGAATGGGTTCATGATCCAAACAGATTCCAGGCTAAAATCATTAATATCTGAGAAGTAACCCTCAAAATTTGTACTTAGGACTTCTAAATGATTCTTGACTTCTTGAAGGATTTCCCTAGCCAATATTTTACCATCTCATTCCATGTTGATATATGTGATAATTCATAACCTAAATTTTAATATAACAACATCTTTTTAATTGTTCAGAGATCCAGTCTCATACCCCCATCATTTGGTTCCCATACCCCCAAGAGGTATGGATACCCCCGGTTAAGAACTCCTGCTCTAAAACATCTTCAGACTATTCAGAATATGGACATCAGACTTATTCACGGCTCATGGAAATATGACCATCTTACTACTCTCTACATCCTCCATCACTTACCTCTAGTTACTTATCAGTTTAAATTCAAAGCTCTCTTCATTGCTCATAGAGCCTTCATTCCCTCCTTTTCTTGTCCTACCTGCTCGCAGCATCCAAATACTCTGTTCTTTCCTTCTAGTCACAATGCCTGCCTTTCTGCAATTTGACTGCCCTTTACTTGCTTGCTCCCTCCATTTGGAACTCCTTTCCAACACACTTCCATGTGGAATCCAACCATAAAACATTAAAAACAGTCTTCAAAACCCTATTCTTCACTCAAGGCTTTGGGGACCAAATAGCGATGCCTCTCCCTGATTTCCATCCCTTCCCTTTCCTAATTCTTCCTATTAATCTCCCTCCTCTGCCACTCTCTTCCTTCTTCCAAATGTTTTTTGCTATGGGAAGAGATGTACATGCTCAGAACTTTACATTAATGTTATGAACTTTGGGAGAACAGCTCCAACCCTGTGCTGTCGATGATATCATCCACTTGTGTGCCTAATCAATCCTGCTGTCTATGAAAGAAACCTGGTACAGGTAAACAACATTGCTTCAGATAATTTTATGAAAGCCTCTTTCCATATGTGAAACATGGAAATAGTTTAATAAAATCACTCCCTAAAAGAGATATAAATGCAATATACAAATATACGCATATCTACACATAACAGAGAGGTCAAAGGAGAGATATTAGTCTTTTGTTGCAATGTTTCATGAGTGACACACATTCTTTCATCATTATTCCCTTTCTTAATTCTGCTGTTGAATGCATCATAGCAATTTGTCACATCATTATAGATTGATGGTGAATTTTGTGGTCCAGTACACAGGGAAAAAATTCTTCATGATGAACGTGTAAATAGTTTTGAAAACTTTCCTGGTATTAAAGTATAATAAAATTTGAAGTTTGTTGATGATACAAAAGAATGAAGCATATGGGCATATTTATCAGTCATGATCCATTTGATAGGGATCTCCTTGACAGATTTGGAAGGGAGGGCAATGATTAATTAGTTACATTAATTTGAAATCTTAATGCATCGTAGAACTTGAAGGAACACTTTGATTGTTATTTATGAAGGGATTCTGCCATCGTATACAGTACCTCTGCAAACAATCTTCATAAATCAGATCCAGCATTCATATATTAATTACTATTGAGAAAGTAGCACTCTGCAGATATTTTTCAGCTTAATTTCTTATATTAAATAGGCTGAGAAAGCAGTTCATAAGTTTTAAGAAATTTTAATAACGAAATCTGATCATGTACAGAAAGTATAAATGTTGTTTTCTCTTAAACAAAGATGTGCAGATATTGCATACATTGGGGGTCATTTTGGAAGCCCTTTTCATGCTTTGGACATACAAAAAAGACCATAGAGACATCTCTAGAGTCATTTTAGAAACCTGCTCTGGGGACGTCCAAGTCTGAATGGAGGCATGCCTGGCACATTCCCAGGAATCTGTAGTCCCCACCTGATCACAGAATGGACGCCCATTATCACATTTAAGTTTAGACCTGCTCCAGGCACCTGAAAAGTACTTGTTTTGGGTGAAAAACATCCAGAGGATTAGAGGAGAAAGAACTCAGCACAATTTCAATGATAACAGCAGTAGGATTTGAACCTTGGCTGCCTGTTTCTAGCATACTACTCTAACCATTAGGGAGGGGGGAGTGGCTCAGTGGATGGGACAGGTTACCTCAGGCTGGAGGACCAGGGGTTTAATTCCCACATAGGGACAGGTAACCTCAGGCCAGAGCGTTTGGGGTCTCTAGTCCCATGGCCACTCCATGTGGCCTTGGGCAAGCCACTTAACTCTCCATTGCCTCAGGTATGCTTAGATTGTGAGCCCATCGGGGACGAGGGAATAAAAAGTGCTTGTTAGCATATATCTGTAAACTGCTTTGACCTGGTGAAAAGTGGTACATAAGCACAGCTAAATAAATACATTAGGCTATCCTAGCTGCCCAGATTTGGAAATGTGATTCTGGGGGTGTCTGTATCTATGTAGACAACCCTACAGATGTCCATATTGGGCAGGCCCACATTTATGAAATCATGTCTGCATCTGGACATGTTTGCTTTTTTTCAGATGTTCTGGCTTAGGCGTGGAGGGGGGGGCAGACTATCCACTAGGCAGCTGCCTAGGTGGAAGACCGCAGTTGGTAGTGTGCCCACGGCAGGCCATGCATTTTGACCCCCGCAGCATGAAAAGCATGGCCTGCCGCTCCTGCCCCCCTCCTATGCAACTTCTTGTCAGAGGGAGGTATAAGTGGCAGGCCATGTGTGCTGTCGCTTTCAGCAATGAGTCATGCTGCTGCCACTGCTGTTCTACCCCCTCCGCCCCACAGAAGATGGTTGGAGGGTGGCGACAGCAGCGGGGCGGTTGGCATGGGGGGGGGGCTCCTGCCTTAGCCATCAGAAACCCTTGGGCTTGCCCTGCATAGATGTCCCAGATTGCACTTGAATGTCCCTTCTAAAATTCCCCTCAATGTTTTTTAGGGGTTTGTCAAGTTGACTGAAAGTACCAAAAAGGAATTGAATTCTAATCATAATACAGAATTAATATTTAGTTCTGTGATACTCCAGCAAAGTTGGCAGCAGATTTATAATACACACACTATAAACAAGGAATGTATTTGGGAAATGCGTATGGAATTGTTTTCAGTTTCATGGAGAGACAGAATTAAAAAAAGAGAGATTTGCACATTTTAACGCATGAATTCTCTTTTGTGAAACATTTTTCACTTAGTCTATGCAAAACTAATCAATTTGGAGAAAGCAACAGAAATGGCCAAAGGGGCCAATTGTTGGGGAGAATATAAAATAGGGGAAACCCTATCTCAGAGAAATGCAAAAAGCTAAAGGAAAATGTCAGGAAGAAAAATCAAACTATCGGGTCGATGCAGAAAGACTATCACGCCCTATGCATGCAGATAATGCAACTTATATGCACTAGTTCCGCCAAGCCAAATGCAGAAAAGAGACTGACGCATGCATAACAGCAAAAGAAAAGTATGCACACACAGTAACACCAAGTGTATTTAAATAATATGCAAATGTGCTGTGTGTGTTAAAATGGCATGCTAATAAGGTCTGCGCCCAATGCAGAGCAACGCATAGAGGATTACATAACTAGTAGGAGCGCCGATATCTCTACACCAGGAATGAGGTGGCTTGTGTGTGCAGTTACCTTTAATGTGAAAATGTTCGGCGTGTATCTTTTCAGTGTATAAGTGAAAGTTCGGCTCTATGTTTGGCAGAACCTTTTCTTAAATACTGCTGGAATTGAGCACGTCTCAAAGTGGATGTCTTATTTCCAGCCTCCATATGCTATGTGTAATCGGTCTTCACTGTGCATTGATAAGTGACGGGGCACAGCATGAGAAAAATAGCTTACTTGCTTAGTTTCCATTAGGAATTACTCTGGCATGAATACGTCATAGATCTGAAATAAAAGGAACACATTATTTACACACAGGGTAACCTTGATAAGACTGAGTAATATTTACTGATCTGAGTCACTAACTATTTAGGAAGGATACACCTTTCCATCAGAAATGTTTCTACTTTATATTAAGTACTGTAGATAGAGGTGAGCCACTGACATGAAACATAGGCTGTTTTGAATAATTGAATGTTTTCATAGAACCAGAATATTTCTGGTAGGTCTCAGTTGAATCACTTAAAATTTCTTAGGAGTAGAAGAGCTTTCAAGACCACACAGGTGTGATTTGCGTAGGCTCAAGAACTTACACATTTGAATATATTGTCTCTTTCCAACTGGCAGCACCCTTTGCTTGGAATAGTTTTCCTATTTCTGTGCGCCAGACGTCCTCCCTGGCCATTTTCAAGTCCAGACTAAAATCCCACCTCTTCACTATTGCTTTCTGTTCCTGTCTTACCCTATCTTGATCTCTCTATCAACATTTGCTTACTTTGTCCTGTAAATTTTTGTTATTTGCATTATGTAACTTATTTTGTTTTCTGTCTTATTAGATTGTGAGTTCTGATGAGCAGGGACTGTCTCTCTTCTATGTTTGTACAGCGCTTCGTATGTTGCGGCGCTTTATAAGTCTTTAATAATAAGAATAATAAGTTACTAACATTTATATTTGCACCAAGCTCATTATGGCTACTGTAATTGCTTGACATTTATTATGGACCTGGAATTGTTTCAGCGGGACTCACTTCCAGTTTACAAGGGCTTGAATGGGTTTGGTTTTCAGTCTGTATCTCGTAGAATATACATGAGAGTGATTTGCATAAATACTGTCTTCTTTGTATGTAAATATATCTTATGCATATTCATTAAGAACCTTTTGAAAGCTTAATTTGTTTTCAGCCTTTGAAGGACATCAGTTAAAAGCACTGACCTAACTGAAGGTTTTATCTGAGACTGAAAGATTTAATGGCTGAAAATGGCAAAATGTAAAAAAACGAGGAGCTGATACTGTGAGACTACTAGGAGATCCTGGGCACCATTTTGAAAGTGGAGCCTGCACCAGCAGGAGCGAGTGGGGAATCGTTCCTGCCAGTCTATTCAACTAGACCACCACAAACTTCAAAGGTAGGCCCTGGTGGCCTTTGGGGATTGGGGGAGAGGAAAGTTGTCTTTTGAGTCTGGGGCGGGGATCCTTGGGGGAGGGCAATACCGAGGTTTTGGGGGCCAAGTTATTGGTGGTGTCCCCAGACCATCTGTTGTATTGCTAGGCACAGTCCCTATAATTTTGCAGCCTGGAGCATCAGGCTACATGTTAGATGCGGCCTGATGCTCTCAGCCAGGAGAAATAACACCAGCTTTGAGCTGGCATTACTTTTCACTTGGAATAATGCAGCTTGCAGTGATTACTACAGGCTAGCAGTGTAAATTCCACACAAGCAGCCCCCACAGTGCAGGAGACTTGGTCAGGAAGGGGGCCCGCATGGTGGTGCGGTAACTTACTTAGATTAGTTTGCTGCACTGCCTTCGTTACAGGCCTGGTGGCTGTTGGATCCGGGCTGAAGTCTCACAAATCCAGCTGCACTGCGAAAGGAATACCTTTCAGGCCTGGAACGGAGGAAGCGTGACAACCAAATCTAGTAAATTTGCCATGTGGGGTGGCTGTGGGGATGCAACAGTGGGGGGCCCTCAGCAAAATTTTGCTTGGGGCTCCCACTAGAAGTTTTGCCACTGACACAGGCTGCATTATTCCTTTATTGTGGAAGTCACTAACCTATGGTGCAGTTACCACAAGCTAGTGACTTATGTGATAAACATAGCAGTGGTAAAATGCCTGATTTTACCACAATTACTAAACTGTGGTCTAACATTTCTTTGTGATGGGGTTTCCCCTATTTTATATCCTCCCCACCAAGTGGCCCCTTAATCTGTAGCACGAAGGCTAAGATCATAGGTGCCTTACAAAAATTTAGGCAAGCACTTTTCACGGTGATATTTGGAATTAAAAAAATATATATTTACCTATTGGTTTTAATTCTGACATTACATTGGGGTGTAATGCCTGATATCTACCGATATGTGAAGTGCAGAAGTATTACCATGACCGCATTAAAGAAACATAGTCATGGTAATGCATACCATAGGTGACATATTAAAGGGTTGTTTACTACAGTGCAGTAAAGTTTTGCCCTTACCAGTGCCATAATTAAGCTTGCGTGGTAACTGTTGGGGGTATGCCCAGCATCTGCCCTGAACGACAGACATTTGCCACGTGGTATATGTATTGGCAGATAGTACACAGTAAGGGGCATGTTTACTAAAGCCCACATCGGGAATGCGCATGTGAGCTGTGTTACCAGCAGCGGGGACCCTTGCTCACTTCAAGGGGTGTGTTCATCCATCCCCCTGCAGTTAGTATAGTGCAAAGAGACAGCACCATGCAAGCTGGCATGCGGGTGTACTTAACGCCACCCACTGAGCTCGCATTGTGCGCCCGTGCTAAGGGCAGCAAGCACATTTAGCGGGAGCAACTAACTCTCACATTAACTGTGACATGCTGTCAACACCTAACTTCCGCCCTGGGTCTGCCTAGTTCCTGCCCCATCACGTGCTACTCGTGTAGCCAGCATATTTAGTGCATGGACCCATGCTACGTTTTACCACAGTGCTCTTACCATGCAGTAAACCCTGCATTACTAGGCAGTACACTTTAGTAAGCATGCCCCTAAATGCATCCACATTTAGACATGAGTGGAGGAACAGCCTAGTGGTGACAGCACTGGCTTGGTAACCAAGCAACCAGGGTTTGATGCAAACTGGTACTTTCTATGGCCTTGGGCAATTCGCTTAATCCTCCGTTGCCTTGGAAGAAAGGCCTGGTAATCTACTTCTGGTCACACCGCCAAGGAAATCCAGGAAGTACTGGGTTTTCAGGAGTCAGGTATGTATTACACCATACTGAGTGCAGGAGTAGCCTAGTGGTTAGAGCAGCAGTCTAGTACCCAAGAGATCAGAGTTCTTTAACCCAATGGCACACCTTGGGCAAGTCATTTTATCCTCTATTGCCTTGGAAGAAAAGTCCTGGCAATCTCTTCCAGTCATACCTTGCCAAGAAAACCCAGGAGTTGCTGGGTTGCCAGGAGTCAGTACTTAAAAAAAAAGCAGTGACCCACTGTTTTCAAAAAACACTTATTGCCCCTGATCAGGATCTCTATTCCTCCATTCAAGATCAGCATCTCCATTACCTTCCCTATCCTCCGATCACCATCTCTGTCAGGGCCAGTGCAAGGATTAGAAGCATCCTAGGCCGGCCCTCTCACCCCCGTTACTGCTGTTGCTGCTCCTCTACAGAGCCTACATTGGCGGGACTGGCTTGGAAACTGTGATGCAGTGCTAATCTAAGCTCTGTGACATTGTGTTTCCGTTTCTGCCTTCTATTATCTGCTGCTTCCACTTGCCGTCCATGCATATTTCTGGTTTATGCAAATCGGAAGTCTGTATTGGAGGGGACAGAAGCGGCAATAGTAGAAAGCAGGAATTGTGACTCAGTGCCAGAGAGTTTAGGTGAGCACTGTGTTGCAGTTTCCAAACCGTTGCCACCACCACCGACCCCAGAGAGGGCTAGCAGTTGCTACAATAGTCATCCTCGGAGGGCAAGTGAACTAGGCAATGCCTAGTTTAGCTAATGGTAGCACCAGCCCTGATTTCTATCACCCCTCCCCCCACCTCAGCATCTCCATCTCCCCCCCTCCCCATCTACATAGTGCTTACTCAGGGTTTTCCTTGTGGGTTTATGGAGGTTTGGGGTAGAAGCAATCCCAGGACTCTCCTGCCCCAGTGCCAGCATGGATTCAAAGTTGCGGCTTTGACCAGTGGTAGTCTCATGTTACTATAGCTAGGGGTCATGCTGCCAAATAAGGCTGGTTTTAATTAAACAAAGATGCCATGCTAAGAACTTCTTATTCTCATTATTATATTTGGGATTCACAATTTTTTTTCTTAGCATTGTAGATGTGGAGGCCTTGATCAAGTCCAAATCTAGCAGGATTTCCATATCCCACCTACAAATCCCAAATTGGAATATTTGATGCTTAGATCAGACCAGGATCTGCAGGTTCTTTAGTTCTGCTAGAGTTCTAAGCAGAAGCATGCTGGAAGAGGCCAGGAATATTGTTAATGATGTTTCCTTTCCCTTTTTTTCTGAATTAAGGAGAACAATAATAAGATGGAGGGCATGAGATGGGTCCTTATTCCTAGTTGATATTAAGCATAGAAGCACACTTTTCTTCAGACTGGAAAAGAGATTTGTTCTGGAAATGAAGATTGGAGAGTTAGGAGCAGAATAGGAACAAAAAAGGAAAATAGGACTAGGGCATTGATATTTGAAAATAAAAACCTTCCACTCTTAATTTTTTAAAATTGCATAACAATTCATTTACATGCTCACTTTGGCATACTGTACATCACAATATGAGAGTAATATATTGGTTTTCTGTTGTGCTAGAGCATCTGCAAGAAGCTGCCTGCTTTCTGTGAAAGTATTCTGTCATTTTTGTTTTCAACTTCCAAAATGGCTTTTGTGATAGAGTGTTGTTTTTCTAATGATATTGCAACAGCAAATTAATTCCAAACAAGTGCGCAGAATAATCCCCCAAAAGAGAGAATAAATATCCCTGCAACAAGATAATTGGTAAAGTTAATGTTTAGTCTTACACTTATTTACACATTCATATTTTTTTATTACAGGCCATTTTATGAGCTCAATTAGTGCTATCTAGAAAGACAGCTATTGCTACGCTCCCCGTCTGGGACCCACACAGTGAGTGCGAGCCATAAGATCTAGCTTACTGCAGGCCGCTCAGGGCTTTCTGCTGGTCTATAATTGCTTTTGTGGCATACACACTACACTGAGAGGTAAAAACAAATGTCCCATATCGTGTTTTTATTCTTATTCTTCATATATTCCTTTAGATTTCCCGCATGCATTCCACTGTTGGCTTCAGTTTGATACGTGTTCAAATGCAAAAATGTCCTCGTAATACCTGAGGTCCATGTTGCTACTCTTCCTTCAAGTACATAAGTGTCTGAAAAAGAACATGGATGGAGTGAGTCTGTGGCCTCACTTAATACAACATTAGCATTTCTAATTAGTTTAGCTTCTAATTTTCAGATCATTAGGTAAAATAAATATTCAGATGACATGGTCCTTGATATATGGGAAAGTCTTTCTAAGTGAGTGGTCCATGGTCTGCCACACCTCTCTTCATTCCGGCATGTTTAGCAAAGTGCTGCTATACTATTAAATTAGCAATGCAGACACGACATTGCTTTGCATGAAATCCTTTGAGAAATCCTCCATAAATTACCTAAGTGTTTCCAAGATTAATGTGCAGAAGGAAACCGGATTGGAATTTAAATATAATGTAATAGGGTTTTATTATGATTATGGCTATTTTTAAATTGTAATAATACATTCTTTTAATTTCTAGCAGTCTTCAGATTAACTTCTTCTGACTTCCACAAATCAAACAGGCATGTTTATTCTATTCCTGCATGTGGAACTGTAAATGCAGTTGCCCTAAAAACATACTGATTTCAGAATAGATTTGCATAGATAATCTTATAAGATAGCTTCTCTCTCATAAGATAACTATGACATTTGATGTAGAGCTTAATAAAAAGCAAGACTGAGGGTAATTTTATAATGGGCTGCCTAGATCTCTGTGCGTAAATCTAGATATTTTGCTTATATACACAAGTAAATGACACGGTCATGATTCTAAAGATAAACGCACACCCGATTGCATGTACTTTCATTGTGAACATGCACAAGGGTGGAATTTGTTCAAAGCATGGGCAGAACATAAGGCTATGCAAGTAAATTATAAAATACTATAATTTGTACACATTCCTTTTTCAAATGTAGGTGCAGGCATTTACACCAGCCCTAGTGATTGCACCTTAAATTCATTAGCAATTTATGCTGGTATTTTTTATAAAGTATGCACATATTTAACTTGAAATAGACATGAAATATGCACAAAACATGTGCAATAACTACATGGGAGTTAACCGGGTAAGGCGGACCGGCCCGCCACCTCCGCTTAGCAGCCCCCCCCCCATGACATTCAGTAACAATTAATACACAACACCTATTTGGGAATCAAACTGGTCGCAGCTTTATTGACCCATTAACAAGATTAACAATAACCATCAACAATTCAACACAATAACTTTATCCCCCCCCCCCCAGGAAAGCGAACACTCACCAGCCATGTGGGCAGCAAAGTGATGCCGCTTCCGCTTCCGCCGTGTCCAGGCCCCGGCAAATTGCCTAGTCTCCCTCTTCCGACTTCGCCATATTATTAGCAAAAGCCTGAGGGACTGTCCGGGTCGGGGGTACCCCACCCCCGCCCTACTGCTTCGCTCCGGCTCCGGACCCCGGAAACCTCTGGGATCCCGCCACCCCCCCCCCCCAGCTGCAACACCCCAGAAAAAGCCCCAACCGGCAATCAAGCCCGAAAGAAGGGGGTGGGGTGGGGCGTCCGAACCCTCCGGCTGCAGTGCTGAAAAGGCCGGAGGAGCCACGAGGCTCCCATCACACCCCCCCCCCCCCCACGCGCCTACCTCACGTTCCTCCCATTGGCTCCCGACACATTAGTGCCCCACGGGAGCCAATGGGAGCCATGCCCATCGCCGGCCCGCCCCCGCGAACCCCAAACGAGCCCGCAGCGTCGCGCGGCCGGCCGCCCCCCCCGGTTAATGCCGGCCGTGCGCACATCGGGGGGCCCGCGGCCTCGCCATAACCGGGTAAGGCGGACCGGCCCGCCACCTCCGCTTAGCAGACCCCCCCCATGACATTCAGTAACAATTAATACACAACACCTATTTGGGAATCAAACTGGTCGCAGCTTTATTGACCCATTAACAAGATTAACAATAACCATCAACAATTCAACACAATAACTTTATCCCCCCCCCCAGGAAAGCGAACACTCACCAGCCATGTGGGTAGCAAAGTGACGCCACTTCCGCTTCCGCCGTGTCCAGGCCCCGGCAAATTGCCTAGCCTCCCTCTTCCGACTTTGCCATATTATTAGCAAAAGCCTGAGGGACTGTCCGGGTCGGGGGTACCCCACCCCCGCCCTACTGCTTGGCTCCGGCTCCGGACCCCGGAAACCTCCGGGATCCCGCCACCCCCCCCCCAGCTGCAACACTCCAGAAAAAGCCCCAACCGGCAATCAAGCCCGAAAGAAGGGGGCGGGTGGCTGGGGCGTCCGAACCCTCCGGCTGCAGTGCTGAAAAGGCCGGAGGAGCCACGAAGCTCCCATCACACACCCCCCATGCGCCTACCTCACGTTCCTCCCATTGGCTCCCGACACATTAGTGCCCCGCAGGAGCCAATGGGAGCCATGCCCATCGCCAGCCCGCCCCGCGAACCCCAAACGAGCCCGCAGCGTCGCGCGGCCGGCCGCCCCCCCGGTTAACGCCGGCCGCGCGCACACCGTGGGGCCCGCGGCCTAGCCATAACCTGGTAAGGCGGACCGGCCCGCCACCTCCGCTTAGCAGCCCCTCCATGACATTCAGTAACAATTAATACACAACACCTATTTGGGAATCAAACTGGTCGCAGCTTTATTGACCCATTAACAAGATTAACAATAACCATCAACAATTCAACACAATAACTTTATCCCCCCCCCCCCAGGAAAGCGAACTCTCACCAGCCATGTGGGTAGCAAAGTGACGCCGCTTCCGCTTCTGCTGTGTCCAGGCCCCGGCAAATTGCCTAGCCTCCCTCTTCCGACTTCGCCATATTATTGGCAAAAGCCTGAGGGACTGTCCGGGTCGGGGGTACCCCACCCCCGCCCTACTGCTTGGCTCCGGCTCCAGACCCCGGAAACCTCTGGGATCCCACCACTGGCTCAGGCCTCGCCCGACCTGAGCTGCCCCCCTCGGTCAAGCTGCGACCAGTGCCCCTATTCTTCAGCATATCTTCCAAGGCCTCTTGCCAATCATTGAGGAGCAAATCCATCCCCACCGGAGACAGATGCACTCCATCAGCCCTATACAAGCCAGTACACTCCACATCAACCCAGGAGTGCAAAATTTGACACCCCCCCTGCTCCCCCACCCATCTGCCGATTTGACGATTAATCTTCATCAACCCTCGCGACCACCGCCGCTGAACCTGGCAAGCTGGCCTCGGAATGATATCAGACCAAAGCAGAACTACCCCCGGGAACATAGTGAGTATCGCCCAAAGTCCTTAATAACAGTCCGAATCAACTGTCGGCAGGTCCAGGACACCAGGTCGTTGCCACCCAAGTGTATCAACAAGGCATCTGGTGCCCCGCTCATCCTGTAGTGGTGCCGCAGCAAAGGCAAGAGCTGAATCCATCGCAGTCCACACTCGCCCAGCCATGAGACGGTCACCCCGAATGCATCCAATCCCAGATTCCGCCCAACCGGGCGTGTAGCTGCTCGACGACTTGCCCAAAACACAAACGAGTGGCCCAGCACCCAGCAGTGACAAGATTCTGGACAAACTTCTGCAAAATAAAGAGAACCATAATTAGCCAGCCCCCCCCCCTCCACCTTTACAAGTGCACGTATCTGTGACACGCCCCTGACTTCCATCTACCAATGCGCCTAATGGCCTCCTCGGGAAACCCTAAGGCCGCCGCGCTTGTCACCGCCCCAAACCTAAAAGAGTGCGGCGCAAACAACCCCGCATCCTCTCCAAGCCATCGTAACGCTAGCCTCAGGACCGCTGTGAATTGAAACCGTGTAAGGGCCCTGGCAGCCCCTCCTATAGCCCGTAATCGTATCCACGTACCACGCCCCAACTGGTCCGTTTTGGAACGCGCTAGAGACTGACCCCGCACTCCTCCCATCTCACATGTTGGACCTGTAGTCCACCTAATCCAGCAGCCCTCCTTGAATCCGCAATCAATTCCCCACGCGGAAGGCGCCGAAAAAGGCCACAGAAAATACCGCCCGAAAAAGAATGCCCTCGAAGTCAGATGAAACCACCTGAGGCAAGGCCGAACACAAACGCTGAAGCAAAGCATAAGTAATGGGCAATCTGCCATCAACCGGAGATGGATAGGCTCGGACCCAACCCTGCAGGAGTCTACGCGTCAAGAAGCCCCCCCGACAGCCCCCCATCCCATTGCCTTGGCAAAGAAAGCAAACCCCGCCAGATTTCTACTCACCGTAGCACGAGAACATCCGGCAGCCTTCGCTGCCGAGACATACAAACCCGTAAGCTGATCAGGGGGTGGGCCACCGAGCCACCCGTGCTCCTCCAGGAAACCCGGCACCATGTCGCAGCCCCGCTTGTAAGCTGTCCACGTAGTAGCCGATACCGACTTCTGCAAGAGTTCAATCATCTCTAGAGGCCAATCTGCCATAAGTGATCGGGGACAGACCGCCCCTCTTCTTCTGCCTCCGGTGCCAGCTTTCGGAACAGCTCCCACTTAAAACGGGAAAGAGCATCAGCGACTTTGTTAGAACTCCCCGGAATATGCCGAGCCCTTATCACAGTATTCAATCTCAAACAAGCTAACACAACCTGCCTCATCAGGTCGGCCACCCGCCGGCAGCGAGGCGTGTAATGATTTATCACCGATACCACCGCCTCGTTGTTGCACCACCATACAATCCTACTATTGCTAACCTTGTCAGGCCACACAGCCAAAACGACAAGTATAGGGAATAACTCCAAAAAAGTTATGTTAGCTGTGAGACCCGCTTCCTTCCACGAACTGGGCCATTCCGCCGCACACCATGAGCCCCCAAAGTACACACCAAGGCCCAAACCTCCGGCCGCATCAGTGAACAATTGCAAATCCTGACTGGACATCTCCCTGTCCCTGAGTACCGTAATGCCATTGAAATCCCGCAAGAATTCATCCCAAATCACTAGATCGGCCCGCATGCTCTGCGACACCCGCAGACGGTGATGTGGTTTCGAGAGTCCAGCAGTGGCCGCAGCCAGCCGTCTCAAGAACACCCGACCCATCGGAATTACCCTGCAAGCAAAATTCAGGGACCCGATCAATGACTGCATCTCTCGCAATGTCATACGCTTGGAAGACAAGACATTCGCCACCAAGACCCGGAGTTTCAACAACTTGACCTCCGGCAGGCGGGCGACCATTTCCGCAGAATCTAGCTCTATACCCAAAAAGGTAAGTTGCGTCGTTGGACCCTCGGTTTTCTCGGTCGCCAAAGGGACTCCCCACGCCCGCGCCAGCTGGATCAAGCCGTCGAGCAATTCCTGACATTGCCCTGTCCTGGCTGCCCCGACAATCAGAAAGTCGTCCAGATAATGTACAACCTGGTCCAAGCCGATCTGTTTTACCAAAGCCCAATGCAGGAAAGTGCTGAAACGCTCAAAGTGTGCACAGGAGATCGAACACCCCATAGGCATACACCTATCAAAGTAATACCCGCCCTCAAAACGAAACCCTAACAACGGAAAAGCCGACGGGTGTACGGGTAACAAACAAAACGCCGATTCAATATCCGCCTTTGCCATCCAGCATGCCCTCCCACAGTTTCGGACGAGGTCAACGGTGGAGTCGAAAGATGCGTACCGGACCTCGCAGAGACTTTTGGGGATCAGGTCATTAACCGATGCCCCGCTAGGGTAAGACAGATTATGAATGAGCCTGAATTTTCCGGGCTCCTTCTTTGGAATTATCCCCAAAGGGGACACTACAAAATCTGCAAAAGGCGGCTGCTCGAACGGTCCCACTACCCTCCCCAAGGCAATCTCTTCCGCTAACTTGTCCCTCACGACACTGGCAAAGCACCGCACCGAAGGCACATTCCGTACTGCGCTCACAGCCACCCGTCCAGACGTCGGAAGCCGAAACCCATCCTGAAAACCCCCCTCCAAAATAACCCTGTCCTTTTTTCTAGGATACCTACTCAAGCATTCCCGGAACGCCTCGAGCCTGACAGGAGTCGGGGCTATTCCCCGCCAGCTCTCATTGTTTCGAGGGGGGCAAGCCGGCTCTGCCCGTACTTCTCTTAACACATTTGAGGGCGGAATGCCCCCCATTACAGACTGAACACGCGTGCCAGAATTTACAGTCCGTAAAGGGGCAGGAGGACTTGTTGAAACGCCAACACACGTCCCCTGCGCCCCCCCTCCCACCGCTTTTTGCCCCGTCGCGGACTCGCCCACCCGAAAGGGCCGCGGCGCCCCCGAAGCAATGACCAACCCCCCTTTCGCACCACTCACTGACCCACCAGTTGTTCTGACCGACATCTGCGTGAGCCATAAATTAATATCCGGGGTGCCCCACGAGAGCGACCGATTCTCCTCCATCTTATCACGGAACTTTTCATCGTAGTTGAGCCAAGCCCAACCCTCGTGCAATTGAGAGGCCTCCAGGATAGAGTCCGCATAAGCTAATAGCATCCCATACTGTTCAGGATGAACATGCCCCCAAACACTGGCTAGCCGCAGAAAGGCACGCGTCCAGTTCGTCACATTACGTGCGACACGGCGCACTCTCCCTGCCTTTTCGTCCGCTTTCCTCTTCCGCCTGCTGTCCCCGGAACGCTTGCGACCCTCAAGCAACCAAAATATGTCCACGTAACGGCGCTCCTGTATCTTTCGCCTCAATTTTTTCGCCACACCTTCCCAAAGCTCCGAGAACGCCGCCACTGTAGGCACCGGCCCCGACGCACCCCCCACCCCACCCTTGCCGTCCTCAAACCGGGATGATGGTGTCGAAGACCCCGAAGATGAAGACATAAGAACATATAAGAACATAAGATATGCCATACTGGGTCAGACCAAGGTCCATCAAGCCCAGTATTCTGTTTCCAACAGTGGCCAATCTAGGTCAGACGACCCAGAATCCGATGGCCGACACCGACGGCGCGCATGGCGCCGCTTTTTCTTAGCCGGCCCCCTCCCTGAACCGTCAGTCGACGCAACCACCTCCATAACCTGCCTGATAGACTCACCTGCCATTCTATCTGCCTCCGCCGGCGCTGTAACGGCCCCCTGCCATTCCGAAGCTGCGGTCACCACACCATGCGCCAGTTCTGCTGTATCCTGAGGAAGGGGTGTCTCCTCCGCTCTCCGGGATAGTCCAGGCCACTGAGTTCCGGAGAACTGCCATCCGGGAGGTACCTGAGGAGAGAAAAAAGGAAAAGGCGCCGGGGCATCCGCCACGGGCCAAGGCTGCTGCCACACCCCTGGCCAATCCGCCCTCGAGGGGCCTTGTCCTCCACTCTGCCAATGTTCCCAACTGGGTGAGACGCCCCCGCTGAGAAACCCCGGCCCACCCATGTAGCCCCGCCAACCCTCCCAAGTGCTAGCACTCACCCCCCCAGTTGGATGGAGGACGCCCCTGGAGGAACCTTCCCCCACCCTTGAGCCCCCCACTGGCATGTGTGTCTGTCCGTGCCCTAGTGCCTCGCTGTCCGGCCCAGCTGAAGCCGTGGCCATGACCGACAGTGCTGCCCGCCCAGCCTCCATAGATGTGCCCATTTGGGGAGGCTCCCCCGCATTACCCAGGACCGGCGTGGGACCATCCCTGTCCCCCGCGCCCCCTCTGGAAGTTCTACCCCTGGCTGATGTATTGCTGACAGCACCCGTGCGCCCTGCTGACCTGGGCACTTGCGCCCTGCGCCTTCCAGCACTACGCCCCCGAGCCACCCCGTCTACCTGCGCACCCCGACCGCCCAAGGACACCCGCCCCCCTTCATCTGCATCTCGTGCCGCCCCTGCCCCTGAGGAGCCCCCCGCCCTGCTACCTTTCTTGCCCCCTTTTTAAGCTGTCTACCCATCCCTAACAGAAACCCCTGCTAAGCAAATTCAAACCCCTTCACAATTATTAGATATAATTTTTTTTTGTTTTGCTAAACCTCTTACAACAAAGGACGGAGTGCCAAACTCACCCCCACCAGAAATATCGCCGCTGAAGTCTTACACCTCACCACATGGCCCGTGCTGCAAAGTCCCAACGCGTCCGAACCCTCCGGCTGCAGTGCTGAAAAGGCCGGAGGAGCCACGAGGCTCACATCACACCCCCCCCCCATGCGCCTACCTCACGTTCCTCCCATTGGCTCCCGACACATTAGTACCCTGCGGGAGCCAATGGGAGCCATGCCCATCGCCGGCCCGCTCCCGCGAACCCCGAACGAGCTCGCAGCGTCACGCGGCCGGCCGCCCCCTGGTTAACACCGGCCGCGCGCATGCCGGGGGACCCGCGGCCTCGCCATTATAAAATTCCCTTCCATGAGGCTGGTCCTATGGAAAAGGCACAGCTGCATGTGCTGTAACAATAATCACAATAATAATGACAGCCCTTATTTTTATAGCGCTATTGGACATGCTGCACTGTACAGTAGTGATAAGAATTTATGTCCCTACCTCAAAGAGCATACAGTTGAGGTGCTGTGAGACAGAAATTCGAAGTTTGCCTCTCCCAGTTATTGGGTTGGGTTAAGATTGGGTACTCTACGGATTGGCGAAGATGGGAAGATGGCTGCTACTGCAATGGTGAACTCTGATGGCTCCGAGGATATATTTTGGAGAACGTGTCCAAGGTTTTCTGCAGGCACAATGGAAAGGAAATCACAATAGAGCTTTACAGATGTTTTTTTAAAAAGAATTATAAACACATTTGAAAAGAAAAAAAGCAATTCATATACTCCTTCCGAGTTGCATTTCTCTTGTTACATATACCAGTTGGCCTCATAATGAGATTGGGTGAATGGCATTTGAGGACTCATGTTTTTCCAAGGACTACAGAGGTACAACTTAAAGAAAATGGAATATATTTTATCCACAGCTAACAAAGAAAATTATGCTGTTGCTGTTGTTAAGTGCCATTAAGCTGATGTCTGCTCATGGTGACCCTGTAGATAGTTGTCCTAAACTGTGTTTGGTCTTCAGTCAGGTGGCTAATTGTTGATAAAATGGCACTCCCACAGCAGTTGTTATTGTATTGATCCTCTGCATTGCTGGTCTTCCTCTTTTGTGTTGACCTTCATCCTTGCCAAGCATGGTGTCTTTTTCTAATGATCTTTCTCTTCACAAGGGGGTTCTTTTAAAAGCCCTATTCATGCTTTGGATGTCTGAAAACAGGCATACAGATGTCCAAAGCATGGAGACATCCCCAGTCCATTGACATCCAAGTAGGAATGGGAGCTTGCTGTAAACATGTCTAGGGTGTTCCCAAGCACCTGGACATCCTCGCCCAATTTCAGAAACTCCCTCCATGTCTCAAGCCACATCCAAGTTCATACCTGCTCCAGGCATGATTAGGCACCGTAAAAGTGCGCAGTTTGCAAACCAAACATCCAGAGGGTGTGGAGAAGTAAGAAAACTCATATCCCCCATGTTGACAGTGAACAATGATGGGGAATGAGGGCTCTTGTTTTTATTTTACCATGCTGATGGACATGCCCTTATGCAAGCTAGCATGAGATAGGGTAGTGGAAGAAGACGCACAAGCTATAGAGGAGCATGCCTTGGCCAGTGCTTTGATGCCAAGTGAGTCAGCTGCCTCAGTGTCTTTACTTGTGTGGTTGGCAACTGTGAATGTTGGAGCCTTGGAGTGTCTGTGCTGGCATCTACTCCTCTACAACTGGGTTTGAGAAAAAATTCCCCATTTGAACCATCCAATAATGCTGAGCGTGTAAAGTTGAAAACTTCTTTGATGAGTCATTTACAGTTTAAATTTGAGACACTGTGAAATGGACTGTGTCCTTTGCAATCTTCCCTGTCTTCTCAATGTACCTTAGTACTAGAGAGCCTAACACAGTCTATTCAGGTTTTAGACCAACAGAAGCAGGAGGTTGTTTTATTGTCTATGAGGCTTACTCAAGTGGAAACTAAATGTTCTGACTTGGCCTTATTAATGATATTTTCAGTGTTCATCAGAAGCTTGAGGCTTTGGAGTTAGGAAGAGGAATCTTCATATTTTAAATGTTCCATGTGTTCCTATGATTTCTCCTAAAGAGTTATTGAGGAGTTATGTTACTTCTGTTTTGAAGATTTCCCAAGAATCAATACCTCCATTATCTAGAATGTTTTATCTTCCAGTGGTCAAGAAAATGAAAAAGGAGTTTGTGACATCCTCTCCTGATCCAGAGCTTTCTTTTGATTCTTTGTATTTTACAGCATTTCTTGAGAAATCTGGAACCAAATCAAAGATGATTGCAATTTATTGATAACTGTTGCTTTAGAGCCAGACCGGGCTTGACTGTTGAGATTATTCTTTAAGACTAAGGATGAGGTGTTTATGGGTTTCCATATTTGGATGTTCCCAGATGTCTCAAATGCAACTCAAAAACACGGGAAGCAATTTCTTCTATTATGCCTTAAATTTCAGCAGATGGGTGGTTTGTTTTTCTTATAGAACCACAGAAACATGACGACAGAAAAAGACCACATGGCCTTTCTAGTCTGCCCTTCCATATCAACCACTACAACAGTTCCCTTTTTTCCTTTAGAGATCCTCTGTGTTTGTCCCATGCTTTTTTGAATTCAGATACTGTCTTCATCTCTACCACCTCCACTGGGAGACTATTCCACGGATCCACCACTCTTTCCGTAAAGAAATATTTCCACATATCACTCCTGAATCTATCTCCTTTCACCCTCATCCCATGTCCCCTCATGTCAATCAAAAGAGGCTCTCCTCCTCCTGTGCATTTATGCCATGGAGGTATTTAAATGTCTCAGTCATATCACCTCTATCCTGCCTTTCCTCTAAGGTGTACATATTAAGATCCTTAAGTCTGTCCTCATATGCTTTATAATGTAGACCACTAACCATTTTAGTAGTCAACCTCTGTACTGACTCCAGCCTGTTTATATCCTTTTGAAGGTACGGTCTCCAGAATTGGACAAAATACTCCAAATAAGTTTGCACCAAAGACTTATACAAAGGCACTCTAACCTCCCTTCTTCTGCTGGCCATTCCTTCCTCTCCCTATGCACCCAAGCATCCTTCTAGCTTTTGCCATTGCCTTTTCTACCTGTTTAGCTACTTTAGGAACATCAGACACAATCATGCCTAGGCCCTGCTCTTTAATGGACAAAAGTACTTCACCCCCCTATACTATATTGCTCCCTTGGATTGCTGCAGCCCAAATGCATGATCTTGTATTTTTTAACATTAAATCTCAGCTGCTAAATTCTAGACCATTCTTCAAGCTTATCTAGATCCCTCCTCATGTAATCTACACCTTCCTGGGTGTCTACTTTATTGCAGATTTTTGTATCATCCGCAAAGAGGATGATACCCATGTAAATGTTCAAGTATTGTAGGGTTAGTTATACCTTTTTGGAGCTCAGTTGTCATATACAGTTTATTATGAATAAGGATTTAGAATGTCCAATACAGATCTCATTAATTTATTTTACATTTCTTATATACCGCTTTTCATGATATCAAGGTGGTTTACATTGAACAAACTGAAATTACATTGAACAGGGCATTATAACTTGGAGATAACTATTTTACAGGGAACATGGGCTATGGAGGGTTAAGTGGCTTGCCCAAGACCACAAGGAGCACCTGTGGGACTAGAAACCCTAGTCCTTCTGGCCCAAGGTTGCTGTCCTCTAGTGGGATTTGAACCCCTGACCTTCTGGCCTGAAGTACCTTGCCCCAACCACTAGGCCACTCCTCCACTGGACCTGCCCTATAGAGTGGATGGAGCAATGATGACCAAGTTAAAAAATTGTATTGCAGATTCGTCTCATTTCCTTGACAGAATTTCCTTTGATAATTGTCTTGATTCTTCTTTAATTATAAATATTTCTTTAGTATTTTTTTATGTTATGAATGAGTTAATTCAATTAGAGTGTGATTCTAGAACATCCATCTCCAGCCAGCAGAAATATCTAAATTGAAAATGGGCACGTTATAGACCCTGTTCCAAAACCACGGGTATAGACGCACCCATGTTTCCGGAATCGGGAGATATACATTTCCAATGTGGCATGAACAACATGTCTGGGGAAACGTGCGCCCTTGTAGTTATAATGGGACATGGGTATATACAGCAAATGGCCTGTATGGCCCCATGCTCATCATATTCCTAAAAGATAGATATTTCTGATGATTCCAGTCACCGCCGCTGCAGGAAAATGTTCATCTCCTAAACTGATGCAAACAACACATTAATACTGATGAAACAGATCTATGTATGCAAACCAGACTATAGATAGATAGATAGATATACCTGTCTGTTGCATGTCCATAACACTACAAGATTATCTAAGTGCACATAAGCTAGTTTAAAAGCAAATGGAAAGTGAGATGTTTGACCTGACAGACCCTGCAACAACATATGCATGGCATTTGATGAACAACTTAGTTATACATGAAGTGGTCATCGCTGTAAACAGTATTTGCAATGCTAAGAATGGGCCACATAACATGAAGGCAGATCTCTACAGCTACATGTCAAAATATATCCTTGTCTATGATAGGAACACAACAGGATGAGATCATGCTACAGTGCAAACATCAGCGATACATGCCCAAAAGCACCGTCATTTGTCCTGACAAATGTGTACAATGTTAGAGCCTTCTGAAGGTGCACTTGGAGACGTATCAGTGCTGTTTGCACTGCAGCATTTCCCCACTGGTCAGTCCCATGGTCCAGGTACTGGCCAGGCATACATGGCTCCCCAAAGTTGCAGATTAGCATACCTGCAGCCCTCATACCACACACACTCTCTCTTGCTTGCGGTCAGATATAACACAGCTCTGCCATGACCATGCAACTGCTGATAATAGATCACAGCATGGCATTTCAGAACAACACATCTGATCTGCATTTCTCAGCCAAGCGTGATTCTACTCCGTACTAACTTGCATACCATCCCTACTTCTACATTCCCATTTGTCCAATCATAGTCATTGTTAGGGAAGCCCAGAATAGCCCCTTTAACACAAACAGCAAATACCAGCATAGCCAGAATAAAAGCTATTGCAGTGCTGCATTTTTCTGTAGGGGTGTCTTTTATTATTACCCAACCCTACAAATGTCCCTCACTGGTGCATTCTATTCTTTACAACTGCATCTTGTGTTCTTCCAGACAGCAGACTCACCAGTTCAATACAGACTTGTCACAGCCATTCTTCACTATGGGATGTGTTGAAGATCAGAGCAGGAAATCTTCTAAGTCTCTGCCATATTCCACCTTGCTGCTGGCATAGCTTGGGCATCCACGGGTTACACTTAGAACATACATGGGCCTTCCCTGAATACGCTTTATACAGCTCTGCGGCTTGCCACACCCCCATTCTGCCCCATTCACCCACGTTCTGAGATCCCTGGGTTTAGCGTATGTACGTGCAAGGCTGAATCATTTCAGAATACGGTTCTAGACTTTTTCATGAGAAAACATCTATCCCGCATGTCCAGGCAGCCTATTTGCATTTCTGAATGACCTCCTCATTGTTTTTCTTCTGTGATATTTCTTTTTTTTTTTTTAACACAAGAGTTTTATTCTTGTATTAAAATTTAAAATACCCATAAATTAAAAAAAAAAAAGAAAATAGCATGGCTTGGACAAGAATCTTGTCTAGGTCCTTCATAGCCGTTTTGACAAGAAAAATACATCGTCAGATTTCATGACTATTAGTTGTTTCTTTCTTGATATAACACATCTTGAACTTCTGAGAAAGCCATGAGCTAAATCCATTGTCCCTCCCCTTAAATATAAGGCTTTCGCAAAATTCTCCCAAATTTCAAACCTTTGACTCACAATAGTCTGATCACAAATCATACTTAGGTGAACAGATGTAAATTGTGCCACAACCCGTTCCACTTTCCCAACTTTCTCCACCAGAATTCCCAATTGCATTTCCCAGGCCTGAATTTGGGAATGTATACCCAAAGTTAATATTGCAAAAGAGAAAATAGAATGCCTAAAGAAGACATACAACTCCAAATACTATCCAACATGATCAGAAGAGGATTAACAGAAGGTCATTTCCTTGAGAAGCTTGTTATCACCCTCATTATTTCATCCTAGATGATATTCCTATTCCCAGTACTAAGGAGCTCCAGTGTCTGCCTTCACAAAAGTGTGGGGATGACTCTTTCCATCAGAATCCATTCCAGTCCCAGGCTTAAAATATGCACCTGTCATATCCTAGGTGCCCTGTTATAAAATTACTTTTACAATCTGAATGTATTATTAAAGAAACTAACTCTGGGGGAGGGGGTTATTTTGCAATAGGGAACCTAAAAAACATTGTAAATAAAATATTATATGCCCATTTTATAACGACAATCAAAAATACAGAGATACCTTTATGCTAGGAGAATTATGCAACGATTTTAGATCTCCTGCCATTCACTGGATCGCTAGCACATTTACTTAATATTCCTAGGGAAATCATGCAAGCCTAGCTTATAAAAACTTTTACAGCTAAGCAGAATGCCATCATCATTGATCCCAACATAGTTGGTTTTTTCTTTTAGCAATTAAATGCAATCTTTGCAAAGCTTACAGTACAAAAACAGCCCAAAAGTAGCTTGTCAAAGCAGTTCATTCATTCTTTTAAATTCACACAGCTCACTAGTGTATAGTTCCATATAGCACAGCAAAGCAATCCATGCCCTTATTTGTATTGATTTATTTATTTAACAGGTTTTCTATACTGCCTTATCCTTTAGTCATAGCAGTTTACATTGTAACTTCAAACAGTTTACATAATAGCAATGATACAGGGTAGGGGAAATTGGCATGTGGGAGTTTCAGAACAATTTAACTTATATACATAGAAGTCTATTCCAATCTGTACATCCAGCCCACTGTGCGTCCGATCGGAACTGGACACACAGAGGTAGACGGGATTCAGATCCCGCGGGGCACATCTAGTCCCTGCGGGATCAGAATCGTGTCTAGGCCTGTACGTGCAGGCCAGGATCTGATTCCCAATAACCTGCATGTACAGGCCTCTGCTCAGCTAACGCAGTCAGGTTCCTGAAGAGAGCCGCGGCACCATGGTGTCCTGTTGTCTTGGAGCTGCGATCCCTGGCCGCAACCACTTTTTTCATTCCCCGCAGCCTGATCTCCGATTTTGCCACCCATGGCCAGGGTCGGACTGCGGGGACTCTCCTGCACCCCCTCCAATCTTTGCTGCTGCTCGGGCCTTCCATCTCCTGATGTCTAAGGGAACTTATTACACCTCAGAGGTGGAATAAGCTCCCCATCTAGTCTGCTGGCCCCGGACGTAGAGGGCCGACATCAGAATCGGCCCTATACATCCGGGGCTTTGGAACACCTACTGCCCGCCGTAACTCCGCCTCCGCATTGCCTCCTTCCCAGCCCCATATAACCTCCCCGTACAAACTCCTTGTTCATAGAGGAAGTCTTTGGATGGTGATGGCAGGGGGCGAATAGTGGGATAGAATAGACCCCATAGCTTATATAGATCATATACATTGTTTGGTGGAGAAGGCTTGAGAGTGGTTAGCTAATGTGGCTATAGATCATCCCGGGGCCAGGGGCACTATGCACTAGGTGATGCTATCAAGTAGTTTCTTTCTGAAGTCCTTAATGTCAGTGATGGCTCTTAGGTCATCCGGTAGGGAATTCCATTGGGATAGAGCAGCGAGGAAAAATGGCCTTCTGGAAGTGGACTGTTTAGACTTAATATGGCTGGCTGAAATCTTTTTGGCATGCCAAATCCAACAGTTCAGGTCTCTCCATTTCGACAGTCCTGTGTGTCAGAGATTTATCCTCTGTCTTGGCCCTTCTTCCAGATAGCAACTATCATAAGCACATATATTGCCTTTTTAAAATAGATTCTCAGATTCATCCCAGTACTACACAAATGATCTCACAAAATGTAATATTTAATAAACTTGCTTAACCTCTCTTCATATTTAACAGCAACGTGGTGTACATAAATAATTAAAAACAAACATAAAACACAGGTGAAGTGGCATTTTAGAAGGGACATCTAGGAAGAATCTTGGACTTCCATAGAATTTCCAGAAGAGTGGCAGCAGTGCCTTCCAAAGTCACTCAGTCTTCACCAGTGGTGGGCTTTAGCCAGTTTGGCCCAGTTCATGTGAACTGGTTCCTGCCATGGGCCACACTTGCTGAGCCAGGCTGAAAGTGATATACTGATGTCAGTGCTGCACCGGTGGGAATCCCCCACCCGCCAGTGGTTTGACAGTATCGGGGGACCATGGCATCAGGAGAAGCCCCCGATGACATCAAACAACTGGCGGGTAGGGGGATCGGGCCAATGAGCCACCAGGGAGTTGCTGCCCTGCAGTGGCCACCAGCAGCCTGAATGTGCAGCACTAGCAACACAAACATGTGCTGTGCTGCCACCCACTCGGATCCTTCAGTGCTGGGATTGATCCAAACTGGCTCCTTGTTGGATCGAATCCTGCCACTGGTCTTCACTGTGAAAAATACATATCCTAATATCCAGTTCTGGAGAGGAACCACATGCAGATAGCAAGAAACAGGAAACACTTTTGACTGCCTTTAGAAACGCTGCGGTCCGATGGCTTTTAAGGCAACACAGCTGCAGGAGCAAAAGAAAAATGCTCCCGTGGATGTTTACAGTGTTTGCAGAGGATTAGTAAGTGAGGAAGGTTTCAGGCACCCTTAAAGATTGTGTGTCCTCGACAGGGGCGGCCGAAGGGGGGTGCAGGGCCATATGTGGAGATTAATTGTGGGCCTCATTTGCATAAACATTTGCATAATATTAACATGCACTTTTAGTAAACATGCCTCTTAACAAGTGTCTGGATAAAGATAGACTAACAGATTTCTACATTACTATATTGCAGTGACAACCGCCAGGCCCATTAGGAAGTACTATAAACACTGACCATTTAGAACTTATAGCAAATCCACCATATCATAACAGCACTACCAGGACTCACAAAGCACCAAACCCTACCTATCAAAAGGCAACACTGCAGATATTAAACCAATACATCTTAGAGAATACCAATACATCTCACTGGGGGAAAGAGAACAAGTGGGACTGTCAAACAGAAACTACATGAACAGAATACCTCAGCTTGGCTACACGTGCAGAACATAGACCATCACCACACAAAGAACAAGGGATCAAAATTTAGAAATAGGAAGATAATAATTAAGCTGGGAATCCCAAAAGGTCCAGTATTGTTCTCTCTGATTCAGAAAAGCCTCCTGATTCCTTTGACCCACTGTGTTGGCAGGATGTATATCCAATTTCTACGTAGTGTTAATCCACTGGTGCTTTTCGCTTCTTCATAGTCAAAACATTTCTGTACTCAGTAAGAAGAACTTTTGCAGATGGCTTAGTATGGCAACATACCTTTGAGCAGGTACCTGTAACGACATAAACCACCAAATAGGATAAACCTTCTTCCTTCCATACAAGTTATACACATCCCCAGTCATTGTGTGTGAATAAGAGTTTTCCATCTCATATTCAACATAAAAAGAGCATTTCTCACATAGACCTGAGATAATGTGGAAGGTTGGGCGCGCTCTAGGGGTAGATATGATTTTACTATCTGAATTCTAATATCACATCTCTGAGTATATGCAATACACAGTTGCTCAGAGATGACCTCATGTAATGTATGAACATGACAATGTTTGTGAATAGCCGACACTATTGCCACTGAATTGTTGGCAGACTATAAGACACAAACATGGGATGCTTTTATATGGGTTGTTTGTAAATATGTGCATTTTTTACCATTGGGTTGCATAGCACCTTAAAAACTTAAGGGCATGTTTACTATGTGTTAAAACATAAAAGTGTGAGAGATGGCATACACCACATTAACTGCTGGAAAATGCCTGGCATGTCCCCCTGCAGTTACCACATGGCAATGCATCTCAGCATGCTAACCGGCAAGCACATCTAATGTGAGTGTACTTACCGCTACTCATTGGTGCTAAGTGCCAGTGATGCCTATTCTAACTGTGATAGGCTGTCAGTGCCCCTCTCTGCCGCTAACCCACCAAGTCACCACCCCATCCTGCACTAAGTAGTTAGTGAGGCACTTTTACTGAGCTGTCCTGTGCTAAGTCAGTGTGAAACACTAAGAGGCCAATTCTATTCTGGCTGTCCAGCCCCTGTGCAGCCCCTCAGAATATGGGCGTACAGCCGTAGCACCCAATTCTGATCCCGTGGAGGCTAGATATGCCTGTGGGATCAGAAATGGGTCTATTGGCCTAGACATGCAGGCCGGGCCCTGATTCTGATGGGCTGCATGCCCAGCAGATCCCTGGCTAGCACAGCCAGGCTCCTTAATGGAGCCACAGTGCCATGGCATCACATTGCTATGGCACAGCGGCTCCATTTTGGAGCTGCGATCCCTGGTTGATGACCCAAATTGCTCTTTCCCTGCAGCCCGATCTCCGATCCTGCCTCCAGAGGCCAGGGTTGGGTTGCGGGGTACCCTCCTGCACCCCCTCACCGTTTTGTTCTGGTGTGGCGTGGCACTGTGGTCCCCCGGCGTCCATGTGGACTTATTCCAACTCAGAGGTGGAATAGTCCCCCGTCTACATGGCCAACCCTGAATGTACAGGGCTGACCTCAGAATTGGCCCATGCATTTGGACTGCAGCAATCCAAGGTAGCAATATAGTACAGGGGGTGAAGTACTTTTGTCCACTAAAGAAGAGCGGGACCTAGGCGTGGTTGTGTCTGATGATCTTAAAGTAGCTATACAGGTAGAAAAGGCGACAGCAAAAGCTAGAAGGATGCTTGGGTGCATAGGGTGAGGAATGGCTAGCAGAAGAAAGGAGGTGATAGTGCCTCTGTATAAGTCTTTGGTATGACCTCATATGGAGTATTGTGTGCACCTTCAGAAGGATATAACTGCATCTTCAGAAGGATATAAACAGGATGGAGTCAGTACAGAGGGTGGCTACTAAAATGGTTAGTGGCCTTCATTATAAAGTCATGGCTGTACAGTGCTGCGTGCGTGGCACTATATAAGTATTAAATAGTAGTAGTAGTAGTAGTAGTAGCATATGAGGACAGACTGAAGGATCTTAATAGGTACACCTTAGAGGAAAGGCGGGATAGAGGTGATATGATTGAGATGTTTAAATACCTCCGTGGCACAAATGTTCAGGGGGAGAGCCTCTTTCAATTGAAAGCAAGTTCTGCTATGAGGGGACATGGGATAAGGGTGAAAGGAGAGAGATTCAGGAGTGATATGCGGAAATATTTCTTTACGGAAAGAGTAGTGGATCCTTGGAATAGTCTCCCAGTGGAGGTGGTAGAAATGAGGACAGTAACTGAATTCAAAAAAGCATGGGACCAACACAGAGGATCTCTAAAGGTAAAAGGGGACTGTTGTAGTTGCTGATATGGAAGGACAGACTAGATAGGCCATGTGGTCTTTTTCTGTCATCATATTTCTATGTTTCCATCTGGGGAGGCAGTTCAAACATAGGAGTTATGAAAGGGAAAATGACCAACCCTTTCCCAGTCTTCATCTTTAAAATTTAGTTTTAAAAATTTTTAAGCTGAAACCAAACTGGATCTTGCTGCTGATACATTTAGGTCACAGTATGTTCTTCAGAATATCAATCACTTGCATAAATATAACTGAGAAGGTTCACATGCCAGCTGCTGCTTTCCTGATCTCTTGTAAATGCCTGGCATTTTTTTGATCTCAGACCTAATCTACTAATGGCCTTCTCAGATGGTGATTGCTTTGAAGTGCAATTCTGATTTTATTAAAGTGGTGCAATAAGAGCACCAAGTATTGCATTTGGGATTGAATAAGATGACGTTGGTTCTAAAATCAAAACATGCCTTTTATTTTTAGGCCTCTCCTTGCTGTTGCCACCAATAACATCTGATGATAAGTCCTAATTTCAAAAGTCTTGTCATGTCCACAGAATGAAGTAAGATCCTAAGAAAACGGGAAGAGGGGTTATCTAGAAAGTGCACAAAATGAGTAATGTCAGCTACAGGTACTCATGAACTTAATGTGGCAGAAACAGCATCTCATACTGATCACTACTACCTAACTATATTTGACTAAGTACCAAATGAAATGCACAAAAACTGGTGTCATTTTTAGAGACTTCATCTAGTGTAAATGCCCAAGTGTAAATGCCCATGATCTCACAATAGCCACGATTGCTGCTGGACTTGTATCTTTATAAAACTGGATGAAAATAGGCACCATCTTGCATTCTAAACTGAGGCACAATGTTATAAAATTGCTCTACATATGTCTTTACAAAATACAAGTGTGGATCCAGCAGCAATCACAGTTGCATTGAGGTTGGAGGTATTTATCACTGCTTAGAAGCAGGGATAAATGCCTGCTCATAGAGTACACAACTATGGGCCCGATTCTGGGACACGGGTTGCAGGGCTGCACGTCCCAGTAGGCCCAATTCCCCCTCAGCTCTCCCCATATGTCCTGAGCAGCAGGACAAGGAGAACCAGTGTGGGGAGTGGGTGGGATCCGGGCGGAGCAGGAGTGGGCCAGCCCGGTAGGCTGTACAGGGCCAATTCAGGTCGCGGCCCTGTATGTCCTGCTGGGTAAAATGGGACGTGCTACTTAGTCCACCTCGAAGGTGGAATAAGCAGCACTGACCGGTAGGCCAGCCATGGGTCGGCCGGTGGGGAAGAGGGGGGCCGACGTCATGGGAGTCAGGGGCGCCTGCAGGGAGGACATCCCTGTAGGCGGCAGAGGCATGCTGGGCCATCCACGGGCCCGATTCTGTGCACCGCAGGAACGTGTTGCTCCCATGGTCCAGAATCGGGTTCTTATTGGCAAGTCTTCCTCGTGGACATCCGGATGTCCCCCTCCCTGAATTGGGCTCCACGTGTGTAGATTAACTTATTTTATAATCATGTGCATAATTCACTGCTTCACCTGTGTTCCACCTCAACCATGCCCCAGGCAACACCTACAGTAAAGGTAAACATATTCATGCCACCATGCAGGCTATAACTCCTGAGCTAATTCTACTTATGCATATTGCAGGCTATTTTAAAAGCCCCTCCACGTGTACATGGCAGCATTTAGACATGTAGAATAGAAAGTGTGTTTAAATGTGAATTTAGAAAGCCACTGTTTATACCTAGAGATCCATACCACACAGAGATTTCAAGGGGTGTGGTGGAAGCGCGGTTTGGGCATGGCTTGGGTGGGCCAAAAACTGTACATGTATTCCTCATTTTGCAATGGGTTTTACGCCAGCTCTGAGGTACATAAAGGTTTTTAGAAAGAACTGTTTAGGCCCCAATTATTTATTTACTCTTCAAAAATGAAAAGAACTGAGGCATCAATCCATAAATGTCAACACTTACATATACAGGTTTCCAAAAAGGCTTGGCTACACATGGACGTGCCAGCACTTCCCATTGGAAGTTGCAAAATTGCCACTTCCACATGGAAGCTGTCATGTTTCATGTTGCTCGGCTTCCCCATGTGTAGGTTTGCGCAATGGCTCCTCCCACTGTGTGTGGATGCAAAGTCACGTGCATTCCTGCATGTCCTTTGGCAGAGCTTTTAGTAAAATACTGCCCCCTGCCTCCACATTCATACCTCATTGTCTCTTGTCTCACAATTACATTCTATCTAAAATGAGGCTCATTGCCACATACTTGCTAAAATGACTTTTTCAAATTACCTTCTAAGGGTTCACTGAAAACCAATCAGCTTGCATCCTTCGAGGACTAGAGGTTACTCATCTTATTCATACCTTGTGCTGGCTTCCAGAGCCCATCACAACTATTACTATACACACAACACTGAACATTCATGAATTCAATATACCTTATACGACTGCAGTATAATGTGTTTATAACTTTTTATACAACATTGTAATATAGACTGAAAGCTATATCTCTTGAAATGCTTTTAAAGGGTACAAAGTGTTATTCTGTAACATTATCACTCTTCTGGGAGGTAAAATTAAATGCAAGGCTCCCACCACAATATAAGGAAGCCAAGACATTGTACCCAGGGCCAGCCCTAGGCATGTGCAGGCATGTCTCCTTCACATGGTTCCACTCCCCAAGGATTCCCACGGCACTGGCTGGCTTAAGAGGTGAGCCACTGAGGCCCAAAACCCGCCTTGCCAGCTGACCTCTGCATAGGTGTGGGAGCGTTTTGCTTCGCTTCCATGGCTGTGCTAAGTTGCAACCTCCAACACCGCGGAGTCTGTAGAACTGAAGCAGGGCACTTACTGTCTTGCAGAAGAAATAGGAAGTGCCCTGGTTTCACTTCTATGAACTCTGCAGTGCTGGCAGCTGCAACTTAGCATAGCCACGGGAGCGAAAAGCAAATGCTCCCACAGCTGTGCAACAAATGCAGACTGTGGCAGTATCGTGGGGGAGAAGGTGACTAGAATAGGTGAGTTTTATGCTGAGGAGAGGTACTAGAGTGGGGAACTAGGACTGGAAATGGGCTGATGCTTCGGGAATTGGGCACTGGGACTTGAAGGGTGATGATGCTGGGTGAGACTTGAAGTGGAGGGCTGACACTGGAAGAGGATTGCTGGAGAACTAGGGCTGGAAATGAACTTGATGTATTTTTATTTAACTAATCTTATATACTGCTTTTCTACCAGTCAAGGTAGTTTGTATATATTTTTCCATTGTCCCTAGAGGGCTCACAGTCAAAGTTTCTGTACCTAAGGCAACAGAGGGTTAAGTGGCTTGCCCAAGGCCACAAGAAGCACCTGTGAGATTGGAAACCCCAGTCCTTCTGGCCCAAGATTGCTATCCTCTAGTGGGATTTGAACCTCTGGCCCAGTGTAGCTTGCCGCAACCACCAGGCCACTCCTCCCTCCCTGCTTGGGGAGGAGGGGACTGGGATTGGAAGTGACATGATGCTGGGGGGATTGGAACTGGAGGAGGACTGATGCTGGGGGGCTAGGAATGGAAATGGGCTGATGCTGGGGACTTGAAGAAGAGGAAGACCAAAGGCTCTCTAATGCCCCCTCCCCCCCACCATTCACTATCCCCTACCCCATAGACAAAATTAGGGGCAGCTGCAAGGCTCAGTAGTGGTGGTAGTGGTAGCAACATTGTGTTGTAAAGGTGCATGAGGCCCTCAGTGTACACCCCTCTCCCAAGCCCCGTCTCTTTTATGGAAACCATGAGGCGGTGGATCCTGGGAGAGAAACGGGAACTGATGGCTCCCTGTGCCTCTTTACAGTGCAATGCTGGTGCTATTGCTTCTTCTTCGAGAGGCTTCTTGCAACCCCTGCAGCCCTCAGCTCCTGCCATCCACTGTCACCAGTTTTGTGCATTCTCAAAAAACCCCACATATGTACATATGGACAAACCAATCAGACAAACAGAGGGCCTGGTCTCTCTCTTTGCAAAACACACCAAATAACTATAAAAGTCAACAGCCTAAGTTGTTAAAAATGCAATAGCTGTGTTGTAAAGTCTTCAACAAACAGGTAAAACAATCAGCTTAAACCTCTCTTGAAATAATAATTCTGGCAGGCATCCACTGAGTTGAGGTACAGTGGGCACTAAAATAACAAGTGATATTTGACTGAAAACGTCAAGCCACTAAAATGTTGTTGGGAGGTTCCCTGTTTGTAAGTCTGTGCATAAATAGGTCATGAGTTCAAATATGTAAATATTTGGTTTATTGGTTTCTTCACATGTATAGTTTTTGCATTAAAATATAATTATGGAAGGCACTGTCTTCTCTGCACTTTTGAATACATTTTCAAAGTCAAACATAAAAATGCAATATAAAACCTTGGCTTATCATCCGATATCAATGCTTCTTGTTTATTGTCAATCACAATGTCTAAAGAAGGCAGAGGTAAAGTATTCATTTTGATCGAATAAAATTGTTTGGGTAACCTAAAATACAAGCATCTTTATTAAGGGCAGAACAAATTTAGTTTTGGTGCAAAGTGTGTGTTAAGACATGGCTATCTGTTTATAATGCTCATTGCTATAACAGTAACAATTGTAATCTCACACATTATTCTAACAGTGCTTAGCTGAAATGCTAATTAAGTGACAATATAATGCATTCTGAAATGTGTTATGTTTTCCACCCTTCACTTTGATGGTTGCCAATTATGGTAGACTTAAGCTCTGTTTATTAATTGGAAAGAAAGGTATTCAATGCTGCTTCTAGCCAGCATTAAACAGAGAAGACAACACAAATTTAATTAAAATCCTGAGCAACTTAAATTGTTGTTCTCGTTCATAAACCCAAGGGAAAAAATAAAAGGTTTTCACTGCATACATTTACGGTTTTAATAAGCTATTAATTACAAGGCTAATATTTTTGTTAATCTCTGATCTAATTCTGATTGGGACACAAGTAAATCAAAGTTCATTGGTTTACACAGTGAGTGGAACGAATGATAATAAACATTTAAAGGAAAAATGTAATTATTATTTTAAAAGTAAAGGAAATTAGTCATGTGTAAGATAATTTTATTAGGGGGTGCTTAGTTAAAGTGGGTTTAAGGTGCCTTTTTAAGCCAATTTTACAAAACCAGGAAGGTGCTTTCCTGCCTTTATAAAATGCTAATACAAAAATACTATTGGTCTTCTCGGAGTAAAGTACAATCTCAATTCCAAAAAATCACTCCATATTCAACAAACATATAATCAAAGTGGAAAATTCTTTACTATCGGGGAAAACTGGGAACACTTTAGTAAGACTTTAGTGTTCCCAGTTTTCCCCGATAGTAAAGAATTTTCCACTTTGATTTTATGTTTGTTGAGTATGGAGTGATTTTTTGGAATTGAGATTGTACTTTACTCCAAGAAGACCAGTAGTATTTTTGTATTGGTATACATATGGCAGGTCAAGAAGATGGAAAGATATTTTGAGTTTTGCACCGGATTTCATCACGTCATTATGTCAGGAGAAAACTCTTTTTTCATTGGAGAAGGTGGTTGAAGTCAACAATACAGAGACTGTGTGGGAAGCTTTATTGAAGAAACAGAAACAAATTGTGAGGTTGGAACTCCATCGGTTGTCCATGATTGAAGACATAAACAGGCAGCAGATCCCAAGAGGTCTCCGGGTCTATAAAGAGCCACGTATGTTTACCACTGATGCAGAGTTTATGCGCAAATGGAATTGTGTCCTCAACAAATGTTCTCTGGACCTGATGGTTCTAATAGCAGAAACAACTAAAACTGTACTGGAGGGCTATACAAAAGAAGCAGAACAACTAATCAACAAATTGAAAAAGGCTGAATCAGAAGATTGTTTTAAACAGAAATGGGAAGTTGTTAATAAACAGCTAGACAACCTTCGTCAAGAGGTTAAATTAGTCAAAATGAAAAAACTAAAACGAGATCATGAAGATTACACAAGCGGCTATGTTTATCCCTGGATGGATCAAAGTAGAAAGAGACAAAAGGTGAGGCGGCGTGTGAATTTTGAAGAGACATCAGAAGATATGAGTAGTTCTGATTCGGGCAAGACCTCTCGGGAGGATTTTACGGACGACAGCAACAACAAGAAGAGAAAGAAAAAAGTACTAACGCGCAACAGATAATAGGTACTGGTTTCTCTTCAATTCCACAAGAACCTTTAAAAAAAGCTTCACATTTAGTAGTGAATCTTTCAGGGAAAGCTTTGACCACAGCCCAATGTTATCTCCTAGACAGAGGTTTGTCATTTGTACCTACTATTCAACATGACCCTTTTCAATTCAGGCTAGACTTAGAAGACCTCATAAGAAAATTGAGCTTAAAGCTTTATTTTGCTCAGCAGCCTTCCGCTTTACCCTCAGGCCCAGTTTCTACAATGTTGGCTCCTTTAGAAGGATACCGCTTCCCTTTAAATCTACCTGGACACCTCCTGGCCCGTTGCCTCCTGCTTTACAGGTTTTCAAAGATATGGTTTTGAAGGAAGTTACCGAGTTGGAAAAAAGTCAACACTTATTTCAAAGTGTGCTGTCTCGGGAGGAACGTGCAGCCCTGAGGGAACTTCGAGCGAGAACGGACATTGTAATCCGCAGAGTGGATAAGGGTGGAGCAGTAGTTGTACTTAGCCGAGAAGATTATTTAGAGGAGGCTTATCATCACCTTTCAGACAGTCAAGTTTATGAGAAGCTCACTAAAGATCCTACTGGGCCTCTTCAACAAGAAATACGGGATAGCACTCAGTTGGCCTTCCAAAATAAGATAATTTCTAAGAAAAAATTGTTATTTTTGAACATAAAAGTTCCCACGATGGCTCATCTTTATCTGGTTCCGAAAATACATAAACGACTAGAAAAGCCACCAGGTAGACCCATCGTATCAACAAGAGGCACAGTTTTGGAACCATTGTCTGTGTATCTCGATTCTTTTTTACGCCCGTTGTTAGAGGAAATACCCTCCTACATTCGGGATACTTCCCATTTTTTGGAGAAACTGGATCAACAGGCTAAGTGGGCGGCAGATCCAAAAGTGCTTTTGGTTACCCTTGACATCACAGCATTGTATACCAGTATACCTCAGATGGAAGCGTATCATACAGTAGAGGCCCAGTTGAAGAAGAGAGGGGATTTAACAACAGCCATGCTTATGTTTTTGATGGAATTAACACGTCTTACTGTTTTTCAAACTTACTTTACGTTTGAAACTACGATTTATAAACAGATTTCAGGAATAGCAATGGGGGCTACCTGTGCCCCCTCCATTGCTAACCTTTTTTTGGAGATTTTGAACAGCAATGGCTTAATAGTTCCCCTTTCTTGCAAAATATCAAATTAGGGGCTCGTTTCATAGACGACGTCTTCCTATTGTGGAAAGGGTCCGAAGATTCGGTCTTACAGTTTGTTCATTGGCTTAATAGCTGTAATAAGGCTATACAATTTACATATACTATTGATACCATCAACATTATTTTTTTGGACTTGTTGATAACCAAGGAGCCAGCAGGATGGAAATCGACAGTGCATAAAAAACCAATAGCCCGAAATACTTTTTTGCACTATGCGAGTGGTCACCCGTCTAGGCTAAAAAATAGCCTTCCTTTTTCTCAGTTTTTAAGTTTTCAGCGCAATTGTTCAGACAAGTCAGATTTTAAGATTCAATCTCAAAAATTATCGACAGATTTCATGGATCGGGGGTACCCTCGTCATATTATCAAGAAGGCATATAAGCGAGCACTGTATAATGATCGGGCCTGGCTGCTAGGAACCAAGTCAAGGAGGACGACAGGATTGGTAGATGATTATGTCAATTTAATCACTAGGTTTTCACCACTGGGTTACAAAATTCAAAGAATAATATTGAAACATGCACATCTTCTGCAGACCATTCCTGGCTTAGCGGAGAAGAACATCCGATGTGTCTGGCAGCGAAATGTCAATCTCAAAGAACAGCTTAGTCCTGCGGTTTTACGGCCTCTTATAAATAATAATGAGACATTTAAAACACGGGGACATATGAGATGCGGAGAATGCAAGATCTGTAATGTGTCGGAAGATACCACCGAGTTTACTTATCTGGGGAAAACTTATAATTTGAAACAACTCATTCAAAATAGGAACCAACCTTAGATCCAGACAATCTAGACTTATATATATAACAACAACAAAAATATGCAACACACCACACCCGCATCATATACAAAACTACACAAATCTTACCTGCCAACTCATTAATGCAAGATCTATGAAAAACAAACTACCAATTTTTATAGACATTTTATAGACATTTTATAGACATTATCAAAGATGATAAACCAGATATCCTTTGTATAACAGAGACCTGGCTCAAAGATACTGATTCAGTATTCTTAAACCAACTAAAGACACCTGAATATGAGATCTTCCATACTCACAGAATACAAAAAAAAGGAGGAGGAGTACTTATAATATTAAAGAAAAACCTCAATGCAAAATTAATATCATCTAATAATATAGATAATGTTGACATACTCACCATAAAAATTAAAAACATAAATATATCACTAATATATCGACCACCAGAATACTACATAGATAAAATTTACAACTTAATTGAATTACTAGCATCATCCACTGACACAAATCCTGTAATACTTATGGGTGACTTTAACCTTCCATCAACACCCAATAATCATTCTAATCACTTCTTAGAAATGATAAATAATTTGGATTTTCACCAAATAATAACTGAACAAACACACAATAAAGGAAAAACACTTGATATGGTCTTCCTACCAAACTCTATATACAACCTATATAACTCTGAATCCCTCTCAAACATTCCAGTACCCTGGTCTGACCATTATCTTTTAAAATTCAATATAACCTTCAAATACAACAATCATACTAAAAAACCACAACCTCCTCAAACTAAAAGATTCAGAAAATTCAATGAAGAGGAATTTTTAGATCAAATAATACCACACCTTACACAAACACCCACAAATCTCGAAGAATCTATCAAAAACTGGAACAATATAATCTCCAAAGCAGCAGAAAATAACCCAAATCAATCAAACCAAAATATAACCAATAAAATTGAAAAAAGACATGCTCCATGGTTTAATACATCTATCAAAACATTAAAAAGACAACTAAGAAAAGAGGAAAGGAAATGGAGACAATCAAAATCATTAATAAATCATGAGAATTACACTAAAACACTACAAATTTATAAACAAACAATAAACAACTCCAAGCAAAATTATTATTCTAATATAATATCAAGAGCCACTAATCGACCAAGAGAACTATTCTGTATAGTACAGAAATTAACAAACAAAACACTAAATAATGATGAAATATCAATAGATATCTCCCCACAAGAATTAGCTCAATACTATAGCGACAAAACAAACCTACAAATAACACCATCAAATATTACTCAACCACAAATTAAAACACAATTAAAGCAAACTACAGTTGATAACTGGACCAACTTCAACTTAATATCAAAAACTACTCTCAAAACTACAATAACTAACATTAATACAACAACTTCATACCTTGATCCATGCCCAGTTGATTGGATAAAGAAGACTTTCCCAATACTCTCTTCTTTCATTCTACCCTTAGTGAATCTATCCTTGCAAAAAGGCTATTTACCACCATCTCTCAAACATGTTCAAATACGTCCTATACTTAAAAATAACACATTAGATAAACTTTCCCCAAAATCTTACAGACCTATATCAAGTATTCCTTTTATGGCTAAACTTATTGAAAAAATTGTACAAATTCAACTACAAGATTTTATTGACACATTAAACATTCTTGATGAACATCAATATGGCTTTAGACCCTTCCATGGAGTAGAAACCTTACTAACGATCCTTTATGACACAATATTAAGAGGTATTGATAATACTAAACAAGCCTTTATTCTTGTTTTCCTCGACATATCAGCTGCCTTTGACAGTGTTGATCACTTAACAATGTTAAACAGACTTCAAAAAATTGGTATAACATCTACTGTTTATAATTGGTTCAAATCCTATCTATCAAACAGAACCCAAAATGTAAGAATCCACACCCAAATATCTAACACCTTCAAACAAACTCAAGGTCTTCCGCAGGGATCTGCTTTATCTGCACTATTATTTAACATTTACTTACAACCAGTTTGTAACATCTTTAAATGCCACAATGTCTTTTATCATATTTACGCCGATGATATAATGTTCTACCTCCCATTTGAAATCCCACACCCACCTCTCCAAAAAATAACAGAATGTTTTAATGAACTAACTGAATGGCTCAAAGAACAAAATCTACTTATCAACTTTACTAAAACAGATATTTTATTTATCACTAAAAATCAAACATATATACCCCCAAACACGATTACACTAGATACTCATGAAATTAATATAAAAAAAGAAGTAAAATATTTAGGTGTGATACTTGACAATAATCTAAATATGGATTCACATATAAAATATTTAACTAAAAATATACATTACAAACTCAAAACACTAAAACAACTAAGACCTTTGATTCTTCTACAAGATTTTATTAACATAATTCATGCTATTATTACCCCACATTTCGATTTTGCAAATACAATACTTAATGGTATTTCGAAACAAAATATTAAAAAGATACAAATAACTCAGAACTTAGCTGCTAGAACGATTATGAATATAAGCCCACTTGAACATATTACACCAATTTTAGCTGAACTTCATTGGCTACCAATTTACTCCCGAATCAAATATAAAATTCTTGTCACTACATTTAAACTTATAAATAAACTTGCACCATCTGCACTAAATACACTGATTAACATTGACATTGATAAACGATCTCAAAGGAGCAGAAACATAAATACTTTAACAATACCAAAAGATTTTACAAAAGCCAGAAAAAAAACCAATAAGAGAGCTTTCTCACACTCTGCTCCAATACTCTGGAACAATTTACCTGACAACATTCGCCTACTGTCCGACATAAAAGAATTAAAAAAAAAAATTAAAAACTCACTTATTTACATTACACTATAATACACTCCCAAAACAGAATTCTCAAAGGGATACAGGCTAACATTTATTTTTAATATTATATACCCTATTTTCAAAAATAAATGACACTAATACACTAATTTAACCATACTACACACTCATTTACATGATGATTAATAATTTAACTAGCAATGTATATATGTTCTAATATGTTATACTTGTAATGTTACAATTTTCCTTGTAAATTATAATTATCTGTTCTATGTAAAATGTCCTGGTATATCTCATACCAATTAACCTACTGTTACATGTAAACCGCACTTGAAACAAGGGAAAGAGCGGTATATAAATAACTGTTAAATAAATAAATAAATAAATCATGCAATACTACCTCAGTTATTTATGCTATTAAATGCCCGTGGAACAAACTTTATATTGGCAAAACTATTAGATCGTTCAAGACTCGGATACTTGAGCATAAGAGTCGACTGCGATGTAAGGTACTGACAGCTCCATTAGTTCAACACTGTGTTGAGTTACGGCATGACTTCGATCAGCTCCGTTGTTTTTGCATCGATCATATTCGGTTGCCGATGAGAGGTAAAACTCTAGATGAAACCATACTATTTTTTGAACAACGATGGATTTTCCTAGTGAATACTTTACAACCTCACGGTCTTAACTCCTCTATAGAGTGGCAAGTGTGCCTTTAAGAAAAGAGAGAGTTATCATTGGCTGACACAATGAAAAAAGTTAGCGTCATGAATAAAGAGCTGACTGTGACAGCTAGTCCGCATGCGCGGCGTTTTTTGCAACATCAGTTAATACATTGAGAAATGCGGGCAGCAGCATTTTTGCAAGTGAATTTGTTTGCTCTTTCTTTATACAAAAAACCCTGACATTTTGAATTGATAGTTAAAAAGAATATCATCTTTTAATCGCAGTGGAGAGGATGTTTAGAGTTCAGTGCTATTGTTGTGTCTATATATATTTTCAGACCCTCCTGAAGAAACTCCTTTCGGAGTGAAACGCTACAAAGGTACCGGGGGAGGCGTAGAGGCAGAAGAGACAGAAGACAAAAGCTGAGTTTCTAAAAATTTTTTAATAGTTTTTGAAATATAGGTGGTGGAAAACTGGTGATTTTTGTAAGCACTTTAAAAAGAAAAATATTTCCAGATTGGTTGTTGATGTCACCTATGCGCTAATGCTTTTCTAAAAAGTGAGCATAAGTTCTGAGCGCTGCATTGGTCTGAAACCTCCTGGTTTTTGAATGAAGTATTATTTGTTGCATTTAAAAAGTGTTCCCAGTTTTCCCCGATAGTAAAGAATTTTCCACTTTGATTATATGTTTGTTGAGTATGGAGTGATTTTTTGGAATTGAGTTTATAAAATGCTAGCCTAAGTTGTAGAATGTGTCTTATGTTACAGTGGGAACATTTACACCAGCCCTAAAGACACGCATACTTGTGCACTCTACCCAAAAGGCATACTTATTGGCAAAATAGATGCCAGCAAGCAATGTGTGTACTTCTATGCTGGTGAGTATTTTAGAAGGTCATTAACACACATTACATTGCAATGTGTGCCTTCAAGTCAATGCTGACCCAGCAGCAACTGGGTTTTCTTGGCAGTGTGACCAGAAGTAGATTGCCAGGCCTTTCTTCTGTGGCAATGGAGGGTTAAGTGACTTGCGGAAAGCCACAAGGAGTGTGTGGGAATCAAACTCGGGTCTCTGGTTACCAAACCAGTGCTTTAAACATTAGGCTACTCCTCCACTCTGATGCCTTAAAAAATTACCCGCTTAAAGCATTACATAGCCTTTAATTAGCCTCCACTTGCACAATAGACACACTTTATTGAAAACAAATATACTAATGGCATGATAATATGAATTATTGGTAGTGACTGAAAAGAATGCATTGGGGCATGTTTACTAAAGCATGTTAGCTGGTAGCGTGGGGTTTAGTGTGGTGCTAGCGTGCTTTTTCGTCATGCGATAGACAGGAGCGTGAGGCCAAAAGGCAACTGCACTACAAACACCATACTGTCTGAGCAGTGTGTGAATAGGTGGAGAGTGGGCATGGACGGGGCTCGCAGCTGGGGTGACTGCACTAGTCACGTGCAAGTGGCACAAACTGGCAGCTAGTTTGGGCACAACTAACACATGCCTCTGACCAGGTGGTGTTTGTACCTGCCTTTCTAGTGTGGTACAAACACACAGTTCAGATGCAAGCATTAGGAAATATGAAGGGCAGAAGCAGAGCAAACATATAGGGGGTCATTCTGAACCACGACTAGCTTCAGCCCCCGACTAACTTCCCTGCCGGTTGTGCAGGGAAGTTAGTCGGGGGTGGGGAAAGGGCGGCCCGGGGGGGGGGGGGGCAGTGTGCGGTCGCTGGCCCTTGACGTACAGGGCCGATTCTAATGTCGGCCCTGTATGTCCAAGGCCGGCAAAATGGCCGGGGAAGTAACTCCCCTGGACATTTTTGTTTTTTACATTCGGGGCATAGAAAGAGCTGGGTGTCGGGGAAATTCCCCGCATCCTGACCCTGGCCTTCGGAGGCTCGATCGGGGGTCGGGGTGCGGGGAATGTACCATTTTGGTCAGCGGCTAGCATCGCAGCTTTTAAATGGCGCCGTGGTGCCATGGCAACATGACGTCATGGCGCCGTGGCTTCATATAAATGCCCTGACTGAGTTAGCTGGGTGCAGTCCTGCACGTGCAGGCCAGACAGAATTGCTGTCCCAGCCTGCACATGCAGGACTGTTTGCGATTCTGATCCTGTGGAGGTAGACGTGCCCCATGGGATCAGAATCGTGATCCCCTCTGTGCTTCCAGTTCAGACTGGATGCACAGAGGGGATGTATGTCCAGGACAGAATCGGGCCCATAAGGAATCATAGGATGATATTGGCGATATACCTAGACACTTGCAGTGCACCACAGCATCCTGACAGCCATAAAACCAGGGCCTGCAGGTTAGGAGTGACCTTGCTGGGACAGTGGGCAAATGTCCACAGACACATCAACAGCTGTCCTGACGGATTGCTGTTCACATCTACATATGCAATAGATAGATGTCAGAGGGCTACTGGTGTTCTGTGTTGTGAAAGTGTCAGGAAATAGAGCCTATGCTTTGTGCTTCCACCAGTACTGGCCACAGAGACAGAGTTGGAGAAAGCAGAGTACAGTGTGGGGTGGGGCATGCAAATTAATTGTGTCCTATACTGGCAACACAATGGTGTGGCACCAAAAGGTGCCATCCAACCCCCACCTCCCCTGCATGGGAAGGCATGTAGCTGTGCATACATGTACCTGGAGGCCTTCCTACTGCCATGGGCCCTCACCCTGACCAAGGGAGGATATGTCTGAGGCCTACTGGCTCACAGCAGCTAAATAATACTTCTAGGACTGAATATGGACCTGCTTTGTTGGACCTCACTGATCAGTGTCTCCTTTATGTCCTCTGTGCCCAGGGGATGAGGTACTCCGTGGCCTAGGGAGCTCATGGGCTTCCAAGGTCCTGTGGGCCTTTGGCTTCCTGAGAGCTGGGGTGCTTTTTCTGTGGGTTGCTTGTGTTTTACCATGTCCATGTGGTGTTTCCCCAGAGCTCTCCCCCAGTGGGTGCCCTATGTAGGTGGACTGCCTTGTATCTCCCATTGTGAATGTCAGGCTACAGGGGTGACTTCATCCCCTGGAACCTATGTGCTGGCTGGCAGGCTGCCCAGAGCATGTATGCTGGTTGTAGTTGGCGTCTAGTACCCCCTCCCCCACTGTTTGCAGGTCTGAAAACCATTTAAATGCCTTTGAATATTGAGCCGTATATTAATTCTTTGCTAAATATAGGCCCTTATTCTATAACGTGAAATATAGGCTCTTATTCTATAACGTGGGTTGCGGGGCTGTACATCCCACTGGGACATGCAGCCTTGCAATCCGCCTAAACCCTATTCCCCCACTGGTTCTCCCTATATGTCCTGTGCTTCAGGACGAGGAGAGACAGCGGGAGGTGGGAGGAGGTGAGAACGGGGGCAGAGCGGGGTGGGCTGCCTGGCAGAATGTACAGGGCTGACTCAGGTCACAGCCCGGTACGTGCTGCCATGCCTGCTGGACCATACTGCCTATACCACCTCAGAGGTAGTATAGCAGGTTTTTTTGGCAAATTGGGGCACAGCAGCCACCACCGGGGCCAGGGCTGGGTGCGGGGGGGGGGGGGGGGTACCCGCCGCCCAATCCAGGCCGTGAAAGGCCAGTCATGGGTCAGTCGGTGGGGATCTTGGGGTCCAGAGACACAGCAGTTTGGGGCACCTGCGGGGAGGACATCCCCGCTTCTGGAGGGGCACACCGGGCCGTCCTCAGGCCCAATTCTGGCTCCCGCAGGAACGTTTTGCTCCCATATTCCAGAATTGGGTCCTAACAGCCAGCCCCATCTTCAGCGGGGACATCCGGACAACCCGGATGTCCCATTTTCAGAATCAGGCTCCACGTGTCATAGAAATTGATCCATATACCTGGAAATAGAAAGAGAGATATGGGGTGAATTCTGTGGAGGATCTCCGGTAATATTTTTTTTTTGCATTTTGTTTTTGTATCTTCTGTTGGTATACTTGATTATAGTGCTGGATTTTTGTCACTGTCCTAATGGTTGTTGTCCCAGAATAACATTGAGGTAAATTGGCAGAATAGGAGATCTCATGCTGCCCATATTGTTAAGGACCGTCAAGTCAGTGTCGACTCATGGCGACCCTCTGGATGCTGCCCATAATTATGTTTAAACTGTTTTCTTGCTATCCAGAATAATTCCATTTGCTGGTGCTATTAGTAATACATTTCAGAAAGAAATACCTCAGAAAGAAATGTGATGTGTGGAATAGCCTCCCAGTATAGATGATTGATGCAAAAAAATGTAAGTAGGTTGTGAAGAATAAAGGAAAACCCAGAGAACAACTGGGATCTGTGGTACTGCAACATGTGGAGTGGACTTTTACAAATGACATCAAAGTGCAATCTGGACTATCCAAGCCAGAATGCTTTTGTTTTGCAGACAGCACACACAAAGAGCGGAGGCAGACCAAGGCCATATTATACAAATTTCTTTATTGAGAGAAGCGCAACTCGGCCAAGTTTTGGCTACAAAGCCTTCATCAGACAAGCAGTTTGTTGTGTGGATACTACCCCTGATGAAGGCTTTTACCCAAAACTTGACCAAGTCGGGCGTCTTTCAATAAAAAAATTTGTATAAGAAAGCCTTGGTACACCGCTGTTTGTCTGGCATGCGGAGTTCCACTTTGAAGTTTGCTTCATGTTTGGAAAGAAAAGCAGGTATGTCCAAGCTCGGGCACTATTTCACAAATGTGGATATGCCCTATATGGATGTCTGCAGGGGCATCTACATAAATTTTTCCAGAAGACTATTCCAGAGTGTGGACATCTAGGATTAGCCTAATGATTAGAGTAGTGGGCTAGGTTCAGGGAAGTCAGGGTTCAAATCCCAATGCTGCTATCATTTGTGCAGAGTATTGGGGATGGTGGAGTGCCATCTTATCTACACTCTCTGGATGTTTTATGGCCAAAATGAGCACTCCATTCATGGCTGGAGTAGATATAACCTTAGACATGACTCTAGATGTCCAGCTTATTTCTGAGATCAGGCAGTGACGTCCAGGTTCTTGGGAATGCCCCAGCCACACTTCTGCCATGCCCCCATTCAAACTTCGATGTCCTCATGCTGGAACATCCACAAACCTGGCTTCTAAAATACCTCTGGAGATGTCTTTGTGCTTTGGATGTCTTTATGCCTGTTTTCAGCCATCAGAAGTATGAAGAGGGCTTCTAAATACCCCGAAAGCGTATAGGACAGTGTAAGGCCTTTACCTGCTGCTATGTATTTCTTTGTTTATATATTTCTTAGTAAGTACTCTATCTGCCGAATTCCCAAGCCAAATATTTTCAAATATTCAGCCACTTTATTTCACCTTGGGGCATGTTTACTACCATGGGCTAAGTTAGCACTCATTGAGGTCCCCATACGGTTAGCAGTGGTTGGACTCTGCCCCAGCACTAAGCCATTTGATGTGATTCATGTGAGTGCACTTATCACACTGCCAGTAAACATACCCCAAAGATGCTCATGCCAACCAGAGTCTTCACACACTCTGCCCTAAACTACCCAGTCTCTGTCCCAACCTGTGCTAATCAGTTAGTATGGGACTTTTACTGTGGCCACATTTTTAGCGTGTGGTAAACCCAATGCTGACCATCAGTGCACTTTAGTAAACATGCCTTCTCATGTTGTAAAAGAAGACTAAAATCAGTCATGCTTGCCCAGGCATATTCATCTCTATCCCACTGATATTTACTCCTACACAAAGGGGGTCAGTTTAGAAGTCACATTTGCAATTTTCATATGGGAAATTTAGCATTTACCTGTGGAAATGGCATCCACTTGTAAATGGTGATTTATAAAGGGCTAAATTTACATGTAGATGCCAATAATCCATAGAAATTGCAAGGGAGCATGTCAGGGACATTGTTAGGGACTAGCCCTGGGCGGGTCAAAAATTTACATATGCATTTCCCAAAATATGTGTAGGATTAAAATGTCAGGATGTGCAACTGCTCCCTGGCACATATAGTTTTTTTAAAAAGTGCTATTTTGGCTCGTTTACAGGAGGGATTTAGAGGGTTATCTTCCTTAATCCCTTGTTATTTATTTTTCCCTCCAAATTGAAATGAATTAAAGATAGTGGTCTCTCTAGTTAATTGGCAGCATTTATATATATACAAGTTTGCAGAATACCAACATACACATGTAAGTTACATGATACCAACTTACACCTGTCTGTTACATGTGCAAGTTGTAAAATGCAGATCACACATGTAAGTTGCCGAATTCCCTCTGTTGATTTCTTCCTCGTATAGATTTGTGAAATGGTTGCTCTGGCTCTACATGTTGACAAATATACATGCACTCCTGCATATCCTTAGATGTATTTTAGAAAGGCTTCGTGTTTGGCAGATCCTTTCCTAAACTACCACTGGAATTGCATGTCTTGACCTCAACATCTCAACTATGATCTCCACGTCTTATCTAAAATTTGCCTTAAAATCTTTCATATTCTTCCAAATTTAGCAGAGTAAAGGCCAAGAAAATGTAAAATAAGTTAAAAATCCATGATCACTTCTACCAATCACACTTACAAGTCCTAAAGAAACCAACGGGTCGATATTCGAAGGGGGTTATCCTGTTAGCAGGACCTACTAACTTGATGCAGTAGCACTAATTAGACCATGCCACTGAATTTCCCCCTGACCACCATGTCACTGTCCGAACAGTGCTAGGGTGGTTTATGGGCAGTATGAGGGCAGACCCGGAAGATATCCAGTTAGCCACGATATTCAGCCCACTAACCAGATTAATGCCTGCATAAAGTTAGGACAGGTCAATGGTGGTTCTAACGTTTTGCCATTTTGCTATCTAGACTAGGCTGAATATCTTCATTATCCAGATAGCGACAGCAGTTGGCGCTGAAACTGGATATTCAATACTGGAGGATATCCAGGTGTCGGCATTGAATATGTGGTTTCATTTCAGCCCCAACAGCCAGGATCTTTAAAAACACTGACTGCCATTAATGAATTTTGGCTCCCAAAAATGTGCTCATTTCTGTGACTGTAGGCCACAGAATTGAGTAAAACGTTTTACAATGTTAACATCCCACTAAAAAGGACATATTTTTTTCTTTATTTTTAGATTGTCACTATTTTGTCTTTAGAAATACTAGATGCTATGGCGTTTATCCTTTCCATTTGTATGTACTATAGGGAACAGGCAGGTATAAGATGGCAACTGATTCTTTAATTCTAGGTAAGAGTGAACTTGATTTGGTGTCAGACCGAAGAAAAGGTTTAAATTTTATTATATTAACTGGCATCTACATTTTTAAAGAACAAAGCACCGGACATTGATGGCATTTCCATTGAAGTACTACAGCAATCAGATGAAGCTGTTACCATACTTACAAGGCTCTGCCATGGAATTTGGAAGGCAAATTCATAGCCAACTGACTGGAAAAGATCTGTGTTTATAACAGTACTGAAGAAAGGTGACCCAACTGACTGTGGAAATTATCGCACAATTGCTCTGATCCCACATGCCAGCAAGATTCTACTCAAGATCATTCAGCAAAGACTACAGCAATACCTGCAACGAGAATTGCCTGAAGTGCAAGCAGGGTTCAGGAAAGGGAGATGAATGAAAGATATCATTGCAGATGTGAGATGGATCCTTGAAAAGACAAAAGAATTCCAAAAGGATATCCATATGTGCTTTATTGACTAAAGCAAGACCTTTGACTGTGTAAACCATGAGAAACTCTGAGTCACATTAAGAAGCATAGGTATACCAGAACACCTGCTAGTTCTCTTGCACAACCTTTACAATGATCAAAGAGCAACAGTTTGAACGGAACTAGGAGAAAAAGAATGGTAACAATCAGCAAAGGTGTACAACAAGGCTGCATTATTTTCCCCTACCTGTTTAATTTATATGCAGAAAAAATCATCAGAGAAGCAGGCCTGTATGAAGACAACCGAGGTGTGAAGATTGGTAGAAGACTCAACAACCTTCGCTATGCCGATGATACCACTTTACTGGCTGAAAGTGAAGACAATCTGAAACAATTGCTTCTGAAGATCAAGGAACATAGTCTTAAAATGGGCCTGAACCTTAATGTTAAGAAGGCAAAGATCCTGACAACTGGCAAAATCAATAAGTTCATCACTGATGGAGAAGAAATTGAAATAGTTGACAACTTTAACATACTTGGACCAACAATCAGTAAAAAAAGGACAAACAGCCGACGACACATTGCTCTTGGCAGAATGGCTATGAAAGACCTAGACAAGATTCTCAAGAGCAGAGATGTCTCTCTCCATACAAAGATTTGACTTGTCCAGGCCATGGTATTTTCAATAGAAACATAACATAGAAACATGATGACAGAAAAAGACCACATGGCCTATCTAGTCTGTCCTTCCAAAACAACAACTACAACAGTCCACTTTTTACCTTTAGAGATCCTCTGTGTTGGTCCCATGCTTTTTTGAATTCATTTACTGTCCTCATCTCTACCACCTCCACTGGGAGACTATTCCATGGATCCACTACTCTTTCTGTAAAGAAATATTTCTGCATATCACTCCTGAATCTATCTCCCTTCACCCTCATCCCATGTCCCCTCGTAGCAGAACTTGCTTTCAATTGAAAGAGGCTCTCTCCCTGAACATTTATGCCACGGAGGTATTTAAACATCTCAGTCATATCACCTCTATCCCGCCTTTCTTCTAAGGTGTACATATTAAGATCCTTAAGTCTGTCCTCATATGCTTTATACGGAAGCCCATTAATCATTTTAGTAGCAACCCTCTGTACCGACTCCATCCTGCTCACATCCTTTTGAAGGTGCAGTCTCCAGAATTGCACACCATACTCCAAATGAGGTCGCACCAAAGACTTATACAGAGGCATTATCACCTCCTTTTTTCTGCTAGCCATTCCTCTCCGTATGCACCCAAGCATCCTTCTAGCTTTTGCCGTCGCCTTTTCTACCTGTTTAGCTACTTTAAGATCATCAGACACAACCACGCCATAGGTCCCGCTCTTCTTTAGTGGACAAAAGTACTTCACCTCCTATACTGTATTGCTCCCTTGGATTGCTGCAGCCCAAATGCATGACCTTACATTTTTTAACATTAAATCCCAGCTGCCAAATTCTAGACCATTCTTCAAGCTTAGCTAGATCCCTCCTCATGTTACCTACACCTTCCTGGGTGTCTACTCTATTGCAGATTTTGATATCATCTGCAAAGAGGCAAACCTTACCCGACAGCCCTTCTGCTATATCACTAACAAAGACGTTAAAAAGAATCGGACCAAGGACAGATCCCTGGGGCACACCACTGGTAACATCCTTCTCCTCAGAGTGAGCTCCATTTACTTGTACTCTTTGTCGCCTCCCACCCAACCAATTTCTAACCCAAGCAGTAACTTTAGGGTCCATCCCTAGAGTGCTCAGTTTGTTTATAAGTCGTCTGTGAGGAACAGTGTCAAAGGCTTTACTGAAATCTAAATACACCACATCTAGAGCTCTCCCTCGGTCCAACTCCCTGGTCACCCAGTCAAAAGAAATCAATCAGATTTTTCTGACAAGACCTGCCTCTGGTGAATCCATGCTGCCTCGGATCCTGTAATCCGCTGGACTCCAGAAACCTCACTATTTTCTCTTTCAGCAGCGTTTCCAATAATTTACTCACCACCGTAGTTAAACTAACCGGCCTGTATGAATGCCAAAGTTGGACAGTGACAAAGATAGACAGGAAGAAAATTGATGCCTTTGAATTATGGTACTGGCAATGAATACTGTGTGTATCATGGATTGCCCAAAGAACAAACCAGTCTGTTCTAGAGGAAATGAAACCTAAGCTTTCTTTAGAAGCTCAGATGACAAAACTTAGATTTTCATACTTTGGACACATCATGTGAAAAGAGAGATCATTGGAGAAAGACATAATGCTTGGCAAGGTAGAAGGTCAACGAAAAAGAGGAAGGCCAGCAATGAGATGGGTCAATATAATAACAGCAGCTATGGGTGCCACTCTATCAACAGTGAGCCGCCTGACTGAAGACCGAACACAGTTTAGGTCAACTATCCAGAGGGTCACCATGAGTCGACATTAACTCAACGGCACTTAACAACAACAACACATTATTAAATGATTATCGATAACATAATAGGTCACTACTGCTTAGTCTCCTATATGTTTCCTTGCCACTCCCATAGATGTGTCCTTGTCCTCAGCTCTTGTGTTGTCTGTCTTGACTAGATTGTAAGCTCTGATGAGCAGGGACCATCTTTTTCATGTGTCTGTACAGTGTTGTGTATGACTTGTAGCACTATGACAAGTAGTAGTGGTAGTGCCACTGTGCTCTTAGTAATATCTTTGCTCCATACATATTTCTTTACAGTAGTCAGAAATAAACTTTCAAAATTTCTTATTCTGAAGAATTTCCAGTGCAATTGAAGAAAGATTAAAAGTGGGATTTTAGAAGGGATGTTTAGGAAGAATCTGAGATGTCCAGAGCACAACCTCCAAAGAAAATGTCCAGGAGAGTCGCAGCATTGAAGGAAGACACATATTTGCTGTCTCCACCCCAAAAGAAGTATATCTCAGTAACTTGCTCTGGCAATGGACGCTGCACAGATAGCATGGTTGAGGACATACATGCGTGCAGGCCTTTTCACAAAGGTGGACATCTCTGAATTGCACGGCCGCAGAATTGGATACTTGGATGTGCGGCAGGGGTTTTTCAGAAAGGGGGGGGGTCTAAGTTATGCGATTTGCATACTCTCGCCATCCTTTTCAGATAATCATATGTGCAGTGTCGGGCCTGAGTTAGATCTGGAGTATATATTTACATGAAGATTTTTTGGCCAGGAAATAATAATTGTAGTGATCAAGGTGCATTTTGCTCTTCCCCTAGAAATGCTGCAGCCATGAAATGAGCACTTTCTTGCACCTTATTCATGGTCAGGAGCAGGTATAAGTATGGACACCTCAACAACCAGAGTCAAAAGGGCTTGTACCATTCTGAAATCGTACTGTGACATGCATCTCCGTTGCTCTGCCCAGGCCATGCCTTAACCACGTCCCCGCGCTACATGGACATCTATATACTTGGCTTTTTAAAATCGGTCTGGGACCATCTCTGTGATTTGCAGATCTGAATGCATGTTTTCAGACCTCTAACTCATAAACAGAGTGTCTAAAATGAACCCCTAAGAAAAGATCTGAAAGACAAGTAGTAATTTGACCAGTGGGATGCCAGTTAAAAATGGTGAATTGATATGATCTTGGAATCTTATCATTTCACAAATGTATTATCTTCCTTTCTGTTTTATCTTTATAATGTGGATGTGCCAAGTGTTTACAATGAGGGGTTGTACTGAGCAGATTCTAGGTTTGTTTACTGTAAACAGGTTTTGTTCGTTTCTCAGGTGCATTGTTTTTAAGAACTGTAAAAGCATACGATAATAAAGAGGAAAGGCAGTGAAGACAGAACACTGAATAGCAGTTGGCTGATGTCATGGCATGTGTGCCAACTTTTTGTTTTTATACAATTCCAATGAACAGGAACTCTTTATCGTGAGGTACTTTATTTACATTCACTGTGTAGTTTTAATGACCATGTTCATCATATCAAGGGATTATCCAGCAAACACTTTACATACACTCTCAGGCCTTTATTGATCATCTGTCAAACCAATTTGCAGAGGCATACACCCCCATCCACAGTGTATCAATACATCGGTCCTTGATGAGCCAGGAGAGGATGATATGCAGAAATACATCTCAGTCCCAAAACTCGGTGAATACATACAGAAAACAAACTTGCTTATCTTTATCATAATGCTGTAGTTGGAGAATTAAGCTCCTTGCGTTAAAACAGTGCGACAAAATCCTCCCCCCTTTCACCAAATCGGCAGCAATAGCAGTTTTGACCTTGTGCCAACATACCATGCACACCTCTCAAACTGCAATCCTGCTTTGCCACTTTATCCTGTCACCACACTTCAGGTAAGTCACCAAAATCCTGAGAAAAGTTTGCAAAACCTGTGAAAATCTGATGATGTAAATATCCCATTTGCAAATAAGCCATGAGCAACTGTTGAGGATCTGGAGAGGCATTTATGGAGCTGGGACATTGTGGGTATTATTCCATGATGCTACATTTGTCATTTCTTTCTCATTTCTATCTCTGAAACAAATGGATTCAGGCATGAAGGATCCCTTAAACTTTGTCATAAGAACATAATCATGCAAACAAACTAGCAAGCACAACCTACTGCCCTGCCCCTGATTATTGGCAGCTCAAAGGACCAATAAGGACCACTCAGTTTCCCTCTGCTAAACCCTTCTAGCTTCAAGATGGCTAAGGTTGACTGTGCTCATCAGTAAGTAGTGAAAAGGTATGAGTAATTACCAGTAACCAGCCCTGAGTGCTGACACCATCACTACTGGCATCTGAGTTACGGCTAGATGTTTGCATCTTCTCTGAACCCCAAGATACCTGGGGCAGGTTTGAGAAAGCTTCATGCTTAGGTTTCTTCAAGCAGGTTTATTTAGGGAAACAGGGGAAACAATATGTACAATACACATATAAAACCATAAACAAAAAGCCAAGCTCTACCAGAGCACTAACTCCACACACATTGACAGATCCCGTACTGGAGGAAACCAAGCTCAGATTGTTAGTTCCAAAACAATCAGCTTGTAGCCTTCTCTGGGGTGCCTTCCTCCTCAACCTCATTCTTCCACTTCCTCTTTCAGGTTTACTCTCTCCAGGTGGGGACAGTGACTCAACACATCCTTTGAGTATAGCTGGACAACTACAATAGTCCCAAGGTCCACATACTCCAGTTGGAAATAGAGACTCCCTAACATTCATACACACAGTTTTTTCCTTTCTAGGTGTTGAGTGCCTTCACGCAACAGTCCCTGCCACCTTTGTATACAGCTTCATATTCTCTAGCCTCTAGCACAAGCAGTCTCTAACTTCCATTAACTACACATTAGACTAACAATTTAACCCTTAAATAAGTGCATTCACAATTCATAGTCATCCATGATGATTATTTAGATTAACTCTTTCTCCATCTCCAACTCACTATGTCCAGGAGTGTCTGCATACACCACACATTCAAGGGGCCAGTGTGTGAGTTAAGAAAGATGGCGGCTTTGCACTTGCATGTAGTGCCAGTGGCAGTGGGTGGGGATGAATCAGCAGCGCGGCAGCATCAGTGGCCCCTTGGTGGTAGGATGCATGCACCTGCACAGGCATCTGTGGTGGGCTGCATCTATCCAACTTACAGTTTTGTGATACTTTTATTTATTTATTTATTTAACACTTTTATTTAACATTTTTTATATGCCGTCTTTCTACAATTCAAGACGGTTTACATGGAGCATGAGGTAACAGTGTTTTCACAGCTGTTTTACAAAGAACAACAACTGGTGAAACAATAATAATTTGGAGACTTGCTGGGGAATGTTTACAGGATGAAGAATATTTTGTTATTATTGAAAACAGACAAATGAGAGAGGCAGGAGGGAGTAATATAGAATTGAATATCATCATCTACTTCCATTATGGGATAACTTTAAAACAGGGCACCTAGGTTAGGTGAGCAGAAAGGTGTCCACTGTATTGTATGCCTATTTTAAAAAGACACATAGGCATCTATGTGGCTTTATAAAATAATAGCACAAATCCTGCCAATATCATGTCTTCATAAAATACACTCAATCCTCAGTATTTGTGAGTTCCATTTTCACGGATTCGCTTATTTGCCAAAATAAACAGTGACCTAATTTTTGGTATTTGCGGGCAACTTATGGCTATTCATGGACATGTGCATTAATTTAGATTCTTGGCGCACAGCCTCAGGGCGGGGTGAAGCAAGGCAACACTGCTTCTGTGCCCTAGTGGATTTCAAGGAAGTACTGGACAACATCTGTGTACACGTTTTTATGATTCACCATCTCAACCATCTCACATGGCAGCAACCTCTACTTGGTTATTTTGAGCTTGGGGTCCCCCCCCTCCTTGAGTATAAGTGCCTCTGCAGGTAGACCAACCACTACAAGAGGATGCCCTCCCCCGCATCCCAGCAGAGACGATTGTGGATCCTCCAGTGCCATCTCCCTTGGTAAGTAGGCTGTTTGTTTCCTACAATTTGTTTTATGTTGATAGGTAGCAATGGTTCGGTATTTGTGGCATTTTCAGAGAACCTAGCCCCCATGAATACTGAGGACTCAATATACTTGCATAAATCCTGCAAAGATCAAAGCTACATTGAGGGTGCAGGCAATCTCCAGGAACAAGCAGGAATGTAGTCTTCACATATGGGTATCGTCGGTACCGACGGAGCCTACGCAGGAACGCTCCACAGCGTCCAATAGGAAAGCTTTTGGGAGTATCCCACAATGCCTGCATGCTGCCTTCCTGCCTTTCCCAACTGTCCCTCTCCAGTTCTTCGTTTTCCGCGGAGCCAACAGGTCGCACATCCTGTCACCGCAGAAAAAAAATCCCTTCTATTCTTCTTTTTTTGTGTTCGCGTCTGCCTTCCCTCAATGCTACACTGGTACTGCCGGTTCTTCTTCTTTCTTTTCTTCAAAAAAAACCCCAAACTTTTTTCTGGAGTCTTTCCAGTCCATTTCTCTCAGGTGCCACGTGCCATTTTTGGCACTAGGCCCAACTTTTCCTTCAGAATGGAAAAACCCGCTTCGGGTTTCAAAAAGTGTTCTAAGTGTGGCGGTACCATCTCCGTCACCGACACCCATGAGTGGTGACTCAAATGTTTAGGTCCTGACCACTCTATTTCAGAGTGTGTTGCCTGTGGGATGATGTCGAAAAGGGGCCGGCAGAACCGAGCTGCTAAGCTTAGCACCATTTTTCCCTCCGATGCAGCCTCCGTGGCATTGATTTCGTCCAGGGCTTCGTCTTCCTCCCATGGATCTCAGGTAACTAATCATAAATCTAGCCAGTCCTCAAAGGGTAGATCTCCTTCTAGACAGCAAAATGCCTCTGGCGTTGCCCTTGAGGGACTTTCACCGGCAAAATTGCCCTGGCGGGAGGCTTCGGCTTCCAAAGCACTAACGGGGGCTCCAGAATGTTCTCGAGGCTTCAACCTCAGCAGAACTACTGGTGCCATGCATCGACATCGGCAGGTATTCTACTGGGACCGAGTCATGCGTTTCCATCTGGTATTGACAGGATGGTACCGGACCACTCCGATGCCGACTTTGATCGGTACCGGTACCGTGCCTTGCACGATCACCCAGATTGGAGAAACTTTGAATCCTCGGATGAGTCTGAAGACTCTGAAAGCTCTGCCGATACCAGAGTACGTCTTCCTGAAGATTCTTCTCCTCAGCGTAGGATGTCTCCACCAGAGGATATGTCCTTTAAGGATTTTATCCAAAATGTTGCTCAAGGTCTTTCCATCGCAGTGTCTCCTGAAAAAGAGCCTAGGGCAAAGGAATTAGAAATCCTACAATACCCTAAAGCTCCCAAGGAGGCAGCTACCTTACCTATTCATGAGATCTTGCATGATCTCATGTTAAGGATGTGGGAAACACCTCTAACCACATCTCCTCACTCTCGAAGACTTGACACCATGTATCGAGTTCCTCCTTGTCCTGGCTTTCAGAAGACTCAGCTACCACACCATTCCATGGTGGTGGAATCAACTATGAGAAGGATCAAGAGTGTTAAAAGGCATGCATCTAATCCTCCAGGATGTGAGTGTAGGACTCTTGACACCTTTGGATGTTGAACCTTCCAGGCTTCCATGCTTTCTGCTAGGATCAGTTCCTATATATTATATATGGGAATGTTCCTTAAGGAAGTCACAGGAGATTTAGAGCTTATGAGCCCTCTCCTTCCTGATGATAAGAGGCAGGGTTACCTCGCCCTTGTCAAACATGCTCAGGATGTTTCCAAGTTTGTCAATCGTGCAGCCTTTGACTGCTTTGAGTGCATAAGCAGAACCTCTGTTTTTGCCATAGGTGCATGTAGGATTGCCTGGCTCCAGGCATCTCACTTGGAACTTTGGGTACAGGATAAACTAGGGAATATTCCTTGCAAAGGAGAGAATCTCTTTGGCAAGAATTGGCAGGAAAAAGCTATTGAGATAGATGCTGACAATATTACCTTGGATAGATTGTCTAAATCTACAGCTGATCCTGCAAGGAAAAAATCCTACAAGAAACCATTCTTCAGTAAGAAGAAGAAGTTTTATCCCTCTTATACCCAGCAGGGGCATTGTTTATTTTATTTAGCTGTATTTATATCCTGCTTTTCACTGGGTCAAAGCGGGGGATACATTTAACATGAGGGGATATGAGACACATACACTAATACTTACAGGGAACATGGGCAATGGAGGGTTAAGTGGCTTGCCCAAGACCACAAGGAGTGCCTATAGGACTAGAAATCCCAGTCCCTCCAACCTGAGATTGCTGTCCCAAGATGGGACTTGAACCCCTGGCCCTCTGGCCTGGAGTACATTGTCCTAACCACTAGACCACCACTCCCTCCCAGTCTACCCAAAAGGGACAGCAGCAACAACCTAGGCAAAGAAAAACTAAAGCCTCTAAGCCTCAACCAGCTCAGCAGACTCAGCCTCCACAGAGGCTTTGACTCCTATCTAGAAAACTTTGCCTTCCTGGCCCTGAACGGTCCAGAATCCTCCACCATTCCAGGAAGATTATGTCATTTTGCCCCCCAGATGGGGTCAGATAACAGCAGAAAATTGGTCTCTGTCTATTGTAAGAGAGGGGTACAAACTTCATTTCCTCATCATGCCCCCTCCTACAATGGTAAGACAGTTCAATTCTCAGACCTCTCTCAACAACCAGTTAGGTCAGGAGGTCACTGTGCTTCTTGCACAAGGGCCAATAGAAGAGGTACCCATTCTACAACAGGGTACATGGTTCTACTCCCCCTATTTCCTTATTCCAAAGAAAACTGGAGGACACAGACCCATTTTAGACCTCAGAGAATTGAACAAATTCCTGTTCAAAGAGAAGTTCAAAATGATTTCTCTAGGAACTCTGCTGCCATACCTTCAGAGTCAGGATTGGCTTTGTTCTCTAGATCTCAAGGATGCGTACACTCATATTCTCATCCATCCAACTCATCGAAAGTTCCCTCGCTTTCTTTTTCAAGGGAAGCACTACCAATACAGGGTTCTTCCTTTTGGCCTGGCCTCGGCACCAAGGGTGTTCACAAAATGCATGACTGTGGTGGTAGCATTTCTTCGCACCCTAGGAATATTCGTCTTCCCTTACTTAGACGACTGGCTCATTCGAGCCCCTTCAGAGCCAGAGGCCAGGGTTGCTCTCTCTCGCACAATGTGCATCCTTCAGTATTTGGGGCTTGTCATAAACATCCCAAAATCCATCCTTGCTCCCACTCAGTCCCTGGAGTTTATAGGAGCTCTGTTGGATATCAGAAAAACAAGGGCCAACCTTCCACAGGCCCGCTGCCTTTGCATTGTGCAATTAGCCTCCCAAGTAGTGTTAAAACCTCACCTCACTGCTTGGGAAATGTTACAGTTGCTAGGCCACATGGCATCCACCGTGCATGTGGTTCCTTATGCTCGCCTCCATATGAGGGCAGTCCAGTGGACTTTATCCACTCAGTGGACTCAGGCATCAGGTTGCCTGTCAGACAACATAGCAAACTCAGATCGCCTTATTTTGTCCCTCCAATGGTGGCAATCACCCCAAAACCTTTTGTTGGGGTTCCCTTTTCAGCAACCCCCACCCCAAGCCACTCTAACAACAGATGCCTCACAGGTGGGTTGGGGAGCCCACCTGCAAGGTCTTTCTACCCAGGGTACCTGGACTCCACAGGAGACCTATCTACATATCAATCTCCTAGAACTCAGAGCAATCTTCCTTGCCCTTCGAGTATTCCACACCCAGCTCAGCTACAAGACAGTCCTAGTTCAAACGGACAATCAAGTAGCCATGTTCTATGTGAACAAGCAGGGTGGAACAGGCTCTCTGTCGCTCTGCAACGAAGCTTTGCGACTATAGGCCCTCGCCAGAGAGCATCAGATTCATCTCCTTGCGGTGCATCTTCCAGGCATTCAAAACTCTTGGGCAGACAGACTCAGTCGAGTTCTGCTTCCACACGAACGGTCTCTCCATGCAGACCAGGTGGCCAAAATTTTCCAAAATTGGGGAACCCCGGACATAGACCTCTTTGCAAGTCCGCTGAATGCCAAACTTCCGCGGTTCTGTTCCAGAATTCCAGCTCAGGGTTCTCAGGCCACGGATGCTTTCCTCCTCCATTGGGGCCAGGACTTCCTGTATGCCTTTCCACCCATTCTCCTAATTCCCCAAACCCTTTTCAAGCTGCAGAGAGACAGAGGTCATATGATTCTCATAGCTCCACATTGGCCACGGCAAACGTGGTACCCTCTGCTCCTGCATCTCTCTCAAGCTCCGCCTCTGGAGTTAGGATCTGCTCCAAATCTCCTTTCTCAGGAGGACGGGATGCTGTGGCATCCCAATCCCCAGTCTCTGCATCTCAGGGCCTGGTTGCTGAAAGCCTAGAACTTCAAGGTCTTGATCTTTCTCAGCAAGTAAAGGATATCCTTTATGCTTCCAGGAAGCCTTCCACAAGACTCTTTTATGCTTTCAAGTGGAAAAGGTTTACCATATGGTGCTCGCAGAAGAGTCTTGACCCTCTTGAGATACCTCTGGAATCATTACTGGAGTATCTCCTTCATTTGTCTAATGCAGGGCTTAAGACCAATTCAGTGAGAGTTCATTTGAGTGCTATTGCAGCTTCTTTCAAGCCTCTAAATGGACAATCTGTTTCCTCTCATCCTCTCATAGTGAGATTTATGAGAGGCCTTCTTTTAACTAAGCCTCCCATTAAGCCACCACTGGTAGCATGGGACTTAAATCTGGTTCTTGGGTAGCTCATGAAGCCGCCTTTTGAACCATTAGCTACTACCTCTTTGAAATCCCTTTCCTGGAAAGTCATCTTTCTTATTGCAATCACATCAGCACGTCGCATCAGTGAACTGCAAGCGTTGGTGGCTGATCCTCCTTATACAAGTTTCCATCATGATAAGGTAGTCCTTAAGACGCATCCACACTTTTTGTCAAAGGTGGTGTCACCTTTTCATTTAAACCAAGCTGTTTACCTTCCTGTGTTTTTCCCAAGGCCTCATGCCTCAAATGCAGAAAGGAATCTTCATACTTTGGATTGTAAAAGGGCTCTGGATTTTTACTTGCAAAGGACACAGCAACATAGAAAGTCCTCCTAACTTTTTGTTGCTTTTGATCCTAGTCATTTGGGACTTCCAGTCTCCAAAAAACACTGTCCAACTAGATTGCACAGTGTATATCTTTTGCCTATGAAAGTGAAAACCTTCCTCTGGAAGGCCATGTCACAGCTCACAATGTGAGAGCCATGGCAGCCTCTATGGCTCATCTTCATTCTGTGTCTATCGACGACATCTGCCGAGTAGCTACTTGGGTTTCGGTTCATACCTTCACAGCCCATTACTGCTTAGACAAGGGCTCCTGCTGGGATGCCTTGTTTGTTCAGGCTGTTCTTCAACACCTGTTCCATACTTAATCAACTCCTACCCACCATCCCTGGTAGGATGCCAGAGATCCATGGGGGGAAGTGGGAGCCCTTTCACAAGGGCACACAACTTCTGGGGTCTCTCCCTGGCATCTGCAGCTAGGGAGTCCCCATATGTGAAGACTACATTCCTGCTTGTTCCTGGAGATAGCATAGTTAATCACCTGTAACAGGTGTTCTCAGGGAACAGCAGGAATTTAATCTTCAGAACCCACCCACCTCCCCTAGGAGTTGTATCTCTCTATCTCTCTCTTTCTCTCTTTCCCTCTCTCTTTTGTCTCAGCTTTAAACTCAACTGGAGAGGGACAGTTAGGAAAGGCGGGAAAGCAGCACACAGGTGCTGTGGGATGCTCCCAAAAGCTTCCTATTGGACGCTAGGGAGAGTTCCCACGCAGGCTCCGTTGGTACTGACGATACCCATATGTGAAGACTAAATTCCTGCTGTTCCCAGAGATCACCTGTTACAGGTGAGTAACTATGCTATATAGGTGAGTAAAATCCCTCCCAGTGGGATGGAAGAGTCTCCCATCTTCCAATAGATCACAATTCTCACGCAGACTTAAGAGGTGCCTTCTCTGTCTCACATCCCCCTCTGTCCTCCTTGACAAGCGATCCAAAAGCACATCAAACACACAATTGTAATCCCCACCCAAAATCACTCGATGGTCTATCCACAGTGGCTTCATGATGCACCAGTATATCATAGAACACCTGGTCATAGATATTGGGGCTATACCCAACATTATGGGCTTACCATATAGGCTAACAACTATCTAGACATTAAAAGAAAAAGAGCCACAACAAAATTGCAAACACAGATTAAAAGTAGGACTCTATTATCATTTCACATAAATATATATATATATATATATATATCCTCTAAAATGAAAATATCCCCCACTCATATATATTTACCTTCCAAAATAATAAAAACACTTTTATATATCATTACACCTCTTTCTGCATATGAGTATTAATACATATATTTATTCTTTATCTATTGCACTTTATACTTTATCATTACATTTAATATTTTCATTTATATATTGCACACCACATCTAACACAAATTAAAATTTACACATTTGTCATATGTACATTTATCATACACTTAACATACAATAATCATTTCAACAATAATAATAATTCAATGCCCAACTGCTGCTACTCAGTGAAATTTATATTTACTAGTAAAAGCTGTGAATTCCTGATGATTATCACTCATTAGTTTAACTGAATCATTCCTCTCTTGAATCGGTACCACTTGATGACTTTTCTTACTACTCCTGAGGATTGTCACTCATTAGTTTAACTGAAATTATTCCTTTCTTCAATTGGCACCATTTGATGACTTCCTTTATTGCACTACACTGGCACCACTTGATGACTTCCCTTATTGCACTACACTGGCACCACTTGATGACTTCCCTTATTGCACTACACTGGCACCACTTGATGACGTCCCTTATTGCACTGCAACCACGGCCGTTGGTTCACCATCCAAATATGGCTTCTTCAGGTATCAAAAAATCCTTATCCAGTCACTAAATACTTGATCAAAACAGCAAAGTCCAATGCAAACTCATAGCCCAGCACAGACAAAGTCACTTTTTTTCTTTAGACAATGTTACTTTCTCTTTAATTGTCATTGTAATAATCCTCAGCTGCCAGCTCCTCTCTGTTAAATATGTTACTCTTCCACTATTTCTTGCATTGCAACCATGCACTAGCACAAACTGCTTAGCAGCTGTGAGCTGCTCCGTAGTTAGAAATCACTGTCAACTGGAGCATTCCTTGAAATAAACTTCTCACATGCAGAGTATACGGCTCAAATCTCTCCCCCATCTTGTTCTGTATATAAACATAATAGTCAACACATTACCCTTACAAAAAACTTAAAAAGCGTAGTTACTCACCTATAACAGGTGTTCTCCAGGGATAGCAGGAATCAGTCCTCACTTATGGGTGACATCGGCACCAACGGAGCCTGCGCGGAGCAATTCTCCAGCTTTCAAAGAAAGCCTTTAGGATTGCTGCCACGCATGCGCGGTCCTCTTCCTGCCCAAAGGTGCCATCTTGCTCAGTCAGGTCCCTTAGCTCGAGCCCTACCAAGCAGATTACAAGGGAAGGATAAAAATCCAGCATCTCATTAGGGGAGGTGGGAGGGTAGTGAGGACTGATTCCTGCTGTCCCTGGAGAACACCTGTTACAGGTGAGTAACTATCCTCACTTATGGGACTCCCCAGCTACAGGCTACCGAATCTGTAACCAAAAAATGCCTCTGCAAGGCCATGAGAAGAAGCTGATGCCCAAAGGAGCCCAAGTCCTCGGGTCCTCAGGGCGAAGCCCTAGGTAGCCATGAAGAAGGTTTGGAGGGCAGGAGTTGCTTATACCCCGAACTGATTACAGAGTACAGCCTGGCCGAAGGTGCTGTCCCGGCGGGACTCCCTCTCCACATGTCCATCAGGGGCACGGAGTGCAGTGAAGCCACTGAGGCCGCCTTGGTCCGAAGTCCATGTGCGGTGACTTGACGATCCTGCGGGGCACCCGCTTTTGTGTGAGTGAAAGCGATGCAGTCCGCTACCCAAACCGAGAAGGTGCATTTGGTAATTGCTGGACCCGGTCAATTGGGATCGTAGGTCACAAAGAGCCAGCCAGACTTGCAATGAGTCTGAGTGCGCTGCAAGTAGAAGGCAAGAGCACCTCTGCAGTCAAGGGTGTGGAGAGCTGCTGATGCCTGGTTGGCGTGGGGCCTTGGGAAGAAAGTTGGCAGGACTATCTCCTGATTAAGATGAAAGTCCAAGACGACTTTAGGCAGGAAATTATGGTGGGTACGGAGGACCACCCTATTCTGATAGAACCTGGTGTAAGGGGCATCAGCCATGAGAGCCAGGAGCTCACTGACTCGGCGGGCTGAGTTCAGCGCCACCAGGAAGGCCACCTTCCAGGACAGGTGCCTGAGCAAGCATGTCACCATCGGCTTGAAGGGTAGACGAGTGTGCTGCATGAGCACCACATTTAGGTCCCATTCCGCCAGAGGAGGACGGACAGGTGGCTTGCAGAGTAGGAGACCCCGCATAAAGCACGAGACTAACGGCTGCCCCGAGAGATGGCGCTCAAGTGTACCCTGACAGAGTATGACTTCAACCCTTCCTTCAAGAGATGGAGGAGGTACTGGAGGATCCACCGAATGGGGCACAAGAATAGGTCAATCTGGAGCTCCGAGCAACAGACCGAGAAATGCCTCCACTTGAAGGCGTAGGTCCGTCTAGTGGAATCCTTTCGTGAAGCGAGGAAGACTTCTTTGACCTCCTCCAGAAGAGCCAGAGAGGCTAGGGAAACCCTTTCAAACTCTAGGCAATGAGGGATAAAGAGGCTAGGTTCGGGTGCTGCACCCGCCCCTCCTCCTGTGTTAGCAGGCACGGGGCAGAGCCCAGGGGAACGGGAGCCTCTGTCAATAGCCAGAGCAGAAGCGGGAACCAAGGCCGCTGAGCCACGAGGGGGCTACGAGGATCAATGATGCCCGATCCTGCTGAGCCTTGAAAAAGGTTCTCACAATGAGAGGGACTACATAGAGCAGGCTGGATGACCAGTCCAGGAGAAATGCATCCAGACACTCTCTGCTTGAGTGCGGTACTGGGCCATAAAAGCGGGAATGCTGCACGTTCTGGGGACTGGCGAAGAGATCTATTGCCGGTGTCCCCCAGCGAAGAAACAGCCAGCCCGCTATCCCTGGATCCAGCCGCCAATCGTGGGGGCGAAGGATCCTGCTGAGTCTGTCCGCCAAGACACTCTCCTGACCCGGGAGGTAGGTTGCCTTGAGGGATATCTTCCATCAGACAGTGAAGGAACAGAGGAGGACCGCATCCCGGCAGAGGGAGCATGATCCTGTGCCTCCCTCCTTGTTGACGTAGAACATTGCCACGCAGTTGTCAGTCTGCACGACAACCGACCTCCCCTTGAGGTGATCCTCGAAAGCCCTCAGGGCCCACTGAATCGCCTGGAGTTCGAGCAAGTTTATCTGCTGCTGAGACTCCTCGGCTGACCTCTTCCCCTGCGTGCACAGTGGTCCACAGTGGGCTCCACACCCTAACAGGGAAGTATCTGTCGTCAGCACTTCATCATGCTGCGGGGCCTGGAAGGGCAATGGGGACTGAGGCAGGGGCCTCCCATATGCAGAGCAGCAGCCGAGACAGAATAGGAGGAACCTGCACAGTGAGAGATTCCCTCAGCTGAGACTCGTACTGAAGAATATCGAGTTCTTCAACATGATGGTCCTCCTCGGCCTGAGTGGTCAGGTTAAGGGCCTGTGCCATGTCTCAAACGAACGCCAGGAAGGAGGTGTCCTCGGCTGGCGAGCACTGCTGGAACGTGGGTGGGGAGGGGTCCAATGGAAGATCCCGATGAGTATGGGTTTCCAGGGAGGTGTCCCCATCGGACTCCCACTCCGAGAAATTGGTCGAGGAGTCAGAGCCGGGCAGATCGCCCTGTCCAATGGCCGGTGCCCGCTTGGAGCCAGAGGCCCTGGAAGATCTCGCCTACAAGGATCGGGAGGATGAATGAGACCAATGTCGAGGACCCTCATGAGGCCCGTGGCTCTCGGGGGTTTCCTGGATGGATTTCGGTGTCCCACACGAAGGACCCATGGTCTCTTGGCGTGAGTCAGCAAAGCTGGCTGTGAGCGCCTGCTGGGAAGCGATGAATGCAGAAACGCTGTGTTCCAGTGCCAGGATGCGCAGCTCCCACGTGGGCATGGGGCCCTGCGATGCCAACCCCGGGATCACTGGGTTGGGCGTCGAGAAGGAGAGGGGGTCCTCACCGGGACGGCCCTCAGTAGACCGGGCGCCTTCGCTGGAGGCCTTCGTATCCATACAGAGTATCTTGCAGGGCCTCTCCTTATCTGACTCTCAGGAACGCAAAAGTGGGCTGAGCAACCGAGAGCAGGAGCGCTTGCGCTTATTGGGAGCCCCTGACAGCGACTTTGAGGCCGCCTTCTTTTTGCACCGCTCCACCTCAAGGGATCCCTGGTCAGAGTGCCGCCGAGAGCATGGGGCCGAAGAGGGGACCCCACCGGGGGAGAGATGACCGAGGGCGCCACCAGGGATTCCGAGGTGGCCTTTTGGAAAATGTCTTTGGACTTCTGCTTATGACTGAGGAGGGTCTTAGAGGACATTTTCTTGCAGAGTGAACAGAGCTCCGGATCATGGCCAGCTCTGAGGCATCGCAGACAATAGTCGTGAGTGTCCATAAGCGACATGTTCCTAGGGTATCTATCGCATTTTTTGAAGCCGGTGGCCATGGGGGCAAAAATGGCCCTTGCGTGGTCAAAGACCCACACGGCCAGCGGTTAGGGAAAGCAGGAAAAAAGGGCGCCAAGCCCGTGTCAAAAAATGAAGAAAGAAAAAGCTATCCCCAACAGCTCTAAGAGAATAGAGCAGAGGAAGGACGGGTAGAGGACCAGTGCTACTGGAAAACAAGAGGCCTGTAGGCCAAAATGAAAACTTTTTTACGAGAGACCAGGATGTGCATCCAAAGGGCTCCGCCGAAAAAGGGAGACTGAGCAAGATGGCACCTTTGGGCGGAAAGAGGACCATGCATGCATGGCAGCAATCCCAGAGGCTGTCTTTGAAAGCTGGGGAATTGCTCCGCACGGACTCCATCGTTGCCGACATCACCCATAAGTGAGGACTGACTTCCTGCTTGTTCCTGGAGAATAGCCTTTACACAACTAAACCTATCGTGGTAACTTACTTCCACAGTTGTAAACTCACCCCAGCTAAAACAGCTCCCAAGAGTTTTACTCTTCAGCAAACACTGGCATACCTGACCCCTCTCATTAAAACTACAAACCAACCAATCAAAATCCTTGAGCTGATAATCCACCAATCCCATTCACACTAACATAAAACCTCTGACAAAACTTTTTTCAATGAGGAAATGCCAACTATCTCCCTGGAAATATGCATTGCTCTATTAAATGTTCCCCATAACTTATTATTCATCACAGAATGTTCACTCTATAAAACCCAACTCCTCTCATTAATATTACTAAAAAAAAAATAGAAACTAAATAAAAAAGATCTCAAAAGAACTAATACCATTTAACTGATGTATTTAACACCCCCCCCCCCCTTTCCAGGTTCCACAGTTTGCCATCTATAAATCAGAGTCTGCATCCATCCACCCCAGAGCTCTCCCCTAAAAAGCACACATTCTGAAAACCATCCACAGCCACACCGTCAAACACTTCTGATCACATAAGGTAGCACACATCACCAATCATCAAACTCCCTAGCACCACTTCATCAACTCTCCCTGGTAACTATCAGCATGTACACTCTTCCCAGTGCATCCCACATTCACACCTGTCTATATCAAGCTCAGCAAAAAGGCTCAAGCTGCAAAGCGACATAGAAACAGTGACCAAACTGTCAAGTTTTCCCATATGCCCAGTGATGGCCCAGTCAAATGTAAGAAGTCCAAAGAAAGAAAAAGAGAACAAATACAAAACATTCTAAAGGCATAGAGTATCAGCACTGTAGAAAACAAACAAAAGTTAATGGACCAATACTGTGGCCCACCAAAAAATAAATTTTGCTCAATGTAGTTCAATAAAGGGCATAGAGAAGTATCAGGAATCCACTTTCCTTCCACATGGATCTGACGATGTAATAAAAATAAAGACACAAAAGGACTTTTATCACGGTGTTCTAACTAATTAAGTATGATGAACCACAAACATGTAGGTCTCCTCATTAGAGAGTTCTTCATAACAGGGAGAAAAAGAAGGAAAAAGGCAAAACATCTCCATTGTCCCGCAAACATCCAAGAGGTAAGTGCTGGGTCCAGCATCAGTCTCCGTATACTCCAGAGGGGCATAAAGGCAGCAAAGCTGTTCCCCATGCACTAGTCACATCCCCATAGCCATAGCCATCAGGAACTGTTAGTATCTAATGTCCTGTGGACGTCCCTGGCCTTACCAAGGTCCATGATCAGTTTCAATCTGGGAGAGTCCCCTTCATCAAAGAGGCGTGCACAGCCCTACCCGATGGGGGCATCCCACACATACCTCCAGCTCAACTCAGGCCTTCCGGTCCAGCTAGTTCTGTGGGCAGAAATGTTGCTGAAAGAACTTGGAGGTCTCTGCCACAGTCTCGAACAGGTGAGCCTGCCCAACCTTGAAGATTTGCAATTGTGCTGGGCATAAGAGAGCACAGCACATGTTCCGTTGCACCAGCCAGCCACAGAGCTCCGTGAATTCTTTCCTCTTTAAGAGTCACTGCCGAAGAGTAATCTTGGAATACCAAGATGTGGTGCCCTCCATGTTCCGCATTCTTCTACTGCTATGCTACCCTCAATACTTGCTCCTTCTGGTGAAAGCTTAAGAATTGCACAATCACCACATGTGGTCTGCTTTCCAAGGCACTCCCAGTCTATGTGCCCTCTCTGTCTGCACCAGGCATGCTCCTTCATTGAGTTTGTGGCTAGTGGGTATTCAGGTATCTAGGAAGCTGCAGAGTTAAGCTTCTTTAATTGTTTTTGCAATCCCAATGAAATGCAAGTTTTTCCTTTGGTTTCGATTCTCCAAGTCGTCGATCTTTGCAGTCTGCCAAGTAAGGGTATCCTTCAGATAGGTGATCTCCACAACAGCGAACATTGGTTTCCAGCTCAATGACTCATCGTTCAGCCTCTGTAACCTGGGAGGTGAGTTCAAAAAATGACTGAACTGACATCAATCTGCTCCAATAAACTGCTGAACTGGCTTTCCAAAACTTTAACATCTGCGTCCGACACTTCCTCAACACTGAATGCCGCTAGTTCCCTATGGGGACTGCTAGACCCGGGATGCACCATCTTTCCACCCCTGACTTGACTCTATTCCTTATCTTTCTTGACAGATTTAGTGGCCATCCAGCTTTTTCCTTACGAATACTTAAGGTACTAATGCTAGCTAACTCTTCTTTCCCATCTGAGGTTGTTCAGTTCAGCAAAACAGCAACAAAGATTGAAGAGGGGGGAGAGGACCCAGATCAGTGTAAAAATACATCTCCCTCTACTCTCCACATCATGTGATCTCTACAAAAGTATTTTAAAGACATTTTGTGTTTGCCAAATTATGATCAATTTGTGATTGTTAATTCCTATTATGTTTCTAGCAAATGTTTGGTGGAGGATGCATCTGGCAACGCCCAATTGCCTGCAGAATCTAAAGAGTCTTTGGATTTGACTAATTTTCTTGAATCCTTGTTTGAAAAATACCAAATTGGGCAACCCTGGTAGTGACCTTTGCCACAGAAGGAGATAGTTTATATTCCTAAACTTTATTTTCAGAAAAAAATGCTTTGTTTCTTGGCTATAAACGTCTGATTTTTCCAGATATCTCTAGAGTTACCCAACTTCATAAGGAAGCTTGTGGAATTTGAAATCTAACGTTTTGTCTATTAGTGGATTTTTTTAATATTGTACTGTTGATTCTGTTGATGTTTTTGTATGTGAACCGTGCTGATATCAAATAGCGCGGTATATAAAAGATTGTAATAAATAAATAAATAAATAAAATACTGTAAATGTTTCATTATGTATCAGGGGACTTAATTTGTGTTTGTGGATCCTACTCAATTGGAAGGGCTTCTGAAAGATAAAGTAGTCCCTACTGGGTAGTTGGAATGATTAGTTTTGAAAATCTTTTTTTGCTAATAGGGTAATGCGTAATTATTCCTTTTTTCTTTTTGTAACTGTAATATTAAGTGAGACTGTGGAAATTATCCTAGTGTTATAATTGATTTATTCTTAGATCATTTTTGTGGTGACAGTCCCCCTCTAGACATGGGCTACATATGCTGTTTAATTGCCTATGATTTTTGTTTTTAGGATATATATTTTCAGGGTCATTCCAAGGCACGAATAGCGGGGATGGACATCCATCCCCGCTATTTGTGCCCCCTCCCGATACCATCTAACTTCCTCGTGTGTTGTATGGGGAAGTTAGGTGGGGGCGGAAAGGGGTGGATTGAAGGTGGCATTAGGGCGAGCGGTCCTCAGGCCTGGATGTACAGAGCCGATTCCAATGTCAGCCCTGTACATCTGGGGCCGATGGCTTGAATAGGGAACTTATTCCATCTCTGAGGTGGAATAAGTTCCCCGAAGGGGTGAAGGACGGCAGGCCCGGGGTTGGACAGCGGCAGGAGGTGGCAGAGGACATTTCCCACAGCCCAACCCTGGTGTTTTTGCTGGTGGCCAGGAATCACAACTTTTCAATGGAGCCGCGGTGCCATGGCAACCGGATGCCATGGCACCATGGCTCCATTGAAAAGCCCTGACGGAGCTAGTTGTGCAAGGCCTGTATGTGCAGGCCAGACTGAATCGGGGTCCTGGCCTGCATGCATGGGCCTGGGTGTGATTCTGATCCCACGGGACTAGACGTGCCCCGCGGGATCAGAATCCCAGCTACCTCTGTGTGTCTGGTTCCCACCGGGTGCACAGAGGGTCGGACATCCATGTCAGAATCGGGCCCTTTCTGTTTAGTTTGAAAAATGTTACAAGTTGTAAAATTGTTGTAAAACTCTACTAATAAAAAAAATCCCCTTTCAGTTTTGCCCACTGCTTTTCTAAATCCCCCAGCTAATGACTCCTTGAGGTATTATCCCATCTTGACAAAGCTAGTTTTCCTAAAGTCTAGGACCCTTACATTTGAATGAACTATCCAGTCCTTACTCTAATACTGAACCACATCATCCAGTGATCACTAGATGTGAGATGATCACCCACTATAACATCAGAAACACTCTCCCCGTTGGTAAGCACAAGGTCCAATATAGCCCCCTCACCTGTGGGCTCTGCTTTCAGTTGCTGGACTAGCTAATTAATCTGTGAACCCACTATTTTTTTTTTTGTTAAATCAGTCAGGGCCTAGTAGCAACAGTTTAAGATTCAATTTAAAAACACAGAAGAGAACTTTCTGGTTACCTTTCATACCCAGTAGACAGCTGTAGTTTAAATTTCATAGTCACTCAGGGCCTAGCATCAGCAAAGTACTTTTAGTTTCAAATTAAAACACAGAAGAGAGCTTTCTGGTTAAATTTAGAATCCAGCAGAGAGCTTGTAGTTTAAATTTCATAATAGGTTAGAGCCTAGTAGCAGCAAAGAGCTGTAATTTAAATCAAATCAGAATATAGTTTTCCTCAGCAGCACAGGACAAGGTACTGTGTAGCAGCCCTTTTTTAATAAGTGTTATATCCCTCCCTCCCTCCCCACACCCACCCTCCCCTGGGAAAATCACAGCTTTATAGGTACTTGCACACCTTAAAAGACAGGAGGTGCTCTCAGGTGAAGCTCATTACCCAAATCAGTCATACACCAAGGACCTGAGATTAATTAAGCTTCAGGTGAACAAGGTATATTAAACTTCTTAGGTACAGTTTTAGTGGTATAAATATCCATTGCACCCTTTAGTACATATAGAACTTAAAGATCTAAACACAAACTTAAAACTAAGATGCAGACAGCAGTCCAGCAGCGGGATGTGGGCTTTCCAGTCTTTTGCACTGAGTGTCACATGTATGATTTTCTCCCAGCTGGTGAGAGGTCTTACGTGTGCACTAGGTGCAAGGAGCTCTCTGCTCTCAGGGAACGAGTCCGTTCTCTAGAGGCTAGAGTAGCAGACTTGGAAAACATAAGACAGACAGAGAGGTACATAGACGAGACCTACAGGGATATAGTCCTGAAGTCCCACCTCCAGTCTGGCAGCATCCCTGTTGCCATGGAGGAGAGAGGTCACGTGACAGGAGAGCATCACCCTGGTGTGGCAGGAAGTGATCCTGTAACTAGGACCTGTCCTCCAGGTGATGTAAACCCCTCTCGCACCGAGGAGGTTTCTCCAGGGCCAAGTGCCCATGCGGGAAGGGTTAGGACAGCAGTTATAGTTGGTGATTCGATCATTAGGCATGTAGATAGCTGGGTGGCTGGTGGACGTGAGGATCGCCTGGTAACATGCCTGCCTGGTGCGAAGGTAGCGGACCTCACACGCCACCTAGATAAGGTCTTAGATAGTGCTGGGGAGGAGTCTGCTGTCTTGGTACATGTTGGTACCAATGACATAGGAAAATGTGGTAGGGAGGTTCTGGAAGCTAAATTTAGGCTTTTAGGTAGGAAGTTGAAATCCAGAACTTCCAGGGTAGCGTTCTCCGAAATGCTTCCCGTTCCACGCGCAGGACCCAATAGGCAGGCAGAGCTCCGGAGTCTCAATGCGTGGATGAGACAATGGTGCAGAGATGAGGGGTTCGGATTTGTTAGGAACTGGGGAACATTCTGGGGAAAGGAGGGGCTCTTCCGAAGGGATGGGCTTCACCTTAACCGGGATGGAACCAGGCTGCTGGCATTAACCTTTAAAAAGGAGATAGAGCAGCTTTTAAACTAGATAATAGGGGAAAGCCGACAGTCGCCCAAGAGCGCATGGTTCGGAAGAATGTATCCTTGAAGGATACTACAAAAAGCAGAGAGGTTCCAAAAAAGAGTAAAGTAGCCCAAATGCCCTCGAGTATGGAGCAGACAGAACTTAAAGATCCCAAATTACCCATGTCTACCAATAGCCAAATTAATATGAATAAAATACAGTCTCTAAAATGCTTGTATGCAAATGCTAGAAGTCTACAAAACAAGATGGGAGAGTTAGAATATATAGCACTAAACGAGAGGTTAGATATGATTGGAATATCAGAGACATGGTGGAAGGAGGACAACCAGTGGGACACTGTGATACCTGGGTACAAACTATATCGAAATGATAGAGCTGATCAAATTGGTGGAGGGGTTGCGCTCTATGTTAGAGAGGGCATTGAATCAGAAAGGATTAAAGTTTTGCAAGAAACAAAATTTGCTGTAGAATCTCTATGGATTGAAATTCCATGTAAAAAGGGGAAGGCGATGGCGGTGGGGGTGTACTATCGTCCGCCTGGCCAGAATGAACAAATGGATGATGAAATGCTCAAAGAAATCAAGGAAGCTAGCAAAAGTTACAGTGCAGTAATAATAATGGGTGATTTCAATTACCCCGACATCGACTGGGTCAGTGTCACAACAGGACATGCTAGGGAGATAAAGTTCCTAGATGAAATAAATGACTGCTTCTTGGAGCAGCTGGTTCATGAACCGACCAGAGGGGAAGCAATATTAGACCTAGTCCTTAGTGGAACACCAGATGTAGTGCAAGAGATAAGGGTGTTGGGGCCACTTGGCAATAGTGATCATAGCATGATCGCCTTTGATTTAATTAGTGGAGGAGGGATAGTAAGGAAATCCACAGTACTACCCTTTAACTTTCGAAAGGGAGACTATGATAGAATGAGGAAAACAGTTAAGAAAAAACTAAAAGGAGCAGTTGCAAAGGTTAAAGACATACATCAAGCTTGGGTGTTGTTGAAAAATACTATCTTGGAAGCCCAGACCAGCTGTATTCCACGCTTTAAGAAAAGTGGAAGGAAGTCTAAAAAATTGCCAGCATGGTTTAAAGCTGAGGTCAGAGAGGCTGTTGTTGCCAAAAAAGCATCTTTCAAGAAATGGAAAAAAGAGCCAAATGATGAAACCTGGAAACAGCACAAGCACTGGCAAGTCAAATGCAAGGCATTGATAAGGCAGGCAAAGAGAGAATTTGAGAAGAAGCTTGCTGCGGAAGCAAAAACGCGAAATAAAGACCTTTTCAAGTACATTCGTAGCAAAAAACCCGTGAGAGAGTCAGTTGGTCCATTAGATGATAAAGGGGTTAAAGGAGCACTAAGAGGCGACAAGGCGATAGCGGAGAGACTGAATGAATTCTTTGCTTCGGTCTTTACTGAGGAAGATGTAGGGATATTACCCACGACTGAAGTGGTATTTAAAGGTGTGGAAGAATTGAAGGAAATATCGATACATCGGGAAGATGTCTTACAACTATTAGATAAACTGAAGAGTAGCAAATCACCTGGGCCGGATGGTATACATCCAAGGGTGTTGAAAGAACTGAAATATGAGATTGCAGACCTGCTATCAGTAATCTGTGAACTATCATTAAAATCATCTCTAATACCTGAGGATTGGAGGATCGCCAATGTAACACCAATTTTTAAAAAGGGTTCGAGGGGTGATCCGGGAAACTACAGACCGGTGAGCCTGACATCAGTACCGGGAAAAATGGTAGAAACCATCATAAAGAATAAAATTACTCAGCATATAGATAGTCATGACCTAATGGGAGACAGCCAACATGGCTTTAGACAAGGAAGATCTTGTCTTACTAATCTGTTATGTTTTTTTGAAGGAGTGAATAAACAGGTGGACAAAGGTGAGTCGGTTGATATTGTGTATCTGGACTTTCAGAAAGCCTTTGACAAGGTCCCTCATGAGAGACTTTTGGCAAAACTAAAGAGTCATGGGATAGGAGGCAGTGTACTACTGTGGATCAGGAACTGGTTAAAAGATAGAAAGCAGAGGGTAGGGCTAAATGGCCAATTTTCCCAATGGAGAAAGGTGAATAGTGGTGTACCCCAGGGATCTGTGCTGGGTCCGCTGCTTTTTGACATATTCATAAATGACCTGGAAAGTGGAATAACGAGTGAGGTTATCAAATTTGCTGATGACACAAAACTATTTAAAGTTGTTAAAACCCAGGAGGATTGTGGAAAATTGCAAGACGATCTTGATAAATTGGAAGACTGGGCATCAAAATGGCAGATGAAATTTAATGTGGAGAAGTGCAAGGTTATGCACCTAGGGAAGAACAACCCAAACTATGGTTACACGATGCAAGGTTCCACATTAGGAACCACCACCCAAGAAAAAGATTTAGGCGTCCTTGTGGATACCATGTTAAAACCCTCGGCCCAGTGTGCAGCGGCGGCCAAGAGAGCAAATAGAATGCTAGGTATGATAAGGAAAGGAATGGAAAATAAAACAAAAGATATTATAATGCCTCTATATCGTTCCATGGTGAGACCGCACCTTGAATATTGTGTGCAATTCTGGTCGCCGTATCTTAAAAAGGATATAGCGATTTTAGAAAAGGTTCAGAGAAGAGCCACCAAAATGGTAAAGGGGATGGAAGGCTACTCCTATGAAGAAAGGCTAAAAAGGTTGGGGCTCTTTAACCTGGAAAAGAGACGGCTGAGGGGAGATATGATAGAAGTCTATAAATTAATGAACGGAGTGGAACGGGTAAACGTAGATCGATTGTTTACCTTATCAGAATATAGAAAGACTAGGGGACATGCAATGAAGCTACAGGGTAAACTATTTAAGACTAATAAAAGAAAATATTTTTTCACTCAACGTGTAATCAAACTCTGGAATTTGTTACCGGAGGATGTAGTAAAGGCTGTTAGTGTAGCTGGGTTTAAAAAAGGTTTGGACAAGTTCCTGGAGGAAAGGTCCATAAACCATTATTAAGAAGGGACCCAGGATATCAATGCTTGAACCAATACAAGCATTGTGGAACCTGTGTCCCTTGGGGAAACTGCTAGGTACGTATGACCTAGATTGGCCACTGTTGGAAACAGAATACTGGGCTTGATGGACCTTGGTCTGACCCAGTATGGCATATCTTATGTTCTTATGTTCTTATCCCTGTGGAGAAGTCAGGATCTCCTTACATCTAGACAACACCGTCACAGGAATGTCCCAGTCAACATCTGGCATGTTGAAATCACCTATCAGCAGCACTTCTTTCATAGCAATACTGCAAATGTCTTCAATTAAATCTCTGTCCACTCCTTCTGTCTGTGAAGGAGGTCTTTATATTACACCAATGTAAATGGATGCTCCATGCCTTCTTTCCAGTTTAGCTTACAGTGCCTCCTCCTTCCCTCATAAGCCCTGCATAATGGACCTGGGGCCTCATCTTCTTGTGCTGGCTCTGCTGGCACCCACCTTCATTGCACCGCATGTTAATGTATGCATTCATGCATTAACTGCCAAGAACATTCTGGTCACATCCCCGACAGTTACCATGGAGGCTGTGCATTTACTGTGCGTTAAAAACAGGTGTTGAGTGCATATTCTTTACAGGATTTATTAAAAACGGCCCCTTGGTCTCTTTGAAAGAGCATCCAGCCTGTAACAATTAACAATGCAAATGAATGCTCCTTTCCCTCTTTCCAGTTTAGCCTACAGTGCCTCCTCCTTCTCTCATAAGCCATGCATAATGGACCTGCCCCTTCTCTCCTAAAGAGGGCGCAAGAGGGAAGATATAATCCAGATAATGCTACTTCTTTGGTGGGTACCAATACTATTAATTTTTACATATAATGTCACTCCTCCTTCCTTTCTTCTTACCCTGTCCTTTCTGAATAAATTATAGCCCAGCATAATTACAACCCAGTCATGGCTCTCCGTGAACCATGTCTCTTTAACCACAGCTAGATCCAATATCACTTTGGGCATTAATACATACCACTTTCTAGATAATGTTTTACTTAGGTGGGGGTTTTACTTACCTGGAGTCCATGCACAAAAGTGTTTCACCGCCTCTTACATGTAGTTACTTTTGCTTTCTTTACCCCAAATGAATCACTCTGGACTTCTTCTCTTTATAAGTTAATTGCTAAACATTATGCCATATATCAAACTTTTATTGATCATTTCTTATGTTGTCTATTCTGTTGCAAATCTTTATGTTATCCACAAAAAAGGAAGCTTTTCCTTCAAAGTGATATTGTTTACATTAGATAGTGAAGAGAATTGATCCCAGGACTGATCCTTGAGACACTCCACTACTGACCTTTCTGTCTTCAGAGTGAATTCCCTTTTCTAATCCAGTTCATCACCTTGGATTCCAGCCTCGTACTGCTTGATTTGTTTATGAGCCTCCTATGGGAAATATATCAAAAGGCCTTGCTGAAATCTAAGTAGATCACATTCAGTGCGTGCACTCGATCATGTGAAGGGAAAAGCCTTGGTGTATTTCAGAAGAACACTGTAACAAAATGTACATTTCTGTTCCATCAATAGATGCTACAACAATCCATCATGCACATAACTACAATAGGTATGTCTATATTATTTTACAATTGCTCAGAATTAACATTTCAGCATGAGGCTATTAAAACTCCTTAAACTAAGCACCAGAGGAAGAAATTGTAATGTAACACCTCTAGGAGAAAACAGGCTGTGATGAATACTAAGGCATGGGCATGTCAGTTACCGGCCTCTGAAATGCTCGTTACCTGCAATCGCACACTATTGGGTTTGAGTTAGGGATTGAATTTGAGCGTTGAGAGCACATTGCTGTTAGGACTAGCACCCAGAGCCGATGCTATCATTAGGCGAGCTAGGTGGTCACATAGAGTGCTGGCCCTCTGGGGGCACCCATTGTTGCCCCTCTCAGGGACTGGCAGTGGTGGCAATAACTGCACGCAGCCCTGCAGAGCTTATCGTCAAGCTAATGCACCAGGGGGCTGTTTTCTTCTGCCCCTCTCCGACTCTTGATCCAAACTTCCTGTTTGCACAAGAAGTTGGCATTGGGAAGCAATCAGCTCCATGGCTCTGTGAGGCTATTTGTGGCTATTGCCACCGCTGTTGGTCCCAAACAGGAGTGCCAGCGGGCCGATGGTCACCACATGAGGGAGGGGGTGCAAGGGATGAGGTTCGCCTAGGGCACCACATCTCCTTGCGCTGACTCTGCTGGCACCCACCTTAATTGCACCACATGCTAATATATGCATTCATGCATTAACTGCCAGGAACATTCTGGTCACATCCCAGACAGTTGCCACAGACGCTATGCAGTTACTGTGCATTGAAAACACGTGTTGAGTGCATATTCTTTACAGGATTTAGTAAAAAGGGCCCCTTAGTCTCATTGAAAGAGCATCCAGCCTGTAACAATTAACAAAATAAATGCTCCTGTGTCTCTTGAATTTACATGTTTACAGACAGTGTATAAACAATAAGATTTCTGCAGACAATAAGCATCTTCTGCACTTGGAGAGTTTGAATCCAGATTTTAGGTACCATTCAGCAACATATTTGTTTGTACATTGTACTCAAGATATTTTAGATTCAGAGTAAGCTCTTTGAAGTCACTGACCTCTTCAGGTGTTAGTGGTCCTTAATTAGCTTGCAAAGGGGCTAGGCAGCTGAGTGCTGTATAAAGGTCGACAGTGACTTGCAAGTACTGGCATTCCTAACATGGTTTCCATTGCAAGCAAGATCTCACATTCCCTGTACTCGGTTTCTTTCTTTGCTTCATTTGTTTCATAAATATTTGAAGGAGATCTTACTAATTACCAATCCCACATCTATTTCAATTGCTAATTTGTATTATCTGCTTAAAGAGATTTGAAGCGTAGATAAAGAGGCAGATGGTCTTGATCAACTCTCACAGGTTGAGAGTCTGGACGTTTCTGCATTTTTTAAAGCATCTATCGATGAAATTCCTTCTAGGGCCACATTGTTGGTGATATTTTCCTCTCGGCTAGATAAGTCTAATATATACACTGGTCAACAAATTTTTACAAAAGTCATGTTACTGAAATAAAAATAGTCATTTCTTATCAATTTTTATATGCTGAACACGAATATGACAGTGAAATTGCAAAGTTGGCTCTAGTTTTTTTGTAATCTACAAGAATTAATGTTTACATCACAAAATGCATGTCAATAGTAAATATAATAGGCCTTCGGTTAATACCTGTAAAAGACCAAGTCATAGACTACTTCTTAGATTTTTTTCACCTGTCTCTTGTATGGCTGTTCGGGAGCTTCTCTGGGGAGTGTCCAGCAGTAGTCAGCCAGCATTGTAGTGGACCATTTTCCCTGGTAACTTTGCTCCATCGTTGTGATATCCTGGTGAAAACGTTCGTCCTGTTCATCACTAACCATACCACAGTTGTCAGGAAAGAAATCAAGATGGGAATCAAGGAAATGGATCTTTAGAGACATATTGCAGTCAAGTTTCTGATACTGCATCAGCATGTCTTCTACTAGTTCTTTGTAGTTTTCTGCCCTAACATTCCCGAGAAAGTTTGTCGACACTAGGAGAAAAGCATTCCATGCTTGTTTCGCATCACCCTGCAGCAAGTTGTTGAACCGGTCGTCTTTGAAGAGCTCTCGAATCTGAGGACCCCAAAAACTCCCTCTTTAATCTTTGCTTCACTGAGTTGAGGGAATTTTTCATGCAGGTATCGGAAAGCTGGCGAAGTGTGGTCCATGGCTTTCATGAAGTTTTTCATCAAACCTAGTTTGATGTGAAGGGGTGGTAGCAGGATTTTGTGAGCCTCAAGCAGAGCTGGGTGCTGGATATTCTTCTCTCCAACTGTTACATTTTGTCTGCGATTCCATTCCTTCTGCAAGTAGTGCCAATCCCTTGCTTGACTATCCCACTGACGTAAGAAACACATGTATTTTATATATCCCTGCTGCAGGCCCATTAAAAGGGCAACTACCTTCAAGTTACCACAGAGGTGCCAACTGTACTTGCTATTGTTAATGGAAGTCAGTAGATGCTTTAAGTTATCGTATGTCTCTTTCATGTGGACGGCATGCGCTACTGGAATAGATGGAAGACGGTTTCCATTGTTCAAAAGCACAGCCTTCAGACTCAGTTTCGAAGAGTCTATAAATAGTCTCCAGTCTTGTGGGTCATGAGTGATTTTTAAGGCATTCATGAGGCTTTCAATATCGGAACAGAATACCAGATTACTTTCCTTTCTGAAGGAAGGCTCCAACTGCTGGTGGCGCTTTCGATATGAAGTAATGTTGACATCTTCTTCTAGAAGATTCCATTTTTGGAGTCTTGATCCTAGCAATTCTGCCTTGTTCTTGGATAAGTCCAAATCATGAACCAGGTCATTGCAGTCCCCACTTTGCACAAATATGTTTCTTGTAAACCGCGCTGATGACAAATAACGTGGTATAGAAAAATAAATAAATAAATAAAATAAAAAATAAATAAGTTAGTTCTTCCTGTGTTATTCTGTGTGGAGTTGATAATGCATCCCAGTGAAAATCTGGGTTACTGCATGCTGACGGACCAGGAGAAGAACAGGTTGTCTCACCTTTGTCTTCATCAGAAATAATCAAGAGAATATTCTGATGGAGGTTCTGGAATAGGAAGTCCCTCACCATGTGGAACTGGTCTCAATGCAGACGGAATGTTTGGGTAGACTATGCTCGACTTCTTTTGCTTCGTTATTCCACTAGAAAGAGGAGGAACCAAGCAGAAGTAACTGTCATTTATGTGGTTGCTTGGCTCTCTCCAGACCATGGGGACTTCAAACGGCATTGATGGTCTTTTGCAATTCAACCACTGTGAAAGCTGTGTTGTACATGTAGCGCAGCATATATGCGGGGCCCAAGGCTTGTCTTGGTCACCAACCTTTTATCCGAAGTAAAGATAATATGCCTTCTTCAGTTGAGAAGTGATACTTTTCTTCTGGTTGGCAAATCTCACTTCCCCACAAATGTAGAAGAAATTGTCAATGGTATTCACGCACTTTCGCGGCATTACTGTTCTGTATTGTACCTAAATGGCTAAAATTATATGATTAATAAAAGTTACATGCAACAGTAGCTTAAACTGTCTCGCACACAGTCAGAAATATTTTAAATGCTCAACCTTTCCGACTGCGTATAGTACACTGCTGACGTCAGATTGCTTCAGCAGCCATCTGGCAGTAGTATTGCATTGCATGAGAAAATGATGCAATCAACTCTGGATGATGTGTGCATGCTGGTATTATGCAATGTGATGCAATATTACATCATTCAAGGCTTATTTGGGATGTTGTTGATGTCCTACTGGATAAATTTACACGGTGAAACGTCAAAAATGAACTACATGCAATATCTTCAAAATGAGAGCCAATAAATTTTTTTTAATGTTATATTCATGTTCAGCTCACCAAGATACTACAGATTAGGGCTGTTTAAAGTCAGTAACGATTTCAGTGTTGACCAGTGTATTCTTCAAAATATTTTCAGTGTAAAAAATGTTTCCTTTTGTGGCCAACAGTACGAGATGTGGACAGGTGTAAATTCTCACCAAGCTTTATTGATCCATATATATAAAAAGGAGAGGGAGACCTGACCCGACACAGGCCGTGTTTCGATAGACTCTTCTTCAGGGGTTGGCTCACCTTAGTATTAAAAGTACATTGTAGTTAAATAGACCACCAATAATAAAACCAATAAATAACAAATATATCAAATAAAACAACATGATGGAACACAATAAGAATAAAAATATAAATAATAAATCAGTAGTAAATCAATAACAAGTATAAAATCATATCATATAAAAAGAATAGTTATTCATAAACTCTTATCAATGTATGTAATCCCTGAACATATACATTCATAAATAAAGTTTAATAGCATATATTAAAATTGCTATTAAAATATTGATAAAAAATAAAAAGGAAATCTATATAAGAAATCTATCTAAAAAAACATTATTACCGGCAAAAACTAAACATCTAAAACCTTTACAGGTATTGAATATAAAAAAATGTCCCACATAAAAAAATAATATAATAATATAATCCCACATAAATAACATACTAAGAAGAATCATAAACAATCATAGAAAAACCTTAAAAAAATAGAGGAGGAGAACCATAAGGTGAGAGTGACCATGGTTAAGACACTTATCCAAGTATATTCGTAGCAAAAACACTGATATTAACACATATATAACTTCCAAACTATTAGTAGTATTGTTAATGATAATAATAATAATCTTGCCACAAATAAAAACCATGTACTTTTAATACTAAGGTGAGCCAACCCCTGAAGAAGAGTCTATCGAAACACGGCCTGTGTCAGGTCAGGTCTCCCTCTCCTTTTTATATATATGGATCAATAAAGCTTGGTGAGAATTTACACCTGTCCACGTCTCGTACTGTGGTGCTCTTATCGTGGCAGTGTGCTGTCTTTGGTGTCCGTCCTTTTGTGGCCAATCCATTAATATATTCCTGGATGTCTCCAGGGCAATACAGCTTTGTCGTAAGGCTTTTTTATGTCTTAGAGCAAGGGTGTTGGCCTTGGGGCTACGTTTTTTTCTTAAAATTTCACTGCAAATGTTTGGTTGTGTTTCAGGGTATCCCTCATACCTTTCTTGATCAAGCCCTACTAGAGAAATCTCTTGTTGGAAAGGAGGGATAAATTGTTTTTCATTGTTTCTTTTTTTTCTATTTAGTGTGTTTAAACTGCTTATTTAAGTGGGTTTGAAGTATGCAAATCTGCTAATGCCCGGTTTATTTGTTTTTTTATTGTCTTCTCATGTAAGATATGGTCCCATGTGAAGTGGGCTTGAGTCTTCGCATTTACATATATCATTGTGTAAGGTCGTGGACCTGATATTTTTTACTTCTAGCTTTGTTTGTACAAAATGTTGGAAATTTAAAACAAATACAAGCTCTCTGCCTGAGAACTTTTCAAAGAGGCTTTGGTCTTCATTTGTAAAAGTTAATTTCTTTTCTGATGTTGTATTGCAAAAGGAGAATTTTTTTGTGGTGTTTTCCAGCTTTCTATTCAAAGCAAGCTCATTGAAGCCACTGACAACATCAGGTGTTAGTAGTCCTTAATTAGCTTGCAAAGGAGCTAGGCAGCTGAGTGCTGTATGAAGATCTACAGTGCCTTGCAAGTACTGGCATTCCTGACAAGGTCTCCCTTGAAAACAAGGTAATACTGTATGGCTTTTAAATACAAGCTCTCTGCCTGAGAGCTCTTAAAGGGGGTTTGGCCTTCATTTTAATAGCCAATTTCTTTTTCTAATGCTGTATTGCGAAATAGGATTTTTTTTGTGGCATTTGATAAAGCTCTGAGGTTAGAGTCCATTGTTTCTTTTTTCTAGCTTTCCACTCAAAACAAGCTCCGAAGCCGCTTACCTTATCAAGTGTTAGATCCCTCCGTACTCACCTCAGCTCCCACCCATCCCATGTGAGAATTCTTGTTATATAGGGCAACTCCCCAATTAGCTTGTTGACAAAAAATTTGCCATTCTTCAAGATGCTTTGATTAGGTAATTTTACAAGGGAACACATTAATCTCTATTCTTCAGAAACATACAGCCCGATTCCGTCCCAGACGTACATGCCCTCTGAACGCCCAGTCTGAACCGGACATACAAAGGACATTGCGATTCTGATACTGCGGGGCATGTCTAGCCACACGGGATCAGGCTTGTATGTGCAGGCCGGGACTGCGATTCAGCCCGGCCTGCACATACAGTCCTTGCCCGACTAACTCAGGGCTTTTAAATGGAGCCGCGGCGCCATGGCGTTCGGTTTCCATGGTACTGTGGCTCCATTTAAAAGCCACGATCCCTGGCAGCCATCTACTGCAGCTAATTTCCCGCAGCCCGACCCCCAATCTAACTTCCCAGGGCCAGGGTCGGGCTGCAGGGAATAACCTCTGCCTCCTGCCGCCCCTTCTCAGCCCCAGGTCTAGCAATCCTGAAGAATCGGGGAAGTTATTCAGTGGTGGAATAACTTCCCTGTTCAAGTCGCTGGCCCCGGACTTGCAGGGATAACATTAGAATTGGCCCTGTATGTCCAGGGCCAATGATCGCACACTGCCTTCCCTAATGCCGCCCCTGATTCTTCCCTTTCCTGCCCTTGTCTAACTTCCCCATACAACCGGTAGGGAAGTTAGATGCCGGCAGAAAGAAGCACGGAATAAGGGCTTGGAATAAGCCTGATAATATCAAAATTTACTAATATAAAGTAATAACTCTTTTGCAAGGAGGTGGGGCTATACCCAGGGACAAAGAACAGCACTGTTAGAACACACATAAGAGGTTAACTGCTTTTTCTCTACAAGAACAGCTGAGGACAAGTTAGGGATTTTGGTAAGTCTCTTTCGTTTACTTCAACAGGTGCCAAAGCTCTACAATTGAACGATGGCTGGAAAAAATCATATTGCCAAAGCTGTTGCCCCCGTTACAGTTTCTGCCTCTGTCTAGACAGAAAGCTTGATGCCAGTTGAAGAACCTGTTCCATGTGCAGAATGCCTACATGCTGAAGCCCTCATGAAACATGTAGAGAAACTCAGAGTAGAGGTGGTGAGGCTGAGAAGCATTCGAGACAGCAAGAAGTACATCAAAGAGATGCTTCTTGAAACAACCAAGCTCTCCAACAGAGGTGAAGATGGGAGACTGCAGAATGAATAGAATTGGACAGGAGTCACCAAAGCCTTCAGAATCAACAATCCAACTCCTCCAACTCTTGAATTGAAGAACCAGTATGTAGCCCTGGAAGTGGAGGAGGTGAAAACATCCCAGGAAAGGGTAGAACGAGAGTTCCAGTACCCAAAAGTTGCAGAATCAGTAACCACAAGGAAGCGAAGGATAGTGGTGGTTGGTGACTCTTTTCTGAGGGGTACTGAGGCATACAACTGCCAACTAGACTTGATGTCAGAGAGGTGTGCTGTCTGCCATGTGTCAAAATCTGAGAAGTTACAGTTTGCTGAGACTCATCAAGCCTACTTATTATTATCATCTGATGTTGCTCATCCATGTCAGCACAAATGATACTGCTAGGTATCCCTCTGGGTGTATCAAAAATGACTTCATCACTCTTGGACAGAGGGTGAAGCAGATAGGTGCACAGGTGATGTTCTCTTCAATCCTCTCTGTTGAGAGCAAAGGCCAAGGTGGAGAAGCTCGCATCCTGGAAATGAATGCATAGGTGTGTGGATGGTGTCATCGAGAGTGTTTTGGTTTCCTGGACATTGGGATGATTTTCCAAGGGACCTCAGAAAACAGCCACAAACCAAATAAAAGTGATTGGGATCCTGAACGATTTTCAGAAGACTGTGTTCATGAGGAACTAGCTAAACTAAGAGTAGACAAAGTGATGGGACCAGATGGGGTACCTCCGAGAATATTGAAAGAGCTTGGGGACTTTCTAACGGCTCCACTGACTGAACTTCTCAATGCTTCTTAAGAGCCTTTTACACAAAAGTGGAAGTAAGGATGAGGTTGTGAACTACAGGCCGGCTAGTATAATCTCTGTGGTGAGTAATTTATTGGAAACACTACTAAAAGAGAGAATAATGAGGTTTCTGGAGTCCAGTGGATTGCAGGATCTGAGTCAGCATGAATTTATCAGAAGCAGGTCTTGTCAGACAAATCTGATTGATCTCTTTGACTGGGTGATCAGGGAGTTGGACAGAGGAAGAGCCCTAGATATGGTGCACTTAGATTTCAGTAAGGACTTTGACACCATTCCACACAGGCAACTTGTAAGCAAACTGAGCACCCTAGGAGAAGGATGTTACCACTGGTGTGCCGCAGGGATCTGTCCTTGGTTCTATTGTTTTTAACATCTTTGTTAGTGATATTGCGAAAGGGCTGTTGAGTAACATTTGCCTCTTTGTGGATGATACCAAAATCTGCAATAGAGTAGACACCTAGGAAGCAGTAGATAACATGAGGATCTAGCTAGCCTTGAAGTATGGTTGAGAATTTGACAGCTGAGATTTAATGTTAAAAAATGCAGGGTCATGCATTTGGGCTGCAAAAATCCAAGGGAGCAGTACAGTGTAGGGGGCAAAGTACTGTTGTCCATGAAAGAAGAGCAGGACCTAAGCATGATTGTTTCTGCTTATCTTAAGGTGGGTAGATAGGCAGAAAAGCAATAGTGAAAGTCAGATGGATGTTTGGGTGCATAGAGAGAGGAATGGCCCGCAGAACAAAGGAGGTGATAGTGCCTCTGTATAACTCTCTGATGAGACCTCATTTGGAGTATTGTGTGCAATTCTGGAGACCACACCTCCAAAAGGATATAAACAGGATAGAGTCAGTGCAAAGGGTGGCTACTAAAATCGTTAGTGGTCTTCGTCATAAAGCATATGATGACAGACTTAAAGATCTTAATATGTACACCTTAGAGGAAAGGCGGGATGGAGGAGATATGATAGAGGAGTTTAAATACTTCCATGGCATAAATGCACAAGAGAAGAGCCTCTTTCGATTGAAAGAAACAGAAACGCAGAAACATAGAAACATGACGACAGAAAAAGACCACATGGCCTATCTAGTCTGTCCTTCCATATCAACAACTACAACAGTTCCCTGCTATTAGGGGACCATAGGATGAGGGTGAAAGGTGATAGACTCAGGAGTAATATGTGGAAACATTTCTTTATGGAAAGAGTGATAGGTGCATGGAATAGTCTCCCAGTGAAGGTAGTAGAGACGAGGACAGTATCTGAATTGAAGAAAGCATGAGACACACACAGAGGATCTATAAAGGAAAAAAGGGGACTGTTGTAGTGGTTGATATGGAAGGACAAACTAGATAGGCCATGTGGTCTTTTTCTGCTGTCATGTTTCTATGTTTCTATGAATTTAGATATTTTTAAATCGTGTATGGCAATTTTAAAAAGTTGATTTATAATGATATAATGGTGATCTCTGAGTGGGGAGCGGAAGTTCAGACATAGCTCAGATTGTATCACTTCCATTGTATGCAGTGTCTGCCTGTACCGAACCTGAAACATGAAAAAATTCATAAATAAAACAGAAGCCATCAGCTCATGCTGCTATTCATTTCTGCTTAGATGTGAGTTTATACACACTGATATATACAGCTATGCCATTAATAGGAAGCAAGCACTGTGTGATCATGGCATGAAACCCAATACTTTATGATGTGAATTAATCAAGACTAGTAGCTTGAGAAATTGTCAGAAATATGGTACAGCTGTACTGGTCCCCCCTACTGTGTTCCGTTTTTAATACATTAAGCATTGCTGAAGGCCTTTCCAATTAGATGCTTTAATTTTGGGCAAATTCTACATTTCTAAGTGAAATATCTTTATCATTACCAGGGCCGGATTTACCTTGAGTGAGGCCCTACGCCAACAAAAATTGTGGGCCCCCAGCAGGGGTGGCCCAAGGGGGGTGCGGGGCCTCATTTGCATAAGGGGCCTCATTTGCATAAATATTTGCATAATGTTACCATATACTAACTTTTAGTAAACGTGTCTCTTAATGAGTGTATGGATAAAGAAAGACTAAAAGATTTCTACATTACTATAATCCAGTGCCAACTGCCAGACACATTAGGAACTACTACAAACACTGCCCATTTAGAACCCATAGTAAACCCGCCGTATCCTAACAGCACTACCAGGACTCACAAAGCACCATACCCTACCAATCAAAAGGCAACACTGCAGATATTAAACCAATACATTTCAGAGAACAACAATACATGACCTACTGGGGAAAGAGAAGAAGTGGCAATGTCAAATAGGAATTATATAAACAGAACACCTCAGCTCAGTTACACATGCAGAACATAGACCATCAAACAAGTAATCACAATTTAGAAACAGGAAGACAATAATTAAACTGGGAATCCCAAAAGCCAAACTTGGAAAGTACAACACTGTAGAAATAAAACTATACATTAATTTGCTCTTGTACTAAACAAAGCGCAGACGCTAATGATGCACATTTACCAGAGCTGACATATTCCAATTAATAAATTCAAAATAAAGAGATATTTTTCTACCTTTTGTGCATTTTTTTCAGCTGCAGTTGCTCCAGCCACTTTCTTCTGGTTTCTTCGTGTCTTCTGCTAACTCTCCATTGTCTGCTGTCCATTTGTCCTTTCTTCTCTCTTCTAGATTTTTTTCCATTCTCTCTCTACATCTGCTTTAACATACTAATCTTTCTCCTTTTGCTCTTTCCTCATTCCTATTTCATCCACTCAAATTTTACCCCTCCATCCTCAATCCCCACTTACTCTCCCAATACCCGGCCAATTGTAGATTTTTTATCCCTCCCACACAAAATATTTTTCCCTTCTCCATTTTACTCTTCCAGCCCCATCCCATTCTAATCCTCCCCCAATATCAGCTCCCTTCTAGTTCCAGCCTCACCCAGCATCCATTCCCTTCTAGTCCCTGCATCAGCCCATTTCCAGTCCTAGCCACCCATCAGCCCATTTCCAGTCCTAGCAACCCCCCAACCCAATACCAGTCCTAGCCCCCCATCAACCCACTTACAGTCCTAACCCCCCATCAACCCATTTTCAGTTTAAGCCCCCCCATAGCCCATTGCCAGTCCTAACCCCCCCATCAGCCCACAGCCCATTACCAGTCCTAACCCCATCAGCCCATCTCCGGTTTTAACCCCCCCAGCCCATTTCCAGTTCTAGCCCCCCCGTAGCCCATTACCAGACAGCCCCCATCAGCCCACAGCCCATTACCAGTCTTAACCCCCCCAAAGCCCATTACCAGTCTTAACCCCCCCCCCAAAGCCCATTACCAGTTCTAAGCCCCTCCAACAGCCCATTACCAGTCTTAACCCCATCAGCCCACCTCCAGTCTTAACCCCCCCAGCCCCTTTCCAGTCCTAGGCCCCCCATAGCCCATTACCAGACAGCCCCCATCAGCCCACAGCCCATTACCAGTCTTAACCCCCCCCAAAGCCCATTGCCAGTTCTAAGCCCCCCCAACAGCCCACAGTCCATTACCAGTCCTAACCCCATCAACCCACCTCTAGCCTTAACCCCCCCCAGCCCATTTCCAGTCCCAGCCCCCCCAATAGCCCATTACCAGTCCTACCCCCCCACCCCCGTCGGCCTAAAGTAAAATTTAATTTAAAAAAAAAAACCTGCTGGCTGCCGCCGCGGGGCCCCCTCTGCTGCCGCGGCAGCACCGACTGACCCACGGGGGCCCCTTCTACAAGCTGAATACATCGGTTCGTTCCTTCCTCCCTCCCTCCGTGCACGCTGTGAGAGGCGCAAAGGCAGAGTGTCTCCCTCACGTCTCTGTTAAGCCCGCAGGGGCTGATGGGAAATTTCCCATCAGCCCCTGCGGGCTTAACAGAGACGCGAGGAGACACTCTCCTTTCGCGTCTCTCACAGCCTGCACGGAGGGAGGGAGGGAGGGAGGAAGGAACGAACCGACGGATTCAGCTTGTAGAGGGGGCCCCCGCGGGTCAGTCGGTGCTGCCGCGGCAGCAGAGGGGGCCCCGTGGCGGCAGCCAGCAGGTTTTTTTTTAAAATTTTATTTAAAAAAAAAATTAACTTGTTCTTTTTTTGTGGGCCCCTGCCAGCTGTGGGCCCTACGCCATGGCATACATGGCGTATAGGTAAATCCGGCCCTGATCATTACCTTTTAGCCCAGTGGTTCTCATCCCAGTTCTCTGGGACCCCTAGTCCAGTTGGGTTTTCACACTATCCACAATGAAAATGCATGAGATAGATCTGCATACAATGGAAGCAGTGCATGCAGATCAATCTCATGCATATTCATTGTGGATAGCCTGAAAACCTGACTGGCCTGGGGGGTCTCAGTGGACTGGGTTGAGAACCACTGCTTTAGCCAAGCTCCATAGCGATTACTTAGAAAGACAACGATAATGAGTACTAAATGAACAGAAGATGTATTTGAGTGATGTTTTGTAGCAAAATATAAATTCTGATTTCATTTCAAAAGTTAATGGCAGAATCATTGTAGTAACCTTTACAGAAAGTTAAAAATTAGTGAAATCAAACCATAGACATACACTAAAAATCACTTAAATGATCAAAATCATACCACCAAAATAAATTTAATATAGAGGAAAAAACCTCAGAATGTGTCCTCTCCAAATTCTTAACCATACGTTACTCCTTTCAGAGGTATCCAAAGGTTATTAGGACTGCTCCTCATGGGTCGAAAAAACCCTGTCAAACAATGAGCAGACAGATCATGAAATGTTGACTGGGTAAATGTCACATTGGGGCATGCTAGGGAGGTAAAGCTTCTAAATGAAATGACTGAATATCTGGTTTGCCCGGATATCATATTAGCTAAATAGTCAGCTGTGACTTTGAGCCTCCAAATGGACAGCCAAAATGCCCAAAGTCAGGACAATCCTATCTTTAGGTGCTTCAGCGAGCCAGCCAGAACGCCAAATCCTAACCGGTCATTGATGGGGTATTTAGTTGGCCTATGTATTTAATTCATTTATGCAAACTTATCTGCGTAAATTATAAAATACTATAATTCACACACATTCTTTAGAAATCTAGGCATGGGCATTTATGTCAGCTCTAAGACTGATCATGCCTTAAATTAACACATTTCCAAGCAGTTATGCTAGTATGTTATAAAAAAACTAGACATCTACTTTTTATTATAAAATAGTGCCTAAGCAAGCACCAACTTTCAGGTGTAAATGAAGTGCCTCCTTATAAGATTACCCTCCATAAGATCTGGGATTTGCAATCCTTATTGTTTTAATGAAAGCTACAGCATCTGACATAGCCTTTAAATGAAGACGAGTTCTCTTTGAGCTATGAAGATGTATGACCACATGAGAAATCATCCCAACGCACCTCCATTCAGAGAAGGGAGCAGAGGCCATAGGTCAAAGGGACTCAGGTTCTGCATCTGGTGCTATCAGCCAAACATCACTATATAACAGCTGAAACGGTGATTTTCAGGTTCTGATATATCTCTGGTTTTTGAACTGCTGCTTGTGATTATAAAAGTATACTAAGAAGAGGACTGCAAACTATTAAACTGATAAAGAAATGGAAATTTGGCTTCTGAATGATAAACTATGTAGAATCATCACCGTTGCACCAAGAAGTAGTTATTCTCACCACTGTCATCATCAGAAATGTGAGTACAGCAACAAGAAATTAGAGAAATCACAACTCATAATACAATATCGAGTTTCTGAACTTCAGCAAAACATGCTTCCTGTATCTACAGTAGTGGCCAAAACATTAAGGCAGGTATCTTTTTCTACAATTTATTGTTAAATAATGTACTGTGGAGATGTCACATGTGCTTACTTATTTAATCAGCATGGTGATTAGTCACACCATGCATCTGGCGTCCATTTTAGTTTACTTACACTCTGTAGTAGGTTTCTTGGATGAAGTTTTGAATTTTTACAACTAGGAAAAGATTGAAAGTTACATGTAAAATATACAATCAAGATGGGTAGAAATTGCGATATTAATGACTTTGTAGAGGGACAAGTTGTCACACTCCATTTTGAAGGATATTCGCAATGTGCTATTGCAAAACATTTGCATATATCAAGGTGTGCAGTTCAGAATGTTCTGAAATCAGGTGGCCATACTCGTCGTTCGAAATGTGGGCGCAGATGGATAACTATTGGACAAGATGACCGATTCCTCAAAAGCATTATTACATCTAGTTCACATACTTCATCTTAACATGTGGCTCAGTTAGCTAATGATCGAGGAATAAAGATAAGTGCCAGATGTGTCCAACGACGGCTTGTGGATGAATTCAAACTTGTGGCCAGAAAACCTGCCAAGAAGCCTATGATGACCAGGAAACAAATTGCTGCCCACATACAGTTTTGTAGCAAGATGAAAGACAAATCTGCTGAATGGTACGTGGGAGTGGTTACAACTACGTCCATCGACCAGCAGGCGAGAGACTAAATCCGAAGTACACGATCAAGACTGTTAAACACAAACTATCAGTCATGGTATGGGGTGGTATCTCGGCGAATGGACGATGTGGTCTGCACATTTTTGAGAAAGGTGAAAGAGTAAATGCTGCAAAATACATATCCGTGCTGAATAGTAAAGTTAAAAAACACATGAATGTTTCTGGCACAACTATATTTCAGCAGGACTTGGCACCGTGCCACACTGTAAAAACAGTCAAAAAATGTTTCATGGACAACAAGATCAAACTGCTACCAAGTTGGCCATCAAACTCTCTGGATCTCAATGTAATTGAAAACTGTTGGAATCTTATGAAGAAAAAGGTGGCAGCACACTGTCCAACTTCAGAAACAGATTTAAAGGACATACTCAAGCATGTATGGCTCAACGAAATCACTCCGGCATACTGTATGTTTATGTTTATGTTTATTTTTTTATTTGATATACCGCTTGTCCAAATAGATCAAAGCGGTTTACAATAAAAGATAATATACTAAATTGGCGGAAACAGAAAGGAAAGTACAATATTTGATAGGACAGCACACAGCAAAATCACACAACAGGACATAGAAGTGAGAGGAGGGCAAGAGGCAGTATCACACAGCAGGGGTGGGGAGATCAAAAGTGGAGGAGAAAAGGTGGGTCTTCAGGGATTTCTTGAAGGTAGTGTGGTTTTGCTCAAGCCTGAGGGTAGTGGGTAGGGAGTTACTAAGGGCAGGGCCAATGAAGAAAAAGGCAGAAGAGCGGGTAGACTGCAAGTGAGCATGAGAGGGAGGGGGGAGGTGCAAGCGGTTAATGTGTAAAGAACAGAGTGAGCAGGTGGGAATGTGAAATTGAATAAGGTCTGCCAAGTACTGAGGTGAATGAGTGTAGAGGACTTGGTGGACCATGTGAGAGAAGTTTATACCGGATACGGAAATCAATGGGGAGCCAGTGAAGATTGATGAGAAGAGGGATGATGTGATCTCGTTGGGAGGAGTAGAGATGAGACGTGCGGCAGTGTTCTGAATTCTTTGTAAACGATGTGATTGTGACATGGGAAGGCCAACCAGAACAGAATTACAGAAATCAATACGAGACATCACAAGAGCGAGAAGGAGAGTAGTGAGGGCTTGTGGGGTAAGGAAAGGTTGAATATCACGAACTTAGCGCAAAAAGAAAAAAGAGGTCTTTGAGACATGTGAAATGTGATCCTGAAAGGAGAGGTCTCAGTCAAAGAGAACACCTAAGTAGCGAAAGCAAGAAACTAAAGGGATAGAGGAACCAGAGATAGAAAGTGTCAGTGAGGGTGAGGGGCTGCCATAAGTGAACCAGATAGCGAGAGCCTTTGTTACGTTTAAGTGCAAGCAGTGAGTGACAAGCCAATTGGCGACAGCAGAGAGACAAGCGTTGAGAGGGGAAAGATCGGGATGTATTGAAGAGTTGTGGAAGAGAAGGAGAAGATCATCAGCATAGAAGAAAGTGGAGGTTCTGAACTGCTGTACCCAGCAGAGCTAGGGGGGCAAGAAAAACATTGAAAAGAAGGGGGGCTAGAACTGAACCTTGTGGTACACCACAGGGGAGAGGAAAGGCTCAGAAGATACTGTTGGAGCAGACATAGATAGGACAGTACAAGACCTAGAGGAAAGATACGAATGAAACCAATGAAAGACCGTGCTACAGAAACCAGCTTCTCGCAGACGAGAGAGAAGCAGAGAGTGATCAACCAGATCAAAAGCAGCAGATAGATCTAAAGAAACTGCCACTGAAAAATCACCATGGTCGTGAGCTACATGGAGTTCGTTAAGAAAAGCAAGAAGAACCGTTTCCACACTGTGACCTGGCTAAAAACCTGACTGACGAGGATGAAGAAAGTGGGTAGAATCAAGATGGTGAGATAATTGTGCAAATACAGTTTTTTCCAGGATTTTTGAAAGAAAAGGAAGGTTAGAAACTGGACGGTAGTGAGCATCAATCTTGGGGTCGAGTGAAGATTTCTTTAGAATGGGACGGACGAGAGCATGCTTCCAGGAGTGGGGAAAGATGCCGGTGGAAAGACTATTATTGACCAAAGAGAGGATAAAAGGGATAAGGGCCAGGGAGGGTTGAAGCAGCCAGAGGAGGGAATAGGGTCCAATGCACAGAAGGTTTTCTTGGAAGAAGAGATGAGCTTGATAAGTTCAGACGTTGTGATAGGATGGAATGAAGACCCCACATGTGATAGCTGGGAGACAGGAGGGGGGAAGGAGGAGGGGGATCAGAAATAGGGGAAGGGCAATGGGGCAAAGAGAGCCGGAGGTCAAGAATCTTATTGCTAGTTAACGCTAGTTAACAGTATGCCTACAAGAATCCAGTCTGTGCTGAAAAATCATGGACACCCTATCAAATACCTGAATAAAACTTCAAAAATGACATATATATCCTTGGTTCTTTAAGCTTTTGACCATGAACGTGACAATAAACACGTACTTTTCTAATAAAATTCTGATATTTTGGACTCTGCCTTAAATTTTTGGCCACTACTATAATAGCCAATGCACTTAGGGGCATGTTAACTAAGCCCTATGTCGGTAACGCATGTGTGGGCTGTGTTACCAGCGTGAGACTCTTTGCTAACTGCTGGGGGGGGGGGGGGAGCGTGTACATCCATCTCCCTGCATTTAGTGCAGGAATGCTAAGCTTTAATGCAGTGACCCTGCTGTGGGTGCAACTAACACCACCCACTGAGGTGGCATTAGTTGCACCTACACTACCAGCGTCAAACACAGTTAGTGTGGGTCACTGATGTCTGAGCTAGCTGTGCCATGCTGGGAGCATACCAGTCCTGCCCAGTCCTTCTCCCAACACACACTACCAGAGTAGCACAGAGTTTTTAGTGTGGGGGTCCCATGCTACTTTTTAGCTTTGGGGCCTCACAGTACCTTATAGTACTTTAGTAAACATGCCCCATAGCTCTCAAATTACCTAATTTACTTTAAAAAATCTACATACAAAGACGGAGTGGAGTAGCCTAGTGGTTAGAGCAGCAACCTGGAACCAGAAAGCTCAGCATTCAAATCCCACTGTGGCCTTCAGCAAGCCATTTAACCCTCCATTGCCTCAGGTACAAGCTTAGATTGTAAACCCTCCAGGGACAGGGAACATGTCTACTGTACCTGAATGTAACTCATCTTGGACTGCTACTGGAAAGGTGTGAGCTAAATACTAATAAAATTAATTAAATAAAAGCCATATTTAAGGGGGCCCAAAGTGTTGATTACTAAACAAGAGCTGAAGGCTTATTACACTGAGAGAAGGGATGTAGGTCCAACTGCTCAGTATTATGGGTATCATTCCAGAACACAAATAAGGGGTTTGTACGTGCAGTGGGAACATTTATGTACCAAAAACATCCCTGACCATATTCTGAAATACTATTATCATGCACATACAAGGTGCTAGCATGGGGATTTTATAACATGCCCAGAAGGGGCAGAACAGGGGCATGGTCAGCCACATAGACGTATAAAGTGAATTCAGGAAAGGCCTGTATATATTTTAAGTGTTTCCCACAGACGTCCACATTATTCCTGCTAAAACGTGGAATAAGGCCAGGACTTGAAACATTTTTGCACTTCTCAACAATGCATCCCACATTGAAGAATGGTTGTGACAAGTATGTGCTGAATTCATGTAACTGCAGTCTGGAAAAACACAAAATGCAGTTTTAACGAACAGACAGAGGTGAGGGAATGTTTTAAGGTATTGATACAATAATTAAACACCCTTACAGAAATATTAAGAGGAGCAATAGTGTGTATTATGGCTATTATAGTGTGTATTATGGTGAAAACCGCACTTGATCCATGGAAAAGCGTGGTATAGAAATGTTTGTTAAATAAAATAAATAAATAAATATGCTGAAATGTGCTGTTTGTGCTAAAGGAGCTAATCTAGGGGACCCTAACAATTCCCATGTTCTGAAAAATGGAACTGCTGATGTAGGGATAGTATGGGCATGAGTAGGGAAAGGATTCTGGTTTGGATGAGAAACAGAAATCATATTTTTAGTCCTGGTACCCCATGCTATTATGCTATGTCACAGCTGTTATGTATAGGTTCAAGGCATCTTTTGGGCAGAATTATGTTTTTGTGACTGAAAGTGAGAGTGTATATGTGTGTGTATATGGTTTGAGGGGTACACGGTGTGCTCATCTGCAATTCAGGGGAACATGAAAGCCTGGTCAGTACCTGGACCATATGGATAACTGCAGCATCATCAGGTGCCATTGTGATTGGACAGACAAAATAAAAGAAAGTTCTCTGTAGCTAAATGTCTAAACATATCCCTGTCAGTAATAAGGGACCCTCAGAATAAAAGCATTCAACAATGAAAACAGCCCTAATGTATGTCCATAATGCACAGTTTTTGAGACCAATGATGTTGCTGTTGAGTAGGTAATAGTGCTGTTTTCACTGCTGAATACTCATATTCTGAGAGTCCCTTATTATTGACAAGGATATGCTTTGACATTTAGCTATAGGGAATCTATGCATATTCCTTTTGGATTATTTTTCATAGGGTATTCTAATAAGTTCATATACTGTTGGCAGTGTGATAGGGCATCCATATATCTGCTGTGCCTGGCCATGGGAGATGTGATTGATATAGTGCTAACATTCATCAGATTGTACCATGAGGTTTATATCCCTACCCAATCCAGAATCTATGAGAGCTGCGAGAGTAGTGATATATCTGGAGTCTGGCTACTTGGTGTGATGGCACAGGGATCTCCCCTCCCATGCCCACACAGGCCTGACCGGGGTGCAGTGCCACAAAGCAGACAGTGGGAAGGCAGATAGGGTTGCCCCACAGATAGCGGATGTAAACAGAATGACATATGCCACAATGGGACAGGTGCAACTGCTGTGGGAAATGCAAGTACCCAGGTAAGTGGGCCTCAGATGCCATAGCCAGAAATGGGTAACGGGTAACATATGGAAAGCAGTGTGTATAAATGCCCATAGCATGGGAAATAAGATCCCTGATGTTGAAGCTTTGGTGGGAGTGGCCTACTTGGATTCAGTGGCAGTTACAGAAACATGGTTCACAGAAAACCATGACTGGGATGTAACTATACCTGGCTATACTTTATTCTGAAAGGACAGGGTAGGAAGAAGGGGAGGAGGAGTGGCACTATATGTAAAAAAATACTATTAAAGCTTTGGAATTACAGAGCTTAAAAGGGAGAGAGGAGGCATTGTGGGTTAAACTAGAAAGAGGGAAAGAGAAATCTATTTACATTGGTGTGATATACAGACCTCCCTCACAAGAGGAAGAGGTGGACAGAGAGTTAATTGAAGACATACGCCCCATTCCTAGGAAAGGCGAAGTGCTACTTACTGATAGGGGATTTCAATATACCAGATGTTGATTGGCACATTCCTGCTGCAGTATCATCTAGAAGTAAAGAGATCCTGGATTCTCTACAGGGAGAACTATTCAGGCAATTGGTAACAGACCCCACACGTGAAGGGGCCATGCTGGACTTGGTGCTTACCAATGGTGAAAGTGTTTCTGATGTTATAGTGGGAGATCATTTTGCATCCAGTGATCACCAGATGGTGTGGTTCAGTATTAGTACTAGGGCTGTTAGAATCCATTCAAAGGTGAGGGTCTTAGACTTTGGGAAGATTAACTTTGCCAAGATGGGCCAGAAGATTTAAAGCTTTCAAAAAAGATCAATTCTTAAAAGACACACTACCCTACCTCAACTTGGATGAACCTAACTTGGACAAACTGGTTAAGAATTGGAACATTACCATCAGTACAGCAGCAAAATCCAAACCGTACATAAAATCAAAGAACGTAAGACAACACGCTCCATGGTACTCCAATACAATTCGCAACGCTAAAAGAGAATTAAGAAAGCTAGAACGCCACTGGAGACGCTCCAAATCTCCAACTGCACAAAACACTTACTTAACAAAGCAAAAAAGATATAATGATCTTATTAACGATACAAAACGAGAGCATCACACAAACACCATTCTGAAAGCCTACAATAAACCCAGAGAACTCTTTGAGATAGTAAAAGACCTAACTAAAGAACCAAGTCCTGACAAAGACATACAAATCAACCCTCAAACCTTTGCAAACTTTCTCCATGAGAAAATAGGTCACATACCGACTCAAATACATACCGAAACCTACAGCTCCATCACAACAACAACAACAATAACAACAAGTTGGGACAGTTTCCACACTCCTTCAACCAAACAGATTTCGGATATCATCTCTGCTCTCAATACTAGCACTGCCCCTACTGATCCTTGCCCAGTTCAATGGCTCAAAGCAACCAAGCATAACTTCCTCAGTTATATACACAATATCGTATCCATATCCCTATCTCAAGGAATAATACCCGAACAACTTAAACTAGCCTCAATAAGGCCTATCCTCAAAAAAACAAACCTGGATAAGAACAATCCAGCGGCTTATAGGCCAATCTCTAGCATACCATTCCTAGCCAAAGTAATAGAAAAAGCAGTACAGCTACAACTCCAAGACCATGTTGACGACCATGCCCCACTCGATCTACATCAACATGGCTTTCGCCCCCAACCATGGAGTTGAAACACTGCTGCTATATCTGTTCAATGATATCACCCAGACCATAGACAATTACAGGCAAGGATCTTTATTGATCTTCTTAGATATTTCAGCGGCTTTCGACACAGTTGACCACACTATCCTCCTATCAAGATTGGAAAGTATCGGTATCTCTGGTACTGTCCTTAGTTGGTTTAACTCTTATTTAACAAACAGGCAGTTTCAGGTTAAAATTGGAAACAACACTTCACAGCCTACAAATATCAAGCAAGGAGTACCTCAGGGATCTGCGCTTTCTTCCCTTCTATTCAACATTTTTATTCAGCCAATTTGTCAAATTATGGCAGCCCATCAAATAAGTTATACGATTTATGCAGATGACATCATGATTTATACACCGATTGATCTCATTAACCCCGACTACAGCAAGATCACAAATTGCCTTGACAACATGTCTTCCTGGCTCACATGCAATAACCTTGCCTTAAACTACAATAAAACAGAGGCGCTTATTGTCACTCGAAACACCGACTTCAACCCCCCACCTTTCATTAAATACAACAACATTACAATACCAGTTAAGGATGAAGTTAGATATCTTGGAATTACCCTCGATAAAGGTCTAACCCTCCAGTCACACATCAGAAAAACTGTGAGGTCTGCATACTACAGAATGAAAGTGATTAGACGCCTCAAGCCCTTACTCTCATATGACCACTTCCGGTCTGTCTGCCAAGCCTTAATAACTCCTATTCTGGACTTTTGTAATCCTATCTACTACGGTCTTTCAAAACACTCACTTAAACCTCTTCAGATGGCTCAGAACACGGCAGCCAGAATTATTGCTGGCTCAGCATCTCAAGATCACATTACCCCTACTCTCAAAGAGCTCCACTGGCTTCCAATAAGCCAGCGCGTCAAATACAAGATAGTAATTAATATATTCAAGATCAGACATAAATGCTCTGCTTTTAGCCTTCATAACCTCTTACTCCAGAATAACAACAGGCCAAGACGAATAACTACATCAAACACCCTCAGCACCCCAAGTAGTTTCAGAAAAGCGTGTAAATGTACTACACAAAGGGCAATTTCCTTATCGGCCCCACTTATATGGAACTCTCTCCCTCCCGATGTGCGATCCATGATGATTTAAAGGAGTTCAGAAAACAACTGAAATTTGTACTCTTCACTGAGTACTATGGCACAGACATCTAACAGTCTCTATTATTATAGCCTGCATATAACTTGTTTTACTGTAACGGTTCCTTGATGTTGCGTATCCCAATTTTACCTTCACTCTTTAGTTTAGTCAGTGTATGCCCCCCTGTCTCTGTTCTCCCTTCTTGTGTCTGGTAACCGCTTTGATTTAAGGAAAAGGCGGTATAGAAAACCTGTTAAATAAATAAATAAATAAATAAATACCTCAGGGAGTCGTTAGCGGGATGGGAACCGCTGGGGGATGTAGAAAAATCATGGGCAAAACTGAAAGGGGATATTTTAAGGGCAACCAACTTTTTTGTTAAAATGGTAAATAAAGGTAAAAGGAAAAGGAGACTGCTATGACTTTCGAAAGAAGTAGCTGAAAAGGTGAAGAAAAAGAGGGAGGCCTTCATGAAATACAAGAGATCACAGATAGAAGTAGACAGGCATCTATATTTGGAAAAATTTAGAGAAGCTTGCAAAGTAGTCAGGAAAGCAAAGATTCAAAAAGAGGAGGAAATAACCAATGCAATAAAATGGAGGGATAAGACATTTTTCAGATATGTTAGTGAGAAGAGGGAGGGCAAAAGTGGTATTGTCAGACTCAAGGGTGAAGGGGAGGAATATGTAGAAGCTGGTGAGGATAAAGCGGAATTGCTTAACAAATATTTCTGTTCTGTGTTCACAGATGAAGAATCAGGAGCAGGACCTCAGAAAACACCCACAAACAGGAACAGAAGCAAGGGACATCTTGAAGAATTTTCAGAAGACTGTGTTCATGAGAAACTAGCTAAACCTAAAGTAGACAAAGCGATGGGATCGGATGGGATACACCCTAGAATACTCAGGGAACTTGGGGACGTTCTAGCAGCTCCACTGACTGACCTTTTCAATGCCTCATTGGAGTCGGGAGTCGTGCCAAAGGACTGGAGAGAGGCTCATGTGCCTTTACACAAAAGCGGAAGTAAGGATGTGGTTGAAAACTACAGGCTGGTTAGTTTAACTTCGGTGGTGAGTAAATTATTGGAAATGCTGCTGAAAGAGAAAATAGTGAGGTTTCTGGAGTCCAGCGGATTACAGGATCCGAGGCAGCATGAATTCACCAGAGGCTGGTTTTGTCAGACAAATCTGATTGATTTTTTTGACTGGGTGACCATGGAGTTGGACCGAGGGAGAGCCCTAGAAGTCGTGTATTTAGATTTCAGTAAAGCCTTTGACACTGTTCCTCACAGGCGACTTATAAACAAACTGAGCACCCTAGGGATGGACCCTAAAGTTACTGCTTGGGTTAGAAATTGGTTGGGTGGGAGGCGACAAAGAATACAGGTAAGTGGAGGTCAATCTGAGGAGAAGGATGTTACCAGTGGTGTGCCCCAGGGATCTGTCCTTGGTCCGATTCTTTCTAACATCTTTGTTAGTGATATAGCGGAAGGGCTGTCGGGTAAGGTTTGCCTCTTTGCGGATGATACCAAAATCTGCAATAGAGTAGACACCCAGGAAGGTGTAGATAACATGAGGAGGGATCTAGCTAAGCTTTAAGAATGGTTTAGAATTTGGCAGCTGGGATTTAATGTTAAAAAATGTAAGGTCATGCATTTGGGCTGCAGCAATCCAAGGGAGCAATATAGTATAGGGGTGAAGTACTTTTGTCCACTAAAGAAGAGCGTGGTTGTGTCTGATGATCTTAAAGTAACTAAACAGGTAGAAAAGGTGACGGCAAAAGCTAGAAGGATGCTTGGGTGCATACGGAGAGGAATTGCTAACAGAAAAAAGGAGGTGATAATGCCTCCGTATAAGTCTTTGGTGCGACCTCATTTGGAGTATAGTGTGCAATTCTGGAGACCGCACCTTCAAAAGGATATAAACAGGATGGAGTCAGTACTGAGGGTGGCTACTAAAATGGTTAGTGGTCTTCATTATAAAGCATATGAGGACAGACTTAAGGATCTTAATATGTACACCTTAGAGGAAAGTTGGGATAGAGGTGATATGATTGAGATGTTTAAATACCTCTGTGGCATAAATGTACAGGGGGAGAGCCTCTTTCAATTGAAAGCAAGTTCTGCTATGAAGGGACATGGGATGAGAGTGTAGGGGAATAGATTCAGGAGTGATATGCGGAAATATTTCTTTACGGAAAGAGTGGTGGATCCGTGGAATAGTCTCCCAGTGGAGGTGGTAATGATGAGGACAGTATCTGAATTCAAAAAAGCACTGGACAAAAACAGAGGATTTCTAAAGGAAAAAAGGGACTGTTGTAGCTGTTGATATGGAAGGACAGACTAGATAGGCCATGTGGTCTTTTTCTGTCATCATATTTCTATGTTTCTATGTTACTACTGATCATTTGTATAATGCTACAAGGCGTATGCAGCACTGCAAAGACACACATAAAATATGGTCCCTGCTCAGCAGAGCTTACAATCTAGTCAAGACAGACAACACAGCAGCTATGGACAGGGTACATTTAGGGGGAATGGTAAGGAAACACAAGGGAGATTAGGGGGATCAGATCCAAAAGCAGCAACACAGAGGTGAGTGCTCAGCCGAAATTTTGGAAGGGCCACAGAAGAAGCCTGGCGTATAGACTCAGTTAGTTTGTGCCAGGCAGCGAAGATTGGAGTTGGCAGTTGAAGAGAAGGGCACAAATAGCAGCAATCTGCCAGCATAGCGGAGTTCCCCAGGAGGAGTGTAGGGTGAGATAAAAGGGGAACGGTAGTGCAGAGCAGCAGAATGAGTTCATTTATAGGCCAGAGGCAGGAAAAGGGCATACCTTTGTTGCTCAACAATATCATACATCCTTTCAGGAACTGCAATGTTAGTTCTGGGTTTGGTGCACTTGGTAAGGGTCCATCCATAGCAGTTTAAAGCATGTTTGTAGAGATGACAAAGGCAGGAATCACTGGGGCCAGTTTCTAATGCCAGGTACCATTTGATGCAAGATATGTCCTGACATACAGTACAAGTTTATATTTACATTCTCTTATACCATATTAGGGTCCACTGGGATTACCTAGCACTTTTCAGGGCCTGTAGAGGACTGGTATGTGGTCTAGGTTGGAGCTGCAGTCATTTCTCATTGATATTTATGCCTAGTTTGCACCAGCAAACTACTATCAGTGTGAAGAGCTGCTTAGGAGATGCACGTTTTTACCGGGGGGGAGTGGAATTGTTTGCAGGTACATCACGGAGATGAGCAGGATCCAAAACGTGTAACTTTTCAGAATAGGGCGGGCATAGGGACATCCAAAATATTTACCCGTGTCCAGTAATATTGACAGGGAACGTGTTTCTCGATTATATCGCATGGCCGCTGCCTGCACCTGTGCACGGGCCACATGCCGGATGCATGCACGGGCCAGCTGAATATCGCTTTGCATGTGCCGCGGCAAACATGTCTATCTCCTCAATTCTAGACTTACGGGCACATCTCAACCCATAGATGCAGAATTAGATTCAAACGGGGCCCATTTTTAATTTAGACATGTCCATGTGCCTGACATGCATGTTATGGAATCAGACTCTACATGTCTCAATGTGAAGTGAATTAAGCAAAGAAATATCTGACATTTTTAATTTGATTAGCATTTTATATATTAGAAGACATAAAATCTAGAATTGATGATTATTGCCAGGCTTGAAATGTGCCTTATATTAGTAACATTTTTTCATAGAATTGAGATGAAGCTTTAATTACAAACACTGAAGCGCAGGCATCTTTTTCTTAACCTTATGCCCTTAATCTATGGTGACAAGAGTCAGAGCATATTCCTTGTGGTTCCTTCTCTCCTATTCCAGCTATTATTTTGTCTTTGAGAACACATTTAAAAGGAGATGAAGCTAGGGTTGCCAACTTTTTCACTGAGAAAAACCCGACACCTGTGGCTCGCCATGCTCCACCCATTCTCCTCCCCTAGTCCCACCCCTGCCCCGCCCCCAGCCCCACCCACAAAAATTACTGAGGATACGTGTAGGCTAACTTCCTTGGTCAGATAATAATTAAACTGGGAACCCCAAAATCCAAACATGAAATGTACAACACTGGAGAAATAAAACTATAAAGTAATTTCCTATTGCACTAAACAAAAACGCAAAGATGTTAGCAATACACATTTCCCAGACCAGACATATTCCAGTTAATAAATTCAAAATAAAAAGTATTTTTCTACCTTGTGTTTGGGCATTTCATTTTTCAGTTGCAATTGCTCCAGTCACTTTCTTCTGGTTTCTTCGTCTCTTCTGCGAGCTATCCATTTGTCCTTTCTTCTCTTTTAGATGTTTTCCATTCTCTCTCTATATCTGCTTTAACATACTGATTGTTTCCCTTTTGCTCTTTCCCCCAATTCTTTCCTTATCTTTTATCATCCATTTAAATTTCACCCTTCCATTCTCAAGCCCCTCTTACTCTCCCAATACCCGGCCCATCATAGACTTTTCTTCCACACAAAATATTTTTTCCCCTCCCCATTCTCATTCCCCATCCATTCTAGTCCTCCCCCAAAATCAGTTCCCTTATAGTTCTAGACCCACCCAGCATCCACTCCATTCTAGTCCCATTCTCTCATGCGCCACATCAGCCCATTTCCAGTCCTATTCCAGCTCTTCATAAGCCCATTTCCAGTGCTAGCCCTCACATCACAGGCCATTTCCAGTCCTAGCCCCCGCCCCCCAATCACAGCCCATTTACAGTCCAAGTCCCCCATCGCAGCCTATTTCCAGTCCTAGGCCCCCCACCATCACAGCCCATTTGCAGTCCTAGCCCCCCCCCCACCATCACAGCCCATTTGCAGTCCTAGCCCCCCTAATCACAGCCTATTTCCAGTCCAAGTTCCCCCTCCCTCCACCATAGCCCATTTCCAGTCCAAGTTCCCCCCCCATAGCCCTTTTCCAGTCAAGGTCCCCCCCCCCCATCACAACCCATTTCCAGTCCATGTCCCCCCCATAGCCCTTTTACAATCCAGGTCCCCCCCCATCACAGCCCATTTCCAGTCCAAGTCCCCCCCCCCTAGTCCTTTTCTGGTCCAGGTCCCCCCCATCACAACCCATTTCCAGTCCAAGTCCCCCCCCCTATAGCCCTTTTCCAGTACAGGTCCCCCCCCCCCATCACAGCCCATTTGTAGTCCCCCCCCCCCCTCCCGTGCAGCTGCTGCTCCTGCTTCTTACTGAGCAGCAGCTGCAATAAAGTTAATTTAAAAGTAAGGAAACCTGTGAGAAACCCTCAGCTCCTATGAAACTCCTTCTGCAGGGTCCCTGGCTGAAAAGGAAGTGACATCATAGGGGCGGGCACTGCAGAAGGAGTTTCATAGGGCCGGAAGGCCCCTCACAGGATTCCTTACTTTTATATTAACTTTATTGCAGCCGCTGCTCTGTAAGAAGCAGCAGCAGCGGCTGCAAGGGGGGGCCAGGACTGTGATAGCAATCGCGATCGCAAGCACAAAGCCGGTTTTCTGCTCTGGCCGCTCCCAATCTCGCAGCCAGAGCAAAAAACCGGCTTTTCAATGGCCAGTTTCGGTTCTCTGCCGGCAGCCGGCCCGACCACAGGAAAACCGGCCAGGCCGGCTGAAAACCGGCTGGTTGGCAACCCTAGATGAAGCTCATGCATGTTGAAATGAATATTTACATTTTCTCACACTTTTCGCTTTGATCGTACAAGGCGAGTTACTTTCAGGTGCAATAGGTAACGCCCCATCACCAGAAGTCTTACAATCTAAGGGCTGGATTTACTAACTTGTGTTAATACATTATCCTTTGGTATTAGTAAGTGGGCCGCATTATCAACTAGGGCTCTTGCATTAAAAATATGTGTTAAGGTGTTAATAAATCTAGTCCTAAGTATGTACCTGTGGCAATGGAGGGGGAACTGACTTGCTCAAAGTCATAAGGAACATCTGTAGGATTTAAACACTAGTTTCACTGGTTCTCATTCTACTGCTCTAACTACTAGATTACGCTTCAATTGAACAATGGGAAATGGGAGAAGGAAGAGCAACTTACTAAAAATGGTATTGCTTACCTATTTTTTATTTGACTATCACACTAAGAAATGGTTGCAAATTTTCTTGAGACCCAAATCTGAGTTGTTCAAACCCTGTAGATGTCAACCAAATAAGCTCTGTATTAATTTGTTAGACCTACAGTGTTTCCTTAGCACTCTGCATATTTATAGCATTAGTTATTGGCCTTATCTCTAGAAATTGTGGTGAAATGGAGAAGAAAGAAGCCTACAAAAATAGGAAGTTATGTGTGCTAGCTGCTCTGCCCTCACAGTTGGTGTGTGCATGGTTGCATTCAATTTGTTCTGTGGTGACAGCCGGTAAACTAAAGCAATCTGCTTCCTGCTTTGGCCTTGCAATCTTTGCATGATAGGTTACATGTTCTCTCCACTTTCCTCGAGACCTGCCTGGCTTCCTGCCTCAGCCCAAGGTACAACCTTTGACTCTATCAGTCAATTCTAGAGCCCTAGTCCTATTGAATAATCCTCTACACCCCTTCTTCTACTGCAAAAATCTCCATCTTGAGCTTAGAAAGCAAACACACCACAGCCTCCCCCTTCTCCCTCTCTCTTTCTCTCAGACTCCCCTGTAATTTCATCTTTTCACGATGCTTCAACATCCATCTCTTCATAGTAACGTTCCAGCCATGTGGTACAGGTTACTCTCCCCATTGCTTCTTAGGAGAAGCAAAACATTCATTTCATATCTGTTTTGAGATAGATACCCCAATCTTGGTTACCAATCTGTTGACCTTTAGGGATCCACTGTGTTTATCCTACTTTTTTTTGCTTCCACCACCTCTTTCAGGAAGACATTCCAGGTATCCACTACTCTTTGTATGAAGAAATATTTCCTGATGCTGCCTTTAATTCTACCGCCTTGTAGCCTTATATCATGTCCTCTAGTTGTAGAGCTTCCACTCATTTGGAAAAGGCTTTTTTGTTCTATACTACCTATCAAACTTTTAAAGGGCTGTATCATATCTCCTCTGTCACTTCTCTCCTCTTGAGTATACATATTTAGGGCCTCTAGCCTCTTCTCATATATCTTCTAATGGAGACCCCTTACAATTTTGGTTGGTTTTCCTCTGCACCTATGCCAGCCTTCTTAAGTCCTTAGTGAGATACGATCTCCAAATTTGAACCTAGTACTACAACTAACGCCTTACCAGAGTCTTGAACAGTGACATTATCACTTCTCCTGCTGGCTACAACTCTTCTCTATGCAGCCTAGCATCCCTGTGGCCTTGGCCACCACCTTGTCACATTGTTTTGCCACTTTGAGACACTATCACCGAAAGATCTCTCTGCTGGTTCCTGCACATCAGCTTCTCCCCTCCTATTCCATATAATTCCCTTGGGTTTCTGCACCCCAAATGCATCATTTTTTTACATTGAAGGCTAACTGTCAAGTATTTGACCAGTCTTCTAGGTTTTGTAGATTCACCTCATTTTGTCTTACTCCCTCTGGGGTGTCCACTCTATTGCAGATATTTTTGTCAGCCACAAAAATACAAATTTTCCCTTCAAACTGTTTGGCAATATTGAACAAAACTGGTCCCAGGACTGACCCCTAAGGTACCCCACTATTCACTTTTCTTTCTTCTGAATGGGGGCCATTTATCACCACCCTCTGTCGACTGTCAGTAAACCATTTTTAATCCAGTTGACTACCAGGTAACGTCAGTCCAACATTCATTCCTTTAGTCAGTGTTTGAGCACCCACTCCAGCCACAGTCTTTTAGCATCCAGTTATTCATTTAATTAATCAAACCCTTCTGTCAGCAATTGCACAATTGAAGCTGCTTCAGACAGACACTGCCTGCTTGCATTGCACCAGAATCAGTGCAGTACTCTTGGCTTTAGAGGCCATTTCTCCAAATGGGCTAATTTTGCAATACCATGAACCTAAGCCAGAGTATGTAGAGTATGATCTCTGTCTCTCAATTGCTCAGCTTAGTACTTGCATCATGCCAAAGAGAGCTTCCTTCTGGAGTTTGTAAGATGTAACATGTATGGGTAGTTTGTCAAGATGTGCTTGGAAATTCTTCTTTATCAAGCCTGTGGCTCCCAGTACATGACACATTTTCTTGGTCTCTGACTTCATTTCTTGGTACTTCAGGATCTTCTGCCTCTTCACACGATTTACAGAATAATCACTCTAAACCGACACCTCTATTATCAATGCCATTCTGGTGTTTTTCTCCTTTACCACTACGTCAGGTTTCCTCACATTCAGTTTCTTATTCATTTGATTGGGAATATCCCAGGTGATCATAACCTCTTCATTCTCTGTAATTATCTTAGGGTCATGATCTGAGTGCTTTTCAGGCACAGTGATGTTGTAGTGTTTACAGAGTTTCCAATGAATGAGGCGTGCTACTTTGTTGTGCCTTTCTGTATATAAATTTTCCGCCATCAGAACTTCATCAGAATATCGGGCCTTTAGAAAATACCAACTGGTTTAAAAGTACATGCTTTGGTATGAATGCACATACTCTTCCATTAGGCACAGTCAGAGGTGTCGTCTGTGCAGATCATGGGTGGAGTGTGCAAGTAAGCACATTGATTATAAAATACACTGATTGACTCGCATACCTGCATACTTAACTCTATAGAATGAGTGTTAATGTTCGTGCCTGAATTTTAAGGTATTATCTCTGCCACTTTCACTAATATTTTATAAAGAAAGTAGGCACCTGTGGTAGTCGCATTTCTCCTATATTAACTGTCTTTGTGGTGCGAAAATCCCATGTTAGTGCCATGAAGGCAGTTAATGCCCTTTAGTAGACATAACCCTATGTACAGTGGCTGAATAAGGAAAGAGGAATTTGATTTAGCTCATACCCTTCTCAGAGGTTCATGGTGAGTTATAGGCAGATACCATAGGCATTTTTCTATCTCTAAGTTCGCACTTGAGGCAATGAAGGTTTAAATGATCTGGCTAAGATCGCAATGAGTAGCAGTGGGATTTGCAACTAGTTTCCTTGGTTTGTAGCCCACTGTTCTAACCTTTAGGCTCCTCCTCCATTCCACTCCGGTTACTGCATTGTGGGTGATTTTATTAAAAGTCTGCCAGGTTGAGAGGGCAAGAAAGCTTCTGTGTGGTCATAAAATAGATACCTATGTGTCAATATAAAATACTTGCATACATCCTGCAGAAATTGTGGATAAAAGGAAGTTGCATCCATTTACCCCAGCTCAAAACAGGTGTAAATGCAATTGTAAGTGTTTTATAAAATATTCACATAAATGGCGCCTCTGCCCATGCTGCACCCAAACCCACCTCTGAACATGCCTACAGCAAAGTCACGTACCTCTACACATGTTCTTGTCCTCATACATACTTGTACATGCAAAGTAGAGGCATTTAGATCTTATACAGGCACATATGTGTGAAAACACTTTAATAAACTTACCTTCCACATGTGTAGCCAACTAATGTGGCCTCAATCTACATCAAGAACATATCTAGTCATTCAGGTGTTCAGCATAAGCACAATAAATATGCATGAGAGTGATTTGCATATAATGGAGGCAGTGCATGCAAATATCTATAATGCATATTCATTGTGGTTATCCTGAAAACCTGACTGGCTAGGTTGTCCTGAGGACTGGGTTGAGAACCCATGTTCTACATATATTCAGCATTGCCCCGGCAGTTTATATATATATATATTTTTTTTTTTAATACCATTGCTGACATTTTAGAAAAGGGTCATCATCACTGCCACTGAAAACTGACCTGTTTATTTTTTTTCTCTTCTTCATTTAATAAAATCCAGATGCTTCACTAGCTCATGCAATTAGCTTACAAATTATACACAGCCCTTTAAACCCAGCAGTAGCTCTGTTAAAAATGGCATTAAACTGTTTGCAGTAGGATAATCCCTTTAATAGAGGGGTGTCCGAGTGGGCCACATGATCAAAATCCATATATCCGTGGACTAAACAAATTTGTTATAAAAAGCCACATAATGAGAGATCCATATTTGTGTAGACCACATAATTTTTTAGATTGCTGTTGTATATTTATACTCATGAAAATCTTTTCTGAAATTATGACTTCATATCCATCGACTAGTTCTGCAGTTTTTCAAAATCATGTGTATTAGCTAATTTGATGCAAATAATTGTGCTAAAAATCTCAAGTGGGCCACACCTTAGGGTCAAATAGGTTGAAGTTGGCCCACAGGCCACATATTGGACATCACAGCTTTTGATACGTAAAACCTATTTGTTTAATGCCTGAGCAAAATGCAGTGGTGAATGACTCCTTTATACAGTACTTGTATTCTGATTTAACTTTTTTGATACTGCCCCTCAGATGTGGAGATACAAAGACCAGGGGTGGTGAGACAGATAAAGCATGCATCTTTATACTCCCTCTTGGCTAACCAAGATTTTATTTTTTGCCAGTAAAAGTCTAATCTTTGATGCTAGCATTTTTAGTCACAATTTCAGCATCTAGGGCATTTATTACAATATAGCTAGAAGCTCAAAGCAGCATAATTGCTTTGCAGAATCTCTTCTTCCCCCTTTTTTAAAATTCTGCTGCTTAGATGAAATATTCCCTGTTTGCTGCTTCATTCTGAGTTCAGAGTGAATCCATGAAAATGAATGGAAGCTCGATTTTTTTTAGCATTCCTCCTGCTGCTGCTGCAATTGCTACTGCCGCCAGTAAAAGTTTCTAACAAGAGATACACCATATCGTTTCAGAAATAAAAAAAGGTAACCAAAGAGATGCATAAAAAGAGGGAATATTTAACTTGCTTGCTTTTTCAAGAAAAACAACATTTCTGGAAGTCAAGGAGAATGGTCTGTATGTGGCAGATTATGAGAAAAAAGCCAGGCACCATTAATTTCATGTAATAGAGCCATGGCGTAATTGGGCATTATGCATAGATATTTTAGCCAACGTACTAGAATTAATTGCAGGAACACATGAGTGACAGCCTATTGTTTCCATTGTCATCTATCACGTTTAAGAAGCTGGATGTTTTTTTTTTTAATGCATGAATCATACTAGCATGATAAGTAAAGGTTAAGACTGAGTATTGGGGAGGGGGCAGTTTTTCAAAAGCATTTATCTGGTGAGCAGCAGCTGCTCACCAGATAAGTGTTAGCAAAAAGCACATTCAGTGCAAGGGCGGTCTGGGAATGGAGCTCAGGCAGAACACAAAGTGACTGTATAGCGGCGTTTCTCAGCACTGCTACACAGGGAGCTATGCAAAGAGCTTAGGACAGCAAAAGCTGACCTACAGTAAATGGCTATCTGCATAAAACTGTCATGCTATACGGATTATGTCAGCACTGACTGCAAAATCTGGAATTCCTTATCCTGGTGCTACTCCAGTCCAGACTAATAGGTTATGCTCCCCAGCCAGCAGCTGGAGGCAGACTAGAGCAACTTTCAGCGATCTCATCACTTCGTACTGAATATGCACTGGCACAGCACTGAGAGAAGCCCTGTGGCCGTGTGATTGAGACCTGCAGGCTCAACATGTACTCACAGCACCAGTAGGCCCTTGTATCCTCTAGCCAGCAGTTGCCCTGTGTCAGGTGGTGGGATGTAACTGGTTCCTAGCGTTTCCCTGCGTTTGCCGAACCGTTGCCTACAGGCTATGTCACTGCCGCAGCAGCAGCACTGGTGGGCTTCAAAGCACCCAAAGCTATGTTCATGGCATCGGGGGGATCGTGGCATCGGGAGAAGCCCCCGATGCCATCAACATACTTTCTGGTGCTTTGAAGCCCACCATGCCGCTGCTGCAGTGACATAGCCTGTAGGCAACGGTTCGGCAAACGCAGGGAAACGCTTGGAACTGTTTTGTGCGAACCGGTGTGACCCAGCTGATTCCTGCTGCGGACCGAACCAGTTCCTGACAGGATTTGAATCCCACCACTGTCTGTGTCCAGTGCTGCTACCCATGGGTTCCAGCACTGGTGGGCCAGAGTGGACAGGAGTTTCCCAAGGGGTCCCTGAGCGGGGAGGTAAGTTTGGGCCCAGGCCCCTTCTGTCTGTTTGTTGAGTCTTTCTTAATTATTTTTCTATTTTCCATTGGATTTATTTGGCTCGCTTGTCTACTTGTAATAAAGCAGCTTCAAATTTAAAAAAAACACGTTTTTTTGCTTTCTAGACAGTGGCCTGCAGGGGTGGCTGAGGCAGCCCTTCTTGGGTTTCCCCATCTGGCCTGACAAGTGCTGGGATTTCCTTTTCAGGGTTCCCTGTTCACCTCAGTTTTTGCCTTTCTTTTTCAGTGGTTCTTTTCGCGGTTTTTTCCTGTGTCACTGCAGTGTATCTCTTTATCACATATTGCTCACTTCTTTCTTGCCAACACATATTGTACATCCACCCCCACCTCTCACACATACAGACCTCATTCCCCTCCTATCACACACACACACACACACACACACAAACCCTCTCTCCATTTCTCACACATGCACCCTTCATTCCACTCCTATCACACGCACACACACACACAAACCCTCTCTCCATTTCTCACACATGCACCCTTCATTCCACTCCTATCACACGCACACACACACACAAACCCTCTCTCCATTTCTCACACATATACAGGGCCAGTGCTACCATTAGGTAAACTAGGTGGTTGTCAAGAGCACTGGCCCTCGGGGGGGCACCCATTGCTGTCACCGGGAACTGCAGGGGTAGAAAAGGCTTGGAAACCACAACGCAGTACTTACCTAAAATCGCCAGTGCGGTGTCATGGGTCCTGCCTTCTATTATCTGCCGCTTCCGTCCCCTCCAATGCAGATTTCAGGTCTATGCAAACCATGAAATAAAGAGAAATTAAACAGAAAAGAAAACAAAAATGACAGAAAGGAAATGGGATGTGAGAATGCGATCAGCAGGAGAACAAAGGGCCAGCCGGAGAAATATTAAGAAGAATGTCTGAGAGAATGGAATGTATAAGAAGAAGAAAACAGAAATCAGAGGGGAGGGAAATGTAGAAAAATGGAAATGAATAAATAGGGAAAACATTAAAAAGTTAAAATACCAAGTATTAATAAATGAACAAAGAAAACATGCAAAAGGAACTGAGATGGGATCTGAAGAAAGGAACAAGCAAAAGGCTAATGAGAATAAAAGAGTAAGAACTACAAAGGTTGGAAAATATTTTATTGAAAAATGTGATTTTACAGGATAAGTTGGGAGATCAGGAGTACCAGGCAGTGATGACCTTAAGGTTTGCTCAGGCTATGGGCAAGATGATCACTTGGGGCCGTATACGCCAAATACTCCAATGTTAAAATGCAAACAGAGTCGCTTTCTTCCAACCAAAGGTGAGAGACCCCCCAGATGGTCACCTGACTTGCCATCTCCTAAGGCCTTCACAGGAACTTAGGGTAACAAGCACTGGAAGGGATGAAGAGTGCTTTGGACTGAAATATGCCCTTATGTGTTTGATTCAGATTTTCCATTTTTATAGTGATATGTCACACATGATACGTGGAAAAGATGATGTCTTCATTTGATCATTGATAATTAGGTCTGGTAGCTATGATGGTCCTGGAGAAAACTGGAATCTCTGTAGGTTGTGGGAGGGAGGTGTTATGTCAGGGTCCAAAATGTCCAGAAATGGAAAAAAACTCATTTTGGTTTAGTGATTACCTGCATAGTTCTAATGTGTGGTCCTTGTTCTGTATTTGGTGGGGAGTATGCCGCATTTTGCATGCAGGACCATGGTGAGGGATTCTGCTAGCATATAGTTTCTCTATAGAGATCTGAAGCAGTCCTGCCTGTTCTGTTGTCTCAGTAACTGTTGTCTCAGTAATAGGTGTACTGCTGTCCAAGGGATATGGTGTAATGTTTGTAGTGCGGCCTCTCCACGAGGAGGGCTTGTGCTCTTTGCAGTGGTGTTATCATGTGGTAGCTCAGCTATATAGTTCTGAGGATCTTAGGGCTTAGGTTACTTCACAAAGTACCTGCTAAAAAAGAGCTACTGTTACTTGAGTTTTGTTCTAATGGTGAGTAATAAAGGGAAACATCATTGATCAACTCTGTCAGCTATTTCAGCCAATGCAGTATTGATTACTTTTAATTTATACATTTGTGTTTCTTGATTTCTTTGCCATCTGCATCCAAAAACACTAATGCCGTGTTCAGACACTGACATGTTTTTGAATTTATTTGAAGAATCTCTTTACATTTTAAATGTGCTGAGTGGAGTGCTGGTAGGATCATAAATGACTGACTTCAATGAATGATCAAACTCTATGAGCATGAAAGAGAATTTGGGAAGGGGTGAGTGTTGAAAGGCTGAAAGTTCACTTGCCCAGACCCTGCCCATAGTGTAAGGGTTTTAACATCATGCTCATAGCAGCCCACACAGGCCAGAAAGAAGGCATTTCAGTGCCATCCTTATACTTGTTCATTCAGGCCAGAAGCAGGAAGTGGTTTGCAGCTACCCTACGGGCATCTGGGCACCATCAAATTAACGGGAGGAGGGAAGAGCCCCAGGGGAGAAAGAAGGCAGCTAAAAGCTGTAAGATGACCGCAAGGAGAGTGAGGCAGTGGGTAGCAGCCCAGGAGCAGAGAGGAAACAGATGAGCTGCAGGACCAGTAGGATGATGCTCTGAGCAGTAAAACTAAGGAAGGGGTGGCTAGAGGAAGGGAAACAAAATTGTGGAGGGGAAGGACGGCAAGGTGAGGAGCACTGAAATGAGGGTTAGAGGAGGGGGCATTGGAACTAAAGAGGGGTTAGCTAGAGGAAGGTAGGGGGAATACAGGGTGGAAGGAGGGATAATGGCATTGGAAGCAGATAGGAAGGATTTACTGATAAGGAAGAGATGACTACACTGAAGTGAAGGGGATGGAACTCAGGTGGGGAGGAATTAAACTGGTGCAGAAGAAATATGCATTGGAACAGGGGAGGGATAGAGAATAATGGGCAGGGACAATGGAACTGGGTAGGGAGGATACGGTATGGAAAGAAGAGGGAATTGCAGTGAGACAGAGGGAAGCAGCCATGGGACCTGTTCAGGGCAGGCTGGAGCACGGGCATGTGAAATCAGGTCAGAGGAGGACCAGAGAGGGAAAAGAGTGGTGAAACTAAGGAGAGGGGTATAGTGAGAGGCAGTGAAACTAAGGAAGAGGGATTGGAACTTGGGAGGGGGAAACAAGAGAAAGGAGAGAGGGCAGAGGGCAATAGAACTATGAAAGGAAGCTGTTAGAGGGAGGAAACAAAGAGCAAAAAAAACAGTGAGGAAGCAGGTGATAGGAGTAGATGTAAAAAAAAAAATTCTAAAACTAAAAAGGGGGAATTTTGGAACTATATAGAATATTTATTTCTGTATAGAAAACTAGTTTAAGCATATTCAGTGCATATGTTCACTCTTGGGGCAGTGCAGAGGAGTAGAGGAGCAGGCAAGTGGTTAGCACAGCAGCCTGGTGACTAAGAAATGAGAGCTTGATTCCCACTGGTACTTCTTGTGGTTTTGGGCAAGCCGCTTCACCCTCCATTGCCTCAGAAGAAAGGCCTGGCCATCTATTTCAGGTCACACCTTGCTAAGAAAACCGAGTGGTTACTGTGTCACTAGGAGCCAGCATTGATTCAATGGCATGCGTTGCATATGCACACTTATAACCTGAGATAGGCTGCTACTGTCTTTTTTTAAACTATTGAAATTACGGAATGCAACCTAGAGGACATGGTAGAGTGGCCTCAGCTTCAAGCCTGCAGTCTGCTGTAGGTCCTTAGAGGCCCTGGGGGCCCCTCTTTCTGCTGACTTCAGCAGCAGCTTCTGAAACACTCGATCTTCCCCTTCTGCTGGCGGCAAAGAGGTTAAGTACCCCTGTTTTGTCATTTTGCTAATCCATTTCTCCAGGAGCCCAGCCTTATCCCCCTATAGGGACTGTTTGGGATGCAGACAGGCAATCCTTTTCTCCAGAAGGTGAGTCAGAAGAGGAAGGGGAAATCCCCTTCTGGAAGGTGAGGATCTATCCATGACTCACCTGTTCCATGGAGAGGTCCTTCTTATTCTTATTCAGGACAGTATGTTGGCTTTACATGTTGTAGAGCCTGCTCCCATGCAAGGTGCACAAGTGGACCCTGTTTTGGAGGGTACACACTATCATCTGGGCTTTTCTTCCCATGGACCTATGTGGTACTCAAAGTCTCCTAGTGGGAGACTCCCAAGCTGAGCCTTAGAGGCTCTAAGGATCTGTCTGGGCCATACCCTTTGCCCCTGGGCAAGCTGGATCAGCATTTGAGCTCCCTTGGGTGTGAAAAAGCACGCAACCATCCCAGTGGAAGAGGATACTGCACTCACGATCTCATGTTAGGAAGGTAGAGGCTATCCTTGAGAATGCCTTTGTGGCTTCTGCTGCAGGTTTTCAAGCAGAGCTTATGCAGACTTTGAGGCCTGAGCCCTCTTACACTGGGTCCAGCAACTGCTGGACAACCTGAAAGCTGCAAGATTGGAATCTAGAGCTATGGGAGTGTCTGATTCTCTTTATAATTAGATCAGGATCTCCACTTAAGTCCATGGCAGTGGTAGAAGTGGTTTTAGCTCCACAATTGGTCGGCTGATGCTGCCTCCAAATTATGACTGAGCAAGTACTCCTTTCAGGGCAAGTGCTCTGTGGGAAGGACCTGGAGAAGTTGGTGAAAGACTTTGGAGAGGCTCATCCACAGAGACTCCCATAAGACAGCACCAGAAGTACTAGAAATACTTATCAGAGGGCCTTGCATGGAGCATGGAGATGCCCTCAGACTGCTAGGAGTACATGTAAAAATGCAATGTGTGCCTTTGAGTCAGCCCTGACTCCTGGCGACCCAGAAGTTCCTGGGTTTTCTTGGCAGTGTCACCGGAAGTAGATTGCCAGGCCTTTCTTCCGTGGCAATGGAGGGTTAAGTGACTTGCCCAAGGCCACAAGGAGTGCTAGCGGGAATTGAACCCTGGTTGCTTGGTTACCAAGCCAGTGTTCTAACCACTAGGCTACTCCTCCACTGTACATGTAGGGCCTAGTCATCCTTTGGGTCTAAGCCCAAGAAGGCTAATCCTTTTTGAAGCTCTCAGCATTCTCAAAACTCAGCCGTGGCCCCTTTCAAAGTCTGTAAACCCCTACACTGAGATTCTATGGGCCCCTTCCAAGGTATAGCCAGTTTGGGGTGCAGCTCCAGTTGTTTTTCTCAGAATAGATCCATATCACATCAGTACAATGAGACCTCAAGGTTCTCATTCAGGGTTACACACTGGAGTTTGCAGAGCCTCTACAGGACACCTTTGTAGAGCCTCCCTGTGGCTTACCACTCAGGCAGGTGGTGATTGAGGAAGTTCTATAGTGCCTCCTGCAGTGTCAGGCTTCCTATCTGTGTCCCCCATAGAGCAGGGCCAGGAACACTATTCCATCTACTTCATGGTGCCCAAGAAGGGAGGTCCTTTTCGATCTATTCTGTACCTCATCCTCGGGGAACCCTAGGCCAGTCAGGTTTTCAGGATTCCCACAATGAATATGCATAAGATAGATTTGCATACAATGAACATGCATAATGAAGATTTGCATACAATGAACATACAAATCTTTCTCATGCATATTCATTCTGGGAATCCTGAAAACCTCACTGGCCTAGGGTTCCCCAAGGACTGGGTTGATAACCCCTGCTGTACCTAAAGACAGGTAAAACTTCAAGTCCCTCATTACCTCATGGAGACCATTGGGTTGGTAATTGCATCAGTCCAGTAAAAGTGGTTTCTAACCTCCCTGGATCTCACCATGGTGTACTTTCAGATTCCGATCCAGGAGCAACATCAGCGATTTCTCTGCTTCTACTACTACTGAACATTTGTATAGTGATACTAGATGTATGCAACGCTGCACAGACACATGTAAAAGGTGGTCCCTGCTCATCAGAGCTTACAATCTAGTCAAAACAGACAACACAGTAGCTGTAGACATAGGGTACATCTAGAGGGAATGGTACGGAAACACAAAGAAAACCAGGTGAATCAAGATTTGAAAACAGCAGTGATGAGGTGAGTTTCTAGCCTGGATTTGAAAAGGACCAGAGAAGGCATCTGACCTACTGACTCAGGCAGTTTGTTCTAGGCATAAGGAACAGCAAGGTGAAAGGAACGATGTCTGGAGTTAGCAATAGAAGAGAAGGGCACAGATAGAAGCAATTTGCCAGAAGAGTGGAGTTCCCAAAGAGGGGTGTAGGGAAAGTTAAGAGAGGAAAGACGGTGAGGAGCTGCAGAGTGAATGCACTTATAGGTCAGCATGAGAAGTTTGAACTGGATGCGGCAATGGATACGGAGCCAATGAAGCGATTTGAGAAGAGTAATATGAACATGACGAGACTGGTGGAAGATTAGCCACACAACAGAGTGTTGAAAGATTGAAGAGGAGAGAGATGATTCAGAGGGAGACCAGCAAGGAATAGGTTACAATATTCTAGACAGAAGGTAACTAAAGAGTAGAAAAGTGTCTTAGTAGTGTGTTCAAAAGGAGGAAAGAAGAGTGTGGTTTCCTCCTCAGAGAAAAGGAAGAATGGGTAGCAGAGGTAGGGGGAGGGGGAAGTTGGGAATGAAAAGGGGGAGAAGGGGAAGTAGCTGACCTCATGGAGAACTGGAGCATCATCTTGTGGATTTTGTCATGGAAATAGTTAGCCAGGGTTTGGGCAGAAAGGGAAGGAGGGGTCAGAGGCAGAGGCACCTTGAGGAGAGAGTTGAGAGTTGTAAAGAGACAGCGAGGGTCAGAGGCAAGAAAGTTAGTCAGATGGACATAGTAGTCTTATTGACTGACTGGAAAGAGATAAGCATGAATTTGAAGTGTAGAGAATCTGCAAGGGTGCAGGATTTGAACCAAGTGTGCTCAGCTGAATGGGCACAGGAACTGGATGGCAGGTAGTGGAAGACAGCCAGGACTGGAGTACAGTAAACCTCCCAGGAAGTGGCATGGGCAGAGCAAGAGCATTCTGAGCAGAGGAGAATGCAATGTTATTGGAAGCTACTGCCTCATCAAAAGACTCAGATGACATATTGGAAGAAAGAGGTGATGAGACAGTGGAGGAGAGAGTCAAAGGGTCAATAGCATGAAGATTTCTAAGGAGGTTGAGGTGGTGGATGATGAAGAATGAAGCTTAGTAGGTAATGGTCCAATAAGGGAAGAAATGAGGTACAGAAGTTTGAAGGTACCCAGATAGAGAAGAATACAAGGTCAAGACAGTGGCCGTGCTTGTGAGTGGAGACAGTATAGCAAAGCTGGAGGTCGAATGGAGAGGTAAGGGAAAGGAGCTTTAAAGTATAAGGGTCAGAGGGGTTATCAACATAAATGTTAAAATTCCCGAGAATAAGAGAGGGAGAAGATGAATCCAGAAAGAAGGAAAGCCAGAGGTCAAAGTCAGTGAGAAAGGTAGAGGTAGACTTGTCAGGAGGTCGATAAATAACAGTGCCCTGGGCTGTGTCCTTGGCTGCCATTTCCAGTTGATAAGACCCTTGCTTTCCACCAGGAGATCAAGGAACATCTAGCAAGGTGCTAGGAGTATCACCATCAGATGGACGGGATGCCTTTGGAAGCACCAGATTTAATGATAGCTACCACAGATGTCAGCATGAAGGACTGGGAAACTCACTGTCTAGGTCAGTTTATGCAAGGACTCTGGTCCCCTCAGGAAGCCTCCTGGTTGCAGGGATGGTCCAAGGGTTCTTGCCACCCTAGGCAAACCCAATGTGCCCCCCCCCCACTACATGCCATTGCTGTGCCACCCCCAACATCTAGCCTCTCACTTGGGGTTGATGGGTGGCACAGTGATCACCTCTTTAGCACCGCAGCAGGCCTTATAGTGCATGTGTGCTTTCATGGCCTGCCACTGCTGCCCTCTCCAATACAATTTCCTGTCTTTGGCCTATGTGAGAGTCTAGAGGGGCTTCAAGAGATGGTGTTCTTCTTGGGCCATAGAGGCTTGGAAAGCAGACATAGTTGCTGTTTGTGCTTCTTAAAGCCTGTTTTTGATCAAGGTTTAGCTCTGACCTCTCTCAAGGTCCAGGCAGCAGCCCTTGTATGCTACTGGGAGTGCATTTAAGGGATGTCCTTGGCAGTATATCCTGATGTCTCCTGCTTCCTCAAGCGAGTGAAGCAGATCCATCTGCCAGTGTGTCCAGTTGTTCTTCAGTGGAGTCTCTCTCTGCTGTTGAAGACACCAAGGGACCCCCATTTGAGCCCTTTCATAAGATTTCTCTCAAGGATTTGACCCTCAAGGTTGATTTCCTGGTGGTTATTGCATCTACTAGGTCGGTGTTAGAGCTGCGGGCCTTGTTTTGCAGGGAGCCTTTTTTGGTCATCTGGACCGTGGCGATTCACATTGATATCATGGACTGGATCGTGGTGCCTGCATTCGTGGTAACTTGCTGTTTCTATTCTTCTCCTCCTCTTATCTGTTTACCTGTTTCTGTCTTCTATTCTGTCCTATCATATAATGGCGTTCTTTTCCTATTTCCTCAAATGATATAGTATTGTAAACCGCTTTAATGCCTTTTGGCCTAAGCGGTATATCAAATGTAATAAACATAAACATCTTGGTGGCTTTGGTCTCCTTGCAGACTGTGCCATCCTTTCTCCCAAAGGTGCTATCTCCCTTTCATCTTACCCAGACCATCATTCTGCTCTCCTTCTCAGAGGAGGACCTTTTGGTGGGCCCATCTCTGCATCTGGTAGACATTTGGAGGGTGTTGATCAGAAGTCACCAATCTCTTCCGTCAGTCAGATCATCTCTTTGTCCTCTTCAGCAGTCCAAGGAAAGGACAGGCAGTGGCCAAGTCTTAAATTGCCCACTGGGTTAAGGAGACTGTAGGTTCAGCCTACCTTCTGTGTGGAACAAGGCTTACTCCACTAGGATACGGGCCTCCTTTTGGGCATTGTCTGCTTTGCTAACTCCAGAGAACATCTGTAAGATGACTACTTGGTCTTCTCTGAACATCTTTGTGAAGCACTACAGGTTGCATGAGGGAGCAGGAAAAGATGGCATCTTTGGCAATCCAATTCTGCCCAGAATGTTGTCTTCCTCACACCATAGGTCCTCACTGCTTGAGTACATGCCACTTGCCTGAATTGTCTAGCAGGATAATATGGAATGAGAAATTATACATACCTGATCATTTTCTTTCCTTGAATCCTGTTAGATCAGTCCAGGACCTGTCCTGGAAGACTTCTACAGGTTTGGGAGCCCTGCTGTCTCTTGATTGTCCTGTCAGTCTCAGTGTTTGAGGTGGAGTTATTTATGGTAAGAGAGCCAAAATACTTGTTCCAAATATTACAGTATATAGCTGGTCATTAAGGCCGGTCATTTTTTCTGATTTTGTTTTCTAATTTTTTCAGTCTTGTTTACTGCTTTGGAAATATCATACTGGCTTCTGTCAGTGCCGCACCAGCGGATATACTAAGTGATGACATCACTGAAAGTTACTCTAGTAGGCTTCCACCTGCTGGCTGAGGAGCATAGCCCATATCTGGACTGGCCTAGCAGGATTCAAGGAAAGAAAATTATCAGGTATATAAAATTTCTCCATTCAGTGCCAGCCACTATCTGTATGCTGGTGCTATTTGGATTTAATCTAACCATGGCAGCCGTAGTTTAAAAAGAACGCTGACGGCTAGAGCTAAATATTGACTCATTCATTTTTCTTGAACTGAAAAGCAAAAAAATACAAACCTATTAAAGTCTCTCTTCCTTAGCGTAGCTACATTTCACAGTGCATGTGCCCACTTAAATCTGCAAGAGATTTGGCAAATGTGCCACAGGGGTTCATTTACTAACAGCATGTGCCTCAGTGCTGTTAGTGAGCTGTTAGTAAAGGACCCTGAGAGCAATTTAAAGCAAAGAGGAAAGAGAGAAAGAGAAAGCTTCTTGAGTAGAATTCTAAAGCACATCATCCTTCTTGGTGTGTGCTTCAAATTCCATTGTTTCAAGACTGTCTGGTTTTTAAAATATATGACTGGGAGAATTTTACTTCAATTTATTTATTTTTTACTTTTGTATCTGGAAACGGAGTATTTTCTATTACAGTTGTCAGGGTTGACTCTTCAGGGTAAACAGAATATCATCTGCATATAGAAATAGTTAATGTTCTTTTTGGTCTGTTAAGGTCCCTGATGTGTTTTGACAATATAAACTTCTGATACAGGGCTAGCGCAAGAGTAGCGGTCTCCCTAAACGAACCTTCAGCATTATGCCCCCTTCACCCATCCCGAAGATTTTGATAATTAAACTAAGGTTTAAGGTTTAATAATTTGATAAAAACCGCCTTTCAAAACAATCAAGGCGGTGTACAATAATAAAATACATAAAAAGTCATAAAATACATGAATCACATAATGCGTATAGACAATACATAGTACATAAAAACTGTGACCAATGGTAAACACATAAAAAGGTCATAAAATGTATAAACTACACAATAAACTACACAATCATGATCATCTCAACACCACTCTCCCACAGCAATCTTGTAAAAATGCATAACTGGACATCATACTTTTAAATATTAAACTTTCCTTTCTATGTACAGTATGTGTGTGCCCGCTCTTCCTGCAGGTAAAAGAATGTGCTTTGCATCTCTATTGCTTTTAGCTGAGTGCTGCAGTTCTTTGCCTCGCCTCAGAGGCTGCTGCCCTAGTTGACCAGCTAGTCTTGCCTAATGGTTGAACCAGTACTACTCTGACAGAGTTGGCGTTCTCTCTGCTGGAGGCAAACAAGCTCTCCACTGTAAAGCTAGTGCCTCCAGCTTCCGTCACTATTATTTGTCTCCCTTCTTGTAAGGTTCTGGATCATTTTATTTGGATTTTCTGAGGAATCATGTCAGTGACACTCTCCTTACTACTTTTTCCTTGGTTACAGGAGTAAATATGCTGCCATAACCAGTTCCCATATGTTTTGTTGTTTCTTGGTCCACCATGTCTGTTTTCTGTAGTAAAACTATGCCTACAGTAAGGGATTTAAGATCATTCACAGGGATAGTTACTAAGCTGCGGTAAAATGTGATATTTTGCCCAGGAAAGTTTTACTCTGAGAATCACTAACCTGCAATCCATGAATAACACAGTTTGCAAGGTTAAAAACAAACTGTTTTATTCACTTTGTATAATATTCAGTTGATTTGCATGCATTTGCATATCCTGCATCTCATTATTAGTTAACATACATTGTGCAAAAGCATCTTGCATTAAGGGCAAATGCACAGGATAGTGGCACAGATGCCTACTGAGTTCTCTATGGGCTGTTGTATAAACAAGAGAGTAACTTAACCTTAAGTCTGCATATATTAATATGCTAAAGATCCATCTCCATATGTGGCCTGAGCAAAAGGAGACTTTTAACAGGCAGTGTCTCATGTAGCCATGTACTACATAGCTACTTTCGATATATTTCCTCAGCTACAAAGGGCCTGATATTCAAAAACAGCTGAGCCTCTAAATTTAGACTCTTAAATATGCTCTATTTTCAGCCAAACATAGCAGCCTAAGGAGACTAGAAACTAAGATGCCCTAATGTTAACACACAGTAATTCACCATTAATGTGTGTTATTTTAGCACAGATCCCATGTTGCTCAATGGGACCTTGTTACTAATAAAAGTGCATTAATGGTGAATTAATACATGTTAATTTTAAGGTACTTTAGTTACCATCCCCCTTTCAGCTGCTATTCATGTTCCCAGATTTATGAGCCTAGTGCTGAAGATCGGTGTTGAGCTCCTAACTTTTCGCTAAATGTACAGTAGCCCTTTCCCCAAATTTCAAGTATAAATTGACAAAATTTCAAGTATAAATTTAGCAATTCATCCCTAGTGCATTTTCAAAGAGACCACCTTAGGAGCATAACTCTCAAAGTTAGGAGTATATATCATTTGACATATTGAGCCCACAGTTTATTCTGTTTTCTATTATTTATATTTTTACTATATCCTTTTCCTTACTTCCTCTAGCTAGCTGTAATTTCAAAGTTTTTCTTCTCTATCTTGACTTTTCATGGCCAGTATTCAAAGCTCTGGATATTTAAACACCACACCAGTGTTTAAAAATCCTTGTGGGCAGGCAATGCAGGTCTTTCCAGACGTAACTAGAAGTACTCAGAATCGCAGAAAATAAATAAATAAATACATACATAAATAAATAAATAAGAAAGGCATTTCTGGAGCTTAGATGTAGGGTTCTTGCCATTGGTGCTTCATTTACCAATGAGCTTTTTGCAGGGGAAGGAATAGATTGCCTTTTCTATGAAGTGTTTGTCACCCTGATCTAATATAGAGGATTTTGTTATATATGTTGGGAACCTTTGTATATGTCTGTTTGTGCATGCTCCATATTGTGGACTTGCTTATGGTATGATTATTTTATTGTTTTTTTCTGTTATTGAAACAGATATAAAAATAAAATATAAAAAAAAAAATCCTCTGGATGTTCAGCACTGGTATTCAGATAGTCACTGGTGCTGAATCTCCAGATAGAGAAGCCAATGAAAATCTGGATAACCTTTACGGATGGTACTTAGGACAGTCTTTTTGCTCTGCTAAGTTATCTATATAAGGGTAGATTTTTCCAAATAGTGGTTGAATATCGCTGCTATCCAGATAATGACCGGCACCGCCAAAGGACCACCCCTACACTATCTAGCTAGTAACAAGATGATCTGAGAAGATACTCAGCAACACTATCTGGATGGTATCCACTATCTCATTCGCACCAAAAGAACTATCATTCACAAAATAAAGAATAAAGAATTGGGGAGTTTTTTGGCTAGTGATTTTGAGCTAAATCATTTTCCTCTTTAGGCCGGTCTCTGCCTTATGGAGGGAGAACATCTTAACCGTTGAGGCCTTTTTCTTCCCTAGTAAAATTTGAATTGAACTTATGCCTCTTCTGGTAGCCGGGTGTTGCTGTTCAGGCAGAATATCTTTAAAGAATACAAATATTAGAGGTAGTGAGTTGGGCTTATTGTCAGTATTTGAAAGTCTCTTTTTTGAAAATAATTTTGAATGTGACTGGGAGTTTTTTTGGTGTGAATGTTTACTACTCCTGCTATGGGATTTGTTTGATTGCTTCCACTATCTCATGCCATTTTGAATTCCATTACTGTATTTGCAGAATAATATTGATAAGTGTGTGTCAGTTAACTTTCCATCATATGCACATCCTCCAGCACACCTCCCCTACCATTTGTTTTTCTACTCTCTTCAGCAAAGCCAGAAAAAAGTTGTGGGTGTGGTATGCTCAATTTAAATTCCTCACCAGTACTAACTGCTGACCTATGAGCTAACCATTTATGCCTTGAGCGTTGAGCATAGCCTTCTAGTGTTCTATGCACGTCTCTGCATTTGCGCTAAATAGCTAATTATGTAAGAGCTTCATTACCATGGATTTAAGTGTGCTGACTGCTTGAGGATTTGTGCACAGTTAGCTCGTGTGTGAAACTCTTTCTGCATTGGTAGCACACATAATTGTGTGCAAAAACTAAGCTAACCTGTGTGCAAAGCCTATTGCACTTTACTGCAATGGCCTCATGGTAATTACGTTTTAAACTATACATGCAGGAAAGTAAAGGTCAATTAACAAACATTGATATAAGATTATACATGGAAATTAATTTCATTCAAATTTGTAAATGAACAGAAAAAGCAAGAGAAAAAACTGTCTCAACAAGCCAAACTTTGTAAAGCTGAATTCAGTCTTCCAATTCCAACTTAGGGCAAAATGAAATTGCCTTTTTAAAAAAATTATAATTGTTTTATGCATGATTGCCTAATCTGGTGAGTAATAATGTGTCCATATAAGGGTCCAATTGATTAGGAAGCACATACATACTTGAGATCAACATGCAAAAATAACCATGATAATTTTCTAATTGGATAATATGCTGTAGCTAAACATAACTGCAGCTATTCTAGAAATATTTCATTCACTGGAAAATCTTTATAGATTAGAGCAAATCTGTACTGTCAAACCTGTTAGCCCTCTCAGTTTCAACAGGAAACTCTTGATATTGAGTACTTGACTGCCATATAGCTATCATTGAGATATGCCTAGTAATCACAGTGCATAGTCTTGTGGCATGAGATAAGGAGAGTGCATAGTTTACAAGACTTGCAATATCACGGCAGCGACTGAAACAGGGGACTGCAGGGCATTTGCTCCCAGGCTAGATGAGGTCTTCTGGCAGTCAGATATTCCTTCAATAAAATATTTTAGACGGAATAGAACAACAAAGCATCTACAGGGACAGTCTTCACATTGTGGAACACTATGCCCCCTGAACTCAAAATGTAATTATCTGATCTTTCATGAAAATCTGAAAAAAAAAAAAGTCATTCACTATAAGAGTTCTGTGATAGGGGTAGGCAAGCTATATTAGTTTGGTTAAATTTGTCTGCTGCTTTGACAATTTGGGTCATGACTTGTTCATCTTGAGACTGAATGAATTAGGCATCTCAGGAGCAGTATTAAAATGGTTTTGTGAAATTTTAACCAATAGAACCTACAATTTAAAATTGGAAAATAATTTTTCTGGATCATTGTCCCCAGCTCTTTATTTTTATATCCATTCGGTATATGGTTGAACAAACTGGAGATTTCATTTTATTCTTACACAGACTGCCTTATTAGTGCAAGATACTAAAATGCAATCATGATTTTCTGAATAAAACTCTTATTCTAGTTGAAACTTGGATGCAACAGCATTATTTGAAATTAAAGGGAAATGAAACAAATTGGTTATGGCTGGCAATCTAGATACCACACCCAAGGATAATCCCATTATATTGGGTAACATCATCCCACTAATATCAGCCCTAAAAATCTTAAGAATTATAGTGGATTCCACATTAAAGAGGGCAATTACTAAAATGTGTTATGGGAATAATGCATGCAATTTGGCTCTTAAAGCATGCCAATGGACAATAATGTTTGTTATTTTACCGTAAAGCACAATTTTGCACCACAGTGTCATTGGATAATAATGATATGCAAATGCATGCAAAACACCTCATTACTATTCAAATTGAATAGCACATCTTGCAATAATCACTGTAAGTTGTGTTATACTCGGAAAAATGACACCATCTCAAAGCTAACATTATTTTCTCATCTGGGAGCATCAGGCCTCTAAAATGCAGCCCAGTGCTCCAGGCCATAATCTTAAATCTGTTGAAATAAAACCAGTGGTCCAGGTGTCCTCTTCCTGTAACACCACCAATGAGTCAGGCTCCTCCCCAAAAATTCCTCCTCTGCACAGAGACCCCAGTGCTCCCACCTAAGCCCAAGTAGAGGATCCCCCCAGAAGACTCCCACCTCCTTGGGTCCAGAATGAATATTCCTCACATCTGATGACCTCCCCCCCATCCCTTAAAGGCCCTACCTTTAAGAGTCCCTGGTGATCTCGGAGTAGGCTAACAGGAGCGATTCCCTCTGACTCCTCTCAGTGCTGACACCAGGTTCACAAATGGCTCTGCGACCCCTAGCAGTATTCTTGTGGTACTATTGTGGGGGCAACTTTTCATATTAGTCTAAAAGGCCCTGGTATGAAAGATTGACCACTAGAGGTAGTACCAGGAGACTACCGCAAGGGTTTGTGAGTGCCAATTTGACCCCGTGCTGGTACCAGCAGGAACAAAAATGGATCAGCCCTGCTGGTCTTCCCCTAAAACACTAGGGTCTCTTAAAGGCAGGCCTAGGTTACCTTCAATGGAAAGGGGATTTTGAGGTGTGGGAGATGTTCATTCAGGATCCTGTGAGGTATGAGTCTTTTGTAGAAGGTCCTCATCTGGAGTACCAAGGATCACCATGGTCTCTGTGGGGAGGGGTATGACTCATTGATTATGCTAGAGGATGGGGATCCCTGGACTCCCAGTTTCAATTCAACAGCATGACCCCTCTGAGTTTGCTGCTTGGATCATTGGGCTACATGTTAACGACCTGATGCCCCTAGTTGAGAAGGATAATCCCAGCTTTTGAGTTGGTGCTTTTTCCATCAGAATAACGGAGCTTGTGATGATAACCATAAGCTACATTATCCCTTTACTGCGGGAATCACTGTGACTCCTGGGGTAAATGAAGCTGTGGTAACCTAGCCCACTAACTATGGAGGCACAAGTCACTTCTTTATTAAGGAAGTTTTTTATTAAGCTAGATCATTTAAGACAAATTACATCCTATTTGTTGGCAGAACAATTTAAAATGTTAGCACAAGTTTTTATTTTAACTGAGGTTATTGTAATGCTTTGTACTTAGTGTTAATGGGGAAGCTAAAGGCAAAATTGCCTCTATTGCAAAATAGCACAGAAAAGGTTATTTTTAGGAGTCATCGAAATGGTAAGGCAACTCCATTTACATCGGCTCCCAGTTCAGCCCTGATCCAGCACCCAATCGGCGGCATCGAGGGAGAGCAGGCAGGTAAGCTCCTCCCCGCTCCCCTCCGACAAGGCCAATCGGGCCTCACACCGCCCCATATACACCCCACACCAACTGGCGTTCCTGCGCCTAGTGCCTCGCCAGAGGGCCCTTTGGCGTGGCCCTTAGGAGTGGCTATGCAGTGGGTATGACGAGGAAAGCCTAAGAGTCGCACCGTAAACGGCCAGGCTTCATTACTGAGACACTGGAGGAGATACGACCCTACAGGAAGCGATCACTGACGGAGGCCCCAGAGGAAGGAAGTAGTGTACGCTCATCACCACCCACAGAGAACACCCATCTGAGCACTACCAAAGACTGCCGGCAATGAGGGAGAATTAGGCTCAAGTTGCCACTGAGGAAGCTCCAGTACTGGAATCAGAATCTTTGAACTCCTTGGAGCACATGATAAGTAAAACATCCTGCACTGCATAGCCTATACGTCCCATTGCTACCTCATTCCCACCTCATTGCTTGTAAGAGAACATTTGCTGCATGACCTGTTCAATCCATTGCTACCTCACTGCTTGTAAGATAACATATGCTGCTTAGCCTGTACAATCCATTGCTACCTCACTGCTTGTAAGATAACATACGCTGCATTGCCCCTCTCTGTTCCTCTTCTATGGCTCCACATCACATTGTCTTCCCTTTCTTCATACTCCCTGTTTCCCCTCTTACCAGCACCTTCACTCCTCCCCTCCTTGTCTCCCCTTTACTGTCCTCACTTCCCCCTACATTCTGTCTTCTACCCTATCATCAGCTCTTGAACTTCATCACTTTCTCCCTCTCCTTCAACCTTCTCCTCTCTCTCTAAGGCAACCTTACCTTTGTTTCTGCTGTACTGTCTCCTCTCTACCCCGTATTCTGCTACTCCTTCTCCTTCTCTCATCCGGAGATATCAACCCCAATCCTGGCCCCCCTAGACTTCTTTCTCGCTCTGAGAAGAGATCTTCACGCAACTTGTCCAACCTCATCCTTGTCCCCTTCCACTCTCCCTTTCTCATGTACCTTGTGGAATGCACACTCTGTCTCTAATAAACTTGCTTTTACTCATAACCTCTTTATCTCTAATGCTCTACACCTTCTTGCCCTAACTGAGTCCTGGCTCCTCCCTGATGATACCGCATCTGCTGCTGCTCTCTGTCATGGGGGCTACCAGTTCTCCCACATGCCTCATCCCACTGGCCGTGGTGGTGGTGTTGGGCTTCTACTCTCTCCCTCTTGCCAATTCCAACCCCTCCTGCTGCCCCAGTCTCACTGGGTCTCTCTTCCACCATTTCTTTATCTCTTTCTTCCACTATGTCATCTAAGTCTGTTGACGAGGCAGTAACTTCCTATAATGCTGCCCTCTCCTTGGCTCTGGATGCCCTTGCTCTGCCCATCCCACATCCTGTGAGACATTCTGCACCCCAGCCCTGGCTTTCACCCACTACCTGCTATCTACGTTCCTGTGCCCGTTCTGCTGAGCATGCTTAGCTCAAATACCGCTCCCCTGCAGACTTTCTACACTTCAAATTCATGCTTGTCTCTTTCCAGTCAGCCATAGCTCTTGCCAAACAAGACTACTATGTCCATCTGACTAACTCTCTTGCCTCTGATCCTCGCCTCTCTTTACTACTCTCAGCTCTCTCCTCAAAATGCCTCCACCTCTGATCCCTCCCTCCCTTTCTGCCCAAACCCTAGCTGACTATTTCCATGACAAAATCCACAAGATCACCCTCCAATTCCCCACAAACTCAGCTCCTCCCCTCCCCCCTCTCCACTCCCAACTCCCCCCCCCCCCCACCTCTGCTATCCTCTCTTTCTTTCCTGTGATCTCTGAAGAGGAAACTGCACACCTTTTTTCCTCCAAACTCACCACCTGCTCCTCTGATCCTATCCCCACCCGGCTCCTAAGCCCCATCTCCTCCATTGTTGTCCCTTCCATCTCTCATATTCTCAACCTATCGCTCTCCACCGCAACAGTCCCTGCAGACTTTAAGCATGCTGTGGTCACACCTCTCCTCAAGAAACCTTCACTTGATCCCACCTGTCCTTCTAACTATTGACCCATCTCACTCCTTTCCTTCATTTCTAAACTACTCTAACGTGCGGTTCACCGCCGCTGCCTCGACTTCCTCTCCTCTCATGCCCTCCTGGATCCCTTACAGCCTGGCTTTCATCCTCTACACTCTACTGAAACGGCTCTTGCCAAAGTCTCCAGTGACTTGTTCCTGGCAAAATCCAAGCGTTTGGTTTCAGTGGCTCTGTAATATCCTGGTTCTCCTCCTATCTCTCCCATCGCTCTTTCAGTGTGTGTTCAGGTGGCTCCTCCTCCTCTGCTACCCCACTCCCAGTTGGTGTACCCCAAGGATCTGTCTTGAGTTCGCTCCTTTTCTCTCTATACCTAGTCCCTTGGTGCGCTTATCTCTTTCCATGGCTTTCAGTACCATCTGTATGCCGATGACTCACAGATCTACCTCTCTACACCTGAAATCTCTCCAGCAATCCAGACCCGGATCTCTGCCTGCCTCTCTGACATTGCTGCCTGGATCTCTCACTGCCACTTGAAACTGAACATGGCCAAGACTGAACTTCTCATCTTTCCCCCTAAAACCTCCCCTCCTCCTCCTCCTTTCTCAGTCTCTGTGGATAACTCTCTACTCCTTTCTGTTTCCTCGGCCCGCAATCTGGGGATTGTCTTTGACTCCTCTCTCTTTCCCTACACATATCCAGCTCGTAGCTAAAACCTGCCATTTCTTCCTCTATACCATTAGCAAAATAAGCCCTTTCCTTTCTGAACATACTACTAAAACGCTTATCCACTCCTTAATCACCTCCCGTCTTGACTACTGTAACCTACTCCTTGCTGGTCTCCCTTTGAATCATCTCTCTCCCCTTCAATCTGTTCAACACTCTGCTGCGCGACTAATCTTCTGCCAGCCTCATCATGCCCATATTACTCCTCTTCTCAAGTGACTTCATTGGCTCCCTATTCATTTCCGCATCCAGTTGAAACTTCTCCTGGTGACCTATAAATGCATTCACTCTGCGGCTCCTCAGTACCTTTATTCTCTTATCTCTCCTTACAACCCCCCTCGGGAACTCCGCTCTTCTAGCAAACTACTTCTGTCTGTGCCCTTCTCTTCTACTGCTAACTCCAGATTTCGCTCCTTTCACCTTGCTGCACCTTACGCCTGGAACAAACTACCTGTGTCTGTACGCCAGGCACCCTCTCTGACCCTCTTCAAATCCAGGTTGAAAACTCACATCTTCGCTGCTGCTTTTGGATCTTGACTCTCCTGATCTCCTTTCCTTCCCTTTTCTTTCCCCTAGTTATATCCCTGCTTACACCTCTGTGTTTTGTCTTGATTAGATTGTAAGCTCTGATGGGCAGGGACTGTCTCTTGCATGTCTGTGCAGCATTGCGTACGACTGGTAGCGCTCAGCAAATGCTCTGTAGTAGTAGTAGTAGTAGGCTAGGGTATCTTTTAAATTATTCTGCCTAATATTTAAAATTATGCATGGACTAGCTCCTATATAGAGTGGAGGAGTAGCCTAATGGTTAGAGCAACTGCCTAGAACCCAGAAGATCAAGGGTTCAAGTCCCACTTGCACTCCTTGTGACCTTGGGCAAGTCACTTTACCCTCCATTGCCTCAGGGAAAAAAAAAAAGGCTGGCAATCTACTTCAGGTGATACATTGCCAAGAAAACCCAGAGGTAGCTGGGTCACTAGGAGTCAACACTGACTTGATGGCACTAAAAAAACAAAAAGCTCCTATATATTTGATGGCTCTGATTTTTGTCATGATCACAAGAGAACATCACACTAAGGGAGTTATTACACTTGCCTTTCCATCTGTGAAAGATGTCTGCTTTAAGAGAATAATTAGAGATTTCATTCTCATATTAAGATGCAGTAGAATAGAATTTTTTTTATCTGATGAAATTAGGAGTATTTCCAACTATGTTATTTTAATGTAGTTGGGTATAATGTAATGCAATGTGTGCCTTTGAGTCAGTCCTGACTCCTGGTGACCCAGAAGCTCCTGGGTTTTCTTGGCAGTGTCACCAGAAGTAGATTGCCAGGCCTTTCTTCCAAGGCAGTGGAGGGTTAAGTGACTTGCCCAAGGCCACAAGGAGTGCTAGTGGGAATTGAACCCTGGTTGCTGGGTTACCAAGCCAGTGTTCTAACCACTAGGCTACTCCTCCACTTGGGTATAATAGACATAGCTATTACTCTTAATATGAAATGTTTATTCTAATTATTTTACACTTTAAGAATCTGAAACGAATAAATGATTGTATAGTTTCATTTTGCATTGTTATCCACTGTGGACCTTTTTTGGGATAAAGCAGCATATAAAATTGGAATTAAATTAAGAGGACATAATTGTCCTGGAGTTGCTGTGGTATTGTTAGACTTTATGCTAGATTCATTGTTTTGATTTGACTATTCCTGTTTTGGGTTGGGATTTCTGTGTTTGTATATTGTGAGGATTTTAGTAATTTGTGACGCTACTGCATTGATACTGGAAAGTGATGGGATTGAAATGATGATTACTATTGAAAATTACAGAGGCAGGTGACAGCTTATAGACTAGTTTATCAAACCATGAGCTTTTGAAACAAGAGTCCATCAAATGCAGATTAATATTAGTTCTCTAATTTTAGATTAGTTTATTTTACTTGATATATTGCCTATAGTGAGTAACAGCTAGGAAATTACCTATATTCAGGTACTGTATGTATTTCCCTGTCCCCAAAGGGCTCACAGCCTAAGGTCATGGAGAGTTAAGTTGCTTGCCCAAGGCCTTAATGAGCACCAGTGGGACTGAAGCCCCATCCCTCCAGCATGAGGCTGCTGAACCCCAGTGGGACTTGAACCCAGGTACCTCTAGACTGAGGTTACTGCCCCAACCACTAGGCCACTCCTCCCTCTATCATATGATAAACAATGGAATTGTACATCAGATTTATTAATAGTTCCTTTTCTCACCTGCATTCTTAATGTTGGAAATCTGCATTGAATGAGTCTGTTACTTTGGAAATGTGAAATTCAAGCCTGGCATTAAAATTAAATTCAATTATTACAGTCCATGGAGAGGCAGAAGATGTGTATATATGGTAGATGCACAAGCAGAGAACTTAGGGACCCCATACAACTCAGATCAGGCCTATTAGACTTGAAATGGAAGAGCACACGATAATACCAAATTGGGAAAAATAAATGGAAGATGGAAGGAAATGTAACTGAGGTAGGGGCTTCCCAATGCACATATCTCCTTTGTCTGTCCAGGAGATGGAGTTAACTCGAGGAGGTGCTGCTGGAGGCAGAACCACAAATTCCAGTAGTATGGGTAAACTGTCATCAGTTGTGGTACTTCACACACGATGACTGTTTTCTAAAGATAATCCTGAAGAACTATAATGCCTTCTCTGAGACAGACTCCAAAAGGAAATTCATGGCAGCAAAGTATATATTTGGATAGCAATGTTGGATGTCATCAACCTCAAAGTCCTCCTGAAGATGATAGCATAGGTGAGGCATCATTACTGTCACCTGTGCCACAGTCTCTGTGGATCAAACATTAAAGTTCCCCTTAAAATATAAATGTTTCATGGTAGCCGGGGCAGATGTTAAGAGTGACATTGCAGGGTAAAGCACTACTTTTCCCTGTGAATACCCCCTCTCCCTAGTTAAAGGGAAAAGAGAACAAATGGTGGAAAATAATAAAAAATCTAAAAAAGAACAGGCGCTATTAGCAATATGTTTTCTTTGGTAAAGAAGATGGTGAGTCACAAATAATACAATTTTCTCTCTTTTGTTAGTATATAAAGGCTTGTATTGTAAGAGCATATTACAAGTGTGCAGCAAAAACAATTGAGTATTCACATAAAAAAGTGTCCACTTAGGAAAGTTTAAATGGTAATATTGTAATTTTACTACTTCCAAGTTCTTTTATCTGGGTTGTAGCAATTGTTCTTTGGTATATGTCTGGAATGGGCACCTATTTGAGCTCAAATAATAAATAAGTGTTTGATGGTGCACAATACAGTACTTACCAGTTCCGATGACGTTGGGACCCGATGGTTATCTTTCCTCTGGATCTTTTCAGCTTTGGTCCTTCTCACTCTTTCTTCCTTGGACATGGTCAGCTTCTTCTTCTTCTATATATCTGGAACCTGTCACCTAACAAGCTATTCTCCCTTTTCCTTCACCCTATCCTAACTAAAGAAATTTTACTAAGGAAAAAAAAATATATATGAAAGCTTGCTTAAGGCCTATTAGTATTCCCTTACACAATCACTCACTTTCATGCTAGCCACTCACTCCTCATATACACTTCACGTAGGCTTTCACACACCTACTTTTACTCCCTCATTCAGGTAACACCATTCTGACCTCATAACATTTATGCTTCTTCCTGCCTACTAGCTTAACCTTTCTGTCTTTACTGAGCCGCTTTCTATTTCTAATAAATCTTTCTTACTTCATACATTCTCCCTTCAGCATTCCTATGAAAAAATATTTTTTTCAAGGAAAGAAAACTTACATCTCCCTCTCCTTTCTATTCCCTAACCCTCTATACTTAAATATTAATAGGTTTGCCAACTTTTTCACCGAGAAAAACCCGACACCTGTGGCTCACCATGCTCCACCCATTCCCTGCCCCAAGTCCCACTTCTGCTCCACCACCAGTCCCACCCACGCTCCACCCTAGCCCCACCCACAAAAATTACCAAGGGCAAGTGTAGGCAGCTATAGGGGAGAAACTCTAAAGGTGAAAGGATGAGATTATATAGATCTATTATTAGAACTGTGAACACTGTGTTTGAGTGTCTTCTTGGGAAACACTGTGAATGCTGAAGCTTAATGATATTTCAGTAACGTTGCAGTTTAGTATACCTCACTGTGTGCTGTGGATTTATTTATGAACTTCCTGACCCCCAAGGTGGACCAAATGGAATAATATTGCCCGAATAGGAGAGCTATTTAAACTAAATAATCCTATATATTGAAGGAATCAATACAGGAACCTACTCCAATCCTTCACCACTAATACGCTTAGTGCACTGCAGGATGAAGACTGCTGTTGGAGTAATGATTGCAGTCTAAAGTTGGATTTCATTCATTGAGCTAACTCCTTAGGCGGTAACTATGAAACGTAAATGGTGGGCTGCCCTTACATGGTGTGAGTAACCTGCCAGTCAGTCCCAGTTCCCACGGTGATGCAGGGACGCCGAGGTGCCATGTTTTGAAGACTGAAATGCTGACAAGGAGTTACAAAAACACCTGATAAGTGTGTGTCTGATTTGTGTTTAATAAAATATGTAATGCTGAGAGTTTGAGTGACATTACATTGATTGGCTGCAGCATATATATTGAAATGAACTGTCCTTGGCAGCAGTGAGCATCTGAATAGTTGGAAGTTACAAATAAGTGACAACATGGACATTTATTTAAGTGAATCAAGGACCAGAGTTCAGGCAGTGCAGCACAGCACAACAGCTCCATAACCATCCTCATATAAAAAATCTTTTTTAAGACCCTGGGAAGTCCAGTATACCCACTCACCGTCACTTGGCTGGCTTTGGCTCTGGTTGTGGCTGTGACTGGCTGGCTCTCTCTTTCCACTAGTCGATGAAAAACCTCATGCTGGAAGCTCCCTCCACTACTCCCTAGTCCTTCCCTCTGTTGTCTCATTGGCTCCTTCGGCTGACTTACTCGGCTTCCACTACTCCCTAGTCCTTCCCTCTGTTGTCTCATTGGCTCCTTTGGCTGACTTTTACTCAGCTCCCACTACTCTCTAGTCACTCCCTCTGCTGTCTCATTGGCTCATTTGGCTGACTTACTCAGCGCCAACTACTCTGTAGTCCCTCCTTCTGTTGTCTCATTGGCTCATTTGACTGACTTTTACTCATATCCCACTACTCGCTAGTCACTCCCTCTGCTGTTTCATTGGTTCATTCGGTTGACTAGTCTCAGCCTGGCAGACTAGCAGCATCTCATAGGATGGAAGAACAGAAACCCACCTATGATGGCAGTTCTGCCCACCAGCCACAAAAAAACGGCTTTTCATGTGCCGGTTTTAACAGTCGGCCTGGCTGGCTGAAAACCGGCCAGTTGGCAAACCTATATACTAATCTCTTTATCTTTATTTAACCTCTATATAGGCTCTCTGTATACTTTTGAATATTGCTATTTTTTCCTCAAAAAGAGGTGTCTTAATCCTCTTTCTTTTAGCTAATTAATCTTCCTCCAAACCCTATCTAGCATCTCTAAACTTTACTCTCACTTTCTTTTCCTCCTTTAAAATGAATCTGTCACTTTTTATTCAAAAATGACTAAAATCTAATTTTTAACTCTATCACACCAGCTCACAACAGACTCATACCCTTTCAAACTCATTCAAAATCTTTCCATTTTCTCAAAAATCACTCAAACTGAGGCCTCCCCACTCAAAGCATTCAACACACATCCACTCTCTTTCATTCCCAAGCACCAACTGCCAGAAAAGGTTCACCTCACAAAGGTTCCAAACACCTCAAATATGTGCTATTACACCTGGTGACATCATCATAAAATCTCATTCTAGTTGAAATAAAATTTTGTTTTCTTCTTCTTTCTTCAAATTTCCTATTTTATTCTTCATACAGAGTCCTATGACAATTTTTAGAGCAGCTCTTTCTCTCATCAGTGTCTGTGAGAGCAGTTCAGTAAACTGTGTCAGCAGAGGCAGGCAGTTACAGCTGAACAACTTGCTAGATTGTACCCAAACAGAGCCCTCCCCCAGCGAGTACATCCTGGTACTTTTTACATTAAAAAACTAAAGTTCCTTATCGTTCCTCCAGTTCAGTCCTCCACCTCTGGGTAGTGTACATCCTCCTGCAGCATGGAGACTGGGCATGTCAAAACTGTGGCATTACTGGATGTATCCTGCTGGTCTCTCCCATCAGCCCCAGTGTGTCCAGTCTCCATGCAGCAGGAGGACATAGTGAGCCTAGGTGCTGGGTTCACTAGAGGAACAGATAAGGAGCATCCTAGGATAGTTTAAAACACATTTCTTTGTCCCCTGTTACTTCTTTTGATTTGGTTAGGACTGTCACTTAAAAAAAAAAAAAGATAACAATTTGATTACCTAGAAGGGATTAGGCCAGCTGGGGTTTCTTTCCTTCTTCTCCCGTTTAAATCTGGATGAGGTGCCTTGGTCTGCCCTCCCCTCCTAGTTGGAACGGAGGGGAGCTGTGCAGTAACTGTTCGTCCTGCCCCTTCATTTCTGGATTGCCGTGGAGAGCAGAAACAGGCAGCTAAAGCTGAAGGATCAGCCATCTCCGTGGATGCAGTTCACTTCTGCAGTGAGCGGTGTCGTGGATTGTAGGACTGTGAAGTAGACCGGCACGGCAGAGAAAGCTGCCTTTAGGGCATTCTGAGGGTGGCAATGGAAGTGAGTGCCTTAGTGGCGTGCAGGCCAGCAGGAAGGTGTTCAGGCCTGCTGCGGGCATTTTGGCACCAAAAAGGCCCGACTGCCTCTGTGTCTGCTTCTTCCCATGCTTTTGAGCCATAAGGCAACAGCAATGCGCTCAGCCAAGCAGGAAAGGATGGAAGGCTAGTTCAATGACAAGGGGGTACACAATTCCTTTCAAAGGCGCTAGAGGACCCTAATTAAAGTTGATTTTTGTTTAATATGGTTTACTTTGGGGTTTTTAGTGGAATTTTGCCCTCGGAGGGAAAAAATAAAATTATTATTAATTATTCAAATTAGTTTTAGGACAGGACTGTTATAGACAGTTGGATTTCCTCTACTGGAAGACAATTCATTGGATCCTGTGGCTAATGCCTTCAGGTCCGCAGTGCCTGGTGTGTGGCACACGCAGAGGCGCGGTCTCGGACACAGGGGTTTGCCGCGGCTGCGCTGCTAATTTTTCAAATTTCCACGCTCCAATATTATCTTTGAGATTGTGATGTTATATCAATAGCTTATGACATTTATCTCTCCAAAATCTCAATAATAATTACATTAATTATAAGCAGCAAGGTCTCAGACTTGTGTGGGTGCTTTTATTCAGACTTTAACATGTCTGATAATTATGCACCCTTTTTGCATCAATGACCTCTAACACGTCGCTTAATATTGTAACTTATAGCTTTTTAATCCACCTTGATCACACTGTTTCCTTATGCCAAAATACAAAACAGTGCTTAGATTATTATGCGTAATTCGCTCTGGAAAGTGACCAGATTAGTGACTTGTTAGGGGCTGCGCTGTGGCATCAACCAGTATGGAGCAGGAGATGCAAGATAAAGTTCCCGAAGGAGCTCCTTGCTCATCGGCAAGGGTTGAAGGCAAGTTGCCACAGGAGGGTCCTTCGGGGTTTCTCCTGGAAAGCCCGGCAGGACCATCTAGTGCTGGGGCTCCAACGGTCTCTGGGGCGGCCCTGGGGGCTTTTCCCCAGACTTTGTGCTGATAATGCATCAGGTGTATTGTTTGCGACAGCAGCGGTTCGTGCCAGGTCCTGTTCCGCTGTCGGTGCCAATACAGCAGCCCGGACAAGAGATGGTTGGTAGTGTGGTGAGACCGCCCAAGAGGACGCAACCTCAAGAAGATCAGTCCTTGGATTCGGAGTGGCTTAATGAGGAAGATGTGGAGTTGGAGCCTGAGTCTGGAATGAAAGAGCTGGAAGAAGGGGAGATTCCGGAGCCTGAGGACCAGGCGAGAATCATTCGAGTATTTCGAAGGGATGAGCTTACCGCACTCATTACGGAATCTCTCCAGGCACTCAATCTAGTTCCCGTCCAGCCTTTGGAGGAAGAGGGTCTGGAAGATCCTCTCATTAGAACATAAGAACATAAGATATGCCATACTGGGTCAGACCAAGGTCCATCAAGCCCAGTATTCTGTTTCCAACAGTGGCCAATCTAGGTCATATGTACCTAGCAGTTTCTCCAAGGGACACAGGTTCCACAATGCTTGTATTGGTTCAAGCATTGATATCCTGGGTCCCTTCTTAATAATGGCTTATGGACCTTTCCTCCAGGAACTTGTCCAAACCTTTTTTAAACCCAGCTACACTAACAGCCTTTACTACATCCTCCGGTAACAAATTCCAGAATTTGATTACACGTTGAGTGAAAAAATATTTTCTCTTATTAGTCTTAAATAGTTTACCCTGTAGCTTCATTGCATGTTCCCTAGTCTTTCTATATTCTGATAAGGTAAACAATCGATCTACGTTTACCCGTTCCACTCCGCTCATTAATTTATAGACTTCTATCATATCTCCCCTCAGCCGTCTCTTTTCCAGGTTAAAGAGCCCTAACCTTTTTAGCCTTTCTTCATAGGAGTATCCTTCCATCCCCTTTACCATTTTGGTGGCTCTTCTCTGAACCTTTTCTAATAACTCTATATCCTTTTTAAGATACGGCGACCAGAATTGCACACAATATTCAAGGTGCGGTCTCACCATGGAACGATATAGAGGCATTATAATATCCTTTATTTTATTTTCCATTCCTTTCCTTATCATACCTAGCATTCTATTTGCTCTATTGGCCGCCGCTGCACACTGGGCCGAGGGTTTTAACATGGTATCCACAATGACGCCTAAATCTTTTTCCTGGGTGGTGGTTCCTAATGTGGAACCTTGCATCGTGTAACCATAGTTTGGGTTGTTCTTCCCTAGGTGCATAACCTTGCACTTTTCCAGATTAAATTTCATCTGCCATTTTGATGCCCAGTCTTCCAATTTATCAAGATCCTCTTGCAATTTTCCACAATCCTCTTGGGTTTTAACAACTTTAAATAGTTTTGTGTCATCTGCAAATTTGATAACCTCACTCGTTATTCCACTTTCCAGGTCATTTATGAATATGTCAAAAAGCAGCGGACCCAGCACAGATCCCTGGGGTACACCACTATTCACCTTTCTCCATTGGGAAAATTGGCCATTTAGCCCTACCCTCTGCTTTCTATCTTTTAACCAGTTCCTGATCCACAATAGTATACTGCCTCCTATCCCATGACTCTTTAGTTTTGCCAAAGGTCTCTCATAAGGGACCTTGTCAAAGGCTTTCTGAAAGTCCAGATACACAATATCAACCGACTCACCTTTGTCCACCTGATTATTCACTCCTTCAAAAAAACATAACAGATTAGTAAGACAAGATCTTCCTTGTCTAAAGCCATGTTGGCTGTCTCTCATTAGTTCATGACTATCTACATGCTGAGTAATTTTATTCTTTATGATGGTTTCTATCATTTTTCCCGGTACTGACGTCAGGCTCACCGGTCTGTTGTTTCCCGGATCACCCCTGGAACCCTTTTTAAAAATTGGTGTTACATTGGCGATCCTCCAATCTTCAGGTATTAGAGATGATTTTAATGATAGTTCACAGATTACTAATAGCAGGTCTGCAATCTCATATTTCAGTTCTTTCAATACCCTTGGATGTATACCATCCGGCCCAGGTGATTTGCTACTCTTCAGCTTATCTAATAGTTGTAATACATCTTCTCGATGTATCGATATTTCCTTCAATTCTTCTGCACCTTTAAATACCACTTCAGTCATGGGTAACATCCCTACATCTTCCTCAATAAAGACTGAAGCAAAGAATTCGTTCAGTCTCTCTGCTATCGCCTTGTCGCCTCTTAATGCTCCTTTAACCCCTTTATCATCTAATGGACCAACTGACTCTCTCACAGGTTTTTTGCTACGAATGTACTTGAAAAGGTCTTTACTTCGCGTTTTTGCTTCTGCAGCAAGCTTCTTCTCAAATTCTCCCTTTGCCTGCCTTATCAATGCCTTGCATTTGACTTGCCAGTGCTTGTGCTGTTTCCAGGTTTCGTCATTTGGCTCTTTTTTCCATTTCCTGAAAGATGCTTTTTTGGCAACAACAGCCTCTCTGACCTCAACTTTAAACCATGCTGGCAGTTTTTTGGACTTCTTTCCACTTTTCTTAAAGCGTGGAATACAGCTGGTCTGGGCTTCCAAGATAGTATTTTTCAACAACAGCCAAGCCTGATGTACGTCTTTAACCTTTGCAACTGCTCCTTTTAGTTTTTTCTTGACTGTTTTCCTCATTTTATCATAGTCTCCCTTTTGAAAGTTAAAAGGTAGTACTGTGGATTTCCTTACTATCCCTCCTCCACTAATTAAATCAAAGGCGATCATGCTATGATCACTATTGCCAAGTGGCCCCAACAACCTTATCTCTTGCACTAGATCTGGTGTTCCACTAAGGATTAGGTCTAATATGGCTTCCCCTCTGGTCGGTTCATGAACCAGCTGCTCCAAGAAGCAGTCATTTATTTCATCTAGGAACTTTATCTCCCTAGCATGTCCTGACGTGACACTGACCCAGTCGATACCGGGGTAGTTGAAATCACCCATTATTATTACTGTGCTGTAACTTTTGTTAGCTTCCTTGATTCTTTGAGCATTTCATCATCCATTTGGTCATTCTGGCCAGGTGCTCGATAGTACACCCCCACTGCCATTGCCTTCCCCCTTTTACATGAAATTTCAATCCATATAGATTCTACAGCAGATTTTGTTTCCTGCAAAACCTTAATCCTTTCTGACTCAATGCCCTCTCTAACATAGAGAGCAACCCCTCCACAAATTTGATCAGCTCTATCATTACGATATAGTTTGTACCCAGGTATCACAGTGTCCCACTGGTTGTCGTCCTTCCACCATGTCTCTGATATTCCAATTATATCTAACCTTTCATTTAGTGCTATATATTCTAACTCTCCCATCTTATTTTTTAGACTTCTAGCATTTGCATACAAGCATTTTAGAGAATGTATTTTATCCATATTAATTTGTCTGTTAGACATGAGTAATTTGGGATCTTTAAGCTCTGTCTGATCCATACTTGAGGGCATTTGGGCTACTTTACTCTTTTGTGGAACCTCTCTGCTTTTGGTAGTATCCTTCAAAGATACATTCTTCCGAACCATCTGCTCTTGGGCGACTGTCGGCTTTCCCCTAATATCTAGTTTAAAAGCTGCTCTATCTCCTTTTTAAAGGTTAATGCCAGCAGCCTGGTTCCATCCCGGTTAAGGTGAAGCCCATCCCTTCGGAAGAGCCCCTCCTTTCCCCAGAATGTTCCCCAGTTCTTAACAAATCCAAACCCCTCATCTCTGCATCATTGTCTCATCCACGCATTGAGACTCCGGAGCTCTGTCTGCCTTTTGGGTCCTGCGCGTGGAACAGGAAGCATTTCGGAGAATGCTACCCTGGAAGTTCTGGATTTCAACTTCCTACCTAAAAGCCTAAATTTAGCCTCCAGAACCTCCCTACCACATTTTCCTATGTCATTGGTACCAACATGTACCAAGACAGCAGACTCCTCCCCAGCACTATCTAAGACCTTATCTAGGTGGCGCGTGAGGTCCGCTACCTTCGCACCAAGCAGGCATGTTACCAGGCGATCCTCACGTCCACCAGCCACCCAGCTATCTACATGCCTAATGATCGAATCACCAACTATAACAGGCAGTTCAGCAAACTCAGGTGGTATTTCCAGTCCACCAAGTGGTGGACCGGATGATCCAAGATGAATGGGATTTGCCAGAAGCTGGACTCCGGGGCGTTAGAGCTATGAATAGACTCTACCCCTTGTCTGACAAAGAAAAGGAAAGGTTTCGCTCTCCGCGGGTAGATGCAGTGGTGTCAGCGGTTACAAAAAAGATGACTATTCCGGTAGAAGTTAGCGCAGCTTTGAAGGATGCGCAAGACAGAAAAGTGGCCGGATTGTTAAAGCAGGCCTTTGAGGTTATTGCCCTTGCCTTGGAGGCTTCCATTTGTGGGGCGTGGATGGTGAGAGCTTGGTCCCAACGTTTGCAGCAGTCCGATCCGCAGGCAAAGGAGCACTTAATAGAGGTGACACGATTGGAATTCGGTTCGGCATATTTAGCGGATGTCCACTATGATTTGATTAGGACTTTGGCGAATAGTATGGCTTCCTTGGTAGCCACGCGCCGTTATCTATGGTTAAGGAATTGGGCGGTGGATGGTTCTTCTAAGTCATGTCTCAGTAAGCTTCCTTTTAAAGGAAAATTGTTGTTTGGTTAAGAATTTGGGTGAGTCCAAAGGCAGAAGATTGCTGGAGGATAAGCCTAAGCAGGGCAGATCTCTACCGGCCTCATGAGGTCAGTTTAGGGACTTCAGAAGGTTTCGTACCTCTTGCTTGGGAGGTTTTCAAATAGGAAGATTTCCGTCAAGGGCCCAGGGGTTTCATGGGTTCTGCGGAGCAGGCAGAGGCTTTTCAGCTTCCTCAACCACATCGGTGTGAAAGCCACAATGAAGTGAGGCGGGCCTGGGTAGGAATTCGACCGATTGGGGGACGTCTTCTGGAATTTCTTCCTGCCTGGGTCCAAATAACTTCCTACCAATGGGTACTGGAGATAATACGCGAAGGTTATGCTCTCAAATCTGCTCGTCCAGTACTAGATTTGTTTGTGCTTTCGCCTTGCAAAGGACGACAAAAAACGTTCGCTGTGAGACAAACAGTAGATCGTCTCTTACAGTTAGGAGCTCTGGTGCCGGTGCCGCAGAGAGATTATGGCATCGGTCGTTACTCTATTTATTTCGTAGTACCCAAGAAGTACAGAGCGCTCCGGCCTATTCTAGATCTGAAAGGAGTGAATCGCTGTCTTTGGGTGCCGCACTTTCGAATGGAAACATTGTGTTCGGTAATAGTGGCGGTGCAACAGAGGGAGTTCTTGACTTCATTAGATCTCACCGAGGCATATTTGCACATTCCTATCAGGCCAACACATCAGAAATTCCTCAGGTTTGCTCTCCCATGGGGACACTTTCAGTTTCAAACATTGCTCTTCGGGTTGGCGACAGTTCCGCACATCTTCACCAAGGTTATGGTGGTGGTAGCAGCGGCATTGTGAAAGGAATGTATTCTGGTGCATCCCTATCTCAACAATCGATTGATTCGGGTGAAATCCAAGGCCGAGAGCGTTCAGGTTACAGACAAAGTAGTGAGGTTCCTTCAAGGTCTCGGCTGGATAGTCAATGCCGCCAAGAGCCGTTTGGTCCCATCTCAGGATCTAGAGTACTTGGGAGTGTGCTTCGACATACTCAGGGGAGTAGTGTTTCTTCCAGTTCAGAGAGCTCAGACCCTGCAGCAATTAGTGCGCAAGTTCTTTTCGACTCCAGTTCCGTCGGCGCGGAGCTATCTTCGCATACTAGGAACAATGGCGGCAACACTGGAGGTAGTTCCTTGGGCCAGGGCTCACATGCAGCCATTGCAGAGGTCATTACTTTGGCAGTGGTCGCACCAGAACGACTCCTGGAACAGACGTCTCCCCTATCCCCTGCGGGTCAGGCAATCCCTTCAGTGGTGGCTCTGCCCAGGAAATCTGGTGGCAGACCTGCCACTAGAACAACCATAATGGCTTCCAGTGTTGACAGATGCGAGTTTCACAAGTTGGGGAGCACATTGCAGGGATCTCTTCACTCAGGGAACTTGGAACGAACAGGAGGTTCAGTGGTCGATCAACCGTCTTGAACTGAGAGCTGTATTCCTTGCGCTTCAAGCATTCGAAACCACGCTGAAAGAACGAGCGGTACGAGTACTTTTGGACAATTCCACGATGGTGGCTTACCTCAGTCGGCAGGGCGGCACAGGCAGTGCTGCCATGGAGGAGGAAGTAGGAGCTCTGTTCGCCTGGGTGGAGCCTCGGCTGCAGGCAATCTCGGCGGCACATATTGCAGGAACGGAAAATGTGATGGCAGATTTTCTCAGCAGAGTCCAGGTGGATGCCAGGTAATGGGAGCTTCATCCGGAACTATTTGCTGAAATAGTCCGCAGGTGGGGCCCTCCGATTATGGATCTCTTGGCGACCTTCCGTTCAGCCAAAACAAGTCGGTTCTTCAGCAGAAGAAGAGAAAGGATGTCGCAAGGAATCGATGCCCTGATGCAACTTTGGCCATCGCTGAGCCTGCTCTATGTCTTCCCTCCGTGGGCGCTCATAGGACGAGTGGTGCAGCGCATCGAAGCTTATTGGGGGAGAGTGGTATTGGTGGCCGAGATGCCCGTGGTATGCCGATCTAGTCTGACTCCTCGATGGGGATCCTTGGAGATTGCCGACAACGGAGAATCTTTTGATTTAGGGTCCGCTCCGATTGCCTCAAGTGGGTCAGTTCTCGCTTATGGCTTGGCCATTGAAAGCGTGAGGTTAAGGAAGAAAGGTTATTCTGCAGCGGTTATTGCGACCTTACTCAGGGCCAGGAAGAGGTCCACATCCGTAGCATATGTGCATATATGGCGCATATTTGAAGACTGGTGCTGTAAGTGGCAAGTACATTCTTCCACGGTTTCCGTGCCGATGGTGCTCAGTTTCTTACAGGACAGTTTTGATAAAGGTTTGGCGGCCAGCTCCTTAAAGGTTCAGCTAGTGGCTCTTTCTTGCTATAGAGGTAAAGTCCAGGGAGTGGCCCTGGGCTCTCACATCGACGTGGTTCGTTTCCTTAAAGCGGTCTCTAGGTTGCACCCTGCTCATAGAGTGGTGGTGCCTCCTTGGGATCTCAACTTGGTTCTGGGGGCGTTGACCAGGGAGCCGTTCGAGCCCCTGCACCAAGCATCGGTTAAAGACTTAATCTTAAAGATGGTATTTTTAGTGGCCATTTGTTCAGCAAGACGAGTTTCAGAGTTGAAGGCCTTGTCCTGTCGGGAGCCGTTTTTTTCTTTTTCTAGGGAAAAGGTGCTATTGCGTCTGGTACCGTCCTTTTTGCCCAAGGTAGTTTCTCCTTTTCACATGAAACAATCGGTGTCGCTGCCCATGTTAGGCCCGACGGAGGGAATCTCCTCGGACTGTAGTCTGCGCTGTTTGGATTTGAAGAGGGTTCTGCATCAATACTTAAAGGTCTCAGAAACTTTTCGTAAGTCAGAACGCTTATTCGTTTTGTTTGGGGGTCCTCGGAGAGGGGAAGTGGCAGCAAAAGCTTCAGTCTCCAGATGGGTCCAAGAAGTGATAGCGTCCGCATACATTTTGCAGGGTCGCCAGATGCCCGTGGGGTTACGGGCTCACTCTACAAGAGCGCAAGTGACTGCTTGGGTGGAACACAGTTTGGTTCCGCCAGTGGAGATTTGCAGAGTGGCCACCTGGTCGTCTCTCCATACCTTTAGTAAACACTATCGTCTGGATGTTCAGGCGGTGAACGATGCCTGTTTCGGGTCGGCGGTCTTGCGATCCGGGTGGACAGGTCCCTCCCAATGATTACTGCTCTGTTACATCCCAGAGATGGAGGACTGAACTGGAGGAACAATAAGGAAAGAGAAATTAGACTTACCTGCTAATTGTAGTTCCTTGAGGAACTCCAGTTCAGTCCTCATTCCTGCCCGGGGATGGTTTGCTCACAAGTCAGTGCGGTTTGGGAGGGGTTTCAGGCACATGGGGTGTAAGGACCTTTAATACTGTTGGAATTGCAGGGGTTCTTCTACTCTAATCTTTCTTCTTTGTGTTCCTTCTTTCTTTCTCTCTTAGGGGGTTCCGGAAGAAAGAGACAGTTAAGATAAATAATTTCCCTTTTAATAGAAGGAAATTTAGTAGTTGAATTAAAGTTGAAATTGAAAGTTGAATTTAATGCATTAGCTACTTATTTGTTGCTCCTTTGAGTCTGCTTTGTCAATAGTACACTGGGGCTGATGGGAGAGACCAGCAGGATACATCCAGTGATGTCACAGTTTTGACATGCCCAGTCTCCATGCTGCAGGAGGACTACCCTACCCAGAGGTGGAGGACTGAACTGGAGTTCCTCAAGGAACTACAATTAGCAGGTAAGTCTAAGTTCTCTTTTTTAACATCAAAATCAACATTTTTGAACAGTTTTCCTTTAGAAGTCACCTTTATTTAACAGAAGCAACTCTGTTGGGCACTTCTTAAAAATTAATATGACTTAAAAATGTACTTTTTAAATCTAGCCAAATTGTGTCTTTAAACCAGCTCCAAAATATCCAAAAACATCCCCATTGAGCACAGGCACTATTCCTTTACCTTCTCAAGATCCCTAAAACACTTAGAACTTTAAAAATATCAAGTTTTATTGTTGGGCCATTTTTACCAGTGACTATGCCACTTTTTTCAAAAATGCTGTGAAAGAGTGATTTACCTTTAAAAATTGCAAACTTTAGTTTATAGGACTTTTCAACCCTTCTACTTTCTATCAGGACCATTAAAGTTTTCAAAATTTAACTTTTAAAATTTGCGGGTTTTTGACACATTTAGGGGGTGCATGGCCCCATTAAGGCCAGCACCACCCTCTTAGTCACTAAGCCTATCAAAGGCCTGAAACCCTATTGTGCCTTGCTAGGCCCCAAAGCATAGCCCCCTTTTATTTTCAGGGCCTTCCTGACTGCCCAGTCACTATTCACTATGCCCAGGGTTCTCTGCCCTTAACCCCGATGGCCTGATATTAATTTTTATTTTTATAATTGTTAGAGTTCTACAGCATGAAAACACACACCCCAGGACCCCCACTTTTCAAGTTTGGGCCTTCTGGTCCCAACATTGTTCTCTTCCAAGGCCTCCTTGCCTCTAGCGAGCTCACTTGCTCCTTGAGCCCTCCTCTCCCTACATCGGGGTCGGCCGTGCAACTGCGACCTTCCCTAGTGCCTTATTTCAGCTTCCACTCTCATATCCTCAACGTACTGCTTTCTACTTCAACTGTTCCTGCAGTCTTCAAGCATGCTGTAGTTATACCTCTCCTCAAGGAACCCTTACTAGACCTATGGGGTTATTCTGAGACAAATATCAGGGATGGACATCCCATCGCTATTTGTGCCAGCTGCATGCCCTGACTAACTTCCTGTTGTGCGGGGAAGGTAGTCGGCGGGTAGGAAAGAGGCGACCCGGGGGCGGAGAGTAGGTTGGCAGTGGGCGGTCATTGGCACTGGACGTACAGGGCTGATTCTAATGTCAGCCCTGTATATCTAGGGCCAGCAAAATGGACTTTTCTTTGTAAGTCGCCCAAGGCATGGAAGGGGCGGGGGGGGGGGGGGCAGAGTTAATTCCCCACAGCTCGATCCTGGCCTTAGAAGGCCAGATCGGGAGTCGGGCTGCAGGGAATTAACTTTTCTAGCAGTTAGCCGGGCTATGGCTCTACATGCAGGCCAGGACTGAATCGCAGTCCTAGCCTGTGCACATACATGCCTGTTTGCGATTCTGATCCCGCGGGGCTAGACGTGCCCCACGGGATCAGAATCACATTCTCCTTTGTACGTCTGGGTCAACCCAGACGTACAAAGGAGATGTATGTCGGGATCAGAATCGGGCCCTACTTGTCCTTCTAATTATCAACCCATCTCCCTCCTCCCCTTTACTTCTAGACTACTTGAATGTGCAGTTCACCACCGTTGTCTTGAATGTCTCTCTTCTCAAGCCCTTCTGGATCCATTACAATCTGGCTTTCATCCTTTACATTCTACTGAAATGACTCTTGCCAAAGTCTTCAGTGACTTTTTCCTGGCCATATCCAAGGGTCTTTACTGGATGCTCATCCTTCTTGACCTTTCTGCTGCTTTTGACACTGTTGATCACCATCTTCTCCATGATACCTTGTCCTCGCTTGGTTTTAAGGGATCTGCTCTATCCTGTATCTTTTCCTATCTCTCCAACTGCACTTTTAGTGTTCTTCCCCCTTTACTACTATCCCACTTTCAGTTGGTGTACCTCAAAGATCTGTCTTAGGACCACTCCTTTTCTCTCTATATACCTAGTCCCTGGATGTGCTTATCTCCTCCCATGGTTTTCAGTACCATCTTTACACTAATGACTCTCAGAACTATCTCTCTACATCTGAAATCTCTCTGGGAACCCAGGCCTGTATCTCTGCCTGCCTATCTGACATTGCTGCCTGGATGTCTCACCGCTATTTGAAATTGAACATGGCCAAAACTGAGCTTCTTTTCTTTCCCCCTAAACCCACATTCCCCCTTTCTCAATCTCTGTGAAGGATGCTCTACTGCTCCCTATTTCCTCAGCTCGCAGTAATGGGGTTGTCTGTGACTCCTCCCTCTTCTTTTCCACACACATCCAACTGATAGCTAAAACCTGTCGTTTCTCTACAACATCAGCAAAATTCGCCCCTTCTTTTCTGAACATACTACTAAGACCCTTATCCATTCTTTAGTCACCTTCTATCTAGACTACTGCAATCTCCTCCTTGCTGGTCTCCCTCTGAATGATCTCTCTCCCCTTCAATCTATTCAAAACTCAGCTGTGCAGCTAATTTTCCACCAGTCTCACTATGTTCACATAGCTCCTCAAATTGCTTCATTGGTTCCCTATCTGCTTCCGTATCCAGTTCAGACTTCTACTGACTCATAAGTGCATTCATTCTGATGTTCCTCACCACATTGCCTCTCTTATCTCTCCCTACACCTCTCCTTGGGAATTCCTCTGTTCTGGCATATCGCTTCTATCTATGCCCTTCTCTTCCACTGCCAACTCCAGACTTCGATCTTTCCACCTTGCTGCTCCTTATGCCTGGAACAAACTATCTAAGTCAGTGCATCAAGCTTCATCTTTGGCCCTTTTCAAATCCAGGCTAAAAACTCACTTCTTTAAGGCTGCTTTTGGATCCTGATCGACATAGTCTCCTGCTCTTCAACTATGTGCTTTCTTACGATTCTTCTTGACATATTCTAGACCTCAGCTGATCTGTTGTCTGTCTTGGCTAGATTCTAAGCCCAGATGATCAGGGACCGTCTGTTACATGTCTTTGTACAGCACTGCATATGCCTTGTAGCGCTATACAAATGATCAGTAGTTGTAGTAGTAGTAGTTCTGTTATCAGTTGATGCAATAGTTCTTCCTCTAGAGAATCCAGGATCTCATTACTTCTAGATGACACCGCAGCAGGGGTGTTCCTATTAACATCCGGCATATTGAAATCATCTATCAGTAACACTTCTCTTCATGGCAATACTTCAAATGTCTTCAATTAAATTTCGGTCCACTTCTTCTGCCTGTGATGGAGATCTGTAGACCATACCAATGCAAATGGATTCCCCTTTCCCTCTTTCTAGTTTAACCCACAGTGCCTCCTCCTTCCCTTGTAAGCCTTGTAATTCTGTAGCTTTAATATTACTTTTTACATATAGTGCCACTCTTCCTCTTCTTCTTCCTTCCCTGAACATTCCTGAATAAAGTATGTTGTTGTTGTTAAGTGCCGTCGAGTCGGTGTCGACTCATGGCAACCCTCTGGATAGTTGTCCTAAATTGTGTTCGGTCTTCAGTCATGCGCTCATTGTTGACAGACTGGTACCCCTGCTACTATTATTGTATCGATCCATCCAATTGCTGGCCTTCCTCTTTTGCCTTGACCTTCTATCTTGCCAAGAATGATGTCTTTCTCTAATGATCTCTCTCTTCGCATGATGTGTCCAAAGTATGAAAGTCGAAGTCTTGTCATCTGAGCTTTTAAAGAAAGCTTAGGTTTGATCTCCTCTAGTACTGACTGGTTTGTACTTCGGGCAGTCCATGGTATATGCAGTATTCGCCACCAGCACCATAATCCAAAGGCATCAATTTTCTTCCTGTCTATCTTTTCACACTGTCCAGCTTTCACATCCATATGATGTTACTGAAAATACCATGGCTGGAACAAGTTAAATCTTTGTATGGAGAGAGATATCTCTGCTCTTGAGAATCTTGTCTAGGTCTTTCATAGCCATTCTGCCAAGAGCTATGCATCATCTGATTTCTTGAATGCTTGTTGCTTCTTTATTGATAGTTGATCCAAGTAGGTTAAAGTTGTCCACAATTTCAATTTCTTCTCCTTCAACGATGAACTTGTTGATTTTGCCAGTTGTCATGATCTTTGTCTTCTTTACATTAAGGTGCAGGCCCATTTTGAGACTATGTTCTTTGATCATGAGAAGCAAATGTTTCAGATCATCTTCACTTTCAGCCAGTAATGTCGTATCATCAGCATAGCGAAGGCTGTTGATGAGTCTTCCACCAATCTTCATCCCTAAGTTGTCTTCATACAATCCTACTTCTCTGATTATTTGTTCTGCATATAAGTTAAACAGGTAGGGGGAAAGTATGCAGCCTTGTCTTATACCTTTGCTTAATTTAAACCATTCTGTTTCTCCTTGTTCCGTTCGAACTGTTGCTTCTTGATCAATGTACAGATTGTGCAAGAGAATGATCATGTGTTCTGGTATACCCATGCTTCTTAATGTTGTCCAGAGTTTCTCATGGTTTACACAGTCAAAAGCCTTGCTATAGTCAATAAAACACAAATAGATATCCTTTTGGTATTCTTTAGTCTTTTCAATGATCCATCTCACATCCACGAAGATGTCTCTCATTCCTCGCCCATTTCTGAACCCTGCTTGCACTTCAGGTAGTTCTTGTTCCAGGTATGGTTGTAGTCTCTGTTGAATAATCTTCAGTAGAATCTTGCCGGCATGTGGGATCAGAGCGATTGTGCGATAATTTCCACAGTCAGTTGGATCACCTTTCTTTAGTATTGTTATAAACACAGATCTTTTCCAAATTTCTTGGCAGAGCCTTGTAAGTACAGTAACAGCTGCATCAGATTGCTGTAATACTTCTATGGGAATGCCATCAGTGCCTGGTGCTTTGTATAAAGTATAGCCCAGTATAATTATATCCGGTCATTATTGTCAATGAAGCATGTCTCCATAACCGCCACCAAATCCAAGTCAGCCTCTTCCATTAAAGCCTCAACACATGGGATCTTATTGCATATTGTTTTCCAGATATTGCTCCTTTTATCCATTTCTACAGAGGTACTGGTACTTTATGTTTTATTTACCTGAAGGCTTTTACTTACCTGAGGGCTTTCTTCACTCATCGCCAACAAATCTAGTTTAAAGCCCTCTTCAGTAGCTTAACCAATCTGCTGCAAAAGACCCTTTGACACTTCTATAGCCAAAGTGCCCCTAGCTGTATCCCCCCCTCCTCCCTACAGGATCAACAGTGTCTCACTGCTTCAGCCTCCCAGTCTTTGCTGCCAGCACAGATCCGCAGTGTGGGTTCTTTCCTCAGCCTGTCTTCTGGCAAAGGATGAGAAAGGTTTTCCATATAGGCTCCCCACTAACCGGTAAGCCGCCCATCCAGCTGTGTTTTATTTTTTTTAAGGCAGAGCAGAGCAAAGGTTGGCTGCGGGAAGAAGGCTGTAGTAGAAGAAGCAATGCTGGAGCCTGTTTAATAGCAGTGCTGCATTGGGTAGGATATATGGGATGACATTCTGGTCTTTATCTGCCATCATAATTTGTTTCTCTAAGTTTATAAGTTAAATTTATTCTTAGTATATTCAGTGATAGCTTTAGTGTAGTACGGCCTAATTGCCTCTCTGCCAAAAGAATATTCCAATTTGCATTGCAAAGTAAACAGCTATATAATATTCCATGTCTTCCCTTAATTCCTTTAGAATATGTCTTTTTGATATACAACGTTTTATTCTGAGAGTTTTTGCGAATTGTTTTGATTAAAGGGCTATCTATTCCATTTAGGGAAATGTATCTAAAGTTTCTTTAGAAGTCGTATCAAGCTCATGTGGAGGGAAGTGTAGAACAGAGGAAGAAAATGGCACCCCAAGGCCAAAACAGAAACTAATGAGGAAAATGGGCACAGCTGGCAAAAATATAAAGGTTGTAGAACTCCCAAGGACATCGAAATAACGCAGATAAAAGAAGGACCAGGCACACTGCATTGTGCGCGATACAGTATGACAGAAAAATTGATTTAATGATCCATAATTATGATTCTAATATAGGGCTAAAATTCATTAATTCATTAAAATTCATATTGAGAAGGCACAATGATTTTATAGCATGTATATATAGAAGTGTCAGTGGAAGGTAGTGCTGAGCTTACCTACTAGCATCCTCTGGATATCTAGCTGCTCTCAAATGTGTCCTGGATTAAAGAGTGAGAATGTACGTGTGCATTATGGCATGATCCTGGACATCATCTGTTATGTGATCTAGGGCATTGTAGACCACTTGCAAGCAGTTGTGGTAGATTCTCTCCCTCATTTGTGGTAGCCTATGGGCACATTTGTGCAATGCATGATCCTCAGCACTGATAGGAAACTGGCCATTACATAAAGCTGAATATAGAGGGAGAAGATCTCCAAGTACCAAGAAATGTAGTCAGAGACCAAGAAAACATGGAAGAAAGATACCAAGTTATTTCCCATCATGTTGGGTGCCACAGGCTTGAATAAGAACTTCCCAGTGCACCTTAATAAATTACCCATTCATATTACATCTTACGAACTCCAGAAGGAGGCTGGTATGATGCAAGTACTATGCTGAGTATTAGCAGTAAATCTGAGGGATAGATCATGCTCCACATACCCTGGCTTAGAAGGAAGGTTCATGACTGCCATGGTATGTGCAAAAGTAACCCATTTGGAGAAATTGCCCCTGAGTCATAGTTTGATGCTCATACTGCACATTCAAAGGGAAGGCTATATATTCAGAAGTGTGGGTGAGAAAGGCCCTCAAACTGTGTGATACACTATGAGATTTTATTATTTATTTACATTCTCTTATATACCATGCTATTCTGCATCAGTGTGGTTTACATTGAACAGGGCATTATAACTTGGAGATAATTATTTTACAGGGAACATGGGCTATGGAGGGTTAAGTGGCTTGCCCAAGACCACAAGGAGCACCTGTGGGACTAGAAACCCCAGTCCTTCCGGCCCAAGGTTGCTGTTCTTTGGTGGGATTTAGAACCCCCAACCTTCTGGCCTGAAGTACTTCGCCCCAACCACTAGGCCACACCTCCACTCCACTCCAGATGTCAGACTGCTTGAGGTACATAGTGACAGCCAAATCAGACAGAAAACTGTCAGTGGCAAAAAAGGCAAGGACTTCCCTCTCTGTGTGGTGAAGTGGAGAAAAGGCTCTAGCTCTTGCCAGAGATGGTAGATGGCAGCTTTATCAAATGGGAATTGGATCCTGCACCTATATACTCTATACCAGGGGTCTCAAACACGCGGCCCGCGGGCCGCATGCGGCCCGCGAGAGTCCTTTGTGCGGCCCGCGATGCAAGGGGGAAAAAAAAAAACACCCCGGCTTCTGCTGCTGCTGCCGCCGCTGCCGTGGCCGGCAATAGCAGCAATAACGCAAGTCCCGCGGGCTCCGCTCCGCTCCGCTCCCCCCCCCTCCCTCCCCCTTCTTCCTTCCTGCTTGCCTGCCAGTTCTCCGCTTCGGCTTCGCCTTTCAGAGCCGCGAAGGGAGAGCTTCTCCCTCGCGACTCTGTTCAGCCCGCTGGGGCAGATGGGAAATTTCCCATCTGCCCCAGCGGGCTGAACAGAGTCACGAGGGAGAAGCTCTCCCTTCGCGGCTCTGAAAGCCAAAGCCGAAGCGGAGAACTGGCTGACAGGCAAGCAGGAAGGAAGGGAGGGAGGGGGGGGGGGGACGGAGCCCGCGGGACTTGCGATATTGCTGCTATTGCCGGCGGCGGCAGCGGCGGCAGCAGCAGCAGAAGCTGTTTTTTTTTTTTAAGTTTAATTTTCCCGGGGGGGGGGGCAGGACTTGATGGGGGGGGGGAGCAGGACGATGTGGGTAGGGGAGCAGGACGATGTGGGGGGGGGGGAGCAGGACGATGTGGGGGGGGGGGAGCAGGACTTGATGTGTGGCTGGGGGGGTAGTACTGAAAATGGGGTGATGGGGGTTAGGACTGGTAATGGACAGATGGGGGTTAGGACTGGAGGTGGTCTGATTGGGGGGCTAAGACTGAAATGGGGTTATGGGGGGGCTAAGAATGAAGATAGGGCGATGGAAGGGTTAGGCCTGGAAGTGGGCTGTTGGGGGGCTTAGGACCGATAATGGGCTAGGGGGGGGCTAGAACTGGTAATGGACTGGGGGGGGTGCTATGACTGGAAATGGGCCGAGTAGAAGGGGGAGCTTGAACTGCAAATAGCTGATGGGGACAGGGTCTTGGAATGGTAATGGGCTGAGTGGAAGGGGGCTTGGAATGGAAATGGGCTGTGAGGGGAGGGAGCTAGGACTGGAAACGGGCTGATGATGCGGGGACTAGAAGGGAGCGGATGCTGGGTGGGGCAGGAGCTAGAAGGGAGTTGATGTTGGGGGACGATTAGAATGGGATGGGGCTGGGAGAGTGAAATGGAGAGGGGAAATATATTTTGTGTGGGAGGGAAGAAAAATCTACAATTGGCCGGGTATTGGGAGAGTAAGTGGGGATTGAGGATGGAGGGGTAAAATTTGAGTGGATGAAATAGGAATGAGGAAAGAGCAAAAGGAGAATGATTAGTATGTTAAAGCAGATGTAGAGAGAATGGAAAAAAACTAGGAAAGAAGAAAGGACAAATGGACAGCAGACGATGGAGAGTTAGCAGAAGACACAAAGAAACCAGAAGAAAGTGAATGGAACAATTGCAACTGAAAAAAAATGCACAAAAGGTAGAAAAATATCTCTTTATTTTGAATTTATTAACTGAAATATGTCAGCTCTTGGAAATGTGCATCTTTAACGTCTGCACTTTATTTAATACAAGAGGAAATCAATGTATAGTTTTATTTCTACAGTGTTGTACATTCTAAGTTTGGCTTTTGGGGTTCCCAGTTTAATTGTCTTCCTGTTTCTAAATTGTGATTCCTTGTTTGGTGATGGTGTATGTTCTGCATGTGTAACTGAGCTGAGGTATTCTGTTTATGTAATTCCTATTTGACATTGCCACTTGTTCTCTTTCCCGAGTAGGTCATGTATTGTTATTCTCTGAAATGTGTTGATTTAATATTTGCAGTGTTGCCTTTTGATAGTTAGGGTATGGTGCTTTGTGAGTCCTGGTAGTGCTGTTAGGACACGGCAGGTTTGCTATGGGTTCTAAATGAGCAGTGTTTCTAGTAGTTCCTAATGTGCCTGGCGGTTGGCACTGGTTTATAGTAATGTAGAAATCTTTTAGTCTTTCTTTATCCATACACTCATTAAGAGGCATGTTTACTAAAAGTTAGTGTATGGTAACATTATGCAAATATTTATGCAAATGATGCCCTTATGCAAATGAGGCCTGCGTCTTGTGCGGCCCCCGGGTTACTCTACAAGTCCTCATTTGGCCCTCAAAGCAATTTGAGTTTGAGACCCCTGCTCTATACTGTATCCTCTGTATCCTTTGTGACTTTTTAACATATTGCCACTACCCTGTTAGCGACTGTCACCACCCCCGACATGCCCCAATGCTAAGCTGTTAGCATCAGGGAATTTGGCGGCATTAGTAGGGGATATCCTGTTCAGCGGCACTGACATGATTTACAGGTCTGCAAAATCGTGTAAATGCCTTTGAATATCGGGCCCATTCTCTGTTATTAGTCTTAAATGGGTTACATTTTAGCTTCATTGAGTGTCCCCTAGTCTTTCTAATTTTCGATGGCATAAACAACCGATCTTCATTTACCCATTCTATTCCATTCATTAATTTATAGACCTCTATCATATCTCCCTTCAGCCATTTGTTTTCCAAGTTGAAGAGTCCTAAACTTTTACGCCTTTCCACACAGGAGTATCCTTCCATCCCCTTTACCATTTTGGTGGCTCTTCTCTGTACCTTTTCTAATTCTGCTATATCCTTTTTAAGATATGGCAACCAGAAATACAAACAATATTCAAGGTGCGGTCTCACCACCCTTGTACTCTAATTTCCTTAATAATATACAGATACTTGTGACTTTGGATTCATGTACCTCAATGTCTGTCTCTGAAGTTTCTGCAAAATTGGACTCAGTAGCTGTCTAGTAATGAGTAGAGCTAATTCCCAGAAAAATCCGAAGCCATTATTTTTTCTTGATGATCTACTCCCACCATACTGTGGATTCACAGTATAGCTGGTGTAGCACTTTATTTGCAGAAGTCTGTGAAAATTCTAGGATTTACCCTTGACCAACAGCTTAACTTGGACATACAATCACTAGTGTCATTTGCAAATCCTTTTTTATACTAAAGCCGATTCATGCTATGTAGCCTATATTGAATAGAAACCGATGATGCAATATTATCCTGACCTTGGTAATACCGCAAATCGATTACTACAATTCCTTATGTTAGGGACTAAAGCAAGTTCAGCTTAGGTGACTCCAATTGATTCGGAATGCTTCAATTAAACTTTTATTTGATGCAAAAAAGTTCAACCACATAACTCCTCTCTTCCATGAGGTTGGAGCAATTGGAGAAGTGGTTTGGGTTTTTTTCTCTTAAACTGAATATTGTAAAAACTGATTTTTTTATTATTGTAGATGATCATATTTCAACTTCTCTGTGGGTGGCTGGACCCCAGAATCTCCCCTGAAGTACATCTGTCGAAGACTGAGGGCTCAGATTGATTCTCAGTTCTTGGTATATAATTGTGTGTTGACTGTGGTGAAAGGAATATGTTCTTTGTTATAGCAGTTTAGGCAATTACAACCATATATTTTAATTAGGAGTCGAATTTAGTCACAATGACTATATCATGGGTACCTCCACGACAGGATTGGTGCAATTCTCTGTTGTTAGGGTTACCATAGAGAACTGTGTCATTGGTAGCTCATGCCAAATACTGCTGCTCGTTTGGTTAAGGATCTCTACAAATTTGGCCACATTTCCCCTGTACTGAAACAATTGCATTGGTTACCAGTTCAACAGCGGGTACAGTATAGGTTTTACTATTGACTTTTCAAGCCTTACCTGGGATGACGCCACAATACTGGATAGCGCAGTTGGAGCCTTATGTACAAAGGCAAACGTTACATTTGTAGGCTGGGCATATGCTGGTAATTCTGAGTATTCAGCCAGTATGCATAGAGAGGTTCCAGTCGCAGCTTTTTTTATCGAAGTCCCCTTTTATGAACTCTCTTCCCCTAGATTTATTAGGCTGTGGTGATTCTTGGTATTTTAGATGGGATTTAAACTGATTTATGAGAAAGCTTTAAGTGGGGTAGGTGATCAGGTTTTGACTTTGGCTGTGATCCGTTAGCAGGGGAGTGGTTCTGAGACTAATACTATGCAGTAAAAACTGTTAAGAACATAAGAATATAAGATATGCCATACTGGGTCAGACCAAGGTCCATCAAGCCCAGTATCCTGTTTCCAACAGTGGCCAATCTAGGTCATAAGCGCCTAGCAGTTTCCCCAAAAGACGCAGGTTCCTCAATGCTTGTATCCCTTTTAATAATGGTTTATGGGCCTTTCCTCCAGCAACTTGTCCAAACCTTTTTTAAACCGAGCTACACTAACAGCTCTTACTACATCCTCCGGGAACAAATTCCAGAGTTTGATTACACGTTGAGTGAAAAAATATTTTCTCTTATTAGTTTTAAATAGATTACCATGTAGCTTCATTGCATGAACCCTAGCCTTTATATATTTTGATGGCATAAACAATCCACTCCATTCATTAATTCATAGACCCAACCCTCCCAGTCTCTCATCCCTCCATTCCCTCTATCACCTTGTTGGCTGTTCTCTGTACCCCCTCCAATAACGCTATATCCTTTTTAAGATATGGCTACTAGAATTGCACATAATATTCAAGGTGCGGTCGCACCATGGAATGATACAGAAGCATTATAATATCCTTTGTTTTATTTTCCATTCCTTTCCTTATGATTCCTAGCATTCTATTTGCTCTCTTGGCTGCCACTGCACACTGGGTGGAGGGTTTCAACATGTTAGCCACGATGATGCCTAAATCTTTTTCCCAATATGGAACCCTGCATCGTGTAACCATAGTTTGGGTTGTTCTTTCCTAGGTGCATAACTTGTCCACATTAAATTTCATCTGCTATTTGGATGCCCAGTCTTCCAATTTATCAAGGTCCTCTTGCAATTTTTAACAATCCTCTTGGGTTTTAAAAACTTTGAATAATTTTGTGTCATTTGCAAATTTGATTACCTCCCTCATTATTCCCATTTCCGGGTCATTTATGAATATGTTAAAAAGCAGTGGACCCAGCAGAGATCCCTGGGGTATTCTACTATTCACTTTTCTCCATTGTAAAAATTGGCCATTTAACCCTACCCTCTGCTTTCTATCTTTTAATCAGTTCCTGATCCACAATAGTACACTGCCTCCTATCCCATGACTTTTTAATTTCGCCAAGAGTCTCTCATGAGGGACCTTGTCAAAGGCTTTCTGAAAGTCCAGATACACTATATCAACTGACTCATCTTTGTCTACCTGTTTATTCACACCTTCAAAAAAACATAACAGATTAGTAAGACAAGACCTTCCTTGGCTAAAGCCATATTGGCTGTCTTCCATTAAGCCACGACTATCAACATATTCAGTAATTTTGTTCTTTATAATCATTTCTACCATTTTTCCCAGTACTGACGTCAGGCTCACGGGTATGTAGTTTCCTGGATCACCCTGGAACCCTTTTTAAAAACTGGCGTTACATTGGCCATCCTCCAATCTTCAGGTATTACAGATGATTTTAATGATAGTTCACAAATTACTAATAGTAGGCCTGTAATCTCATATTTCAGTTCTTTCAACACCCTTGGATATACACCATCCGGTCCAGGTGATTTGCTACTCTTCAATTTATTAAATAGTTGTAATACATCTTCCTGGTGTATCGATATTTCTTTCAATTCTTCTGCAGCATCACCTTTAAATACCATTTCAGTCATGGGTAACATCCCTACATCTTTCTCAGTGAAGACAGAAGCATCTTTCTCAGTGAAGACAGAAGCATCTTTCTCAGTCCCTCCGCTATGGCCTTGTCTGCTCTTAATGCCCCTTTTACCCCTCTATCATCTAATGGTCCAACTTACTCTCTCATGTTTTTTTTTTTGCTACAAATGTACTTGAAAAAGTGTTTATTATGCATTTTTGCAGAAATAGCACAGGAATGGCAAGCAGCAATGAGGGTCTGAGGTAAAGTTCTTACAAACTGAGATGTTTACCACACATTTCATTCTTCTACCAATGGTCTTTTATTTATTTTTCCAGTTTATATACCACTTTTTCCTTCAATCAAAGTAGTTTACAGAGTATGGTTAGGTACTTTCTAAGTAGATAAGTAGGGGGTAAGAGGTAAGGTTACAAATATGTACAATTTACGAGTTAGGCAGGCGATGGTTGAATGTGGTTGACTATGGACTCTGGGAGAGTCCATAGTGCTCAGAGAAGAATAGTGTCTTGAGCATCCTCCGAAAGTCCTTGGCATCACTCGTGGTTCTCAGGAAGTGAATTCCATAGTGCAGGCGCGGCGAGTGATGGAGCTCTTCTGGTTGTGGATTGACTGGATCGTTGATATTCAGCAGGTTTGATGAGTTTGTTTACTGCTTCTCTGGGCCTTGTGCTGGAGTCCTTGGTTACTGGGTTCTGAAGGGTAGTGGCTGAGATGTTGTGGTAGATTTTGAATATATTTATTGTTGCTTTGTATCTTGTGCATGAATGGATGGGCAGCCAGTGCAGCTGTTGAAGAATTGGTGTGATATGTTTGTTTCTTGATGTTTTTGTAATAATCCGAGCCACCATGTTTTGCACCAGTTGGAGAGGATGAAGGGATTATTTAGGGAGACCTTGATAGTGAGTTACCATAGTCTAGTATTGGTGTAATTATTGCTTGGCATACCGAGCTGAAGAGATCATGGTGCAAGATGGGTTTGAAACTTCTGATGAGTTTCAATCTGAGGTGCACTTTTGTGGCAGTTTTGTTAATGTGGGTCTGAAGAGTCAAGTTTTTATTGAAGGTAACACCCACTTCAGGTACTTTACTTCTTCTTTCGCTGTGTTCGTCATAGATATTGATTGCGGTGGAGTAAAGATGGTGCTAATGGTGATGAACATCACTTCCGTCTTGTTACAGTTTACTGAGGAGTTGTTGGTGAGACATGTGATCATGTCTTCCAGACACTTGGTTATGGGGGACAGGTCGGGTGTATGTATTTTGATGGGGGTATAGATGAACAGACACAGTGGATCCCTTTACAGCAACAGGATAAAATCAAAATAAATTTAACTAACTAATTTCTCAATATACACGGGTGTCCTACATGGAATGGTGGGTTTACCCCTAAAACAAAGACATGGTCATCTTGTTATAATGTAAACCGCACTGATACCGAATAGTGCGGTATATAAGAAATTGTAATAAATAAATAAATAAATAAATAAAATGGGGAGAGGTAGCCTGAATGGAGTAGCAGGTGCACCTACTCTTGCCATCTTACTGGGCAGACTAGATGGACCATACTGGTCTTTATCTGCCGTCATTTGCTATGTTATTATATATATAAATGTAATGCATCTTATGGCCTTTGATGATGTTGCACATGGGCTGTATGTAAACGTTGAAGAAAATGGATGGGATGCCTTGCTGTTCATTGAACTTTGTAGATTTGTTTTCGCCACATTTGACTTGCTGTGTTCAGTTATTGAGGTATGAATTGAACCATGTTATCGTGTTGCTGCATAGGTCGATTTCTCGTAGTCGTTGTATCATTATGGTGTGGGAGATTGTATCAAAGCCTGCTGATATGTCCATGAAAATTAACAGGAATCCTTTTTTTGGCATTATCAACGCCCCTTATGAGGTTGACAAATAGGGAGGTTAGCAGCGTTTCGATGTTGTGCTGTGGTTTAAACCCATGCTGATGTATGTCCAATGGTGCATTTAGGTTGATGTGATCCTGTAACTGCTTTTGTATGGATTTTTTGATGACTTTTGCAATGAATGGCAGGCTAGAGATTAATTGGTAGGATTTTGGGTCTGCTGGATCAAGGGTGTTCTTCTTGAGGACCAGTCGTATGGTGGCTTGTTTGAGGGCAGGTGGCATATAGCCCTGTTGTAAAGATAGCTCTACCATTTCTTGGATATGCTTGCTGAGTTGATCCTTTGAGGCTTTGATCCATGCCACAGGGCAGGGGTCAGTTGTAGAAGTTGTTGTCTTCAGTGATTTTATGATGTGCTCAATCTGTGACAGTGAGGGGACAGTAAAGTCATCCCAAGTTTCCTTGTGTATGAAGGTCGTTGGACTGTTTGCTGTAGCAGCTTGGCATTGCGAAAGGTTGTTGTATTAGCCGATTAAGAAATTTGTGAATTCTTGGGGGTCTATGAGGTGGACATCCTGATGAGTAGTATCTTTGGTGAGCTCCCGCATGATGCTGAAGAGTTCTCTAGGTCTGTTTGCTGACTTCATGATAGTATTGTGTTTGCACTCATTGATTATGTTGTTGTATTCATGTTGCTTGGATCTGGATTGGTGAAGTGTGTCCTGGTTCTTATTACATCTCCATTTCCTTTTCAGTCTTCTCAATGTTCTTTTTGCTTCTCTGATGTTGTTCAAGTACCATGGTGCGTTGGGTCTTTTGTGGCTGCATGTGTGTTTTTGGCTCATGAGTGTAGCAGCTGTAGAGATTGTGGTGTTCTAGTTTTCGATGATGTTATCCAGATTGTGGTTGTTTTGTTGGCGCTTCGGGGTTATCTCCTGTAGGAATGCCTCCTTGTCAAAGGTTCTAAACTTTCTGTTTGGGTGCCATGGTTCCTGGTGGTTGTTGAGGCTCATGATGAGCACTGAAAATGTTATTGAGTGGTGATCAGACCAGGGCATAGGAGAGATCACTGGGGCTGATGTCTGATCATGCTCCATGAGTTGCTTTTGTATGAAGATCATATCCGGTCTCGTTCTATGTTGGTGAGTGGGTACATTGAGTAGTTGTGTGTATTGGAAGGCATCCATTGCCTTAAGAAATGCATTGGCTTCTTTGCTGGGTGAGGAGCACAGCTTGTAGTCTCCAAGGGCAATAAGTGGTTTGTGCTGTGTACCATTTGCACAGATTATCTCCAGGATGGTGGAGAGTTCCTTGGTTTTGGCATTTGGTGGCCTATAAGTGAAACATATACTCAGGTATTTGTTGGAGATGATGATTGTGTTGATCTTTGTCGAGTCGATAACTGAAGTGGTCCTGAATCTGTAGTGGTTTCTGTGTGTTCGGAGACAGTTGAATGCTGCATACTCAGGTGGAGTTATTTAGTTCAGGATAACTTGGTCTGTGTCCATTAACCAGGTTTCTGTGATACAGATGATGTCTATCTTGTAGGTGTGCATGTAGTCATAAATGGTGTTTGGTTTGTTTCTAATTGATCTTGCGTTGATTAATGTGCATTTGATGGGAGAGGCCACGATGGGGTTAGTGTGTGCAATTTGTGGGAGTTGTATGTAAGGTAACTGGGTTAGGTTGTGTGCTCTGCGTGCAGTGGGTCTCCAGCATTGGTGTAACAGGGTAGCAGTTGGTCGTGCAAATGAAAGAGGTGGCAGATGGGCTGGAACTGTATGTGACCTGGAACCCATGGAGGTTGCCAGGTACATTAAAATTAGTGTCATTAGTAGGTACTGTTTGAGGAGGTACTGTTTGAGTTTGATGATGTGTGCTTGCATTCTTGTGCTGGAAGATGCGTTGGAAGAAGGGGTTGTTTAGAGTGGTCTTGCCTGCTGCTGGCATTGCAGGGTTACCTTATGGTGCTGAATCGCTAGGGTTGAGGTGTGTTCCATCCAGTACCATGCACTTGGAGAGTCCTTACAGTCATTTGTATCTGATGTTCAGACATGGAGCATCGTCAACTCAGTTGTGCCAGGCGGTGTGGGTCTGTGGCTGCTTTTGTTAAGTCAGGAAAGTTGAAGATACATTGGTGGTCAGATGTCTCCTCCGTTGAGGCATCCAGGAGGGGTATAGAGGCAGGGTTGGTCTCCTGCTATTGGTCCCCGCCTAAGGGCCACGCCAAAGGTTCCTCTGGCGAGGCCCCCAGGCACGGGCCCACCAGGCGCAGGCATGCCCACTGGTGCAGCTGTTTAAATTGTGTCCAGGGGCTCTGATTGGTCTTGTGCAGGGGAGCGGAAAAGAGTCCTGCTTCCCGCTCCCTTGTGCGATGCCAATCGTGCCTTTCAGTAGCGTGTGGTGGCTCCGGTGCTGCTCCCTCGATGTTCCCACTAGTGCAGCCATTTAAATTGTGTCCAGGGGCTCCGATTGGTCTTGTGCAGGGGAGCGAGGAGGAGTCCTGCTTCCCGCTCCTTTGTGCGATGCCAATCGGGCCTTTCAGTAAGTAGTGCATGGTGGCTCTGGTGCTGCTCCTTTGTTTTTATTAAATTAAACTTCAAAAAGATATCAAAATAAATGGGATCTCAGACCGCAGGCAAGGATTTTTCTGATTTGTCTTGCAGTTTGCAAGGCCTTTCCTTTAAGTGAGTGCTCCAGCAAAATGACTTTTAGTTTGCTATAGAATATAGCAGCAAATTGGGGGGAGGGAGAAGAAGGCTTTACTGTCAGGATCAATTTTGAAGATCCAGGATACTACCAGGATTATAGTGAGTCTCTCTAGAATGCAGGACATGACAGTCCTCCATGCAGAGTGGCATCAAAAATGTTTCATCTCTGCATGAGGTTTCATTAATTGGCATTTGGTATATATACTGTGTACAAGGTGCAGCAGTGTGATAAGAAAGGAGTGTGCTGTCTGCAAAGAGGCTGAGGTACCTTGATGATGAAATGTGATTATTATTTCTACTATGGCTTTAGTTGGTGAGATTAAATTTCTCACTTTAGTCTGATTTGCTAGTCTTAAGTATGATTCCCCTGCAGTTTTTCGGAGGTGCTTAGGCCTTCTGTAGTCCATGTAAATGCATATAGACTAAACAATCATAACAGCAATCATGGAGTTTCTGGAAAACTGGCTGTAGTTAAGCTGCAATGATTTTAAATAATATGAGAACTGAAATGCATTTGCCGATTTCTATTTATTTATGTCTTCATGTCTAGTTGATTCTCTGAAAATAAAATTCACCTACAGAAAAAAGCGTTTGGGATTTCTCATGCTAATTGTTAAACTACAGTAGCTGCCGGTTTTTATCGGGTGCCATCTTTCGTAAAAAGACTGGCAGCTGTGGTGTGCTCAGTTTTTCTGTTTTACTCTAGTTTCAAGACCTTGGCTATTTTAATTGCCATCACCAAGGGCTGCTCTCTGCTTTGTTCTGCTCTTTCGTCCCGAGTGATGCCATCCAGTATACCTCATTAGCTTATTTGGCACCAGAAACTTTGAGCAAATCTAGTTTTCATTTTGACCAGGTCTTTTGATAAAAGTTTTTCACCTTCTATCCTCTGATGTCCTCTTTCATCTGAGACTATGGGGCTTGTTTACAAAGCCGCTGTAGCGGTTCGCGTTCGTTATCGGAGCCGCAGCCTCATTGATTTCAATGGGGCCGCGGCTCCGATAACGATCGCGAATCGCTACCGCGGCTTTGTAAACAAGCCCCTATGTCTTTTTGGTCAGTCTTTAGCATGATAGACACACAACTATTTTGTAGAGCAGTAAAGTAAGTACGAGGTACGATCAAAAGGTATTGAGACTTGTACAATAACACAAGAAGTATAACACTGACAGTTACTAGTGCACTCAGTCTCCTTCAAAGCAGTCCCCTTCCGATAAAACACATTTCCTCCAGCGTTCCTGAACTGCTGAAACAATGCTAAAATGCCTTTTTCGTTATGCTGTGGAGCTGCTGTATCAAATTTTGCTTAACGGTCTCCAAGTCATTGACTCTCCTTCCTTTCAGTGGTAATTTCAGTTTTGGAAACAAGAAAAAGTTACAGGGTGCGAGGTCAGGTGAATATGAAGGCTGACAGATTTGCTTGATATGGTATTTGGCCAAGAACTGCTGGACAAGATGTGATGCATGAGCTGGGGCATTATTGTCATGAAGCAACCATTCACTTTTCCTGTGCAAATCTGGCATCTTACGACAAACTGCATCTCTCAAACGAGTCAGAACTTGGACGTAGTACTCCTTATTGATGGTTTGGCCTTTTGGAGCATGCTCATGAGGAACAATATCCCGGTAATCAAAGAAAACTGAACATGACCTTGACATTGCTCCTCATCTGATGGGCTTTCTTGGGTCTGGGACAGTTTGGAGTCTTCCACTGTGAGAATTGAGCCTTAGTTTCTGATTCATAACCATAAACCCATGATTCAGCACCAGTAATAATATCTTTGATGAAATCTGAGTCATTTTCAATACATTTCAACAACTCCCTGGCTGCAGACAGTTGATCTCCTTTATGCTCAGGGGACAGGAGTTTTGGCACAAATTTTGCAGACACATCTCACCCCCTTATCAACAGTTAGAATGGACTGTACCGACCCGAAACTGATGTTTATGTCCTCAGCAAGCTCCCTGATAGTCAATTGACAATTTGAGCATATTGTGGCATGCACTGCTTCAACTTTGTATTCATTCTTGCTCGTGGATGGCCTTCCAGAACGTTCGTCACTACCAACACTTTGGCAGCCCTCTTGGAAACATTTGTACCAGCCATAAACTAGAGCATGACTTATGTATTCATTACCATACACTTGCTGTAATTTGTCATAAGTCTCTTTGCATGAATCTCAAAGTTTCTGGCAGAATTTAATATAAATTTGCTGTTCAGTTTTTCAATTCATCGCAAATCTGATGAATTGCTTTTACACGATACAAACATCATGCCACTCATTCTATAATGCCGGTTGCAGGACTGTACATCCCACTGAGACGTGCAGCCCCGCAATCCACCTAAACCCTATTCCTCTACCGGCTCTCCCTGTACGTCCTGTAGCATGTACAGGGCCGATTCAGGTCACAGCTGGTCTGCTGGGCCATACTGATTTTATCACCTTGGAGGTGATATAAGCAGGGTTTCTTTGGTGAATCGGGGCATGGCAACCACCAAAGGGGCCAGGGCTGGGTGTGGGGTGGGTCCCCGCCACACAATTCAAGCCGTGGGAGGCTAGCCATGTGTCGGGCAGCGGGGATCTTGGGGTCCGACAGTCTGGGGTGGCTGCAGGGAGGATGGAGGGGCATGCCAGGCCATCCTTGGGCCCGGTTCTGGCTCCTGCGGGTTCTAACAGCCCCATCTTCAATGGAGTCGTCTGGATGGCCTGGACATCCTGCTTCCAGAATCGAGCTTCTCGTGATTAAAAAAAAGTACGGGCATGCTGCAGCCAGGGCCAGCCTAAGGGTTTCTGCCGCCCTAGGGAGAAACCCCAGCCGTACACACCCCCACTGAGCTGCTCCCCCCCCCCTTGCCGAGCCGCACTGCTGTTCCTTGCTGTTGCTGATTCAGTCTTGGGGGGGGAGGAAGGTGGCGGCAGCAGTCTTTTAAAAGCAGCAGCTTTGTGCCGCCGCTTTGTTGCCGTCTGCTTCAGCACACATGGCCTGCCGCTTCTGACCCCCCTCTAACAGTAAGTTACATCAGAGGGGGATCAGAAGCGGCAGGTCATGTGTGGCAAAGCACATAGCCTGCCGCAGGCAACAAAATAGCAGCATAAAGCCACCTATCTGTGCCGCCCTCCCTAGGTGGCCGCCTAGATCGCCTAATGGACATGCTGACCCTGGCTACAGCCACACTATACTCTGCACATGCAACGCACATAACTAGGTCACTCCATGCTTAACAGCATCATGATGCAATTTATTGTTATATAGCTACACAACAAGTCTTGATACTTTTTGATCACACCTGGTATCTCATGAGAGAACTATGTGATCTTTTGAGAAATTGCTTGTTAACTCCTGGTGCTTTTAGGACCTGTTTAAAGCATGGTTTGTATTTTAATGTGACTTTTTTGGTGAAACAGTGTAAATGTCCATGCCTATATTTTTCAAGCACATGTTTGAATTGTAGTATTTTTGATGCATGTACTTGTATGTTTCACCCATGCTCGTCACATACTCTGCCCATGTGCACCACGCACCATGCCAAAGCATGTACTATTATGTCGACCATTATTTTATATGAGGTTATTAATGAGCGTATGTGGCCACATACACACAGGAACGACTTCATAAAATCACTTCCCAAATGTATAGCTCCAGAAGCTACTGATTATATCAAAGGCACTACATGGATAAAGCCAGTGAAAATTGCATTAACCGCTCCAGTGCTATCCCGCCTGAACAGAGCTGCTCTAAGTATAGTCTAGGTGGTTTCTGTAGGCCTGCTGAATATCAGCGTATTATAGGTACATCTGCCCATGCATGTAGTGGTGCCCATTATGTATATTTTTTTGAAATGCCACAGCCTGCACTGGAAAAAAATGCTGATTGCCACCTGTCAATACTGACCTGAAGATTTCAGGGATGGGGGATGGGGGAGAAGAAGAAGAAGTGATATCAGGATAGATGATGAAGGGAGGAAGGATCATATAGGAATGAGAAGAGGGAGAGAGAGAAGACCAGTAATGGGAATAGGAGCAGGAGGGTAGAAGGATGAGGGTTGGTGAAAGAGATGGCAAGAGGGCGAAAGGAGAGGAAGGAAGGAGAAGCAATAACAAGAGGAAATGGAATAATGAACAATAAATATTAGGTTAATGGGAAATGAGGAGAAAAGGAAGGAAGCAAGATAAAGAGAGGTTTTAGCAGGAAGAAGGAGGAGGGAAATATGTTCCTGAATCTGGAAACGGAGAAGGGAAAGAGAAGATTAGGGATCAGGAGGGATGCATGGGAGGAGAGGAATTCACTTTATTTTTGCTTCATTTCATGGGTGGTGGAATTATTTTATTTTCTTTTTTCTTTTTCTTTTAGAGTGTACTTTTTTCAATAAAACCAAGCCCCCATACTACAAAATTTAAAAATGACTCCCAGATCAGCTGATGCCATATTGGCCTACAATGCCAGTGGGACTGGAGTAATTACAGATCCCTCCAGCACTCTTTAAATGGTAGGCATAATGGGTAAGCGGTGGGGGGGGGGGGGGTAGGTCATTGACAATTCATATTTCAAACTGAAGCCAAAACTCATATTTAATACTCATTCTGTCTAATTCCTACCTATCCCAAACCTCTTTCTCCCCCTTACAAAATGAATCCCTTGTGCCCTCCCTCACTTCCCACCCCAACCATCTCAAGTACATCCACTCCTGGCACAAATATCTCTCACACACCACCAGCACAAATCCCACCTCATTCACATAAAGGCACACATTCAATTCTTTACCTTTCATGATGCCAGCCTTCTCCAGTCAGTCCTCCTCCTCCTCCTTTTCTCATCCGGCACCAGCTGATATTACTTAATTGAGCCAACTGATCATTTCATCACTTCAGCCCCTCTCATTCACCTTATTACTGCAACTTATCAGAAGGGTCCGCTGGGGAGAGAGGAAAAAATTCACAGCTCTTTCTAAGGCACTGCCTGATCGTGTCAGCCATTCTTCCACTTAGTCCTTGCTTTTCTGTGTTTCAGCACAATCCAAACTTTTCAGCCCCCTCGGCGGGTGCCACCTTTGCAGCCTGTGCACCCCTCCCTCTCGAGGCTCACATGCAGAGGTAGCATGACAAACTTACTTTAAAGCCGTGGGTGGTTTGCCACACTGTCCCCACTCCAGGCCCGTCAACTCTTCTCTCCTGGACGTAAGTCCCACGATTCGCAAGACTTCGGCAGGGAGAGAAGAGTCACTGGCCCTGGAGCAGAGGCAGTGCAGCAAGCCACCCACAGCTTTAAGGTAAATTTGCCATGCTTCCTTTGCCTGCACCCCCCTTCTGACTGGCACCTGGTCTGGCCGCACTCACCACCCCACCCTTGGTACACCACTGGCCCTTGCTATGGCCCAGAGAATCACAAAAATCCAGGGTCCCTCATGTACTTGATAAGATATGAAGCAAAGGTTCAAACCTGGGGATTCTTACATATGCTAACCTACTGCTGAACATATTTCTCAGTTTAAATCCTGAGCTGTTAATTTTCCTAAAATGCCTTTGTTATCACCACAATCAATGGTTCAGATCCTTGCAAATGCAGTACCGCCTTTATCTGTATTACCTCCCAGAAAAGAAAGAGCTTTCAGGTTCCGATAGTACCCTTCCGGGACCTGCTGCATCGGAGCCATCTGACCCTTTGAATCTGACTTCCTTTCTTGAGAGGTCCTAGTTGGAGATTCCTCAGTGTAGAACCTTGTTGGTAACATTTGTTTATCCTCAAGACTGGGATCATGTTTTGAGATTAGGTATAGATCTCAGCTGTTGATGGGGGCTAAGGTTTGGATTTTTCCTGATCTATCAAGATCAACTCAGGAGATGAGGAGGAAGTTTATTGCTATGCATAAAGATGCTCAGGACTTGGGGGCCTCTTTTGAGTCGAGTTTTCCCTGTAAACGTGTGCTTAGGATGAATAATGTTAGATATTTATTTTTGAACCCTCACAGCTTAGATTTATTTCTGGATTCCAGGCTTCTTCTTCTTCAGACTTCTAGTCCAGTGAATTGAGGCTTGTAATGGTATGTAATTGTGCCTATTCTCTCTCTTCTTAGTTCCTTTTTTTTACTTATTCCTCCTGGAAGTAATGCTTCCCCTCTGTTATGGAATGATTTAGCATGTATATTTTTTCCCTTTGTACTTTTAATGCCTTTATGTTATTATTTGCCTGAGAGCATTTTCCCATTCAAGTGTTATACTTGTAAATTGTTAATATGCATATTTATTTATTAATTTACATTCTCTTATATACTGCACTATTCTGCATCAGTGCGGTTTACATTGAACAAACTGAAATTACATTGAACAGGGCATTATAACTTGGAGATAACTATTTTACAGGGAACATGGGCTATGGAGGGTTAAGTGGCTTGCCCAAGACCACAAGGAGCACCTGTGGGACTAGAAACCCCAGTCCTTCCGGCCCAAGGTTGCTGTCCTCTAGTGGGATTTGAACCCCTGACCGTCCAGCCTGAAGTACCTTGCCCCAACCACTAGGCCACTCCTCCACTCCTATATAAAAGAAAAGAATATAAAAGAAAACCCCAGTGCCTGTTTACTGGACAATACAAAGCCATCATTAACTCAAAAAAGAATGTGAGAAAAGACATGTAATGTTAATTTAATCTCTTGAAATGTAGTAGCTGAATCAGAAATGTATAGATATTTAAGCAGAAAGAAATGAAATCATACAAACATGAAAGAGAAAGGGGCCTGCTTACTAAAGTGTGCTAAACAGCCTGCCATGTAATGCTACTATGCAGCAGAAACAGCCAAAGTCCTAAACCTGCTGTGTTAACTGCTTGGTGAGGGATCTGGGTTGGTCTTGGTTGGAGAATGGGCATGGATAGAGCTTTTAGTTAGTACCTTCTCAGGAACAGTCATAAATGCTCACATGTAAAGTAACCCAAATACGCCTACACATTGGCCACATAAACGTACGCACCTTCTTCTCACCGCATGTCCTTTACTTGAATAACCCTGGGCTGATTTTGGAAAGTGCTTTCACATTCAGCGCTGTTGAAGATATGAATTATTGGAAACATCTAGATGAGACATTTCTAATTATTCCCTAGATGTCCCAGTGAAAACGGATCTTCCTCTCTTCCGTTGTGTTGTTTGTGAGACATCAAGGATTGCCTCAACAATCATATTTATAAACAGAAATATATCTTTTAATCTCATCCTCTTTTTCATTTTAAAATGAAATGAATTATTGGAATAGCTTGGGATTCCATATTCCTATCAGATTCATCTAATACTTATGAAGGATTAATGATGCCTAATGAGACTTGTGAGAACTGACTTTCCCTTTCTCCTTCCTTCCTGCTTAGAATTTTCCAAAGCTTCTAAGTTCTTGAGAACCAATTGTTGGCCTGTTGCTGCCAAGAAAACCCAGGAGCTTCTGGGTCGCCAGGAGTCAGGACTGACTCAAAGGCACACATTGCATTGCATTGCTAGTGATTGCTCAACTTTCTGGCTCTAAAGTATCTGAACAAGTATTATGGACTTTCGCTTCCAGTTCCAAAACCTGATATTTATGCAATGAAACTGCAGTATTAACAGTCAAGTTTTAAACATGAGAAGACACAAGAATAGTTTTCCATATATCTTCCCAAAATGACTACCTCGGGGGAAGGGGAATAGTTTAACCTTTATTAGCTTGTCTCAAGCTGGTGTCATGGGGTAGTTAGTAACCCCATAATTTTCCATCTGGAAAAGCAAACAGATTTTTAGCCATAGAAAGAAGTATGTTTATTTCAGTTGTCTGATTCTGGGGCTATTGTAAATACAGATGCCAGTGACATTGTCCTATAAGGACAAACTGATAGCACTAATAATCTCTGAATTATGTTGAGAGAAGTGTAAGAATGTCCCAAAGGAATATTTTGACTGTCTGGAAAAATAAGCAGCTTTCCATTCACAGGAGAAAGCTGTTCATAGCAAATGGTTGATCTCTGGAATTAGAAAACACTAGGCATCAGAGACAATTACCTACAAGGGCAAAGAAATCAAAACCATAACAATGATTTCAGGTGAGGTTGAAAAGCTTCCTGTACGATTCAATGCAGTTTTCATCTTGGAAACGACAGTGCAGTTTTTCCCACATAGACAAAAAGCTGTTTGTAGTAATCAGGTAGCTAAAGATGAGTCAGTTAATATTGTATATCTGGATTTTCAGAAAGCCTTTTACAAGGTCCCTAATGATAGACTCTTGGGGAAATTAAAAAGTCATGGGAAAGGAGGCAATGCACTATTGTGGATCAGGAACTGGTTAAAAAATAGAAAATAGAGAGTAGGGCTAAATGACCAATTTTCTCAATCAGTTCTGGGCCTGCTGCTTTCTAACATATTTATAAATAACCTGGAAATGAGAATAACGAATGAGGTGATCAAATTTGCAGATGACACAAAATTATTCAAAGTTGTTAAAACACAAGAGGATTATGAAAAATTGCAAGAGAACCTTGAAAAAGTGGGAGATGGGACATCCAAATGGCAGATGAAATTTAATGTGGACAAGTGAAAACTTATACACTAAGGGCCCGATTCTGTCTGGGATGTAGATCCCCTCTGTGCTTCCAGTCTGAACCCGGCTAACTCAGTCAAAGCTCTTCAATGGAGCCACGGCACCATGGCATCATGTTGCCATGGCACTGCGACTCCATTGAAGAGTTGCGATGCCAGCCGCCAGAGAATAAAGTTAATTCCTCACAGCTCGACCCTCAATATGGCCTCCTAAGGCCCCCCTGCCCCAACCGCACCCCAGCAGAAAAAAAAAAAACACGTCAGAGAAGTTATTCCAACTCTGAGGTGGAATAACTTCCCCGGCATTTCGGCGGCCCTGGACATATAGAACCGACATTAGAACTGGCCCTGTATGTCCAGGGCTGGTTACCACCCACTGCCCACCCAGACTCCATCCCCGGGCCACCCATTCCCCTTCCCCATCTAACGTCCCTGCACAACTGGTGGGAAAGTTATTCAGGGGCACGAATAGCAGGGATGGACATCCTAACGTTATTCGTGGCTCAGAATAACCTCCTTAGAGGTCTATTCTGAATCGGGTTTAGCGGGTGTGGATGTCTGATCTGGATGTCCAGCCCACTAAACGCCTGGCCTGTGTCCTGGAAACAGGGCTCCCCATATGTAGATCTAAGCTGTGTGGGGAGCTCTGTTTGTGGGCAGGAGAGGGCGGACCCAGGTGGAGAGAGGGCAGCGCCATCACCCTGGACATACAGAGCCGATTCTAAGGTTAGCTCTGTATGTCCAGGGTGGAATTATTTCCCCTAGACAGAGGAGGACAATGGATCCGGGGTCAGGAAGGCAGGTGCAGGGGGTCGGGCTGCGGGGAAAAGAACTTTGCCGTCACTGCTGGCGATTGCGATTCCTGCATGGAGCCACAGTGGAATGTCAATAGATGCCATGCCACTGCTGCTCCATGCAGGAACCAGGCTGGGCTAGCCGGGGAGGTGATTAAATGTCTTGGCAGCCAGAATCAGGGCACGGCTTGCATATCCAGGCCGGTAGACCTGATTCTGATTGCATGGGCACATCTAGCCCCTGTGGGATTAGAATCGGGTGCACCGGAGCATACCCAGATTCTGATCGGCCGGACAGGTGGGAGACACACACAACAGAATTGGCCTCCACGGGAAGAAGAACCCAAACTATTGTTACACGATGCATGGTTCCACATGAGAAATAACCATCCAGGAAAAGGATCTGGGCATTATCATGGTTAATACAATGAAACCCTCTGCCAGGTGTGCGGCTGTGGTCAAACAAGCAAATAGAATGTTAGGAATCATTAGGAAAGGAATGGAGACTAAAATGAAGGAGATTATAATGCTGCTGCATCACTCCATGGTACGAACACACCTTGAATGTTGTGTGCAATTCTGGTCGCCACATCTTAAAAAGGATATAGCAAAATTAGAAAAGGTACAGAGAAGAGCCACCAAAATGGTAAAGGTGATGGAAGGATATCCCTACGAGGAAAGGCTTAAAAGGTTAGGAGTCTTCAATGTAGAAAGGAGACGGCTGAGAGGAGATATGATAGAGGTCTATAAAATAATGAATGGAGTTTAACAGGTAAATGTAGATTGGTTGTTTACTCCTTCAAACAGTAGAAGGTCTAGGGAACATGCAATGAAGCTACATTTTTTTTAATCAACGCATAAAGAAACTCAGAAATTCTTTACCAGGGGATGTAGTAAAAGCTGTTAGTGTAGCTGGATCTAAAAGAAGTTTGGATGAGTTCCTGGAGGAAATAAACCATCATTAAAGAGGACCAGGGAAATCCACTGCTTACCCATGCTTACAAGCAGCATGGAATCTATATAACTTTTGGGAACCTGAGAGGTACTTGTGACCTGGATTCGCCACTGTTGGAAACAGGATACTGGGCTTCATGTACCCTTCGTCTAACCTACTATGGCATATCTTATGTTCTTATGTTCACACTTTTAAAAAATATAACAGATTAGTGAGATAAGACTTTCCTTGGCTTAATCCATGTTGGCCTTGTCCCATTAAACCATGACTTTGTATATGTTCAATAATTTTACTCTTTATGACAGTTCTACCATTTTGCCAGGCACAGACGTTGGTTTCATTAGTCGGCAGTTTCCTGGATCATCCCTAGGCAATACCAATGGCAGTATTTAGTAGGTCTTTGACACTTGAACACTCATATTCACCCTTCTCAATAAGAGAGTCCATGCCAGAAACTGCATTCTGAACCAGGGACGGCCCAAAGGTGATGTGGGGCCATGTTCAGAGACTGATTGCGGGACCTCATTTGCATATCAACTGGACCTCCTTTGCATACCTGTAATTTATTTTAAAATGTATATGTAGCCCATCTAAAGATTTAGGCGACTTTCAAAGGAGTCCTTCAGAAGCCTCTTTTTTTCTCCTGGCAATGGACATAGGGGCATGTTTACTAAATATTAATGTGTGTTAAGTGCCACTGCGCCAATAGAAATAAATGGGTGTTCCAGCACTTAATGCTCATTAACATTTGTGAATGAGCATTAACTTTTAGTAAACATGCCTATTTATGAATACTATTTGCATAGGCAATGAGGATAAAGGCTACCAGATTTCTACATTACTATACTCCAGTGCCAACCGCCAGGCACATTAGGAAGTACTATAAACCCTGCCCATTTAGAACCCATAGAAAACCTGCCGTATGATAACAGCACTACCATAACTCACAAAAAACCACACCCTACTTATCAAAAGGCAGCACTGCAAATATTAAACCAATATATCTCAGAGAATACCAATGCATCTTCTACTGGGGAAAGAGAAGAAGTGGCACTGTCACATAGAAACTACATGAACAGAATACCTCAGCTCAGTTACACATGCAGAATATAGACCATCACCAAACATAGAACAAGGGATCACAATTTAGAAATATGAAGACAATAATTAAACTGGGAATCCCAAAAGCCAAACTTGGAATGTACAACAATACTGGAGAATTAAAACTATACATTAATTTCCTCTTGTACTAAACAAAACGCAAAGACGTTTACGATGCACATTTCCCAGAGCTGACATATTCCAGTTAATAAATTCAAAATAAAAAAAGTATTATTCTACCTTTTATTGTCTGGGCATTTTATTTTTCATTTGTAATTGCTCCAGTCACTTTCTTCTGGTTTCTTCGCATCTTCTTCTAACTCTCCATTGTCTGTTGTCCATTTGTCCTTTCTTCTCTCTTCTCATTTTTTCCATTCTCTCTCTACATCTGCTTTAACATACTGATCTTTTTGCTTTTGCTGTTTCCTCCATTTCTTTCTTTCTTCCTTTCTCATCCACTCAAATTTCACCCTTCCATCCTCAATCCCCACTTACTCTCCCAATACCTGGCCAATCGTAGATTTTTCTTCCCTCCCACTCCATCCTCACTCCTCCAGCCCCATCCCCTTCTAGTCCTCCCCCAACTCAGCTCCCTTCTAGTTCCAGCCCCTCCCAGCATCCGCTCCCTTCTAGTTCCATTTTCCCATCCCCCTGCATCAGCCCATTTCCAGTCCTAGCTCCTCAATCAGCCCATTTCCAGTCCTAGCTCCCCATCATCCATTTCCAGTCCTATCCTACACCTTGTAAACGGGAGCGCTGGGTGAGAATGTCCACAGTCTTGGCAAAGGCAGATATTAGTATGACTTGCAAAGGATTGTGGGAAATGTAGTCCATTCATACCAGAATCAGCCGTTCACAATAAATTAGTTGTGCTTGCTCGAGTGTAAAGCAAAGAAAATATATTTTATTTATGGGGTTATTTCTCCCAACACAGATATGCTTGGTAGCACATAAAAAAGGATACTTGCTTTCAGTATTATACTTAGAAAAACAAATCAGGAAAACAACAGCTGAACTTCTTAAGCAATCAAATCAAAGCATAAAGACCTTGATGGGAACAGAAAGGTCTTTTCTGTAGGCTCCTGCTAATATCTTTTTAGCAGTGCTTCAAAAACAAACAAAACTCACAAAGTAATGAAAAACTGTTCTTTTTCAAGGCTAACTTCTGGTATTTTCACACACACCCAGAAGTGTCTCTTCAGAGCTCACAGGCAATTAAGCAAGGCTCAATTGCTAACAATTAACCAGCTGCAAACCTCTTGGCTGGTTTACTTTCTAAACTTGGCTCAAATCCTGCTCAAAAGCTTTTCTGAGTAGATCAAAGAACAAGTTTATATTTCTTTGTGATGGTTGTATTTTGTAAAAGTATATTACCACAGAAGTTTAGACAGAGAGTAATCCATGTATTCACACTGTTCATTTACAATATCCCCCTCTTCTTCAACTATCATAGAATCAATATCATGGATTGGCACAGAGGAATCTCTTAATGGAGCACTCTCAGGACAATACTTGTTTTCCTGCTGTCTTCCAAGTGAAAAGCTAGGGCATAGATCAGTGTTCATACCTGAGCTTCCATTGCTGTTAGGGTTCCTCTCCAAATATCCTGGCCAGTATGTAGTCCAGTTTTTATGTCCAGCCTTCCAATCAAGATCCCTGGACACTGGGTCTCTCTTCACATACCTTCTTGCACTGGTCTTAGGGCCCCTTCCAAATGCAGCCGTCTCCCTCACAGGTGCCGTCCGGGGATTCCTGGCTCTGTAACCCCACTCCTCTGGTTTCCTCCAGTCCAATGGAGTATGCTTGCCTCTGGAATGCCTCCCAGCACACGTACTGCTATGGACTCCTTTAGACCTCCAAGATGCTTTTCTCTTCTTTCTTCCAAAGTGCTTCTTGCTCTCTCTGTCCGTGGGCTCTGGCTTCTGCTGCCTCTGCTCCTGCTCCTGCTCCTGCTGATGATGATCATGAAGAAGATGATTCTGCTGTGTAGAATAGGCTTTACTTTTAACCTGTTTAGAGGGATGCTCCACCCTAGCACAGCGCAGCTGTGCTGAATCAAGCCCTGCCCTTGGAGATGAGTGCTTGGGGATTACCTCATAGCTCTCCTGATTGAACACACATTTCCCCACTTCAGCTCTTCTAGTGGCTGTTGGGAACCTGGTGCATTCTGGGACTGGTAGTCTTTTATGAGAACATTCTGTTTTATTATTTCTACCAGAAAAGACAGGTTGCTTGTTCAGAGCCAATTCACCTCTATTATAGCTCCTTCCTGAACTATGATAAGCTTCCTTATCACAACCTCCATCAGCTCATTTCCAGTCCTAGCCCCTCCTTCAGCCATTTCTAGTTTTATCCTAGCCCCCCATCAGCCCATTTACAGTCCCAGCCTCCCCCATTCATCCCATTTCCAGACCTAACCCCCATCAGCTATTTCCAATCCTGTCCTAGACCCTTCATCAGCCCATTTGCAGTCCTAGCTGTCCTAGCCCCACCCCAGTCAGCCTATTTCCAGTCCTATCCTAGCACCACCTATCAGCCATTTCCAGTGCTAGCTCCTCCATCAGCCCATTTCCAGTCCAAGCCCCCTCCATCAGCCCATTTCCAGCCCAGGCGCACCCAATCTGCCCATTTCCAATCCTAGTCCCCCATCAGCCCATTTCCAGTCCAGGCCCACCCAATCAGCCTATTTCCAGTTCTAGCCTCCCCATATCAGCCCATTTACAGTCCTAGCCCCCCCTCCCCGATGAGCTCTGCACCTGCCTGACCGGCTTCAGAGGGAGCCAGGAATGCCCAAAGCCCCGGCTCACCACTGCATAGTTTCCAAAGTGAAGAGTGGTGTTTTCTTTCACTCTGGAAGCTGTGTTCTCTTGCAGTCCCCCCTCCCCCACAAGCTGAGTGCCGGGAGGTTACAGGGCATTTCCTGTCTTTTGTGAAACAGGAAATACCCTTAAACCTCCCGTTAATCAGCGCACTGACTGGTTGCAAGAGAACACAGCCGCTGGAATGAAGGAATATGTTGCTCTTCACTCCGGCGGCTGTGCAGAGGTGAGCCAGGGCTTCGTGGCTCCCCGACTCCCTCTGAAGCCAGTCAGGCAGGCAGACAGTATGTGCGGCATGAAGTTAGCACAGGGGCCCCCTAAAGCGTGGGGCACTGTGTGAACAACATCATCGCACAATGGTCGGACCAGATCTGTTCTTAACCAAAGGTTTACTTAAACTTAAAGGTCATTGATGAATAATATATCAATTTGCAATAACAATACAAAATAGAACTGTTGTGCAAAGAGTTTAACTCTTCTTGTGATGGTTGAGATAATGTTTACCTTATTCCTTCCTGCTTTTATGTTCCTTACTCTTGTCTTTAATTTTCTCAAAATACCAAAAACAACTCCACAAATTAACCTCTTTGTAGTATTGGTAACTATGCACTAATAAAGGCTTTTTGTACCACGACAGTAACAACGGGGAGCACAGACCTCAGAATTATCCCCAGATGGTCATTGAAAACTTCAAAACCGGAAACCCGGATTTCAGTAATCTAAACAGGGGGAATTTTACATCAACGGTCTGTGACCAACCCCTCCGACCGTCCAATAGTACAAAAAGACATAAATTTCACAAAATACTGATGGGAAAGACAAAGTTGTTTTAACAAATGAACTACTTTAAAACTTCATAACCATAGTATCATTAAACACAATAAAACAACTCAACAGGGGACTCGCTGCTATAAACATATAACATTCAACACATTTATGTTTCACTATTATTTAACAGGTCATAGCAAACAGAGAACCCTATAGAACAACAAAACCCATCAGCAACACATAATAAGCCTCAGCTCCAAGATGATCATCGCCATATTAGCCCCGACGCCACAGTCAGACGTCTCTCCTAGCGTTTCGCAGACGCTGCTTCAGTGGGGTATACTATAAAACAAATAAAACAAAAAACGTGCTAAATAAACCTACTACAAAACTATATACACTCCTACATCAGAACAAAACAGAGCCTGAGATTCTCACCTGGCCCACGCTATAGCCACCGACTCATTCATCCAGCTCAAGAGACACTCACTCCCACCCACTAACCGCAGGCAAGATATCCAAAAATCGGCGTCTGATGTCACACCTTCGTCACTAACGGAAAACACCCAACCTCCCATACAAGACAACCTTCATATACAAGCCTGCCAATCAATGTTAAGGTTAAGCCCACCCGGGGTCACAGTGTGGAGCAAAAATATCCATCGCTGCTCACGGCGAATCAAAAACTGCTCACGGGACAGATCCCCAGAATCCTGGGACACCTGCTCAATCCCAAAGCATTTTAAATCCTCGAAAACATGCCCCAACTCCAAACAATGGCCAACTAATGGCGCTTCCCGTCTCCTACACCGCAACCTACTGCAGTGTTCCCCAAGCCGTATATACAGAGGACGGATCGTCTTACCGACATATAATAGATGGCAAGGACAAAAAATGCCATACACTATGCATGCTGATTTGCAAGAGGTAGAGGAACGCAAAAGAAATTCTCTCCCAGCATACTCAAAACGATCGGTCTCCCAACAAACAGCACAGCAGGTACAATCACCGCAATGGACATGCCGGCCCCGATGTTCAGACCGTACAGCGGTCGGTAACCTGGACGGACTCCAGATCTCTTTAAAATTCCGATCGTGTTGCCAGACACACCGGAGGCTTTTACCAGCAACTCCGGGCAGGGTTTGTAACACATTCTCATGCCGATGTAAAATTCGCTGAATGCACATACTCAAAGGGGAATACCTAGAGATAAAATTCACACATTCCTCCATATACAACGATTTCTCCTTAGGGGCCAACAACCACCCCCGATCATTATAAAGCGCACGCTTATACGCTTTTTCCACCACCTCCGCAGGGTAGCCTCTATCTACAAACTCCCTCTTCAAGGAACGTGCCTGAATCTTAAAATCCTCCCTAGATGAGCAATTGCGCCGATAGTGCAAAAACTGCGAAAAGGGCAACCCCTTAATCAATCCCTTAGGGTGAGCACTAGAGAAATGTAGGAAAGTGTTCCGATCAGTAGACTTCTTATGCACCGTGGTGCCCCAACCGTCTTCCTGTCTTTTAATACAAACGTCCAAAAATACAATAGAATATGCATCAAAAGTGATCGTAAACTGTATACAGGGGTCCAATCCATTCAACCAGTTATAGAACTTATACAAAGACTCCACCGTGCCCTCCCAAAGCATAAAAATATCATCTATAAAGCGCCGCCAGACTTTAATCTGAGATGAAAAAGGCGAATCCTCCAACCAGCGTTTTTCATAAAACCCCATAAAAAGATTGGCTACAGAGGGGGCAAAAGATGCACCCATGGCCACACCCATCTTCTGTTGAAATATTTCCTCATTAAATTGGAAATAATTCCTACTTAAAGCCATCCTAGCGCATTGCAACAAGAACTCCAACTGCTCATTCTCAACATCACCCCGCTGTCGGAGCCCTAAGTTAATCGCTTCCAACGCCGCTTCTTGGGGAATGCTCGTATACAGAGCTTTCATGTCAAACGTGACTAAAAGTATAGAAGGATTCTTAGCCCAGACATCAGCCGCCGTCAAAATGTCCAAAAAATGCATTGTGTCCCGAAGAAAAGAGGGAATAGATTTCAACAGAGGGCGCAAAAAGGAGTCTAACAGCATAGAAAGAGGCTCTAAAACAGATCCCCTCGTTGAGACTATAGGTCTCCCCGGGGGTGTCTTAAATTCTTGTGTATTTTAGGAAGCAAGTAAAAAACTGGCACAGACGGTGACTTAACATTCAAAAATGACATTTCTTTCTTAGAGATAAGATGTTTCTCTAAAGCCTGAGAAGTCAACTCCCGTATCTCTATTTGCAATACTGCAGTGGGGTCCTCTTCCAATTTACAGTACACTGCCAAATCCGACAGTTGACGGTGAGCTTCCTCCAAATAATCATGCCTATTCATCACCACAATTGCTCCCCCCTTATCCGCCCGTTTAATGATAATATCCAATCGAGCAGTCAAACTTGCCAGAGCAATTTTTTCCGGAAATGTTAACACATTCTTAAATTTACGCGTGGAGGAACCCGCTAATCTATCTATATCACGCAACACCAGATCTCGAAAAGCAATCAAATTAGGATGCAGAGGACTAGGAGGAGTCCACGTAGACTTAAAGGGAAGAGGTACCCGCTGCAGAAAAGGGTTAGGGGATGCTGTATTCTCCATGCGCACCACACGCTCATCAACACAACCAAAAAAATGTTTCAAATGCAATTTACGCATAAACTTTTTAAGGTCAATCCTAAACTGGAAAGAGTCAAAGGCAATCCGTGGAACAAAGGAAAAACCTTTTGATAATAAGTTAGATTCCTCATCAGTTAAAACCACATCAGAAATGTTAACAACCAGGGAGGAACTCACAGCACTCTTATCAATCAACAAACTTTTTTCTTTTCTTTCTTCTGGCGGCCTTCTTCTAAAAAACCTTCCTTAGAAGATTTAGAGCTGACCGACTCCTCTGAGGACTGTCAAACCAGATCTTCTTCTGAACCCGTTGAGTCCTCTGACGATTCGGATTGCGCCAAGGATAAACGTACCCTGTAGTAAAATCATCATAGTCCCGCTTGAGCTTCTTGAGTTTAGTTTTCATTACCTCCGCACGCAACTGTTCAAGTTGTTTTGATGCATCAGATAAATGTTGACGATGCTCATCAGCTGATTCCGAAGATCGCAAGCTCTCTAACTGTTTGTCAATAACCGAATCCAATTCCGCCATCTGATTTTTCAGCCGGTCCACAGTCAGGACCATCAGGTCAAGAGAACATTTATTCAAGACCTTGTCTCAATCATCCAGAAAGGCCCCATCAGAAGCAAAAAGACGGGGCTCCTTATAAACACGGAGCCCCCGTGGAATATGCTTCCGTTTAATATACTCTACAAGAGAAGCGCGATGTAGTTCCAACCTGGTCTTCCTTTTCTGAAGGATTAATAAAGAATTCCAATTGACATCATCCACAGGCTCAGACAAATTCTGCTCTGAAAACGGAGTGATCTCCGCTGCAATTTTCCCTATATGTATCTCTGAAATACTCAGAGTGTCTACCCAAGTATTAGAGCCTTCCATTAGTAAACAGACAAACAACACTAGGCCCAACCGGAGTTTAGCTATGATATTCCAAAATAACAAAAACAACTCCACAAATTAACCTCTTTGTAGTATTGGTAACTATGCACTAATAAAAGCTTTTTGTACCACGACAGTAACAACGGGGAGCACAAACCTCAGAATTATCCCCAGATGGTCATTGAAAACTTCAAAACCGGAAACCCGGATTTCAGTAATCTAAACAGGGGGAATTTTACATCAACGGTCTGTGACCAACCCCTCCGACCGTCCAATAGTACAAAAAGACATAAATTTCACAAAATACTGATGGGAAAGACAAAGTTGTTTTAACAAATGAACTACTTTAAAACTTCATAACCATAGTATCATTAAACACAATAAAACAACTCAACAGGGGACTCGCTGCTATAAACATATAACATTCAAAACATCTATGTTTCACTATTATTTAACAGGTCATAGCAAACAGAGAACCCTATAGAACAACAAAACCCATCAGCAACACATAATAAGCCTCAGCTCCAAGATGATCATCGAAATATTAGCCCCGACGCCACAGTCAGACGTCTCTCCTAGCGTTTCGCAGACGCTGCTTCAGGGGGGTATACTATAAAACAAATAAAACAAAAAACATGCTAAATAAACCTACTACAAAACTATATACACTCCTACATCAGAACAAAACAGAGCCTGAGATTCTCACCTGGCCCACGCTATAGCCACCGACTCATTCATCCAGCTCAAGAGACACTCACTCCCACCCACTAACCGCAGGCAAGATATCCAAAAATCGGCGTCTGACGTCACACCTTCGTCACTACCGGAAAACACCCAACCTCCCATCCAACACAACCTTCATATACAAGCCTGCCAATCAATGTTAAGGTTCAGCCCACCCGGGGTCACAGTGTGGAGCAAAAATATCCATCGCTGCTCACGGCGAATCAAAAACTGCTCACGGGACAGATCCCCAGAACCCTGGGACACCTGCTCAATCCCAAAGCATTTTAAATCCTCGAAAACATGCCCCAACTCCAAACAATGGCCAACTAATGGCGCTTCCCGTCTCCTACACCGCAACCTACTGCGGTGTTCCCCAAGCCGTATATACAGAGGACGGATCGTCTTACCGACATATAATAGATGGCAAGGGCAAAAAATGCCATACACTATGCATGCTGATTTGCAAGAGGTAGAGGAACGCAAAAGAAATTCTCTCCCAGCATACTCAAAACGATCGGTCTCCCAACAAACAGCACAGCAGGTACAATCACCACAACGGACGTGCCGGCCCCGATGTTCAGACCGTACAGCGGTCGGTAACCTGGACGGACTCCAGATCTCTTTAAAATTCCGATCGCGTTGCCAGACACACCGGAGGCTTTTACCAGCAAGTCCGGGCAGGGTTTGTAACACATTCTCATGCCGATGTAAAATTCGCTGAATGCACATACTCAAAGGGGAATACCTAGAGATAAAATTCACACATTCCTCCTTATACAACGATTTCTCCTTAGGGGCCAACAACCACCCCCGATCATTATAAAGCGCACGCTTATACGCTTTTTCCACCACCTCCGCAGGGTAGCCTCTATCTACAATCTCCCTCTTCAAGGAACGTGCCTGAATCTTAAAATCTTCCCTAGATGAACAATTGCGCCGATAGCGCAAAAACTGCGAAAAGGGCAACCCCTTAATCAATCCCTTAGGGTGAGCACTAGAGAAATGTAGGAAAGTGTTCCGATCAGTAGACTTCTTATGCACCGTGGTGCCCCAACCGTCTTCCTGTCTTTTAATACAAACGTCCAAAAATACAATAGAATATGCATCAAAAGTGATCGTAAACTGTATACAGGGGTCCAATCCATTCAACCAGTTATAGAACTTATACAAAGACTCCACCGTGCCCTCCCAAAGCATAAAAATCATCTATAAAGCGCCACCAGACTTTAATCTGAGATGAAAAAGGCGAATCCTCCAACCAGCGTTTTTCATAAAACCCCATAAAAAGATTGGCTACAGAGGGGGCAAAAGATGCACCCATGGCCACACCCATCTTCTGTTGAAATATTTCCTCATTAAATTGGAAATAATTCCTACTTAAAGCCATCCTAGCGCATTGCAACAAGAACTCCAACTGCTCATTCTCAACATCACCCCGCTGTCGGAGCCCTAAGTTAATCGCTTCCAATGCCGCTTCTTGGGGAATGCTTGTATACAGAGCTTTCACGTCAAACGTGACTAAAAGTATAGAAGGATTCTTAGCCCAGACATCAGCTGCCATCAAAATGTCCAAAAAATGCATTGTGTCCCGAAGAAAAGAGGGAATAGATTTCAACAGAGTGCGCAAAAAGGAGTCTAACAGCATAGAAAGAGGCTCTAAAACAGATCCCCTCGTTGAGACTATAGGTCTCCCCGGGGGTGTCTTAAATTCTTGTGTATTTTAGGAAGCAAGTAAAAAACTGGCACAGACGGTGACTTAACATTCAAAAATGACATTTCTTTCTTAGAGATAAGATGTTTCTCTAAAGCCTGAGAAGTCAACTCCCGTATCTCTATTTGCAATACTGCAGTGGGGTCCTCTTCCAATTTACAGTACACTGCCGAATCCGACAGTTGACGGTGAGCTTCCTCCAAATAATCATGCCTATTCATCACCACAATTGCTCCCCCCTTATCCGCCCATTTAATGATAATATCCAATCGAGCAGTCAAACTTGCCAGAGCAAGTTTTTCCGGAAATGTTAACACATTCTTAAATTTACGCGTGGAGGAGCCCTCTAATCTATCTATATCACGCAACACCAGATCTCGAAAAGCAATCAAATTAGGATGCAGAGGACTAGGAGGAGTCCACGTAGACTTAAAGGTAAGAGGAACCCGCTGCAGAAAAGGGTTAGGGGATGCTGTATTCTCCATGCGCACCACACGCTCATCAACACAACCAAAAAAATGTTTCAAATGCAATTTACGCATAAACTTTTCAAGGTCAATCCTAAACTGGAAAGAGTCAAAGGCAATCCGTGGAACAAAGGAAAAACCTTTTGATAATAAGTTAGATTCCTCATCAGTTAAAACCACATCAGAAATGTTAACAACCAGGGAGGAACTCACAGCACTCTTATCAATCAACAAACTTTTTTCTTTTCTTTCTTCTGGCGGCCTTCTTCTAAAAAACCTTCCTTAGAAGATTTAGAGCTGACCGACTCCTCCGAGGAACTGTCAAACCAGATCTTCTTCTGAACCCGTTGAGTCCTCTGACGATTCGGATTGCACCAAGGATAAACGTACCCTGTAGTAAAATCATCATAGCGGGTTCCTCTTTCCTTTAAGTCTACGTGGACTCCTCCTAGTCCTCTGCATCCTAATTTGATTGCTTTTCGAGATCTGGTGTTGTGTGATATTGATAGATTAGAGGGTTCCTCCACGCGTAAATTTAAGAATGTGTTAACATTTCCGGAAAAAATTGCTCTGGCAAGTTTGACTACTCGATTGGATATTATCATTAAACGGGCGGATAAGGGGGGAGCAATTGTGGTGATGAATAGGCATGATTATTTGGAGGAAGCTCACCGTCAACTGTCGGATTCGGCAGTGTACTGTAAATTGGAAGAGGACCCCACTGCAGTATTGCAAATAGAGATACGGGAGTTGACTTCTCAGGCTTTAGAGAAACATCTTATCTCTAAGAAAGAAATGTCATTTTTGAATGTTAAGTCACCGTCTGTGCCAGTTTTTTACTTGCTTCCTAAAATACACAAGAATTTAAGACACCCCCCGGGGAGACCTATAGTCTCAACGAGGGGATCTGTTTTAGAGCCTCTTTCTATGCTGTTAGACTCCTTTTTGCGCCCTCTGTTGAAATCTATTCCCTCTTTTCTTCGGGACACAATGCATTTTTTGGACATTTTGATGGCGGCTGATGTCTGGGCTAAGAATCCTTCTATACTTTTAGTCACGTTTGTCGTGAAAGCTCTGTATACGAGCATTCCCCAAGAAGCGGCGTTGGAAGCGATTAACTTAGGGCTCCGACAGCGGGGTGATGTTGAGAATGAGCAGTTGGAGTTCTTGTTGCAATGCGCTAGGATGGCTTTAAGTAGGAATTATTTCCAATTTAATGAGGAAATATTTCAACAGAAGATGGGTGTGGCCATGGGTGCATATTTTGCCCCCTCTGTAGCCAATCTTTTTATGGGGTTTTATGAAAAACGCTGGTTGGAGGATTCGCCTTTTTCATCTCAGATTAAAGTCTGGTGGCGCTTTATAGATGATATTTTTATGCTTTGGGAGGGCACGGTGGAGTCTTTGTATAAGTTCTATAACTGGTTGAATGGATTGGACCCCTGTATACAGTTTACGATCACTTTTGATGCATATTCTATTGTATTTTTGGACGTTTGTATTAAAAGACAGGAAGACGGTTGGGGCACCACGGTGCATAAGAAGTCTACTGATCGTAACACTTTCCTACATTTCTCTAGTGCTCACCCTAAGGGATTGATTAAGGGGTTGCCCTTTTCGCAGTTTTTGCGCTATCGGCGCAATTGTTCATCTAGGGAGGATTTTAAGATTCAGGCACGTTCCTTGAAGAGGGAGTTTGTAGATAGAGGCTACCCTGCGGAGGTGGTGGAAAAAGCGTATAAGCGTGCGCTTTATAATGATCGGGGGTGGTTGTTGGCCCCTAAGGAGAAATCGTTGTATAAGGAGGAATGTGTGAATTTTATCTCTAGGTATTCCCCTTTGAGTATGTGCATTCAGCGAATTTTACATCGGCATGAGAATGTGTTACAAACCCTGCCCGGAGTTGCTGGTAAAAGCCTCCGGTGTGTCTGGCAACACGATCGGAATTTTAAAGAGATCTTGAGTCCGTCCAGGTTACCGACCGCTGTACGGTCTGAACATCGGGGCCGGCACGTCCGTTGCGGTGATTGTACCTGCTGCGCTGTTTGTTGGGAGACCGATCGTTTTGAGTATGCTGGGAGAGAATTTCTTTTGCGTTCCTCTACCTCTTGCAAATCAGCATACATAGTGTATGGCATTTTTTGCCCTTGCCATCTATTATATGTCGGTAAGACGATCCGTCCTCTGTATATACGGCTTGGGGAACACCGCAGTAGGTTGCGGTGTAGGAGACGGGAAGCGCCATTAGTTGGCCATTGTTTGGAGTTGGGGCATGTTTTCGAGGATTTAAAATGCTTTGGGATTGAGCAGGTGTCCCAGGGTTCTGGGGATCTGTCCCGTGAGCAGTTTTTGATTCGCCGTGAGCAGCGATGGATATTTTTGCTCCACACTGTGACCCCGGGTGGGCTGAAACTTAGCATTGATTGGCAGGCTTGTATATGAAGGTTGTGTTGGATGGGAGGTTGGGTGTTTTCCGGTAGTGACGAAGATGTGACGTCAGACGCCGATTTTTGGATATCTTGGCTGCGGTTAGTGGGTGGGAGTGAGTGTCTCTTGAGCTGGATGAATGAGTCGGTGGCTATAGCGTGGGCCAGGTGAGAATCTCAGGCTCTGTTTTGTTCTGATGTAGGAGTGTATATAGTTTTGTAGTAGGTTTATTTAGCACGTTTTTTGTTTTATTTGTTTTATAGTATACCCCTCTGAAGCAGCGTCTGCGAAACGCTAGGAGAGACGTCTGACTGTGACGTCGGGGCTAATATGGCGATGATCATCTTGGAGCTGAGGCTTATTATGTGTTGCTGATGGGTTATGTTGTTCTATAGGGTTCTCTGTTTGCTATGACCTGTTAAATAATAGTGAAACATAGATGTGTTGAATGTTATATGTTTATAGCAGCGAGTCCCCTGTTGAGTTGTTTTATTGTGTTTAATGATACTATGGTTATGAAGTTTTAAAGTAGTTCATTTGTTAAAACAACTTTGTCTTTCCCATCAGTATTTTGTGAAATTTATTTCTTTTTGTACTATTGGACAGTCGGAGGGGTTGGTCACAGACCGTTGATGTAAAATTCCCCCTGTTTAGATTACTGAAATCCGGGTTTCCGGTTTTGAAGTTTTCAATGACCATCTGGATATAATTCTGAGGTCTGTGCTCCCCGTTGTTACTGTCGTGGTACAAAAAGCTTTTATTAGTGCATAGTTACCAATACTACAAAGAGGTTAATTTGTGGAGTTGTTTTTGTTATTTTGGAATATCATAGCTAAACTCCGGTTGGGCCTAGTGTTGTTTGTTTAATTTTCTCAAGCCTCACTTAAATACTTTAACTGGTCACTTTTGTCTCTTCCAGTACTTCTTTTACTCTACTCCTCTCTATCCCAAAGAACCTGAGTTTAGGGCTCTTGTCCCACAGTTCCTCAGTCCTGGGTGGATATATACTCCTTACTTGGGTACCTTTGTGGATTGTTTCCTGTTTTTCTGATTCCTTCTCCTTTGTTGGCTGGGGTTTATGTTGTGAATTGCAATCTTCCCTGTTCTGCTCCTCTGAATCCTGGAGGGACACTTCTTCAGGCTAAGCAACCACCCCCTCCCCCCCCTCCCCCACCCCCGGCCCTTTGGCAGTGGCTCCAAATCTCTTTTATTCTCTCTTCTGGTCATGGTGGCTGGCACAGTTTCTCCTTAAGCTGGGTGAATATCTCTGTTTGGGCGTCAGAGGCACCTGCCCTTCGTGTGCCCACTATTAGTGCATGGTGCAATGGCTAGGGGTCAAAAACTAGAGCCCACTATTTTCTTTCCCTTTTCACATTGAATTTCTATCCACAAAGATTCCATAGTGCATTTTGTTTACTGCAGAATTTGTATTCTATTTGACTCAATGTCCTTTTAATATATAGCACCATCCTTCCACCAATTTGATCTACTCTATCATTGTGATATAATTTGTACCCTGGTATCACAGTGTCCCATCGGTTATCCTCCTTCCACCAGGTCTCCGAAATATCTCTTATACTTATCTCTTTATTCAGTGCTTATATTCTAACTCTCCCATCTTATTTTTTAGGCTCCTAGCATTTGTATAGAGACATTTCAAGTAATGTTTTTGGTTTGAATTCCCAACCTACTAAACAGTTGACAGAGATAATTTGCAGTCTTTCAAATCTTTCTGCTCTTTTTTTTAAATGCACTTGGGCTACTTTACCCTTTATTGCAATCTCTGTTTGAGGATGTCCTGACTTCCCAGTTTTGATAATATCCTTCAAAGATTTTTTCGAAGGTGTGAATAAACAGGTAGATAATGGTGAGCCTTTTGATGTGGAGCCCTTTTCTAATTTGGATGTCCCACTGTGTATCTAGTCGGAATCAAATGCACAGAGGTAGATGGGATTCTGATCTCCGGGGCACATCTAGCCCCTGCGGGATCAGAATCCCATCCAGGCCTGTAAGTGCAGGCCGGTACCCGATTCCGTTCAGCCTGCACGTACAGGCCTCTGCCCGGCTAACTCATCCACCCATCAATTCTTTCATTCCCCGTAGCCCGACCCCCGACCTGACCACTCATGGCCAGGGTCAGGCTATGGGGAATCTCCTGCACCCCCTCCTACCTTTGCCGCTGCCCCGGCCTGCCATCCCCCGATATCTAGGAGAACGTTTTCCACCCCAGAGGTGGAATAAGTTCCCCATCTAGTCTGCCAGCCCAGGATGTACAGGGCCCACATCAAAATCATCCCTGTATGTCTGGGGCCGCAGACCACCCACTGCCCACCCTAACCTTTCCTCCTCACCGCCTCCTTCCCACTCCCATCTAGCTTCCCCATATAATCTCCCTGTTCGTACGGGGAGGCTTAGTCAGGGATGGGAAGGGGGATGTCCATCCTCGCTATTCATGTTATAGAATAGACCCCATAGTGTATCTGGATTTTCAGAAAGCCTTTGACAAAGTCCCTCATGAAAGGGATATTAAAAAGTCATGGGAAAGGAAGCAGTGTACTATTGTGGATTAGGAAATGGTTAAAAGATAGAAAACAAAGAGTAGTGCTAAATGGCTAATTTTCTCAATAGAAAAAGATAAATAATGGAGTACCCCAGGGATCTGTGATGAGACTGCAACTTTTTAACATATTTATAAATGACCTGGAAATGGGAATAATGAGAGAGGTGATCAAATTCTGGAGATGACACAAAATTATTCAAAGTTGTTAAAACACAAGATGGTTTTGAAAAATTGCAAGAGGACCTTGAAAAATTGGGAGAGTGGGCGTCCAAATGGCAAATGAAATTTAAGGTGGACAAGTGCAAAGTTGTGCACTTAGGTAAGAACAACCCAAATAACGGTTACGCAGTGCAAGATTCCACATTAGGAATCACCACTCAGGAAAAGGATCTGTGCATCATTGTAGATAGTATGTTGAAACCGTCTGCCCAGTGTGCCCTTCCATCTGCGCCCTTCTCTTCTACTGGCAACTCCAGACTACGATCCTCCCACCTTGCTGCTCCTGTATGTCAGGCTTCATCTCTGGCCCTTTTCAAATCCAGGCTGAAATCTCCCCTCTTTAATACCGATTTTGGATCCTGATCCACTTGGTCTCCTATGTGCTTCCTTGCCACTCCCCTAGATTGTCCTTGTTCTCAGCTGTTGTATTGTCTGTCTTGACTAGATTGTAAGTTCTGATGGGCAGGGGCCTTCTTTTACATGTGTCTGTACAGCGCTGCATATGCCTTGTAGCACATACAAATGATAAGTAATAGAAGCAGTGTGCAGCCGCAGCCAAGAAAGAAAATAGAATGCTATGAATCGTAAGGAAAGAAATAGAAAATAAAACCAAGGATATTACAATGCCTCTGTATCGCTTCATGGTACAACTGCAACTTGAATATTGTATGCAGTTCTGGTCGCCATATCTTAAAAAGGGTATAGCAAAACTGGAAAAGGCTTAAACGGTTAGGGCTCTTCCACTTGGAAAAGAGACGGCTGAGGGGAGTTATGATAGAAGTCCATAAAATAATGAATGGAGTGGTACGGGTAAATGTAGATAAGTTGTTTAGTCCTTTGAAAAGTAGAAAGACTAGGGGACACACAATGAAACTACAATGTGGCCTATTTAAGATTAATCGGAGAAAATATTATTTCACTCAGTATGTAATCAAACTCTGGAATTCATTACTGGAGGATGTAGTAAAAACTGTTAGTGTAGCTGGTTTGGATGAGTTCTTGGAGGAAAAGTCCAAAAATCATTATTAAAGAGTATTGGTGAAATCCACTGCTTACCTCTGGAACAAGCAGCACGGAACATGTATACCTTTGGGAACTCAACAGGTAATTGAGACCTGGAAAGACCAGTGCTGGAAACAGAATACTTCGCTCCAAATCATGAACTCTTGAACTATTGTCAACTTTTCCCATGTTCTAGTTTAAAAACTATTCTATCTTCTTTTTTTAAACATGAGGCCCAGAAGCCTGGTTCTATCCTGCTTAATGTGGAGCCCATATTTTTGGAATAGTTTCCCCCTTGCCCAGAATATAGCGCAGTTCGCAACAAATTTAAATCCTTCCTTCTTGTACCATCATCTCATCCTTGCATTGAGACTCCAGAGCTCTACCTGGCTCTTGAGTCCTATGCATGGAACAAGGAGAATTTCTGAGAATGCTACCCTGGAGATCCTTGATTTCAACTTTCTACTTAAAAGCCTAAACTTGATTTCCAGAGCCTCTCTCCTACATTTTCCTATGTTATTAGTTCCACATGTATCAGGACAGCTAACCTTTGCCCAATACTGTCTAAAATCTTATCTAGGTGATGCATGAGGTCTTCCACCTTTTTACCAAGTAGGCGAGTGACCAAGTTATCCTCATACTCCAAGTCTACCCAGCTATCTAAATGCCTAATGATTCAATCACCAACTAAATTGCCATCCTAACCCTTCCGTTCTGGGAAGAAGTCCCTAGAGACACGTCCTCCTTATCCATACATTTCCACCTACCCCCTGACATCATGATCCCCTCCCCGGCACCTGAATATAAGAACATAAGAGATGCCATACTGGGTCAAGCCTAGTATCCTGTTTCCAATAGTGGCCAATCCAGGTTACAAGCAGGTTCCCAGAAAGGTGCATAAATTCCACAATGCTTATGCCGGGGTAAGTAATGGATTTCTCTGGTCCTCTTTAATAACGGCTTTATGGACTTTTCATCCAGGAACTTGCCCAAACCTTTTTAAACCCAGCTGGACTAACAGCTTTTATTACATCCTCTGGTAACAAATTTCCAGTTTGATTACACGTTGAGTAAAAAAAATATTTTCTCCTATTAGTCCTAAATGGGCTACATTGTAGCTTCATTGAGTGTCCCGTAGTCTTTCTTTTTGAAGGAGTAAACAACCAATCTGCATTTACCCATTCCACTCCATTTATTAATTTATAGACCTCTATCATATCTCCCCTCAACTATCTCTTTTCAAGTTGAAGCGCCCTAACCTTTTAAGCCTCTTCTCATAGGGGTATCCTTCCATCCCCTTTACCATTTTGGTGGCTCTTCTCTGTACCTTTTCTAATTCTGCTATATCTTTTTTAAGATACAGCGACCAGAATTGCACACAATATTCAAGGTGCGGTTGCACCATGAAACGATACAGAGGCCTTATAGTATCCTTGGTCTTGTTCTCCATTACTTTCCCTATGATTCCTAGCATTCTATTTGCCGGCACTGTACATTGAGCAGAGGGTTTCAACTTATTATCCATGATGATGCTTAAATCCTTTTCCTTGGTGGTGGTTCCTAATGCGAAACCTTACATCGTGTAATCCATAGTTTGGGTTATTCTTCCCTTAGTGTATAACTTTTCACTTGTCCACATTAAATTTCATCTGCCATTTGGATTCCCCATCTCCCACTTTTTCAAGGTCCTCTTCCAATTTTTTCACAATCCTCTTATGTTTTATCAACTTTGAATGATTTTGTGTCATCTGCAAATTTGATCACCTCATTCATTATTCCCATTTCCAGGTCATATATGAAGATGTTGAAAAGCAGCGGGCCCAGCATTGATCCCAGAAGTACTTAGATCTTCTCCAATAACTATATGGTAGCAGGAGCAAGCCTCACTAGATCCTGCTCCATTAAATGCCTTGCTGCACAGTGTTGCCAATTTACCCTGTTTTTCTTATGATTCTGATTTCGTATAGAAGAGACTTCCTACTGAATCATCTCTGTGAGTAAACAAAAAGATGCACTGTGTATTGGATAAAATGCGCCCAGCAGAAATGTATACAGCTGGGGTAGGCAAATAAATTAAATCAAGAGCAGATATGCTAACTTATTTATATAGTATTAGTATGGCATCTCAACACTGATTAGATTACTTTCAATCTTTTATTTCTTGTCTGTCAAATTGAATGGTGCTGTGTGCTTTGTAGAACTGGGAATGGTAAATCTTCAGAAGTCTTACATTTTATAATGAGTCTGTGATTCGAATATAATATTTAATAACAAGCAATGTTGTATCCTGTTTCTAGGTCCATGGGGAAGATGTATGGGCGAGGAATGTGGTCCAGGTGGCATCCAAACAAGGGCGGTCTGGTGTTCCCATATAGAAGGATGGACAACGCTGCCCACGAACTGCAAACAGACAGAACGACCTGACAACCAGCAGAACTGCTTCAAAGTTTGTGATTGGCACAAAGAATTGTATGACTGGCAGCTGGACAGTTGGAGCCAGTGCCAACCTGTCCTGTCAAGGACCCTGGAAAAACCTTTTGAGTGCACCAAAGGGGAGGAAGGGATTCAGACTAGAGATGTAACTTGTCTTCAGAAATCAAGTGGAACTTCAGCTGAGGATGCGATTTGTGAATACTTTGAGCCTAAGCCCCGTCTGGAGCAGGCCTGTCTCATCCCTTGCCCTCAGGATTGTACTGTATCAGAATTTACTCCCTGGTCTGAATGCTCCAAGACCTGCGGCAATGGGCTGCAGCATCGAACTCGTCATATAGTAGCTGCGGCTCAATTTGGTGGTTCTGCTTGTCCTAATCTAACTGAATTTCAGGTGTGCCAGTCTAACCCCTGTGAAATGGAAGAAGCCATGCACAGCTTAAATGTGGGCCCATGGAGTGCGTGCTCAGTGCCACATTCTAGGCAGATAAGACAAGCAAAGAAACGAGGGAGGAATAAAGAGAGAGAGAGAGACCGAGAGAAACTGGTAAAGGACCCTGAAACACATGAGCTTATTAAAAAAAAGAGAAACCGAAACAGACAAAACAGGCAAGAGAATAAATACTGGGACATACAAATTGGGTATCAAACAAGGCAAGTTACATGCATTCATAAAAATGGAAACCCTGCTGCCTTAAGGTAAGCATCTGCCTTTGTCCGTGTGTTTGAATATTCTGGCATAATAGATATGATTCCCCAGCATAATATTTTTAAATAAACATGGTTTCTTGTTTAATAAGCTTTTGAAAACAGTTCTTGACTTCAATCTGTGCCAGTTTTATTTATTGTTCTATTATGTTTAAAATACAGTTCAAGTCAAATATGTCAAAACTTAATCTAAACTACAATGCATGCAATAATAGAATGTAGGAACTGTCAAAAGCACTTTAAGAGCAAGGCTATTCAGGGTATATAGATGGGTTACCAAAACTAAACAAGTAACTAATATAGCCTCCCAAGTCTGATTTTTTGCTACTCATTAAGGTTTTCTTGATACCTTGATTTAAAAAATGACTGATGCATTATCTCCAAAATGTAAATTTATTATAGACGAAGAAAATGGAAGTCATTTCTGCGTGCCTATGGCCCCTTATAAAACACCAACCAGCATAAAAGTACACCCTTTGGCACAATGGTGCGTACCTTGCTGGAAGGCGTGCACATGGGTGGAGTTTGGGTGAACGCACAAGTGAGACATAGGTATTTCTGTGTCTTTATGAGATTGCACCTAAATAGGCAGCTACTTTCATGTAAAAGTACCTTAGTATGATTAAGAAAATAGAACTTACGATTGTACATAGAACTATGATCATCAATAAATTATTCCATTTTGGACTTTCGATACAATATTACTTTAACACTATTGCACAGTAATGCACAGATGAAAATTGAAGTTCATTGTGGTAAAGAGAAATCTTTTGATATAAATGGGTGAGTTGTGACTGATATTTTTGAGTATTATAGTATACATAAAGCAAGATTTTTATCATGAACAGTAATAATTTTCACTGTAATCTACTGAAGTCCAGTCTTATCAATTTTATTGATTCCAAAACGTATCCTGTGTCTTGACAATCTGTGCATGTGAATCCGGTTGGGCAAAGGAAACCGCTTGGTGAAATGCTGTCAGTTAACAAACGTGAACTTAATTTGCAAAAAAGAAGGTGGACCTTTTAATTTTGGTGCAAAACGGAACATTTAGTTGATTTCTTACTTCAGCAAAGGACAGCGAGAAGATTCCAAAACAGAGCTAATGTTCTGTTAACAGTTCCGTGATTAAATTGGGATCCAGATGCACAAATTAGACTGTCTCAAAACTGGAATAAGTCACATCATTTTAAATATAGTTTACCATTGCCCAATTACGATTAGATTTGTAAAATGTGCCAATTTTTAACTCAGATTCAGGAGAATGCAGGTTCTATAAGAAAAGCAAGAACACTTATATCTCATTTCATTTAAAGGAAAACATCAATTTTTGGGGATCTACTGTAGATATAGTTGTGACAAAGATAACAAGAATGGTTTTAATTTACCAAATGGACCCAGATAAAATACTTTGATCCAATCCAGAGGAAAGTTAATCTGCCATAGAATTCCTTTTTCTGTGATGAATTCTATTTTCTGGCCAAAAATCCATGACGGATGTTTTGTTAGAACTCTGATGTTGGTATTTATCATTGCCCAAATAGCACATTTTTTCTTTGCTTATCCACCCTCATCACCAGCAATCCCTTGGGTGTCTGTTCCAAGTGATTGTTCTGTGAATTGCATGGGGAGGCAGAAGATCCTGAAATACCAGGAAATGAAGTCAGAGACCAAGAAAATGTGACAGAAAGATACAGAAATATTTCCCATCTTATTGGGAGCCACAGGCTTGATAAAGAGAAACTTCCAAGCACATCTTGACAAACTACCGATATATGCTACATCTTATGAACTCCAGAAGGAATCACTGTGGCACGATGCAAATACTATGCTGAGCATTAGCAGTAAATTTGAGAGACGAGATCATACTCCATATACATTGCCTTAGAACTGAGGTTCATTACGGTCATGGTATGTGCAAAACTAATCCATCTGCAGAAATTGCCCCTGAATGAAAAACAGACAGATGACGGAGTGGTTGCATCCATGTCAGACCTTGCCTTTTGCTGGCCCATATCTGTGAAGCTGATCTGCTCGTGAAGCATTCAGACTCCCTTTTCATACAGTATACATTGCTTCATTTCAGTTTCAACCGATTTGTTCCTACCTTTTCCACTATGAATATTATTCCCAGCAAAGATGGAATCTAATTTTTTTGAAATTCAGATATTTCTCTCATAACAGCCGCACACTTGACCTCTTTCCCCAATACACATATTTTACCTTCCCTCTTCACTCTTCCTCAGCAGAACAGATAGCTAAGGAAAAAAAGCAGTAATTCCCAAAGCTGTTATCTAACCTAGATATAGCTTCTCCTAAAATCAATACACTCTCTAAAGGGCTGTAAAAGTACACATGTAAAGGGTAATTCGCTAACAAACTGCATAAATGTTGGTATTGTGGAGGGGAATTTTAGAAGAGGCATCCAAGTGCAATCTGGGACATCTAAGCCTGACTATGTGAAAAAAAAGCAGGCACGTTCATGTGCAGACATGATTTCATAAACGTGGACATGCTCGATATGGACATCTGTGGGGGTGTCTACAGAGACATCCCCAGAATACTATTTCAGAACCTAGACATCTACGAATAGCCTAATGATTAGAGTAATGGTTAAGAACAGGGAAACCAGGGTTCGGATCCCACTGCTGCTATCACTGAAATTGTACTGAGCACTGGGGATGATGGAGTGGTTTCTTCTCTATGCCCTCTGGATGTTTTTCAGCCAAAACAAGCACTGTTCATGCCTTGAGCAGGTCTAAACCTGGACAGGACTGTAGGCTTTTCTGAGATCAGGTGGGATGTCCGAGTTCCCGGGAATGACCCAGCCATGCCTTCACCACATCTTCGTTCACACTTAGGCATCCTTATGCTGGGGATATCCATGGACCTGGCTTCTAAAATGGCTTTAGAGACATCTCTGTGGCCATTTTCAGACAACCAAAGCGTTGATATGGCTTCCAAAATGACCTCCCAATTCATTCATGTGCTTGAGTGCCCATATAGATGCGCAAAAGACCTCTTATAAAATATTAACCAGCATAGAGGTGCACATGCTGTTTGCATGCTGTGTACTTTGCCAATAGGCGTGCACACAGTAGGAGAATGAGCAGAACACAGAAGTACCTGAATATAGGGCCATACCAGGTCATAATTATGCCCTGTGCGACTTGCGAATCTGACACACCCGCCCCCTCATTCTCCCCATCTTACCCAATCCTCCATGTCCAGCCGGCTGCTTGCTCTTGCTCTGCTGCCTCCACTTTTTGTTTTCTTGGCGGTGGTGGTGCCAGCAGCAGCAGAGCAGACCTGACTTCAAATTTAAAAAGAGGCAAACCTTACCCGACAGCCCTTCCTCGTTTTCACTAACAAAGATCTTAAAAAGAATCGGACCAAGGACAGATCCCTGGGGCACACCACTGATAACATCCTTCTCCTAATGGAGTGAGCTCCATTTACCTGCATCCTTTGTCGCCTCTCACCCAACCAGTTTCTAACCCAGTCAGTGGTTTGGGGTCCATCCCTAGGGTGCTCAGTTTGTTTATAAGTCGCCTGTGAGGAACGGTGTCAAAGGCTTTACTAAAATCTAAATACACCACATCTAGGGCTCTCCCTCGGTCCAACTCCCTGGTCACCCAGTCAAAGAAATCAATCAGATTTGTCTGACAAGTCCTTTCTCTGGTAAACCCATGCTGCCTTAGATCTGCAATCTAATGAACTCCAGAAACCTCACTGTTCTCTGTTTTAGCAGCTTTTCCAATAACTTATCACAGAGGTAAGACTAACCAGCTTGTAATTTCAACCTCATCCTTACTTCCACTTTTGTGTAAAGGAACCACATGTGTCTTTCTGTAGTCCTCCAGGACCACTCCCAACTCTAAATAAGCATTGAAAAGTTCAGTCAGTGGAGCCGGTAGAACTTCCCAAAGTTTCTTCAATATTCTCACATGTATCCCATCTGGTCCCATCACTTTGTCTACTCTTAGTTTAGCTAGTTCCTTAAGAAAACAGTCTTCTGAAATCGTTCACGATCCCTGTCACTTCTGTTCTTATTTGTGGGTGTTTTCAGAGGTTCTGCTCCTAGCCCTTCATCTGTGAACACAGAACAGAAATATTTGTTAAGCAATTTCTCTTTATCCTTATCAGCTTCTACATATTTCTCCCCTTCACCCTTGAGTCTGACAATTCCTCTTTTGCCTTTCCTCCTCTCATTAACATATGTGAAAAATATCTTATCCCCTCCATTTTATTACATTGGCTATTTCTTCTTCTTTTTGTATCTTTGCTTTCCTGGCTACTTTGCTAGCTTCTCTAAGTTTTTCCAAATATAGATGCTTGTCCTCCTCTCTCTGTGATCTCTTGTATTTCATGAAGGCCATCCTCTTTTTCTTCACCTCTTCAGCTACTTCTTTTGAGAACTATGGTGGCCTCCTTTTCTTTTTACACTTATTTGCCTTTCTAACAGAAAGGTTTGTTGCCCTTAAAATACCCCCTTTCAGTTTTGCCCATTGCTTTCCCCCATCCCCCAGCTGTTCCCATCCCGCTAACGACTTCTTGAACTATTGTCCCATCTTGGCAAAGTTACGTTTCCTAAAGTCTAAGACCCTCGCTTTTGAGTGGATTTTATCAGCCCTAGTCGTAATATTGAACCACACCATCTGGTGATCACTGGATACGAGATGATTGACCACTATGACATCAGAAAGACTTTCCCCATTGGTGTGCACCAAGTCCAGTATGGCCCCTTCATATGTGGCTTCCATTACCAGTTGCAGGAATAATTCTCCCTGTAGAGAATCTAGGATCTCCTTATTTCCAGATGGCACTGCAGCAGGGATGTTCCAGTCAACATCCAGCATATTGAAATCACCTATCAGTAGCACTTCTCCTTTCATGGCAATACTATGTGTGTCTGCTATTAAATCCGCCCACTTCTCCCTGTGAGGGAGATCTGTTTATTACACCAGTGCAAATGGATTTCCCTTTCTCTTTTTCTAGTTTAACCCACAGTGCCTCCTCGCTGCCTTTTAAGCCCTGTAATTCTATAGCTTTAATATTACTTTTTACGTATAGTGCCACTCCTCCATCCCTTCTTCCTACCCTGTCCTTCCTGAATAAAGTACAGCCTGGTATAATTACATCCCATTCATGGTTGTCCGTGAACCATGGCTCCGTAACCACCACTAAACCTAAGTCATCCTCTTCCATTAAATCCTCAACATCTGGGATTTTCTTTCCCATGCTATGGGCATTTATGCACACTACTTTCCAGATGTTGCCCCTTTTATCAATTTCTAAAGAGGTATTTAATGTTTCGCTTACCTAGGGACTATCATTTACCTGAGGGCTTTCTTTACCCATCTGCAATGAATCTAGGGCCCAATATTCAAAGGGCAGTTACACAGTTTACAGCCCTGTAAACCATTTAACTACCACTGAGAGGGATATTCAACTATTAGTGCTGCTGAATATATGTGCCCCGATGCTAACCACTTAGCATTGGGGTGTGTCAGGGACATTCCAGGGAGGAGCAGAGGTGGAGACGAGCGATAACTGGGCAGCAGCGATATTGCATGCTGTCAGGTTAGTGACCTGTGCCTAAAAGATACAGTGTATGATACAGCAAAAAGCAACTTTCTTCTGAGCCACACAGAGAACTAAATAACATGTTCAGATCGGCCTCAACCCCTGACGAAGGCAGTACCGAAATACGGCCATGTTTGGTAAGCGATTTGCGATTTCCCCTGGGGGTGACTAAACTGTGTTTGTTTCACACCTTGCTCTTTGTTGGTGTTTGGTTCCTCCTGCAAATGTGCTGTTTGCTTTCCTTTGGTTGGACCTTGGACCTAACTCTGAAGTTATCCACATTACGTCCCTGGCCTGAAAAATGCCTTCCACACAGTGGTAACAAATATGTGCTTGGGTCTTACAGCACATGCACCTATAGGTGAAGGGAGAACCAAAATGCAGGATGGTACACTCTGATGGCATCCAACCTCTAGAGCCCTTGGCTTTTCTTCTCTTAGATTCATAAAAATGACGATCTCAAGCAGTATACAGTTCCTGTGGTTCTACTGCGTGAGAGAAAGGGCTAAAAGAGCAGGAGTGTGAGATCGGCCTCTAATCTGTAGGACACACTCCTAGGGCTGGTCCAAGGGTTTCTGTTGCTCTAGGCAGGCCCAGTGCTAACCTCCTTGCAAGATGGCCCAGATCCTAGTCTCCAGCCCCCGGCATCCATTTTCTCACCTGGTGGATGGGGGAGACACCATGACCCTTTCTCCATTCTTCAAAGCAGCAACAGTCTTTTTTCCACTGCCTCAGCAGACTTTGAAGCACGCACATACATATGTGCACTCATGGACTTTCACACCTGCCCCCTCCAATAGGAAGTTGCATCAAAGGGGGCAGGAATGGCAGGGCATGAGTGCTCACAAGAGCATGATTGCTTCAAAGCCTGCCACAGAGCCAAAGTGGTTGCAGAAAGCCACTGCTTTAAAGAGTGGGAAGGGGTGGCAGCACTGCCCACAGAGGTCTGCCACCCTAGGTGGCCACCTAGTCCACTGGGTGGATGGGTCAGCCCTCCACACTACTAATTAGGGGGTTGTTCTCTGGAGCTACAGGGAAAGTACATGAAGAGAAGCACATAGGCTACCTGGAAGGCTAGATGTGAAAGGGGCAATGTGACTGCTCCATGAAGGGCCCATTTGTGAACCTAAGTCCTCTGTTGGCACGCACTCTGTCCCAGCACCCACACATGATCTCAAGAGAAGCTTTGCCATTCATTCACATGACTCGATGATGGGCCTTGCAATCCTCCAATCTCTCTTTCTCTCACTTCGTCTATGTGTGTAGATCAAGGACCTGAAGAAGCAGATTGTTACCAAGCCTTCACAAAAGCCTAAATCATTCTTTCATTGCCACATGTATAGATTAAACACTGTAATTCTTGGCCTTGCCTCTGCACCTGGCATCAAGTTGCTAAAGTGAAAGCACACTTCTTTTATAAGCTAGTCTATAAGACAATGCTCACACTTGCCACAACTAGCTACAGGTTTCAGCTACCTCTTCTAATAATTCTGTCCATTCTCAACACTATTCACAACACTTATCTCCCCTCTCTCTCTACGAGTTACTTCCTCTACCACACATACCTTCCAGTAAACCTATCCATACCACTCAACCCGACAGCACATATTGTCTGTAAGGCAGCCTCACATCATCAAAATTCATCCCCCTGTCACTTCTCATTCCTAGCCTCTATTTTTCCCATTTTCAAGCCCCTTCAGTAACCAAAGGAAATCTTTCCACTTTGTGCTCATCATACTGCTACCCTTATGTCCGTTTCCGTCTCTTGCATATATCCCTCCCACTAGAGTGATACCACTCATAGCCAACCAAAACATAGATAGCTAGTGATAGAATCAAGCCCTGTGTTGTGTCCCCCCATAATCATGCAGTCAACCTGCTTTTTCTTTTCCCAAGAACACAGTAGGAAGCTGCCAAACCTCCTCCAGTATCTCCAAACAATGTGGGTGCAGAACTGGCTTCTCTACCCCAAGCAGCTACTGAAGAATCAGAATCCTTTCAGGCCTCCACAGCTTTTCATTCCATCCCTTACAACCTCTTCACACTAGGCCTCCCCCTTATCACCCGTGGTAGAGGAGGATAAGAGTCAAGAGGTGGCCCTCCATTTGGAGGCCCTAGAGGTCGCTGACATCCACCTGCCACCATCAGCTGCCCTTTATGCAGTTACAGCACCTTCTTTTCTGGCAGCTGTGTAAGGAATTCTAACATCTATCTATCTATTTAGCACTTATAGAGCGCCATGCACGCAGCGCTGTACAGCTAACCTACAAGAGGCAGCCCACATACAAAAGAGAGTCCCTTCCCGTCAGAGTCATGCTCATCGGGGCTTACAATCTAATCAGAGTAATACAGAGCATAAGTCAGTTCAGTGCATCCCCCCAGGATCCAGTGCAGATGGAGTAGTGGCTTCTGAGCTGCAGTTGATCTGGCAGCAGATGAATGCCATAGACCAAAGGATCCAGAAAATTGACAAGAGGACAGAGAGGATGTTCCATGTCCATATTTATGGCGATGCTTGAGACCCTTGTCCTATTGACATCTTCCCTGGGGCATAGTGGCATCCTCTTCCTACCTTATTGTCAAGTTCTTAGACATACTGCCTCCTGAAACCTAACCTCCCCCCTCCATGGGATGGCCTAGCTCATTCTTTTCCCTACTCCTCTCCCACATAACATATTTGTTAAGTTTTAAAAAATAAAATTATCCGCTAGCTTTGCTTAAGTCTTCAGTCATGTCTTTTTACTTTTGGTATATGAGGCCCCATCCCTCAGCCTTGTTCCTATCCTGTCACTCTGGGAGAGAGGTCCCAAGACAGCAATGCAGATGAAGTTTATGAATGAGACATGATGCAACCGTAGTATTCTGTCTGTAAGCTTACACAGAAAGTCCCATTCCCCTGTGGGATAGCTCTCAGCAGAGGAGCACTTCTGGCTCTTTACCACAGACCAGCATAGAGGGAAGATGACACGGATGAAGCTTTCTGATGACTCTCTGCTGCACTGTTAAGTTGTCTTATGACCTTGGCCTCAGAAGGCACTACTGCTTATCCTTGAGTACTGCCTCTCCCCGTCCACTTAGTTAGTGGTGGCAGGTTTCTAACTTATAGGGCAGGAGTGTCAAACACCAGCCCAGGAGTTGCCACAAACTAGCCTGGCTTTCAGAATCTCTCTAATGAATATTCATTTTTTGCATACAATGAGTGCAATACATGCAAATACATCTTATGAATATTCATTAGGAACATCCTGAGAACCTGGCTTGTTTGTGGCCCTCCAGGACTGGAGTTTGATACTCCTGCTGTAAGGGTTTCAGCTGTGTCTGTTGATAACACTGAGTAATTATGACACAGACTGGCTGAAACTATATACTTCAGTGACACCGCATCTCAATCCATAGCATCCTTGCTGTCTGCACACTGATGCCCATTCCTTGGCCTCCAGTACGGAAATCTACACCAAAGGTCATAGTCTGGCCATACTCACAGCCCCAAGACTTCTTCCCTCATGACAGATGGACACAGAAAACAGAAATCTCATGCAAAAAATGGTATTTTTAATTGGAATACAAATAATGATATATATGATTTTGTTGATACTGTAGATCAATAGAAAATGTTGGTCTGGCATAAACAGTGTAGATTCCAGTCATCAAACACAGAGGAGATCATACTAACTCATTAACCCTCCCTCTATACCAGTGCTTTTATTCTAATGTCAGGATCACTTCAGAATCCTCACCATTCCAGCATGCTTTTTGTGCAGGACTATTCCATTGTTAGCCTAAGAAGAGCTGCATGCCATCTTGATGTAATGCCCCCCTTGTTAAATGACATTGTTGGTTCTGCAGACACCAAAATAACCCCTAGGGTTAGTGTGCAAGGCATGGCTTTGTGTGGCATTATGTGGTTTTCAGTTTTTGTGAAGCAACTTTGTCTTGGGGCATCTTTTATTTGAGCCCAGTTTGAAATCACCCCTTGGTTCTTAAACTTGTGTGGAGAACATAGGTTTTACCCATCCCTCAACCTGGGTGTGGAAGAGAGAGTAGCGACACTGGCTTAAAATCTCCTGCAACTCCACTTTTTGTTCTTGACTCCCACATCTGGAACACCAGGCCATTGAATCTTCTCCAGGAACTGTCTTGTGACCTGTTTAAGAGAGCACTAAAACATCGCTCTTCAAACTCTCCTTCACTTTGACCTTCGGAATCAAGTGGCCCTCTCCCCCTCTCTCTGCAGTTGCGTCTTTTTCTCCTTGCTTCGGAACATGTTTATGTAAATTGCTTTACATTTTATGAAGTTTTTATTGTGTACTACTATTCTGATTTTGCTTCTTTAAGGGTGCCGAAACAAATACTGAAAATAAATTAACATAAAATCAAACTCTGGAATTTGTTACCAGAGGAATTAGTAAAAGCTGTAGTTGGGTTTAAGAGATGTTTGGACAAGTGGGAGGAGTGGCCTAGTGGTTGGGGCAAGTTACCTCAGGTTGGAAGGCCAGGGGCTCAAATCCCACTAGAGGACAGCAACCTTGGGCTGGAAGGAGTGGGGCTTCTAGTCCCACAGGTGCTCCTTGTGGCCTTAGGCAAGCCACTTAACCCTCTGTTGCCTCAGGTACAAAAAGATATATTGTGAGCCCTATAGGAAAAAATATATATTTACACAGTACCTGGGTGTACACTGCTTTGACTGGTAGAAAAGCAGTATATGAACCTAGTTAAACAAATAAAATTCCAGAAGGAAAAATCCATAAACCATTATTAAAGTAGACTGGGGAAATCCACTGCTTCCCCCTGGGACAAGCAACATGGAATCTGTATACTCTTTGGGAACCTGACAGGTACTTGTGACCTGGACTGGCCACTGTTGGAAACAGGATACTGGGCTTGATAGACCTTTGGTCTGAACCAGTGTAGCATATCTTACAGTGATGTGCAAGAGTCTTGCATAGGTAGTGCCGCATTGGCAGTTTTTTGTTGTTTGGATCACAAAGACAAAATGCGCTACAATTTACAATCTCTTTTGCATGCCATTTTCTTCCCGTTCATTTTTTTGTACAAATCTGACAAATTTGCTATGACTTGAGCATTCTTTTATGATTGTTTAATACCCATGTTCATTTGGTTGTGAACCTGTCTACAAAGATGCAATGTGCACCCAAAACGCTGTGTTTTCTGTTCCGTGTATGTTGGCAGTATGCATGTTTTCTTCTTAATTTCATTAGGTAGCCCTGAAAAGGGCTGTTTTTTTGTTGTTGGTGGCCATTAGTACTTGATGGGCCAGCCTTTGTTCTTTCTCCCCATACGACATCTGTGGCATGACGTGGACCAGTTTGATGAGGTGTTCTCTTGTTATGATGAGATTCCAGGCTGCAATCAGTGACTCATTCAGCTCTTGCTTGGTCCGTGACTGCTTCTAGGCGATCCTAACTGATACCTTGTAGCAAAGATTCTCAATCGGGTTAAGATCGGGTGATTGAACTGGCCAGTAAATGGTCTGAACTTCCTTTATTTTCTTCCAGTCAGTGACAGTTTTCGCTCAGTGGCAAGTTGCATTGTCATCCTGGAAGACATATCTGCCAGGAAACAGTTGCTCAGCTGATAGCAGCATGCACTTCTGCAGAGTTCCTATGTATTTCACTGCATTCACCATCCCAAAACAATATGGAGTCTTCCAAAACCACTGGCTGCCATGCATCCCCAGATAATGACCTTGGTTGGATGCTTCACAGAGATATTCAAGCACTCTCGTTTGTACTCATCATGAGGAAACCTCCTCACATAGGTTTTGCCCTGCTCACCCAGAATGCAGAACGTGCTTTCATTACTGAACTAAAACTTTCTCCCAGTCAGCCTCGCTCCATTTTGAGTAGTTGGATGCCCATTCAATGCATCTCTTCCTCTGTTCCACTGTTGGTAGTGACTTTCTCTGCGCCTACAGCCCCTCAACCTGTACTCCAAGCATTGTTTCCTCACAGTGAAAGTGTAAACCTCAACAGAACACTTCTCCTTCCATTCCCACCGGAACTCAGAGGGGCTTAGCTTGCGTTTGCCAAGAGATGCCCTTATCAAGGCCCTGTCATCCCTCTTGGTTGACTCCTCCTCATGCAAAACCACCACCCAAATCCAGTCAGCCATTGATAGAAAATGCAACCTCTTCACCATACCAGGACATTGAGAATCAGATGCTCTACATACCAGTTGATCCACATTAAATTCAAGCCCTGTGTACTGCCAAAATACGACACACTGATTGGCTATCAAATATGACTTCCTATTGGCTGAGGAAGTGCAGTATTCCATTGGTTCATTTCGATCCTGCTTTGACGCAGAATACAGTTGATATTACTGGGGCATCGTTTCCTCATGACAACTATACAAAAATTCACAGACAAGTAATTTTGTATACAGAAATGGCTGCCAAATTAAATTTACAACAAAACAGTATGGGTACCATTCCAAACAGCGAATAGTGGGGATGTACATCCAGTGTGGATGTACAACCCCCGCTATTCGATGGGGGCCTATTACGGCCCGATAGCTTCCCGCATGTATAGGGCCTTTGTGTGGGGAGCTCCATGCAGGGGTGGGAAGGGATAGTGACAGGTAAGAGAGTGGGCAGAGCAGGGGGTAGGCCACACAACCTGGACATACAGGGCTGATCCAGGTCACAGCCCTATACGTCCGGCGGGGGGACACTGGACGTCGTAGTTATTCCACCTAGGAGGCAGAATAAGTCCGATTGATGGCGGTGCCCAGCACAGGAATCTCACCCCAACACACAGCACAGAGGATGGTAGGCACCCACCGCCCAATCCCAGCCCTGGCAGGCACCTCCAGGGGTCAGGTGCTGGGGAAAAGCAGTTTTGCGGTGGTGTGGGGAATTGGGGATCCTGCTGGGCATCCTGGTGCCATGGCAATGGGACGCCATGGCACCAAGGATCTAGCAGGAGTATAGGGAGGGCTTGCCGTGCAGGAAGTAGGATGTCCAATATATCAGAATCGGGGCCTGTCTGGCCCGTCCAATTACCCCAATTCTGCATCCGTGGAAACGTCTAACTCCCATGGGTGCAGAATCAGGTTCGTGCCCCGATCGGAATTGGTCTCCACATATATAAGCCAGGATTCTGCCACAGAATTTTGAAAGATAGTAAAGATAAAGCTGAGAATAGCATGATCATGCAGCCTATGCAAGACTTTTGCACACCACTATTTATTTATTTATTTATTTATTACATTTTCTTTTATACCGCGCTATTTGAGATCAGTGCGGTTTACAATGAACATTAAATCTACACATCTCAGATTAGTGATTTGTGCTTACAATAAACAGATAAAATAACTTGGGTATACAATTAAACAAGTTTCTTAACAGGGAGAACATGATAAATATATACAAGCAAATTATCTTCTTATCTATATCTATATCTTCTTAAAGCAATGAAACTACAGTGTAACCCGTTTAAGACTAATATGAGAAAATATTTTTTCATTCAACGCATAATCAAACTCTGGAATTCGTTATCAGAGGATGTAGTAAAAGCTGTTAGTGTAGCTGGGATTAAAAAGGGTTTGGACATGTTCCTGGAGGAAAGGTCCATAAACCATTATTAAAGAAGACCCAGGTAATCCACTGCTTGCCCAAATACAAGCATTATAGAACCTGTGTGTCTTTTTGGGAAACTACTAGGTACTTGTGACCTGGATTGGCTACTGTTGGAAACAGGATATTGGGCTTGATGGACCTTGGTTTGACTCAGTATGGCATTTCTTTTGTTCTTATTTTCTTAGGGCCCGATTTTGTGCCTTCTCTGCCCGCGTCTTGTTGGTTGTGCGGGGAAGGAAGAGGGTGGTGGGGAAGGGGCAGGGAAGGGGCAGAGTCTGGGTGGGCAGTGGGCGGTCGCCAGCCCTGGACGTACAGGGCCGATTCTAATGTAAGCCGAGGTGGAATAACTTTTCTGGACGTGTGCTTTTGTCGATGCCGGGGCACAAATGGGAGAGGGGGGTCCAGAGGACATTCCCCGCAGCCCGACCCTGGCCTTAGGAGACCAGATTGGGGGTCGGGCTGTGGGGAATATGTTTTTTTTCTGGTGGCCGGCATCGTGGCTCTTCAATGGAGCCGCGGTGCCGTGGCTCCATTTAAGAGCCTTGACTGAGTTAGCTGGGTACAGTCCTTTATGGGCAGGCTGGAATGAATCCCATTCCCGGCCTGCACATACAGGACTGTTTGTGATTCTGTTCCCCTCTGTACGTCTGGTTCAGACTGGACCTACAGAGGGGATCTACGTCCTGAACGGAATAAGCCTGTTAAGGACTCTTTATTTTCTCTGCATAAGGACTGTAACCAAATAGTGCTTGATTTGGAGTTTATAAAGGTCACCTAAATTTATGCACATTTTCATGTGTATATTTCAAGCCTATTTTAAAAGTAAGCATAAGGATATAAAGTAAGTAAGGATATAAATGATCAAAAATATGTGTAAAATTAGGCACAAGCACTTACGCCTGCCTTACGCCTGCCTTGTGTGCAGAATGCACACAAGTTATAGTATTTTATAACTTATGAAGCAAATTTGTACTCCACCCAGCCTGCTTCCAAACTCCACTGTGTACATGCCCACAGTTAAAATATGCACCATTGGTCCAACATGAATACTTATAGAAAGCGACCAACTACATTACGTTCATAAGTGGCCATTTATGTTTGGAAACTGCTAAAATACAGTGCTTTCAGCACATAAACATGCATATAAATCTAGCTAGCTCTTATAAAATGTCCCTCCGTGCCCATTAAAGAGAATTGCAGCAGCCAATGTAGTGTCAAGAGTTTCTTTGGACTTGCGTGCCAGGGCCTTAAATGGATTTCCCATCCCTCCAAGGAGAGTCTACTTCCCTTGGATAAGAGTGGGTGTAAGATAAGTGACAAAGTGGGAGAGAACCCGGGAAGTATTTTGCCGTGAGAAGGTCCCTGTAGGTTGAAGGAAGCTCAGGAAGATTCTCCGCTCATAAGCAGAGGTAATGGGGTTTTTTTGTGCAGAGGAACTTCAGGTTTTTCAAGGAGTCTCTCAGAGACCTACAAGCACAATGTTTACAGTCCTTCTGATTGTGGTTGGCAAAGCTTTGCTTTATGTTCTTTTAAGAGTGGAAAAAACAAAGTTGCGAATCTGAGACCACTGCAAATGAGAAGGGCCATGCAATGCTGAGAACTTTACACTAAAATTCTGAGCTGTGGGAGATCAGCTCCATCCTGGCACCAAAAGAGGACCTCCACCACTTATATGTCTGGCCTTAATCCTGTTTGTCAATGGAAAATGTAGCTATATTGAAGCCCCTGGGGTATGAATTGTCCTATAAGTAGTGCGACCTCTGCTACACTAGCAAAAAAGGTGCTGGTAATCACATGCAGGGCTATCCTTATGAGATGGGGTGACCACTGAGAGATCTACCCCCCAGTAGCCATGTTCTCTGCAACCAACCACAGAGACTATGAAAATGTGGCATTTCAAGTATATCATGCCAGTCCTTAGAATATGCCTTTTATTGGGAAAAGTGAACAAGTCAGACGGCTACAAATCCCTACACAGGAGCAACATGCTTACAAAATGTCTCACCTTTGTCACATATGCAAGATATGGATAAAGCCATACTAAATACAGAATGAGTGGAGGAGTGGCCTAGTACCCAGAAGATCAAGGGTTCAATTCCCACTGGCACTCTTTGTGACCTTGGGCAAGTCACCTTACCCTCCATTGCCTTGGAAGAAAAGATCTGGCAATCTACTTCCAGTGATACACTGCTAAGAAAACCCAGAGGCAGCTGGGTTGCCAGGAGTCAGCACTAACTTGATGGCACTAAAAAAAACACAACAGAATAAATGAGCACATATTAGAAACAGAAATGTGCAGACATAAACTGAACTAGAAAACCCAAGAAAGGACACATCAGAGACGCTGCACATTCAGATTCCCAAAGCTGCCATATTGAATTTTGTAGGTACTAAGCTATAATGTGCTAGCTGCAGCACGGGCCTCCACATTCTGCTGTAGGCCTGCAGGGATTAGCTGAACACACTGCTTCTCCCATGGGATGGGGGAGGGGTGTTCTTTGTGTGTGCAGAACCTGGGTTCTTTCATTAATACTTAGGTACCATGGGTCAATTTTTTGCAGGTAATGGAAAAGGTGCTATTGAGCACTCCCTGAAAAAAATCCTGCTCCATTCAAATCAGTTTCTTACACTCAAGGCAAAAAGTCTTGATCATGATAATATAGGGTTGCCAACTGGCCGGTTTTCAGCTGGCCTGGCCAGTTTTCCTGTGGCCAGGCCAGCTGCTGGCAAAGAAGAGAAACTTGCCCTTGAAAAGCCAGTTTTTGCTCTGGCCGCAGAAATCGGAAGCGGCCAGAGCAGAAAACTTGCTTTGCAATCGTGGTCCCAGGCTCCCTGCAGCCGCCACTCCTGCTTCTTACAGAGCAGCGGCTGCAATAAAGTTAATTTAAAAGGAAAGAGAACCTGTGAGGAGCCCTCCGATCCTAGGAAACTCCTTCTGCAGCACCCACCCCCTCTGACATCACATCCTTTTCATCCCAGGCGCTGCAGAAGGAGTTTCCTAGGATCGGAGGGCTCCTCACAAGTTCTTTTTCCTTTTAAATTAACTTTATTGCAGGCGCTGCTCTGTAAGAAGCAGGAGCAGCGGCTGCAAGGGGGTGAAGCTGCACGGGGGGGGGGTGTTAAGCTGCACTGAGGGAAGGTTAAGCTGCACTGGGGGGAGGGGGGAAGGCGAAGCTGTATTAGAAGGGGTGAAGCTGTACTGGGGAGGGAAGGTGAAGTTGCACTGGTGGGGGGGTGAAGCTGCACTAGGTGGGGGGGGGGGGGAGCGGAAGGCTCCACACAGGTTTAAATTTATTTTAAACTTAATTTTATTGCAGCCGCTGCCCTGTAAGAAGCAGGAGCAGCTGCTGCAAGGGGAAAGAGGTGGCAAAAGGGACTGATGGGTGGAAGGTGAGGGCTGGTCAGACAACAAAGGTAGAAAAAAATAATTTTATTTTCAATTTAATGATTGGACTTTGTACAATCTTTATATTTTACACAGTATGGGGAACTGCATCTCTTATTTATCTGATGTTGCACCGCATGCAGAGTCTGGCTTCTTGGGGTATTGGTTTAATTTTTGTCTATATATTTCTCTTTTCGTTTTGTGCTCATTTATTGATGAAGACCTGTCTGTATTGTGTATGTGTGTACAACCAATGCTGCGTATTCTGTCAGTATAGAATTTCTGTTTAAGAATGTGTAGAAATCTTGCTCGTGCAATTTTTGGGGGGACAGGGGATGGAGCAAGGGTGGTGTGGGGGGGTGGGCCAGGGGCGGGGCTAGGGTTACCAACTTTTTCACCGAGAAAAACCCGACACCTGTGGCTCGCCATGCTCCACCCATTCTCCGCCCCTAGTCCCACCCCTGCCCCGCCCCCACCCACAAAAATTACCGAGGATACGTGTAGGCTAACTTCCTTGGTCAGATAATAATTAAACTGGGAACCCCAAAATCCAAACATGAAATGTACAACACTGGAGAAATAAAACTATAAAGTAATTTCCTCTTGCACTAAACAAAAACGCAAAGATGTTATCAATACACACTTCCCAGACCAAACATATTCCAGCTAATAAATTCAAAATAAAAAGTATTTTTCTACCTTCTGTTTGGGCGTTTTATTTTTCAGTTGCAATTGCTCCAGTCACTTTCTTCTGGTTTCTTCGTGTCTTCTGCGAGCTATCCATTTGTCCTTTCTTCTCTTTTAGATGTTTTCCATTCTCTCTCTATTTCTGCTTTAACATACTGATTGTTTCCCTTTTGCTCTTTCCCCCAATTCTTTCCTTATTCCTTTATCATCCATTTAAATTTCACCCTTCCATTCTCAAGCCCCTCACTCTCCCAATACCCAGCCCATCATAGACCTTTCTTCCACACAAAATATTTTTCCCCTCTCCACTCATTCCCTATCTATTCTAGTCCTACCCCAAAATCAGTTCCCTTATAGTTCTAGACCCACCCAGCATCCACTCCCTTCTAATCCCATTCTCCCATGCCCCACATCAGCCCATTTCCAGTCCTATTCCAGCTCTTCATCAGCCCATTTCCAGTGCTAGCCCTCACATCACAGACCATTTCCAGTCCTAGCCCCCCCCCAATCACAGCCCATTTCCAGTCCAAGTCCCCCATCACAGCCTATTTCCAGTCCTAGGCCCCCCCATCACATCCCATTTGCAGTCCTACCCCCCACCATCACAGTCCATTTGCAGTCCTACCCCCCCACCATCACAGTCCATTTGCAGTCCTAGCCCCCCTAATCACAGCCTATTTCCAGTCCAAGTTCCCCCTCCCTCCACCATAGCCCATTTCCAGTCCAAGTTCCCCCCCCCATAGCCCTTTTCCAGTCCACGTCCCCCTCCCCATCACAACCCATTTCCAGTCCATGTCCCCCCCCCCATAGCCCTTTTCCAGTCCAGGTCCCCCTCCCCATCAAAACCCATTTCCAGTCCATGTGCCCCCCACCCATAGCCCTTTTTCAGTCCAGGTCCCCCTTCCCATCACAGCCCATTTCTTTCCAGTCCAATGCCCCCCATAGCCCTTTTCCAGTCCAGGTCTCCCCCCCCCTTCACAACCCATTTCCAGTCCAAGTCCCCCTAATCACAGCCCATTTCCAGTCCAAGTTCCCCCCCCATAGCCCTCTTCCAGTCCAAGTTCCCCCCCCCCATAGCCCTCTTCCAGTCCAAGTTCCCCCCCCCATAGCCCTTTTCCAGTCCAGGTCCCCCTCCCCATCACAACTCATTTCCAGTCCATGTCCCTCCCCCCCAGCCCTTTTCCAGTCCAGGTCCCCCTCCCCATCAAAACCCATTTCCAGTCCATGTCCCCCCCATAGCCCTTTTACAGTCCAGGTCCCCTCCCTTCACAGCCCATTTCTTTCCAGTCCAAGTCTCCCCCCCCCCCATAGTCCTTTTCCGTTCCAGGTCCCCCCCCCCACATCACAACACATTTCCAGTCAATTTCCCCCCTCCTAGCCCTTTTCCAGTCCAGGCCCCCTCCCCCCATCACAGCCCAGGCAGTCCTTGGCCTCCCCCCCACAAAACCGCGGCTGTCTGAGGCTTTAGAGGGAACCGGGGAAGCCCGCGCGAGGCCCCGGCTCCCTCTGAACAGCCGCCAGCGTGAAGAGCCTTTTCCTTCACGCTGGCGGCTGTTCCTGTGAAGCCGCGAATGCTGGGAAAGGTTAAAAGGCATTGCCTTTAACCTTTCCCACCAATCGCGGCTTCACAGGAACAGCCGCCAGCGTGAAGGTAAAGGCTCTTCACGCTGGCGGCTGTTCAGAGGGAGCCGGGGCCTCGCGTGGGCTTCCCCGGCTCCCTCTGAAGCCCTCCGGGTTGGGAGAAAAGCCGGGTTTTTTGCTCTGGCCGCTCCCGATCTTGCGGCCAGAGCAAAAAAACCGGCTTTTCAAGGGATGGTTTTGCCTCTGTGCCGGCAGCCGGCCTGGCCATGGAAAAACCGGCCAGGCCGGCTGAAAACCGGCCAGTTGGCAACCCTAGGCGGGGCAGGGGCAGGAAAGGGCGGGGTTGGGGTGGACATGGGTGGAGCGTGACTAGCCATAGGTGGCGGGTTTTTCTCTTTCAAAAAGTTGGCAATCCTATGATAATAGAGGAAATTTGCAGGTGTCTGGTGAGCCACATGGAGCCCTAAACTACTGTCCAAGCCTTAAATAGGGCATGGGATGGTAAGTCTGGCGCACAGGTCAATTTAGCTAACTAAGTAATTGCAATGGTTATATATACTATAGTCATTCTAAAGCAGTGGTTCCCAACCCATTCCTCAGGCACCCCCAGGCCAGTCAGGTTTTCAGGGTATCCACAATGAATATGCATGAGATAGATCTACATGCACTGCTTCCATTGTATGCAGATCTATCTCATGCATATTCATTGTAGATATCCTGAAAACATGACTGGCCTGGGGGTACCTGAGGACTGGGTTGCAAACCACTGTTCCAAAGGTTATCCTCTCCAAAACTAACTCACTAAGGACCTTATTTACCAAAATATGTAATGGTGTTGGCTGGGATAATGCTATCAATGTGGTATTAGCAAATAGATCTATCTGAATAAAATGAGGCCTATTCTGATTTAAAAGCATAACCATGCACCATGCAGTAGCATGCTTTAGTAAGCGAGGCCCAAAATATTGCGGGAATTCAAAATTATTCAAATCAGTCTTTCATTTTCTCATAAAATTCTTCTCTGGACATCCCAAATATTATACAGTACAATCCAATACATACAATTTATTTCACCACCCTGTGAGCACTAGGTACAGTATATTAAGGTGGATTATGAAAATATCATTATCTTAAAAAAATGGCATTTAGAAAAAGAAAAAAAAATCAGTTCTGAGGAATGGTATAAATTTGACAGCTTTCTCTCTCATTATGCTTCTTAAATATAGAAACAGAGAGAATGACAACAGATGAAGACCATAGGGCCCTTGCCATCTTCTGATCACATCAACGGCTCAAACTTGCAATCGCTCCCTCTCCTTCAGAAATCATCTCTGCTTTTTTCTGTGCTCTGATACTGTTCTTGTTCTAACACTTCTATGCACCCACCACCCTTCTGTAATTTTAAGAACTATTTCCTTAAATTACTTCTGAGTCTACGGCCTTCAACACTGATTGTGACTTTGCACTGGTGTCAGATAAGGAGTGGATGCTGAGAATGTTTTTTCGTAAAATAAGTTTACTGTTTAAAGGTTTACTGGTTCGTATTTACCTGGACCTTTCTAAGGAGACACACTGGCAATGCAGAGAGTTTCTTTTTAGAAAAAAAAAAACATCCTTGCAAATGCTTGGTGAAGTAGCGTGCAATTTCTTATCTTTTTAAGAGCCTTCCTAGATGCTGGCATTCTTGAATGCCCGGTGCCTTGAAGCCGCAATTGATACTACTACGGTTGGTCTGGAAATAGTATTGTTGATCATTTGCCTAGTTGTTTTTCTTTGTTTTGTATGAATGTGTTTATTTTCCTGTCTCTTCCCTCTTATTTGTGGGCTTGGAGAGTAATCATTTTGCGCACTGTTAGTGCTTTCCTGGGTTCTTTTGCTTATTGTACTTTTCTAATGTTTTCCTCTATTTCTTTTCAAGAGTTGTATGATTCTTATGATAATTGTATAAATTGCATAAATATAAAATTGTTAAAAAATTTACTTCTACGTCTATTCCCTTTACCCATATCTATATCATACATCACTTTTTCTGCCTTTCTGCTTGGATATATGTATATGTTTAGACTATTTTAAGTCTTTCCTCATATGCTATATGAAGACTGTTGATCAGTTTAGAACAGTGGTTCTCAACCCAGTCCTCTGGGATCCCCAGGCCAGTCAGATTTTCAAGATATCCACAATGAATATGCATGAGATAGATCTGTATGCCCTGCTTCCATTGTATGCAGTTCTATCTCATGTATATTCATTGTGGATACCCTGAAAACCTGACTGGACTAGGGGTCCTAGAGGACTGGGTTGAGAACCACTGGTTCAGAATTGCATCTGAGTATCCTTCTGGCTTTGCCATTGCCTTATCTACTGATTTGGCCACTTTTAAAATATGAAGCTATGATCATCCCCAGATCTTCTTTGTGCAGTAAAGAATCTCACTCTTTCTACTGTACTGATAGCTTTGGCAGCCTAAAGGCATGATCCTGCACTTTTTGGCATTAAATCTTAGCTGTCGTACTAGACCATTCCTCAGATTTTCTTTAATCTTTCCTCATGTTTTCTATTTTTATTTCTGCTTTAAGGAGGCTAAGTATGGAGGGGACAAAGCAGATATCCAGTTGCAGATGGGATAGTTGGGGTGGGGCTGTTTGGTTAATTGGAATGTTATGTCATGTATGTTTTATTTTTTAAGAATTGTACACCGCTTTGAATGTTATGGCGTATGGTGGTATAGAAATGTTTTAAAATATATAAATAAAAGTAGCAATGTTGAATATATGGATAATGTGGTGACCAAGTCGGCACTGTTTACTAACAGACACCTCAGTAGCACGTGATTGTTCCACCAAATTAGGGCAGAGGTCCATGCTAATATTTACGGACATATGCATCCATTCCCCTGCTAATAGCCCATAGGGCCAAATTTCATCCCGGATGCTGATCCCCTCTGTACGTCTGGTCTGAACCAGACGTACAGAGGGGATCACAATTCTGATCCCACGGGGCACGTCTAACCCCACGGGATTAGAATCATGAACATTCCTGCATGTGCCATGGTTCCGATGTACCACGGTTCCGATGAAGAGCCACGATGCTGGCCGCTGCAAAATAAAGCGAATTCCCTGCAGCCCAACCCCCGATCTGGCCTCCTAAGGCCAGAGTCAGGCTGCAGGGAATGCTCTCCAGCCTCCTGTGCCCCATCCATGCTCTGGCATTTACAAAATGACAAGTCCAGGGAAGTTATTGCACCTCAGAGGTGGAATAACTTCCCCGCACATGTCGCCGGCCCTGGATGTACAGGGCCAACATTAGAATCAGCCCTGTACGTCCTGGGCTGGCGACCGCCCAGACTCTGACCCCGAGCCGCCCCTTCCCCGCCACCGTCTAACTTCCTCGCACAACCGGCGGGGAAGTTAGTCGAGGCTGTGTGAAGGCATGAATAGCGGGGATAGACGTCCCGTTGGGCTATCCATCCCCACTATTTGTCGCACAGAATAACCCCCATAGTGCCTGTAAAAACCATGATGTGCCATTTTTGCCCACGCCCCCCCCCCCCCCCGAATCCACTCAGTCTGTGCCTAATCGCATGCTAACCAATTAGCGTGAGATGTTCTGTTTGGGGCAACATGCTCTTAGTGCAGTGCCTTTAGTGTGAAGCAAACCCAGTACTAACCCAACAGTAAACATGCCCCTAAATGTATAATTTATTTGAATACTGACTGAATATCGGCACCAGTTAGATAATTCTCTGGTCTGTTCTTGTGCTTCTCCTGATATAGTTCCATCAAATGCAGTGAAACAGGATATGTCAATGGACCAGCAATAAACTATACCTTATGAAATATCCATAGGGGAATAAGACTTTATTTAATAAACACTATTCATCCCACTCAATGTTACCATTTTGTTTGTTTTCCAGCATATACCAAAGCATGTTGTAATGTTGTCTAATTAACCTGGAGTGTTCAGTGGGAAAATTGACTGGATTTTAAAATCTTGTATTATAGAACAAATTCTTTGGAAAAGTAAGAATTAGCTTATTGGGAGTCCCAACTTCAATTGTCTGGATTGATGACTATAGAACTATAATAAATTACTACATTCCACCAGTTTTCTAAATAGCAAAGTTTTAATTTCATTATGCTTTCACTTAATCAGAATGTCCACAAATTCTATTTGATCTTGATGATATTTCATCTGAAACTGTAGGTTAATTTTACAAGAGTTAAACCATTGTTAAAACTCTAACAATTCAGCATGTGACCTCTACCAAATCAAGAAAATGTCACCCAAAAATGTCTTCCAAGTTAGAATTTCAGAGTTCCAATATGAAGTATGTATATGGATTTCCTCAAAACATCCTACTATAGAGTGACTACAGATGGGACTTACTGAAGGTGGTACCCATGGCCATATTGTAGATGTGAAAACAGAATTATCCATTATTATAAAAATAATTATTAAACACTTTCTCAAAAAAATGCCATAACCAATGATATTCTAGGAGGAATCTAATATTCAATTTGCATTCTATTTGTGACCGCTAATGCTTGTTTTTGATCTATAATAGTTACAGAGAGATCATATCTAAGGTAATTAACCATGTATTTTCTTATATTACCCTACTCTGATCCTAAATATTAAGCATATGTGTCATATCCCTGATATTTGACTTCATAGCCATAGCTTGGCCCACATGTTGAGCTAGCTCTTGAGTTAATCTTGAGATAGGATCCTCATTTATTTATTTTATTTATTTATTTAACAGTATTTTTAAACCGCCTTATCTTATTAATCAAGGTGGTATCACAGCAAACAATCGGGTAAAGTGAGTGTGTTAAACATGCAGTGAGGGTGAAATTTAGTTGAGTGTGTGTTGTATCGTGTGCTGGATTGGGTTGAGCTATGTACAAGGTGTGGTGTATTGTGTGTTAGAGTGGTTTGAGCTATGTACAGTGTGGGCTATATACAGTGGTGCTGCAAAACATTTTCAATACAGGCGATATCATGTGCTGTTATACATTCTCTGAGGTTATGTGATGTGTCCATAGTGTTCTATGAACAGCATGGTTTTTAGCTGTTTTCTAAAGTCTTTGAGGTCTGTAGTTGCCCTCAAGTCGTCCGGTAGTTTGTTCCATATTGTTGGAGCAGCCATGGAGAGTGCTCTGTCTGTTGTGTCCTTGCGTGTGTGTTTGAATTCACTTGGGGTGCTGACTCGGTTGTGTGTTTGTTTTCTTCTAGGACGAGTGCTGGTGTCTGGTTGAATGAGGGTGTGCAGGCTGTTGGCTGATATGTGCTGATTTATCTTAAATAGGTTTATGATAGTTTTGTATCTGATGCGTGCACCGATTGGGAGCCAGTGTAAGTCCTTTAAGGTAGGTGTGATGTGGTCCTGACTTGCAGTACCGGATATTATTCGTGCTGCAGTGTTTTGTGCTAGCTGGAGTGGTTTGAGGGCTTGTTTCGGTAGTCCAAGGTATATCGGATTGCAGAAGTTCAGTATTGGGGTTATCAGTGCTTGACAGACGGTACGAAAGTGTTCTGGAGCAAGGAGTGGTTTCAATCTCCTGATGATTCGCATCTTGTAGTAGACTTTTTGTATTGTTTTGTCTATGTGTGGCTTGAGGTTTAGTTTATTGTCCAGAGTAACACCGAGGTATCTCACTTCTGATCTTATTGGTATAGTAGTGTTTTGTATCTTGATATTTGGCGGGTGTATGAAGCTTTGGTTCAGAGTGATGATTAAAGCTTCGGTCTTGTTGTAGTTTATTGCGAGGTTGTTGTTTTGACACCAGCTCATCATTTGGGTAAGGCAGTCTGTTATCTTGGAGAAGTCCGGGTTGTCGATTGATATCGGGGTGTATATCATGATGTTGTCTGCATATATTGTGTATTGAATGTTGTTCTCTTTCATGATGTTGCATATCGGTTGGATGTAGATGTTAAATAGGAGTGCTGAGAGTGCGGATCCTTGAGGTACTCCTTGACGGACATTTATGGGTCGGGAGGTGTTGTGTCCCACCTTGACCTGTAGCTGTCTTTCGGTTAGGTATGAGTTTTAAGTTTTGATGATGATATAAATTTGCCAACTGCCAGTTTACTTCCTCGGGATATAGTTGTTTTGTCTGTATCACCACCTCTCCTCTTTTCTTGGCTACTGGTGGAAGCAGCATGAAACTGCTGCTAGAAGGAAAAGCTGCGATTTTGAATGCAACAGTAGCCAGGACAGAAGTGGAGAGGCCGCTCTTACCCTGGCCCCACTAGATAACAGGAAATGCTCCATGTAAGGGCTGGGGTTTTGTCGGGTGGGGAGATGGATGGTGAGGAGAGATATATCTGAGGGTGATCTGGTGTTTGGGAGGTGTAGGGGGGGCTAGATCGAGAAGGGCGGTCTGGTGGAGAGGGGCTCTGCTCATTGAAGTAGTGCTGTCAGGGGGTCAGGGGGTGCTGAAGAGGGGTGTATGAGCTATGAAGGGAGGTAACTGATTGGGGGAAGTCATGTGTATTTATGGTGGCGGACCAGATGTGGGGAGGGTGATGCAGTCGGAGGGGTGAATGTACCAAGTTGCAGCTGTGGCATTTCCATAACATACTTTGGTGTTGGGGCTGCATGTTTTCCAGTTTCCAAGACCCTTCCGACTATCATGCTACCAGACTGCCGGTACCATGGCTGCTCTTAACACTACCTCCTGAGGAGGCATTAAGTGCAGCTGCACTATCAACACATGGCAACATCCTGCATGCTAGCTCTCAGCCCTGATCCCACCCTGTCACGCTGAGAGCAGCTAGCATGGGCTTTATTTTCATGCTGGCTACTTTTAGCACACAGGAGCAGTTCTCCTGGGTCATTAGCGCTCACTAAACCCAGTGGTAAACATTATCACAATTTATTAAAAAGGTCCATTATATTTTTACAGAGAGGTTCTAGTGAAGAACAATAAGAAGAACCTCTTTTATCTTTCATGAGCAAATAATTCTTTTCCTTCTATTTCCCTTCCTTTGAGAGGACTTCTAATGTATGTTGTCTTCAATTGTATGATTCAGAAAGCCTCTAATACGGTTTAATGGAACTATACAATACTCTTTTATAACACTGCACACAAAGGAAATCCACATTGATATCTGATTTAGCCTCATGGATCACGGCGATGGAGAGATGCTGAAGCTGGCATCATATACTGGTAATGTTGAGCCCTTCATATGGGTGAACTATGAATGTGAACCTTGCTTCTAACTGCATACTATTGCTATTCAGAAGGGTATTTTTGTTTAAAAGAAGGTTTATATTAAATTTTGTTGTTTTACTTCATGCCAGAGTGCGTTTGTAATGGTGCTGGCCTCTTTGAAAACAAATGCATCTCTGTGGTATTAATCGCATACGCCCCTGGTGTTCATTCTGCATCCCTGCTTGCTTATTCTAGCACAATGTTAAAAATATAGGAAAGAACTAAAGCTCATAAGAACATAAGACATGCCATACTGGGTCAGACCGAGGTCCATCAAGCCCAGTATCCTGTTTCCAACAGTGGCCAATCTAGGTCCTACGTACCTAGCAATATCCCCAAAAGACACAGGTTCCACAATGCTTGTACTGGGTCAAGCATTGATATCCTGGGTCCCTTTTTAATAGTGGTTTATGGACATTTCCTCCAGGAACTTGTCCAAGCTCTTGATACTTATGAGTTTTATGTATGTCTTCTGGAATTGTACTGAATAGTAGGGATGTGTTTTCATTTCAAAATGAAAGCGGCAATAGCGTGCTATTGTGAACAGTGCGCGCTACCGGAAAATAACAAAACGATATAAAAAAATGAAAAATTAAAGCCAAATGATATGAAACTAATTTTTTTGTCCTGCACATCCCTACTGAATAGTTCCTGAAAAATTGATTCTTCTAGCTAGAGATCAAAAGCCAGAATGAGGCATATTCCTGATTGATTACTGCGCCTGCCATATGTTATTATGCTATTGATGTCATAATCTTGATTATCTCTCTCAATCTCATTTGTTTATAGAATGCACTTTATTAGTCTTTTAATTTAAAATATTTTTTTTCTAGTTGATAGCATCGGAGTGTTCTTGTTTCATATTCTCCAAACATAATTTCTGGAGCTACACTGCCAACAAAGCAAATTTAAAAATGATACCACCACTGAGAGCTATTTTTGTGACGAGTAGTTAGTTCAACAGTACTTCAGTTGTTAAAAACAGAACAGAAAAGCTTCATTGTGTTTGAACAAGTGGCATTGATAGTGAATATGCAAAAATAAATACCCACACAAGGCAGCTGTTATAGAAATACATTCGGCTGATTATCTTGCATTGAGAGCATGGCTCTCTTTCTGTTCTGTATGCAAACACATTTATCTGCAGCATTGCTAATTCCAAATGTTGTGCAAAAGTACTCATTTGCATTTAGCTGCTGTCCTTTCTTTTGTTGCTAAAGGAGATTTACATTGATATTACTGTGCCCCCAGAAAGCTTGTAACTAAAGCAAGGAAAAAGGGGGTGAAGTAAGTTGCTTAAGGACCAGGATTTGCACAGTGATGGTGTTAGACCATAGTTTGCTGCTATTAGCCCTGACATTATTCCTCCACTCATATGGGCAATGACAACTGTCCGAGACTTTGGATTGTGGTAGCATTTTACCATCTGCCTTTCTATGAGCTTTGGTAGTTGAGCAAAAAAAGCAGACCCCCCATCTTGAAGTGGTTCCCTAGCAGTAACAAGTTCTTGAAGTACACAATTTTGTTCACTGACAGAAGGTTGATCTGTTTCTCAAAGGCCATATATATATTTAGTTGATCACAACCTCTTCCCCTCCAAAAAATAAAAAAAATAACCCCACAGTAAAAACAAATTGGGTCTTGAATTGGTTCTTGTGTAGCTGTGAATTTTATGGATTGAGAGAATAATGGTTTTGAATGGTTGAAGTGAATTAAATATACGTTAAGAAATATGGTATGGGGAAAGGAGTATTTAGGGTGTTAGACAAAGGTGCAAAGCACACAAAGGTCACAGAGCCATGCAACAAAGGAGGTATGCAGGGCCGTATGGAGTCAGAATTGCACCCTGTGCAACTTGCACATCGGACGTGCAACTTGCACATCGGACGTGCACTGCCCCGCCCCTACACCTCCATCCAGTCACTTTCTGCTCTTACCTTGCTGCTGCTGCCCTCTGTTTTCTCCACAGCGGTGCTGGCAGCAGGGCAAGAGCAGAAAGTGGATGGACAGAGGTGGAGGAGAGGGCATGAGCCTGATGTGCTAGTTGCCAGCACTTTAAGCAGATCTGTCCCTCCCTGCTCTGACGTGTCAGAGGAGTGAGAGACCAGACCTGCTTAAAATGCCACAAAAAAGGCTTAAGAGGTGCATTTCGGCTGCCTGCTGTTGCCCTGCTGCCGCTGAGAGAAGAAAAAGTGGCAGCAGTAGGGCAACAGCAGGCAGCCGAAATGCGCCCCTTAAGCCTTTGCGCCCTCTACAGCCGCACCACTCGCTCGGCGCTAGATACGGTCCTGGAAGTATGAACAACTCAAACTACAAGAGGAGGCACAAAGGTCAGTAGTGAGGCAAGCCTTGAGAGCAGCATCAAAAGAGTGACACAGGCACCGTGGAAGGGAGAGGCAGCAGAAAAGGAGGTCTTTATTTGTCTTTTTTTATTTCTTTATCTTTTTAAATTTTTTTTACTTATGCCATTTAGACCTATATGGATGCACTGAAAACGTGATAGCAGGGCTGTGCAGGCAGAAGCAGGATTTGCAACCATTGCAATATGGCTTTCGTTCAGATCTCAAGAGCAGGATTAACAACCAAGGGGCAGGCTGTGACAGACATGGCAGACAGTGAGACTTGTACAAGCAACAGAGGGAGACTTTTTTCAGTGCTTTTGTTTTATTTTTTTCTGCTTGTTTTGTTTTTTGCTTTATTTTTTTCTAACTAAGAATTTCCATACTAGGTCAGATTAAAAGTACATAAAGCCTAGTGTTCTGTTGCCAACATTGATCAGTCCAGGTCACAAGTGTCCGTCATATCCCAAAGGTAGCCAGGGATAAGAAGTTGTTTTCTCTTGGTCTACCTTAAGAACTGTTTATGGACTTTTGCTCCCTGAAGCCCTTTTAAAAATTGTCATTATATTGGCCACCCTCCAATCTTCTGGTATCATAGATGATTTTAATAATAGGTTAAACATTTTTAATAACAGCTGTGCAATTGCATCTTTGAATTCTTTCAGAACTCTTGGGTGTATAACTTCTGGTCCAGCTGATTTGCTGTTCTTTAATCTGTCAATTTATTATACTATAACTTCCAGGTTCACTGAGATTCAGCTCTTCAGACTCATCATTATTAAATACCTCTTATGGCATGGGTAGTGTCTTCACATCTTCCTTAGTAAAGACCGAAGCAATTCATATGGAACCCGATCCCAGTAGGGGCATGTCTGGGCCGTCTGGGTGCCCCCAAGCAGGACGGGCCTGTTAGGATCCAATTCTGAATCGTGGGAGCCAGACATTCCTGCAGGTTCAGGATTGGTCCCTGAGATGACTCAGCATGTGGGGGAAACATCCACCCCTCATGCCAGTGTGCCCGCCATGGTACCATCCCCTGTGACCCCCACCACCCGGCCCCAGGCTGGCCAGTGGGGGCCCAGATCGGGTGACAGGGACCCACCTTGTGCTGCCTGTTGCTCTGAAGGTGGAATAAGAAGGGTGTCCCCCGGCAATCCCCAGACATACAGGGCCATCACCGGAATCGGCCCTGTATGTCCAGGGGTTGGTCCTGCGCACTCTCTGCTCCCATGCTGCCCCATTCCCCACAGCACGCACAGCATCTCTGTATGTGCAGCAGGGTTGGGAGATGGAATAGGTTGAGGGTGGATAGTGGGGTAGGACGTCCCATTGGGACATCCAGCCCTGCTATTCACCGGCTTTGGATCAGGCTGTGACCTTGTTCTCCCTGAGTGTGCCTTTTAGCCCTTGATCATCTATTGGTCCAATTGACTCCTTTGCTAGCTTCTTCCTTTAAATGCACCTGAAAAAGTTTTTATTGTGAGCTTTTGTCTCTATGGCAAACTTCTTTTCAAATTCTCTTTTTGCCTTCCTTATTAGTGTCTTGCATTTAACTTGCCATTGCTTATGCTGTTTCCTATTTTCTTCATTTGGTTCCTTTTTCCATTTTTTGGAAGATGTTTGTTTGCTCTAAAAGCCTCTTTAACCTCACCTTTTAAACATGCTGGCTGTTGTTTGGCCTTCCTTCTACTTTTCTTAATGTGTGGGATACATCTGGTGTGGGCATCCAAGATCTTTTTTTAAACAGTGTTCATGCCTGATTTAAATTTTTGACCTTTGCACTATTTTTCTCATTTTATTGTAATTCTCCTTTTGAAAATTAAAACTGACATGGTAGATTTCCTTTATATATTCACTCCAATGTTAAAGTCACATTTGATCATATTATGATTGCTCGTGTCAAGTGGTCCCAATACGGTTAGCTCTTGTACCAAATCCTGTGTTCCTGAACCAGCTGCTCCATGAAGCAATCATTTATTTCCTCTGGGAACTTTACCTCATAAGAACATAAGATATTCCATACTGGGTCAAACCAAGGATCCATCAAACCCAGTATCTTGTTTCCAACAGTGGCCAATTCAGGTCACAAGTACCTGTCAGGTTCCCAAAAGGTATATAGATTCTAGGCTGCTTGTCCCAGAGGTAAGCAGTGGATTTTCCTGGTCCTCTTTAATAATAGTTTATTGACTTTTCCTCCAGAAACTCATCCATAAATCCAGCTACACTAACAGCTTTTACTACATTTTCTGGTAACAAATTCCAGAGTTTTATTACGCATTGAGTGAAAAAATATTTTCTCTGATTAGTCTTAAATGTGCTTCATTGTAGCTTCATTGCATGTCCCCTAATCTTTCTACTTTTTGTAGGAGTAAAAAGAAAGGTATCTACATTTACCTCTTCCACTCCATTCATTATTTCATAGACCTCTATCATATCTCCCCTCAGCCGTCTCTTTTCCAAATTGAAGAGCCTCTCCTCATAGAGGCATCCTTCCATCCGCTTTACCATTTTGGTAACTCTTCTCTGTACCTTTCCTAATTCTGCTATATTGTCTTTAAGACATGGCGACCAGAATTGTATACAATATTTAAGGGGTGGTCACATTATGGAGTGATACAGAGGCATTATAATATCCTTGGTTTTATTTTCTATTTCTTTCCTTATGATTCCTAGCATTCTATTTTCTTGTTTGGCCACAGATGCACACTGGGCAGAGGGTTTCAATATATTATCCATGAAGAGGGCCAGATCCTTTTCCTGGGTTGTGATTACTAATGTGGAATCTTGTATTGTGTAACCATAGTTTGGGTTGTTGTTCCCTAAGGAAGTCATTCCAGAAAGCAAATAAGGCTTTCTACATGCGGTGGGGATGTTTATCTCCTGAAAACATCTATGAGTGTACTCCGGAACATAATGCCCTTGGGCGTTTATTTCGCTTACACGGGAATCTCAGAAAATGTCCGGGAGAGGCAGAATGGGGGCATGATTTGCCACGGAGATGTATAAAACGTATTCAGAAAAGGCCTGTGTATGTTTGGGAGGTCCCCGCAGACGAAACCATTATACTTGCCGGAGACATGGAATAAGGCCAGTACTTAGAAAATATTTTGCTGTGCTGGTATAAAGGTAATGAAAAGTCTGTTCTGAAATGGTGGACTGCAGTATGGAAAAACACCACAAGATGCATTTATAAAGAACAGAAATCAGAGATGTGGGAATCTTGTAAGCTAAAGAGGCAGTAATAATATCCTGAAAGAAATAGTAAGAAGAACAATAGTGATTATTCTAGCTATGCTGACATTTGCTAGGGGACCCTAACATTTCCTGTGTCCTGAAAAATGTGACTGTTGAGTATGGAAAGAATTCCTGTTTGGGTGAGAAACGGAGATCATAGTTTTAGTCCTGGGACTCCGTGCTATTCTGGTTTTTTTTTTTTTTGTGCCTTTGAGTCAATTCTGACTATTGTCGACCCAGCAGCTCCTGGATTTTCTTTGCAGTGTGACTGGAAGTAGCTTGCCAGGCCTTTCTTCTGGGGCAATGGAGGATTAAGTGACTTACCTAAGTCCACAAGGAATACTAGTGGGAATTGAATCCTGGTGCGATTGTGTCTGTGTGGTTTGAGGGTTGCATGGGAGGATCTGGTGTGCTCATCTGCAATTTAGGGGGGGGCATGAATGCCTGGACTGTATGGATGACTGCAGCATCACCATGTGCCAATGCGATAGGGCAGGAAAAATCACAAACGTTTCGCTATAGCTAAACGTCAAAACATATCCCTTTCAATAATAAGAAACCCTCAGAATAAGAGCATTCAATAGTGCAAGCAGCACTGAAACATGCCCAAAAGCATCATTTTTTGGGAGGCTGGTAAGAGTCCATACGCAGCATTGTAAAGACTGTTTTTAGAGATGACCAATGAAAGAATAACTACAGATCTCTTCTACTGCCTTGTATGTTTTGATGCAAGGTATGTCATGACAAACAGATCACTTTCTACTTGCTGTTATTATATCTTTTAGTGCACTGAGATTACCTTGCATTGTTTTGGGCATGCAACAGGCTAGTATATGTAGTTTAGTTTGCATTAACATTTATGTATCATCAGTATTTATGTGTAGTTTGCATAAGCACAACACTGTCAGTGAGAGGAGCAGCTTAGGAGATGCACGTTTTAACAGTGGAGGTGTGGCCACCGGAGACGTCCATGAGTATGTGGTAGAGATGGGTAGGATCAGAAACATCCATCTTTTCAGAATACAGTGAGCACGGGCATGTCCGAACCGTTTGCTACATATATTCATGTCTTATCATAACAATGGGGCTCATGTTTTTCCATAGTGGTTTGCTTATGCCATGCTGAAAATGTCTATGTCCGCAATTCCGGAATGGCGGGAGTGTCTATACCCATGGCTGCAGAATCAGGGTGAAATTGGGCCGGTTTTCAATTTGGACTTGCCTGCGGCCCGGACGTGCATGTTTTGGAATTGGCCTTCACAAGCATAATTTTGCCTCTTGTCCACATTAAATTTCATCTGCCATTTGGACACGCAGTCTTCCCAGTCTTTCAAGGTCCTCTTGCAGTTTTTCACAATCCTCTTGTGTTTTAACAAATGAATAATTTTGTGTCATCTGCATATTTAAACACCTCACTTGTTATTCCCATTCCCATTTCCAGGTCATTTATAAATACAGTGATGTGCAAATGTCTTACATAGGCTGCATGATCAAGCTATTCTCAGCTTTATTTTGACAATCTTTCCAAATTCTTTGGCAGAATCCTGGCTTATATACTGTTTTGTTGCAAATGTAATTTGGCAGTCATTTCTGCATGCAAAATTACTTGTCTGGGAACTTTTGTATGACTGTCATGAGGAAGCAATGTTCCAGTATGATCCACTGTATGCTGTGTCAAAGCGGGATCAAAATGAACCAATAGAATACTGCGCTGCCTCAGCCAATATGAAATCATATTTGGTAGCCAATCAGTGCATGGTATTTTGGTGGCACACAGGGTTTGAATTTAATGTGGATCAACTGGTGTGTATTGTATCTGATGCTCAATGTCCTGGCATGGTGAAGAGGTCTCATTTTCTAGCAATGGAGGACTGGGTCTGGGTGGTGGTTTTGCATGAGGAGGGATATTCCATTGCACAGATTGCAGCAAAGATTGGCTGTAATCAGAGCACAGTTGTCCACATTCTGCAGAAGCATAAAGGGATGGAAAATATGCAGGACCGACTATGATGGGCTGTACGACCCATCACAGCTGGAGTCCCAGGGGACACTAGCTATTCCCGGTTCTAGGGGTATAGGACCATTTGGGAGGGTCCCCTTGGAGCAGCAGCTGAGGATAGCCAGGGGCCAGGGAAAGATCCAAACTCCTGTCCACACTCCACCTAGAAAACCCAGGCCCTACTCAGAGGTGGGATCCGGCCGGTTCACATGAGCCAGTTCCTTTCACAGGCTGGGGTCACAAAACCGGGCTAAAAACTGCATCCCAATGGCAGCATTACACCGATAAGAATCCTTGGGGGACCATAGAAAGGGGGAAAGCCCCCAATGCTGTCAAACCACTGGCAGGTGGGTGGATCGGGCCACCAGGGAGTTTCTGCCCTGCGGTGGCTTCCAGCAGATCGAGCGTGCTGCACCAGCAATGCAAACTCAAACTGTGCTGACACCCACTCAGCTCATTCAGTGGCAGAACCAATCCAAACCAGTTTCTAGTACAATCAAATCTCAACACTGGTCCTACTCCCTGACCATGCCAGGAGTGAGAGACAAGGTGAGGAAAGGGAGGAAGGAAGAAAGAAAAGTAGAGAACATGCTCCAGTCCCCGATGAAGGAAGGAAGGTAGCTAGCTGTCGCTGTCGCTGTCTCTGTCTCCCCCCCCACCCCCCCCCCAGCAGAAAGAGGAGATGGACCAGGGAGGGGGGGGGGGGGGATTTGAAGAACAGAAAACCCCTGAGACATCCCCCATGGATACTCACAGTGGACAGCCCACTAGACTTGGGGTGGATGTAGCAATAAGAAACTATGTGGGAGGTGGTGGGGAGTCCTGGGATACACTCCGGTTGAGCCAGAGACATAAAGGGGGATAGGGGTTTGCAGTGATGTTGGAGGTGTATGTTTGTTCGAACTGAAAGATGCTGGGAAGATTGAATTTCCATATTAAACTCTTGATTTTCCTATTGACTACTTTTTGTTGCTAAAAAGGGCTCTTGTGGGGGCAACTGTTTGCCTGGATGAGGGACCGATGCACTAGGTAGGGGTGACAGACCCCAACTATGTGTAGGGACCCTATTAAATGGGGATATTGGAAATTTTAAAAACCTCACCCTAACGTATAAAGGAACACTGGCGACAGACCTCCCTGCAAGGTGGAGATTATAAAAGTGTGGTGCTTGGACTCTTCTTTGTGAGTGGACTACACTAGGAAGATTACAGGAGAGACCTGAAAAAACATTTTTACCAGGTGACTGTAGTCTGAACTTGGAGAAGGTGTAACAAATAGCATCAGGAGTGGACTTTCCAAAACTTAATTGCTAATCTCTCAAGAAAGGAGCAAGCAGAAGCCAGAGGAGGGGGCTTATTCCAGCAAGGCAAATGGACTAACAACACTAAGATCTGTCTGTCAGGAAAGTACAAGTATCTAGGGTAGAACGGTTGGTCCGGGTAAAGGCAGGCTGGGTGTACTCTCTTAAAGACCTCCGCTTGGGTGGTTTTATCTCTGTTTGTTTCACAGCCATGGCTTTGGAGAAACTGATTCGTTGGTTTGCAGAGCAGAATTGACTCCAGCAGGAGTCAATGGATTGGAGGATCATCCAAATCCTGGAAAGAGAGGTGCAACTTAACCAGCTACTCTTCCAGCTACTACAGATACAAAGTCAGGAGCTTAAGAAACTTACCAATGGGATGATTGGATTGGCAAGGACATCTAAGCCTGAGGTGTGCCCAATTGAGGGAGGTGTTTCAGTGGGAGGACTGGAGGGCACCCGTACCCTCACTTTAGCAAAAATGGGTCCAGGGACAACCCTGAAGCTTACATTCTGACTTTTGAAAGGGTGGCTATGGCAGCGAGTTGGTCCTTGGACCAGTGGGCCATGTGTTTAGCACCCCTGCTTATCGATCCCTAGACAATACTCAAACTCCAAACTATTATGAGGTGAAAGCGGCTATTCAGGACCAGTTGGGGCTATCTCCAGAGAACTATCTAAAGCATTTTCGGGCCACCGAATTTCACTCAGGAGAAAGGCCCAGGGCCGTGACCCACCAATTAACTGATTTGGCCACCAGGTCGCTGGAACCCAATAAGAACTCTGAACTTGCGCTTTAAGAAAAGCGTAAGGAAGTCCAAAAATATGCCAGCATGGTTTAAAGGTGAGGTCAGAGAGGCTGTTGTTGCCAAAAAAGCATCTTTCAGGAAATGGAAAAAAGAGCCAAACGATGAAACCTGGAAACAGCACAAGCACTGGCAAGTCAAATTCAAGGCATTGATAAAGCAGGCAAAGGGAGAATTTGAGAAGAAGCTTGCTGTGGAAGCAAAAACGCGAAATAAAGATTTTTTCAAGTACATTCGTAGCAAAAAACCTGTGAGAGAGTCAGTTGGCCCATTAGATGATAGAGGAGTTAAAGGGGCAGTAAGAGGCGACAAGGCGATAGCGGAGAGACTGAATGAATTCTTTGTTTCTGTCTTTACTGAGGAAGATGTAGGGATGTTACCCATGACTGAAGTGGTATTTAAAGATGCAGAAGAATTGAGGGAAATATCGATACATCGAGAAGATGTATTACAACTATTAGATAAACTGAAGAGTAGCAAATCACCTGGGCCGGATGGTATACATCCAAGGGTGTTGAAAGAACTGAAATATGAGATTGCAGACCTGCTATTAGTAATCTGTGAACTATCATTAAAATCATCTCTAATACCTGAAGATTGGAGGATCGCCAATGTAACACCAATTTTTAAAAAGGGTTCCAGGGGTGATCCGGGAAACTACAGACCGGTGAGCCTCACGTCAGTACTGGGAAAAATGGTAGAAACCATCATAAAGAATAAAATTACTCAGCATGTAGATAGTCATGGCCTAATGGGAGACAGCCAACATGGCTTTAGACAAGGAAGATCTTGTCTTACTAACCTGTTGTGTTTTTTTGAAAGTGTGAATAAACAGGTGGACAAAGGTGAGTCGGTTGATATAGTGTATCTGGACTTTCAGAAAGCCTTTGACAAGGTCCCTCATCAGAGACTTTTGGCAAAACTAAAGGGTCATGGGATAGGAGGCAGTGTACTACTGTGGATCAAGAACTGGTTAAAAGATAGAAAGCAGAGGGTTGGGCTAAATGGCCAATTTTCCCAATGGAGAAAGGTGAAGAGTGGTGTACCCCAGGGATCTCTGCTGGGTCCGCTGCTTTTTGACATATTCATAAATGACCTGGAAAGTGGAATAACGGGTGAGGTTATCAAATTTGCAGATGACACAAAGCTATTTAAAGTTGTTAAAACCCAAGAGGATTGTGGAAAATTGCAAGAGGATCTTGATAAATTAGAAGACTGGGTATCAAAATGGCAGATGAAATTTAATGTGGACAAGTGCAAAGTTATGCACCTAGGGAAGAACAACCCAAAGCTATGGTTACACAATGCAAAGTTCCACATTAGGAACCACCACCAAGGAAAAAGATTTAGGTGTCATTGTGGATAACATGTTAAAACCCTCGGCCCAGTGTGCAGAGGCAGCCAAGAGAGCAAATAGAATGCTAGGTATCATAAGGAAAGGAATGGAAAATAAGACAAAAGATATTATAATCCCTCTATATTGTTCCATGGTGAGACCGCACCTTGAATATTGTGTGCAGTTCTGGTCGCCGTATCTTAAAAAGGGTATAGAGTTATTAGAAAAGGTTCAGAGAAGAGCCTCCAAAATGGTAAAGGGGATGGAAGGATACACCTATGAAGAAAGGCTAAAAAGGTTAGGACTCTTTAACCTGGAAAACAGACGGCTGAGGGGAGATATGATAAAAGTCTATAAATTAATGAACGGAGTGGAACGGGTAAACGTAGATCGATTGTTTACCTTATCAGAATATAGAAAGACTAGGGGACATGCAATGAAGCTACAGGGTAAACTATTTAAGACTAATAAAAGAAAATATTTTTTCACTCAACGTGTAATCAAACTCTGGAATTTGTTACCGGAGGATGTAGTAAAGGCTGTTAGTGTAGCTGGGTTTAAAAAAAGGTTTGGACAAGTTCCTGGAGGAAAGGTCCATAAACCATTATTAAGAAAGGACCCAGGATATCAATGCTTGACCCAGTACAAGCACTGCGGAACCTGTGTCTTTTGGGGAAACTGCTAGGTACGTATGACCTAGATTGGCCACTGTTGGAAACAGGATACTGGGCTTGATGGACCTTGGTCTGATCTAGTATGGCATATCTTATGTTCTTATATTCTTTCTATAATAAGGAAAAGAGTGCTACTATTTTGCCAAGGGAGGTACGGACATGGGTGTCCAGTCAAGGGCCCATGTCAATAACGGAGGCCGGAGGCCTCGCCAGGAACTTTCTCAACACCAAATCCCAAGGACCACGAATCCCCAGGGAAGGGAGAAAGAAGATACCCCAAGAGATTCTTGTTGGAAAAGGACCCCCTAGGCCAAAAGAAAGTTAGGATAACTCCAATGACCCTACAGGGAAGAAACCCACTCAGGACTCCCGAATGGGGCCACGATGCTTTGCGTGCAGGGAGCCGAACCATTTCCAACGGGAATGCCCAAAAGGGGAATTTATTTATTTAACAGGATTTTTTTTATACCACTTTATCATTTTAGTCAAAGAGGTTTAGATTGTTACTTAAACTTGGTAATGTACATTAAACAGAGACATTGATAACTTGGATTTTTCTGAGGCAATTGAGAGTTAAGGGAATTTCAAGGCAAGGAGTGCTAATGGGAATTGAACCTTGATTTCCAAGCTCATGCTCTAATCAGTAGGCTACTCCTGCATTCCTTCTGTGGTGTAGGATTCGTGGGGGACCCAGAAAACTGGAGTGGACTCTTTAAAAAGGGGATTCGGATTGATGGGACAGACCTAGAAGCTCTCATAGTCACTGAGAGTAATCAGTTGCTGATGTTTTGAGACCTGGTCTGGAGCCTACAGGTCAGTAAGAGGCAGGGTAGATACCTAGGCCTCATATGAGTGAGGTGTGTCCACGAAGACATATGGAATGACCCCGCTTATGAGAAAAAATTTACTTGGGACAACAAACAACAACTACCAGGAATGACCATTGTCAAGGGGCTCCCAGTGCCATTAATCCTAGGCTGGGATTGTAAGGGGTTATTAGATTCAACCAGCTTCCATTCTACATTAGTAGCCACCCGTCCCCGAGACTATACCCTGGGGAATCGAGGCTTTTGGGGAGGAGGTGTTCTCTAAGTTTGACAATTTCTCTGAAGGGCAAGCAAAAGAACCTTCTTTGCAGGAAGCCTTGGGTAAGGCGGAAGGAGCAGGCTTTTAAGAAGGGGAAGGAGGATGACACCCTATTTAGGAAGAGGAATAACCTATTGTATCAGATTACAGTCCAGGAAGAGAAAGGAGACTGATCCAAGCTTATGGTGCCCCAGATATTCTGGGAGACCCTATTGATATTGGCCTACAGCCACCCATTAGCAGGATACCTTAGAGAGCAGGGAGTGATTGCACATCTTACACAAAGGTTTTTCTGGTCTAATATATATCAGGAGGTGGCTTAATTCTGTCAGGTATGCTCCGTGTGCAAATGGAAAAATAAGAACCAACCCAAGAAAGCTTCCCCTGATACCGATCCCAGGGGTCAAACAACCCCTGAATTGAATAGCCATGGACATTGTGGGACCGTTAGATAGGAGCATGGTAGGTTACCAGCAGGGCTGTACCGAGGGAAGATCGCGCCCTGTGCGACTTGCACATTGGGTGCGCGCCCTCCCCCTCACAGCCGGAGAGAAGAAGCACGCCCGATGTGCAAATCACCGGCATGCTAAGCAGATCTTTCCCTCCCTGCAAAAGCCTACCTCACACTTTTGCAGGGAGAGAAAGATCTGCTTAGCATGCCGGCGGAAGGCTTAAGGGGCGCATTTTAGCTGTCTTGCCATTGCCTGCCGCCGCTGAGAGAAGAAAAAGTGGCGGTGGCAGGCAACGGAAGACAGCTAAAATGCACTGCTTAAGCCTTTGGGCCCTGTGCAGCTGCACCGCTCACACAGGGCTAGGTACGGGCCTGGTTACCAGTACATCTTAGTATCCATTGACTTTGCCACCCGCTATCCATGGACAGTTCCCCTGCGGAAAGTTACAGCAGGTCAGATAATAAGTGAATTGTTGCAAATTCTTTTGTGAGGTAGGCTTCCCCAGAGAACCTTTGATAGATTGGGGACCTTTAGAGGCAGTTTTGGCATTGTTTGGGATCAGGCACGTTAAGACCGCCACTTATTACCCACAAACCGATGGCCAGGTTGAGTTATTTAACCAGACCCTGATACAAATGGTTAGGAAAAGTATAGGAGATAACAGTCAGACATGGGAGCAAGTGATCCCATTTGTCCGGTTTGCTTATAAAGAAGTTCCCCAAGCTACATTGGGTTTTTCCCTGTTTGAGCTTTTAATGGAGAGACAACCCAGGGGACTCTTGGATGTGGTACCGAAAGCCTGAGCGGGAACGGAAAGAGGGTTAGAGCCTGTAATTGAACAGGTTACCTATTTGAAAATCCAGTTAACCTTCTTCCGGTGGGCTAATGAACATTTGAGGAAAAAACAAGAGAAGCAAAAGGTCTACTATAATAAGCAGGCACAGGAGAGGAGTCTTAACCCAGGAGACCTGGTATTAGTTATGCTACCCACCTCCAATAATAAACTACTAGCCCAATGAAGAGGCCACTTTCAGGGTCACCGGAAACTGGGCACTGTAGATTATGAAGTGGAGCAGCAGAGGGGGAAGGTGTAGATCTTCCTCATCAATTTGCTCAAACCTTGGGTGTATCAGGAGGAGTAGGAGTGCAAGTAAGCAAAGAGGAAGATGACCTGGGCCTGGAGATTGCTCAGATGAGGGACCCCAGGGAGATCTCAATAGGAAGTGAGTCATCGGGCTACCAGAGGAGACAGGTAAAGCACCTGTTAGCCTAATCTATGGATGTGTTCTCGCTCTTGCCAGGGAGAACCCATCTCGTAACTCACAGGATTATCACCAGGGAGGGCAAAATCATGCGGCAATGGCCTTACCGCATTTCCCAGGCCAAACAAGGGGAGATTGGGTAAGAGGTAGTGGAGATGCTGCACCTAGGGGTCATCAAAGAGTGCAACAGTGAATGGTCTAGCCTGATAGTCCTAGTGCCCAAACCCGCTGGAACCACTAGGTTCTATATTGATTTTTGGCAAGTGAATGCCATCTCAAATTTTGATGTCTACCCCATGCCCAGGATAAAGAAGCTGGTAGAACAGCTGGGAGGGGGCTAAATACATTTCAATCTTTGACTTAACAAAAGGATACTTGCAGAGTCCATTAGAGCCAACCTCTAGAGAGAAAATGTTTTTTTGGACACCTCAGGTGGCTGTACCAGTTTATTGTCCTCCCTTTCAGTTTGCAGGGGTGCCAGCTACATTCCAGCGCATTATTGGCAAGGTACTCAAACCACATCTTGGGTACGTTGGTACCTACCTTGATGATGTGGTTATTTATTCTGAGACCTGGGAGGAGCACCTAATCCGCCTGCGTAAGCGGTGTGAGTCGGTAAGGTGTGCCGGGTTGACAGCTAACCCTAAGAAATGGGAGTTGGCGAACCGGGGGGGGGGGGGTATAATACCTAGGCCACTGGATAGGAAATGGGGTACTGCGACCCACCCTCAGCAAAGTACAGGCTATTCAAGGGAATCCCCTGCTAAAAAAGAAAAAGCAAGCATTCTTGGGCCTAGTGGGTTCATCCCCACTTTGCGTATCTAGCTGCTCCCCTTACCAATCTGCTTGAAAAAGGTATCCCCTAACCAGGTGCATTGGGGTACATGTGAAGAAAAGGCCTTTGTTAACCTCAAACAAGTCTTGTTTAGAGAACCGGTGTTAAGAAATATAGATTTCAAAGAGCCGTTTGTGTTATAAAGTGATGCATCCGAGGTAAGGTTAGGAGCAGTATTAAGCCAAACCATTGTCTGAGAAGAAAACCCAACCCAAATCTCTGATAAATGGGGGAAGGTATGTGACTGGGTGTATGTCCCATCATAGCCAGAGTCCCTAGTGACCCCAACTATTCCCAGCTCTAGAGATACAGGACCATTTAGGAGGATCCCCTTGGTGCAGAGGCTGAGAACCGCCAGGGAATGGACTAAGGTAGGGTCCAAACTCCTGTCCCTATACTACCTATAAAACCCAGGGCTTTACTCCCTGACCATGCCAGGGTTGAGAGACAGAGGAAGGTGGAGGTGGAGGACATGTTCCAGTCACCAATTGAGAATGTTTGGTACAAAGTGTAAGTTGAGATTGCCAAGAAGCAGCTGCAGACCAAGCGAGAGCTGATTGACTCACTGACTGCAGCCTGGAATCTCATCATAATGCGAGATCACCTCGTCAAACTGGTCCACTCCATGCCAGACAGGGCTACCTAATTAAATTAAGAAGAAAACATGCACACTGCCAAAATACACAGAACAGAAAACACAACAACTTGTTGGGTGCACATTGCATTTTCGTACACAGGTTCACAATCAGATATTCTCCTTCCGATCCTCCTGAATGCCATTCCACCTCCTTTCCCAAGGCTCGTGCACCTCTTACTAGGAATGTACACAGGGCAAAAACTTTTAGGGGCCATTTATTAAAGTGCATTAGGTTTTTGCATCTGATGCATGTTTAGCGCAAAACCCAATGTACATTAAGTGTAAAGCCTCCGCACCAACAGTTAACATGCAGATGAGTACCCTGATGCATGATGCTATTAACACAGGTGCACTTACTTCCACCTATTGAATTGTCATTATGGGCACCCATGCTATGACAGCAGTGCCAGTCCACCTTATGTCCTCTTGTGCTAACTGCAGTGTGCTCCCAAACTAGCATATTGTCCAATATGTCTGCCTCAGAGTTTCATTTACACTTAAAGGACTGGTACCTTTAGTGATATTTTTGTCAAATATATAAATATATAAAATAATGGATTTATAATAATGAATACATTTACTCCCTGGGGTGCTAGTTATTTCATTTTCTTTCCTTATGCATTTTTGAGGCTGTTTTATTTGCAAATAGCACAGTCTGATCTGGAGTGTGTAGAGGCGCTCCTGAAAGAGCGAATAGTGAACTTTCTCAAAACCAACAGGCTGCAAGATCCGAGGCAACATGGTTTTACTGAAGGAGGTCTTGCCAAACAAATCTGATTGAGTTCTTTGACTGGGTGACCAAGGAACTAGATCAGGGGCATGCGATGGATGTCATCTACCTGGATTTCAGCAAAGCCTTTGATACTGTTCCTCATAGGAGACTTTTCAATAAACTCAGTAGCTTGGGGATGGGTCCCAAGATGGTAAACTGGATTAGAAATTGATTGACTGACAGACAACAGAAGGTGATGGCACATGGAGCTCACTCGGATGAAAGGAAGGTGATTAGCGGTGTGCCCCAGGGTTCGGTCCTGGGCCCAGCACTGTTCAATGTATTTGTGAGTGATATTGCTGAAGGACTGAATGGAAGGGTCTGTCTTTTTGAAGATGACACAAAAATTTGCAACAGAGTGGACTCCCCCGAGGAAGTGGATAACACGAGGAAAGATCTACAAAAGCTGGAAGACTGGTCTAATGCTTGGCAATTACGATTTAATGCGAAAAGGTGCAGTGTCATGCACTTGGGTAGCAGAAATCCAAGGGAAATGTACACAATAGGGGGCGAGAGGTTGGTGTGCATGGTTCAGGAGAAAGACCTTGGTGTGATTATCTCTGATGATCTCAAGGTGGCAAAACAGTGCGACAAGGCGGTGGCAAAAGTGAGGAGGATGTTGGGCTGCATTCAAAGAGGGATTACCAGCAGAAAGGAAGAGGTACTTATACCACTGTACAGGTTGCTGGTGAGGCCTCACTTGGAATACTGTGTTCAATTTTGGAGACCATATCTTGCAAAAGATGTAAAAAGACTGGAAACTGTTCAGAGGAAGGCGACCAATATGATTTGGAGCCTGCGTAAGAAAGCTTATGAGAAGAGACTTGAAGACCTACCTAAATATGTACAATTTGGAGGAGAAGAGGGATAGGAGAGATATGATTCAGACCTTTAAATACTTAAAGAGGAACGATGAACAAACAAACCTCTTTCAAAGACGGGGAAGCTGCAAAACTAGAGGGCATAGCATGAAGCTGCAAGGTAGTAAATTGAAAGGCAATGTCAGGAAATATTTTTTTACTGAAAGGGTGGTGGATGCTTGGAATGCTCTCCCAATGGAAGTGGTGGGGGCAAACACGGTGACGGAATTTAAAACAGCATGGGACAAGCACAGCGGATCCCTTTACAGCAACAGGATAAAAACAAAATAAACTGAACCATCTAACTTCTCAACAAATAGGGGTGTCCTACATGGAGTGGTGGGTCCACTCCTAAACAAAGACATGGGGAGGGGTGGCTTGCACAGAGTGACAGGTGCACCTACTCTTGCCGTATTGCTGGGCAGACTGGATGGACCATGCTGGTCTTTATCTGCTGTCATTTACTATGTTACTATGTTTTACTATGTACCTTGCTTATAAAAATTACATTTAAAACCCTAGAGAAAATTATTTGTGTATTTCATGTTTTTCTACTTTACAGCATTAGATATGTTTGCAGTCATCCAGTTTCTGTTTTAAGAACACTGTTGTAAGTAATAAGCAGAACATGTTTTATTAGAGCGAAAAGAAAAATAAGCCTTGTAATTCAACTGTGCTCACAGTAGTTTGAATCATCATTCAAAGAGAAGTAATTCAAACAGCTAACAATCGGAGGACTGTGTCATCTTAACATAAAAAGCTAAATAATTATTCTGTGAATTTATGCCAAGCACATCAATTCTCCATTGCATCAAAATGGAGTGTCTTCTTAGAGCAGTGTTTGAAAAGAATGTTTGACCATTACAGGAATGAAGACTAAAAATGACTTTTTTTGCCTGTATAGCGCACACCCTATGTCCTGTGCCTTAGCCACTGAAATTCCTGACATCATGGACCTCGTTATCAAAGCTTTCTTTTTAACAGTGTTTCACCTATTAGTGAGGCGTAAGGGCAGCAGGAAAAAAAAGCCACAGTGGTGACAAAGATTCCAGCCCTCGGTTGGCAAATAACAACTACAAAAGAGTCGTTTCTGTACGTGGTGGTAGCGGTGGGGCATAATAAAAAGCAGGTAGGAACTAATACCTCCCGCCCATGAAACGAGAAGGAGAGAGGCAGCAGGGGAGTTAAAGGGCTGATTAGAATCCTCATTGCTCACTGGTGAAACAAAAAGAACAGTAGGGGGGCTAATTAAAGAGCTGAGGGGGCATCCCCACCTCCCACCCATGACTCCCACTGGGGAAACAAAAAGAAGAGCAGCAGCATCAGGGCTAATTAAAAAGCCAGCAGCAGTCCCACCTCCCTCCAGTGAAGACTGCTTGAAAAGGGCTGGAAGGGAAGAGGCAGAGCTGAGGGGGCTTGGATGGCAAGAGAGGGGATGGGGGAGGTGGGGCATAAAGGAAGAGGTGGGGAAGAGGAGGAAAAAGAAGGGCAGGGGAAGGGGTGGGTTATAAGGAAAGGGGAGGGTGAAAAGCGCTATATTATTTTTATCTTTATTGCAAGTTTAACGTGCAGGGGGATGAGGGGTTATGGGAAAGGGCAAGGTGGGTCTGAGAAGGTAAGGAAAGTACAAGAAGGGTGAGTGGAAGGAAAGAGTGCAAGGGCGTGACAGGGAAAAGAGACAGAGTGCAGTGTGGCAGGAGAACAAGGGAAGAGAGAATGGTGAAGGTACAGTGTAAGAGGGTGAGAGGGACAGGGGATTTGTGTAGGAGGATGGGATCCTACATGTCCAGAGCCACATATGCACACCTACACCCTCAATACTGCACACATACATACCCAGCACACCGCTGTCTCCACCTCAACACACACACACAGCCTCATGGCACATGTACATCCCCAGGTACACAGTACCAATACAAACACCCCCACCCCCAACGCACATACCCACTTACACATGTATACACCCACAGACACATATACAGCCTCCAATACACACTTCCAATGCACAAATAATTGCACACAGATCTCCCATCCTTTGACATCCCATCCTCACATGCCCACAGGTAAACAGCTAAACTCTGCCCGTGGAGATAAATGTATTACATCATAGCACTGGTTCACACAAACACACACACACTTGCACCTCGCAAACATCATCAGTCACTACCCACATTATGTTCATCCAGTCAGACACCCACTGCAAGAGCAGAGAAAGCTCTGTGCAAGGACAGGCTGGAGGAAGCATTGAAGGAAAACAGCCAGAGTGGTGCCGAAGAGCCCCTGCAACTGGTCCCTCCAGCACAGAAGTAAAAGAACTGCTGCTGTCTGTGTGTAGTCGGGACCCAACCTAGCTGGCACAAGGAGACAAAAAAGAGACATTGCAACAGGCAAGAAGCTGTTGCTAACTGCCTGCAGACTCTTGGAGGAGCGAAAGAGCTGCAATGTCTACTGGTCAAACTGAGAAAAAGGTTTCAGGTAGGAAGGGGGAGGAGGAAAGGAAGGGTGAAATAGGGGTGGAGAAGTGAGTGAAAGGAGAAGGGGCAGAGACGATAGAAGAGACAGAGCTATAGCTCCCCATCCCCACACAGCCATCCAGCTATCCCCTCCACACACACACACACATCGCCAACTCCTCACATAAACACACACACTTCTCTCTACTTATGTCTACCCCTCCCCATACATCATTTTTCTAACTATTCTCATCCCCCGCGACACAAATACACATCCATCCATCCACCTATCATTGCACTAAAAGGGAGCAGCAAGACTGATTCAAAGAAATGTCAGTAATAATAAGAAGTCTAAGGGGCATGTTTACTAAACATTCCTAACGTGCGGGGCCGCGGTAGTGTGCGTGTGCCATATAAGGAGTGGGCGGTTCAGGCAGAAAGAAGAAAAAAACCCGACCATACGTGTGCGCGTCGCGCTAATTTGCGGGGCCCACATTAGCGCGTGGGAAGGCTAAGCGGGGCGCTGCTGAGCACATATCAGAACAGAGCTGGAGCACAACGGTGAACACACTAACCAATGGTGCAGGGGCTACAGGTTCAATCCCCCATTGTGTGCAACAAAAAGGCCAGCTGAGGCAACACCTTGAATGTGTAAAAGTGGTTCAGGAGGCAAAGTACTTTTGGACGGCATAAGGCGGCACACTGTTCGTTTTGTACGGCATAAGGCGGCGCACTGTACTATCTGGGCGGCACAAGGCGGCGCACTGTTCTTTTTGGGCGGCACAAGGCGGCGCACTGTTCATTTTGGGCGGCACAAGGCGGCGCACTAATTGTGGGCAGCAGGAGGTGGCGCGCTGATGGGCATAAGGCGGCGCGCTGATGCCAAAGCAAAGGAACACAGCCACAGCACAATGGTTAAGACACTGACCAATGGTGCAGGGACCAGGAGTTTGATCCCTCACAATGCCCAGTGAAAAAGGCTAGCTGAGGCAGTATGTTATATGTTGTGGAGTGCTGTAGGAGGCTTTTCTAATTTTATTTTGTGATAACTACTAGCAAACGCACTCTCACAGCATATTAATATAAGGCGGCCCATAAGGCACATGTTACAGTGCACCGTCCGCCAAGGCACCCTAGAATGTCCCCTATAGGGCAGCATGTATGTTGCGACACAGGATAATGTATAGTGCACCCTATATGGCTGGCAACCGTAACGTGCCCTATAGGGCGCCCCATAAAGCACCCTCAGAGGCACCTTATGGGTACAGTATGCTGAGGGTGGTATTGCTGGCAGCAACATATGTACAGTAAATTAAAATAAATCTGTGGACACCCCTATCACATAACCCCACTGTGGGTTTGAACCCATGACATCTGGCTGCACAGGCAGGGATGTAACCATTGGGCTACAGCTCTAAGCAGCCCCTGGCTGGCTGCAGATAGCCTGTACGTCACCTCACTGACAGTCTGCTGTTGTGAACCACCCGTACCCATGATGCACTGCACATGCAAATCAGCTGTCCACGATTGAACACAGGATGGGAAATGCACCCCTAAAGCTCCCCGGCCTGGTAGGGGGAAGTGTCCGAGTGCACCCACACAGCACCTCGGCCTGGTAGGGTGTCCTGAGTGGGTGGACAAACGGCAAAGAGTAGCTAAACACCATCACATTGTGCGGTTACTGTGCTCACCCTGAGTGTGAGATGTTGCGCCCAGGACCAGGTCCACAACACCAGGCATGGCCGGATGCAGCCATGTTAGAGCTCCAAAGCAGTAATAACCTGTGGAATAGGTAGGTGCTGCATAAACATTTTGGAGATCTCTGTCTGGCTCAGTTAGTGGGGACCCCCAGGTGGATAAAACAGGGCTTCCCCTCAACAGATCCCCACCCAGATGGCAGTAGAGTGGACCATCAACCCCAGTCCTGCTAGGGAACAGACACCCTACAGGGCAGTCCAAGCAGCTCCACACACATCCATAACACAATATCAGACAGACATTAGGCATGGATAAAGATGCATCCCACCACTATCTGATATTCACCTGCAGTAAGTCATCAGCCACTGTACCCTGCAAGGCACTCCATCACAACACATATCAGCTGTGAACAGTCTGCTGGCTGGTCCTGATGGACATGCATGCACCCACAACTGGGGTGGCAGCACACACAGACAGATAAGTCCATGAAGAGGCCCCACAGGACACCCATACATATCACATGGGAGAATCACAATATAGCACTATGGGGGTGCCTAGCCATGCTGCCGTCACTGCACACTCAGGGTGAGAGTGATCCCCCAGCAGCACATACAGAGGTCACCCTGTCTGTGTAGGTGGTGGCCGGGCACTACCATGCCCCTGCCAGTGCCCTATGCCCTGTGCAGCTGCATCCTGGTCAGTCCACTCTGTCTGAGATATACCCATGGTCCCTTGCTACTCATTATGCACATTGGCAGGCCAATACTGGCAACAGTGTTGGCAGTGTGGGCTGTGGAAGGGGCATGCAGCCAACACCCACTGTATAGACAGACACACAATTCCACACCTATGCCATCATGGTGCTACTATTGAGGAGGTAATTAGCCTTGCCCACCAAACCGGTGCTGGGCACGGCAAGGCATGGATATGCTACGCAGTACTGCTGGGGGTCACTCCCCAGGGTGGTAAACACCGTCAGAGGCAAGGGCTGGAGCACGCACCGCAAACACCAAACAGATTGTTCGGATGGGGTCAACTAGCAGTATGTGCGTAACGTATGGATATCTATCTGCCAGTACTCCTAGCAAGCGTCTCAGAGCTGTGTACCGTATACCTCAGGTGTAGGGTTCCATTGCTAGGGTATGCAGGTGCTAGTATTGGGAGATGCACGCAGGGTCCAATGTTCTGCCTCTCCAGGAGACATTGGCCAATGGGGCCTGTGGGTGTGGGTGTGGGTGTCTGCCCCTGTTGGCTGCTGCTTTACGGCAGAGATTCCCAACTCCAGTCCAGGTGTGCATCACACTGATCGGGTTTACCTGCTGTTCCTCATGAATATGCATGAGCTACATCTACATGCCATGGGGGTGGTGCATAGATATACAGCACAGGCATTTGTATGAGTGGCAGCATGGACCCTGACTGGTGTGTGGCCCACCAGGACTGCATTTGGGAGATTCTGCCCCTGTACATGGTGTCTGTGCTCAGTGGGGTAAAAGATAGACGTAGTACCATTGCATATGGCCTCGCCACGAAAGGTTTGTCCTTACTATCACTGTGTAGCTGTGGGAAAAATATGTGGGAAGGATTGGCGGTAGCCCCAGCTGGGCTTTAGAACCTATGACCTTCTGTTCTTGTATGTACTGTCTGTGTGCACTGCACCACCTTGTAGCCACAGATTGGCTGGATTCCCTGGAACGTCCATGCCTGTGGATCCGGCAGGGCCTGTGTGTTGCAGTGGACTGTGCCAGCCTGCACATGGCTTGGCCTCTGTCCTCTGTGGCTAGCTGCCACTGCCCCCTGCACCACATGTACTCGTGCGCCAACATGCTGGTATGAGCTTCTCTCAGAAAAAGCAGATGACCTGATTGCAATGTGGCAGTACGGGACTGCATTTGGGGGACTTGGCTGTAGGTATGCCCATTGTTGTAGTGTGTGCGGTGTTGGGTAACATATGGGTGTTTCCCCCATGCTTATGTTCCCTGCAATACAGGGGTGTCTGCTCTATCTTTGTTTAGTGGTGGGTAAATATATGGACGGGGCTGGCAAGTGCCCCAGCTGGGATGTGAACCTCTGGCCTTCTAGTCCTAGAGGTCATGGCTATGTCCTCTGCACCACACTATGGCCACAGAGACAGTGCACAGCCCCTGGAGGTAGTAAACCTGGCAGGATGGCGTCACAAACCCTGCTGTATGCATTTTTACTGTGGGCTCCTTCACCCTGTGTGGTGACAAACGTGCAAATAAAACCCGGGAATGACCACGGAACAAAGGGGGAAAACATATACCCAGGCTGGGCAACAGTGATATTAATGGGCAACCCTAGATAACACTCCCAGGACAGCTCCAGAAAAAGGGAAATGTTTTTTGGACAAGTCTCCGCTCCGTACACCTTTCCATAAATCATTTCCTTTTTTTTGGAGCTTTCCTGGGTGTGTTATCTAGTTTTGCCCATCACTATAACTGTTCCCCAACTGAATTACTATTTTTCATATTTTTGTGGTGGTCATTTTCTATTTATAATTGCACTTTTGTGCTGTGCACATGTATCACACTGCTCACCTTTTGCAGGTTTCCCCGGTTTTGCTGTACATTGCTGACGGAAATGGTTTCTCTTCCCTTTAAATGCATTCTAACGCGAGTGATTCACTCGCGCTATTTTTATTTGGAAATTCAGCCCCGATAATGTGCGGGACACCTCTCCCCTCCCCTTCCCCGCCCATTAACCCCTTCTCTCCGCCCCTCCGGGGCCTTCCTCCGCCCTCCGTTAGCCTTTCCACGCCTCTATCGGACATTTGCGGGCACGTACTTGTGCGGCACCCGTTACTGTGACGCGCAAGTGTGCGGGGCTTCATCGCACGTTTGCGGGGCGTTTAAGCGCTCTTAAGTACCGCTTTTAGTGCGCTATTTTGCGGCGCGCTAATTAGCGGTTTTTAGTAAACATGCCCCTAAGAGCTGATAAAGATGTTCTCTGGAAATTACAGGGCCCTTTTACTAAAGTGCGCTAAGCAGTTAACGGCATTTTCATGCACAGTAACTGTCTGCTCGGGTCCATGGTAGCTGTTACCACAGAGGCATGACAGTTACCACACTTACCACACTCACTAGCTAGCTGCCACTTGTACGTTCAGATGCTGAATGGGTGGGTAGGGACAGAGTGGCCTGGTGAGCACTCTGCAGTTAGCATGGCGGGACATATAGCATGAAACCGCTGTACATGGAGTTAGGTGTATCCATGGTACTTGCACTATGCATTAAAGTATGCATCCACGTGTGAACTGTAGGGAATATGCTGGTTGTGCTCCTGACAGTCACCATGGAGGCTTTGTACTTAACACATTAGTTTTTGCGCTAAACACATGATAGGTGCAAAACCTAATGCACTTTAGTAAAAGGACCCCTATGTTTTTTTATTTTTTTTTATAACAAACATACCAAAATTCATTTGAAACCAAAATGCAGTGGTAATGTACCATGCAATGGAAGTCATCATCAGCCATGCCCATGTGGTTGTAGAAGCTGGATGTTGGGTTTCATTGTTATAGTGGGGAAGATCTGCTTGGGTTTGTTAGGGGTGGAAGACTGATTTCAGAGAGGATGGGGTCAAGTTTGGAATTACTGAAGTTTGCTGGAAGTCTCCAAGCTGCGAACAAGTTTATGCCATCATTGCTGCATTGGTAGAGTTATTTCAAAGATCAATGCATTGAAAATGTGCGAGTGCCCATGTTCAAAATTTTTTGCTTTGCTCATTAAATTCATACAATGAACATATTGTGGAAAGTCAGATGTAAACAAAAAGAACATCTACTTCTACCTTTGTGATGCTGCTGATTTAGGAACCCAGTTTTATTACTCGCGTAAATTCTTCCTTTATATGGGTGAATGAGGTCTCTTATAACATTACCCCATGCATAAAAGTATGCATGGTGACAAGACGGCATGCCCTTTTACATGAACGAAGGGTAGACATGTATAGGGGAGGGGTTTGGGTAGAGTGCAGGTGACGTTACTCACCTGCAATGTACTTAAATCACATGTACATTTACAGCACATTTCAGCTGCGATTGCTGCAGCTTTTTTAATGCTACTTTATAAATAAATATGTGCATACGGGGCAAGTTTATTAAAACACAGTAAAATGTTGCACTTACTTTGTGTCATGGGCAAAAAATAACCATCCATAAAAACAAATACTATACAGGGCAATTACAACATGGGGCCTGTGTTCCATACCTCAGCAGATAACATGGGTTCACCTATTCTACTTACCGAGGCATGCAATGCGGGCTCTGGTGCCAAGTTAAAAAAAAAAGTGGTGGCATGTAGTGGACAATCCTACTCCCTTCCAAACAAATAATCTTCCTATTCTCCCTCCCCCCCCCCACAAGATCACCCATCCCAAATCTGATCCTTACAATCAGATCCCTGTTCCAATCTGACCCCAATCCTGACCATCCCCATCAAGACCTTCCTTCCGATCCAGACTCCACCAAAAGTACTCCCTTGATAAACACCCCCGATCCAGGTACCCTTTGATCAACATCCCCCACAAACAAGCCCTCTAAAATACACCCCCTCCAAACAGAAGCCTCTTAACACCATATTCCATTTCTCTCCAACCTCCCTGCATCTCACCCAGGGTTCTCCTTGTAGTCTACTGGAGCAGGGCTTGAGCAATTCCCCTCTGATCCAGTCACCAGTTTTCAAAATGGCTGCAATATCCCCTTGTGGTAGTAATGCGAGACTCTAATGCAGGTTGTCCCCAAACAATAGTACTGTGGGCTTACTGCTAGGGTTCATCAATGTCATTTTGTAGCCTGGCAGCTGCTAATGGGGCAGGAGTGGAGGGGGACTGCTCCACCCTGGTCTACTAGGAGACTAATGAGTAAGTCAGAGGAGAGGCTCTGGTGGGGAGGATCAGGTAAGTCAGGGGAGGGTCTGGGGTGCAGCTTCTATTCAGGTGGTTCCTGTAAGGGGGTTATCCCAGGGAAATCATCTTGGAGGTTATACCGGGGGAGGGAGTTATCTTTGTGGGGTCTTGTTGTTGGGGGTCTGGATTGGGGAGATCAGGGGGGAATGTTGATCAGAGGGATGTTTCTGTCCATAGGGTGATTGGGACTAACAACTGTCAGAGCAAGATGGATCAGGGTGTCTTGATGGTGGGGGAATCGGATCAGGGAAGTGGATTGGGGTGAGAGTCTGAGGTGTATTGGATTGAGAGAACCTTGAACATACAAGATTTTTTTTAAACCAGCTTTCAGCAGAGGCCACATTACCTGGTTGCCAGTAGCAGCATGGTGGCATTTAATACAACTTCTTGAGGTGCAGCCATACTATTGACAGTCATGACAACTACTAAGTGGTAATGTACCATGCGATGGAAGTCATCATCAGCCATGCCCATGTGGTTGTAGAAGCTGGATGTTCGGTTTCATTGTTGTAGTGGGGAAGATCTGCCTGGGGGTGTTAGGGGTGGAAGACTGATTTGAGAGAGGATGGGGTCAAGTTTGAAATTACTGAAGTTTGCTGGAGGTCTCCAAGCTGCAAACAAGTTTATGCCATCATTGCTGCATTGGTAGAGTTATTTCAACGATCAATGCATTGAAAATGTGTGAGTACCCATGTTCAATAATTTTTGCTTTGCTCAATAAATTCATACAATGAACATCCTGCCCCAACTCATGTTAGGCACTTAGCATTGTTTTTTTTACCATGCTGTAGTTTTTACTGCATGACAACCATTAGCATAGGTCCACACTAATGGGTAGCATGCATAAAATCTGTGCTAAGTGCTTAATGCACTTTAGCTAACATGCCCCATGTGTTTTTATAAAATAGTTTCAAAATAGGTAAAGATTTGGCCTTCCAACCCAGGTTAAAAAGCAAGAGTATACCAGAATACCCGATAGTTCTCATGCACAACCTTTATGCTGATCAAGAAGCCACAGTTTGAAGAAAAAAAGGAGAAACAGGATGGTTTAAAATCAGCAAAGGTGTACGACAAGGTTTCATACTTGCCACATACCTGTTTAATTTATATGCCGAAGAAATCATCAGAGAAGCAGGATTGTATGAAGATAACTGAGATATGAAAACTGGTGGAAGACTCATCAAGAAACTTCTCTATGCTAATATTACAAGCTGAAAGTGAAGATGATCTGAATCATCTGCTTATCAAGATCAAGGAACGTATGTAGACTGAAAATGGGCCTGCACATTAACATGGGCCCAGTCAGATTTGATTACAGTGATGACCCATGCATATGTTTTCTGTGGCTGCTCTGATGTTATGGAACTCTGCCAGCGATATTGTGGGCGGAGTCAAACTTGTTACAATTTTGCAAGGGCCTAAAAACCTTCCTCTTTTCTAGTGTTTCCTGGTGAGTTGGGAGGGTGGTGAGACAGCAGTGGTAGGTAGGGAAGCATATTCGGGGTTGAGAGTGGGGCATTGGTATAGGATTTATTTGGGTTGGGTTTGGAGGTTGCTTGGGTTTTATGTGATGTACACTGTCTAGAATGCTTTGCAGCAAGCAGTATATAAATGTTTTTAAATAAATGAAGAAGACAAGATCCTGGCAACTGGCAAAATCAATAATTTCATCCTTGATGGAGTAAAAATAGTAATAGTGGACAACTTTAACCTGCTTGGATCAATAATCGATAAAGAAACGACAGGCAGTCAAGAAATCTGACAGAATGGCTATGAAGGACCTGGGCAAGATTCTCAAGTGCAGAGATGCATCTCTCCATACAAAGTTTCGACTTGTCCAAGCCATGGTAGTTTCAATGTTATATGTCTGCAAAAGTTGGATAATGAAAAAGAGAGATAGGAAAAAAATTGATGTTTCCAATTATGCTGTTAGCAAAGAATACGGTGTCTAAAGAAAAAAACAATCAGTACTAGAGGAGATCAAATCTAAGCTTTCTTTAGAAGTTCAGATGGCAAAATTTTGACTTTCATACTTTGGACATTCATGCAAAGAGAGAGGAAGACTTCATGCTTGGCAAGGTTGAAAGTCAACTCAAAAGAGGAAGGTCAGCATTGTTATGGATCGATAGAAGAGCAGTAGCAGTAGCCACTCTATCAACAATTAGCTGCCTGACTTGAAGACTGAACACAGTTTAGAACAACTATCCAGAAGGTTGCCATGAGTCGTCATCAACTTAAATGACACTTAACAACACAACAATCCAGGTGACCTGTTATAAATGTACCCTTATGGAGAATCATTTTATAACAAGTTGCTTATTTATGAAGGACAAGGAGAAACATATTTTGAGCCTACAGTATGTGTCTTTATAAAATCGTCCCTCAAAAAGTAAAGAATATCTTGTAGTTGTGTACATTTACACCAGACTCAGAAGTTGATATCAATGTATGAACGTACAAAAGGCATGAACATGTATAAATAGTGAGACTGGCCATTCTTCATCCAATCTCTGCCCCTGAACATGCCTACACCAGAGTTGTATACAGGTATGCATCTACTTTTATATATGGAGTAATTTTAGAAGCATCATCTTACATGCAAATACTGGCATATTCACATGAAAAAACTTTCATAAATTGTCCAAAATGTCCTTAATGTCCAAAATGTGACTTTCTCATAGATGGCTTAGAAAGGATTGTAAGTCCCCTGGACTCATAGACAGATCATTATTCATCCTGGCTGCACCAGCTATTTCTTGGAAAATTGAATGCCTTTTTCTGTCTTTACGTCATTGTTCTGAAGAGCTCATTCCTGGACACAAAGAAGGTGATTTTATAAGAATTGGCTAAATTTGTGTACATTCAATTGAAGGCTCCTCACCACCTTTCTTCTTTAATCTCACCCTACATCCTTCCTTGGGAACTCCGCTCATCTGGCAGATCCCTTTTATCTGTGCCCTTCTCTGCCACTGCCAACTCCCGACTTTGTTCGTTCCACCTTGCTGTTCCATATGCCTGGAACAAACTACACGAATCAGTGTGTCAGGCTAAAAATTCACCTCATTGAGGCTGCTTTTGGATCCTAATGCCCCTCACTCTCTTACATAGCAACATAGTAATATACAGTAGTAGCTTAGTATATGTCGGCAGATAAGGACTAGTATGGTCCATTGAGTCTGCCCAGTAAAGTGGCTAGAGTAGGTGTACCCACTGCTCCGAGCAGGTCACCCCCCTCTATGCTTTTGTTTAGGGTTGTACCCACCGCTCCTTGCAAATCACCCCCTCTATTTCTTGAAGTATAAAACAGTTATGTTTGTTTTGATGTTATCCTCTTGCTATAAAGGGATCCTCTGTGTCTGTCCCATGCCATTTTGAATTCCGTCACTGTATTTGCTACCACCACCTCCATCGGGAGGGCATTCCAAGCATCCACCACCCTTTCAGTGAAGGAGTATTTCCTGACGTTGCTTTTTACCTCCTTGCAGCTTCATTTTATTCCCTCTAGTTTTACAGCTTCCTCTTTTTTGTCTGTTCACCACCACTTATGTGTACTGTTTCTTACCATATTCTAGCCCCCAGTTATGTGATGTTCTTCTTGATTAGATTGCAAGCTCTGATGAGCAAGGACCGTCTCTTAATCTATATGTACAGTGCTGTGTACAGCTTGTAACACTATACAAATGATTAGTAGTAGTAGTAATACTTTGACATGCACATTTCTTGCCTGTTTTATACAGTAAAGGAAGCTAAGCATATACACTTTATTTTACTTTAAAAAATAGGGTTGTAAGTGGCAAAAAACCTGCATTAAACTAAGCTCCAGCACTTACAATGGTCCTATGGTATACCTAGATTTTGCAACAATGTGCATAAATTATAACCCTGTGTAAGTTTGCCCTTCACCCAAACTCCTCCCCTGTGTACCCCGACAGCAAAAGTACACACCATCTGTTCAATGCATGTACCTTAAGAACAACAGCTGACGATTTTATGCATGTAAGTGCTCATTTACATACATAAGTCACTAAAATACCATGATTAACATGCATAAACACATGCAGAAATGTAGACAAACCGTATAAAATTACCTCTAGAGGGGATGAGAATTATTTTCTATTCAAAATCATTCTTCACTCATATTTTCAGAATGAACAGATGGATGATGTAATGCTAAAAGAAATCAGTGAAGCTAACAAATGTTACAACACAGTATTGATGGGTGATTTCAATTACCCCGGGATCGACTGGGTCAGTGTCACAGCAGGACATGTTAGAGAGATAAAGTTTCTAGATGAAATAAATGACTGCTTTTTGGGGCAGCTGGTTCATGAACTGAAAAGAGGGGAAGCTATTTTGGACCCCGTCCTTAGTGGAACACAGAATCTGGTGCAAGAGATAACAGTGTGGGGGCCACTTGGCAATAGCAATCATAGCATGATCGCATTTTGTTTAATAAATAAAGGGAGGATGGCAAGGAAATCCACAGTACTATCTTTTAACTTTCAAAAGGGAGACCATGCTAAAATGAGGAAATAGTTAAGAAAAAACTAAAAGGAGCAGTAGCAAATGTTAAAGGCTTACATCAGTTTAAAAATACTGTCTTGAAAGCCCAGACCAGCTGTATTCCTCGCTTTAAGAAAAGTGGAAGAAAGGCCAAAAAATTGCCAGCATGGTTTAAAGGTGTTATAGCCAAAAAACATCTTTCAGGAAATGGGAAAAAGAGCCAGATGACAAAAACGGGAAACAACATAATTGCAAGGCATTGATAAGACAGGCAAAGAGAGAATTTGAAGAAAAGCTTGCTGTGGAAGCAAAAAAAGTTTTTAAAAATATGTTAGTAGCAAGAAGAGGCTACTGATAACATTACTAGACATAATACATTACTTATGACCTTTATGGCAGGATCTGTTAAGGTGCGAATTTTGAGAGTGTTTTGTGGTCAAATTCTGAGGATATTTCCGGATGTTGCTAGAACCACTCAGGCTCACCGGAAGCAGTTCTTACAGTTAAAGTCTAGAGTGCTGGTTTTAGGTGCTACTTTTTATTTGAAGTTCCCTTGTAAGTGTCTTGTGACCCTACAGGGTCAGAGAGATACCTTTTTGACAGCTCTCAATTGCATAAATTCCTTGTAGGTTGACAAGGTGAGGAACTTGTGGCGACAGATTAATATGTTATCTTCTCTTATGTTGGCATGTTTAATGTCTCTATTCCGTGATATGTAGCTTTTTGAATTTCCCAGCTCAGCATCTTAACGTGGGCTTGATCAATTATTATGTGTTTATGTTGCCACATATGTTTAAATTTTTTTTGTGGAATTATTCATTTACTTGTCTTTGTTATTGTATTTAATTTGATAAAATGCAATAAGTATATATTGAATATAAATACATTAGTAGCAAAAAAACCTGTGAGAAAGTTGATAGGACCAATTAGATGATAGAGGAGTAAAAGGGGCACTAAGGGAGGACAAGGCTATAGCAGAGAGATTGGATGAATTCTTTGCTTCAGTCTCTACTGAAGAAAATTGTAGGGAAGTTGCCTATGCCTGAAATGGTATTTAAAGGTGATGCATTAGAAGAATTGAAACAAATTTTGATAAGCCAGGAAGATGTATTACAACTATTTGATAAACTAAAGAGTAGCAAATCACCTGGTCCGGATACTATACATCCGAGGGTGGTGAAAGAACTGAAATATGAGATTGAAGACCTACTATTAGTAATCTGTGAACTTTCATTAAAATCATCTGTAGTAACTGAAGATTGAAGAATAGCCAATGTAACGTAAGTTTTTTAAAAAAGGGGTTCGAGGGGTGATCCAGGAAACTAAAGACTGGTGAGCCTGATGTCAGTACCGGGAAAAATGCTAGAAACCATTGTAAAGAATACAATTATTGAACATGTGGATAGTCATGATTTAATGGGAGAAAGTCAACATTGATTTAGCCAAGGAAGATCATGTCTTACTAATCTTTTATAATTTTTTTTGAAGTTGTGAATAAACAGGTAGATAAAGATGAGTTTGTTGATATAGTGCATCTGAATTTTCAGAAAGTATTTGACAAGGTCCCTCACGAGAGACTCTTGTTGAAATTAAAAAGTCATGTGATAGGAGGCAGTGTACTATTGTGGATTAGGAAATGGTTAAAATATAGCAGAAAGTAGGGCCAAATGGCCAAATTTCTCAGTGGAGAAAGGTAAGTAATGGAGTACCCCAGGGATTTGTTTTGGGCCCGCTGCTTTTTAACATATTCATAAATGACCTGGCAATAGGAATAACGAGTGAGGTGATCAAATTTGCCGATGACACTAAATTATTCAAATTTGTTAAAACAGAAGAGCATTGTGAAAAATTGCAAGAGGACCTTGATAAATTGGAAGACTAGGGGGCTTGTTTACAAAGCCGCAGTAGCGGTTTGCGATCGTTATCGGAGCCATGGCCCCATTGAAATCAATGGGGCCACGGCTCTGATAACAATCGCGAACCACTACCGCGGTTTTGTAAACAAGCCCCTAGCTGTCCAAATGGCAGGTGAAATTTAATGTGGATAAGTGCAAAGTTATGCACCTAGGAAAGAACAACCCAAACTAAAGTTCCATGATGCAAGATTCCACATTAGGAACCACCACCAATGGAAAGGATTTAGGCGTTATTGTACAATACATTGAAACCCTCTGCCCAGTGTGCAGCAGTAACCAAAAAAGCAAATACAGTAGAATGCTAGGAATCATAAGGAAAGGAATGGAGAATAAAACCAAGGATATTATAATGCCACTGTATCGTTTCCATGGTGTGACTGTAACCTTGAATACTGTGTGCAATTTTGGTTGCCATATCTTCAAAAAGATTTAGCGGAATTAGAAAAGGTACAGAGAAGAGCCACCAAATTGGTAAAGGGGGTGGAAGGATACCCCATGAGGAAAGGCTTAAAAGGTGAAGAACTTGGAACAAAACATTTTCAGGATCTATAGAGAAAATCTACCATTCCATAACATCATCAACTTGCAAAACTCATGCAAGGAGCCGACCCATAAAACAGCTGCACTGTAAATATTGCAGAGGGCCCTAGAACATCCATACATTTACCCTACATAGAAATTCCATGTTGACAGAATACTCAGGAAATAGAAGAATCCTCACCAAGTATAGAATAAACTAAAAATAAAATAATGTAGGCAAAAATTAAATTGAATCCTCAAGAAACCAACCTCTGTATGCACTAAAACAACAGAGAAAGAGAAAGAGATGTTGATGCCCCTGTACTGTGCAAAGTATGAAGATATAACATGCACATTCCAAAGACTGACATATTCCAGTCATTAAACTGTAAATAAAATTCATTTCTCTATCTTTTCTATCTGGCCATTTTATTCTCTAATCGTGTTGGTTCCAGTCTCTGGTTTGTGCTTTCCTCTCTCTTCTCTTAGCTCACCATCTGGGTCTCTGGTCCATGTGCCATTTCTCTCCACTCCGGTCTTCATCTTCAGCACTGATTATTTCCTTTCTGATTTTTTCCATTGATTTTTCTCTCTCTATCAACAACGATTTCACTTCTCCTTCTTACCATCATTCCTCAATTTCTCTCTTTTTATTACATCTCCCAATTGTTTTTCAACCTTAACACAGCTCTCTCATCTCTGCTTCTCTCTATCCTTCCCCAGACACTTACTCTCCAGTCTTAACTAACTCTCTCCTTTCTCTCTTCTACCCCCCATGCCCAGCCTTTCTCTCCTGATCTGGCCAATGTCTACCCTCCCCACCATCCAGCATCACCCCCTTTTTATAATCCCATTCCCTCATCCCCATATTTCCCCCTCTCTCCCTCATCCCATGCCTAGCATCTCCGCTCTCGCTCGCTCTCTTTTCCCCCATATCCCCAACCCCTTTTCCAGCATCTTCTATCTCTCTCTATATATATATATCCATCCCACCCTGTGCCCAGCATCTCCTCTCTCTATCCACCCCACCCCACCCTTTGTCAGAATCTGCCTTCCATCCCCTTGTGCCCCGACCCCATGTCTAGCATCTGCCCTCCAACCCCTCCATCCACTATCCCATGTCCAGCATCTGTTCACCATCCCCCTATATCCACACCTCATGTATAGCATTTGTCCTCATCACCTTATGTCCCCAGCATCCACTATGCTCCCTTCCCCATGTCCAGAATCTGCCCTTCACACCTCTACACAGTGTTTAGCATCTTCCCTCTGTCCCCCACTTCATGTCAGCATCTTTCTCTGTCCCTCACCCCATGCCCAGCCTCTGCACTCCACCCCATGTCTACCATCTGCCCTCAAACTCCCAGCATATGTCCAGCATGTGCTATCCATCCCCTATCCCATATACAGCATTTCTTCTCCATCTCTCTATGCCCTCTACCCTGTGTCCAGCTTCTATCTTCTGCTCTTCCACTCCCCCACCTCATGTCCACCATCTGCTCCCATCCCTTTATGCACCACCCCATGTCCAGACCCTGATCCCCACCCCTTGTTCACCCTCTGCTGCAACCTTTCTATGTGACTCCCTTTCTGGGAGGAATCCAATTTCAAAAAATGTAAGCCTAAAATACAAAAAATAAACAAAACCATCATGAAACGCAATGCCTGGTGGAGTAGTTTATTTAGAAACATGGTAGATATGAAGTAGTTTGAAAGCACGGGAGGTTCTTTTGTATCTGTGTATCCATCAGAGGACTTGACAGCCTCAGGTTGCTGGTGCACTGCACCTTGTTTTTCTCAGTTGGTGGTATACTAACAACCCAACACACTTGCATAGGGCTTCAAACCAGACAAACTTTGGACCAATCAGGAATGAGGATTACCTGCAATACAAGAGTTGCATTTTGTATTTATACATTTTAATTTCAGGGATTTTTTTTTAAATTAAAGAAGTAGCTATGGCTAGCTGCTGCCCAAATGAAAAACATAAATGAAAGGGTGCCAGAGGTTTCAGGAAAATAAAAAATCCAGCTGCTTTTTTTCTTCACAGTCAGAGCTGGTATTGAACCAGTGACCTATGGGCTATGAAGAAAGTGTTTTGCCATTGAGCCATCAGAGCGCCAATTTTAGGGTTAAGTTCACCTGCCCTATGATGAAATATGGGAGAAAAATCTGAATTTCAGATTTCTCAATGCCATGTTTCAGATTTAAACGATATGAAACGAATGCACATCCCTAATTTTTAGTGGCTTTTCCCCTCCTCATCCTTATGATGGCTGCTGAGACAACTTTAGGCTGGAAGAATGGGTGGGTGAAGGAGTCAGCCATAGTTGCAAGATAATGAAGCAGGGTTGAGCATGTCAGGGGTACAGAGCAAGTGATCTTTTGAGTGATGTAGTTCAGCGACGATACAAAACTTCCTGCCCCTGGTTGAAAGAGAAAAAATTTGGAATGAATGGTGATACGATGATGTTATTTCATGGACTAAAGTAGCAACTTTAAAGGCTAAACAGGTAACCGTCCACATAAAGCACAAACCCCCACCTAAATGGACAACACACTTAGCTCTAACGAAATAACGATCCTATCTCTTATGCCCTAATACCTAAGCATGTATATAGTTGTATCTGTTATGTATTGTCTTATGTATATAGACACTACACTTTGTTAGTTAATTGTTTTAACACGGTTCCAGTTTAAACTCACTTTGTTTAATTTACGATATTTTAAGATGTTCTATGTAAAATTAAGATGTTCTATGTAAAACAAACTTCGCTTTGTTGACTGTTGTTATTTGTACACCGCAACTGATCTCTGGAAGATGCGGTATAAAAATGAGTGTTAAATAAATAAATAAATAAATAACTTATGAACAAATTATTTTTCTTGGCAATCAAAGAACAGATTGCAGGACGATGTCAGAGTCAGAAATTGAATAGCCGGTTGTCCCCTGTTGTTGACAGTGGTTAAAGGAGGCGACATTTACAGTCTACTCCTTAGGTCAGTATATTGTTACCATGAGAGAAAAATCATAGTACTGGCCATGTGAGCTGTGTACCCCACCAAAGATGTAGCTCAATGTTCAATAATTGAGCTATAGCAATTAAGATTAATTTGCTATTGAGTTCAAGGTTTTTACTAAAATTCCTTGTGCTTTAAATGCATGTTGTGACTATAAACCATCCACTTATAAAGAACGATTTCTGGAACAGATGATGACTAACTTTTCAGCTAGGAGGCGAGAAGGGATTTCTGCAACCTCCATGTAGCTGTGTTTGCTGCTGAATTGTGGTAGTATTTTATAAAGACACAGGCACCTCTTTGTCTTTATAAAACTGGGCCAAAATAAATATCTTCTTGTCCTCTAAACCTGGGTGCCCTGTTATAAACGTACTCCCATAGAACAATGCTCTGTTGCACCTGATCAGTTTGTGATCTATGCTGAACTTAAATACTGCCAAGGATAGTATTCCACTATTCCTCCAGGGAATGATCCTGTAATTAATCACCCAAACAGAAATTCCTAGTGTCTAAAAAAATTGTCTCATTATAATTGATATCCTTTATTTCTTGTCCTTTCTTCAATAGAGAAGAGGGATTGATATCAAATCACCCCTCAGTCATCCATTACTCAGGTAAAATAGTGCAAATAAAACTCATTCTAACAGGAGTATTATATTCTCTAAGCAAACCTTTAGCCTTGAGCCTTACTCCCACCCTCATCCCCTACCAGTGCAGCTGACTGGCATATCTGTGCTGAGACCTTTTGAGGCCAACACCAATAGGCTCCCTTTTTCTGTTGTTCTATTGTTGGAAGTTGGCATGTGAGTAAGTTGGCATGTGAGTTTGCTATTGTGGCAGCCTATGTTTTCTCTAAAGTGTGTGGCACTCCACTGCCCAGGTTCCTACCATAGTGTGCAATCTTGTGGTTTCAATGGCATGGGGCAGGCAAGTTCTGTGAAAGGGATATGCATTATTTAGTGCACGTTCAGTTTGTTAATGCTCCTTAAGAATGTAAGGCCTGATATTCAAAAGGCATTTATACAGTGTACAGCCCTGTAAACCATGTAAATGCCTTAGATGGCAATATTCAATGCCACCTATATGGTTAGTATCGGGGCATGTTGGGGGCATTCTGGGGCAGAGCGGAGGCGAGGAGTCCTGGTAACCAGGTAGCGGTGATATTGGACTGCTACCCGGTTAGCCATCTATGGCTAAAACTAGGTGAACTTATGACTCACCTAGTTCTAGCCATGGATGGCTAACCAGGTAGTGGCCTAATATCGCCGCTACCTGGTTAGACTCTGCGGGTGAATACCCTCAGCGTCTAACCTGGATATTCAAAGCTATTGCCGTGGCATTGAATACCTGGATTTAGAAGTCAACGAGTAGGGCTATGCCCCGACGCAGCGCATAACCCACCCAACTGAATATGTACTGAAGTATTTTGACTGATAACTAAAAGTTGCGACTGATATATCACAGTATGTGTTTATTTAAATTAATGGAGGTAAAAAATGGAAACCTTGATATACTTTGCTGTTATGTTCAACACAGCACCTGTTAACTATGGAAAAGTATCTGCTCAACTGAACTTCAATAATCTAAAGACCTGAACTACTGATAAAATGCTAGATCTTTTGGTGACCTAGCTGAGAAGAGGTTCCCCCTAAAGGTCAAGCCAGAATTAGCCCCTGCTGTAGTTCCTGCAACAGAGGAACCTGATCTTGTTAAAGCTCTGTCAGCTGTGCTCCATGACCTGTATCTAGAATAATTAGCCTCTGTGCCTGACCCTATGCCTATGATGAAAAACTCTAGCTGAAGTCATATGAGAACCTATTTCCCTGCGATATGCAGCAGGAAACTCCATGCCTTATGAACTGGACTCTGAACCAATGTTCCCTCTAATTTTCTGTAGGCTGTGTGCGCATAAAATATCAGCTGTGTGCAGCTTTTGAAGGAAGGTTAAATTTTTGTGCGCCACATAACGACACTCGGAGTTATATACTTTAAAATATGACTACAAGTCAGAATACAGTATGTCCACCACACTGATTTTAATCAAATTAAATGAAAATAGACGATTACTAAATGAAGCGGGAAATTTCTAGTAATTACAATCATAACTTTTAAATTTTAAGACGTCTGTGTTGTTTTCTATCAGAATCAGAGCCGTAATTTTTGTGCGCTCTGTTGTAAAGTATGTGCGCTCGCTCGGCGAGGTGTGTGCGCGCGCACACACGCACAGCTTAGAGGGAACAGTGCTCTGAACCTGAATCTATATTGGATTCTCCTTCTGACCTCATGCCAGATTCTGATGTCTTGTCTACCCATCCAGATGCAGATCCTCACTCCATGCCAGATGCTGACGCAATTTCTATTACGCTGAATCTTGACTCACTGCCAAATCTGTCTATTTCTGTTAAGTTGGGCTCTGATATCATGCCTACTCAGCTGACTCTTGAAGCTAAACCTGCCCACCCTGCTCCTGAAGACAAGACTAAATCAGCACCTACAGTGGATTTTCTTTTGCATATTTTCTGCTTCAAAAAATATTTTCTTTGCATAGACTTCAATTCAAGACTCTTTTATGATCTCTAGCCTAGTGCAATGCAATGTGTGTCATTGTGTTAATGCTGACTCCTGGCGAACTAGCAGTCCCTGGGTTTTCTTGGCAAGATGTGACCAGCAGTAGATTGCAAGGCATTTCTTGTGAGACAATGGAGAGTAAAATGACTTGCCCAAGGCAACAGGGAGTGCCATTAAATATCTGCTTATCTCTATCTTACCCTATCTTTCCAAAATTAATCGAGAAACATGTCCTTCAACAATTAAATGATTTCTTAGAAAAATCAAATACACTGCACCCATATCAATCAGGTTTCCATGCAGGTTATAGCACAGAGATGTCCCTTACATCCCTCCTCAGTGACGTTAATAATTGCCTCGATGCTGGACAAATAGCACTTTTAATCTTATTTGATTTATCTGCAGTCTTTGAGCTGGTCTGACACTGAATCTTGCTCACTCAGCTGTCACATATTAGTATATCAGACACTGTACTACAATGGTTCACTTCCTTTCTTGACAATCGTAAATTCCAGGTACTATTATCAGAAACCTTCCCAATTACATCTGGTGCCCACAAGGTTCTCTTCTCTCCCCTCACACTGTTTAATATCTTTCTCAGTCCCCTTGCTACTCTGATAAAAGACTGTCATTACTGGATTCTATAATGCAGATGACGTACAATTAGTGACTCACACCATCTACACAAATCCCAATCTTTCTCAACTCAATTCATGTCTGTAAGCCAATAGTGAATGGCTTTCCCAGCATCAGCTCAAGATAAACCTTGCAAAAACAGAAGCCATGTGGATTACAGGCTTAGCATCCACTCCATCTTTATCGGCAATATTTAAAATCATCATATAACTATTGTTGACACTTTTAAAATCCTCAGTTGTTTAATATATTCAGAATTAACTTTGAACTCTCATGTGCCACTTTAATGAAAAACTCCTTTTTTATTCTTCTTAAGCTTTCATCCATTAAACAATATCTTACTTTCTTTACCCTCCACATCCTCCTTTTGGCTTTAATAATATCCCATCTCTATTATTGCAACAACATCCTACTGTAATGGTATCTCTACTACAAATCTGTCTAAAGCCCACATCATCAAAATCACCCAATCAATATGCTACAAAACAAAGACACTTCAACATCTCAGACCACTCCTAGAGCCAAAAGATCTTGGTACCATGCTACAAGACTCCATCATACCATCACCTGGATTACTGCAATGCCATCTCCAAAGCCTACCAAAATCTACACTCCTACCTCTGCAAACAGGCCTCCATTCACAAGCAAGGACCTACAAGCAGCAACAAGACACAACCACATCACACTCATTCTCAAACAACTTCACTGGCTCCCATTGCAGAGCCAAATAAAATTCAAAACTATCATGCTAACTCACAAAGCAATTTACTCCGACCCTCCCACACACCTCCACAAGCTACTGCAGACCTCCCAACCACAAAGATCAAGATGGACCTCGATGATGAACACCCTCATGATCCCCATCGGAATCAAATCCAACCAGCAAGCACATAAAAGAGCCTTCCAACTGTATGCACTGTATATATGGAACACTCTACCAAACCAGATAAGGAACAGAATAGATCTCAAAACCTTCAGAAAACAGCTAAACACCTACCTATTTACAGAGTATTTCAACCCTATAACAAAACCCCTCTACAAATGAACATAGGAAAATTACTATTACCTCATGGAGTGCTCCTTCATCTCTCTGTCCCCTTTAGTTTTGCACTTTGTACAGCTTTTTCAGCTGTATAACTTACCCTGCCTCTTTCAACTATCTGGCCTTTCTGTGTTGGTCAGGTTAACTGTTACTTTGAATTAAATATCTATCCCTGCTCTGTCCCCAGAGCGTGCTGTCTACCTGAGTGACTAGCCCCCCTCCCCCCCTGCTGAGGTATTGTGTAGCCCTTCTTCCTGTATCCTCCCACGTGTGCTTAGTCTGTTTGCCTCTCTCTGCTCTGGGAAGGGCAGTGCCCTCGCAAGTGCTCTGATAGAGAGGTGGATTTTTAGCTCCTGTGACAAATTGGCTCTGAGTTCTAGCTGTCTGTCTGCCTGCATACTATCTATTTATTTGTTTGTTTGTCTTTATTGGTGTGCTCCTTCATCTCTCTGTCCCGTTTAGTTTTGCACTTTGTTCAGCTTTTTCAGCTGTATAACTTACCCTGCCTCTTTCAAGTATCTGGCCTTTCTGTGTTGGCCAGGTTAACTGTTACTTTGAATTAAATATCTATCCCTGCTCTGTCCCCAGAGCGTGCTGAGTTTTAAACTTTTTCCTGCTCTGTCAACCTGAGTCACTAACTCCCTCCCCCCCCTGCTGAGGGTACAGGACATGGTACCTTGTAGCAGCCCTCTTTTAATAGGTCTTATTTCCCTCCCTCCCTCCTCAACACACACCCACCCCTGGGATAATTTATTTATTTATTTATTTAGACAAATTTGTATACCACCTTATCCTTCAATCAAGGTGGTCACATCACGTCACAATTGGTGGGTTACATTTAACATTAGGATACTTAACAACATTTAGGCCATACATTTAACATTAGGGTATTTAACAACATTTTGACATACAATTGAAGGGTTATATTTAACAAGAGGGTAATTAACAGTGATTTACAGTGATCTCGTATGTGTGGGTGTCTAGTTGGCGGAGGTAGTTGTATTACTGTTGTCTGTGTGCTCATATGTTTCTATAAATAGCTGGGTTTTGAGGGCTTTGCGGAAGTCTGTGATGTCATCTAATGCTCTTAGGCTCATTGGGAGGGAGTTCCACAGTGTTGACGCCAGTAGTGATGGAGCTCTTTTTGAAGTTGTTTGTTTAGTTTTGTGATAGCCTGTAGGTGTGCCGATCATGTTGTCATTATTGGTCCTTCTTAGTCTATTGCTGATATCCCTTGTTATGATGTTTTATTTATTTATTTAAACAGATTTGTATACCATCTTGGAGTACATCCGCTGAATGTTGGTGAATAATTTTGAAGATGATCATGATTGTTTTATATTTTGCTCTTGCTGCCATTGGGAGCCAGTGTAGTTGTTGTAGGACGGGGGTGATGTGCTCGGCCCTTGGAGTGTCTGTAATGATGCGTGCTGTGGTGTTATGCACCATTTGGAGTGGGTGTCATGTCTGCTGAGGGAGGCCTTGATATAGTGAGTTCCCATAATCAAGTAGTGGTGTGATGAGTGCTTGGCATACTGTGCGGAAGTGGTCTTGGCGGAGTATTGGTTTGATTTTTCTGATGGTTCTAAAATGTTGAAAGGCCTTGTTTGCGGTTTTGGTGATGTGGGATTTCAGATTCAGAGCTCTGTCCAATGTGATGCCCAGGTACTTAACTTCTTCTTTGACTACTATATGTTTGTCTAGAATGCTGATAGTCTGTGGGGTATGAAGGTGGGGTTCCTCGTGATGAACATTGCCTCAGTTTTATCATAGTTGACCGTTAGGTTGTTGGCTATGAGCCAAGCATTCATGTCTTCAATGCATTTGGTTATTGCTGTAGTATTTAGTGCTAGTAGGTTGATTAGAGTATACACCATGATGAGAACATCCCAATCGACAAAGACTGAACACTCCTTAACAGAGCCTAACAAAAGATAAAGGGATTCTGCACCGGATATCTGTATATCCTACATATCTGTCTATCCTACAACGGCAGCCCATTACATTATCTTGCAAGTATATATATACTCTAGATAACCACCATTGTATTCCGTTTTCTGTAACCAATGTTGCTATGCCTAGGTTGTATTAACTAACACTGCGATCAGAACACTGTAACATTGATCCCTTCTAACCTTAATAATGGCAGCCCATTACACTCATAGTAGCCATTGCAGGCAGGATATTGCAACATTGTCTCATGACTTACTGATTGCTACATTGTTCCATGGTCACTGTCTCGTTATTTGCTGAGTGTTACATTGTCTCATTACCTGCTGACTGACATATTGCCTCATTGTTTGATCGCTACTGTACTGTTTCTTGTCTTGTATACTGCCACATTGTCCCAAATATCTACTCATGGTCAGGCAGTGAGTTTATACACCACTGATAGCAAGCACAGTAGTCAACACCGGTCCCACTAACTACCCATCAACAAACAGATCACATAATATCTACAAAGACGTCCACAAGATGCATCCATTACTAGCCCTGGCATGTCTACACCTAGCCACCTGGCTCCCCCTTACATCCCATGCCTTTCACACAAGCACCAACCACATCCCAATACTCCGCAGTGATGGAAAAAGATGGACGGAGAATCACCAACAACCCCCAAGAGAACCCAACGACATGCCTTACTCACATTTATTACACATCCCACTTCAACACATCAAGAAGTCACATTTGGACCGTCAGCAGCACCATCATGCCCTGAAGTGTGCACTTATCAACGCAAGGTCAATACGCACTAAATGGCCAATAATTACCGACCTGGTCACGACCCATGATCTTGACATCATCATGATCACAGAGACTTGGCTATCAGAATGCGACAATGCAATCATAAACCAGATGTTACCCACAGGATTTTCAGTCCATGCATGCCATAGAACCAACCAGAGAGGAGGCGGAACACTCATCCTGGTCAAAACTTGCCTAGGCTTCCAGTTGTGCAATGCAACTAGCACAGCCCACCTGGACTCCCTCACTATAACAAATGATACCTGCACGATCAACCTACTGTATCGAGCGCCAACACCATCTTCAGAGGATCTGGCAACAATAATTGGCCTCGCCTGCCACTCAAACAGACCACGATCCCAAAACTGGATCCTAGGCGACTTTAACCTGCCTACTCTACAGGAATCCCAAGCCTCTGCCTTCCTAGAAGCGCTACAAGAGCTAGGCTATGATCAGCTAGTTGATAGTCCCACTCACGTCAAGGGAAACAAACTTGACTTGATATTTGCCCCACAGACAGATAAGGATACGACCCAACCAATGCTACCAACCATAACTCCTGTACCATGGTCTGACCATAGCCTGATCAAATTCCAGATACCTATTAACACATACAATCAAAACTTCAAAAAAACCAACGCTGTCCACGAAACCTCGTTGAAGCGCTTCCGTCCCTTTGATAAAGAAGAGATTCGAGGGAAGATCCTCCCACTCCTCGACAATGTACCACACGACCTAGATGCTTTGGTGTCCACCTGGGATGAGAGCCTCAAGACCATCGCATGCATACCAGCCACACATAAAACAACAAAGAAACGAGAACACGCACCATGGTATACCAAAGACCTCCGAGCTCCACTCCAGTGCCTGCGCAGGCTCGAGAGAAGATGGCGTCGGGCTCGCTCTACTGAAGCACAAAATACTTACATCGCTCACCTAAGAGCACACCGTGACGAACTAACAAAGCAGCGGAAACAATATCATTCCAACATCTTGAAGCGGTCACTAAACAAACCCCACGACCTCTTCAATATAGTGAAATCTCTCATAAAAGAACCTCCCGCAGACCAATCTCATATGCCACACCCCCAGGCATACTCCAACTACCTACAGTCAAAAATGATCCAGACTACTACAACCTCAAACAACTACCTACAACCTGAAGTGATCCAGGATGATGCTACATCGAGCTTCGCGGACAACATCTCTCAACATAATTTGCACCAACCAGCACCACTATCCAAATTTGACAAAATATCACGCAGAGAGATCGAAGACACTATAGCCGCAATCAACCCCACTACCGCGCCCAACGACCCATGCCCAGCTCGATGGATAAAGGAGTTACGATGTGACTTAAGCCAATATCTAAGCGAATTAATAAACCAATCCCTTACAACCGGATCGTTCCCACAAAGTCTGAAACAAACATCAATCAGACCACTGCTGAAAAATAACAAGCTGGACCCAACGAAAGTTGAATCATACAGACCAATTTCAAGTATCCCCATGCTTGCCAAAGTAATCGAAAAGTTAGTACAGCGCCAAATCCAACAGCATATTGATACTGAAGCCCCACTGGATCCTTCCCAGCATGGGTTCAGAGAAGCACATGGGGTGGAAACCCTCCTCGTCACCCTATTTGACCACCTAATCTCTGGAATCGACAAAATTCATCAAGGATTCGCCCTCATATTCCTTGACATTGCAGCGGCCTTTGACTCGGTGAGCCACGAGATCCTCATACAACGCCTCAGTGAGAAAGGAATTCAGGGAACAGCTCTAAAATGGTGCAAGTCATACTTGACTAATAGATGGCAACACGTAAGGTCTGGATCCACAACCTCTGAACCGTTTTTACAAAGCCAGGGTGTACCACAGGGTTCGTCACTATCTGCATTGATGTTTAACATCTACATGCAGCCCATATGCGCTATAGCACGTTCATTCAAGGTCAACTGTCTAGCATACGCGGATGATATCCTGCTATACATCCCATTCAGGACCAACCAACCAGACCTCTCCCCTCTAACAAGATGTTTTGAGGCAGTAGCAGAATGGTTCAACACACAAAACTTGAGAATCAACTACAGCAAAACAGATGTCCTTTTCATCTCAAGGAACCAGGACTTCACCCCTCCACCCTCTTTAAAAATCGGCAACACAGAACTGAAAACCAAACCCACAATCCGCTACCTTGGCGTTACACTGGACCAACAACTGGAGCTGAAAACCCACATAAAAAACATAGTAAAAACAGTATACATGAAAATAAGGACCTTAAAACATCTCCGACCACTACTCGACTTCAGCGACTACTGATCGATCTATCAGGCATTAATATTACCACATTTCGACTACGCCAACGTAATTCTACATGGTCTCCCTCAAACAACGCTAGCTCCGCTCCAGCTCGCAATGAACACCGCTGCAAGAGTACTAACAGGGGCTTCACGGAGAGAGCACATAACACCAGTACTGATGAACCTCCATTGGTTACCGGTTCAAGCAAGAACCCTCCACAAAGTTCTAACATTAACCTTCAAAGCCTTAAACACCCTGACCCCCACAGCTATCAGCAAGATGATACATAAAGTACCACAGAACAGAAACAGAAGATCCACGATGCAAAACACCCTAGAGGTCCCAAAAGTAATAACGAAATGCACAAAAGCAACAATAAATAGGGCCTTTACGATTTATGCACCTAGAGCATGGAATGCCCTCCCCACCTTTATACGAAACATCTCGTACCTAACCCACTTCAGGAAGGCATTAAAGCAGCACCTGTTCACTACATACTACCCCGAATCCAGCCTTAGTAATCATACATGTGAACCCTCAGACAATCACTCACTACACCTAAACAATCAGATTCAGTATGAAAAAGGATAATCAACTTATCCCTCAGAAGTACTCCCAGAAATAGAATTTAGACTCCCAGTGTAAATAAGATGTAGATAGGATCTGCCTGAAAACAGATAACAGCGTAAATACAATGTATATAGTTCCCCCAGTTACTTCCAAGTTGATCTCCCTGTTTATTGTAAATACAACTCAGAGTGTCTGTGTTGTATAGTTGATGTTAAATGTAAACCGCTCTGATCTAAAATAGAGCGGTATAGAAGAACTGTTAAATAAATAAATAAAATATATGTGGTAGTGGAGTTTGTGGTGCTTGACGATGTTGCATATGGGCTGGATGTAGATATGAAAGAGCATTGATGATAGGGCTGGACCTTGTGGTATTCCCTGCATGACGGGGAACTGCAGTGATTTCTTTTGGTCACATTTGACTTGTTGTTTTCGATCTTCCAAGTAGGATGTAAACCACTTCAGAGTATTTTTGCATAATCCTATCTGCTGTAGGCATTGCAGTAGCTTGGCGTGGGATACAGTTTCGAAGGCTGCCGAAATGTCCATGAATACTAGCAGGAATCTGTTCTTTATGTTATCCATGCCTCTTAGGAGATTGTCAGAGAAGGAAATGAGTAGTGTTTCCACTCTGTGTTGGGACTTAAATCCATGCTGATGGATGTCTGGTGGGGCATTTGCATCAATATGGTCCTGAAGTTGCAATTGCACTGTCTTTTCAATGATTTTCGAAAGGAATGGTAGGCTGGATATAGGACGGTATGATTTTGGTTCAGAGTGGCTAAGGTTTCCGCTTTTGAGTATCGGTCGTATCATGGCATGCTTAAGGGGTTGCGGCATGTATCCTTGTTGGAGTGACTCTTTGACGATTTTTTGAATGTGATGAGAGAGCTGGCTTTTTGTAGCTTTGAGCCATGCCACTGGGCATGGGTCTGACGGTGAGGTTGTTGTGTTGAGTCCAGCTATTATGTCCTCTACTTGCTGCTTAGTTGGTATGCTGAATTCCTCCCATGTTTGTTGCTGCTCTTTTATCTTGTGGTCGTCTGTCAGTGGTGTGATAGAGCATATCTGGATGGTGTTTTTTTACTTTATGTAGTCTGCAAATTCCTGTGGGTCAAGATGGTGGGTGCATTGTTGCGTGTCATCCTTGGTGAGTTTTTGGACAATGCTAAAGAGTTCTCTTGATCTGTTAGCAGATTTCATGATTAGGTTGTTGTGGTGTTGCATAATTGTAGCTTTATAGGTACTTACACATCTTAGAGGAAAGGAGCTGCTTGCAGGTACAGCTCTTTATCCAAATATGTCATACAGTAAGGACATGAGATTAATTAAGCTTCAGGTGAACAAGGTATATTAAACATATTAGATTCACTTTTATTAGTATAAGCATCCATACCAACACTTAGTAAGTAAAGAATTTAAACATCTAAACACAAGCTTTAAACTAAGATGCAGACAGCAGTCCAGCAGCAAGATGGGGGCTTTCCAATCTTTTGCATTGAGTGTCACATGTATGATTTTAACCCAGTTGGTAAGAGGTCTTACGTATGCACTAAGTGCAAGGAGCTCCTTGCTCTCAGGGAATGAATCCATTCTGTAGAGGCTAGAGTAGCAAACTTGGAAGATATAAGAACGACAGAGAGGTACATAAATGAGACCTACAGGGATATAGTCCTGAAGTCCCACCTCCAGTCTGGCAGCATCCCTGTTGCCATGGAGGAGAGAGGTCATGTGGCAGGAGAGCATCACCCTGGTATGCCAGGAAGTGATCCTGTAACTAGGACCTGTCCTCCAGGTGATGTAAAATCCTCTCACACCGAGGAAGTATCTCCAGGGCCATGTGTCCATGAGGGAAGGGTTAGGACAACCGTTATAGTTGGTGATTCAAACATTAGGCATGTAGATAGCTGGGTGGCTGGTAGACCTGGCATATTACAAGGTGAGGATCCCCTGGTAACATACCTGCCTGGTGCGAAGGTAGCGGACCTCCCGTGCCACCTAGATAAAGTCTTAGATAGTGCTGGGGAGGAGTCTGCTGTCTTGGTACATGCTGGTACCAATGGCATGGACAATGTGGTAGGGAGCTTCTGGAGGCTTAATTTAGGCTTTTAGGTAGGAAGTTGAAATCCAGAACTTCCAGGGTAGCGTGCTCTGAAATGCTTTCTGTTCCACGTGCAGGACCCAAAAGGCAGGCAGAGCTCCGGAGTCTCAATGCGTGGATGAAATGATGGTGCAAGGATGAGGGTTTTGGATTTGTTAGGAACTGGTGATCATTCTGGGGAAAGGAGGGGCTCTTCTGAAGGGATGGGCTTCACCTTAACCGGGATGGAACCAGGCTGCTGGCATTAACCTTTATAAAGGAGAGAGAGCAGTTTTTAAACTAGATAATAGGGGAAAGCCGACAGTTGCCCAAGAGTGCATGGTTCGGAAGAAGGTATCCTTGAATGATAGTACCAAAAGCAGAGAGGTTCCAAAAAAGAGTAAAGTAGCCCAAATGCCCTTGAGTGTGGTGCAGACAGAGCATAAAGATTCCAAATTATCCATGCTTACCAATAGCCAGATTAATATTAATAAAATACAGTCTCTAAAATGCTTGCATGTAAATGCTAGAAGTCTAAAAAATAAGATGGGAGAGTTAGAATATATAGCACTAAATGAGAGGTTAGATATAATTGGAATCTCAGAGACATAGTGGAAGGAGGACAACCAGTGGGACACTGTGATACCTGGGTACAAACTATATCGTAATGATAGAACCGATCAAATTGGTGGAGGGGTTGCACTCTATGTTAGATAGGGCATTGAGTCAGAAAGGATTAAAGTTTTGCAGGAAACAAAATTTGCTGTAGACTCTCTATGGATTGAAATTCCATGTAAGAAGGAGAAGGTGATGGCAGTGGTGGTGTACTATTGACCGCCTGGCCAGAATGAAGAAATGGATGATGAAATGCTCAAAGAAATCAAGGAAGCTAACAAACGTTACAGCACAGTAATAATAATGGGTGATTTCAATTACCCCAGTATCGACTGGGTCAGTGTCACGGCAGGACATGCTAGGGAGATAAGTTCCTAGATGAAATAAATGACTGCTTCTTGGAGCAGCTGTTTCATGAACCGACCGGAGGGGAAGCCATATTGGACCTAGTCCTTAGTGGAACACCAGATCTGGTGCAAGAGATAAGGGTGTTGGGGCCACTTGGCAATAGTGATCATAGCATGATCGAGTTTGATTTAATTAGTAGACGGGGGATGGTAAGGAAATCCACAGTACAACCTTTTAACTTTCGAAAGGGAGACTATGATAAAATGAGGAAAATAGTTAAAAATAAACTAAAAGGAGCAGTTGCAAAGGTTAAAGACTTACACCAAGCTTGTGTGTTGTTTAAAAATACTATCTTGGAAGCCCAGATCAGCTGTATTCCACGCATTAAGAAAAGTGGAAGGAAGTCCAAAAAACTGCCAGCATGGTTTAAAGGTGAGGTCAGAGAGGCTGTTGTTGCCATAATGTATCTTTCAGGAAATGGAAAAAATAGCCAAATGACGAAAACTGGAAAGAGCACAAGCACTGGCAAGTTAAAAGCAAAGCATTGATAAGGCAGGCAAAGCAAGAATTTGAGAAGAAACTTGCTACGGAAGCAAAAACACAAAATAAAGTCTTTTTCAAGTACATTCGTAGCAAAAAAAACGTGAGAGAGTCATCTGGACCATTAGATGATAGAGGGGTAAAAGGGGCAGTAAGAGGGGACAAGGCTATAGTGGAGAGACTGAATGAATTCTTTGCTTCGGTCTTTACAGAGGAAGATGTAGGGATGTTACCCATGACTGAAGTGGTATTTAAAGGTGATACTGCAGAGGAATTGAGAGAAATATCGCTACAGCAGGAAGATGTATTACAACTGTTTGATAACCTGAAGAGTAGCAAATCACCTGGACCAGATGGTATACATCCAAGGGTGTTGAAAGAACTGAAATATGAGATTGCAGACCTGCTATTAGTAATCTGTGAACTTTCATTAAAATCATCTGTAATACCTGAAGATTGGAGGATTGCCAACGTAACACCAATTTTTAAAAAGGGTTCCAGGGGTGATCCAGGAAACTACAGACCAGTGAGCCTGACGTCAGTACTGGGAAAAATGGTAGAAACCATCATAAAGAACAAAATCACTTAGCATGTAGATAGTCATGGCCTAATGGGAGACAGCCAACATGGCTTTAGACAAGGAAGATCTTATTTATTTTATTTATTTATTTATTTAACAGCTCTTCTAATACCACGCTCTTTATTTATCAGTGCGGTTTACCTTCAACAATATGACTCTCAGACAGTGGCAGATCTGTCCTAAGTTTACATATAACAGGGAACGTAACATGGATTTGAACTGGGGGAAACTATGTACATTTTACAGTTACAATGTTGGTAGTCTATTTACATATTGGCCAGTCTATTTACAGTAAAGTACATCTTGAGGCAGTACCGTTTGGATACAAGTACTATTTGGTCTGTGTTTCATGCTCCGTAAGTACATATTTAGTAATCATATTGATAATATTAATAATCTATGTACAATGTTCAATGTAAATAGTTGATTTCTATTGTTCTATGTAAAATGTATACAAACTGTGTACAAGACTGTTAACCTGTTATATGTAAACCGCCCTTGATCTCTGGAAGGGGCGGTATAAAAGAAATAGTTAAATAAATAAATAAATAAATAAATATTGAGGGATTGGGTTGTCGTGGAGGAGGAGGGGAGGTGTTGTTAGGTTGTGAGAAGTACATAAGGAACAGGTGGTGCTTGAGGGTTTTTCTGAATTGCATGAGGTCGCTGATCGATTTGATGCTGGAAGGGAGGCTGTTCCAGTATCTAGGAGCATAGGACGCAAATGCTCCATTGTTAGTTGATTGTGCACATTTTGTGGTTTCCCTTGGGATAACTAGTGTATTGGCAGCTAATGACCTCCTAGATCTGTTGTTGGGGGTGTGGTTGAGAAGGGCTGAGATTGAGGAGGGCGATATTTTATTAATGGCCTTGAAGGTAATAAGGAGGGCTTTATATGAGATCCTGCAACTTATCGGGAGCCAGTGTAGATCCCTAAGGATGGGGTTATGTGGTCTCGCCTTGATGCTCCACACAAGACTCTGGCCGCTGCATTCATCGCTAATTGTAGCAGGTTTAGGGTAATCTTGGGGAGGCCGTGGAGTATAATATTCATGTAGTCGAAATGGGGTGTGACTAGCGCTTGGAATATTGTGCGGAACATTCTAGCATGGTTCTAGCATGGGTCTCAGATGTCGAAGGGTCTTGATCTTGTAGTAGATGGCTTTTACAGTGCACTTTATGTGCGCTTTGAAGTCTAGATGTTGATCCAGAGTCACACCCAGGTAGCGTATGGTGGACTTGATTGGAAGTTCTGCATCTCTTACTTTTAGGGTCGAAGGGGGTGAGAAGCCTTTATTTTTTGTGACGATTAGGATCTCATTTTTTTTTTAATTTATTCGCAGGTTCTGATTGAGGAGCCAGTCTGTTATCTTGTCTTACTAATCTGTTATGTTTTTTTGAAGGTGTGAATAAACAGGTAGACAAAGGTGAGTCGGTTGATATAGTGTATCTGGACTATCAGAAAACCTTTGACAAGGTCCCTCATCAGAGACCTTTGGCAAAACTAAAAAGTCATGGGATAGGAGGCAGTGTACTATTGTGGATCAGGAACTGGTTAAAAGATAGAAAGCATAAGGTAGGGCTAAATGGCCAATTTTCCCAATGGAAAAAGGTGAATAGTGGAGTACCCCAGGGATCTGTACTGGGGCCGCTGCTCTTTGACATATTCATAAATGACCTGGATAAGGGAATAACGAGTGAGGTTATCAAATTTGCAGATGACACAAAACTATTTAAAGTTGTTAAAACCCAAGAGGATTGTGGAAAATTGCAGGAGGACCTTGATAAATTGGAAGACTGGGCATCCAAATGGCAGATGAAATTTAATGTGGACAAGTGCAAAGTTATGCACCAAGGAAAGAACAACCCAAACTATGGTTACACGATGCAAGGTTCCACATTGGGAACCACCACCCAGGAAAAAGATTTAGGCATCATTGTGGATAACATGTTGAAACCCTCCGCCCAGTGTGCAGTGGCGACCAAGAGAGCAAATAGAAAGCTAGGTATCATAAGGAAAGGAATGAAAAAAACCCCAAAGATTATTCTAATGCCTCTGTATCGTTCCATGGTGCGACTGCACCTTGAGTATTGTGTGCAATTCTGGTCACCGTATCTTAAAAAGGATATAGCATTATTAGAAAAGGTACAGGGAAGAGCCACCAAAATGGTAAAGGGGATGGAAGGCTACTCCTATGAGGAGAGGCTGCAAAGGTTAGGGCTCTTCAACCTGGAAATGAGACAGCTGAGGGGAGATATTATAGAGGTTTATAAATTAATGAATGGAGTGGAACGGGTAAATGTATATTGATTGTTTATGTTATCAGAATATAGAAAGTCTAGGGGACATGCAATGAAGCTACAGGTTAAACTATTTAAGACTACAGGTTAAACTGTAATTTGTTACCGGAGGATGTAGTAAAGGCTGTTACTGTAGCTGGGTTTAAAAAAGGTTTGGACAAGTTCCTGGAAGAAAGGTCCATAAACCATTTTTAAAAAGGGACCCAGGATATCAATGCTTGACCCAATACAAGCATTGTGGAACTTGTGTCTTTTGGGGAAACTGCTAGGTACGTATGACCTAGATTGGCCACTGTTGGAAACAGGATACTGGGCTTGATGGACCTTGGTCTGACCCAGTATGGCATATCTTATGTTCTTATGTTCTTACCTCCATTGTATATAGATATGATCTCAAGACCTGATTACATGATGTATGTAGTTCAGACGTTGTTATACTGTACTTCAAGTTATTCCCTATAAGCTGCCTTAACCCGCTGAAAGGCGGTATATAAATACAGTTAAATAAATAAATAAACTCCAGCACATCCAAAATATGGCCAACAAACTTCTTTATAATGCCTCCACATTAGGCCATGTGACCCCATTATTGATACTGAATAAAATTTAAGATGCTCACATTAGTGTATAAGGCTTTCTATACAGGCTCTTCCGCATACATGGCCAGTCACCTACCACCCTACTTGTCCAATGGACTCTTCGATCCTTCAATGCACACCTACTAATAGCTCTTACTAAATGCACAGCCAGACTTGAATTCACATGTATTACAGCTTTCTAGCCCCTCACCTCTGGACGTCTCTGCTATTGTACCTTAGAGAAGAACTATCATTCAAAAAACTCAATAAAAACCTTAAAGCTTATTATTTTGAACTATCCTATAAGCAGCCAAATGGATGACCTGTGAATAGGATAGACGCTCTTTACCCTCCACTTTCCCTTTCCCTAAGCATTGTAACTCTCCCCTTTGTTATTATGTTTCCTTTTTTCACTTTTTTATCAAACATTTATTTTTGTATAGTTTTACTGTACACCGCCCTGCTCCGATCTGATAGGGCAGTACAGTATATCCAAACCTGCAATAAACTATAAACTATTTATTAATGATATTCAGCTGCTAGATAGACAAGTTATCTGCAAAATAGCAGAACCAAATTAAGCAGATTATCACCGGAGTGGTCATCACCTATACACATATTCTGCGGCACTCCTTAAATGGATAGTGCCACCAGATATACATACATGGGTCATTTTGGAAGCCATATATATGCTTTGGATGGCTAAAAATGGGCATAGAGCTGTCCAAAGCACAGAGACATCTCCAGAACCATTTTAGAAGCTGGCTCTAGGGACATCCAAGTCTGAGCGGGGGACATTCCCAGGAACCTGGACGTACCCACCTGATGTCTGAAATGTCATAGACAGTCAGGGCCCGATTCTGATTCTGACTCTGATGTTCATCTCCTTTGTACATCCGGGCTGAACTGGACATAAAAAGGAGATCACTATTTTGATCCCACAGGGCACGTCTAGCCCCGCGGGATCCGAATCGCTAACAGGCCTGTACATGCAGGCTGGGACTGCGATTCAGTCCTGGCCTGCACATACAGCCATAGCCCTAACTCAGTCAGGGCTTTTAAAAGGAGCTGCGGCACCATGGCATCCTTTTGCCATGGTACTGTGGCTCCATTTAAAAGCCACAATGCCAGCTGCTGCTAAAAAAGTTAATTCTGGGTTGGGCTGCAGGATATTACTTTAGTCCCCTCTGGCCCCTTCCACGCCCTGAGTCTGCCAAAAAGAAATGTCCGGGGGTGGAATAACTTCCCCGGCCATTTCGCTGGCCCTGGACATACAGGGCCAACAGTAGAATCGGCCCCCACTAACTTCCCCGCACAACCGGCGGGGAAGTTAATCGGGGCATGCAGCTGTCATGAATAGCCCCTCAGCGTTTCATCTGAGTTTAGACCTGCTCCAGGCATCCAAAAAGTGTTTGTTTTGGCTGAAAAACAACCAGAAGGTGTAGAGAGGAAAGCACTTCATCATCCCCTGTATTCAGCACAATTTCATTGGCAGCAACAGTGGTATTAGAGCCCTGGCTGTCCTGCTTCTAGCCCACTACTCTAACCATTATGCTATTCTAGACATCCAGGTTCTGGCATACTGTTCTGGGGATATCTATGTAGACGCCCCCCCAGACGTCCCTCTTGATAATGTCCGCAGTTTGTGAAATCATGTCTGCACCTGTACATGCCTGCTTTTATTTTTCAGACGTTCTGGTTTAGACATCCCTGAATGCACTTGGATGTCCCTTTTAAAATTCCCTCATAAAGTTAAACGGTGAACACTCCAGCTAAAAATCAGGCCCCCAGATTTTAGTGACATTTGCAAAGATTCTCCAGGCATTTACAGCATCTTTCTCTGAACGTATTGCAGATTTGATCTGTACGTTCTCCCACTGAACAGAGTAATGAATGACTTAAAGCTTATGCAACCCGTTTATCATTTACAAATATTCGTTTTCTCTTTTAATTAAGCTTCTCTGCACCTGTGCTGTATTTGAAAAATGGTGTCAGTTCTCTTTATTTTGTTTATAAATATCACATTGTTATCAGATGTGTTCCAAAAGATCTATGAGAGCTTAAATTTGTGTAATTCACAAAGGAATGGGAAAGGAATGTAATTTAACTCATGCCTTTCTCAGAAGCTCAAAGTGAGTTATAGTCAGGTGCTCTCGGGATTTTCCTGTCCCAGGAGAACTTGCTATCGACAGAGCCTTTTTACTAAAGTTTGCTAATGCACATTTTAGTGTACAGTAATTGTACTAGATTTTGGGCTCTAAGGTGCATTACAATTACGCGTTTTAGCAAACCTGCCCCACGATGCCCCTATTGTTCAACAATGTAACTAGTTAAATACTGTGCATTATGTGAGCAATACTGAACACTATTGACAACATGGGAACCCCCCCATAATTTGTTTTTCCTGTCATTTTGGATTAAAAACAATATGAAATAACATAGGAAATGTTGTTGACATTTTTCACATTGTTTCAAAAGAATGCACATCCCTAATAAGAATATGCATGGAGATTCTTCCAGTAAGTGTAAGAGATCTGCTTAGTATCCATAGAATTACACAACCGACTTCCAATTTTCATATTTTCAGTAAAGCAAATTATGGTCAATGAAACTGAGTAGCATATGATGGTATCATTAAATCAGTAATACATTGACCTGTATAGCACATTGTTGAAGTTGATCAATTTATTAGAAAATTTAAGCAACAATTTCATTACTTTCACAAGCTTTTCATCTAAAATAAAGTAGGAGATAAACTCGTAATGACGCCCTTTCTCCTTTCTCTTGAAGGAACACATGTAAAAGGACATAAGAGCATAGGAATTGTCATAATGAGTCGGACCATCAAGCCTGGTAGCCTGTTTCCAACAATGGCAAATCCAGGTCTTGGGTACCTGGTGGCATCCCAAAGAGTAGCCAGATTCCATGCTGCATGCCCCTAGGGGTAAACAGTAACTTTCCACCAAATCTACCTTGACAATGGTTTATGGACTTTTCCTCCAGGAGCTTATCCGTTTTTCAGACACAGCAAAGCTCTCTGCTTTTATCATCCTCAGCGATGAATTCCGGAGCCTAATTATGTATTCAGTTAAAAATATATATTTTCTACATTTTGTTTTAAATGTACTTCTCAGTAACATCTTGACATGTCACCTAGTCATTGTACTTTATAAACAAGAATTAATTTACATGTACCCATTCCAGTCCACTCAGGATCTTATAGACATCCATCACTGCAGAATCTGTGATGTCTCCTTACCTCAGTTTCATGAACGGTGGTGATGTAAATGAAAGGCATAAACTTGGGAAACATTTACCTTATGAGAGAAAGAAAAGGATTAATGAATATAACACTATTGCACAAACAGAATATCTCATGGGCTGACTGTAGTTATAGTTACCTCCACTCATCAGCACTGACTTTTCAGAACTTACTATGTACTCAGCTGCCTTAGCATTAATCAGACAATTGTTAACATGGACATAGATAATGTATTTCAGCCCGCCAAGTGTTTCTCTCATATTATAGGGCATGAAGCTATATGACCATCGTTTTCCTGTTAATTGGGAAACTACAGGCAGCTTCTCTATGGAATCAGAGAGGTGTCAAGGAGCTGGTGCTACACCTGCATACCTTAATTATTTTAGAATGACTTGCTTGTGCCATTATACATGCCGTTCCTGCAGAAAAAAAGCACCCACCACAGGCCAAGCAGCTCTGCTCTGGATTATGAAATAGAAAAAAAAACCCAATAAGGATATCAGAGTGCATCACCCTTTGTATGTTAGCACTTGGGTACATTTAACAACCAGTGTTTCAATAATGAGACACGGGGCACTTTTGCTGCAAATGCTGCAGAGGTGGCAGGACAGGCTGCTAGCTGTAAGCAGTGATGAATGATCACCTGCCTTCTATTCACTATCCTATTTGCCCAGTTTCTTATTGACAGCTCTTTAAATTCTTTTCTCTCGGGGGCAAGGTCTCCAAATAGGTCAGTTCTGCACATACTAGGACAGTAATGAACCTCTCTCCCAAACCAGTGTTTGTGGATCTCAGTCTCTCAAATTTACTGCTAACACTCACCGTCATACTTGCATCATGCCAGTACTATTGCAGTTCATAAAATGTATAGGCAACTTGTCCAGGTGTGATTAGAAATTCCCCTTAATAAGGCCTGTTACTGCGTGTGTGTGTGTGTTCATTATGCAGTATTACAGTGAGCGTATGTATAACTAAATACGAACTCTACAAGCTTATTTTCCGTGCTTTTTAGACTCTGTAAATTATACAACCAATAGTACACGTTGAAATAAAAGAAACCTACTTCATAAACAATTCATAAATTAAGAATAAAATCTAAATTAAATGTAAATTGTACTTATTTACTTTCATTGTATATGTGATTTTTCATGCATAGTTAAGGAATGCACAGAAGACTCACGTATTTCATTACTTGAAACAAACAAAGCCTTGATTCACTAAGAGAAAAAAGAGAATGAGAATAAGAGAATAGGAGCAAATGCTTAATAAATAGGGCATAGATTGTCAAATAGCATTATGTGCAGCAAATAATTCTGAGTTTAAGATTTTGTTTCTGATTATTCTAAAGTAATATATGAATATTCATATTTTTAAACAGTTGAGTCTTGAAGCACCTTATGAGGTTAATTTTATGATGCTTTTTATACATGTCGGGCTCTTATATATTTGCACACAGGAATACAGGCATGAAAAGTAGGTGCACTGTAAGATTTTCCTAACTTACGTGATCACTGTATAGACCTTCTTTGAGGCGGAGTTTGAGTGGAACATGGAGGTGGATGCAACATATGCATGCACTTTATAAAATGCAGACATGCACACATAATAGGGCATGTTTACTAAAGGGTGCTAACAGCACAGGGTTTAGTGTGAGGTAAGCGCACCATGCTAAAAGGTTAGCATGGAACCCCTCACTGAAAATCCCATGCTAACTGGATAGCATGCAACTGGGCAGAAGCATGACAGGTTAGGGACACTGACAGTGCATCGCCTTTGGTGTGGGAATTTTAGTCACGTGCTAAAACCTCAATGGGTGGTGTTAAGTCCACCCACATATCATTTACTGTGTTGCTGCACGTTTACAGCATGCTAATGACAGGAGGAAGGACACACACATGGCCCCTGAATTGGTACGGGCCTCTACTCTAGATTCATGACCCAAATACATGCTACAGGTGCACGCTTTAGTAAACATGTCCTATAGAGTACACACACCCATTTACACCTTTGGAGAAAGTACAACTTTGTGTGAGAGAATTTGTGTGCTACTGGGGATCATTGTAGTAACCTATTTTATAAAGGCACATAGATGCTAGCCACTGCTGCTCTGTGTGTTTTAGGGCAAGTCACTTAACCCTCCATTGCCTCAGGTACAAACTTAGGGGACAAGAAAATACTTACTGTACCCGAACGTATCTTGCCTTGAGCTACTACTGAAAGGGCATGAGCTAAATCCTCCTATCCCTACCTCTTGTGAGTAAACTTATGCAAATTCAGTCTATGTATATGCAGGCGGACCCAATGTTTGAAGAGGTATGGGTTAGCTGTGTTGTGCCACTTATGAAAACAGGAGTGCTTGCATGTAATGTAATCCAGAAAATTTGTGCATTCCATATAGCATGTACAGTGTAAATCTAAATGCATAATTTTCCTGAGAAATGTTCTAAACAGAAGTACCCACTCATAGAGAGAAATGTGCATACTTGCTATCCATGCATGCAGTTAAAAATATTAATTTACTTAATGACAAATCTTCCCTCTTTTCTTAAACAATTCAAGATGTTATGGTAGTGTGACCCAATAATAGTGCCCTAAAAATTAGTGTCCGCCTCTGAGTTAAAATGTTTCCTCATGCTTGCTATGTTCTATTGCATTGCAGGGGTACTACTTTCCCTTATATATGTATTGAGTACATTTGTAACCCTCACTTGGTTTGCAGCTTGCCGTGCTGTGCATCAGTGATGCTTAGAGCTAAGCTATCAGTAGCTTAGCTACTGGCAAGGTCTCCCACGATAAGACAGGTCTCAGCTGAGGTGACAGACAAAGACAAACCACCCATCTGGGCATCAGCAGAATGGGATGGGGTTGTAAGCGGAGGATCACATTTCTCAGAGTAAAGCCAGCATTTATGATTTGATTGGATCAAAGATCTCTGGACGTCTGACTGCTGATGTAGCTGCGCATGAAATGAGAGTCAGAAGCTGCAAAGATGTCTTACATTTTGGGACATGGAATGTATGAAATATGAACCAAGGGATGTTAGAGGTGGTCAAGAATGAAATGAAATGTGTACAACTCGATCTGTTGGGTGTCAGTGAACTGAAATGGACTGGTTTTGGGCACTTTGCATCTGATTATCATATGGTCTACTATGCTGGAAATGAAAAACTAAGAAGAAATGGTTGCATTTATAATTAAGAAGAAACTTGCAAGAACTGTAATGAAATACAATACAGTCAGTGAATGCTTAATTTCTATTTGTCTAGAGGAAAGCCCATCAACACAACTATAGTTCAGGTATATGCCCCAAAAACAGCTGCAGAAGAGGAAGATGTTGATGAGTTCTATGAACAAGTACAAACTGAAATGGACAGAACATGCAAACAGGATATCCTGATAGTTATGGGTAACTGGAATGCAAAAGTTGGCAACAAAGAAGAAGGCAAAGTGGTTGGAAAATATGGACTTGGCAACAGAAATGAAGCTGGAGAAAGACGATAGAATTCTGCAAGACCAATGATCCATTCATCTCAGACACGTGCATCCAGCAACACAAGGACTGACTGTACACGTGAATTTCACCCAATGGATTGTACAGAAATCAAATTTACTATATCTGTGGAAGACAACGAATGAAAAAGCTTGATGACATCAACAAAGACAAAACCTGGAGGTGACTGTGGTATAGGTCACCGCTAGCATGCAAACTAAAGCTAAAGTTGAAAAAGAGCAAGCCACTCATTAATGTAGCAAAATATGACCATGAGCATATACCGCTGGATTTAAATACTGCCTCAAAAATTTGTTCGCTTCATTTGCTGCTTTAGATACAAATGACAGGATTCCAGAAGAGTTATGGGATGACATCGAGAAGGTTGTGTTGGAAGAAAGCGAGACGTTTCTACAAAAGGTGAAAAAGCAAAAACAGCCAAAATGGATTACTGAAGAATCTCTGAAAATTTTCCTGAACCACAGAGTAGCTAAAGCCAGAGGAGAAAGAGAGGCAATCGCAGAACTCAAAAGAGATTTCCAGCAAGACAAGATACTGACACAAGGAGAAGTACTACAATGACACATGCAAGGAAATAGAATCAGAAACTAGTAGAGGAAGAACAAGATTGGCTTTTCTAAAGCTATGAGAGTTAAAGAAAAAATTCCAGCCTTAAATTAGAATGCTACAAGATGCTCAAGGATCTATGTTGAATGATGCTGAGAAGATCAAGAAAAGGTGGAAAGAATATGCAGAGTCATTATACATAAAGATCAAGTGGACCAACAGCCATTTCAACCTGTACCTTATGATCAGGAACCATTAATGATGAAAGAAGAAGTTGAAGCAGCATTGAAAGCCTTATCAAAGAACAAAGCACCGGGCATTGATGGCATTCCCATTGAAATATTCTAGCAATTGGATGAAGCTTTTACCATACTTACAAGTCTTTGCCAGGAAATTTGGAAGACAAATTCATGGCCAACTGACTGGAAGAGATCTGTGTTTATACCAATACTGAAGAAAGGTGACCCGAATGACTGCAAAAATTATCGCACAATCGCTCTGATCTCACATGCCAGCAAGATTCTGCTCAAGATCATTCAGCAGAGGCTACAACCATACCTGGAATGAGAACTGCCTGAAGTGCAAGCAGGGTTTAGGAAAGGGCGAGGAACGAGAGACATTATCACAGATGTGAAATGAATCCTTGAAAAGACAAAAGAATATCAAAAGGATATCCATATGTGTTTTATTGACTACAACAAGGCTTTTGATTGTGTAAATCATGAGAAACTCTGGGCCACATTAAGAAGCATGGGTATACCAGAACACCTGATCATTCTCTTGCACAATCTTTACATTGATCAAGAAGCAACAGTTCAAACAGAACTAGGAGAAACAGAATAGTTTAAAATCAGCAAAGGTGTACGACAAGGCTGCATACTTTCCCCTACCTCTTTAATTTATATGCAGAACAAATCGTTAGAGAAGCAGGACTGTATGAAGACAACCGAGGTGTGAAGATTGGTGGATGACTCATCAACAACCTTCACTATGCTGATGATACCACATTACTGGATGAAAGTGAAGATGATTTGAAACATTTGCTTCTCAAGAATATGGTCTTAAAATTGGTCTGCTACACCTTAACGTTTAGAAGACAATGATCCTGAACAAATGGCAAAATCAATAAGTTCATCATTGATGGAGAAGAAATTGAAATAGTTGACAGTTTTAACTTACTTGGATCAACAATCAATAAAGAAAGGACTAGCAGTCAAGAAATCTGATGACGTATTTGCTCTTGGTAAAATGGCTATGAAGGACCTAGACAAGATTCTGAAGAGCAGAGATGTCTCTCTCCATACAAAGATTTGATTTGTCCAGGCCATGGTATTTTCAGTAATGTCATAAGGATACGAAAAGTTGGACAGTGAAAAAGATGGACAGGAAGAAAATTGATGCCTTTGAATTATGGTGCTGGCAACAAATATTGTGTATATCATGGACTGCTCGAAGAACAAACCAGTCAGTACTAGAGAAGATCAAACCTAAGCTTTCCTTAGAAGCTCAGATGACAAGACTTTGAATTTCATACTTTGGACAGATCATGCAAAGAGAGAAATCACTGGAGAAAGACATAATGCTTGGCAAGATAGAAGGTCACCATAAAAGAGGAAGACTGGCAGTGAGATGGATCGATACAATAACAGCAGCTATGCTGAAGACCGAACAAAGTCCACTATTATTCAGAGGGTCATCATGAGTCGACATCGACTCGACAACACTTAATAACAACATATTTGGAAGTTGCTTTGGTAGCTGGCTTTCACCACAGGGAATGGCCAAAGGAAGAGATAACAATGGCACAAATTGTATACACTGCGAGGTTTGGGAGGGAAAATTGTCTTTGCTTCCTTTCAGTGAAAACTTGCAAGAGGGAACCCTGGGCTTTTGTAGGTTGTGAGGAGTGTGCTGGTTTTGCCTTCTTTTTGCCTTAAGAAAGTGGAAGTGTGAACTGGAAGCCTTTGAGGATCATTGTGGAATACAAAGAGGGAGAGGATGAACAGCATATCTGCAGTGTTTCGGAAGAAAAGAAATTCCAGAGAGGCTGCACAGAGGATGGATAGTCCATGGAGTATAGGAGACTGCCTCTAGGAATCTCCCCTGTCTTCAGGGAACACATTAAAGAGAGGGAGAGGTGTATAGAGCTGTCTTTGAAGGTTCCTGGAGATGCTGCTCATAGAGGATCTCACAGATTTTGAACAGGAAAAGGGAGGGAGAAGTCCTAAAGCCTCAGGATAATGTTGAAGAAGAAGCAGCCCAGTATCTATTTTTTTTTTTTGGGGGGGGGGGGATCATTAGCCGGAAGAACCCTAGACACTTTTGTGAGTGTGAGCAGTGTACATATGGAATGACATCAGGCATACTTGAATGAATGCCTGCCAAAATAGGGCCTTGAAGAGAAACCTTCTTCCTCACTGCATCTAAGGACCATCAGAAGGCAATAAGTAGATGTTTTCACCTTCACCCTCTGCAGTCCTTGGAGCTGCCTTTACACATAGTTCACCAAGTGGGGACCCATTGCAATAGGATATAAATTAAGATCCCACCATAATTTTTGCTTTGTTCAATGTTAATGCAAAGAAAATCTGGTGAATATCAGATGAAACAAAAAGATTTAAAATGTTTTCCTGAGTCTAGATGATCTTCCTGAATTTGGAACCCAATTTTATTATGGACCTGATTTTCGAAGCCCTATTTGCGTGCTACACATGTAAAAGCCGACCTTACCCATGTAAAAACTGCCATAACCATGTAAAGCAGATATTCAACAAGGTGGTTTGTATTGTTGAGGCCCAGCTACACGCACAGCATCAGGTGCCAAAGCCTGGGGGCAGAATTTTTGCTTTGTTCAATGTTAATGCAAAGAAAATCTGGTGAATATCAGATGAAACAAAAATATTTAAAATGTTTTCCTGAGTCTAGATGATCTTCCTGAATTTGGAACCCAATTTTATTATGGACCTGATTTTCGAAGCCCTATTTGCGTGCTACACATGTAAAAGCCGACCTTACCCATGTAAAAACCGCCATAACCATGTAAAGCAGATATTCAACAAGGTGGTTTGTATTGTTGAGGCCCAGCTACACGCACAGCATCAGGTGCCAAAGCCTGGGGGCAGAATGGGGACGTGTCACCATGAAACCCATGAAAGTGGATTTCCAAAACCCGTGTGCACCGACATTGGACATCACAAACACCGAGGGCTTAAGCGACAGTTCCCTGCACATACTACCACTGATGGTGAGCGATAAACCCATGTAGTGGCAGAACAGTGCACAATAGAGCGAGAGGAGCATGTGCAGGCCTGTACCCAAACCATGCAGACTTAAAGCGACTCTGGACAGGCAGAGATGCACCTGCCATGCATGGCACAGCGGAGAATGTGGCAGGCAGTGTGTACCCAGCAGCAGTGTGGACCTGGAGCCCTGCCACTGGCCATGATGGTGACCACTGCCTTGGGATTTCTTGCAACTGGCAGCTTCAAGCATGTGATGGGGTGACTGTCGGAATCATGCAGTCTACTGCCAGCCACTGCATTGGAACCGTCACCAGAACCCTGCTGCAGAGGATGCACCACCTCATAGCCTTTCCCCGGACACAGCAGATGTGGCAGGAGACCATGTAGGTGTTCTACAATGTCACTGGTTCCCATCGGTGCTTGGATGTATAGACTGTACCCACATTGCACTGTGAGCACCATGGCTGGAGCAAAGGGCATACCAGAAAAGGCATGGGTACACATCGATGAACATGCAGGTCATTGTGGATGCCAATGGACTTTATTGATGTGTGTGCCCACTATCCGGGGTCCTGCCACGATGCACTTGTTCTCACCCAGTCCAGCCTGGGACAGGCATCATCCAGGGATCAGCTTGGAGATGCATGGCTGCTAGGTGAGAGTGCACATGAGTAAGCCCCAGGTCAGGCCCAGAGAGGATGCCTGCTGTAGTATGATGCTATGTGTAATGCAAACAGGCAGTGATATATGTGTTTTGTACATATCACAACATATGAGTACCACTGCGTGCACATGCTCTGCTGTTCCACAGAGCCATGCACACTGCAGGCCATAATGAACTTCGTGGTGACAACCAGGGGAAGCCCTGTGGCCGAGGGCAGGCAGCATGCCCCATCATGTGAAATTTGGAACAGTACGGGCTGGCGCCATGTAGCACAGCCACATGGTACCAGTCTATGTAGGGAACATCCATGTCTGGCCCCATCCCAGCCTGCAGACCCCCAACCGTATCCATGTGCCATGCCCCTGCCCCCCTCCCAACAGGCCTGCCCATGTCACCATCAGCCATTGCCTCCCCAAATGCCTGACTGCCTCACAAGCCATATGTTGGTGTCATCTCACTGCCACAGTGTCGGTGACTGGTAGATATCACACCCCACCCTGCTAGTAGATGGTGTGCTAGATGCTGTCCATAGCAGCCCATAGACTATACCCAATGCACATCCCATTTATCATGTTCACAGTTCACATTTTCCCGGCATTGGTCATACCTCATTTCGACTATGCCAATGCCATATTACAAGGTCTTCCCCAGTCTACACTAAACCCGCTGCAGCTATCCATGAACACGGCAGCAAGAATACTCCATGGAGCCTCCAGGAGCGACCACGTGATGCCTCTGCTAATACAGTTGCATTGGCTACCCATCCAGGCTAGAATAGTTTTCAAGATCTTGATAATCACTTTTAAAGCTGTTCACAATCTCTCATCCACATCCTTAACCTCCCTCATCCATGCCACATCACCAAATAGAGTAAGAAGATCCACGGCTATAAACTCCCTAACCGTACCGAAGGCACTTACTGTTTGCACTAAATCGACAGCCAACAGGGCCTTCAGTCTCAGTGCCCCAAGATACTGGAATGCATTACCCCATGATATCCGGGCTATTAAAAATCTACCACAGTTTAGGAAAGCCCTCAAAGGCCACCTCTTCAACAAGTACCTTATTGAGCCCAACTGCATCCCTAGAGCTCCAAGACACCCCCCATACCATCCACATTCCCAGACAAACTTATAGCATACCAACAACACACCAAGTTGACACTCAAACCCATGACGTGGATTGTGTTTCCTATGCATCCTCTTTAATTATGATTCCATGTAGTAAGTTTTGTAAATAGTTACCCCTGTTATCCAAGTTTTTGTTCCCTGTTATCTGTAAACTCATACATGTTATTTGTACTGAACATTTTGTTCCATGTAAACCGCGCTGATGCCGAATAGTGCGGTATATAAGAGAATGTAAATAAATAAATAAATAAATAAATTGCCCCCACAGGTGACTGTGGATATCCCCTGAGGACCTGGCTGCTGACCCCATGAGCCGGCAGGAAGAGCAGTACAATGGCTCTCATCAGCAGTCCCGGGCAGTTGTGGAGCGGGCAATAGGGGTGCTGAAGAGCCATTTATGGTGCCTCAATAGGAGCGGTGGGCAACTCCTCTACAGTCCGGAGTGGATATACAAGATATTCGCATCATGCTGCATACTCCACGACCTGGTACGGATGCGTGGAGTGCCGAACCCAGAGCCAGCAGTTGTGGAGGAATGGGAGGCCGCAGAGGCAGCAGATGGTGATGGTGCAGAGTCCGGGAGCCATCATCAGGCCAGGGCACTGGCCCACCATGCACGGATGACACATGACAGTTTCTGAGGTGACTGCCCCCCACCAGCACCAGGATAGGACACATATATTCACCAATAAGGTGCCCATTGCCACACAATGTGTGCAGAGTGATACTTTATTTTCCCACACGTGTTTCCCCTGCCCCAGGGCTCCCGATTGGCCATAGGCACTTGCTGACACATGCATGGCAATGCAGTGGAGCAATGTCGGATGACATGCTGGCAGTGTCATCACCCTTCTCAGCAGGGCAGACTGATGGACATGAGTCAGGGCTAGGAGGTGGTTGTGCTGTTGCACTGGCAGCCCCAGCACCCACCCCCTGTGCCTGCATGAGGCCCAGCAACTATGCAGGGAACCATATATCAATGCCTTGTAAGCTGCCACCTCCCTCATCAGTTGCAGGTGCCCCTCCATGTGGTACTCCACATGCAATCTGTGGTCCTGCCAATCCTCGTGCTCTACTTCTCATGCCTGTGCTGCAGCCTACAGTCCTGCCGGATACTTTGCAGCTTGGACAGTATTCCCTCTGTGCCAGCCACCAGGCGTGCACCCTCCTGCAGTAGCTCCTGGTCCAGGTCACTGCCCCATGCACCCACAAAGTCATCCAGGATGGCAAATTGTAGCTCAGAAAGTAGGGTGTCCTCTATCTCCAGCTCCCTGGCACTGGCAGTTACACTGCCCTGCTTCACTGCCATGGGTGGCGAACTTGACTGATCCTCTGTCCTGGCTGGCACACTGGACGGCCCCTCTGCCCTGGCAGGCACACCGGCCTCAATGGCTGTGCTGCATCCTGGCTGTGCACTGGCATCATCATTGTGGTGGATGGAGAGGCTCCCCCCAAGGCATCTTTCCCAGGCTGGGAAGGCAGAGTACCTGACAGGTCTGTGGGAGAGCAAAGGTGTCAGAGGTTTGTGACATGGTTTGCCAGGTTGGCCTATGGGGTGCTACCTGGCCTACTATGGAACCAGAAGGTGGTGAATTGTCTGCACCGTACCCACCCCACACAGTAACCAAGGTCCAACAGACAAACAGGCATGCCCTGGGTGGATGGAGGCATGGTGGGGACACATACATGGCTGTCACGATCCCACCCAGGCCATGGGGCACGCCTGTTTACCCTCCTGTGTGCCTGTGGTGGAGCTGTCAAAGCCTGCAACCCCAGAGACAGCAACTTTCTCCACATATTGCAGCGCCTGCTCCTCCAGAGGGGTGAGTCTGCGCTGCTGGGCAGGCGGCAGCTTGCTGTTGCTGGCATCCTTCACTGCCTACCATACGATCTGCCACTTCTTCTTTATGTCCTCCACATCCATGTTGTGGTGGTGGACTGCAGTGATCCTGCGTATGATGTCTCGCCATACTGTGTTGGGTGCTGGCCTCCTCTACTGTGAAGAGCGCAGTGTGATGCTGCAGGACAAGCCTCATGGCCATAGCTGTCTCAGAGGGTGTGAAGTTGGCCTTCCGTGTGCACTTTGCCGCTGTCGATAACTTGTTTGCCATTGTGTAGCCACATGCTAAGGCGATGTTCAACTACCTGCGTAGGTCCTTTTACACATACGTGGTTAGGATGCGCAGTAGTGCCATGCCCCATCCAAAGGTATATTTGGTACCCATGTAGGCTCCTGGGTGCCAACATTTCAAAAATCTGCATGACAGTTCACCACCATAGGATGCCATAGTCACACAGCACTGAGTGACGGCAACATAGGCATGCAGGGCCGGTCAGACTGCGATATCTGGGTATGTCAGATAACACAGTATGCGGGCATGGCAACCGCAGCATGCACCGCTCTGACAGTGTATCTCCCCGGGGCAGTGGGCACCCTGCGTTTGCAATGCCACTGGGCTGAACCTGTGCGGCCGCAGCCTGCTCTGCATGGATATGGCAGAAGGGTGCTATCCATGCAGGCAGTTGCAAGCACAGCCCAGCACAGGCTGCGGGTACAGAGGCGCTGCCCATGCTGGGCTGTGCCGCGATCGTCTTCACAGGTAGTGCCCCTCTGCACTACCCATGCAGGATGGGTTTGCCCATGGGGCATACACTATATGCCCCTAGACCCCGGACCTCCTCACCTGGTCCCCTGCACCACCCTGCAGACACGACACCCTGTCCCCACAAATTGGAAGACACAGCATGTTTGTAAAAATGAAACAGTTTATTGGCAAACATGTGACAACACATACAATGGTGCCAACAGTGGCAGACAAATAACAGCAGTACAGATGCGGACTGCCCCATAGCAGGGCATACCCTGGCAGGGGGACTGCCTATGGTACAGGGGTGCCCTGCTTGTGCCCTCTCATGGCACTGGTAAGGACATCTATGCACTCACAGATGGACTGGGCTGCTGTGCGCACCTCTTTCCTCAGGTACCATACCTCTGCTACCAGGCAGCAAGAGCCCAGTCACTGGAGGGGTGTGGGGTGGTGGTACAGAGGGGCCTGGTGCATCATGTCCATGGCATTCCCATGGGTGCTGGGGTGGCTGTGGAGAACCCAAGCAGTGCAGGGTGGATTGTGGCTCTGCTTGCCATTGTGCGGCCCATGCTGAGCCATGCACTTGGCACATGGCCCCCTTGTAGGGTTGTGGCTGTGGGCTGCAGGGCACAGCTGGGGGGTGCAGCCCCACCTCTGGGCCCCCTGCTGGTTGCCTGCTGGTGGTTCTGTGTGCCACACTGCCATACCTGGGGTGCTTGGTGGGTGGTTATGACATCCACCCTGCTACCCATTCCAATCCCTCCTCCTCTGCACCTCTGCCTCCCCGCCATGCCCCTGGTCCTCCAATCCCTCCTTTTCTGACTCCTCTGCCTCCCTGTCCTGCCCCTGGTCCTCCAATCCTTCCTCCTCTGACTCCTCTGCCTCCCTGCTCTGCCCCTGGTCCTCTGATCCCTCCTCCTAAGTTGTAGTGTCATCCGGTGCAGTGTCTCTGGACTCATCCTCGCCCCCATCACTGCTGGAGGTACTGGTGCATTCAGCTCCCTTGGACAGCTCCTGTGGTGCTGCACTGCTGCTGGTGGTGGTGGGTGTGGTGGACCATTGGTGTCTGGGACTTCCTGGTGCTGGCTGTAGGGAAAGAGGTGGGGGGTTATTGGTCTGCACAGGCATGGCCCTAGGGTGGGACTGATGCACCTCCAGGGGACACACATATGCATCGCACAACCCACCTTCAGCCTACGAGGGCATGCCTCCTCCACAGTGCACACTGTACCCCACCTTTGCCCACCTCCATCCAGCCATTCTCCCCCTCGCATGCCCAGCTGTGGCTGCCACCCCCCCCCCCCAGGCACTGGGCATGCACAGGGACCAGCATGGGCAGGTGCACAATGTGCACCTGGGGCCACCACTGGGGATGTGTGCCCCTGTACCGCCCATCTGTGCCATGCCCCAGCCATTTGTGTGTGCACCTGCATCTCTTGGGTGCTGGCTGGTACACACACAGAATGGTAACACCAGGAGATGGCACAGCTGCCCATTGCACATTCCGATCATTGTGTACAGAGAGAGAGTCCACCACCAGGTGGTCTTCCTGCACCTGTCTGGCAGTCATGGCTGCCACACCCCTGCATCTGCTGGGCTCCACTGTGTTCCCCAATGACCTTCCTCAGCCGCCAGCCACTCCTTGATCTGCTACAGCTGGTTAGGTCGCCTCTGGCACAGTGTCTTGTTGTGGAACTTCAGTGTATCGCATGCCATATTCACTGTGGGAGAGAGGGGGGACACACATGGACTCAGTTGGGTGCATCCATATCGCCAGTTGCGCATACCTGTATCCTGCCTCAGTCTGGTGGCCTGCCCATCCTGGGGTCAGAGGCATACCCATGGGTAGCAGGTGTGGCATGCATGTGATGGTACACCTGTGGCATCTGCCACCGTGGTCCTGCCCACCACTCCCCTGGCCCTTTGGTACATGCCCTGTGCCACCTGGACTGATGCCATCTGGACTGCTGCTTCACCTGTGTCACCCCTCTGGCCCCTTCCACCATCTCTGAAGTTTTACCCCCTTCTCTTGCTTCTATCTGTTGCACGCAGGCATTCCTTGGCACCGTGGTACTTGGTTGTGGGCTGTGCTTGGCCTCGGCAGTGGGCATGTGCCATGGCAGGGGGATCCACTGCCTCGGGGGCCATATCACTGCATGGTTTGTTGTGCGCTGTGCAGGACAGGTTGTTGCAGTTTGTCCATGCTCGTCATTGCATATCTGTCATGTTCTGTGGCATCACATCATCAACATGCTGCCACAGCTGAACAGGGGGTGGCAGGCAGTGGTGGCAGGTCTGCTTGCAGGGAAAGATGGGTGACACATATGTGGTTTCTGCCACTGGTCCCCTCGGACCCATGTACTAGGGTCACGGGAGCTGGGGGGTGGGGCAGGTGTCTGGGACATCCACACTAGCTGGCGGCATCCCCTGTGGTGGCCAGCCTGACCACTGCTCCCTCTGCACTGGGCATTACCATTGCTGTGCATGCCCTGTGGCATTTCTGCCATCTGCCACCAGGGGGTGCAACGGCCTCCCCACCTGCTGTGTGTGGGTATGCCTCCTGCTGTGGGCAATCAGTGCTGGCACCTGTACCAATGCATGGCCCATCCCCCACCGATGCCTGATTGGCAAACGTTGGGGCTGCCACCAGCGTGTGGCTTGGCAACACAGCCCTGTCTCCCTCTGCAGATTCACAGCTGTGCTTTTAAGAGTGTGTGCAGCCTAGCAAGGTGCTCAGCCCCACATCCCCTTCCTTTGAGGACTCCTTACTTGCACAGCCAGAGTTGGATGCCCCTCCAGATTTGGCCACAGATTTGCCCCTGGGGTAGAGAACCCCCTCGTGCTGCAGCACGGATCAGGCAAGGCTCTCATTCTTGTCGGGGCTAAAGTTTACATTTCTCACCACCATGCCACTGGTGTCTATCCACCCAGCCACAGGGGGCTCTTTCACAGGCAGCCTGCGGGGCCTGCGTGACGGTATCATCTGTGCCAGGTATGCCAGATGGGCAATACACGGATTCATGCATACATGCCATCCTGCTTCTGTGGCTCCTGTTTTGGGCATATACCCAGGTACTGCGGATCAACCTTAGGCGCAGAGCCCGTGTTATGGTCTCTGCGCTTACCCGTATATGCCACGGTGGGTGCCTGCTGCTGTGCTAGGTTTGTGCTGCATTTTCATTGCTTGCCCATTTTGGAGGCGCATGACTCACAATTCAAGCACTTTTCCTGACCTCGGCACCTTGTTGAATATCGGGCCTTCATTCTTAAATTTTATTGTCAGACACAAGTAGACAAATCAGAAGGACAAAACAAAAGAAATACAAAAACAAGAGACAAACCCAATAGCAACAAAACGAATGGACCAACTGAAAAGTTCAAGGAGGGACATCGGGAGGTAGATTGAAGGCTAGTTGGAACAGATGGGTTTTGAGTAGTGTCTTGAATTGAGGATAGGAAGGCTCTAAACGGAGGGTAGGTGGTAATGCATTCCACAGCACAGGACTGAGAAAAAAGAAGGCTGAATTACGAGTTTGTTCCAGATGTGGCTGTGATGGAGAAGGTAAGGACAAACGATTAGCATGCAAAGAGCGGAGCTGGCGATATGGAGTATGAAGAGAGATAAGGTCAGCAAGGTAAAGAGGATTATTAGCATGAATAGCACGGTGCGTCAGAATGAGAAATTTATAATGGAAGCGAAAACGGAGAGGCAACCAATGCAGATGAAAGAGAATGGGAGTGATGTGATCAAAACGATGGGCAAACGTAATGAGGCGGGCTGCAGTGTTTTGAATAAGCTGTACGCGTTGAAGCTGGTAATTTGGAAGATTAGCGAAGACAATATTACAATAGTCAAGCCTGCTGGTGACCAGGGCTAGAACAAGGGTGATCAGAGAACTAGAGGGGAGAAGAGAGCGAACAGCCCTAATTCGATGTAAGACAGCGAACGAACGGCGGGTAAGAGAAGAAATGTGACTGTGGAAGGAAAGAGAGGAGTCTAAGATTACCCCCAGATAATGGAAGGAGGTGGTGAGAGGAATCAAAATCGGGCCAATCTGAGGTACAACAGAAGGGCAAGAGCCACTCAGGGAAACCCACATAGCTGTGGACGTAGAAGGATTTAAATGCAAAAAGTTCTGAGAGAGCCAAGAGGCAATATGAGAGAGGCAAAGGTTAAGCTGAGAGATGTCCAAGGACATCGGTGAGGTATGGAAAAGGAGAATAATGTCGTCAGCATATATGTAGGATGATACTGTATACTGCTGTATTAGGAGGGGCAGGGGAGAGAGAAAAATGTTGAATAGCAGAGGGGAAAGAAAGGAACCGTGGGGCACTCCACAGGTGAGAGGGAAAGAAGCGGAGGATTGATTATTCGACTGGACAGTGAAGGAACAGTCAGTGAGAAAAGAGCAGAACCACTGCCAAACAGTGCCACGTAATCCGACATCATACAAACAGGAGAGAAGGGTTTGGTGGTCGATCAGGTTGAATGCTGCAGAGAGATCAAGAGACACAATAAGGGTAACATCTCCCCGGTCATGGGCAACATGTATTTCATTCAAAAGTGCTAGAAGGACAGTCTCAGTACTATGCCCCTGCCGAAAACCTGCTCGTCGAGGGTGGAGGGTGTTGGTAGATTCAATGTACGAATTTAGTTGCTCAAAAACAAAGCGTTCCAAGAGTTTGGCTAAGAAAGGAAGGTTTGAGACAGGACGCCAGTGGGACAACACGGAAGGATCAAGTGATGTGGAACATGGCAGACTGTAGCAACAAATTAGTGAACACAATCCTACAGGTTGCTAACTTAAATTTAATACACTCTTTGATGGGAAGCCAATGCAGTGTGTGGGCCATCAAGTCACTGCTAACCCAGCAGCTCCTGAGTTTTCATGGCAAAGTGTAACTGGAAGTAGATTGCCAGGCTGTTCTTCTGAGGCAATGGAGTGTAAAGTGACTCACTTGCCCAAGGTGTGCCAGTGGAAATTGAACCCTGATTTCTTGGTTGCCAGTCTAATGTGCTAACCACTAGGCTACTCCTCCACTCTGGGAAGGCAGTGAAGGGATTGTAAATAAGAGTTTATATAGTCCCTTCAAGAATTCCCTAGAAGCAGGGTTGTCAAGATCTTGGTATGCAGTCTAGACCAACTTTCTGTTAATTTGTTTTAAAAGATCTCTTGGTCCAGCTTATATAGTCAAGTCCACAGGGACACTGAATCAAGTAAACAACAAAAGTTGAAACACAAGTAGTGTATTGCCTTGCCGTGAACTTCTTATCATTCCACACATATGTCCAGTCCATTTCACTAATAGTTTGTTGACAAAAACATCAAGAGTTAAAAGTAAAATTCCCCACCAGTTATGTGAATATGTTAATAGTAAGGATCTCTGAGCAAAGCTCTTGTAGTGCACACTCAATAATACCTCTTGGATATCCTGTTTTCTGAAATATATATTTCATTTCAATCATTTTGCTCTTAAATTAAACAACAGATGAACAAATTTGATGTAAGCATAAAAATTGGCTGATTGGAAGCCCCGTTTTCAACTTAAGAGGATAATGCCTTTGAAACCTCAAAAAATTATTATGTTCAACTGATATACAATATAGAATTGTGGAGATTCTCCCTTGATGCTTGAAAACTCTTATCATTCAAAAAAAATCAATGATGTGCTGGTCACAGGTCATTTTAAATGAAGAATTCCACTTGCAATCTTTCAGCCACTGAATACAGTTATCTAAGTCATATCTAGTACCCTGTCAAACAAAAAGTATATCATCCAGAAATGGCTTCCACCATATTCATTGTAGCCACTGATGGGTGCCACAGTGGTCCCCATGGCAATAGCAAATTTTTGCAAATAAAATTGACCACCGTGCCAGAAATAATTGTTCTTTAAAACCATTTCCAATAGTTGCATGACCAATGATTTTGCTGATCTGGAAGGTAATATTGATTGCAGCTTCAGATTCTGAATCACCCATAATACTTGATCTTCATTCACATTGATGTACAATGACAGTGCGTCGATAAAGGTCCAAACAGGAGACAAACAGAGGAAACAACATTTTAAATTCCACTGTGTAGCGGTTGTCACAAGTGCCAAATTTATGTCATTGTTTTAATATTACATTTTATATATCCCGATATTAATTTCTATTCATACATAGACTATTCATGATTTGTTTAAGTCCTGTACCATTGCTATCTTTTTAACTAGATATTTTTTTCCTTTTTTCTTTTAATATTTGCTGCTTTGTTGCACTTTTTAAATGTTTGCATATTCTGTAAGTCTGGTATATTTTTACTTATGCTTGGATATCACTTTGTTTTATTGACATTTTTATGGATTTTTAAATGTATTTTTCATATAATTTATCATTTGTGCAATTTGTATGTTTTTAATTATTATTATTTTTTTCTTATATTATTATTGGATTAATTGTAGACCCCTGAAGAAGACTTTGCTGCCAAAACATGGCCAAGTCTACAGTAAAGGGTTTTTTTAAGGCCTGGTCATCCTCTGTCTTTTGTGTGTTTCCACAACATCAAGAGCAACCAGCAATATTTATTCATATATATACTGTTACCACTTAAAAAAAATTTAAAAAATCAGTAGCGTCCTTTAAAAGGATGGCACTTTTAGGAGGAGGAGCCGGCTGTGGTTCAAGATGGCCATATAGGAACTTAGCTCCTGGGGACCCTGTCAAGAATCTAACTCCTTACCCTGCTTATCTGCAATCTCTTGACACTATGTAGCGAGTAACTACAGTATATGCAGAACATGTTAGAAGGGAAACCTGCTCGTCTGGAGTTTCCAGCAGGACAAAAGAGAACAAAACCAGGACTTCTGTTACCTCAGAAAATGGCAGCAAACTATGCAAAAGTATGCTCATAATGGCCAATGGCGATTCTCTCACCTCTATGCAATCGGACATCGCAGAGGTGAAAACCTAGATGGCATCTCTTACAGTATGTATAGACAAAACTGACGCCATGCTGCTGATACATGATGATCAGCTAAAGGAAGTAAATAAAAATTCTAAAAGAATCATTCAGCTGGAGTGAAGTTTAGAGCATCTACATAACAGAACCAGAAGGAACAATATTTGCCTCCTCAGCATCCCGGAAGGCGTTAAACGCACTGATGCGGTACACTTTTTGGGAAACCTTCTGCCAAAATTGTTCAAACTGGACTTTATGCAGACCTTTAAAATAGAGCAGGCCCATAGAGTCCCTACACATCCAGTGTGGAACAGCTGACACCCAAGGCTTATAATACTCCAGGTCTTGCGTTTTTAATATGTGGCCCAGATTATGAATGTTGCTAAGGTACAAGTGCTGATCCTTTATGAGGGTCACTGCTTGTGTTCCACCTGAGACTTCAGCGCCTTCAGGCCGGTTCTTCATGCTCTTCCTGGCTTGGCTCAGAGCAAGGCTGAAGAGTTGCTCCTTCGTACTGCACGCCGGCAGAAGTACCCTCACCGACCTCCATCCTTCATCAGCAGCTCTGTGATACCAATGTACAATCAACCAGCTGGAGCTCCCTTGAAGTAGAACTACCTTCCATCAGAAAAGAAACAGACCATCCATTGATCTCAGCAAGTATAACACTCCCTAATGATTTAGCTATAGCAGAGACTTCCAACATACCAAATTATAGCGATATACTGTTGTCAGTAGACCCTACTGTTATCAATAGACCTTACTGTTGTCAGTAGACCTTACAGTACTATTAAGAGTCTCACTTACTGTTGTCAGTAACCCATGTAATATTACTAGTAACCTCATATACTGTTGTCAATAATCCTTGATATCAGTAACCCATAGAACATAGTCAGTAGCCTCATATACTGTTATACTACTGTCAGTAACCTATATAACACTGTCAGTAGACCATATGCACTGTTAGAAACTCTATTACTGTTGTCAGTAAACTACCTAACACTATTAGTAGCCTCATATACTGTTGCCAGTAGCTTAATGTAATACTACTACTAGAAGTCTCATATATTGTTGTCACTAACCTATATAGCATTGTTAGTAGCCTCATATACTGTTGTACTATCATCAGTAACCCTCCACCTGATACATAATGTCTCCAATAAGATGTACAAACCTCTCCCTCACTCTCCTACTAATAACACTCCTAACACAACACATTTACACATACAAATCCAATCAAAGCCCCTACACCAACATCCCCATTATTCATAACCACTATCAGAACCCATATAGCATCCCCACCACACAAAACCTATTTCAAAACCCGCAACACATAATAACATACTCGCACTCCCACAACCATTTTTCACGTCACGACTCAGACAGACGCCCCCACAGACTTATCCAAATAAAATGTCAATCACAAAACAATATAAAGGACAACACAGCTAATATAGACACTAAAACCAAGCTCTACCTAATAAATATCAGATCCATACGAAACAAAATACCAATAATCAACGATATGATAAAAGATAAAAACCCAGATATTATCTGCATCACTGAGACATGGCTCTCACCCACAGACACCATACTATTAAACCAAATAACCACGCATCAATATGATGTATTCACCTGCCATCGCAATATAAAAAGAGGTGGTGGCGCACTCATACTTACCAAAAAGGTCCTACAATACACCTTAACAAGCCTAAATAATATAGATGGAATGGACATCATTAATATACAAAGCAAAACCATGGCACTCTCCCTCATATATAGACCACCCTCAGCTGACCAAAAAAAACTATCCTCCATCCTTGAACTTGCATGCACAGCATCACAAAACAAACCACTAGTAATTCTAGGTGACCTAAACCTCCCCTCACTAAATAAACCCCAATCAGATAACTTCATGGATGCCATGAACCAAATGGGATATACACAGATAGTTCATATCCCCACACACATAAAAGGTAACACTTTAGATCTCATCTTCCTCCCTTCCTCCCTTAATAACCATCAACAATTCACACCCCCAACTACAACAGAAGTACCATGGTCCGATCATCACCTCATAACACTCCACTTCCCAACACAAGCAACACCAAATACAACAAGCACATCTCCCCATTTATCACGCTTTGCCCACTTTGACAAGGATACATTCCTTAACAAAGTATTACCAGCACTCGACGAAAACCTCCCTGACATCAACTCCGCTATAAATCACTGGAACCTAACAATACAGGAAGCAGCTATCCCCACACGTAATAGGCATAGACAAACGAAAAAGTCAGAAAAATGGTTCACCAAAGAACTAGCAAAACTAAAAAAACAACTAAGAAAACAGGAAAAGAGATGGAGGAAAACTAAAACAGATGAAAATAAATCACAATATATGAACACACTTAACGAATACAAAAACGCAATAAACAAATCGAAAAGGGATTACCACTCTAAAGTAATAAATCTAGCCATCAACCGACCTAGAGAACAATTCCCAATTGTAAAAACACTAACTAAAACAAAGAACTCCGAGCCAAAGCTACCAACAATAAGCATTCAAACCTTAGCATCTCACTTTGCCGAAAAACTAAAATCTAAACCCAATACTCTAACACCAATACTGACTACAAACACCAATATCAATAACAATTGGACAACTTTCCACACTGTGGATCGAAAACAGCTCATTAAAATCATAACAATGATCAACACTACAACCTCCCCACTCGATCCATGCCCAGTGTCCTGGATTAAACATACAAAGGAAGAACTTGCTGAAAATATCCAATACATGGTGAACCTGTCCCTTTCGCAGGGCATTATGCCAGATGCTCTAAAGCTCACAACGCTTCGCCCAATAATAAAAAACAATAAACTTGACTCAAAAGACCCCAATTCATACAGACCAATAGCTAGCATTCCTTTTATAGCTAAAATTATAGAAAAATCAATTCAACTACAATTACAAGAGCATATTGATGAACATAAACCCCTTGATTCACACCAATTCGGTTTTCGCCCTTTTCACGGAGTAGAAACCCTCTTGATCACACTGATTGACCACCTCATCAAAGGCACAGATGTCAACAATCAGGGTTTCCTACTACTCTTTATTGACATCTCGGCTGCCTTTGACAACATCAACCACCCCACCTTGATTAACAGACTAGAAAACTTAGGAATAGGTGGAACTGTTCTCAAATGGTTCAAGTCCTACATCACACATAGACTAATATGTGTCCAGATAGATCAAGAAGCATCAGAAACCTTCCCCCAAGGACAAGGTATACCTCAGGGATCAGCCCTTTCTGCCCTTCTATTCAACTTATACCTGCAACCTATCACAAACATATTTAGAAAACACAAGATTAATCACTTTATATATGCTGACGATATCATGCTCGTCATCCCCATAACCACAAAAAACCACACTTACGGCAACCTAGCTGAGTGCATGGCTGAAACCACCTCTTGGATGGAAACTAACTACCTCAGCATTAACCTTAAAAAAACAGAAGCAATGTTCGTTACAAGAACACCTGTGACTGAGGACACGTTTCCAACAACAATCTCAATCAACAATACATCTATACCCGTTAAAAAAGAGGTAAAATACTTGGGTGTAATAATAGACCATACCCTCACCATGACACCACACATAAAGCAGACAGTAAGAACCATATTTCTTAAATTCAAAACCATACAACATCTAAGGCCCCTCTTGGATACACATGACTTTAGATCGGTTGTAAATACACTCATCACACCCCATTTTGATTACTGCAACAGTCTCCTGATTGGCCTACCACAAAAAACCACATACCTATTACAAAGAGCCCAGAACATCTGCGCAAAGATAACTACTAAAGCTCGCCTAACAGACCATGTGACCCCTATACTCCTAGAACTACATTGGCTCCCTATAAACAGCCGTATCAAATACAAAATTCTCCTAACAACATTCAAGCTTCTAAATGACTTCGCCCCATTACATCTAACAACATTACTTCAGACCCCATCTGAATCGAGAGCTCGCAGACAAAATGCAGTCTACTCACTTGACATACCAAAATCATTCAAGAAGACTAAAAAATCCACAAGTGACAGAGCCTTCTCGTTCACTGCCCCCATGCTCTGGAATGATCTCCCACTAGACCTCCGCTCCATAAAGGACCTTGCCCAATTTCGGAAGGAACTCAAAACATATCTATTCTCTGAACACTTCCAAATCTCCTACCCCCCTAGCTCTGTTCCACAACATCCTCAGACACACCAACTCAGAACCCCCCTAAACCAGAACTAGATAACCTCACACAGCCCCCTCACACACACACAAAATTCTTGGTAAAATGGAAATAAATTCCACCACACTCACATGATGCACGATTATCTTGTAAACCACTGTATAGAATCACTTGTAAATAACCTATGTAAATAGTTTGGACAGTCTTTACACCTGTCACTACTGTAAAAAGTTAGAAAGTTTCTCAGTTTCAATGTAATGTATACAGTAGTACACATAATTTGTTAATCTATTCCATGTAAAAAGTTAGAAAGTTTCCATGTAAAAAGTTAGAAAGTTTCCTGTTCCATGTAAAGTATACAGTAGTATACATAATTTGTTCCATGTAAACCGCCCTTGATCACTGGAAGGGGCGGTATAGAAGAAATAAGTAAATAAATAAATAAATAAATAATCACTCAAAAACTTTCAAAGATACTGAAGCGCTCCAAGCTTACCTCAAGGAGAAAGATATAGCGGCAATGCAGTAGGAGCAGAACTAACTTCTTGGTTCTTTTGACTCTGCATTCAGTCTGGCGAGCATCCAGAATACTGTCAGATGTCGCCAGTATGGCACCATGGGAATGAGAAGGGACTTTACAGATGTATTTTGTATTATTGTTTATATTTTGTAATCTCCAGGAACAAGCAGGAATGAGTCTTCACATATGGGTACGTTGGTACCGACGGAGCCTGTGTGGGAACGCTCCCCAGCGTCCAATCAGAAAGCTTTTGGAGCATCCCACAGCGCCTGCGTGCTGCCTTCCCGCCTTTCCAACTGTCTCTCCTCAGTTGTTCTTTTTCCGCGGAGCCAGCAGGTCGTGTTCCTGTCACCGCAGAAGAATTTCCTTATTTTTTTCTTTATTTCTTTTCTGTACGCGTCTGCCTTCCTCGACGCTATACCGGTACCGCCGGTTCTTATTTCTTTCTTAAAAAAAAAAAAAGACCTTCTATTTTTCCTTCAGGTGTACTTCAGTTTTGGGCCTTTTTCCTTAAATATGGAAAAACCTGCCTCGGGTTTTAAGAAGTGTGCACAAAATGTGGTGGTACTATATCCGTCACCGACACCCATGACTGGTGTCTCAAATGTTTAGGCCCTGACCATTCCATTAAATATTGTGTGTCCTGTTCCATGATGTCTAAGAGAGGTTGACAGAACCGAGCTGCCAAGCTCAGTACCCTGTTTCCCTCTGATTCGGCTTCGGTGGCATCGACATCTTCCAGGGTTTCTTCTTCCTCACATGGATCTCAGGTAATTAAACATAAATCCAGCCGGTCCTCGAAGGGCAAATCTCCTTCTAAGCATCGAGATGCCCCTGGCCTTGCCCTCGAGGATTCTGCACCGACAAAATTACCCTGGCGGGAGGCTTCGGCTTCTAAAGCATCATCATCGGGGTTCCAGGATGATCTAGATGGCGTGGCCTCAACAGATCTCCTGGTGCCATGCTCTGGGGTACCGGTGGCCTCCACCGGTACCGACTTCCAGGCATTGGCAGCGTCGATGGATCAGAGGATTCTGTCCATGGAACGCAGTCTGGCGGCTTTCCTTGTGGCATCGACGCCCGTGGTACCGCAACAGACTACTCCGCAGGTACCAGTGGCATCGACATCGGCATCGGTGTCAGCCATGCCAGTACCCTGCCCTCTGCAGCCTTCCGGTACCGATACCCCGGTACCGATGATTCCCGATACCGACCTCGGTCGGTAGGGGTATCGGGCTTTGCAAGAGCATCCCGACAGACGATACTTCGATTCCTCTGATGACTCTGAGGATTCTGAAGGGTCTGTCGATGCAGCGATGCTTCTTCCACAGAAGGAGTCCTCTCCTAAACGAAGGATGTCTCCTCCAGAAGACTTGTCTTTTCAGGACTTTATCAGAGAGGTGGCTCGGGGTCTCTCTATTACAGTAGCCCCAGAGTCAGAGCCTAGAGCTAAGGAGTTAGATATTCTACAATATCCTAAAACTCCTAAAGAGGCAGCTATCTTGCCTCTTCATGAGATTCTATATGATCTCATGTTAAGGATGTGGGAAGCACCTCTAACCACCTCTCCTCATTCTCGCAGGTTGGACACCATGTATCGTGTCCCTCCTTGTCCTGGTTTTCATAAAACCCAGCTTCCTCACCACTCTATTGTGGTTGAGTCTGCAATGAAAAAGATTAGAAGTGCCAAGAGACATGCCTCTAATCCTCCGGGACGTGAATGTAGAACCATGGATGCTTTTGGTAGAAGGGTCTTCCAAGCTTCCATGCTTGCTGTGAGAATTAATTCTTATAGTCTCTACATGGGCATGTTCTTAAAAGAAGTCACTGACCATTTGCAAACTTTAAGTACTTTTATGTCTGACAATAAAAGGCAAGAATTTCTCTCTGGGCTCAAACATGCCCAGGATATCTCCAAATTTTCCAACCGTGCAGCTTTCGATTCCTTTGAATGCGTAAGCAGAGCCTCAGCTATAGTTATAGGAGCACGTAGGATAGCTTGGCTTCAAGCATCTGATTTGGAGACCTGGGTCCAAGATGAATTGGGAAATATTCCTTCTACAGGTGAAAATCTGTTTGGTAAGGATTGGCAAGCAAAAGCCAATCAGATGTATGCTGAAAATTCTGCTTTGGATAGACTATCAAATCTTCAGCTGCTCCTGCTAAGAAAAGGTTGTTCAAGAAAACACCTTTTTCAAAAAAGGGAAGATCCTATCCTGCTTATAGTCAGAGAGCATCTTCTGCAGCTCAGTTCCCTTCCAAACGTCAGCAATCCTCCAAACAGACCAAGGCAAAGGCTGCGAGGCCTGCTCCAGCCCAGCAGTCTCAGCCCCCTCAGGGCCTTTGACTTTCTGCTAGAGAACTTAGCCTTCCTGGCTCTAGAAGGACCAGAGCCCTCCACCATTCCAGGAAGGCTATGTCACTTTGCTCCCAGATGGGGGCAAATCACAGCAGAGCAGTGGACACTCTCCATCATAAGAGAGGGGTACAAACTTCATTTTTCCAGCTTGCCCCCTCTCACAAGAGTGCACCAGTTCAATTCTCCAACCTCCCTCCTCAGCCTATTAGAGCAGGAGGTTGCCACTCTTCTAGCCCAAGGGGCAGTAGAGGAAGTGCCCTCTCATCAACAGGGCACAGGGTTCTACTCCCCCTATTTTCTTATCCCAAAGAAAACAGGGGGCTTCAGACCCATTTTAGATTTCAGAGAATTGAACAGATTCCTAGTCAAAGAAAAATTCAAGATGGTTTCTCTAGGAACTCTGCTGCCATACCTTCAGAGTCAGGATTGGCTTTGTTCTCTAGATCTCAAGGATGCGTACACTCATGTTCTCATCCATCCAACTCACAGAAGGTTCCTTCGGTTCCTTTTCCAAGAGAAGCACTATCAATACAGAGTGCTCCCCTTTGGCCTGGCCTCTGCACCAAGGGTGTTCACGAAATGCATGGCAGTGGTTGCTGCTTTTCTGCGCTCCCTGGGAATATTTGTCTTCCCCTACCTGGACGACTGGCTCATTCGAGCTTCCCACTCAATCAGAGGCCAGGACTGCTCTAACCTGCACAATGCGTATCCTTCAATACTTAGGGCTGGTAATAAACATCCCAAAATCCAATTTGATCCCTACTCAGTCCCTGGAGTTCATAGGGGCACTGCTGGATACCACAAAGGCAAGGGCCTTTCTTCCCCAGGCCCGTTGCCTTCACTTGATGCAGTTAGCTTCTCAAGCAGAGTTGAAACCCCTACTCATTGCTCGAGAGATGTTACAGTTGCTAGGCCACATGGCTTCCACCGTTCATGTGGTACCATATGCTCGCCTTCACATGAGAGCAGCTCAGTGGACTTTATCCACCCAATGGACCCAGGCATTAGGCTGCCTGTCAGACAAAATAGCAAACACAAGTCGCCTCATTTTGTCCCTCCAGTGGTGGAAGTCCCCTCAGAACCTCTTGCTGGGGTGTCCTTTTCAACAGCCTCTACCCCAGGCAACCCTTACAACAGATGCTTCTCCAATGGGCTGGGGAGCTCATCTTCAGGACCTCTCCACCCAGGGCATCTGGTCCCCACAGGAGACTTGTCTCCTCATCAATCTCTTGGAACTCAGAGTAATCTTCCTTGCTCTACGAGTTTTCCACACCCTGCTCAGCCACAAGACAGTCCTTGTCCACACGGACAATCAGGTGGCCATGTTCTACATAAACAAGCAGGGAGGAACTGGCTCTCTGTCACTTTGCAATGAAGCTCTGCGACTGTGGGCCCTCGCCAGAGAGCATCACATTCATCTTCTGGCAGTCTATCTTCCAGGGGTTGAAAACTCTTGGGCAGACAGACTCAGTCGAGTTCTGCTTCCACACGAGTGGTCCCTACATATGGACCAGGTGTCCAAAATTTTTCAAATTTGGGGAACCCCGGACATAGACCTCTTTGCAAGTCCGCGGAATGCCAAACTTCCCCGGTTCTGTTCCAGAACTCCGTCTCAGGGGGCTCAGGCAAGGGATGCTTTCCTCCATCACTGGGGTCAAGGCTTCCTGTATGCCTTTCCACCCATTCCCCTAATTCCTAAAACCCTGTTCAAGCTTCAGAGAGACAGAGGCCACATGATTCTCATAGCTCCACATTGGCCACGGCAAGTGTGGTACCCTCTGCTTCTACATCTCTCTCAAGCTCCCTCCCTAGAGTTAGGGTCTGCTCCAGACCTCCTCTCTCAGGAGGACAGAAAGTTGTGGCATCCTAATCCCCAGTCTCTGCATCTCAGGGCTTGGTTGCTGAAGGCCTAGATCTCCAGGATATTCCTCTTTCTCAGCAAGTGAAAGATGTTCTTCAAGCTTCCAGAAAACCTTCCACTAGACGTTCTTATGCCTTCAAGTGGAAAAGGTTTACCATCTGGTGTTCTGAAAAGGGTCTTAACCCCCGTGCCATACCTCTGGAATCGTTGCTGGAGTATCTCCTGCATCTGTCTAATGCAGGCCTTAAGACAAATTCAGTAAGAGTCCACCTGAGTGCTATTGCAGCTTCACTCAAGCCTCTAAATGGACAACCTGTTTCCTCTCATCCCCTTGTAGCAAGGTTCATGAGAGGCCTCCTTTTAACAAAGCCTCCCATTAGACCACCACCGGTGGCATGGGACTTAAATTTGGTTCTTGGTCAGCTTATGAAGCCGCCTTTTGAACCTTTAGCTACTACCTCCTTGAAATACCTTTCTTGGAAGGTTATCTTTCTCATTGCAATCACGCCGCATCAGTGAAATGCAAGCACTAGTAGCTAATCCACCTTGTACAAAATTCCATCATGACAAGGTGGTCCTTAGGACTAACCCACATTTTATGCCTAAGGTGGTCTCGCCTTTTCACCTCAACCAAGATGTCTACCTACCTGTATTTTTTCCAGGGCCTCATGCATCACCTGCAGAGAGGAATCTTCATACCCTGGACTGTAAAAGAGCTCTGGCTTTTTACTTATAGAGGACACAGCAACATAGAAAGTCTTCCCAACTCTTTGTTGCTTTTGATCCTTCTCATTTGGGACAACCAGTCTCCAAGAGAACTCTTTCCAACTGGATTGCCCAATGTATTTCTTTCGCCTATCAGAGCAAGAACATTTCTCTGGAGGGCCATGTCACAGCTCACAATGTGAGAGCCATGGCAACCTCAATGGCTCATCTGAACTCTGTGTCTATCGACGACATCTGTCGAGCAGCCACTTGGGCCTCGGTTCATACCTTCACAGCCCATTACTGCTTAGACAAGGACTCCCGCCGGGATGCCTTGTTTGGTCAGGCTGTTCTCAAACACCTGTTCCATATCTAATCAACTCCTACCCACCATCCCTCAGGTGATGCCAGAGATCCAGGTGGGGAAGTGCAGCCCTGTCCCAGGGTCACACAACTTCTGGCGCTCTCCCTGACATCAAAAGCTAGGGAGTCCCCATATGTGAAGACTCATTCCTGCTTGTTCCTGGAGATAGCACAGTTACTTACCTGTAACAGGTGATCTCTGGGAACAGCAGGAATAAGTCTTCACAACCCACCCACCTCCCCTAGGAGTTGACTCTCTCTCTCTATCTCTCTCCTTTCCCGCTCTCTCTCCCTCTTTGTCTCAGCTATAAAACTCAACTGAGGAGAGACAGTTGGAAAGGCGGGAAGGCAGCATGCAGGCTCTGTGGGATGCTCCCAAAAGCTTTCTGATTGGACGCTGGGAAGCGTTCCCGCGCAGGCTCTGTCGGTACCGACGTACCCATATGTGAAGACTTATTCCTGCTGTTCCCAGAGATCACCTGTTACAGGTAAGTAACTGTGCTTTCTTGCTTACTCTTGGTTTGGTGTATGTGTGTGGATCAGTGGTGTGCATGTTGGGCAGATGAGTGTGCCTGGAATGTTACTGCAGACGCAGAGCCCAGCTCCTCTACGCCTGGGGGAGGGTGAGCATTCACGAAGGTGCACTGAGGGGGGGGGGGGTTTGTAGAACACAAAGAGGTTTGGCTAGGGATAAATCTTGCTGAGTGGCTTTCACGCGCCGACAATGGTAACCCCTTCTTTCTCACCATCTTGGGACATGTACACTATGCTGACAATTTAAACTGGTGCCCCTTTTCTTTGTGGAACTCGAGTGGTCTTTGCCTTAGCTGCTGAAATATTGAAATTAGCAATAGATGGGGCACACGTGGTCTTGGGCAAGCCACTTAACCCTTTCCAGGCCAAGCCCAAAACTCTCGGGATCCAAAATTCTGACTAAATATTCCTATCAAATGGTATATAATACATGACCATAGCAGAAGGAAAATCACTATTAGAACATATTGAATAAGATGGGTACAATTTTCCTGAAATATGCAAAAATTAACCTGGCTGCAGAATGTGGATTAAAAATTTAAAGTAGGCCTTCAAAGGGTTAACCCTCCATAGCCCATGTTCCCTGTAAAATAGTTATCTCCAAGTTATAATGCCCTGTTCAATGTAATTTCAGTTTGTTCAATGTAAACCGCACTGATGCAGAATAGCGCGGTATATAAGAGAATGTAAATAAATAAATAAATGGCCACAACTGACACTTGCTGGTACATAACCCCTTGAAAAACAAAATAGTTACGATAAATTGTCAAACGAGCCAACTCCAGTAATACTGCTACTAAATCTTCTGACAAATCCCCCCCTCTGGCGTAACACCTGAGCGACCACCTCCATGGCTGAATCCTGGGGGATGTTAGTATATAGCGATACTACGTCTAGTGTGACTAATAAGACCTCCTTTTGTCGAGCCCACTCACCAGCATCTCTCAAAATATTTAAGAAATGCGTGGTGTCTTTTAAATATGAGGGAATGCGACTCAACAGAGGGCGTAAATAAGAATCAAGATATGTGGACAGAGGCTCTAAAACGCTGCCCTTAGTCGACACTATGGGTCTACCTGGTGGTTCTAATAAATTTTTATGAATTTTTGGTACCGTGTAAAATTTTGCTGTGGTCGGGGAATGTGTATTCAAATAATGAAACTCCTTTCAAGATATCAACTGCTTCTGCAGAGCCTTTGAGGTCACTTGTTTGATTTCCGCTTGCAATTCTCTCAACGGGTCTGCTTCCAACATTTTATAAACGGTTGGATTTTGCAGTTGGGTTAAAGCTTCTTCCAAATAATATTGGGCATCCAATATAACCACCGCCCCCCCCCCCCCTTGTCGGCCCTGAGGATAACAATATCTGCCCGGGGTTTTAACTCTTGTAATGCTCTGTTCTCACAACTAGTTAATGTGGTATATCTCACGTTGCCTCTTATTTCTAAGTCCTGTATATCCGACAGCACTAATTTCTTAAACACGTCCAAAGCAGGATGTATCGGGCCCGGGGGTGGGACCAGTTTGACTTCAGTGGCAACTGCACTCTTTCTGGTTGCAAAATCTGTGTGGTTTGCTCATCTTCCTCCCTTTTCTCTACCTGCTCTAAATCAATCGCTGAAAAGTAATTTTTTAGATGTAATTTTCGCAATAACCCCTCAAATTTTTACATGGGTCAGTTTGAATATCGGTGGTTAACTACATCTGAGTATCTACCTAATATTGTAATATGGAAGCGTTTTATAGACAATGTTTTCCTGCTCTGGAAGGGTACAGAGGAAGCTCTATTGGGCTTCCTGCAATGGATTAATCATTTGGATGATAACATATCTTTCACACATATATATCATGCAGGTACACTCCATTATTTAGATGTCCAGGTGACGAGGGGTATAGGAGAGTGGGTGATATCAGTCTATAAAAAAAACGACTGATAGAAATACCTTCTTACATTTTACAAGTGTACATCCTAGGCAGTTAAAAGAAAGCCTTCCATTTTCGCAGTTCCTAAGGTTTAGGAGAAATTGTTCAACTAGAAAGGATTATAAAAGCAAATCAAAACAATTGTTTAATGATTTCCTCCAGAGTCTTCACAACCCACCCACCTCCCCTAGGAGTTTAATGATTTCCTCCAGAGTTTAATAGGAAGGAGCCCTAGTCCAATAAGGAAGGAATCTCTGTCAATGATCCACCGTTCACCAAATCAAGGGGGCTTTAAAATGCAGAACACATTGAATTCTATCCCAAACGGGATCCCAAAAGGGTTGAACATTAGGGCAGTTGAACACCGTATGTGCCAAAGTGCCAATTGCACTATGACATGACCAGCATCTGTTACCCTTGCTTGGGTCCCACTTAGCTAAATGAGCTGTTGTAATATAGGTGCGGTGGGCTAAGAAATACAGGGTCTGCGTGAGGGTAGCTGACCGAGGTATTCTAACCAGAGGACCCCAAAAACTAGACCAGATCTGTGGCGGAGGAGGTTTGGAGAAGTCACTCTCCCAGATGCTTTCTCCATAGGGGACTGTAGAGATCAGTCCCTAAGTATGGTATAAAATGATGAAGCTGCCCAATGGGCACTAATGACAGAGTGAATCACCTCAGCGAAACCCCAGTCTGGTGCCAGTTTTTGAATAGCTTTATTGGATTTAGCTATGCAGTGTTTTAGTTGCAACCATTGGAAATAGCAGGTGAGTGGAAGGCCAAACTCCACACACAAAGCAGAGTATGTTTTCTAGGAGGATCCTGCCAGATGTCCTAGAGAACAGATACCACAGGATTGCCATTGATGCCAGGCAAACAGTTTATGCTGAATCTTGAATAGTGGGTTGTACCAAAGAGGAAGAAGGTAAGAGGAGGGATTATCAAAATACTACTATTACTACTACTACTACTACTATTACTACTGAGCATTTGTATAGCACTACAAGACATATGCAGCACTGCACAGACATGTAAGAGACAGTCCCTGCTCATCAGAGCTTACAATCTAGTAAGCACTGGAATGCCTTTTGGGTAGCCAAGATAATAGGGTTAACTGTAGAGATATCAGAGTGACACATGCCAATCACAAATCTAACGGGACTGAGGTCACTAAGCTTTCCTCTAAGTCAACCACCTTCTTTGGCCATACTTTTGAACGATGAGGGTTAGCTCCACCAACAATTAAGTCATTCAATATAACATACAAGTGACTTAGAGTATAAACCTGATCACTTTAGAAAATTTCTCAAGTACTGAAATCTTAAATAGTCTAGCACAATTTTGCAATGTAAAGAAGGTCTCAGACTCAATTCGGCACTTAACTCAAGGGCTTTCGCCGACGAGTAAGCATGTGCCTTATTTTCAATCAACGACCTTCAAATCATAGACGAAGTGCAGTAACCCTGGGGATCTAATGGCTTGAGTAAATGCACCATATCACTATATGCAAAGCTTATCACTCAGCTGATGATTCCCCACTGAACAATCCTGTGTTCCTCTATTCCTCGTTCTATGTTGATCCCAACGCTTGCCTAAGGTACCGTATATACGTTTCATGGTCTCAGTTTCCTCAGGGGATTTGTCATTGCTTTTTCACATGCTGTTTAAAGACAAAAAATGACCCATATGAACCATATTTTCTACCCTATAAAATATTCTCTACACCAACCTACACGTTAAAATTCAAAAAACTACATAAAAACATCTCACAGCCTACCTTTGCTGCTGCCTGCGTGCTTCAAAATACCTCCAGTATACTTCTCATACTAAAACACTACTACCGGCTTGATGTCTCAGACGCCGCGCATGCGGAATGCAGCTCTCCTCTCATCTTTTAAAGAAGACCACCTCTTACCTTCACCTGAAATCCATCCTGCATTTCAATCACAGCAACCTCCGTGAAATGACGTCATACTGTCAACCTCCAATCCTTACCGGAATTACCTGCTCCCAAAAAAACTCTTGTCTACATAGCTACCTTATTGGTTTATCCAAAACCTCAACATTGGCAACCCAAAAATAACTACCTGCTGAATCCACCTAACTATCGGTTCATCGTACACACGCTGACCATTCTATGGTGACATTTAAACCTAACGGCTCCACGGTTTGTAACCGATGTATCTAACGCTGTTCCCTAACTATCAAAGTATGATCTAAAGACCTAGTATTGACCTTATCTAGGCACAAACAACGGAGCTGTTCAAACACATGCCCTTGAGCTACGCAATGACGTACAATCGGGGCTTCCATTACTTTACGTTGCAAACGGCTTCTATGTTCTCGCATGTGGATCCTAAACAAACAGATTGTTTTCCCAACATAAGCTAACCCACACAGGCAAACAATGACATAAACTTGAATCACAGGTGGTACTTTGGCGTAAAGAAAACTTCTGCCCTCTATACTCAAACTGTGTGGCATCTATCGACACATCACAGATATCACAGGTTCCGCATTTATGATGTCCTCGTTCTATTCTAGAATATGTGGAATCATTCGTTGAAATTACTACTGCTGGACTCAACCATTCCTTCAGGTTACGATCTCTTTGCCACACACAGCTAGTACATTCTGATGCCGTCTAATAACCCGCTGAATGTCTAAACTTAATGGGGAATATCTGGTAACCAAATTAACCTCTCATATTGCTGCTTATTTCGATTGGATTGTGTTGTCAACAATACTCCCCTATGGTTATATAAAGCCCTAAGGTATGCTTGTTTAACCACTTTCTGGGGATATCCCCTGTATTTCTTAGCCCACGCACCTATATTACAAAACAGCTCGTTTAGCTAAGTGGGATCCAAGCAAGGGTAACAGATGCTGGTCATGTCATAGTGCAATTGGCACCTTGGCACATACGGTGTTCAACTGCCCTAATGTTCAACCCTTTTGGGATCCCATTTGGGATAGAATTCAATGTGTTCTGCATTTTAAAGCCCCCTTTATTTAGTGAACGGTGGATCATTGGCAGAGATTCCTTCCTTATTGGACTAGGGCTCCTTCCTATTAAACTTTGATAGGCGTTGCCATGAAACTAGTCATATCTAGAGGAAAACAGAATTGGAAAACTCCTCTGGCATTAGATAGGCACCTATGGTGGAACCAGCTGTGTCTCTATTGCAAATACGAGCAAGCTCATGAAGCCTTGGTTTGCCCAGTGGGGATCAAATCAATAGGTGGAAGCCTCTGGAGAACTTCGCTGCCATGGCTCATTACGATTGCCAATAGCCATGATAATTCCATTCTCTTATTTTAGCCTTTTTTAAAAATGTCTTGTTCATCTTTTGCTATTCAAGTTACACTGCCTCCTTTTGATTTGCAAATTTGACTGTGTAACCCTTCGCAGTGGGAAGTGAGGTAGGTTCAGCAGAGTGTCAAGGAGGTTGGTGGGTGTTCTGCGAGCTGGGGTGTTTATTGTTGTATTGTTATGTATTTGAAAACCAAAATAAAAATTAAATAAAAAAATAGGATGGTGCTTTCTATGCAGCAATACTGTGCTTTCAGCCACAGCAGAGGAAACTTATCAGATCTCATGCTTTTAAAAGAGACATTTTAAACAGAAATGTTTTGAATATAGATTCCTTGCCTTCATACTTAGGGGAGTAATTTTACATCTATGTGCACTGATAAAGTGAAGGTACATATTTCTTTCTGTGCGGACTGTGAAAGTGAAGTGTGCATGCGCTTTGGCTTTGAAAATTACCCCAAGAAAACTAAGCACTGAGGCGATATATAAATGGGATTTACAAAGTCTCAGTAAAACTTTGCACCTGTTGCTTGAATTTCCAGAAATCTGCATATAAATGCAAACCCCGCTCCAACTCCACTCTTGAGCATGCCTCCTCAAACCACCAATGAATTTGCACATGTAGAGGGCAGTTTTGTAACAGGGCACTTATGATAAGAGGGTAAACTGGTGCCTCTTTTAAGCCTATTTTATAAAGGCACATAGGCACCTACGTATTTGTCTTCATAAAATACTAGCGTAAGTGGCAGGAATCACACCTTAAAAGCAGGTATGGATATTGATACCAGCTTTCTAACGGGTGTAAAATGTTCGTAAAATAAGCATGTACACACATCAATTATTTTATAATCAACACGCGAATCTGTGAATTGTGTCTGCATTCCATCCAAACCACACTCCTGGCTATGGCTAACAGCCAAGTGTGTACATTCATGTCAACTTTCATGTTGCTCGGTATTTTATAAGAGCAATTTATGTTCCTATGTGGCCATATACATATGAAAATGATTTTCTAAAATAACCCTCTTACAAGCTGGGGGATTTTGTAACAGATCATTTCACTTCATAAAGGACAGCTTTGTTCATAGAAATGTATTGACAATTATCCTCTAGAACCTATGAACATGTTGCCCTCTGTCATATTGCTGCATGTTCAATTGAATACTAAGTTAAAAGCACCATTTCAGTCTTTCTCTTTTATTTGCAACACGCAAGTGCTACGGGTTTATGTTGGCAGTTGCCCTGATTAAATTATAGCCTTTCCAATCACTTCTGAGTAATGTACAGTTCTGCATGTAATCAAAAGAGATAACAAGTAAGCCTGAATGGATGCAACAAAAACAGCTAGAACAGTACATTTTGAGAAGACAGGCGAGAAAGTGACAAGGAAGATGGAACTGGAAGAGACCTGGACTTGGAAAGATGTAGTGAAACATATTAATAGAAAAGGAAAGAAAGAAAGAAAACAAAAAGGTAGATAATATAAAAAGAAAAGGAAAGGGTACTTTTTCTGCATGGGGGTAAGCTGTAAATAGCAACAGTTCGAACCATAAAACTGTTACAATGCAGACAGGAAGGCCTATTTTGGTCTTTATCTGCCATTATATACTATGGTGATAATCTTATAAGTGACAAGCCTGTCAAATGATGTTTTATTGGCTCAAGTAGGTGCTTATAGAATTGCCAAAGAGTATACACATATAGGGGTCGATTTTCAAATGCAATTATCTGGTTAGCAGCAGCTGGGAGCCGGATAAGTGCTATTGAAAGGAATATTCAGTGACAGTATCTGGATAGTGCCGGGACAGTGCAGAGGTGGACAGAAAGCTATCTATATTGAGGGAGATTTTATATAGGGCACACAGGATGGTATGCATGAGGAATGCACAAAAGTCCCTACTTTAAAGGACTCATTTGTGAATGGGCACTTACGTGTACTTAAGGAATAGCAACTACCATAAGTAAGCGAGTATATATCACCGTGCATAGGTGCCATTGAGGTGTTTATGGAGGACAGTGCTTGGGTGGAAAGTACGCAAGGCCTCCACCGACATACATAAGTACTATCACTTATGCACATCAGGTCACCTATCTAGGTGCGGAAAGTTGCATTTGCTCTTGGGTAGCTGTAATTACCGCACCTAGGTTTCATCATGTCCACATGCCATATTTTAGAAAGCAAAGCATGCCTGTGACTTACTTTAGAAAATAGACCTGGACTGCACACATGGTACAATGGGCATAGCAGCACTAACAATTGCCTCTTTATGGATAGTGCTGGCACTGACCACAGAATCCAGATATTTAGTGTCAGCCAATCCAGATTTAATTTAGCTGCAGCATCTAGTGTTTAAAAGAATCACTACCACTAAATATTCACTTGATAGTTTATTTTGTTTTATCTTTTGATTTGCGTGCATGTTGTAGTAGGTGTCTTAATTGTATTTATGATTATGGATGTTAAATTGTGCACTGGTCAGTGATTAGAAATTACCATCAGTAAATATTTTACCCCTACACCTGCACAAACACAACCACCCAACAGCCTTAAGAATGTATAAGCGACACTAGTAAGCTGAAATTGTTCAGATGTAAATAGTTCAATGTTATGAATCTAAGTTACTATGTCCTGTTCGATGTAAGCACAAGGCACTTCCCCGCCTTGTGTAAAATTGTTAACTGTAAACCGCGCTGATGCCAAATAGCGCAGTATAGAAAAGCTAGAAATAAATAAATATATCAGTAGGCACTCAGAAAACATAACACCTACAGATAGGTGTTGCCTGGGGCTGGATCAAAAGTCAGACATGTATTTAATTAAATATGCACATATGCACCGGCTCTTACTGGTGCATATACTCATGGAGGATAATTTCATAAATTGCTGTGAAGGCTAGGCACCCTCCTACCCATTCATACAAGTCCTATGTTATAAACTCCAGCTTTATAGAATACTAACAGACTAGCCAGAACCTAGATGTCACTCGAGGACAAGCACAACCTGGGGCATCCAGACTGACACACTAATGCACATAAGTTGTAGTATTCTATTACTTATTCACATCAGCTGAGGCCATGCTTATGCTGTGCTCAAGCACAGCCCCCGGGCATGATCCATCAGAAGTTATGCACAAGTGGCACTTCCTAGCGTGTGTACATCATAGCAACCGGCCAACTCGCGCATGGAAATGTGCATTCACGTGCATAGGTCTGTGAAAATAGGGTCTTGTATGTGTGAACAGCATATACTATAACTTTGGGTGCACTTATTCTAGAATCAAACCCAAAAAGGATAATTTTATAACAGGCTGCCTAAAGTGAAAAGACCTCACGCACTTATAAAGATGACATAAATATGTCTATGTGTCTCTTTAAAATTACCTCCCCTAATACTGCCAAACAAAATTTTGAGGTAAAATTAGCTTTATGCATGTATCTGCCCATTCAAATCTATATGTATGTGCATATCTTCTAAGACAGGCATGTCCAACAGGAGGATCACGATCTACCTGTAGATCGCGGAGGGGTCAGAGGTAGATCTCCAGCCCCACTTGACTCCATCTCTCCAGCAGCTCGCCCCATCACTAGGAGAAAGCTCGTGCCAGCAGGTCGTCTGCCGAGGGCTTGCCGCCGCTGCTGATCCTTTGCCTGTCTTTTCTCCCTGCCTGCGGGAATCTTGCCAGCGGGTGTATTGGGGGGCGCTTGTTGTTTTCATGCCAATAGTTTGTGGGTACCCCAGGGGGCCGCCGCCCACACCCTGCAACGAGATGCCACAGGCCCAGCGTCATACCTGGTCTCCTGCCTCTCAGAATCACCCATTCCTGCTCCCGCCCCAACACCCCTTAGAACTGTGTTATATACCGGGCGACAGGACCCTACCAAGCCCTGTGCGAGCAGTGCGGCCATACAGGGCACAAAGACTTGAGGGTCGCATTTCAGCTCTCTGCCGTTGCCTGCCGCTGCCACTTTAGCAGCGGCAGGCAGCAGCAGAGAGCCGAAATGCACCCCTTAAGTCTTCTCACCGGCACACTAAGCAGGTCTGGTCTCTCCGGGAGGGTCCAGACCTGCTTAGTGTGCCAGCGAGTTGCACATTGGGTGTGCGCCTCTTCTCTCCCACCCCCATAAAGTGGCTAGATGGAGGTGCAGGAGGGGGGGCACGCGTCTGATGTGCAACTCGCACAGGGCGCTTTTCACCGTCGGTACGGCCCTGCCAGGCGATATCCATTCGCCCGGGCTTTACCTGAATACACTTACTGTATTAGTTGTGTCGTGTGCTGGTCATTGGTCACTTTATAATTCGCTTTCATTAAACATTTTCGGGCAGACACAACAAAGTGTCAAGAATTTGGTGATTTTGGCGGGCTTTTCCAATTTTGTTCTAACTTGCCTATGCCTTGCCTTCGAATTGGTTCAAACCACTGTGACTTTTGCTTGCCTCTGCAATTTTATTTTGCCTAGCCTTTGCATTGATTCTACACTGCAATTTTATTTCACCTTGCCTTTGCGTTGATTCTACACTGTGTGCAGGATTTATTAAATCGCGGGTGGTGGTATTTGAACTTGTTTGGAGGTATTTGATTTTATCTGGTTTGCTGAACAGGTGTTTGAGTTTTTTTTGATGATTGTTTGGTGATATTTGATTATTGGCGCCAGTATGATGAATTCTTATTTTTACTTTTAGAACTGCATGTGTGGTTTTAGCATCTCCAGTCCTTGTATTATAGAAACATAGAAACATAGAAACATGATGACAGAAAAAGACCACAAGGCCCATCTAGTCTGTCCTTCCATAACAACAACTACAACAGTCCACTTTTTACCTTTAGAGATCCTCTGTGTTGGTCCCATGCTTTTTTGAATTCAGTTACTGTCCTCATCTCTACCACCTCCACTGGGAGACTATTCCACGGATCCACTACTCTTTCCGTAAAGAAATATTTCCGCATATCACTCCTGAATCTATCTCCCTTCACCCTCATCCCATGTCCCCTCGTCGCAGAACTTGCTTTCAATTGAAAGAGGCTCTCTCCCTGAACATTTATGCCACGGAGGTATTTAAACATCTCAATCATATCACCTCTATCCCGCCTTTCCTCTAAGGTGTACATATTAAGATCCTTAAGTCTGTCCTCATATGCTTTATAATGAAGACTACTAATCATCTTAGTAGCAACCCTCTGCACCGACTCCATCCTGTTCACATCCTTTTGAAGGTGCGGTCTCCAGAATTGCACACCATACTCCAAATGAGGTCGCACCAAAGACTTATACAGAGGCATTATCACCTCCTTTTTTCTGCTAGCCATTCCTCTCCGTATGCACCCAAGCATCCTTCTAGCTTTTGCCGTCGCCTTTTCTACCTGTTTAGCTACTTTAAGATTATCGGACACAACTACGCCTAGGTCCCGCTCTTCTTTAGTGGACAAAAGTACTTCACCTCCTATGCTGTATTGCTCCCTTGGATTGCTGCAGCCAAAATGAATGACCTTACATTTTTTAACATTAAATCCCAGCTGCCAAATTCTAGACCATTCTTCAAGCTTAGCTAGATCCCTCCTCATGTTATCTACACCTTCCTGGGTGTCTACTTTATTGCAGATTTTGGTATCATCCGCAAAGAGGCAAACCTTACCCGACAGCCCTTCCGCTATATCACTAACAAAGATGTTAAAAAGAATCGGACCAAGGACAGATCCCTGGGGCACACCACTGGTAACATCCTTCTCCTCAGAGTAAGCTCCATTTACTTGTACTCTTTGTCGCCTCCCACCCAACCAATTTCTAACCCAAGCAGTAACTTTAGGGTCCATCCCTAGGGTGCTCAGTTTGTTTATAAGTCGCCTGTGAGGAACAGTGTCAAAGGCTTTACTGAAATCTAAATACACCACATCTAGAGCTCTCCCTCGGTCCAACTCCCTGGTCACCCAGTCAAAGAAATCAATCAGATTTGTCTGACAAGACCTGCCTCTGGTGAATCCATGCTGCCTCGGATCCTGTAATCCGCTGGACTCCAGAAACCTCACTATTTTCTCTTTCAACAGCGTTTCCATTAATTTACTCACCACTGAAGTTAAACTAACCGGCCTGTAGTTTTCAACCACATCCTTACTTCCGCTTTTGTGTAAAGGCACCACATGAGCTTCTCTCCAGTCCTTTGGCACCACTCCCGACTCCAACGAGGCATTGAAAAGGTCAGTCAGTGGAGTTGCTAGAACGTCCCCAAGTTCCCTCAGTATTCTAGGGTGTATCCCATCCAGTCCCATCGCTTTGTCTACTTTAAGTTGAGCTAGTTTCTCACGAACACAGTCTTCTGAAAATTGTTCAAGATGTCCCTCGCTTCTGTTCTTATTTGTGGGTGTTTTCTGAGGTCCTGCTCCTGGTTCTTCATCTGTGAACACAGAACAAAATATTTGTTAAGCAATTCCGCTTTATCCTTATCAGCTTCTACATATTCCCCCCCTGTACCCTTGAGTCTGACAATACCACTTTTGCCCTTCCTCTTCTCACTAATATATCTGAAAAATGTCTTATCTCCCCATTTTATTGCATTGGCTATTTCCTCCTCCTTTTGAATCTTTGCCTTCTTGACTACTTTGCTAGCTTCTCTAAGTTTTTCCAAATACAGATGCCTGTCTTCCTTTCTCTGTGATCTCTTGTATTTCATGAAGGCCTCCCTCTTTTTCTTCACTTTTTCAGCTACTTCCTTCGAAAACCATAGCGGTCTCCTGTTCCTTTTGCCTTTATTTACCATTTTAACAAAAAGGTTGGTTGCCTTTAAAATACCCCCTTTCAGTTTTGCCCACTGTTGTTCTACATCCCCCAGCTGTTCCCATCCCACTAATGACTCCCTGAGGTATTGGCCCATCTTCGCAAAGTTAGTCTTCCTAAAGTCTAAGATCTTTACCTTGGAATGGATTCTAACAGCCCTAGTCCTAATACTGAACCACACCATCTGGTGATCACTGGATGCAAAATGATCTCCCACTACAACATCAGAAACACTTTCACCATTGGTAAGCACCAAGTCCAGTATGGCCCCTTCACGTGTGGGGTCTGTTACCAATTGCCTGAATAGTTCTCCCTGTAGAGAATCCATGATCTCCTTACTCCTAGATGATACTGCAGCAGGAAAGTGCCAATCAACATCTGGCATATTGAAATCTCCTAGCAGTAGCACTTCCCCTTTCCTAGCAATGCTGCGTATGTCTTCAATTAACTCTCTGTCCACCTCTTCCTCTTGTGAGGGAGGTCTGTATATCACACCAATGCAAATAGATTTCTCTTTCCCTCTTTCTAGTTTAACCCACAATGCCTCCTCTCTCCCTTTTAAGCTCTGTAATTCCAAAGCTTTAATAGTAGTTTTTACATATAGTGCTACTCCTCCTCCCCTTCTTCCTACCCTGTCCTTTCTGAATAAAGTATAGCCAGGTATAGTTACATCCCAGTCATGGTTTTCTGTGAACCATGTTTCTGTAACTGCCACTAAATCTAAGTCAGCCACTCCCACCAAAGCTTCAACTTCAGAGATCTTATTTCCCATGCTACGGGCATTAATACACACTGCTTTCCATATGTTACCCCTGTTACCCATTTCCATAAAGGTATTTAATGTATCACTTACCTGGGGGCTTTCACTTACCTGGGGGCTTTCTTCACCCATCCCCAACGAATCTAGTTTAAAGCCCTCTTCAGTAGATTAGCCAGTCTACTACCAAAGATGTGTTGACCTTTCTTGGACAGATGGATGCCATCTCTGCTCTGCAACCCTTGGAACAGCATCCCATGGTCTAGGAAACCAAAACGCTCTCGAAGACACCATCCACGCAGCCATGCATTAATCTCCAGGATGCGAGCCTCTCTGCCTTGGCCTTTACCCTCAACAGGGAGGATTGAAGAGAACACCACCTGTGCACCTACCTGCTTCACCCTCTGTCCCAGAGCCATGAAGTCACTTTTGATACGTTCTGAGGTATACCTGGCAGTATCATTTCTTCCAACATGGATTAGCAACATTGGGTAATAGTCAGTGGGCTTGATGAGTCTCGGCAAATTCTCCGTAACATTTTGGATCTTGGCACCAGGCAGACAGCATACCTCTCTGGACATCAAGTCTGGTCGGCAGATGGATGCCTCAGTACCCCTCAGAAGAGAGTCTCCAACCACCACTACCCTTCGTTTCCTTCTGGTCACTGATTCTGCAACTATGGGGTACTTGAACTCTGGTTCTTCCCTTTCCAGGGATGCTTTCACCTCCTCCACTTCCAGGGCTGCATAATGGTTCTTTAATTCAAGGGCTGGAGAAGTTGGATTGGTGATTTTGCAGGCTCTGGTGACTTTTGTCCAACCATCGACATTCTGTTGACACCCATCTTCTCCTGTGCTGGAGAGCCTGGTTGCTGCAAGCAGCATCTCATCAATGTACTTCTCACTGTCTTGAATGCTCCTCAACCTCGCCACCTCCTCTCTGAGTTCCTCCACTTGTTTCCTCAGAGCTTCAGCATGCAGGCACCCTGCACATGGAACTGGTTCTTCAACTGGCAATAGGGCCTCTGTCTGGACCGAGGCAGAAGCTGTAACGGGGGCTACAGCTTTAGCAATACGATTTTTTCCCAGCCATTGTTCTGTTTGTGGAGCTTAGGTATCTGTTAAAGCAAAAGAGAGAGATCTACGAAGTACCAGCTGGTTTCGCAGCTGTCCTTTCAGAGAAAAAGCAGTTAAAGCTCTTTAATTATATTCAAAATGTGCTGGTCCAATTCACTGTGATTTGATAAAGGGGGAGGTGCCCTATAAAGCAAGACTGCTCACTAGGGGTGGGTGGGAGTCGGGGTGGGTAGGGAGGTCTTCAGTTCCTGTTGATCTTTAATACTTTGGGACAGTGACAGTTTTGGACCAGATTCAGCCAGTGTTTATACTAACTTAGCAGATTTGGCCTTCTTAAATCCAGTCACCCCAGTATAACGAAGATGAGTGTTCCAAAGAAGAGCAAAACCTACCATTTTCATGATGAATGGGAAATGGACTACTCTTCATCATGGTGAAAGACAAGTGTTGTTGTCTAATTTGTAACGCCCCAGTATCCTTGCCCAAAAAGGGTAATTTGGAAAGTCATTATAAGGCTCTACATAGCAATAAGTTTGATGCTGATTTTCCACCCAAAAGTGAAATTAGTAAACTGAAGCTCAAAGAACTTAAATCAAAATTGGCTACTCAGCAACAGTTGATGGCGAAGCCAAGGTCACATTCGGTCATTGCAGCCATAGCATCCTTCAAGGTCAGCAACCTGATCGCAAAGAAATGCAAACCTTTCACTGAAGGGGAATTTGTAAAAGATTGTTTTCTTGAAGCAGCTGACAATCTTTTTGAAGGATTTAAAAATAAGAAAGAGATCATAGCTGCTATTCAAGATGTACAATTGTCAAGAAACACCGTCATGCGGCGAATAGAAAAGATGTGTGGAGACACAACTGAACAATTGTTGGAGGATGTTTCAAATTTTGTTGCTTTCTCACTCCAACTGGATGAATCTACAGACATAAGAGACATAGCCCAGTTACTAGTCTTTATTAGGATGGTTTTTGAAGACTTCAGTGTTAAAGAAGAACTACTTGGAATGATTTCTTTAAAAGGGAGAACTACCGGTCAGGAAATATTCAGTTTTTTCCATTCTTTTGTGACAAAGTGTAATCTTCCATTGCATAGACTTGTTTCCATCACTACTGATGGAGCAAGAGCAATGACAGGTGAGGTTAACGGTTTCATAGCCCTCTGTAGACAGCATGACGACTTCCCAGATTTCCTTTCTTACCACTGCATCATTCATCAGCAAGTTGTGGCAAGCAAGAGACTCAATACAAAGACTGTCATGGACATCACTTTCAAAATTGTAAATTCAGTTCGTGGAAGATCACTTCAGAGATGGCTTTTCAATCTTACTCTTGAGGAAGGGACAGCAGAAATCATTTTGCACACAGATGTAAGGTGGCTAAGTAGGCACAAATTTCTGCAAAGATTTCGTGATTTGCTGAATGAAATAAGAAGTTTTTGAAGGCGAGGGGAGATGACCAAGCAGAGTTGGAAGATGAGGAGTGGTTATGTGATCTGGCATTTCTCACTGACTTTACAGGCGAACTAAATGATATGAACCTTGAACTACAAGGTAAAAACAAATGCACTGGCGAGATGAGTACAGTTTCATCCTACAAGAGCAAATTTGAGCTAATGATGACTGACCTTGCAAACAACACTTTTGATCATTTTCCTAATATGCAGGACCATCTGGGACAATATCCAAATTTTGTTTTTCTGAACGAGAAGTATGTGACAGAAATCTGTTCTGTTATCCAGGAATTCGAAAATAGATTCTGTGACTTCCAAAAAATTGGAACAGTTGTGGAGTACTTGTCATACCCATTCAAAGTAGATGTGGACATTAAAGAAACTGCAGCTGCTATCAGTAAAAATTACTCATTGAACAAGCCATCTCTTGAAAACGAAATATTAACCCTTAAAAATGACATTTTGACATGACATGAGCAAGAATCATTTTGGAAGCTAGTGCCTAGAGACAAATATGTGTTCCCAGTGCCTACCTTAATTCCTAGGTACTCCCAGGGCAGTTTTATAAGCACCTCTCTGAGCATGTTAAACTCTTTTCTACATGCTGAAGTTGTTCATAAAATTACCTCTGAAATGACACCTGTCTCAGAATAGAGTATCTTTGTGTGGGAGCTCTTGCGTAGGCTACTTTTTAAAGGCCCATGGATGCATATGTTGCTGTCATAGAACATGTGCAGTTCACGATATAATATGCAATAGAAATATATGTCACTGTTTTCAAATGAGAAAAAAACAATCATAAAGCATGCAAGAAACATATGGCCCAGTATTCAAAAGGATTTATCTATATAGTGGCATCCGTGTACGAATCATTTCCTTCAACAAGCAGGCTTGAATCAGACACACAAGTAGGTGATGCCATCCATTGGCAGTGAGATGGAGCTGTTATCTCACAGCTCAGAACTTTAATGCAAAGCTTTGAGCATGCATAGTGATCTCCTCAACGTCTCACTTGTGCTCTTTTCACTCTGCCAAACGGACATAAAGCAGAGCTCGCCCAAAAATGTTTCTAAATATCAATCTCTAATAAAGATTTTTCATCATATCTTTTAATTTCTTTTTACTTTAATTTCTTTTAGGTTTGTTACAAAATATGTTTTGTTCATTAAAAAAGCTATGTCTGGAGCTCTTTCCTGTTTGCAATGTGCTGGAACATTCCACAATCCAGATCTTAGTCCACTCTGCCTGTGTTGTTTAGGCCTAAGCCTCAGTCATAATCAGTGTGTCCTCTGCTCCAGATTCTGCTGCTGAATATCCATAGGAATTCACTGCGGCCAGTTGCCACACACTAAAATGCACATTAATCGTTTAGCGACACTTCATTAAAGGGCCTCTTTATCTCCTGAGTTTGGCTGAATGTATGGCACAAAGTTAGGAGGCTAACTTATGAGCCTAAATTTAGGAGCCCGGGAACCAGTATTCACCATCTGGATAATGACAGCATTTATCTAGATAGTGACCATCACTGCCCTCATCAAGACGGCCTGTGGATAGTACCACTGAATATCTCATTCATTGTTTTTATCCAGATAACCTCCATGGTTATCCGAATAACATAGTAACATAGTAAATGAGGGCAGATAAAGACCAGTATGGTCTAACTAGTCTGCCCAGTAAGATGGCAAGAGTAGGTGCACCTGCCGCTCCGTGCAGGCCACCCCACCCCATGTCTTTGTTTTAGGGGTGAACCCTCCCCATGTCTTTGTTTTAGGGGTGATCCCACCGCTCTGTGTAGGACACCCCTGTATGTTGAGAAATTAGTTAGTTAAGTTTATTTTGATTTTATCCTGTTGGTGTAAAGGGATCCACTGTGTCTGTTCCATGCCATTTTGAATTCTGTCACTGTATTTGCCCCCACCACTTCCATCGGGAGGGCACTCCAAGCATCCACCACCCTTTCAGTGAAAAAGTATTTCCTGACATTGCCTTTCAATTTACCCCCTTGCAGCTTCATGTTATGCCCTCTAGTTTTACAGCTTCCCCGTCTTTGGAAGAGGTTTGTTTGTTCATTATTTCTCTTTAAGCATTTAAAGATCTGAATCATATCTCCCCTGTCCCTCCTCTCTTCCAGAGTGTACATATTTAGGTCTTCAAGTCTCTTCTCATGAGGCTTCTGACGCAGGCTCCAAATCATTTTGGTCGCCTTCCTCTGAACAGTTTCCAGTCTTTTTATATCCTTTACAAGATATGGTCTCCAAAACTGAACACAGTATTCCAAGCGAGGCCTCACCAGTGACTTGTATCTCTTCCTTTCTGCTGGTAATTCCTCTTTGTATGCAACCCAACATCCTCCTGGCCTTTGCCACCGCCTTGTCACACTGTTTTGCCACCTTGAGATCCGCAGAAATAATCACACCAAGGTCATTCTCCTGGTCCGTGCACACCAATCTCTCTCCCGCTATCACGTACATTTCACCTGGATTTCTGCTTCCCAAGTGCATGACACTGAACTTCTTCGCATTAAATCTTAGCTGCCAAGCATTAGACCATTCTTCCAGCTTTTGTAGATCTTTCCTCATGTTATCCACTCCCTCAGGGGAGTCCACTCTGTTGCAAATTTTCGTGTCATCTGCAAAAAGATAGACTTTTCCATGCAGTCCTTCAGCAATATCACTCACAAATACATTGAACAGTGCTGGGCCCAGGACCGAACCCTGGGGCACCCCGCTAATCACCCCTCCTTTCATCCGAGTGAGCTCCATTTACCATCACCTTCTGTCATCTGTCAGTCAACCAATTTCTGATCCAGTTCACCACCTTGGGATCCATCCCCAAACTACTGAGTTTATTGATAAGCCTCCTATGAGGAACAGTATCAAAGGCTTTGCTGAAAGCCAGGTAGATGACATCCATCGCATGCCCCTGATCTACCTCTCTGGTCACCCAGTCAAAGAACTCAATCAGATTTGTTTGGCAAGATCGTCCTTTGGTAAAACCATGTTGTCTCGGATCATGCAACCTATTGGTTTTGAGAAAGTCCACTATTCACTCTTTCAGAAGCGCCTCCATTACTTTGGGTTTGGAAAGCTGACCCCTCAGTGCTTTTTTTTTTAATATCAGGCCCAGGTTTTCAAAATTACTGCATTCCCAAAATTCCACAGTAATGCCATATTGATACATTGCTATAGCTTTAGAAGCCAGGTGATAAGTGTTCATTTTCATCAATATTCTTCTACCTCTAACAACCCTCCTTTAATGAAAGGCAGATAAACTGTGCTGCCCCCATTCTTTAAATGCTCAGATTGTTAACAATGTTCCCTGTAGGCTACATCAGAGACCACTGCCTGCACTCCAACTTTCTTGCAGTTTGATCTTACAGGAATTATATGGTCATGTAGTTTAGCAGGAATTGTCAGCCTTAAACAGTTGAAACCACAAGATGGATGGAATTCACCCAAGATGGCTGGAATTCGCCCAATAGTTCGACCGATACTGATGGTGTGCCAGGACAATGTTTTATCAATATATAGTGCATCCAAACTACATAGAGAAAATAATAAAATTAACACTAAGGGCCTCGTGAACTGAAGGTTTTTTTTTACTCATTTTGTGCTCAGAGGAAAAATGCTTAATATATAATCCCAGAGGAATTCCTAGTCTAGTCAATCAACAAGACATTTCTTTTCCTGCAGTTGATGTTTTAATTGTGGACTAGAGCATTTCCTGCATCACTAATCAACAGTTTACAATATATGGTCACTTATGATTTTGATAAGAAATTGAAAGGAAGAATCCAGTGATGGCATTTCGAGTGGCTATTCTCATAAGATGAGTTTATAATTAGAGCAATATAGCAAACATGAATATGACCTTTACATAAGTGAGATTGGTAATGTCATTGGTGTTTTAATTCATGAAATCGTTATTAACAAACTGTAATAAACCAAAAATTGACTTATAAACATGGTTTCAGCAGCTGTGACAGGCCACATAAATTCCATAAATGAGATGCACTGAGGCATAGCTGAGCTTTGAGTGAAGTTCATACAGGAGCTGCACTTAGGTCTGTTTGGATAGATGTCAACAGCTTAACCAACTATAGGTACCAAAATAATGTTCGGGTCAATATTTAAACACCATTGTCACTTTTTTTTTAAATACTAGCTGTGGAGCTTAAATATTTATTGTATATTCAGTGTCACTATTTGCAGAAGTAATAGCATTAAGTACACTTAGGGGCCTTTTTACTGATGGGCGCTAGGGTGTTGCACCACCGCGTTAACTGTCGAGGGTGTGAAAAGCATTTCCCCAGTAGTTAACCTGGAACAATTTCCCCTAACATGGGCTGCAGTAGCACAGGTACACTTAACTCCAAACTTTTTCAGGTGGCGTTAGGTAAACCAATGTTAATGCAGTTAGTGTGCGGTGTGAACCCGGCGCTTACTGCTCTGAGCCCACTCTCCACCTCTAACCCGCCCCCTTGTGACTCTAAAGTGGGTTGCATAGTTAGCATGGGAATCACCCCGTGCTGTCAGAGCCCCACACTGGCTGGTAATGCATGTCCCAGTCCGCCTTCAGCACGCCAGCTAGCACCCTTTAGTAAAAGATCTCCTTATAGAGCAGCGAGCGCTGATGCTACTTGGGTAGCCGGTGATATTCAGCCCATGATCTGCTTAGCTATCCAGTTAAATTTAGTACAGCTTTTTACCTGTCCTAAATGTATCCAGATAGCTGTATGGATAATAAAGTGAAAACCATTGTTCTCTAACTATATTGTTAGGTGGTTTGTCCTTGCTCTGTCCTCACTCCACCCTGGTGCTAGTTCTGGGGTAGTCTGTATTCATTTCCAATGGCAGTATCCAGAGAGTGCCACTGTTAATGGACAGATAGGGCACCTATATAGATAGGGGATGTTGCTATTCAGATAAGTGCTTTTGAATATTGACAAGTTTATTAATAATTAGTGAATGTTTTATGTTAGCCCCATGCACACCTGCCTTAGTTAATCCATTTGCAATTATCAGAGAAGCATATTAGGATTGGTCAGAATTTTTTTTTTTTGCTAGACTAATAAAATATCAGCATGTCATCAATTTCAGTAAATCAGCAAGTATGTTGTTGGACTTATTTCCTGTCTGACCTTTTAAACAATGAAAAGATTTGTAATAACAATTTGGAAGCCATTAAATTCTGCTCATAACAAGTGAGCAACGAGGAGTGTGGGGGACGAAGGGTGAAATCAGCTGATGGTATCATTTGATGCCTGAAATCCAGCACGAACTAAAGATTCTATCTTCTTATTCAGACTTTATTGAGGTAGGCGGGAGGAAGGAGAATTCAAAGTAGAAAAGGAGACTGGGGGCTTGAAGTTCTGCTTGAAGCTGTGGGGGCTGGAAGGAAGAGAGGGTATATTAGGACAGAAAGGCCTTTCTAACATTGGCAGAAGAACTTTCTTGGGGTATCTTTGTGGTTGGATGCCTCAGAATGCATACTTGGGATTGGATGCCTCCACTGACTTTGAGAGAGAGGGTTAAATGCCATGGATTGCTTTTGGTGAAGGGTCATGCTCTAGGGAGGCAGGATCAATGAAGGCTGTGGATAATTTTGTAACATTTTTTAGTAAATAGTCTTTCAATTTATGTCTTCTGCTCTAAATCAGTTCTAAGCATATAACTTTTCTCCCTGCCCCAATTAAGATGTCATAAATCATACAATATATTGTATACGGTGTCTTATAAAGTCTTTATATCATACATTTATCACTTTCTGCTGTGTAAAAATTCAGTTTGGAATACCTTAAAGTAGATGTTTGTTTCACTGACCTACACAACATACTCTACACTTTCAATGCAAAGAACAATTATAGAAATATTTTTAAAAAATTAAGAATAAGAAACCCAAAAGTCTTGATTGTGTAAGCCGTCATAGTTTTTGTCATAGGATTAGCTCTGCTTCCAAAAATTACTTCAACAAGACCCATAATAAGACCCATAATAAATAGAGCCCAGATGTGTCTACTCACAGAGGGTTATTTCACATGTGTAAATTGCATCCATGTGTAAATGGACATTTTAGAAAAGGCTTGTTGTACATGCAAATACCCATATCTCATTGGAAATAGATGGTGTGTGTCGAAGTCATGGCCTGGGCAAAACCAAAATCTACCCATGCATTCCCCATTTCATATAGTCATAAAATGGCCACATCTGGATTTACATCTGATGTCTGACACACGTAGGCTTTTAAAAGTGCTCATTTCAGCCAGCTCTTTACAGAAGGGATTAAGGGAGCTATCTCTCTTGGTGTGCCTTTGAGTCAATGCTGACTCCTAGTGACCCAGCACCTCCTGGCTTTTCTTGGCAGTGTGACCCAAAGTAGATTACCCTCTCCTTTTCTCTCTCTATATCCAGTTGCTTGGTGCCCTCATCTCTTCCCATGGCTTTCAGTATCATTTTTATGCTGATGACTTTCAAATTTATCTATCTCCTTCACTCCAAACTCGTATCTCTACTTGCTTATCTGACATCGCCGCCTGGATGTCTCACCGCCGCCTAAAATTGAATATGGCTAAAAGTGAACTTATTTTTCCCCCTAAACCCTCCTCCCCTTCCTCTTTTCTCTATCCTGTTTTCTCGGCCCATAACCTTGGAGTCATCTTTGACTCCTCCCTTTCCTTCTCTACATATATTCAACATATAGCTAAAACCTGTTCTTTCTTTCACTACAAGATTAACAAAATTTGTTCTTTCTTCTCTGAACATACTACTAAGGCTCTTGTCCAGTCTTTGGTCACCTCCCATCTTGACTATTGCAACCTCCTCCTTGCTGGTCTCCCTCAGTGTCATCTCTCTCCTCTTCAATCTATTCAGAACTCTGCTGTGTGGCTAATCTTCCACCAGCCCCAATACACTCATATAACCCCTCTTCTAAAATCATTTCACTGGCTCCCCTTCCGTTTCTGTATCCATTTCAAACTTCTCATTCTAACATATAAATGCATTCACTCTACTGCCCCTCATTACCTTTCCTCTCATCTCTCTCCCTACACCCTTCCTCGCGAGCTCCTCGCCTCCTCTGGTTTTGTTCTCTCTATGCCCTTTTCTGCTTCTGCAAACTCCAGACTTCGATGTTTTCACCTTACTGCTCCTTATGCATGGAACAAACTTCCTCTATCTTTATGTAAGACTTACCTCTTTGAGGCTGTATTTGGTTCCTAATCTCTTGTTCTCCTTGTGTCTCCTTCCCTATTTGAGCCCCCTTTATTTCTCTTGTATTGTTCTGTCTGTCTTGATTAGCTTGTAAGCTCCATGAAAGTGCCTGTTAGTATATATATATATATATGTAAACCGCTCTGATATACATAGTAAAGGGTGGTATATCAAGTGCCTAAACTATAAACCGTGAGCAGGGACTGACTTCTTTACATGTTTGTACACGTTGTGAATGCCTTGTAGCACTATAGAAATGATTAATAGTAGTAGTAGTAGTAGTAGTAGTAGGCCTTTCTTGGCAATGGAGGGTTAATTGACTTGCCCAAGGCCACAAGGAGTGATAGCAGGAATCAAAATCTGGGCTCTTAGGTACCAAGCCAGTGCTCATTAGGTTACTCTTCTACTTCATATCCCTCTTAATCTCCCAGTATGAATTTCCCCTTCCACATTGAAATGAGATAAAAATCGAGACTTTGATTAATGATGAAGAGTGGCTGCATGTTTAGATTTGTTTGCAAAATGGCCAAAATGCATGTTAGTGCCAACATTTACATGTGCAGATTCCAAAATGCTGGCATTTACATGTGCAAGTGGCCAAGCTTCCTCCATCAAATTTTCCCTGTGCATATTTATGATATGGATATCAATCCCTGTGTGCTCCTGAACTTCCTTCTGTCCACAGCCTGATTTTAACATTCATGCCCATTTTGAGGGATGGAGATGCCAATTTTACATCAGCCTCACACATGCATACCCTCTTTTCTAATGTTGACATAAAACTGTAGATGTTGCACTTCCACGTCCTGCCCATTACATAAACGGCCTTTCCAAATGTGACTTGAAGTGACTGAGATGTTTCAAATACCACTAGATGAAGAATCAGGGCTGTTTCTGTTGTATGAAGTGAATTTGGCTCAAATATCGAACTGTGTCTAACAAGGAGCTGTTAGAAGAACAGCAGGATAAATTTTGCAAAGAGGCAGATTCTGGGAAAGAACTTGGCATCACCAACACACCATCTTGATCAGTCTTCCCTTCAGTTCAGTAGTCAATGGTTCAGGAAACTGCTGAGGAGGGTCACTGTGAGGGCTACAATTACTATAAAAGAACTATAGAGGTTTCTGCCTGAGAGTGGAGAAAATGATCACCATATTAGAACGGCTTTATTTATCTTTAACCAAACACATATAATACCCACTGTCTTCAGGCTTGGCAGTAAAGTTTGAAGTGAAAGTTGTGGGTATACCAGGCACTTAGTTGATAATCAGCTAACAAATTACCTATATTATGTCTGTACAGAGAACTGTGAGAGAACTATTGAAAGAGAGGACATGATTTTAAAATATTTAAAAAAATATTTTGAAACTGAAATTATTTGCAGATGTATAAACTGATAAAATATATAAACACAATGAATACCTGAGTGATTAAATAAGGTTGACAAAGTATTAATGATGGGAGCTGATATTTTGATTTTATACTCTGGTTTATAGATGATGCTTTGATGTCTTCTAGATAAAAAAAGTACATGCAATGAAATGCCCAGAGTAATCTATAGACAGTGACATGAGGACCTCTGTTAGGCGGATTTTATGTGGGTTTGGTCAAAGATAAGTAAAGCCTTTCTGATATGATAATTTGATAAAAATGTATATGATTGAAGACAACTTGGTTTTATGATTGATGTTATTAAATGGAGGTTCGTTTTATGACCAATGAATGAAAAATCACACCATAGTGTAAGATAGTAACAAATCATACATGTATAGATGGGTGTAAGTTCTGAGGTCTTTTTCTCCCTTTTTTCACCTTAATAAATTTCAGCCATATATATATATATATATATGTGTGTGTGTGAACCAACAGGCTGGTTCCACATTTTGATTAAAATTGTATAAAAGAAAAGCAGATTTATTTCTGAAGTACTCATATGTGTCTCTTCTGCAATGTCCTTCTTTCTGCTATTTATTTCATCTCCATGTCTCCTTTCTCCTCCACATCTCTCCTGTTTTATGGGTGCACTATAAAAACCTTCATTTAACAGTGGAGGAAGTCTAGGGAATTTGCCCCTAAGGTGAGTCCTCCTCCATTCAGGCTACCTGCTTTTCTGACTAACCAAGGGTAGCACGAGACCCATAATTCAAAAAAGGCTAGCCAGGGACAGATGTTTAAATGACAACAGTGTTCACTGACCAGTAAGAATTACCAGTTCCTGGAATCTATCTGCTTCTATTCCATTATCAAGTCTATGTTTTTTCACCTTGCGAGATGCAGAGAAAATGCTTAAAGAGCCTCTGTGATGTATAACTGTTTTGTCTGGGAAGACATGATTGAGGTGTGAATAATGTGTATTAATGCCCTCAAAAAATGTGTGGTAAATGTCTTTTGTTTTGGCATAGAGAAATGTGGGCAAATGTATTCATCATCAAAGACCATAATCGCATTGGTACAGTATCATCTCTTGTCCATTGGCCTTTATTTTTCTGCACCTTTGTTTTGGTTAGCTGAGCCTTCTCAAGAGCATACTTAGTTTTGCATGCTCAAATTATTTAGGTTCCTCTTCCGAAAGTGATAGGTTTATGTAACAGACGTCTGAGGTAGGGACTAAATTGTTTTCAGCTATCAAGTATTCCATAGATGATATGGAAGATGAATATAACATGCTAGTTACCAAGCTAAGCTGTTTATTTGCATGTGTGGACTTGTTAATTTAGGGCCCCTTTTGCTAAAGCCTGTAAAGGATTTGCAGTTAACGCACCAAACAAACATACGTTACTTGCAAAGCCTCTGCGTTAGCTGTCAGGGGTATGACCAGTATGTTCCCAGCAGCTAACATGTGATGGGCCACTCGAAAGTACACTCTGCTGACAATTCCCATAGAGGAGTGGTTAGGTGAACCCATGTTAAAGTTGCATCGATACTGAGTGCGTGGCAGTTGCCCTGGTGCTAGCGGTAATGTGCTCTCCATGCCTAATCTCCACCCATTCCCCGTCCCATCCTGCGATCGCTGATTAAAGTGCGTTTTAGCATGTGGTGGCAAAAACACTTCTACATTACTGTCCCCGACTGTCAGTTGCCGCATGTTAAAACTCACATTAACCAGCTAATGGGATTTAGTAAAAGGGACCCTTAGTGTAGTCATACTGATGTTTTGTTCATGTACTCGTACCTGGTAAGGTTTTCCTATATGGAACGCTTTTGTGGTGCACTCTAGAGTGCTTTAGCATGCACATTAACGGTTATTGCAAAATCCCCATAGTTACTTAAGGTGTTAATATACAGTAGGAAACAGAGGGTAAGATAAGCAGCTTTTTAAAACTAGTTATCTTTAGGAGAATAGTCAGCTGAAGCTAATTGACTCAATTTTCAGCTCAGTAATTTGACTGGATAGTTTTAACGGGGCCGGGTTCTTCTTTGTTCAACATGCAAATCAGCCAGCTAAATTCTCTTAAATCCCCCCCCCCTCCCCACAGCAATTCCACCCTGTTACCAAAGAATAAATGGCCCAGTATGGTTGTGTCTGCCTTTTCTTCCACCCTCTCTCCTTTCCTTCACTATTGCTCTTAAAAACATTTTCCTAGCGCAGAATGATTCTCCGTTCTTCCCAAAAAGGACAGTTACAACTTAGGATTTTCTCACCTTCCTATCCAACGAAGATCTTTTAATTGGGGAGCGGTTGGGGTGTGGGGATCTCAACCATCGCTGTCCTTTTTGGGATGGAGATGAAATTCTGTCGCTCTAGGCTATACATTTACAGCAGTAACGAAGGGGAGGAGGGAACAGAATCGCTGCCATGTGGGAGGGAGGGAGGGAGGGAGGGAGGGAAGGAGGAGGTTGAGTCATGAAAACATTTTTTTTCTTTAAAATACTGAAGGGGTTGAGAATAGGGGTGAGATCCACTGACATATTTTTAACTGATAAGAGCGAGGAGGGAGGGGCAGTGGCTGGATATTACTACTACTAGAACGTATTATTTGTGTAGCGCTACATGGGCAGTCTGTACAGACACATGTAAGAGACAGTCCCTGCTCACCAGAGCTTACAGTCTAGTCTAGGCCTACTGTTGCAGCACCTAAATTTGGCCAGTCAAGTTGGGCAGCTAGTGCTGATTTTCAACACTAGCCACCTAACCTTTTGGTCTACTACTGCTGATCATTTGGATAGTGCTACAAGATATATTAAGCGCTGTACAGACACAGGTAAAAGATGGTCCCTGCTCATCAGAGCTTCAATCCATATGTCCATCCCCAGCCCCTCCTAAAATCTGACATGCTAAATTAGTGAAATTTAGGTATCTAAATTTAGCCAGGTCTGTTATCAAAGACTCTAGCTGGCTAAATAATTCCTTACTTAGCCAGCCAGATCCCCATGAGTATCGACTTCTAAACATATCTTGTCAGTAAGCCGCATCACTTTCATGGAAGGGTTCATTTTCTCAGACTCAATAAATATGAAAAAGGTATGCATAAAAATGTTATTAATAATGCAGTCCAGTTATTTGAACATCTTCTTGTTCATTAGTCGCAATATGACCACTCTTTAGTACACGCAGCAGAAGGGCGTGAATGAAAAACTTTCACTTTGTTATAATCATAAAGTTTAGTTAAAACTGTGCATTACTGGAAGCTGCATTAAATACCACTGGCATATTCACCACATGAATGCAATACATTACTTTTATATTCCTGCAGATGTTATGCTTGAGTTGAGTCTTATCTGCCTGCGTGAATGTCTTCTGACTGCTTTTACTATTCTCTCCCCCAGCTTTTGCCACCAAGATAAGTTGCCAATCACGTTTCAGTCCTGCATCGTTCCTAAGGAGTGCCAAGTGTCTGAGTGGTCTGAGTGGAGTCCCTGCTTAAGAACATGCCGCGTGGCATCGATGCATGGAAATCGCACAAGAACACGGTTTATCACGCAAGTTCCAGTTGGCAGTGACAGCGACTTGCCAGACCTAGAGGAGACAGAACAGTGTGTCCCACAGGGAGATGACGTTCCACCTTGTGCTAGGTATGTATAAACCGTGCTTCATCAAAACATTAATGACAGCGAATTTTAATCTCTAGGTTAGTGGTCCCCAATGCTGATGAGGCTGGATGTGATGAAACACCAGAACCTTGTCAAATTCCATAGATGCAATCCTTTCTGCAGTCAACATGTCACAATTTAGGAAAAAGAACGTATAAGAAAGAGACTCTTAAAGCTGCAAGGGCCTAATGGAGTAATGAAGTCATGACTTTGTGGCATGCTTTTTAAACCACGTTAGGCTTTTGTAGCTAACATGGCATGTTAGTGCAAATAGTGCTGCATTAGCCACGTGGTATCTGTTGGGGCGTGAACATTTTCACATATGCACATTATTTCTAATGTGGCTTTGTCCTAAAGAATAATAAAAGGAATGAACAGTTAATACCAGAACTGCAGGAGGATAGTAAACCGCATTTTTTTTTCCCCTCTTTTAATAAAAGGCTATAATGTGTCATGGGGCCTTATTACAGGAAAAATAAATAGCCTAGTCTGAACCATGACAAATTTAATTACTGATAGTTTCTTTGATATGATTCTTTGAGGTATTACTTCACCCACAAGTTCATTAAAGGTAAACTCCATCAATGAATAAATCACATATGAGAAGACACGTATTTTGTGTTTCATAGTCATATGTACAAAATTTATTTTAAAAAGCAAGAGCACAACTGTTACTTAAATTCTACCCATGGAGTGCCCATGGGATCTGTGCTAGAGTCAGTGGTTTCTAACATACTTATAAATTATCTGGAATATAGGATAATGAGTGAGGTGATTAAATTTTCAGGTGATACAAAATTATTCATAGTTGTTAAAACATGAGTGAACTGTAATGAGTTGCAGGGGGACCTGACAAAAATAAGGCCAGTAGGCATCTAAATAGCAGATAAAAGTTAAGGGTATGCTTGCTGAAGTGCTTTAGCTGTTATTGTGGGGGCCAACATGAGATTAACACCCCATGGTGGCAGCTAACCCATGAAAAAAAATCAGATATCGCAGGCAATTTCCTGTAGTTTCTGATTTTCCCACAAAAGAGCTCCCTAGGGACTGGATTGGGATGGAGAGTGGGGGTGGCCATGGTTGGCAGCCACCATGCGAAAAAGATTCTGTGCACTGCTGTCAAAATCAGGTCTGATCGCAGCAGCAGATAACACCACTTCAAGAACTGACATTATCTGCCAGGAGACTCAATAACAGGGCAATGCCATGGAGGTGATCGGAACCTCCTGTGCCACAGTCAGGCTCCCCTACGATATTATTGGTGCCATGGATCACTCAATAAGAAAAAGATCTCCAGGAACAAGCAGGAATGTAGTCTTCACATATGGGTATCATAGGTACCAACGGAGCCTGCGTGGGAACGCTCCCCAGCGTCCAATAGGAACGCTTTTGGGAGCATCCCTCAGCACATCCATGCTGCCTTCCCGCCTTTCCAACTGTCATTCTTCAGTTCTTCATTTTCCGCGGAGCCGACAGGACACATACCCTGTCACCGCAGAAAATTTCTTCTTTAAACTTGTTTTCTTGTGGTCATGCCTGCCTCCGCACGACACCTAGCGGTACCGCCGGTTCTTTCTTTCTTCTTTAAAAAAAAAAAAGTATATATATATATATATATATTTTTTTTTTTTTTTTTTTTTTTTTTTAAATGTTTCTCTTAAGAAACTTTTTCTTTTGGTGCTAGGCGCCATTTTGGGCATTAGGCCCCATTTTTCCCAAAAGATGGAAAAAACAGCTAGTGGTTTTAAAAAATGTACTAAATGTGGCGGTACCATCTCCGTCACAGACACCCATGACTAGTGTCTAAAATGTTTAGGCCTTGACCATTCTCCATCTGAGTGTTCCTCCTGTATGGGGATGATTAAAAGAGGAAGACATAACCGGGCTGCAAAGCTCGGTACTCTCTTTTCTTCGGATACCAGTACCATTGCATCGACGTCTTCAAGAGCCTCGTCTTCCTCCCATGGATCTCAGGTAATTAAACATAAGGGCCGGTCCTCAAAGGGTAGCTCTCCTTCAAAGCATTGAGAGGCCATTGGCATTGCCCTTGAGGAAACTACACCGGCAAAACAGCTCCGGCAGGAGGCTTTGGCCTCCAAAGCATTAACGGGGTTCCAGGATGTTCTCAAGGCTTCGACCTCGGCAGAACTACTGGTGCCATGCTCATGGGTTCTGACCGCTTTTACCAGTACCGATACCCAGGCATCGGCAGCATCGATAGAACAGAGATTCCTCGCCACTCCAGCCAAAAAGAAACCCTATAAAAAACCCTTTTTCAGCAAAAAGAGGAAGTTTTATCCATCCTATAGCCAGCAAGGGCAAGCTCAGGGTCAAGTTGCCCAGAAGGGTCAACAACAACAATCCAGACAAAAGAAGCCAAAAGACCTTAGAGCTCAACCAGCTCCACAGGCCCAGCCCCCTCAAGCGCTTTGACTCCTTCATAGAGAACTTAGCCTTCCTGCCTCTGAAGGGGCCAGAACCCCTAAACATTCCAGGCAGGTTGTGTCATTTTGCCAACAGATGGCACCAAATAACAATAGAAAACTGGACTCTATCCATTGTGGGAGAGGGGTACAAGCTTCATTTTCACAGTATGCCCCCTCCTACAATCGTAAGACAGTTAAATTCCCAAACCTCTACAGGCAATCTACTGGATCAAGAGGTCTCAACACTCCTTGCTCAAGGAGCAATAGAGGAGGTGTCCATTCTTCAGCAGAGTGCAGGGTTCTACTCCCCCTATTTTCTTATTCCAAAGAAAATAGGAGGACACAGACCCATTCTAGACCTCAGAGAATTGAACAAATATCTGTTCCGAGAAAAGTTCAACATTATTTCTCTGGGAACTCTTCTGCCATACCTTCAAAGTCAGGATTGGCTTTGTTCTCTAGATCTAAAGGATGAATATACTCACATTCTGATCCATCCAGATCACAGGAAATTCTTACGATTCCTTTTCAAGGGAAAACATTTCCAATACAGGGTTCGTCCCTTTAGTCTGACTTTGGCACCAAGAGTATTCACTAAATGCATGGGATTAGTAGCTGCTTTTCTGCGAACCCTGGGGATATTCATCTTCCCTTCCTTGGACGACTGGCTCATTCGAGGCCCCACGGTTCCAGAAGCCAGATCTGCACTGTCTCAAACAATGCAAATCCTTTAATACTTGGGATTGGTCATAAACCTCCCAAAATCCCTACTTGTTCCATCTCAGTCCCTAGAGTTCATAGGAGCTCGTCTAGACAGCAGACAGTCAAGGGTTTTTCTCCCACAACCCTGCCGTCTTCATATAATGCAGCTAGCTTCTCAAGCAGTGGTGAAGTCCTCCCTAACCGCTCGAGAACTACTACAACTATTGAGACATATGGCATTCACGGTTCATGTGGTTCCCTACGCTCGCCTTCATATGCGATCAGCCAAGTGGTCCCTATCCACACAGTGGACACAGGTCACAGGACGTCTGTCGGACAAGATATCAAACTCACAACAACTGATCTTGTCCCTACAGTGGTGGCAATCACTGGAAAATCTTCTAGTGGGGTCTCCTTTCCAGCAACCCCTATTCCAGGCCACCCTTACAACAGATGCATCACAGGTGGGATGGGGAGTACACCTGCATCATTTCTCTACCCAGGGTACCTGGACTCCACAGGAGGCTTGTCTTGACATAAACCTCCTGGAACTCAGAGCAATCTATTTAGCTCATTGAGTATTCCATGCCCAGCTCAGCTACAAGACAGTCCTAGTCCAAACGGACAATCAAGTAGCTATGTTCTACGTGAACAAGCAGGGCGGAACAGGCTCTTTGTCGTTATGCAACGAAGTTTTATGACTATGGGCCCTCGCCAGAGAGCATCAAATTCACCTTCTCGTGGTATATCTTCCAGGCATTCAAAACCTTTGGGCAGACAAACTCAGCCGAGTACTGCTGCCTCACGAATGGTCTCTCCACCTAGACCAGGTGGCCAATATATTTCAGAAAGCAATCAAAAAAGCAAACAATATTAGGAATTATTGGAAAGGAATAGAGACTAAAATAGAAACTATCCAGTATTACCTTTTTATTGATCTATGTGTGATGGCACTTGGAGTACTGTGTGGTTCTGGTTGAACTCATCTAAAAAAAATAGTAGAGCTGGAAACAGTATAGAAAAGGTCCACTATAATGATAAATGGGATTGAATGATTCCCGTATGATGAAAGACTAAACCAGATAGGGTTCTTCAGCTTGGAGAAGAAACAGCTCAGAGGGGATATCATACAGGTCTATAAAATCATGAGTCATTTGGAATGGGTAAATAGGGAACTTTTGTTTGCTCCTTAGCAGGCTTTAGACCAATTCCTGAAGGAAAAATCCATAAATCACTATTAGCAATTAGGGGTGTGCTTTTGGTGTCTTTGGATACCTAAAAATTTTAAGTGAATGCAAATTGCTTGTATGTGTGTACCTATGAATTAGTTTATGTGCAATCAATTTGCACCTGCAAAAAAGTATTAGCACTCATACAGAGCACACATTTAAAATTAATGCATGAGAAAAAGAAAAAGCCCACAAAAATCTGGTAAATTTGTTTTAAATAATCATGAACAAAACTTTTTTTTTTTTGGTTGGGCACACCCTATTTGCCATATATGGACCCTTTTACTAAAGGACACTAGGGTAATCTGATTATCTCCAGGAACAAGTAGGAATGAGTCTTCACATATGGGTATCGTCGGTACCGACGGAGCCTGCGCGGGAACGCTCCCCAGCATCCAAAAGGAAAGCTTTTCGGAGCATCCCACAGCGCCTGCGCGCTGCCTTCCCGCCTTTCCAAACCGCCTCTCTCCAGTTCTTCTTTTCCGCAGAGCCAGCTGGTCGTGTTCCTGTCACCGCTGAAGAATTTCTTTATTTTCTTTTATTTCTTTGGTCGCGTGTCTGCCTTCTCGACGCCGGACCGGTACCGCCGGTCTCTTCTTTCTTTATTCTAAAAAAACCCCAAAAAACCTACTGTCTCACTTCAGTGCATTTTTTCTTTCTTTGGCCTTAGGCCTAGGAAAAGTTTTCCTCATGGAAAAGCCCGCCTCTGGGTTTAAAAAGTGCACGAAGTGCAGCGGCACTATTTCTGTCACCGACACCCATGAATGGTGTCTAAAATGTTTAGGTCCTGACCACTCCATTACGGATTGTGAATCCTGTTCCATGATGTCTAAAAGAGGTCTCCAGAATCGAGCAGCCAAGCTCAGTACCCTGTTTCCCTCTGATGCAGCTTCGGTGGCATCGACGTCTTCCAGGGCTTCTTCTTCCTCTCATGGATCTCAGGTAACCAAACTTAAGTCCAGCCGGTCCTCGAAGGGTAGATCTCCCTCTAAGTATCGAGATGCCTCCGGGCTTGCTCTCGAGGAATCCGCACTGGCAATATTACCCCGGCGGGAGGCTCCGGCTTCCAAAGCTTTATCTATGGGGTCACAGGTTGACATCGATGGCTCGGCCTCGACCGATCACCTGTTGTCATGTTCTGGGGTACCGGTGGTTCCCACTGGTACCGACATCCAGACATCGGTGGCATCCATGGATCAGAATATCCTGACCATGCAGCGTGCCATCATGGCATTCATACAAGCTGCGACGCCTTCGGTACCGCAACAAACTCCGTTGTCGGTACCGACTCCGGCACCGGTACCGATATCGGTTCCGGTGCTGGTACCGATTGCATCGACATCGGCTTCGGTGTCGACTGCAGCGGTACACTGTTCTGTGATGCCCATCGGTACTGAATCGGTACCGATCACTCCCGATGTCGATACCACCCAGTACGCATATCGGGCTCTGCAGGAGCATCCAGATAGACGATACTTCGATTCCTCTGAAGACTCTGATGAATCAGAGGCCTCTGTCGAAGCATCGGTCATCCTTCCTCAGGAGCCCTCTTCTCCAAAAAGGAGAATGTCTCCTCTAGAAGACTTGTCTTTTCAAGACTTCATTAGGGAAGTGGCCAGGGGCCTTTCCATCTCAGTGGCCCCTGAGACAGAGCCTAGAGCCAAAAAATTAGATATTTTACAATATCCTAAGGCTCCTAAAGAGGCAGCCACTTTACCAATACATGAGATTCTTTAGGATCACATGTTGGGCATATGGGAGACTCCTCTCACCACCTCCCCTCATTCTCGTAGGTTGGATACCATGTATCGTGTTCCTCCTTGTCCTGGCTTTCATAAGACTCAGCTTCCTCACCACTCCATTGTGGTGGAGTCTGCTATGAAGAAGATAAAGAGTACAAAAAGGCACTCTTCTACTCCTACAGGAAGAGAATGCAGAACCTTAGATGCCTTTGGCAGGAGAATTTTACAGGCCAATATGCTTGTTGCCAGAATCAACTCCTATAGTCTCTATAAGGGGATGTTTCTAAAAGAAGTTACAGATCATCTGCAAACTTTGTCTCCTTTTATTTCAGAAGATAAAAGGGAAGAGTTTCTCACCTGGCTCAAACATGCCTAGGATGTTTCCAAGTTTTCCAACCGTGCAGCCTTTGACTCTTTTGAAGGTGCCAGCAGAGCCTCGGCTATTGCCATAGGTGCACGCAGAGTTGCTTGGTTACAAGCTTCTGATTTGGAACCCTGGGTTCAGGATGGACCAGGAAACCTTCCTTGTACAGGTGAAAACCTTTTTGGCAAAGATTGGCAAGCAAAGGCCACCCAGATGGATGCTGAAAATTCTGCTTTAGATAGACTTTCAAAGTCTACTTCTGCTCCTTTTAAGAAAAGGTTGTTCAAAAAGGGATTTTTTCCCAAAAAAGGGAGATATTATTCTGCTTATGGTCAGCAGGCATCTTCTGCAGGTCGTTTTGCTACAAAGAGACAGCAACAACCGAAACAGGCCAAGCCTAAGGCTGCTAGGACTGCTATGACCCAACAGCCTCAGTCTCCTCAGGGCCTTTGACTTACAACTAGAGAACTTAGCCTTTCTGGCTGTAGAACATCCAGAGCCTCTCACCATTCCAGGAAGGTTAACTCACTTTGCTCCCAGATGGGAACAAATTACAGCAGAGCAATGGACCCTCTCCATCATAAGGGAAGGGTATAAGCTTCATTTCTTAAACCTTCCTCCTCACACCATGGTGAGACAGTTCAATTCTCCAACATATCTCCTCGACCTTCTGGGTCAGGAGATTGCTACTCTTCTTGCCCAAGGGGCAATAGAAGAAGTACCCCTTCTTCAACAGAGCTCAGGGTTCTACTCCCCCTACTTTCTCATCCCAAAAAAAACAGGGGGCTATAGACCCATATTAGATCTCAGAGAATTGAACAAGTTTCTATGCAAGGAGAAATTCAAGATGACTTATCTAGGTACTCTCCTTCCATACCTCCAGAGTCAGGACTGGCTTTGTTCTCTAGATCTCAAGGATGCGTACACCCATGTCCTCATCCATCCAACACACAGAAGGTTCCTTTGGTTCCTTTTCCAAGGAAAGCACTATCAATACAGAGTGCTTCCCTTCGGTCTGGCCTCTGCACCAAGGGTGTTCACAAAATGCATGGCAGTAGTAGCTGCATTTCTATGCACTCTAGGAATATTTGTATTCCCATATCTGGATGACTGGCCCATCCGAGCTCCATCCCAGTCAGAGGCCCAGGCTTCCCTGGCCTGCACAAGGTTATCCTTCAGTATCTGGGACTTGTAATAAACATCCCAAAATCCCATCTCACCCCTACTCAATCTCTGGAGTTCATAGGGGCCTTACTGGATACCGCCACTGCAAGGGCCTATCTTCCCCAGGCCCGTTGCCTACGCTTGGTGCAGTTAGCCTCCCAGATTCAGTTAAAGTCCCATTTAACTGCTCGAGAGATGTTACAACTGTTAGGCCACATGGCATCCACCGTGCATGTCGTCTCTTATGCTCGCCTTCACATGAGGGCAGCTCAATGGACTCTGTCCACCCAATGGACCCAGGCATCAGGGTGCCTGTCAGACAAAATAGCAAGCTCCAGTCGCCTTTTTTGCTCTCTCCAGTGGTGGAAGTCCACCCAAAATCTGTTGCTGGGGTCCCCCTTTCAACAGGTGTTACCCCAAGCAACCCTTACAACAGATGCCTCCGTAAGGGGTTGGGGAGCTCATCTACAAGATCTCTCCACCCAGGGCATCTGGTCTCCACAGGAGACATCTCTACATATCAACCTCTTAGAGCTCAGAGCAATTTTTCTAGCTCTCAGAGTCTTCCACACCCTGCTCAGCTACAAGACAGTCCTCATCCACACGGACAACCAAGTAGCCATGTTCTACGTGAACAAGCAGGGGGGGACTGGCTCTCTGTCACTTTGCAACGAAGCTCTGAGATTGTGGGCCTTCGCCAGAGAGCATCAAATCCATCTCATGGCAGTGTATCTTCCAGGGGTTCAAAACTCTTGGGCAGACAGACTCAGTCGAGTTCTGCTTCCACACGAATGGTCCCTCCATGGGGACCAGATAGCCAGTATTTTTCAAATTTGGGGAACCCCAGACATAGACCTGTTTGCAGGTCCGTGGAATGCCAAACGTCCCCGGTTCTGTTCCAGGATTCCGTGTCAGGGAGTTCAGGCCAGGGATGCCTTCCTCCTTCATTGGGGGCAAGACTTCCTCTATGCCTTTCCACCCATTCCCCTAATTCCCAAGACACTTTTCAAGTTTCAGAGAGACAAGGGGTCTATGATCCTCATAGCACCACGTTGTCCATGCCAAGTGTGGTACCCTCTACTTCTGCATCTCTCTCAAGCTCCCTCCCTGGACTTGGGATCTGCTCCAGACCTCCTATCCCAGGAGGAGGGAACGTTGTAACACCCAAATCCACAGTCTCGTCATCTCAGGGCCTGGTTGCTGAAGGCCTAGACCTTCAAGATTTGCATCTTTCTCAGCAAGTGAAAGATATCCTTCATGCTTCCAGAAAGCCTTCCACCAGACGTTCCTATGCTTTTAAATGGAAAAGGTTTACCATTTGGTGTGCAGAGAAGGGTCTTAACCCTCTTGCAATACCTCTGAATTCTTTACTAGAGTATTTGCTGCATTTATCCCATGCAGGCCTTAAAACGAATTCAGTAAGACTCCATTTGAGTGCTATTGCAGCATCCCTTAAGCTTCTCAATGGACAGCCTATTTCCTCTCATCCTCTTATAGCAAGATTCATGAGAGGCCTTCTTTTGACTAAACCTCCCATTAGACCACCTCCAGTGGCATGGGACTTGAATCTGGTTCTTGGCCAGCTTATGAAGCCACCCTTTGAACCCTTAGCCACTACCTCCTTGAAATTTCTTTCCTGGAAGGTTATTTTTCTCATTGCAGTCACTTCAGCTCGCTGCATCAGTGAGTTGCAAGCCTTGGTGGCTAATCCTTCTTATACAAGGTTCCATCATGACAAGGTAGTCCTCAGGACCAATCCACACTTTATGCCTAAAGTGGTTTCACCTTTTCATCTGAATCAGGAGGTGTATTTACCTGTCTTTTTTCCAGGACCTCATGCATCAACTGCAGAGAGGAATCTCCATACCCTGGATTGTAAGAGAGCGCTCGCTTTTTACTTACAAAGGACACATCAACATAGAAAGTCCTCTCAACTCTTTGTTGCTTTTGATCCCTCTCATTTAGGACTTCCAGTCTCAAAGAGAACTCTGTCCAATTGGATTGCTCAGTGTATTTCTTTTGCCTACCAGAGTAAGAACCTTTCTCTGGAAGGCCATGTCACAGCTCACAATGTGAGGGCCATGGCAGCCTCTATGGCTCATCTAAACTCTGTGTCCATCTACCAAATCTGTCAAGTGGCCACCTGGGCCTCGGTTCATACCTTTACAGCCCATTACTGCTTGGACAAGGACTCCCGCCGGGATGCCTTGTTTGGTCAGCCTGTTCTAAAACACCTGTTCCATACTTAAACAACTCCTACCCCCCATCCCTGGTTGGATGCCCGAGATCCATGGAGGGAGGTAGAGCCCTTCTCAGGGACTCACAACCTTGGGGATCTCCATGGCATCTCTAGCTGGGGAGTTCCCATATGTGAAGACTCATTCCTGCTTGTTCCTGGAGATAGCACAGTTACTTTACCTGTAACAGGTGATCTCTGGGAACAGCAGGAAAACGTCTTCACAACCCACCCACCTCCCCTAGGAGTTGTATCTCCCTATCTATCTTTCCTTTCCTCTCTCTCTCTTTGTCTCAGCTTAAAACTCGAACTGGAGAGAGGCGGTTGGGAAAGGCGGGAAGGCAGCGCGCAGGCGCTGTGGGATGCTCCCAAAAGCTTTCCTTTTGGACGCTGGGGAGCGTTCCCGTGCAGGCTCCGTCGGTACCGACGATACCCATATGTGAAGACTTATTCCTGCTGTTCCCAGAGATCACCTGTTACAGGTAAGTAACTGTGCTATATCTTCCAGTCATTGGTATAGCAGTAGTTCAGTACAAACACCTAGCCTCGTTTCCTTGCAGGCTGGCAACTTTCTCAGTAACTGGTGCAGCAATAGCTCAGTTCAAACTCCCCAACAGTGATTCCCTGCATACATCCAGCCAGTCTGCCTTGCAGAGTGGAAACTTGTAACACCTTCCTTACCACAATGACAGGTTTAAAAACATTAGAGCATATGCCCAGTACTCAGATAACAATCAAATCCCCGCTCTGGTTCCCTTGGAGCATATCTCTGAGCACTGAGTGCAACAACCAAACTCCCAGCCTGACTCCATTGTAGGATGTGAAAAATCCCAAAACCATTATTTATTTCAAATGGATTCCTACTATCTGCCCAAAACACTACACCAAAAACAATTTTTAGACAGGAATAAATGAATTAATTAAATTGATAAGTCATCGGTCACAGTATCGGTTCCTAAACCGTCACCAACCTTCTACATATTAACATAGTAAATGATGACTAATGTGATCCATCTAGTCTGCCCAGTAAAGAGACTAGGATGGTACCCACCACTCCGAGCAGGTTACCTCCCTCTATGCCTTTGTTTAGGGTGACACCCGCCACTCCAAGCAGGTTACCCTTCTATCTGTTGAAGTGTAAAAGTTAAGTTTGCTTTTATTCCATCCTCTTGAAATATAGGGGCCTTTCTCACATCTCCTGGCTCATAGTCCAGTCCATCTCAGCAAGTACTCAGTTAATTATTTCTTTGACTAGCTCAATTCAGTCCTTTATTAAATACTCATTAAAACTACTGCACTTATCTTAACTTTGCAGTGAGTGAGTTGCTGATGCTTTCGTTGGCTTTTTTAGTCAAAGAAATCAAAATGACTGATAAGAGCATAAGAACATAAGGTATGCCATACTGGGTCAGACCAATGTCCATCAAGCCCAGTATCCTCTTTCCAACAGTGGCCAATCTAGGTGATACATACCTAGCAGTTTTCCCAAAAAACACATGTTCCACAATGCTTGTACTGGGTCAAGCATTGATATCCTGGGCCCCTTCTTAATGGTTTATGGACCTTTCCTCCAGGAACTTGTCCAAACCTTTTTTAAACCCAGCTACACTAACAGCCTTTACTACATCCTCTGGTAACAAATTCCAGAGTTTGATTACACGTCGAGAGAAAAATTATTTTCTTTTATTAGTCTTAAATAGTTTACCCTGTAGCTTCATTGCATGTCCCCTATAAATAATTAATGTCATATCTAATAAGCATAAATATCAAAAGGTTGTGCCATCCGACTGATATAAAACCCAACATGGGCCATGTTGAACAGGGGACTCTTTGCTTCATGAGTTCACTATATCCATCATGGACCTGTTGGAGCAGGCACTAGGGCTGGCACTACCATTAGGCAAACTGGGTGGTCATCTAGAGCACCGTCCCTCCAGGGACGCCCATTACCACTGCTGCCTCCCCTCTCAGTGCGATCACCACTGAAGGTGTTTGGATATCCAGAAGCACTAGACTTGCTGTGCAGACTTAGGTTTTGAGTTGGCGGTGAAATTTGAACACCCCTCGATGCAATGTCTGCGACACACTGCAAGCGCTGGAGTGGGAGCGGATGAAAGAAAACATTAAGAGGAGTGGGAGCTGCTGAATAGAAGCTCCTTTACTAAGATAAGTGATGATTGTCTTTACACCATTTTATGAATTGAGCTAACTGGGAATAAAAACAAGAAAAGGGATGGAGTAGAGGAGCGGCCTAGTTGTTGGGGCAAGATACTTCAGGCCAGAAGGTCAGGGGTTCAAATCCCACTAAAGGACAGCAACCTTGGGCCAGAAGGACTGGGGTTTCTAGTCCCACAGGTGCTCCTTGTGGTCTTGGGCAAGCCACTTAACCCTCCATAGCCCATGTTCCCTGTAAAATAGTTATCTCCAAGTTATAATGCCCTGTTCAATGTAATTTCAGTTTGTTCAATGTAAACCACCTTGATATCATGAAAGGCAGTATATAAGAAATGTTAAATAAAAACAAATAGTATAGGATGGTGGGATGTTTTTCTGACTGATGATGGCATAAGAAAATTTGGGACCGTATTAATGGCCCGACATTCATACTATAACCAGTTCTGTGCTCATAAGAATATACTGTGGAGTGTTTTCTGAAAGGAAAAAGAAAAAAATGTACACAGAGGATTACATTAGTAGTACTGCCTAGTAAGAACCAGGGAAGCCAGGGTTAAATTCCCAGTGCCGCTCCTTGCGATCCTGGGCAGGCCATTTAACCTTCCATTGCTTTGGGTACAGTCGGCTTAGACTGTAAGCTCTCTGGGGAAAGAAAAATACCTTCTGTACTTGAATGTAACTTGCCTTGAGATACTACTGAACAAAGCGTAAGCTAAATCCCAAATCCCTTCCTTTTCCTCATTTCCATCCTCAAACAAAAGAATGATCTTAAGGAGATATAAGTTACCGTGACACACTGCTTGCTGTGACTGTATATCAAGGTACTGCACAATTACTGCTGGGTTTTATTTGAGATCATATTTCAGCAGCTCCTTCCATTTCTCCAATAGCATCATTGAACAGTTGCCTTAATATGCCCTTGGAACAAAGGCTTGCTGGAGAATCCTATGACATTTCTGTCACTTTGTGAACTTGATGGGAGATTTTACATGAAAGCCAGAAATCTTCCAGTCCTTAGCCCTCACTGATTTGAAGCCTCATAGCTTCTCATTATTCATCAGAGCTCAGTGGGGAGACTTGTGTACTGCAGAAAAATCAACCCAACAATGCAAGGGGAGGAAAAAAAAACCATACTGTCATATTCTTGAAAGGGAAAAAAGCCATAAAAGATAACTGTGCTCCAGACTGAAAAAAATAAATTCCATACATCACATCAAAGGTAATTTGGAAAAATTTGGTTTGTGCACGGATTCTTATAGATCTCTCTTTTTAATTATTCTCTCTAATCCTAAATCAATGTCAAGAACAGTAAGCCTCGGTTTAGTTTAATTGAATGGAGCACTTCAACTCTTCCCAGGCAGGGATATATTTTTTGCCTTACAATAAAATATTTACATATAAGTGTCCTTGATTGAAGTTCTGAATATTTAAATTTTCCACATTCGTAAAATCAACTAGGCTTCTGAAGTGCAGTGAAAAGTAGTTGTGGAATAAAGACTCTGTATAGCATCCACTTCCATAAAAGAGGATGCACATCTAACAGAATTTTATAGGATATGGAGGATGCTTAAATATTCACTTCTGATGATGAAGTCTGCTTTATTTCATCAAGAACAGCTATTTTAAACTCTGCTTTTTCTCTGAATCTGCTGTCTTCCTGTGCCTATATACCTCCTTATTTCACTAAGATAGACTATTAACCTGGTCTTTAGCACTAAACGTGGTCTCTCCCTTTCTCAACTAATGACTTTTACTTCCCTTCTACCAACTCCATGGTTTACATGTCTTATATAGCTTTCCTGGGGTTCTTAAACATATTCTAACATGTGTGTCCGAATCAGGATGCACAAAGGTAGACCCGATTCCGATCTCGCAGGGGCTAGACGTGCCCTGCGGGATCAGATTCGGGTCTAGGGTCTGTACGTGCCCTGCGGGATCAGAATCGGGTCTAGGGTCTGTACGTGCAGGCTGGAACCCTGCACGTAAAGAGCCATGCCTGACTAACTCAGTCAAGCTTCTGAATGGAGCCGTGGTGCCAAGGCTGCTCATTGCCATGGCACTGTGGCTCCACTCAGGAGCCATGATCCCCAGACGCCGACCACTCTTTCCTTTTCCCTCAGCCCAACCCCTGGTCTGGCCTTCCATAGCCAGGGTCAAGCAGTGGAAACCCCCTTCATCCCCGTCCAGTCTGCCGAACTCGGGCATACAGGGCCAACTTCAGTTTTGCTCCTCTTGTTAAAGTGCTGCAAGATTACATTTGGCTGGCCCCAAAGTTGTCTCAAGTTTACTCATCTGATCATATAACCCTTGTACAGTATTGCAACATTTTGGCTTCTCAAGGCAATCTTCTGAAATCACCTGCAAATTATCCATGATATTTCTGTATCCATCTACAACTGCTTGGCATGCATCTGCATGGCATGACCATCCTGTAGCACTCAGTTGTTTTGTCATTGGAAAATACTTTTCTCTTAAACTGTCTTTCAGTTTCTTGTTCCTCCAAATCGAACCTGTGAAAAAGATCTACAGTGCTTGCACAAAGGCAAAGAATGCTACAGCTCCACTGCATGAATTTGCAGCTTCCTTCTCCACAAGATTTAAAGAATGTCCAAAACAAGGGACATACTCAGCAATTTCATTGAGGCTACATATTGTAACTTGCATGCCACTGCAGCAACCAGACATGTTACTTGCATCATCATAACTCCTGCATGTCGAACCCAACATTTTGGAGAAATGTCAGTAATTCATTTGTCATTTCTTCTCCTTTGTGCCCTGTTGACTCAAGAAAAGTGACAAAGCATTCCATGGGCATATTTCCTTCAACATATCGAAAAGCGACAATGAGCTCATCTATATGAGCATTGTTTTCAGATGAATCTACAGATATAGAATCATATTTTGATGTTTTAATTTGATTTATCACATAATCTAAAACTTTTTTTGCAAAAATCTCAAGCAGCTCTTCACAGACGCTTGACAAAAAGCTGGTGCGGCCCTTGCCTTAGTTAGCTTTAATTTGAATGTGCGGTGCCAAGAAAGGGTCATACTCTGCAATTAATTCAATTAGACCAAGACAATTGCCATTGTGTGCAGAACCAATTGTTTGGTCATTGCATTTGAAAGCTAGCCCTCTTTCTCAACGTAGTATTAACACACTAATCAAGCACTTTATTAACTTTTGCCAGTGGTTTGTTGCTTCTTCAATTTGATTTTGAATAGCATGGTCAATTTGATCATCCATTCTTGCATATTTGGCTGCATTTGTCACTTCAGAAATATGATTTGTTGATTGCTCATGTGCTGGAATTCTGCTACTGGCATGCTTCCAGTCATTGAAGTCATTATTTGCTAATGAATTATTGGAAGAACCAAACAGTACCCCCATCCAGTACTTGTTGAGTAACATAACCACTTAGGCACAACTTTTTCACCATTAGCACGTTATGAATAAACATGTCCACTTTGCAATCATATCCATCTTTGATTGATGAAACAAATGTATCATTTTGCCTACCTTCGTGCATAACTTCTATAGAAGAAGATCTAGGAACAGGTACGTGTTGTCCACCTTTGTGGATAATATTTTTGGAAGGCAGTCAAACCTGTCGATTCATCCCGTTTAAGAGCAGCATTAGGAGGAGATCCTTCGTCAAGTTTGTCATCGTCAAATAATTCACCTTGTATTAGAGCAGCAGCAAAAGGTCATTCAACAGATCAAACTCTAACCTGTTGAACAGAAGATGCTAGAAATGGACTAATTTTGAGTAATTTAGAAATTCTTTCCATTCTCTTCTTTTATTTCACTTTTGTGCTCCACTTAAATGCTGTCCCAAAACTCCACTAGAAGCCCGTTATAAATGTTTTTGTCAGACTCCTATACTACTAACATGCTTTTTCATATGTTTTCTAGCAGTCCATTGTACTATAATTATTAAAGTCCATTTTGCCAATTTCTTATATCTTTCAAAAAATTTACAGTATTCCAAACCTTGACATAGCCTTACGTTTCGGATAGTTGAGCCATTTAAACATCTGTCCTGCATCAGGGGGTTAAATTATAAACAATACCTTACTTTCCAAATATGTACCAAATATGTACTTATCCATTCATGGACCTTCATCCCTTCTTGCAATATCGGGTTATCTTAAAGGCTTTGACATGATTTGTGGGAAGTTTTTATTCCTGTTTGCTCTGTTTGGGTGGGTTCTGACTGTCCTTTAAAACAAATTAAACACCAGATCTAGAAGAGAACATCAGCTAGTCTCTCTCAAAAACTACAGTACAAAATAAAATACGTTACAACATTCCGAAATTTGAATTTAGGCTTCAAGTTTTCTAATAACTAGAAAGTCCTAGGGGAACACAGAATGAGAGAAACTCATTTGAAAATGGAGCGTAAGACCATTCAGCCTGTGAAGCGATTAAGTGAAGTAGCACAATTATTTTTAAACACTCAAAAAAAAGACACTCAGACCTGGTTAAGAAAATAATTGCCATATATTGTCAGACCAAAGGTGCATCATGCCAATATATAAATCTCTCTCATCATATCTCCCCTGCTACAACTGCAAACAATCCAGCCTATGAACAATATTTCAATGCTTGCGAGAACATTAAAACACCTGCTGTTAGAAAAGGCTTTAATGCTAGATTGCTAAACATCCCTACACATGCGAATAAAAAGCCAGTGGTGCTCTCCAAATGCAGAATAAGTGACCTTAAATTAGCAAATCTGCAGACAAAAGCCTACATGAAGACCCCACTGAGAAGCCAGACTCTGCATGCGGTTACTCAGTACAATATTAGAGAAACAGAAACCATTTCATGTCTATGAGGTACTTTGCAAGAAGATGGAAGCAATAAACAAATCCCTTAATATTAAGGGGAGATAGATGATTCAATTAAAGAAATAAAAAGGAAAAAATACAATATGCAACCCAAATTATAGAAAACATAATAACAACTAAAATGTCTTTCAGCATTTGACAATATCACTCACTCAGTTCTTTGGAATCACTTTAAGTTTGACATAATTTGAATCATTTTCTTTCAGACCATGCCCAGAGAATTAAACAAGGATAAATATTCAAACTGAAAGGGGCTGCCTCCTCAGACAGTCTGCACATACTACTTGTTTTAAGATAAAATAATAAAAGATTAATTTGTTTTTTTTAACAGTAATTGTATTCAAACTCTTAACAATTTGAATAAACTTCTATCTGATTGGTTTTTATCCTGATTGATGCTTCTTATCTTGATCAGCAGAGCAAGGGGGGGGGGGGCGTGGTGGAGTAGGTCCCATACCTACTGCCCACCCCTCAGTATCTATTTTTATATAGATTTTTAGAAGGCGCAGTTATGTGACCATCCATTATTTCAAAAATAGAGGAGGAGTGCGCTGCATTCTGTACTCTGAGTAAAAGGCCAGCTCAGCCATGAGCCCTCCAGATGCAGAATGGAAAAAAGCACTGCCCAGTATAGAGGACTAACAAGAGCACTGAACACCTCCCTCCCCCAGACTGGGTTAACTGTTAACGGAACTCAAATTTGTGATCATTAAATTGTCTATACTTACTTGAACACTCACTGCTGACCAGCTAGGAACCCCGAGCCCCAATTGATGCAGCAGGCATTTCAGGTTGCAGCGAAAGCCTTACCCTGAGACTGTGCAGAAAGTAGAGTGACTACCCCTCCCCCTGCGGAGGCATTACTAAGCCCTTTTTCCTACCTGCCCACATGTGCTGATCCCTCTGTTGCCTCCTGCACTGGAAAGAGCACCTCCATTACGAGCCTTTGTTCCTAGCTCCTGGCTTGGGTCAGACATTTAACTGCTTGCTTTGTGAGTCCTGAGCCTGTCTGTCTGTCTGTATTAATATATATATATATATTTATTTATTTAGCATTGTTACTGTGCTTTTTACCTTATCTGTATTTTTTTATAATATTGCTCAGCTCCCTTCTATCTTCATTTGTCTGTCTCTTGCTCTTCCTCTGCCTTGTTTATTTTCCCTCCCTCCCACCTCACAGCCCATCTACTCCTAGCTAAAAGTCACTTATAGCTGTTCTGTGCCCGTTACCACTATCACTCACAGGTGTATCCTAATCCCCTGAGATCTTTCTCTTGCCTATCCTTCATATATTTCTTCTGACTTCTGCTCTCCTCTCCATATCTTTCTTATGGCTCCACATTACTTTCTCTTCCTATTGTTGACACTCCCTAATCTTCTCCACTCTTACCAACAACTTCAAGGACCCCCTTCTTATCATCCTCTTTTTATCATCCTTACTTCTCCCACCATGTTGTCATCTACCCTATCATCCACTCTTGAGATTCACCATTTTCTTCCTCTCATTCAGTCATCTCCTCTCTCTCTGAAAGAACCTCAACCTCGTTACCACTGTACTGCCTCCTCTCTGCCCCGCACTCTTCTGCTTCTTTTCCTTCTCACATGGAGAATCAATCACAACCCTGGCCCCCCTAGACTTTAGTCACACTCCCAGGCAGGGCCGGATTTGCCTATACGCCACGTACGCCGTGGCGTAGGGCCCACAGCTGGCAAGGGCCCACCGGGAATGTTTTTTGCACAGGGCCCCGCGTTTCAGGGGGCCCCGCGCAAAAAACATTCTGATCCATCATTAAAATTTAAAAAAAAAAAAAAGCTGTCGCTGCCTCTGCCGGGGCCGGGGCCGCCGCGGCAGAATCGAGTGTGCCGCGGGGCCCCCCCTGCCCAGCAGAGCCTGCCCTCCCCGGTATCACCTCTCTCAGCTGCCTCCCTCCAGTCACACACGCGCCGGCTTTCAGAGCGCGAGGTGATACCGGGGAGGGCAGGCTCTGCTGGGCAGGGGGGGCCCCGCGGCACACTCGATTCTGCCGCGGCGGCCCCGGCCCCGGCAGAGGCAGCGACAGCTTGTTTTGTAAAAAAAAATTCGCTGGGCTGGGGTGGGTTGGGGGGGTTAGGACTGGTGATGGGCTGGGGGGGTAGGAGTGGTATTGGCTGTGGGCTGTTGGGGGGGTTAGGACTGGTGATGGGCTGGGGGGGTAGGAGTGGTAATGGCTGTGGGCTGTTGGGGGGGTTAGGAGTGGTGATGGGCTCTGGGGGGGTTAGGAGTGGTAATGGCTGTGGGCTGCTGGGGGGGTTAGGACTGGTGATGGGCTGGCAGGGGGTTAGGAGTGGTAATGGCTGTGGGCTGTTGGGGGGTTAGGACTGGTGATGGGCTGGGGGGGTTAGGAGTGGTAATGGCTGTGGGCTGTTGGGGGGGTTAGGACTGGTAATGGGCTATGGGGGGGTTAGGAGTGGTGATGGGCTATGGGGGGGGGCTATGGGCTATGGGGGAGCTAAGTCTATATGGGCTGATGGGATTAGGACTGGAAGTGGGTTGATGGGGGCTTAGGACTGGTAATGGGCTATGGGGGGGGCTTAAACTAAAAATTGGGTGATGGGGATTAGGACTGGAAATGGGCTGGTGGGATTAGGACCTGGAGTGGGCTATGGGGGGCTAGGACTGGTAATGGGTTGGGGGGGGTTGCTAGGACTGGAAATGGGCTGGGGGATTAAGACTGGAGGTGGGCTGATGGAGTTAGGACTGGTAATGGGCTGTGGGCTGTTGGGGGGGGTGAGGACTGGTACGGGGCTATGGGGGGCTAGGACAGGAAATGGGCTGATGGGAAGGGGTTAGGACTTGAGGTGGGCTGATGGGGTTAGAACTGGTAATGGGCTGTGGGCTGATGGGGGGGTTAGGACTGTAAATGGGCTTTGGGGGGGTTAAGACTGGTAATTGTATGTTGGATCATGGGTGATATCTCGTAATGGGCTATTGGGTGTTAGGACTGATAATGTACTATGGGGGGGCTAGGACAGGAAATGGGCTGATGGGGAGGGGTTAGGACTTCAGGTGGGCTGATGGGGTTAGGACTGGTAATGGACTGTGGGCTGATGGGGGGGGGTTAGGACTGGCAATGGGCTATGGGGGGCGGACTGGAAATGGGTTGATGGGGGTTAGGACTGGAAGTGGGCTGATGGGGGGTTAGGACTGGTAATGGGTTATAGGGGGGGCTTAAACTGAAAATGGGGTGATGGGGGTTAGGACTGGAAGTGGGTTGATGGGGGGGCTAGGACTGGTATTGGGTTGATGGGGGGGGCTAGGACTGGAAATGGGCTAATGGGGGGCTAGGACTGGAAATGGGCTGATGCAGGGACTAGAAGGGAATGGATGCTGGGTGAGGCTGGAACTAGAAGGGAGCTGGTGTTGGGGAGGATTAGAATGGGATGGGGCTGGGAGAGTAAAATGGAGAGGGGAAAAATATTTTGTGTGGGAGGGATAAAAAATCTACAATTGGCCGGGTATTGGGAGAGTAAGTGGGGATTGAGGATGGAGGGGTAAATTTTGAGTAGATGAAATAGGAATGAGGAAAGAGCAAAAGGAGAAAGATTAGTATGTTAAAGCAGATGTAGAGAGAGAATGGAAAAAAAAAACCAAGAAGACAGAAGAAAGGACAAATGGACAGCAGATGGAGAGTTAGCAGAAGACACGAAGAAACCAGAAGAAAGTGGCTGGAACAATTGCAACTGAAAAAAAATGCACAAAAGGTAGAAAAATATCTCTTTATTTTGAATTTATTAACTGGAATATGTCAGCTCTGGGAAATGTGCATCATTAATTTTTGCGCTTTGTTTAGTACAAGAGGAAATTAATTTATAGTTTTATTTCTACAGTGTTGTTGTATATTCCAAGTTTGGCTTTTGGGGTTCCCAGTTTAATTATTGTCTTCCTGTTTCTAAATTGTGATTCCTTGTTTGGTGATGGTCTATGTTGTGCATGTGTAACTGAGCTGAGGTATTCTGTTTATATAATTCCTATTTGACATTGCCACTTGTTCTTTCCCCAGTAGGTCATGTATTGTTGTTCTCTGAAATGTATTGGTTTAATATTTGCAGTGTTGCCTTTTGATAGTTAGGGTATGGTGCTTTGTGAGTCCTGGTAGTGCTGTTAGGATATGGCGGGTTTGCTATGGGTTCTAAATGGGCAGTGTTTGTAGTAGTTCCTAATGTGCCTGGCGGTTGGTACTGGATTATAGTAATGTAGAAACCTTTTAGTCTTTCTTTATCCATATACTCATTAAGAGGCATGTTTACTAAAAGTTAGTGTATGGCAGAGCTACTCAATTCCAGTCCTGGTGGTCCACAATCCTGCAGGTTTTCAGGATATCCCTAATAAATATGCATGAGATATATATGCATTGGAGATATCCTGCCAACCTGACTGGTTTGTGGCCCTCCAGGGCTGGATTTGGAGACCCCTGCCTTACATCTCTGTCATTTACGATTGTGAGTGGGCAAGGTGCAGATGTCCAAGACATCAAAAAAGTTAGATAGCATTTGTCACATTCCTCCTTGCTTCTCACCACCACCAAAATATTATCTATTAGACAACTTTTTGGTGGTGGTGAGAATCGAGGAGGAATGTGACACATTCTATCTACCCTTTTGATGTCTTGGATATCTGTACCTTGTTCACTCACAATCTTAAATGACAGAGATGTAAAGCAGGGGTCTCCAAATCCAGCCCTGGAGGGCCACAAACCAGTCAGGTTGGCAGGATACCTCCAATGCATATATATCATGCATATTTATTAGGGATATCCCGAAAACCTGCAGAATTGTGGACCACCAGGACTGGAATTGAGTAGCTCTGGTGTATGGTAACATTATGCAAATATTTATGCAAATGAGACACCTTATGCAAATGAGGCCCCGCACCGAGTCTCCGCACATGGCCCCGCACCCCCCTTGGGCCGCCCCTGGGCCCACCGGAGGGCTTTAGAGGGAGCCGGGGAAGCCCGCGCGAGGCCCCGGCTCCCTCTGTACAGCCGCCAGCGTGAAGAGCCTTTTCCTTCACGCTGGCGGCTGTTTCTGTGAAGCCGCGAATGCTGGGAAAGGTTAAAGGTTGCCCTTTAACCTTTCCCAGCATTCCCGGCTTCACAGAAACAGCCGCCAGCGTGAAGGAAAAGGCTCTTCACGCTGGCGGCTGTACAGAGGGAGCCGGGGCCTCGCGCGGGCTTCCCCGGCTCCCTCTGAAGCCCCTCAGACAGCTGCGATGCTGTCCGGGGGGCCAGGACTGCACGGGGGCGGGCCCAGGACTGCACGGGGACATGGGGGGGGCCCACAATTTTTCTTGGCGTAGGGCCTCACTCTAGCTAAATCCGGCCCTGCTCCCAGGATAGATCCTCAAATCTTATTCATATCCCTCTTCTTTTCCCCTCCTCTCTCCCTTTCTCGTGTGCCTTTCTCATGCACACTCTACCTCAAATAAGCTTGCCTTTATTTGTGATCTCTTTATCTCTAATGCTTTCCATCTTCTTGCTCTAACTGAGATCTGGCTCATTCCAAAAGACTCAGCTTCAGTCACTGCCCTCTGTCATGGTGGCTATCAATTCTCCCACATGCCTCGTCCCACTGGCAGTAGTGGTGGTGTCGGGCTTCTATTCTCTCATTCCTTCTAATTACAACCCCTCCTCCTGCCTCAGTCTTACTCCTTTCCCTCCTTTGAAGTTCACTCCATCCACCTTTTTACTCCACTACCTCTCCAGATAGCTGTTCTTTATCGATCCCCTGACAAGTCCACCTCTACCTTTCTCAATGACTTAGACTCGTGGCTTTCCTTCTTTCTGGATTCATTTTCCCACTCCCTTATTCTCAGGGATTTTAACATTCATGTTGATAACTCCTCTGACCCTTATGCTTTAAACCTTCTTTCCCTTACCTCCTCATTCAACCTCCAGCTGTGCTGTACTGCCTCCTCTCACCAGCACGGCCACTGCCTCAACCTTGTCTTTTTCTCTAATTGCTTACCCTCAAACGTCTGTACCTCAGTTCTTCTCTTATCTGACCATCACCTGCTAAGCTTCAATCTTCATTACCCCCCATCTCAGTCTCACTCAGTCTCCTCCAACCTCTTTAGGAATCTTCATGCTTTCCACTCATCGGCTCTCTCCACTACTGTCTCATGACCTCTTTCCTCCACCATGTCATCTGAGTCTGTTGATGAGGCAGTATCTTCCTAGAACACTGCACTCTCCTCTGCTCTGGATGCTCTTGCTCCTTCCATGCCATGTCCTAGGAGGCATACTGTACCTCAGCTCTGGCGGTCTTCCACTACCCTCTACCTACTTTTCTGTGCCTGCTCAACTGAGTATATTTGGCTCAAATATACACTTCAAATTCATGCTTGCCTCTTTCCAGTTATCCATAGCACTCACCAAACAAGACTATTATGTCCACCTGATTAACTATTTTGCCTCTGACCCTTGCCGTCCCTTTACAGCTCTCAACTATCTCCTCAAGGTGCCTCTGCCTCCAACCTCTTCTTCTCTGCCCAAATTTTGGCCAACAATTTCCATGACAAAGTCCATAAGCTTACACTCTAATTCCCCACAAGGTCTGCTCCATCCCCTCTTCACTCCCAGCTCTTCCCCTCAACCTCTGCCACCCTTTCTTCCTTTTCTAAGATCTCTGAGGAGGAAACCATACATCTTCTTTCCTCCTTCAAACTCACTGCCTGCTCCTCTGATCCTATTCCCACTCATCTTCTAAGCTCCATCTTCTCCACTGTCATCCCATCCATCTCTCATATTCTCAACCTATCACTTTCCACTGCAAGTGTTCCTGCAGCCTTCAAGCATGCTGTGGTTAAAGCTCTCCTCAAGAAACCCTCACCCTACCCACCTCCCCCCTCCTCTTCATTTCTAAACTACTTGAACATGCGGTTCACTGCCATTGCCCTGACTTTCTCTCCTCTCAAGCCCTTCTGGATCCATTGCAATCTGGCTTTTGTCCTTTACATTCTACTGAAACGGCTCTTGCCAAAGTCTCCAAAGACCTGTTCCTGGCAAAATCCAAAGACCTTTACTCAATCCTCATTCTTCTTGACCTTTCTGCTGCTTTTGACACTTTTGACCATTACCTCCTTCTCCTTGATACCTTGCTTTTACTTGGTTTTATGGGCTCTTTGCTTTCCTGGTTCTCTTCTTATCTCTCCCACTGCACTTTCAGTGTTTGTTCTGATTGACCCTCCTCTACTGCTATCTTGTTCTTAGCTGGTGTACCCAAAGAGTCTGTCTTGGGTTCACTCTTTTTCTCTCTCTATACCCAGTCTCTTGTTACACTCATCTCCTCCCATGATTTTCAGTACCATCTTTACGCTGATTCCTCTTAGATATACTTCTCTACATCTGAAATCTTTTTGGCAATCCAGGCCCAGATCTCTGCTTGCCTTTCTGACATTGTTGCCTGGATGTCTCACTGCCATTTGAAATTGAACATGGCCAAAACTGAGCTTCATATTTTTTCCCCTAAATCCACCTCCCTCTTTCCTTGTTTCTCAATATCTGTGGATAATGCTCTATTGCTTCCTGTTTCCTCGGCTCGCAACCCTGAGGCCATCTTTAACTCCTCCCTCTCCTTCTCCACACACATCCAACTGATAGCTAAAACCTGTCGTTTCTTATTCAGCAAAATTCACCCCTTTCCTTTCTGAACACACTACCAAGACACTTATCCCACTCTTTAGTCACCTTCGTCTAGGCTACTGCAATCTCCTCCTTGCTAGTCTCCCTCTGAATCATTTCTCTCCCCTTCAATCTGTTCAAATCTCAGCTGTGCATCTAATCTTCCACCAGCCTCGAGATGCTCATATAACTGCTCTTCTCAAGTCGCTTCACTGGATCCCTATCCATTTCCATATCCAGTTCAGACTTCCCCTACTGATCTATAAGTGCACTCATTCTGCCGTTCCTCATTACCTTTCTTCTCTTATCTCTCCCTACACCCCTCCTCTGGAATTCTGCTCTTCATCATAGATTCAAAGCCGTTTACATCAAATAAACTAGAACTTACACTGAATGGGGAAAATTAACTTGGAAACAAACAGGGAACAGTACAGCTATTTTAGTACCACAGTTTAGGAACAATATTTGATAGATTAAGCAGTGGAATACATTGTACTGAGGACAGGTGAGAGGGAGGAAAGAATTGGGAAGTAGGAAGTACATACTTGGACAAGTTAGGATGGTAAGGGTGATGAACAGGGACCGTCTTTTACATGTGTCTGTAAAGTGCTGCGTACACCTTGTAGCGCTATACAAATGATCTATAGTAGTAGTAGTAGTAGTAGTATTCCCAGTTCAGTCTACACCAACTGCATACCATAACACACCGCTCCCTGGTTGCACATGCCTTCGCTGGCCTGGTGGTGCCAGAGATAGTCCCTTTGCCATGTGACTCCAACTCCAAGTCCTGACTCGATCGTGTCACTCAGGCTGGGCTAGCCTGGCATGCTGACTGCTGCCATGCTGCGTGCTGGAGGAGGCGGAGCAATGGCAAACATGGAAGCAAAGATGAGATTCAAGCCCTTGTGATTTTGCAAGGCCCGATTTGCTTTTTTGGTTTTGTTTTTGCAAAAAAAAAGTTCAGCAACATGAAGGAGCAAATGGTGGACTGCTCAGCTGAACTGGTAAACTCTTGGGAGCTGTGCTTACTTACAGTATGGGCAGCAGGGTAGCTGGACCCCCATTCTTCAGGGACCTGGGATATCTGCCTCTTTTGTCCATAGGTAAAAGTGCTCTTGACCCCAACTTGCTGGGGCTTCTCTCCTGCACCTTATCATATCTCAGAGCTGTAGGTTTCTACCCCTATCTTTTCCTATGGCTCCACATCACTTTCTCTTCTTAATGCTAACTCTCCCTAATCTTTCTCTATACTCCAGCAACTTCAAACCTCTAGTCCTTATCACTCATTGATTCCTTATTCTCTTTACCTCCCTGCTATGTTGTCTTCTATCCTATCATCTGATCTTGAGCTTTAACATTTTCTTCCTCCAGGGTTGGTGCCACCTAATAGGCAAACCACTGCAGATGGTTGCCCAGAATGCCAATGTTTCCAGGGCATCCTCACATCCTTGCACTGGCCCTGTCTTCCTCTCCATCAGCCATCTTCACTTTCTCAGAAACCACCTCACCCTCATCACTGTTTTACATCCTCTTCTCTCCCCAATACCCTTCTGCTCCTTCTCCTTCTCTCATCTAGGGATATCAATCCCAATCCTGGCCTACCTAAGGATTTCTCTCACTCTCTATGCAAATTTAACTGCAACCCTTCTAAACTAATTCATATCCTTCTCCTTTCTCCATCCATGAGAAAGAGAGAGAGAAACATAGAAACATGACAGCAGAAAAAAAGACCATATGGTCTACATTATCTAGTCTGCCCTTCCTTATCAACTGCTATAGTCCCCTTCTTTTCCTTTAGAGATCTGTGTTTGTTCCATGCTTTCTTGAATTAAGATACCGCTCTGACCCGGTGAAAAGCGGGATATAAATGCAGCTAACATAACAACATAGTAACATAGTAAATGACGGCAGATAAACACCAGTATGGTCCATCTAATCTGCCCAGTAAGAAGGCAAGAGTAGGTGCACCTGCCGCTCCGTGCAGGCCACCCCTCCCCTTGTCTTTGTTTTAGGGGTGAGCCCTCCCCATGTCTGTTTTAGGGGTGAACCCACCGCTCCGTGTAGGACACCCCTGTATGTTGAGAAATTAGTTAAGTTTATTTTGATTTTATCCTGTTGCTGTAAAGGGATCCACTGTGTCTGTCCCATGTCATTTTGAATTCTGTCACTCTATTTGCCCCACCACTTCCATTGGGAGGGCACTCCAAGCATCCACCACCCTTTCAGTGAAAAAGTATTTCCTGACATTGCCTTTCAATTTACCCCCTTGCAGCTTCAAGTTATGCCCTCTAATTTTATAGTTTCCCCATCTTTGGAAGAGGTTTGTTTGTTCATTATTTCGCTTTAAGTATTTAAAGGTCTGAATCATATCTCCCCTATCCCTCCTCTTCTCCAGAGTGTACATATTTAGGTCTTCAAGTCTCTTCTCATAAGGCTTCTGACACAGGCTCCAAATCATTTTGGTTGCCTTCCTCTGAACAGTTTCCAGTCTTTTTATATCCTTTGTAAGATATGGTCTCCAAAACTGAACACAGTATTCCAAGTGAGGCCTCACCAGAGACTTATAGAGTGGCATTAGTACCTCTTCCTTTCTGCTGGTAATTTCTCTTTTTATGCAACCCAACATCCTCCTGGCCTTTGCCACTGCCTTGTCGCACTGTTTTGCCACCTTGAGATCCTCAGAAATAATCACACCAAGGTCCTTCTCCTGGTCTGTGCACACCAGTCTCTCTCCCCCTATTGCATACATTTCACCTAGATTTCTGCTTCCCAAGTGCATGACACTGCACTTCTCTGCATTAAAACTTAACTGCCAAGCATTAGACCATTCTTCCAGCTTTGTAGATCTTTCCTCATGTTATCCACTCCCTCAGGGGAGTCCACTCTGTTGCAAAATTTCATGTCATCTGTGAAAAGACAGACCTTTCCATGCAATCTTTCAGCAATATCACTCATAAATACATTGAACAGTGCCAGGCCCAGGACGAACCCTGGGACACCCCACTAATCACCCTCCTTTCATCCAAGTGAGCTCCATTTACCATCACCTTCTGTCGTCTGTCAGTCAACCAATTTCTGATCCAGTTCACCACCTTGTGACCCATCCCCAAACTACTGAGTTTATTGATAAGCCTCCTGTAGTTTGGGGATGGGTCACAAGGTGGTGAACTGGATCAGAAATTGGTTGACTGACAGACGAAAGAAGGTGATGGTAAATGGAGCTCACTCGGATGAAAGAAGGGTGATTAGTGGGGTGTCCCAGGGTTCGTCCTGGGCCTGGCACTGTTCAATGGCTTCTCTCACTTGGTTTGCAGCATGTTGTGCTGTGAGGGCTTGCGTGCATCAGTGATGCTGAGAGCTAAACTATCGGTAGTTTAACTACTGGCAGGGTCTCCCAAGATGGACAGGTCTCAACTGAGGTGCCAGACCAAGACAAACCACCCATCTGGGCAGCAGCAGAATGGGACAGTGTTGACGGCGGAGGATCACATTTTTGTGACTACGGCAACAACACCAAACTTAAACTGCGCAGAAGAAAGGCCCGGCAATCTACTTCTGTATCTTGCCATGAAAACCCAATGGATAGTTACAACAAAACAAATTGTGCTATGGTGCTGGAAGATGAGACCCCCAGGTTGGAAGGCACTCAACTAGCTACTGGGGAAGAGCTGAAGACTTTTCAGAGTAAAGCCAGCATTTATGATGTGGTTGGATCAAAGCCCTCGGGAAGTCTGACTGCTGATGTAGCTGCGCATGAAATGAGAGTCAGAAGCTGTAAAGATGTCTTACACATTGGAACATGGAACGTACGAAGCATGAACCAAGGAAAGTTGGAGGTGGTCAAGAATGAAATGGAATGTGTACAACTTGATCTGTTGGGTGTCAGCGAACTGAAATGGACTGGCATGGGGCACTTTGCATCAGATGATCACATGGTCTACTATGCTGGAAATGAAAGACAAAGAAGAAATGGTGTTGCATTTATAATAAAGAAGAAACTTGCAAGAACTGTAATGAAATACAATGCAGTCAGCGAACGCTTAATCTCTATTCGTCTATGAGGATTGCCTATCAACACAACTATAATTCAAGTATATGCCCCAACAACAGCTGCAGAAGAGAATGAAATTGAAGAGTTCTATGAACAAGTACAAGCTGAAATTGACAGAACATGCAAACAGGATATCCTGATAGTCATGGGTGACTGGAATGCAAAAGTTGGCAATAAAGAAGAAGGCAAAGTAGTTGGAAAATATGGACTTGGCAACAGAAATGAAGCTGGAGAAAGGCTGATAGAATTTTGCAAGACCAATGATCTATTCATCTCAAACACCTTCCAGCAACACAAGTGGCGACTGTACACATGGACTTCACCCAATGGATTGTATAAAAATCAAATTGACTACATCTGTGGAAGTCAACGATGGAAAAGCTCTGTAACATCAACAAAGACAAAACCTGGAGCTGACTGTGGTACAGATCATCAACTACTAGTATGCAAACTCAAGCTAAAGTTGAAAAAGAGCAAACCACTCATGAATGCAGCAAAATATGACCTTGAGAATATACCACTGGAATTTAAAGACTGCCTGCAAAATCGATTTGCTGCTTTAGATACAAATGACAGAGCTTCGGAAGAGTTATGCAATGACATCAAGAAGGTTGTGTTGGAAGAAAGCGAGAAGTCTCTACAAAAGGTGAAAAAGCAAAAACGGCCAAAATGGATGACGGAAGAAACTCTGAAAATTGCCCAGAAACGCAGAGAAGCTAAAGCCAGAGGAGAAAGAAAGACAGTCGCAGAACTTAACAGAGATTTCCAACGTGCAGCAAGACAGGACATGGAAAAGTACTACAATGGCACTTGCAAGGAAATGGAAGCAGAAACTATTAGAGGAAGAACAAGATCGGCTTTCCTAAAGCTACGAGAGTTAAAGAAAAAGTTCCAGCCTCAAATTGGAATGTTACAAGATGCTCAAGGTTCTATGTTGAATGATGCTGAGAAGATCAAGAAAAGGTGGAAGGAATATACAGAGTTTTTATATGATAAAGATGAAGTGGACCAACAGCCGTTTCAACCTGTACCTTATGATCGGAAACCATTGGTGATGAAAGAAGAAGTTGAAGCAGCATTGAAAGCCTTATCAAAGAACAAAGCACCAGGCATTGATAGCATTCCCATAGAAGTATGGCAGCAATCTGATGCAGCTGTTACCGTACTCACAATGCTCTGCCAAGAAATATGGAAGACAACATCATGGCCAACTGACTGGAAAAGATCTGTGTTTATACCAATACTAAAGAAAGGTGATTCAACTGACTGTGGAAATTATCGCACAATCGCTCTGATCCCACATGCCAGCAAGATTCTACTGAAGATTATTCAAAAGAGACTACAACCATACCTGGAACAAGAACTACCTGAAGTGCAAGCAGGGTTCAGGAAAGGGCGAGGAACGAGAGACATCATTGCAGATGTGAGATGGATCCTTGAAAAGACTAAAGAATACCAAAAGGATATCTATTTGTGCTTTATCGACTATAGCAAGGCTTTTGACTGTGTAAACCATGAGAAACTCTGGGCCACATTAAGAAGCATGGGTATACCAGAACACCTGATCGTTCTCTTGCGCAATCTGTACATTGATCAAGAAGCAACAGTTCGAACAGAACAAGGAGAAACAGAATGGTTTAAAATAAGCAAAGGTGTAAGACAAGGCTGCATACTTTCCCCCTACCTGTTCAATTTATATGCAGAACAAATCATCAGAGAAGCAGGATTGTATGAAGACAACAGAGGTGTGAAGATTGGTGGAAGACTCATCAACAACCTTCCCTATGCTGATGATACCACATTACTGGCTGAAAGTGAAGATGATCTGAAACATTTGCTTCTCACAATCAAAGAACATAGTCTCAAAATGGGCCTGTACCTTAATGTAAAGAAGACAAAGATCATGACAACTGGCATAATCAACAGGTTCATCATTGAAGGAGAAGAAATTGAAATCGTGAACAACTTTAACCTACTTGGATCAACTATCAATAAAGAAGCAACAAGCAGTCAAGAAATCAGACGACACATTGCTCTTGGCAGAATGGCTATGAAAGACCTAGATAAGATTCTGAAGAGCAGAGATGTCTCTCTCCATACAAAGATTCGACTTGTTCAGGCCATGGTATTTTCAATAACATCATATGGATGTGAAAGCTGGACAGTGAAAAAGATAGATAGGAAGAAAATTGATGCCTTTGAATTATGGTACTGGCGGCGAATACTGTGTATACCATGGACTGCCCGAAGAACACACCAGTCGGTACTAGAGGAGATCAAACCTAAGCTTTCTTTAGAAGCTCAGATGACAAGACTTCGACTTTTATACTTTGGACACATCATGCGAAGAGAGAGATCATTAGAGAAAGACATTATGCTTGGTAAGATAGAAGGTCAACGCAAAAGAGGAAGGCCAGCAATGAAATGGATCGATACAATAACAGCAGCTACAGGTACCAGTCTGTCAACAATGAGCCGCCTGACTGAAGACCAAACACAATTTTGGATAGCTATCCAGAGGGTCGCCATGAGTCGACTCCGACTCGACGGCACTTAACAACAACAACATCAAAGGCTTTCCTGAAAGCCAGGTAGATGACATCCATCGCATGCCCCTGATCTAATTCTCTGGTCACCCAGTCAAAGAACTCAATCAGATTTGTTTGGCAAGATCGTCCTTTGGTAAAACCATGTTGCCTCGGATCATGCAACCTGTTAGTTTTGAGAAAGTCCACTATTCGCTCTTTCAGAAGCGCCTCCATTACTTTTCCCGCCACCGAGGTAAGGCTCACGGGCCTGTAGTTTCTCACTTCTTCCCTGTCACCACTTTTGTGAAGAGGTACCACATCCGCTCTTCTCCAGTCCTGAGGAACTGCTCCTGTTTCCAAGGATCTGTTGAAAACATCCTTTAACGGCCCTGCAAGAACCTCTCTGAGCTCTTTCAGTATCCTAGGATGTATCCTATCCGGTGCCATGGCGTTGTTCACTTTCAATATTGCAAGTTGTTCTAGCACATCATCTTCAGTAAATGGTGTGGTATCTAATTCATTCCCATTTTTATATTTTAGAGTGACAGATGGTCCTTCTCCAGGATTTTCTTTAGTAAAAACAGAGCAGAAGTATTTGTTTAGCAATTTTGCTTTTTCAATGTCACTTTCCACAAATCTGTTCCCAGCACTTCTGAATTCTGCAATTCCATCTCTGATTTTCCTCCTCTCCTGAATATACCTGAAGAAAGTGTTGTCGCCACACTTCACATCTTTAGCCATCTTTTCCTCTGTCTTTGATTTTGCTTTTCTTATATTTCTTTTTGTCTCTTTTAGTTTGCTCCTGTATTCCTTACTGTGTTTGCAAGCTTTTGAATTTTGTAAAAGCTGTGTTTTTTGCCTTTATTTGAGCAGCCACTTCTTTGGAGAACCAAATAGGTTTCCTTCTCTTGTTTTTATTTACTTTCCTTACATATTTATATGTTGCCCCTTTTATTGCCACCTTTAGTTTAGCCCATTGCAGTTCCACTTCCCTTATCCCCTCCCACCCTGCAAACTCCTCCTTCAGGTACTTGGCCATTCTACTGAAGTCAGTGTTTTTGAAGTTTAGGACTTTGAGCTTGCTATGATTGGACTGCACTTTGGCTTTTATCTCAAACCACACTGTGTGATGATCGTTGCTGCTCACAGGGGCTAAATAAATAAATACGATACTGTCTTTGTCTCTGCTACCTCCACTGGGAGATTATTCCACGCATCTACCACGCTTTGTGTAAAGAAATATTTCTGCATATTGCGCCTGAGTCTATACCCTTTTACTCTCATCCTGTTTCTGCACGTTGTACAGCTTGCTTTCAATCGAAAGAGGCTCTCCTCCTGTGCATTTATGCCACAGAGATATTTAAACATCTCTATCATATCTTTAATGTGTATTCTATCCCGTTCTTTAATGTGTATTCATTTTGACCTGCTATAGAACAGGTATAAGATCTATGCACCTGAATTTAAGCAGTGATCTCTGCCACTTATGCTAGTATTTTATAAAAACAAGTGGGCATCCATTTATTTACATCCTTAGCTAAAGTTTGTGCAGAAGTATTTGTGTGTTCCAGATTATGGCAATGCATGAATTATTATTTTTTAATGCTTTACTCTCAGTCCCTCTAGTTCCCCCCTCCCCTGAAGTCATACTTCTACATTGAAGAAGGCCATGTTGGCCTGGCCCAGATTGCCCTGGTCTTCCCGTAGTCCCCTCCATTTCCTCCCAAGACCCAACTCATCTCCAAGGGGTCTGGGGTATGATGAGAGCAGGAATGATCCCCACTTGCTCCTGCTGTGCTGTCTTTCTTCTTTAAAATGTGACTCTGGCCATCATCAATAAGGGTTGGGTCAGCCTGATCTGGATCACCCTACACCTCCTGTAGTTCCCCCGTTTCCCCCAGAACTCTGACTCATCCCAAGGGAATGGGGAGAGAGGCATCATGTTCACTGGCCACTAGGGAACAGAGATCCCCAATGGGAGGGGATCCAGGGAACCTCCCATTCATGCCAGGGGTCCTTTAATTATAGGAAGGTAAACTAAGGTCCTTTCCTCAAAATAGACCTGCAGGGTGAACTTCACAAAACTGCATTTATGCGAAAAATAGCAAAACATAATGGGGGCCATTTTAGAAGCTCTATTCAAGTTTTGGATGTCTGAAAATGGGCATAGAGACATCAAAAGTACAGAGACATCTCCAGAGCCACCCCCAGTGTGAGGATGTTTGAATCTGAATAGGGGTGTGGAGGAGGCATGGCCAAGGTGTTCCCAGGACCAGGACATCCCCACAGAAACTTCATGGACATCTCATCTAACTTTAGATATGCTCAGAGGCATGAACAGTGACAAATAAGCATCTGAAAAGTGCTTGTTTTAGCTGAAAACATTCAAAGAGTATAGACAAGAATGCATTCACTCATCCCTAGTACGTTTTTTTCGGACATTCAGGCTTAGATGTCCCAGATTGCACTTAGATGGATCTTCTAAAATCCCCCCCAGTGCTTATAGATGTTTTGCACTGTTTTTGCATGGCACTGTTTTAGTACACAGGGCTCATACTGTATGTAGATACCTTGTGTTTGAAAATCACCTTGTTCTGTGTAAACCATTGCAGTTAGATGTGTTACTGGATTTGTATTCTTCACTGTGCTTCCAAACACTGCCGCATTTGACTTTTCTAATTAAAATAGCTCTATTTTAGAATTATGTCTATTCAGAAAGGTTGAAAAGAGGAAATAAGATATTTGGAAGGAATAAGATACCACATAGTTCAGACTATTTTCTTCTCAGCATTTCATAATACAAATATGACACTTTGATCGCTACAGCATGTAAGTTCTAATTGTTCATAATAATAATTTTGCCTTAGGTATACTTGGAGAACAACAGAATGGAATGAATGCCGTGTAGATCCTCTACTCAGCCAACAAGACAAAAGGCGAGGAAACCAGACAGCTCTGTGTGGAGGAGGAATTCAAACCCGTGAGGTTTACTGTGTACAAGCTAATGAGAATCTTCTCTCCTATGTGAACAGCTTAAAAGAAAAAGAAGGTAAGTGTGAAATATTTACTGTTTAACCGAGCATCCATTCAGATAAAACTACTTGACACACAGAAGCTCTGAATATATAATTTATCACTTGTGTAAAAATAACCCATCCTGTTCTTCCACATAATTTGAAAAGAAAATGCTGAACGTCTCTGTATCCTGCGGACAAACCAATCAAGTCAGGTTCTGAGGATTACCAGGATGAATGTTCATGAGCTACATTTGCATACATTAGAGACCCAGCGTGTGCAGGTCTAACTTATTCACATTCGTGGAGGCGATCCTAAAATCTCAAGCTTGGTGTGCCTCTAGGAGAGGGTTGAGAAACCTCATTCTACATAACTTGGGGTCTTTCATCAACATTAATAGCATGCTTTTGGCTTTTTCACGCATTTCATCAAAATAATCATTGTAAAACCTGATTTTGTATGATATGTCCTCTAAAGTAATGACATTAAGGGGGTTCTCTTCGAAGCCTTGTTTGCGACTTACATGTGTATATGTGACCACTTACATGTGTAAATTGCACACACATGTAAATGTTCATTTGAGAAACGGCTCATTTTACACATGGATGTCCAGACCATGTTGAAATTGCAAGGGGGCTGTGGGTACATGTGTTCTTCATTTCATATAGGAAAGCACCTGTAAGTCTGAAATTGCCCATGTTAGGATTTACACCTGTTTCCTGACACATATAGGTAATGTAAAAAGTACTTTTTTTGCCTACGCCTTTAAAGGAGGGATTAAGCAGGATATCTCTCTTAATCCCCCAGTGTTTCTTTCCCCCTCCAAGTTGAAATGATAGAGTCCTCTGTCGTTAATTAGCAGCATCTGAACATCTAGGTTTGCAAAATGGCTCAGATACACGGGTAAGCAATGGCATTTACACGTCTGCATTGTGACATGTAAGTTGCCGGGTTTCCTCTGTCGATTTTTGCCATGTATATATTTGTGAAGTGCCTCCTCCTTCTGCAAGTCAATATAAATCCTCCATGCGTTCCTGCCCTTCCTTTTGTCGTATTTTAGAAATGGTTCCACCTTTAGCAGAGATGTTTCTAAAATACCGTTGGAATTGAGTACATCCTTATCTCAGCATTTCCATTCTGATCTCCACGTACTGTCTAAAATCTGCTTTCACACTTTCCTCTGAGATTGCTCATTACGAGAGACAAGAGTATAGCTCGCAGACTGTGATGCAAAATGTTCTATATTTACTGTATATTTTACAACATATGCAGTCTTATTCACAAACTCGTACTTGCGAAATCTTGGTCTAAGACGAATGCATAAATTCCTAGTCACACTTGCACAAGCAAGGTACAAGGGTCTAGTGTAATATCAGACAAAAAGAAGTATTCTAAGCAAAATCAGTTGTCCAGGCTCAGTGCAAACAATTTTTTAGAGGGTTGTTTAATAACCAGGGTGTCCACCTTTTGAAACAATGCCCATAAATTATGCCTGTTTTATAGAGGGAACCTACTTTCTTATTCCAGATACATGTTCTCTTACCTCTTTAAAATTTGTATGCCGTAAGCTTTACAGACATACAAGAAATACTTAATCTGAGCCATGGCCACGTGTCGTTATATCTGATTCTAGCTTTATTATTTACATTTGCTACAGTCCAAGAAGTGTGATTCTTGCAGTTTTCTGTGGAATGGCCTTACGTATGTATTCAATACACCATATAGTTTCATTGTCTTATGTAAAATATAGCTGTATAACTATATAGTCATAAAGATTTGTACACAGAGGTTCATATTCAAACAATTTGTCTGGCTGATTTTTGAAGGTAGCTAGAAAAAGCTCAACATGTACAATTTACTCCATTCTTTGATTAGATTTTGTATAGTGCTACTACTTATCATTTTATAGCGTTGCAAGGCATATGCAGTGCTGTACAGACACATGTAAAAGACAGCCCCTGATCATCAGAGCTTACAGTCTAGTCAAGACATACAACACGACTTCTGAGGACAAGGATATAATTAGGGGAATGGTAAGGAAACACATAGGACACTAAGCGGATCAGGATCCAAAAGCGGCCTCGAAGAAGTGAGTTTTCAGCCTGGATTTGAAAAGGGCCAGAGATGAAGCCTGAAGCACAGACTCAGGTTTACCAAAACTGATAATGTCGTAATGAACCAGCTGATAACACCTAGCTACAACTTATTCAGCTGTCCAAGAACTGAGCACAGAGGTGGAGGAGTTCTCATATTAACCAAGAATCACCTCAACTTCAACCTCCGCACCAAAAATACAAGCAGAGGCTTGAACACAATAACAATCATGAACAGCTCCATTACCCTCTTCCTTATATACAGATCCCCAAATGCCAGCCCAGATGATTTGGACCTCCAACTGGAAACGGTATGTAACCATAGATCCCACTCCAATGATCTTCTGCTACTAGGTGACCTCAACCTCATCTCCACCACCCCTAAAATCTCTAAAGCCTTCATTGAAGCAGTGGAGGCCCTTAGATACACACAAATCTTTAACCAACCCACACACAACAAAGGAAATACACTCAACCTAGTATTCATACCAAAACTTATCCTCAAAGACCATACTTTCCCTCTACCCACACTAACCATAGTCCCCTGGTCTGATCATAAGACTATCTCAGTCCTCCTCCCATTTGGATTACCCTCCCAAGAAGGACCTCACACACAAACTATTACCCGCAGATTCCACCACCTAGAAAATAAATAATTTTTAGAAAAAGTGTTACCGCACCTCTTTTACACATGTGAAGACCTTGACACACTCATTCAGAACAGGAATAAAAAAATAGCCAATATAGCAGTAAAACCACACACACCCACAGACCACCGGAGACACAACAGAGCAACATGGTACTTTACCCAACTCCAAGATATGAAACGCAAACTCAGAGTGCTAGAAAGAAGATGGAGACAAATCAAATCAGCTGACCACCGCAATGCCTACTTGATCACCTGGGACATTCCCATTCCGATGGATAAGAAACTGGATGCCAGGAACCTGACATAGTGGTAAAGAAGAATACCAGAACGGCATTGATAATTAAGTGTCAGTACTGAGTGGCTACTCCGTGAATCGTGTGGAGAGGCAGAAGTTCTTGAAGTACCAAGAAATGCAGTCAGAGACCAAGAAAATATGGCAGAAAGTTACGGAAATATTTCCCATTATACTGGGAGCTACAGGCTTGATAAAGAAGAATTTCCAAGCACATCTTGACAAACTACCCATACATGTTACATCTTACGAACTCCAGCAGGAGGCTCTCTTTGGTATGATGCAAATATTGCGCTGAGCATTAGCAGTAAATTTGAGAGACTAAGGGGTATGTTTATTAAAACCCCGGTAAAGTGCGGGCCGCGGTAGAGTGCGGGTGCCATATAAGGAGTGGGCGTTTCGCGCTGAAGAAGGAAATGAATGATTTGCATATGCGCTAAGGTGTGCGGCGCCCATATGCGCCCCGCACCTTAGCGCATCAGATGGCTGCGCGGGAGGCATATGTGGTACGCTGATGAGCAAGCAAAACAGCAGAGCCACAGCACAATGGTTAAAGCACCTACCAATAGTGCAGGGATCAGGGGTTCAATCACCCACAGAGGCCAATAAAGACAGCTGGCTGATGCGATAATTTAGGTGGCAGTGAAATAATGAGCAGCATAAGGCGGCACGCTAATGTTTTGGAGGCAGTCGAATACTGGGCGGCATAAGGCGGCGCGCTAATTGGTTTGAGACATCTCAATAAGGGGCAGCATAAGGCGGCGCGCTGCTGAGCAAACAGAAGAGCAGAGCCACAGCACAATGGTTAAGACACCTACCAATGGTGCAGGGATCAGGGGTTCAATCCCCCAAAGTGCCCAATGAACAAGGCTGGCTGAGGCATTGTGTATTATGGGCATGAGTGCTGTAGGGGGCATGTTATTTTTATTTTAATTATCATTACTAGCAAACGCACCCTCAAAGCATGTTAACATGGGGCGCCCCATAAGGCACATTGTAAAGTGCACTGTCCGCCAAGGCACCCTAGAATGTAGCTTATAGGGCGCTTTAGAGGGTGCCGTATGAGGTCCCGCAAGGTCAGAGCACTGTTTATGATGGCAGCACTGTGCAGTTTAAGGAATGAAAAGCATTAGTAGGTGCGCTGACATGCAAGACAGAGCAGCAGTGCAGCATAATGGTTAAGGCACTGACTGCTGATACAGGGGTCATGAGTTTGCTTCCCAGGGTGCCTAATACGTAAGGCTGGCTGTGGCATCAGCTTTGCAATGTACATATTTTTTCCTGCAGCACTGTATGTTTATTTTATTAATTGCTGCCAGCAAACACGCCCTCACGTGCCATAAGTGAAGGTGCCGTATAAGGCACCCTATAAGGCACTCCATAGGGCACATTATAGAGTGCACTGTCCGCCATGGCACCCTAAGATGTCTCCTATAGGGCACCCTATAAGTTGTGTCACAGGATAATGTATAGTGCACCTTATATGGACGGGAACCATAAGGTGCTCTATAGGGTGCCCTATGGAGCCCCCTCAGAGGCACCCTATGGGTACAGTACGCTGAGGGTGTTTTTGCTGGCATCAAAATATGTACATTAAAGAAAAATAATGCTTTGTAAAACCCTATCAAAAAACCCCACTGTGGGTTTGAACCCATCATCTCTGGCCTCACAGGCAGTGAAGTAACCATTGCGCTACAGCTGGTAGAAAGCCCCTGCCTGGCTGCAAAGAGCCTGCATGTCACTGCACAGTCTACTGTGCTCACCAGGATAGGGTTAGCCCACCAGTACCCATGATACACTGCACATGCAAATCAGCTGTCCACAGATGAACACAAGATGGGGAATGCACCCCCACAGCACCTCGGCCTGGTAGGGGGAAGTGACCTGGTGCACACCCACAGCACCTCGGCCTGGTAGGGGGTACTGACCGGGTGTTTTACTGGCACAGAGTACCTACACACCGTCACATTGTGCGTTTACTGTGCTCACTCTGAGTGTGCGATGAGGCGCCTACAACCAGGTCCACAACATCTTCCATGGCTGATGGAGGCCATGTGGGAGGTGCAAAGCAGTGTTAATGTGTAAGATAGGTAGTGTCTGCACAAACACCATGGATATCTCAGTCAGGTGTAGACCCCCCATGGACCCCCAGGTGGGATATGCACACGCGCACACACACACCCCCCCACCACCCCCCCAGGGCCAAGGGTGGTGAACATTGTCTCCCATCAATAGATCCACCTTATACCTCCCTGCAACAGTGGCATTAGAGTGGAACATCAACCCTAGTCCTGCTGAGGTACAGACACCCCACAGGGCAGTCAATGCAGCTCTATACACATCCATAACACAATAGCAGACAGGCATTAGACCAGGATATGGTAAGCTACACCCCACCACTATCTGATATTCTCTTGCAGCACACCATCAGCCACTGCACCCTGCAAACCACTCCATCTGGACACATAACAGCTACAAACAGTCTGCTAGCTAATCCATAGTGCATGTTCCCAGTGGAGATACATGCACCCAGAACTGGGATGTCAGCATACACAGCACACAGATAAATCAGTGACTGGACTCCAAAAGGACACCCATATATATCACATGACAGAAATACTATATAGCACTATGGGTGTGCCTAGCCATGCTGTGTTCACTGACCAGTCAGGGTGAGAGTGATCTCTCAGCAGGACATACTGAGGTCACCCTGTCTGTGTAGGTGGTGGCCGGGCACCACAATGTCCCAGTCAGTGAGTGCCCTATGCCCTGTGCAGATGCACCCTGGCAAGGCCACCCTGTCCGGCCTACACCCATGGTACCTTGCTCCTCATTATGCACATTGGCAGCCCAATACTGGCAACATTGCTGGCAGTGTGGGCTGTGGAAGGTGTTTGCAGCCACCACACACTGCATAGACAAACAGCCACCCCCACACCTATGCCAGCATTGTGCTACTATAGAGGGGTTCAGCAGCCATACCCACCACACCAGTCATGGACACAGTACATGCATGGATATGGTACGCATTACTGTTGGGGGTCACATCCCAGGGTGTTAAACACTGTCAGGGACCAGACCTGCAGCACACACCGCAGACATCTGAATGATTGCTATGGTGGAGCTCAATGAGCAAACTGTGCTTTACGTAGGACTGGAGATCTGCCAGTTATCATAGGAAACGTTTGATAGCTGTGTACCATATACCCAGGTGTAAGGTGGCATTGCAGAGGTATGCAACTGCTAGTATTGGGAGATACAGGCAAAGCCCAATGTCCTGCCTCTCCAGTAGGCATTGGCCAATGGGGCCTGTGGGTGTGTGTGTGGGTATGTCTGGCCCTGTTGGCTGCTGCTCTACGGCAGGGTTTCCCAACTCCAGTCCTGGTGTTCAAAACACTGTTCGGGTTTTCATGCTGTCCCTCATAGATATGCATGAGCTACATTTGCATACCATGGGGATGGTGCATAGCTATGCAGCACAGGCATCATTATTAGAGGCAGCATGGAACCTGAATGGTGTGGGGCCCTCCAGGACTGCATTTGGGAGACTCTGCTGTAGGTAATGCGCCTGTTTATGGTGTCTGAGATTGGTGTGGTAAAATATAGGCTTATGAACCATGCATATGTTCTTAGCTACACAGTTTTGTCCTTACTATCACGCATTAGTTGTGGGTAAAATATGTGGACTGGATTGGCAGTAGCCCCAGCTGGGATTTGAACCTGTGACCTTCTGTTCCTACACACACTGTCTGTATGCACTGCACCACCTTGTTGGCACAGATATGCTTTGTTCCCTGGGGATTCCATGACTGTACATCCAACAGAGCCTGTCTGTTGTGGTGGACGGTGCCAGCCTGCACAGGCCTAGGCCACTGTCTGCTTTGGTTTGCAGCCACTGCCCCCTCCACCACCTGTACCCTTCCGCCAACATGCAGACATGTCCCTATCTGGGAAAAAAAACATGACCTGAGTGAGTTGTAGCACTCCAGGACTGGGTTTGGGGGACTCGGCTGTAGGTAATGCCCATTGTTATGGTTTGTGTGTGGTGTAGGGTAAAATATAGGTTTTGGGACCATGCTTATGTTCTCTGCAATACAAGAGTATCTGTACTCTCACTGTTTAGTGGTGGGTAAGACTGTGGGGACTGGGTTGGCAGGAGCCCCAGCTGGGATGTGAACCTGTGACTGACCCTCTGGTCCTACAGGTACTGGCTGTGTCCGCTGCACCACACTGTGGCCACAGAGACAGTGCAGTCTCTGGAGATAGGAAACCTGGCCAGAAGTGTCAGACACCCTGCTCTGCACAATTTTACTGTGTGCTCGTTTACCTTGTATGGGGACATGGGTGCACATAAAACTCAGATATGCCCTTCAAAAAAAGGGGAGAAAAATATAACATCAAGCTGGGCAACAGTGATATCAATGGGCAACCTGAAATACACTCCCAGGAAAGCTTGATTACATTGCAGTGCTTTTGAAAGAGTCTACGGAGCGAAGACCCTTCCAAAAATCATTTCTATTTTTTGGGGCTTTCCTGGGAGTGTTTGTTATTGTTGCCCGTTAATAGCACTGTTGCCCAGCAGGATTATAATTTATTTGGAATTTGTTGTGGTCATTTTCAATTTATATTTGCAATTTTCTTCTGTGCACATGTATCACACTGCTCACGTTTTTTAGGTTTCCCCGTTTTTGCTGTACATTGCTGACGGAAATGGTTTCTCTTCCCTTTAAATACATGTAAATTTGGACCCGCTCCTGTGCAGGGAGCCTCTCCCCTCCCACTCTCCACCCATTGACCCCGTCTCTCCGCCACTCGGGGGCCTTCCTCCGCCCTCTGTTAGCCTTTCCCCTTCTCTATCGCACATCAGCGCACCGCAAACGTGCGCGTTTTCATCGCACGTGTGCGGGGCCCGTTAATGTGACACGCACGCGTGCGGGGCCCTTAATAGCACTTAAATGCATCATTTTAGAGCGCTCAAGTGCGCCCTGCACAAGTGCGCAGTTTAGTAAACATACCCCTAAGATCATGCTCCACATACCCTGGCTTAGAAGTGAGGTTCACGACTGCCATAGTATGCGCAAAACTAACCTATTTGGTCAAACTACAAGACTATCAAAAAGCAACAAAAAAAAGCAAAGAAAGAATTCTATGCTAAACTTTTCCAAAGTTCCTTAAACCACCCCAGAGAGCTCTTTGACCTAGTCAAAAACCTAGTAAAAGACCCCTCTTAACAGAAAGAAGAAATAAATCTAATCCCACAAATTATGGCAGACTATTTCCAAATGCTGATCTGCCCCAAAGCAATCAAACACCCACTGCAACAGCCCTTCCAGGAATTAACCACACAAAACCCCAAATCATCTGGGACTGTTTCTCAACCATCTCTCCTGAACAGTTGGAGAGAATAATCACAAGCATTAACACTACCACATCCCCACTAGACCCCTGTCCAGTTAGCTGGATCAAGGCTGCCTGAACATAACTAATCCCTACAATATTCAAAATTGCTCAGCTATCACTACAGAAAGGATATATGCCTCCAGAACTAACAATGGCCTCCTTCTACCCAATAAAGGCACAGGAGCTGACATAAAACAACCAAGCTCATACTGCCCAATCGCCAGCCTACCATTCCTGGCAAAGGTAATAGAAAAAAAATCATACAGACACAACTTCAGGACCACAAAGACTCTTACTTTCCATTTGACCCCCAATAATATGGTTTTATACCCAACATGGAGTTGAATCCGTATTGACTGCACTAACTTAATCAAAGGCATTGACAAAACTAATAAAGGATTCATCCTAATCTTCCTTAATATCAAGGCAGCCTTCAACTCCGTTCCCACAACTTGATCATCCAATGTTTACAAACACTTGGGCTAAGAGGTACCATGCTGATGTGATTCTAATCCTACTTATCAGACCAACAACTCCAAGTAAAATTGGGCACCCAAAGATTATTTCCATATGCACAACACCAATGAGTCGCACAAGGATCCGCCCTATCCTCCTTATTATTCAACATCTTTCTCCAACCAATCTGTGCAATCATAAAAGTGTACAACATACTCTACCACATATATGGAGACAATGTAATGCTGTATGCTCTAATTACCACTAACAGCCCCACCCTATCACACAGAAAGAAATGCTTTTTCTCCATCAACACATTGGCTTGCAGAACATAATATGGCTATAAATTACAAAAATACTGATATCCTATACATCGCCAAGGACACTAACTTCATCTCACCTGCCCCCATAACCATTGCTGTAACTCAGCTCCAGATTAAATCAGAAGTGCGCTACCTGGGAGTCACCTAGATGAACACCTCACCCTTTCCCCTCACATAAGCAACATCACAAAAAACATCTACTACAAGCTCAAAACTGTATAGCACCTTAGGCCACTTCTGGATCCTCATGACTTCCACACAGTTCTTCAGGCACTCATGTTCCTCCACTTTGAATACTGTAACCTCATACTTGAAGGCTTGTCTAAATCTGTAATCCACCCGCTGCAACTAGCCTTGGATACAGCAGCACGCATCCTCTGCAGTTCCCCAAGAGCGAAACACATAACCCTGCTTCTCAAGCAGCTACATTGGCTACCCATTCCTGAATGGATCAAATACAAATCCATATGCACAATCTTCAAAGTCACTCATGGCTTATCCACCATACACCTCCAGTCTTTGATACAGAGAACACCCACCCGAAGAATGAATTCCCTCAACACACTTTACATACCAACAATAAACACCAAGACCAACAGCACAACTTCAAAAAGGGCTTTCTCCCTCTTAGTACCGACTCTATGGAATGCAATCCCAGTCATTCTCCGTGCCACAAATGATCTGACTGACTTCAGAAAGAATCTAGACGTACCTATTCCTGGAGCATTTCACTGATGAAAACATCTAGCCACTCAGTGCTCAGTGTGCCTCCTGCAGAACCACTCAACCCTTGCATCCCCCAGCTTCCCCCCCCCCCCACCCCCGCTGTTTTATAAAATGTTACTTTGGAATTATTGTGTTTACTGTTCTGCATAATGTTCACTGTTACAGCCAATGTTCACTGGTAATTTATGCTCTAATGTTCGATGTTCTTAGACTCTTAGATTAGCAGTACATAAACATAGCTAAATTAAAAAATTAATTGCGTTGTTTGGTAATGCTATTCGTGCCCTTTCCCACCCCCGACTAACTTCCCCGCTGGTTGTGCGGGGAACTTAGATGGGGCGGGAAAGGGGCAGTCTGGGGGTGGAGTCTGGGTGGGCAATGGGCGGTCGCAGGCCCTGCACGTACAGGGCTGATTCTAATGTCAACCCTGTACGTCCAGGGCCGGTGAAATGTCTGAGGAAGGTTTTCCACCTCTGAGGTGGAATAACTTCCCTGGACCTTTCTTTTTTTTGGCAGCCTGGGGCACAAATGGGGCAGGGAGGAGCCAAGGTTTATTCCCCACAGCCCTACCCTGGCCTTAGGAGGCCAGATCGGGGGTCAGGCTGTGGGGAATAAACCCTTTTTGCTGGCAGCTGGCATCTCGGCATTTAAATGGAGCTGCGGTGCCATGGCAACATGACACGACGGCGCCGTGGCTCCATTTAAATGCCCTCACTGAGTTATTCAGGTGTAGTCCTGCATGTGCAGGCCGGACAGAATCACTGTCCCGACCTGCACATGCAGGATTGTTCACGATTCTGATCCCATGGGGCTATATTTGTGATCCCCTCTGTGCATCCATTTCAGACTGGATGCACAGAGGGGATCTACATGTGGGACAGAACTGGGCCCTATATGTATAATCAATTTACCAAGGTGCTTTTGGAAATTCCTTTTAATCAAACCTATGGGAAATATCTCTGTATCTTTTTGCCACATTTTCTTGGTCTCTTCTTTTCTTGGTTCTTGAGGATCTGCCTCTCAACGTGATCCACAGAATAATCGCTTGGAAATAACACCTCTTTAAGCAATACCATTCTGGGGTTTACCACTATGTCTGATTTTTTTGCATCTAATTTTTTATTGGTCAGAATGGGAGTATCCCAGATGAACACAACCTCTTCAATTTCCATAATTCTTCTAGAGTCATGATCCCAGTGCTTTTTTGGTACAGTGATGATGTAGTAATAACAGAGTTTCCAGTGGATGAGACATGCCAGGTTATTGTGCTTTTCTGTGTAGAAAGTTTCTGCCATCAAAACTGCAGCCAGCTATGAGATGAGTAACTGTTTCCAGCTCTTAACAGTACTTGCAGAATCTACATATCTGTTTTGCCAGTTTTTTCTATGCTTGCTGTGAACCATATCATCCATGATCCTCTGTCCTATCAATTTTGCATCCTTCAGTTTCAGTTCACCTCTGCTTAACTATGAATGGGTCTGCTCGTGATCGACAAGGGGTTCCTGGAATCATACTGTGCATTTGTCACTTGTTTTTCCTTGTCTGCTGACATAAGAGCTTTTTCTCTTATTTTGCAGATTCTGTTACATTCCTTCCCTATATATGTTGGTGGATTCTCATATTCTTTGGAATACTTGTCCTAGTTTAAAGATGGAGACAAATTCTGGATGTTTATTTTTATATTTCAGCATTTTTTGCATATATATATGCTGCTTCTAGTGTATGTAAACCACTCTGATGCACTTCAGCCTGGGCGGTATATCAAGAAATTGCATAAACATAAACATAAATAGGCTTGAAGGGCTATGATAGGGCTCTGTATGTATAAAATTGATTTCTATGAGTCCCGGTCCTCCTTCAGTGATGGTCCAGTGATGCTAAAACACTTTTCAATAACAATTTTAGTGTACTGTACTATTCTTTAGTGATCTTTTCTCTCTTTGCTTGATTGTTACTTCTTCCTCTACTTCTAGGCAGGGGCGGCCCAAGGGGGGTGCGGGGCCATGTGCGGAGACTCAGTGCGGGGCCTCATTTGCATAAGAGGCCTCGTTTGCATAAATATTTGCATAATGTTACCATACACTACTGTAACGTTTAGTAAACATGCCTCTTAACGACTGTATGGATAAAGAAAGACTAAAAGATTTCTACATTACTATAATCCAGTGCCAACCGCCAGGCACATTAGAAACTACTACAAATACTGCCCATTTAGCACCCATAGCAAACCCGCCATATCCTAACAGCACTACCAGGACTCACAAAGCACCATACTCTACCTATCAAAAAGCAACACTGCAAATATTAAACCAATACATTTCAGAGAATAACAATACATGACCTACTGGGGAAAGAGAACAAGTGGCAATGTCAAATAGGAATTACATAAACAGAATACCTCAGCTCAGTTACACATGCAGAACATAGACCATCACCAAACAAGGAATCACAATTTAGAAACAGGAAGACAATAATTAAACTGGGAACCCCAAAAGCCAAACTTGGAATGTACAACAACACTGTAGAAATAAAGCTATAAATTAATTTCCTCTTGTACTAAACAAAGCACAGACGTTAATGATGCACATTTCCCATCCAGTTAATAAATTCAAAATAAAGAGATATATTTCTACCTTTTGTGTATTTTTTTCAGTTGCAATTGCTCCAGCCACTTTCTTCTGGATTCTTCATGTCTTCTGCTTACTCTCCATCATCTGCTGTCCATTTGTCCTTTCTTCTCTCTTCTAGTTTTTTTCCCGTTCTCTCTCTACATCTGCTTTAACATACTAATCTTTCTCCTTTTGCTCTTTCCTCATTCCTATTTCATCCACTCAAATTTTACCCCTCCATCCTCAATCCCCACTTACTCTCCCAATATCCAGCCAATTGTAGATTTGTCTTCCCTCGCAAACAAAATATTTTTTCCCTCTCCATTTCACTCTCCCAGCTCCATCCCATTATAATCCTCCCCCAACATTAGCTCCCTTCTAGTTCCAGCCCCACCCAGCATCTTTTCCCTTCTAGTCCCCGCATCAGCCCATTTCCAGTCCTAGCCCCCCATCAGCCCATTTCCAATCCTATCCTAGCCTCACCATCAGCCCATTTCCAGTCCTAGCTCCCCCATCCATTTCCAGTCCTATCTGAGTCCCTCCATCAGCTCATTTCCAATCCCAGCCCCCCATCAGCCCATTTCTAGTCCTTTCCTAGCCCCACCATCAGCCCATGTCAAATCCTAGCTCCCTTCCACTCAGCCCATTTCCAATCCAAGCCTCCCATGAGCCTACTTCCAGTTCTAGACCCTCCATGAGTCCATTTCAATCCAGGCCCCCCAACAGCCCATTTCCAGTCCTATCTTAGCCCCTCACAGCCCATTTCCTGTCCTAGCCCCCCTCACTCAACCCATTTCCAGTCCTAGCTCCCTCTCCTCACAGCCCATTTCCATTCCAAGCCCCCTCCCCATCAGCCATTTGCAGTTCAATCCCCCTTCTACTCAGCCCATCTCCATTCCAAGCCCCCGTCCCCATCAGCTATTTGCAGTTCAAGTTCCCCCTTCCACTCAGCCCATTTCCAGTCCTAGCAACGCCTCAGCCCATTACCAGTCCTAGCCCCCCATAGCCCATTACCAGTCCTAAGCCCCCCATCAGCCCACTTCCAGTCCTAACCCCATCACCCCATTTTCAGTCTTAGCCCCCCCCCTAGCCCATTGCCAGTCCTAACCCCCCCATCAGCCCATTTCCACTCCTAACCCCCCATCACCCCATTTTCAGTCTTAGCCCCCCTATAGCCCATTACCTGTCCTAACCCCCCCCCCCCACAGCCCATTACCAGTCCTAAGCCCCCCATCAGCCTACTTCCAGTCCTAACCCCCATCACCCCATTTTAAGTCTTAGCCCCCCATAGCCCACTTCGATTCCTAACCCCCCATCAGCCCCTTTCCAGTCTTAACCCCCCATCAGCCCATTACAAGTCCTAACCCCCATCAGCCCATTTCCAGGTCCTAGCCCCACCATAGCCCATTACTAGTCCTAACCCCCCCATCAGCCCATTTCAAGTCCTAGCTCGCTCCCCTCACAGTCCATTTCCATTCCAAGCCCCCTCCCCATCAGCGATTTTCAGTTCAAGCCCCCATTTCACTCAGTCCATTTCCAGTCCTAGCAACCCCCCAGCCCATTACCAGTCCTAGCCCCCCCATAGCCTATTACCAGTCCTAGCCCCCCTATAGCCCATTACCAGTCCTAAGCCCCCATCAGTCCACTTCCAGTCCTAACCTCCCATCAGCCCATTTCCAGTCCTAGCCCCCCCATAGCCCATTACCAGTCCTAACCCACCCCCATCAGCCGATTTCCAATCCTAGCCCCCCCATAGCCCATTACTAGTCCTAGCCCCCCATCAGCCCATTTCCAGTCTTAGCCCCCCCATAGCCCATTACCAGTCCTAACCCCCCCATCAGCCCATTTCCAGTCCTAGCCCCCCGTAGCCCATTGCTAGCCCTAACCCTCCCCCCATCAGCCCATTTCCAGTCTTAGCCCCCCATAGCCCATTACCAGTCCTAACCCCCCATCAGCCGATTTCCAGTCCTAGCCCCCCATAGCCCATTACCAGTCCTACCCCCCCCATCAGCCTACTTCCAGTCTTACCCTCCGCCCCATCAGCCCATTACCACTCCTAACCCCCCTCCCCCCATCAGCCCAGCTAGATTTTAAAAAAACACAAATTGGCTGCTGCTGCCGCCGTGGCCGCGGCAGAATCGAGCATCCTGCGGGGCCCCCCCCTGCCCAGCAGAGTCCTCCCTGCAGCATCATCTCCCAAAGCGCGGGCTTTTCAGAGCCGTAAAGGGAGAGCTTCCCTTTCTCGTGGCTGTGTTAATCCTGCCGAGACTGATGGGATTTCCCATCAGCCCTCGCGGTATTAACAGAGGCGCGAGAGGAGAAACTCTCTCTTTGTGGCTCTGAAAGCTGCCACCGATAGAGCTGATGCCAGGAGGGCTCTGCCAGGCGGGAGGACCCCGCGGGATGCTTGATTCTGCCACTGCCACAGTGGCAGCAGCAGCCAGTTTGTTTGTTTTTTTAATCTATGGACTGATGCAGAATGTTTTTTGCATGGGGCCCCCTGAAACGCGGGGCCCTGTACAAAAAACATTCTTGCTCAATGGACGGGCCGGCCCTGCTTCTAGGTATTTATATATGCCTTCCTATTCAAGTTCCTTGATGTCACAGTCCTCATTAGGGAGATGTTTTCAGTTTTTTCAATTTTCCTTTCAGAAAGGTTGTTTTAGCACATTTGTCTAGGTCAAAAGTCATCCTGATGGCATCTGAGAAGCTTTTCACTATATGGAGCTGGAGTTGTTCTACTAATTGTTAGTCCCTGGAAATGTAGAGCTTCAGGTCGTCTACAGTTAGTGTGGTATTATCTCTGGGTTATTATCTCCTTTAGGATTAAGAGTAAATCAGTATCCCAAAGAGTTGATGAGAGTACTCAGTGGATTAAGAGCCATACAAAATAGAAGTGGTGACAGGGAATCTCCCTGAAATATTCCTCTCTGGATTTTAATGTTAGAAATGATAAACTGATCATCTTCATACTTCACATGGAGTATAGTTTGCCACATTTTCATGGTGAACTTAACGTACTAAGTCAAGCCATTTCAATGCAATGTATTATCTAAGAGTGTGGGATTCTATCAAAGGTTTTCCTATAGTCAATTCATACCACACTGAGGTTTCTTTTTTTTTTACACTGTCCATGATGGCTTTGTTCAACATTAACTAGTCCTTAGTCCCATATTCTCCCCTTTTATTGCCCTTATGTTCTATTGAGATGATGTTTTTGGAATCAATATGATTATATATTCTGTTTCTGTCGATTTAGTGAACAGTTTATAGATTGTAGGTAAACAAGTTATTGGTCTTGGAACATAAGTTGGAACTGCCTTTGTAAGAAGAATTGTTCTTCCTGTTACAAGTCATTGAGGTATTACAGTAAGTTCTGCTTTACTTCTTGATTTTTGCAATTTGCCAGGTCTTGGTGGAGCAATGGTAACTGTTTGAACCAAATGTTGGACACTCCATTTGGGACAAGACTCTTTTTAACCTGCATTCCAGCTCTTTTGTCATTCCTTCAGGCCATTCTATAGGTTTGATGATTATCTGTTCTAAATTCTTCTGTATGCAAAATAACCATTCTGCTTCTCGATTGAGCTCTACATGGTCCTCATATACAGTAGATTTCATTAGAAGGTTTCTGTTTCACGTTTTGGCTAATGGTGTTTTTATCATACTAGGACTCTTTTCAATTCCCTGTAGACCTGTTTTGGTTAAATAGTTTTTTTTTAATATATCTCTTTTCTGTCCTCTTCATATCTGTGTAGTTTTTGCACTTCTGCTGCTATTTTCAATATATTGTTGAAACATATGAATATAAGGTCTTTTTCTGTTAATGCAGCATGTTTCAGTTTGATGTTTTTGATCTTCCTCATTATCCTGACTGATAATCACAAACTAGACAACCAGGATCTAGACTAGGCTTGAAGCAGTAGCAGAATGGCTCAACACACAAAACTTGAGAATCAACTACAGCAAAACAGATGTCCTTTTCATCTCAAGGAACCAGGACTTCACCCCTCCACCCTCTTTAAAAATCGGCAACACAGAACTGAAAACCAAACCCACAATCCGCTACCTTGGCGTTACACTGGACCAACAACTGGACCTGAAAACCCACATAAAAAACACCGTAAAAACAGTATACATGAAAATAAGGACCTTAAAACATCTCCGACCACTACTTGACTTCAGCGACTACCGATCGATCTATCAAGCATTAATATTACCACATTTCGACTACGCCAACGTAATTTTACACGGTCTCCCTCAAGCAACACTAGCACCGCTCCAGCTCGCAATGAACACTGCTGCGAGAGTACTAACAGGGGCTTCACGGAGAGAGCACATAACGCCAGTACTGATGAACCTCCATTGGTTACCGGTTCAAGCAAGAACCCTCCACAAAGTTCTAACCTTGACCTGCAAAGCCTTAAACACTCTGACCCCCACAGCTATCAGTAAGATGTTACACAAAGTACCACATAACAGAAACAGAAGACCCACGATGCAAAACACCCTAGAGGTCCCAAAAGCAATAACAAAGGGCCTTTACGATTTAAGACCCGGCCGCGAATCAACGCGGCAGGGCACAGGCACACGGTGGCGAGCCGAGGGCCGAGGGGAGGGGCGGGGGGGACGGCGAAGGAGGGGGGCGGGCAAAGAGCCGCAGTCAAAAGAACGTGCCTGGCACGGGCGCGGCCTCTTTGCCGCTCACCCCCCCCCTTCCAGGAGGAAGCCGGACAACGTTCGCCTACCAGATCAGCGTTCCAGGGTCCGAGACTGCGGCGAAATCCCCCTTGGTGCTCATATCCGCTCAGCGTCTTCCTTGTGAGGCGGCTAAAATGAGCGCGGATCGCAAGAAGGCAATGGGTGTGAGCAGGGGGGGGCTGCAACGAGGGCTCCGGGTGATCCACCCCCTCCACGTGGAGGAGCGCATGTTGATTGCCACCCCGGTGAGACCAGCGACAGGTGGTAGCGCTGCCAGGAAAAATCCTCGGAGGAGAGAAGGCAAAAATGCAAGTACCCCTAGTGTAATCGCACGGGGGGGGGGTCAGGGTGGGGGGGGAAGGAGCGAGTCAATAGCAGGGGAGCCGAGGCACCCGGACACGGGGCGGGGGGGGGGGGGGAAGGAACGAGCCCAGCCAGCCTGCCAACCAGCCAGCTTACCTGCAAGGCACAACAGGGGGCAAGGGGTGGTGGTGAGATGCCGGGCCGTACGCGGCACCACCCCCCCCCCCCCCCCCCCCCACCGCAGTAAGGCGGTCAGACACGTGGATAGGAGAACCAGTGCAGTAGTTCTGTTTATTAAACAAAAGTAGATGGGCAGCTAGCCCAGATAGCATGGGTAGGGGGGCAGCCGAGCAGGTTGTGCCTATATATATTAAAAAAAAAAATAATAATAATATATATATGTATGGACAACTGAACGGCTGCAGAACAAGGTAGAAAGGCAGGCACAAAGTAAAGGATTGGGAGAAAGGAGGCGTAAGGCTGCCATCTAATGGCAATAGGTGGTAATGCAAGTTGTTAGGATGCCTTTCTTATGGGATGATGTTGAAACTCACAAGGGGAATGTGGTTCTAAGCTGTAGGGGGTAGGGGGGAAGGTAGCTATATGGGAAGGCATGTATATGGAATGTTTAGATAGCGATATCGTAGCTATGGAAATATAGAGTGAGATTATAGGGACATAGATAGCGCCAGAGTATACGGGATTGAAGTTAGCATTCTGGGTGATAGTAATTTAGACTTTCCATTGCCTCTGCATAGTATCTTTGTTCTAGTGGAGAGATGCCGAGAAGGGAGACGCCTAAGGCTTCCAGGCCACGAGGCACCAAGGCGGCAACAAAAGGGGCATCAGCGTCAAAGGCACGAGCAGCCGCAGGCCCAAACACGAGAGGAGCGCAGAGGGCAGCAGCAGCAGCGAAGCTGCGCCACAGTACCAGGAAGAAGGCGCCGCAGCAACTGGAGATCTCCGCCCCGCCGCAGAATCAAGAACTAGACGACCTGCTCCAGATGGTCCGGGATCAGGTGACGCAACACGGCCTGAACTCAGTTAAGCAACGGCTGGGAGCGCCTGGCTCTACGATCTATGAAGTGCCATCGACGAGTGACGGCGCGACCACTCCCAACCCAGCACATGGTAGGTCGGGGTGCGAAAAGGGGGTGCCAGAGCTATCAACGTCCTCGTCTGATGGGTCCAGTTCAGACAGTGAGAGGGACATAGAATGGGCAGACGTGATGCGCTACGCATTTAAAAAAGTGAAGAGGAAGAGGAGCGAGAAACAATCCAATTCCCTCAGGCAAGCTTGGTCAGGGCAAAGTCAGCAGGGCGAGGACCGCACGTGCGCCACAACGGGAGCGGTCCAAAGAACGCAGATGGACTGGCGGGACGCCAGCCGCGACCCACGCTGCGGGGTGAGCTCCCTAGCCGTGTCGGTACCCAGAAAAATTAAGAAGAAGATTTGGAGGAGGGAGTATATCGACATATTCTCCCTCCTGCTTAGGGACCAAGATGATGAGTCGAGCAATGGAAAAGATAGGGATAAAAGAAGTGAGAGGGAGCGGAAACAGAAAATTCCCAAATCTATCAATAATTGGGTGACTGCATTCCACATCTTTATGAGCGTGGTGATGGAAAAAGAACCCGAAGCAGGGCCATACCTGATCCGGTACCTGGACACGATCACCAGGGCACATAAACAATATGGGGGATGGGCCTGGTTGAACTATGACGTGCAGTTCAGGAGGACAATGGCCGATGACCCCACCCTAGCATGGCATCATAGGATCCTGGACATGTGGACCGAAGAAATGGCGCCCAACAGGCCCTTTTGTCTGGAGGGGCTGCGCAAGCCGCATTCGAGCTCACAATGGCAGCAGCCCTTTCAGAACATACAATGGCGGCAGCCCAATCAGTCCGCGGGGAAACGGCCATGCCGACAGTTCAACGCAGGGAGTTGTACATGGCAGCCGTGTAAATTCAAGCATTCCTGCGCAGTATGTGGAAACGGACACCCAGCCTTCACATGCAGGGTCTCAAGGGACGCCAAGCCGTTCAGAGCACTACACCAACGTCCCACCGAAGGGGCTGGCGCCAACACCCATCAGGCTTGAGCCGATGCGGCCGTGGCTGAGAGCATACCCCAAGCGGGAAGTAGCTATCAATATAGAGGATGGCTTTTCTCAAGGTTTCCGCATCCCATCCATGATTTTAATAAACAGAGCACAAACGAGCCTACTTACTAACCCACCAGCTGTACAAAAGCACAATGAGATCGCCTGCAGCAAGATAGCCAAAGAACTAGGTATGGGGAGGGTAGCTGGTCCTTTCCAGTCGCCCCCCTTCAAGGACATGGTAGTCTCCCCATTGGGGGTAATACCCAAAAAGGAACCGGGCCAATTCCGGTTAATCCATAACCTATCATACCCAGAGGGACAGTCAGTCAATGATTATATTGATCCAGCATTACGCTGGTCAGATACGCAACCATGGATCAGGCAATTAACCTCATACGCAGCAAGGGACCACAAGCACAATTAGCGAAGGCGGACATCGAGTCGGCATTCCGGTTATTGCCGGTGCACCCGGACTCGTTCCCAATGCTGGGATTCACTTTCAACGGGGACTTCTACTATGACAAGTGCTTGCCCATGGGCTGCGCAATATCATGCACGTATTTCGAACAATTTAGTTCGTTCTTACACTGGCTAGTGGAAGACCTAGCAGGCCCCAATACTGTTGTACATTACCTGGACGATTTCCTATTCATCGGAAAAGATCGCGACGACTGCAAAAGGATACTGGATATCTTTGAACAGACGGCGCGAGCGTTCGGGATCCCGCTGGCAAAAGGGAAGACAGAGGGCCCACAAGGGATCATCACTTTCCTGGGGATACAGTTGGATGTGCCGGCACACAGGTTGCGGCTGCCGCCGGAAAAGGTGCTGAAGTTGAGAAAAGACATGCACGTTATGCACAGCCGGCGAAAAGCGACACTTCAACAATTTCAGTCGATGCTGGGCTTACTATGCTTCGCATGCAGGGTAATACCCATGGGAAGAGTGTTCTGCCGTCGCATGACATGGGCAACAAAAGGTATCAAGAAAAGATACCATCGCATCAGGGTCACCAAGGAAATACCGGAAGACCTACTGGTCTGGCTTCAATTCCTGCACACCTTCAACGGCCTTGCATTCTGGCAAGCGCTCCCCGTATCCAATGCCGAACTCGAATTCTTCACTGATGCATCAGGGGGGATTGGTTTTGGCATATACTATAAAGGAGCATGGTGCTCCGAGACATGGCCCAGGGAGTGGCATGCAGAGGGAACCACCAGGGATATCACGTTCCTGGAGCTTTTCCCGCTAATGGTAGCTCTCAGTAACTGGGCCCCAGAGCTCGCCAACAAGGCAATCACCTTCCATATCGATAACCTAGCGGTGGTGTGGGCGGTGAACAGGATGAGAGCTCAGACGCCCAGGGTGGTGACACTATTGAGGCGAATTGTATTGCTGTGCCTGGCGCATAACATATCCATTAGAGCGGAGCACATCGAGAATAATAACATTGCTGATGCTCTTTCTCGTTCTAAAATCTGCCTTTTTCACCAGCTAGCGCCCGAGGCCGACGCGGACAAGACAGCGGTGCCCGATCAAGTCTGGGAGTATGGTCCGCTGAGATATGGGAGCTCCTGTTAGGCGCCTTTGCGGATAATACCCGGCGCAGATACCTAGCGGCATGGGAACACTTCCAAACATTCTGCGGAGAGAATGTAATACGACAGGAGGACAGATTCAAAGTAACAACTATTCTGAAGTGGATTATGCATTGCAAAAGCATGGGCTGCACAAAAGCGGCGGTACAAGCCCGTCTAGCGGCAGTATCCTTTTTTGCAAAGGCTATGGGAAAGAAGAGCCTCAAGGCCAAGTTCATCATAAAGAAGGTGATGCGAGGCTGGTCCTTGGGCCAGCCCCGACAAATAGACAAGCGCCGCCCGATCACGCACCATATCCTACAACAACTCATGGTAACGACTAGCCAAGTATGCTACGATGAGTACGAGGCGCGCCTCTTCCGATGCGCATATTCCTGGGCCTTTTACGGAGCATTCCGGGTAGGGGAGCTAGTAGCATCCTCAGCATCGGAGCGAGGGATGGCCCGTGGAGGTATGGGAAAGCGCGACGTGTGCATACGCACTAGGGCAGTAGTGCTGCAGTTGCGCAGGTCCAAGACCGATGTAGAGGGAAAAGGGGCGCAGGTGGTGCTGTCGGCAATGCACGACGACCCTTCATGCCCACTAAAAAATGCCTTAGCCTACCAACAGGTACGGGCGCACTCAGAAAACTACTGGTTCGTGCATGCGGATGGTGCCCCCTTATCGCGCTTCCAATTTGTCAGGGTACTCAAGCTAGTAATAGAGCGAACAGGACGGGATGCAAGCTTCTACGGCTCGCACTCCTTTCGCATAGGAGCTGCTTCAACGGCAGCCAGCATCGGGATGTCCCAAGAACAGATAATGAAGATAGGCCGATGGCGTTCGGATAGATACAAACTGTATATATGTCCAACGCAGTGAGGCCAGCGAGTAACGGACGAGGAACGGGAGGCGGGGATAAGGAGAATGTAACACAAAGCGAATTAACATCTGTGGGATATGTGCCGAAGTAAGACTAACATCTGTTGGATATGTGCTGCTGTAATAATATTCTATGATTGTGCTCCACGCAGGGATGCGCTACCAATTATGGCCACGGGAAGTGTGGATATGCGGCCATTCATTTGTTCACTGGGCACAAAAGAGGACTCGGTCGAGACCGCAGGGGTTGAATCTGGGGCTACCGAGCGCAGAGGTGACAGTAGTATGGCTGGGACGACGAGGTATGGTGTGGGACCAGCTAATGCCGTCCTTGCTCCTAAGGAAGAGAGCTACCGGGAACCCAGCGATGATTGTGATCCACTTGGGGGGCAACGACCTGGCATCCACGCGCAGCGTCGAGCTCACCAAGAGGATGCAAGGCGACCTCCTAACGCTGGCAAACACCTGTCCCGGGACGCTATTGGCATGGTCACACATCATACCATGGCAAGTGTGGAAAGGCAAAAACTCGCATAGGGCGTTGGAGAGGACCAGACGCAAAGTGAACAGATGGATGGCCCGCTTCATGGGGGCCATAGGGGGATGCAGCAATGCGCACGACCTCATAGAAGAGAGATGTCCAGGACTATATCGTGCAGACGGAGTGCACTTGTCAGACATTGGAATGGACATTTTCCTCTGCGACATACAAGAGGCAGTTGAGCGACTATGGAAGAAGCAAGTGTTGGCCACAGCGGCGCGTTGATTGGTGGGGCCCCGTCAACAAGCGAGGAGTCGCGGTTGGCGGGGTTGGCTGGAAAACGCACCCGGTGAGAGAGAACACAGCCTAGGCCTTAAGTAAATGGGGGAGAGGTACTGGAGAGATACACGGACCTCCCCCCAGAGAGAGGGAGATGGCGACAAGAACACCGCGCAGAGAGCCCCCCTGCCTTGCTTTGACGGCGGGCAAAGGGGGGGGGGGGGTAAGGAAGAAAGGTTGCCAAGCCTTCTCGAACGGCAGGTGTAACAGCCTTTCGACTGAAGGATACGAAAGACGAAGGGACTGAGAAAAGCTTTCACGGCAGAGAGTCCCTCCTGCGATGTAAAAAGGCTGTAGGATATTTGGCTGTGTCTCTCGAGGGTTGCAAAAAGAAGAGAGGGGATACAAGGAAGTTATAGACCGTTTTTGTTGATTGTGACGTGCATGCTGTGGCCAACAGTTTTATTGTACTGTTAATAACCATTGTTGTTAATAACCACTGTTGTCAAATAAATCAAATAGTTTGGTGAAAGAAACTCCATGGTGTAATGTGGTGACTTACGGGAGGGAAAAGGGGGGGGGGGAAGGGGGAGGAGGGGGAAGGGGGAGGAGGGGGAAGGGGGAGGGTTACGGGGAAGGGGAATAGGGACCTGAGGCGGTCATGCCAGTTGCGTGGCTGTGCACCCAGAGCATGGAATGCCCTCCCCACCTATATTCGAAACATCACCTACCTAACTCACTTCAGGAAGGCATTAAAGCATCACCTGTTCACTACATACTATCCCGAATCCAGCCTTAGTAATCATACATGTTGCCCCTCAGACAATCACTCACTACACCTAAACAATCAGACTCAGTATGAAAAAGGATAATCAACTTGATCCCTCAAAAGTACTCCCTGAAATAGAATTCAGACTCCCCAGTGTAAATAAGATGTAGATAGACCCTGCCTGAAAATAGGTACCAGTCTAAATACAATGTAGATAGTTTCCCCAGTTACTTCCAAGTTGATCTCCTTGTTTTATTGTAAATGCAACTCAGAGTGCCTGTGTTGTATGGTTGATATTGAATGTAAACCGCACTGATCTAAAATAGCGCGGTATAGAAGAACTGTTAAATAAATAAATAAATAAATGCCTTTGATAGTGTATGTAGTCATGGAGGCATATTTTACATTGTGTCTATCTGTGCTGTGAGAACACTGATGAACACTTATGTTTTTTCACCCTCAAAGAAACCATAAGTAAATGGAAAATTAATATCTAAAGTTACAATTTATAAACATCCCAAAAAATAATATAAGCCTGATGGTACCTTTGAGGCACATTGATGTTGGTATCCTATCCCAACCCTTTTCCCCTCTAGAGAGTATGTCCCTATATTTCAAGGCACATTTTAGATAGTATTTGGAGATTGGAAATGAGACATCTAGGATGGGACATACATAAATAAATAGCACCACAAGAATCAACGTCCAGACACACTCACACACATACACTACTCACTGCATGTGCACACTATATACTGTATCTTATTGATTGTTTGCTGTTCAGACTGCCTTGATTGCAGGATAAGGCGGTATAGAAATACGTTTAAATAAATAAATAGATAATTCTGGTATTTACATGCCACCAAGGGGGAATACATATGTACATGTTTGACTTGCTCAGCCACCCCAAAAACATACTCCCTTGCAATTTTTACACATTAGTGACATCCATGCATAAATATATAGCCCTTTCTAAAATCATCACTTCCATGTGCAAATGGAGGGATCTTCCATGGGGAAATCATGAATAAGGCTTATAAAATTATCCCCTTCATCTCGTAACTCTATTTCAGACACAAGTAGATAATAAGAATGAACTTTTGTCTAATAAGCTATCATGAAATATTTTGTTTATGCTTTATACAAATGATATTTTCGTTAAACTGTGATTCTTCCATGATGTTCTGGATGAACCATAGCTGTAAGGGTGCCTCTTTGGTGTTATTGATCGCTATGAAAGTAGCTGATCGGCATCACTTGCATCCATCTATGAAGAAATGTTGCATTATCATTGTTTCTCATTCCATAAACGTTTTTAATATTCTAGAAACAGATGAAAGATATAAACAACCAGAAATGTACATAATTATTGCACAAATAAAGGCTTTGAGACTACATATTTATTATGGGTCTGATATTAAAAAAAAAAAAGCTGGGTTTCAAAATGTAGGATCCTAAGTTAAGATCCTAAATTTGTGCCCAATTTTCACCAAATTCCATAGATGAAATCCTTACAAAAAAATAAACTTCAAAAACATCCAGTGAGAAAATGACAATAAATGCAAAAACCAGTGCTTATATAGAAAATAACTTTACGATGCAACAAAACAGATCACTAATGCACAATATCCACTGGAGAAAAAAGACCTCAGCAAAACAATCAGAATAGTCGATGCAATGGCTCATTCAAAAGAAATCAAAATATACACAGGCCACATTCGGCTCCCAAATTGTGCTCAGCTGACATCACAGGTCTGAAAAACCTCCTAAATGGATCACCAACAGGTTCTTAGAATATAGTTGAACAGGTCTGTCAGGCATACCAATTTTCTGGCTTCAGACAGTTCTTGGCTTGTTTGATTTGTGAATGACATTGGGTATGGTCTGACTCCCTGACACAGCTTTGGCGAAACGCCTGGCATAGGAGCCAAAATGTGGTTGCAACCCATTTTTTGAGCTAAGTACTGCCCTTTGCTTCATTATTCTTCAACTATATTCTAGCACTAAAATAACCAGCACTAAAATAACATATGTTAATGTTAGTGCACCTTAGTAACTAGCCCCCTAAGTTCTCAGCTAAAAATTCATCTTCATTTAGGAGCTTAAAGATTATGCTTAAAGCTGTAGACCTGCCATTCATTTGCCTAGATTTGTGAGTCTAATTTATGAGCCTAGTGCTGAAAATCAGTGCTAAGCTCTTAACTTTTTATCCTCATCCTAAAGCTGCCACCCATTTTTATGCTCCTAAATTTAGATGTTTAGTGAAATCTTGAGTATAAATTTAAAAATTCATCCCTGATACAATTTTACAAGGATGTACATTTATTAGTATGCATTCCAAGCATTAACATATCCTAAAATTGTAGTGCATGAAAAATTGATTGAGCTCATACCACCCTACAAAGCAACATATATACTCATATTCAACTATGGCTTCGCTACCCTGAATGAGCCTGATCTTGGCTGATTTCTAGAAGCTAAGCAGGGTTGGTCCTGGTTAGTACTTGGATGAGAATCTCCACTGGAATACCAGGTGCCAAAGATGTACTATGTGGAAGAAAGGCCTGGCAATCTACTTACAGTTGCACCTAGCCAAGAAAACTCAGGGGCTGAGCCACCAGGAGTCAATATTGATTCTATGTCACACATACTAGTACTCAGGAGATGGTGACCACTTGTCGGGCATTACCGGCCAGTTCCCAACAGCTAGTGCACAATCAAGCATTGGAACACATGGTTAATGTGAGTGAACCTGATGACACCCCTACAAGTATCATTCTGTGAACTTGCACTAACTGCCATATTGCTGCTGAATGTGTAGCAGTTTATTTATGTATCCCACCTTATCCTTCGATCAAAGTGGTCACAATACAAACGGAAGGTTACAAATAACATAGGGTAGATAAGACATTAACAAACAAACTAAAAGAATTAATGTAATAAAATGGACCTATTGGTAAAAACTGTTGATTATATATCAAATCATAAGTTTCAGCAAATAGCAGGGTCTTCAAGCCCTTGCAAAAATCTTTAATATCAGTCATAATTCTAAGGTCCATCGGGAGAGAGTTCCAAAGTCTGGAAGCCAGTAAGGAAGGAGCTCTTTTTGAAGTTGCTTGTTTAGTCCTACAGTGTCCAGCAGGGGTACCAATTATGTTGTCATTATTGGCGCTGCTTCTTCTTGGTCTATTGATAACATCTCTAATTATAATATTTTGTAATGCATCTGCTGACAGGTGATTGTAAATCCTAGAGATAATTAAAAGTGTCTTGAATTTTGACCTGACACTTACTGGAAGCCAGTGCAACTGTTGTAGGACAGGGGAGATATGATCCGTTTTTGCTGAACCAGTAATAATATGTGCAGCAGTATTCTGAACCATCTGGAGAGGGTGTAGAGTTAGTTGAGGGAGGCCTTGATAAAGCAAATCTCCGTAATCTAGGAGGGGGGTGATGAGAGCCTGACAAATGGTATGGAAATGGTCTTGATGGAGTAATGGCTTTAGTTTTCTCACAATCTTTAGACGATGATAGGCCTTGTTAGCAGTTTTAGTAATGTGATATTTAAGGTTCAATGCCTTATCCAAAATTATGCCAAGGTATTTGATTTCATTTTAACTTTAATGGGCCTACCGAGTAAATCAATAGTATTTGGAGGAATGAAATTAGGGTTCCTAGTAACAAACATTACCTCAGTTGCCCTTGTGCTAACAGCAATGTGCCGTCCATGCCCACACATCACCCCTAACTCGCACACTTTCCTCCCTAACACACAGTGGTCACTTATTATACATTTTAGTGGCAGGCAGCTGGCATCCTCAGCTGCCCAGTTACCGCATGTTAAAACATGTATTAACTGCTTAGCAGCCTTTAGTAAAAGGACCCCTATGTTACTTCTGAAGATTCTGGGTGAGTCTGTCCCTCCTCTCTTTAGAGCATTTTATCTACCTAGAGCTAAGAAGTGAGACACTGAGGAAAAGAGATCTTCCTCTCAGTTGTCTTTTGAACTTAACAGCTTTTTGGGAGAAATCAAATATGGAACCACTACCTTGTTTATAACTGTAGTGACTAAATCCTGAAGATGTTCTCTAGGGCCATGGATGTAACTTTCATGAACTGACATATTAGAATGTTCTCTGAGGTCTCCAAGGTTATGCAAAAGTGGAGGAAGCAGTTCTTGATATTGAATCTAAGATCATTCAATTAGGTGGGTCTTTTCTTTCTCTGCTTTCCTTCTAAATGAATGATTAAGCTCCATGCAGTAAATTATACTTTTTTCAAGCCTCAACAGCTCACTGCCAGGTCAATGCCGAACCCTGTGCTAGAGTCCAGTGTTAAAGCTCCAGAACAAGGTGTCCAAACACAGGTTTAGCGTGGACGTTTTATTCAGCTGTGCTATAAGCAAGCAGCATGCAAATGAGCTGTGCCCACTAAGTCCATGGTAAACAAGGAGAGCAAGCCAGACACATGCGCATAGATCCCCTATATCCTGCATTAACATCCCCTATATTCTGTGCACAAAAAAGCACTGGTGTGCATGTGCTGGAATGCTATGTGGTGGATAAGAGCACTGTCTTTGAATACCGATACTATTCTGAGCGGAATGATGCTCATATGCACTATATATCATTCCAGCACATGCGCATACATGTTCCAGCATGCTCTCCCTACCTCACCTGCAAAGCCCAACAAAAGCTGTGGGGTTAGTCCGTTCAAGAACATAAGAATATAAGAACATAAAATAGGCCGTACTGGGTCAGACCAAGGTCCATCAAGCCCAGTATCCTGTTTCCAACAGTGGCCAATCTAGGTCATAAGTACCTAGCAATTTCCCCAAAAGACACAGGTTCCACAATGCTTGCATTGGGTCAAGCAGTGATATCCTGGGTCCCTTCTTAATAATGATTTATGGATCTTTCCTCCAGGAACTTGTCCAAACCTTTTTTTAAACCCAGCTACACTTACAGCCTTTACTACATCCTCCGGTAACAAATTCCAGAGTTTGAATGCATGTTGAGTGAAAAAATACTTTCTTTTATTAGTCTTAAATAGTTTACCCTGTAGCTCCATTGCATGTCCCCTAGTCTTTCTATATTCTGATAACGTAAACAATCGATCTACGTTTACCCGTTCCACTCCATTCATTAATTTATAGAGCTCTATCATATCTCCCCTCAGCCGTCTCTTTTCCAGGTTGAAGAGCCCTAACATTTTTAGCCTCTCTTCATAGGAGTATCCTTCCATCCCCTTTAACAATTTGGTGGCTCTTCTCTGTGCCCTTTTCTAATAACGCTATATCCTTTTTAAGATATGGCGACCAGAATTGCACACAATATTCAAGGTACATTCGCACCATGGAACGATATAGAGGCATTATAATATCCTTTGTTTTATTTTCCATTCCTTTCCTTATGATACCTAGCATTCTATTTGCTCTCTTGGTCGCCACTGCACACTGGACGGAGGGTTTTAACATGTTATCCACAATGACACCTAAATCTTTTTCCTGGATGGTGGTTCCTAATGTGGAACCTTGCTTCGTGTAACCTATAATTTGGATTGTTCTTTCCTAGGTGCATAACTTTGCACTTGTCCAAATTAAATTTGAATGCCGAGTCTTCCAATTTATCAAGATCCTCTTGCAATTTTCCACAATCCTCATGGGTTTTAACAACTTTAAATAGTTTTGTGTCATCTGCAAATTTGATAACCTCACTCATTATTCTCTTTTCCAGGTCATTTATGAATATATCAAAAAGCAGCAGACCCAGCACAGATCCCAGTGGTACTCCACTATTCACCTTTCTCCATTGGGAAAATTGGCCATTTAGCCCTACCCTCTGCTTTCTATCTTTTAACCAGTTCCTGATCCACAATAGTACACTCCCTCTTATCCCACAACTTTTTAGTTTTGCCAAAAGTCTCTGATGAGGGACCTTGTCAAAGTCTGTATGAAAGTCCAGATAGACAATATCAACTGACTCACCTTGGTCTACCTGTTTATTCATACCTTCAAAAAAACATAACAGATTAGTAAGACAAGATCTTCCTTGTCTAAAGCCACGTTGGCTGTCTCCCATTATGCCATGACTATCTACATGTTCAGTAATTTTGCTCTTTATTATGGTTTCTACCATTTTCCAGGTACTGACGTGAGGCTCACCGGTCTGTAGTTTCCCGGATCACCCAAGGAACCCTTTTTAGAAATTGGCAGTACATTGGCCGTCCTCCAATCTTCAGGTTGCAGATTACTAATAATAGGTCTGCAATCTCATATTTTAGTTCTTTCAACACCCTTGAATGTATACCATCTGCCTCAGTTGATTTCTTACTCTTCAGTTTATCAAATAGTTGTAATACATCTTCCCGCTGTATCAATATTTCTTTCAATTCTTCCACAGTATCATCTTTAAATACTAGTTCAGTCATGGGCAGGGCCGGATTTACCTATACGCCTTGTACGCCATGGCGTAGGGCCCACAGCTGGCAAGGGCCCACAAAAATCGAACAAATTAGCTTTTTTTTTAAATAAAATTAAAAAAAAAACTGCTGGCTGCCGCCGCGGGGCCCCCTCTGCAAGCTGAATCAATCGGTCCGTCTGTCCATCCCTCCCTCCCTCCGTGCAGGCTTTGAGAAGTGCAAAGGGAGAGTGTCTCCCTTCGCGCCTTTCAAAGCCTGCACGGAGGGAGGGAGGGAGGGACGGACGGACCGATTGATTCAGCTTGCAGAGGGGGCCCCGCGGGTCAATCCATGCTGCCGCGGCAGCAGAGGGGGCCCCGCGACAGCAGCCAGCAGTTTTTTTTAAAATTAAATTTTACTTTAGGCCGATGGGGGGGGGTTAGGACTGGTAATGGGCTATTGGGGGGGCTGGGGCTGGGACTGGAAATGGGCTGGGGGGGTTAAGGCTGGAGGTGGGCTGATGGGGTTAGGACTGGTAATGGGCTGTGGGCTGTTGGGGGCGGTTAGAACTGGTAATGGGCTATGGGGGGGGGGTTAAGACTGGTAATGGGCTGTGGGCTGATGGGCGCTGTCTGTTAATGGGCTATGGGGGGGCTAGGACTGGAAATGGGCTGGGGGGGTTAAGACTGGAGGTGGGCTGATGGGGTTAGGACTGGTAAAGGGCTATGGGCTGTTGGGGGGGTTTAGAACTGGTAATGGGCTTTGGGGGGGTTAAGACTGGTAATGGGCTGTGGGTTGATGGGGGCTGTCTGGTAATGGGCTATGGGGGGGCTAGGACTGGAAATGGGCTGGGGGGGGTTAAGGCTGGAGGTGGGCTGATGGGGTTAGGACTGGTAATGGGCTGTGGGCTGTTGGGGGGGTTTAGAACTGGTAATGGGCTATGGGGGGGTTAAGACTGGTAATGGGCTGTGGGCTGATGGGGGCTGTCTGGTAATGGGCTATGGGGGGGCTAGGACTGGAAATGGGCTGGGGGGGTTAAGACTGGAGGTGGGCTGATGGAGGTAGGACTGGTAATGGGCTGTGGGCTGTTGGGGGGGGGGGTTAGAACTGGTAATGGGCTTTGGGGGGTTAAGACTGGTAATGGGCTGTGGGCTGATGGGGGGCTAGGACTGGTATTGGGTTGGGGGGTTGCTAGGACTGGAAATGGGCTGATGGGTGGCTAGGACTGGAAATGGGCTGATGCAGGGACTAGAAGGGAATGGATGCTGGGTGAGGCTGGAACTAGAAGGGAGCTGATGTTGGGGGAGGATTAGAATGGGATGGGGCTGGAAGAGTAAAATGGAGAAGGGAAAAATATTTTGTGTGGGAGGGATAAAAAATCTACAATTGGCTGGGTATTGGGAGAGTAAGTGGGGATTGAGGATTGGAGGGGTAAAATTTGAGTGGATGAAATAGGAATGAGGAAAGAGCAAAAGGAGAAAGATTAGTATGTTAAAGCAGATGTAGAGAGAGAATGGAAAAAAAACTAGAAGAGAGAAGAAAGGACAAATGGACAGCAGACGATGGAGAGTTAGCAGAAGACACGAAGAAACCAGAAGAAAGTGGCTGGAGCAATTGCAGCTGAAAAAAATGCACAAAAGGTAGAAAAATATCTCTTTATTTTGAATTTATTAATTGGAATATGTCAGCTCTGGTAAATGTGCATCATTAACTCTGCGCTTTGTTTAGTACAAGAGCAAATTAATGTATAGTTTTATTTCTACAGTGTTGTACATTCCAAGTGTGGCTTTTGGGATTCCCAGTTTAATTATTGTCTTCCTGTTTCTAAATTGTGATTACTTGTTTGGTGATGGTCTATGTTATGCATGTGTAACTGAGCTGAGGTGTTCTGTTTATATAATTCCTATTTGACATTGCCACTTGTTCTCTTTCCCCAGTAGGTCATGTATTGTTGTTCTCTGAAATGTATTGGTTTAATATTTGCAGTGTTGCCTTTTGATTGGTAGAGTATGGTGCTTTGTGAGTCCTGGTAGTGCTGTTAGGATACGGCGGGTTTGCTATGGGTTCTAAATGGGCAGTGTTTGTAGTAGTTCCTAATGTGTCTGGCAGTTGGCACTGGATTATAGTAATGTAGAAATCTTTTAGTCTTTCTTTATCCATACATTCATTAAGAGGCACGTTTACTAAAAGTTAGTATATGGTAACATTATTTAAATATTTATGCAAATGAGGCCCCTTATGCAAATGAGGCCCCGCACCCCCCTTGGGCTGCCCCTGCTGGGGGCCCACAATTTTTGTTGGCGTAGGGCCTCACTCAAGGTAAATCCGGCCCTGGTCATGGGTAACATCCCTGCATCTTCCTCAGTAAAGACTGAAGCTAAGAATTCATTCAATTTCTCCGCTATAGCCTTGTCCCCTCTTAGTGCCCCTTTTACCCCTCTATCATCTAATGGTCCAACTGACTCTCTCACATGTTTTTTGCTACAAATGTACTTGAAAAAGTCTTTATTACACATTTTTGCTTCCACAGCAAGCTTCTTCTCAAATTCTCTCTTTGCCTGCCTTATTCATGCCGTGCATTTAACTTGCCAGTGCTTGTGCTGTTTCCAATTTTGTCATTTGGCTCTTTTTTCCATTTCCTGAAAGATACTTTTTTGTCAACAACAGCCTCTCTGACCTCACCTTTAAACCATGCTGGCAGTTTTTTGGACTTCCTTCCACTTTTCTTAAAGCGTAGAATACAGCTGGTCTGGGCTTCCAAGATAATATTTTTAAACAATACCCAAGTTTGATGTAAGTCTTTAACTATTTTCCTCATTTTATCATAGTCTCCCTTTCAAAAGTTAAAAGATAGTACTGTGGATTTCCTTACCATCCCTCTTCCATTAATTAAATCAAACGCGATCATGCTATGATCACTATTGCCAAGTGGCCCCCACACCCTTATCTCTTGCACCAGATCTGGTCTTCCACTAAGGACTACTGTAGGTCTAAAATTGCTTCCCCTCTGGTTGGTTCATGAACCAGCTGCTCCAAGAAGCAGTCATTTATTTCATCTAGAAACTTTATCTCCCTAGCATGTCCTGCCATGACACTGACCCAGTCAATACTGGGGTAATTGAAATCCCCCATTATTATTATTGTGCTGTAACTTTTGTTAGCTTCCCTGATTTCTTTGAGCATTTCATCATCCATTTGTTTATTCTGTCCAGGCGGTCGATAGTACACCCCCACTGCCGTTGCCTTCCCCTTCCCCTATTTACATGGAATTTCAATCCATAGAGATTCTACAGCAAATTTTGTTTCCTGCAAAACTTTAATCCTTTGTGACTCAATGTCCTCTCTAACATAGAGCGCAACCCCTCCACCAATTTGATCAGTTCTATCATTGCGATATAGTTTGTACCCAGGTATCACAGTGTCCCACTGATTGTCCTCCTTCCACCATGTCTCTGAGATACCAATCATATCTAACTTCTCATTTAGTGCTATATATTCTAACTCTCCCATCTTATTTTTTAGACTTCTAGCATTTGCATACAAGCATTTTAGAGACTTCTAGCATTTGCATACAAGCATTTTATTCATATTAATCTAGCTATTGGGAGACGGAGGTAATTTGGAATATTTAAGCTCTGTCTGTTCCATACTCAAGGGCATTTGGGCTACTTTTGTCTTCATTGGAACCTCTCTGCTGATATGCCCTAACTTCATTCTTTTGCTGGTATCCTTCAAGGATACATTGTTCCAAGCCATGCGCTCTCCCCTATTATCTAGTTTAAAAGCTGCTCTATCTCCTTTTTAAAGTTAATCCCGGTTAAGGTGAAGCCCATCCCTTCAGAAGATCCCCTCCTTTCCCCAGAATGTTCCCCAGTTCCTAACAAATCCAAAACCCTCATCCTTGCATCACTGTCTCATCCACGCATTGAGACTCCGGAGTTCTGTCGGCCTTTTGGTCCTGCGCGTGGAACAGAAAGCATTTTGGAGAATGCTACCCTGGAAGTTCTGGATTTCAACTTCCTAGCTAAAAGCCTAAATTTAGCCTCCAGAACCTCCGTACCACATTTTCTTATGTCATTGGTACCAACATGTACCAAGACAGCAGACTCCTCCCCAGCACTATCTAAGACCTTGTCTACGTGGCGCGTGAGGTCCGCTACCTTTGCACCAGGCAGGCATGTTACCAGGCGATCCTCACATGCTTATGTTTATTTATTTGATATACCACCCTACTTTAACAATCAGAGTGGTTCACAATATACAATAACTTAGAAAGTGGGCACAAGGCCAGGAAGTGAAAGGAAGTTACAATCAATAATAGGACAGAGGTAGTAAATAGGCATACAAGATAGAAAACATAGTAACAATTAGAGTTGGAGAAGTGGGTCAAACAAAAGGGGAGGGAAGGTCAAAGGCTAGAGAAAAAAGGTGGGTTTTTAGGTTCTTTTTGAAGGTGACGTGATGGGGTTCCAACCTGAGGGAAGTGGGCAGTGAGTTCCAGAGTGCTGGGCCAATGAAAAAGAATGTGGATGAGCGGGTGGACTGGAGGTGGGCGAAAGAGGGAGAAGGAAGATGAAGGCGGTTCAGATGGAATGAGCGGGGGGTATGTCTGGAGGTGTGAAGTGCGATAAGATCTGCTAGGTATTGAGGGGTGCTAGTATGGAGGGTTCTATGAAGCAGAGTTAATAATTTGAACTGAGAGCAGAAGGAGATGGGCAGCCAGTGGAGGTGCAAAAGGAGAGGGGTTGCATGGTCACGATGGGAAGAGTATGTGATAAGACGGGCAGCAGTATTCTGAATGCGTTGTAGTCTATCTAGTTGTGATTTTGTAATGCCAATGAAAACAGAGTTAGAAAAATCGACACGGGACATAACAAGTGATAGTAGAAGAGTAGTGAGAGCAGGTGGTGTGAGAAAAGGGCGAATTGCACGAATTTGGCGAAGGAAAAGAAAGGAAGTTTTGGTGATATGTGAAATGTGGGCCTGGAAGGAGAGATCGGAATCGAAAAGAACATCCAGATAGCGGAAGCAGGAAACTATGGGTACGGGGGATCCTGAGAAAGAGGGGGCCAGCGGTGGGGAAGGACTGCCATGGGTGAACCAGATTGCAACGGTTTCAGTTAGGTTAAGATGAAGACAATTAGAAGTGAGCCAGTCAGAGATGTTTGCAAGACAAGAGTTGAGAATAGAGAGATCGGGGTGAAGGGGGGAAGTGTGGTGAAGGAGTACTAGATCATCTGCATAATAGAAGGTGGAGATCCCAGATTGCTGTATCAGTAGAGCAAGTGGAGCTAGAAAGAAATTAAAGAAAAGGGGTGCCAGAACAGAACCCTGGGGGACCCCGCAGGGCAGTGAGAAGGGGTCAGAGGGTGGAACGGAGAAAGATGAGGAAAGAACCACACAGGACTGAGAGCAGAGGAAGGCGTGAAACTATTGGAAGACTGTACTGCAGAGGCCGGCCTCACACAGACGAAGGAGAAGAAGAGAGTGATCAACTAGGTCAAAAGCAGCAGATAAGTCCAAGGATACTGCCACCGAAAAGTCACCACAGTCGTGAGCTGAGTGCAAAGAGTTAGTGAAGGCAAGGAGAACAGTCTCAACACTGTGACCCTGTCGGAACCCTGACTGATGGGGGTGAAGAAAGTTGGTGGAGTCGAGATGGTGAGACAGCTGTGCAAAGACGGCTTTTTCAAGAAGCTTGGATAGAAAGGGTAGTTTAGAGACGGGGCGGTAGTGAGCTGGAACCAGGGGGTCAAGTGAGGGTTTCTTGATGATGGAGCGAATGAGGGCATGCTTCCAAGAGCGAGGAAAAGTGCCTGTGGAAAGACTGGTATTAATCATGGTGAGGATGGAGGGGATGAGTTCAAGAGAGGGAGTGAGTAGCCAGGAGGCAGGGATAGGGTCAAGGGGGTAGAATGTCTTATTGGAAGAGGCAATCAGTTGGAAAAGTTCAGCTGTGGTGAGTAGAGAGAATGAGGCCCATGTGTGTGAGAAATGGGAGATGGGAGGGGGAGATGGAGTGCTGGGTCAATGAAAAAGAAAACGGATAATAAGTAGATCAAGAGAGTGACCTGCGGTATGAGTGAGAAAAGAGACGTGTTGTGTGAGAGATAAGTCATGTAGAAGAGAGACAAAGGACTGATCCCTAGAGGAAGAGGGGGAGTCAAGGTGGAGGTTAAAGTCTCCTGCAATAAGAAGATCTGGGAAGGCCAAAGAAAGGTCGGAGATGGTTAGTAGAAGGGAGTCCCAGAGGTCAGAACGAAGTGCAGGGGGGGAATAGGTAAGGAGAATGTATATTGGTGGAGACGAGTGCAAGTGAAGCAGTAGTGCTTCAGGGTAGTGTAATAAGGGAGAGAAGACCTGTGTGTGTGAGAGAGGGTTGAATCCAGGATGGCTGCTAAACCACCACCCTTACAACCTGTGCGAGGGACAGAGATAGCCGAAATGTCAGGAGGGAGGCAACGGGCAAGGAGAGCATCCTCCCCATCCTTCAACCAGGTTTCTGTAAGAAGGATGAGGTCGAGTGATTTACGGATGATAAGATCCTGGATAAGAAGAGTCTTAGATCTTAAAGACCGGCAATTTAGGAGGCCTAGTTTAAAGTAAGGTGGGGGGAGAGCGGTGGGGGTAGCCAGTGGAAAATGGGTGTGGATGGAGGGTGCACATAGGCTGAGATTCATAGGACAACGGTAGAATGAGCTATCAGTTTTCCTAAGACTAAGAGAGGAGGAGGTATAAGCAGCTGGGCGGTTGCCCCACAGCACGGGTATAGAGGCCATGGAGCACTGAGCAAATGAAAACGCAAGGGGCTCGTGAGAGCACTGAGCAAATGGAAAAGCAAGGAGTTCGTCAGAGGGAAAGAGGTAGTGAGGGCAACGTACCTGTACCTGTGGTGGTGGAGTCCAAGAGTGGATGTTGTAGCAGAGTGAGGTGAGTAGGCAGACCAGTCCAAGTTCAGAGAGAAGTATGTGCAGGCAGGAGAATGTGACTCCATTGCCGGAGCGGCCCCAAGTAGCATACCTAAGGAGCACGCTGTGCTCCTTAGGTGCACTCCTTCAGTGCGCGCCGCGGCAACAAGTGCCACCGGCGCCCTGCTTTTATGTGATCTGTTGAGGATACCTCGCAAAGCATGGCCGTGGGATCGCGGTCGCGTCACTTCCTGGGGGGAGGGATCAGGCACAAACCAGGCAGGAGCAGCTGGAACAGTTTGAGAGGGCCGGCTTTGCAGAGACACACAAATATTAAACGTGATACAAGTAAGCAGCAACAGAGAGGCATGGAAGACAGTATGTGGGCGCCGCTGGCGCTCTGCTTTTCTGTGGTATGTTGAGGATACCTCGTGAAGCACGGCTGCGGGATCGCGGTCGCGTCACTTCCTGGGGGGGAGGGATCAGGCACAAACCAGGCAGGAGCAGCTGGAACAGTTTGAGAGGGCAGGCTCTCGTGAAGCACGGTCGCGGGATCGCGGTCGCGTCACTTCCTGGGGGGAGGGATCAGGCACAAACCAGGCTGGAGCAGCTGGAACAGTTTGAGAGGGCAGGCTCTGCGGAGACACAACAATATTAAACGTGATACAAGTAAGCAGCAACAGACAGGCATGGAAGACATCCACTAGCCACCCAGCTATCTACATGCCTAATGATCAAATCACCAATTATAATGGCTGTCCTAAACCTTCCCTCATGGGCACATGGCCCTGAAGAAACTTCCTTGGTGTGAGAGGGTTTTACATCACCTGGAGGACAGGTCCTAGCTACAGGATCACTTCCTGCCACACCAGGGTGATGCTCTCCTGTTACGTGATCTCTCTCCTCCATGGCAACAGGGATGCTGCCAGACTGGAGGTGGGACTTCTGTACTATATCCCTGTAGGTCTCGTCTAAGTACCTCTCTGTCTTCCTTATGTCCTCCAAGTCTGCTACTCTAGCCTCCAGAGATAAGATTCATTCCCTGAGAGCAAGGAGCTCCTTGCACCTAGTGCACACGTAAGAACCCTCACCAACTGGGAGAAAATCATAAATGTGACACTCAGTGCAAAAGACTGGATAGCCCCCATCTCATTGCTGGACCACAGTCTGCATTTTAGTTTAGGTTGTGTTTAGATATTTAAGTTCTTTACTTACTAAGGGTTGCTGGGGATACTTATACTAAGAAAACTATACCTAATACATTTAATGTACTTTGTTCACCTGAAGCTTAATTAATCTCAGGTTCTTAATGTATGCCTGATGAGGATAAACAGCTGCACCTGAGAGTGAATATGGCACCTCCTTTCCTTTAAGAGGTTTAAGCACCTATAAAGCTATGATTATCGCAGGGGTGGGTGGGTATTGGGGAGGGAGGGAGGGAGGGAGGGAAAGAAGACCTATGAAAAGCTGTCTGCTACACAGTACCCTGTCCTGTGCTTCTAAGATAATCTGTGACCAATTTTCAGGGGGAGTCCCACAGCCTTTGCTTGGATAGAGGGAGTTTTGGGGTCTACATTTAACCAGAAAGCTCTCTTTTGTGCTTTAAATTTAAACTGAAAGTTATTTGCTGCTACTAGGCCCTGACTGATTTAACAAATACACTGGGTTCACAGATTAATCAGCTTTAGTCTAAAGAATTCCTTTCTTCCCCAAGATTTAGAAAAATTCCTAGAAGTAAATACTTACAATTGCAGATCTCTCTCCAGAAGTAGCTGTCCCCTTTTGTAGTCCTTCAAGAGAAAGACATAAATTCATCAACACTGACCGCAGATGCCTTACATCTCCTCCAACCTGGCATTAAAGTCCTGGCCTTGAGCTCTCTGCATCCAGATGGCATAACGAATTGCTTCGTTACCATCTATTTTGAATGTTTAAATATGCTGTGCAATGCCATTACTGCAGGCATCAGCACAGTGGTTCGGCTCATGGCAAATTCCTTCCGTATTCTGCCCTCATAGTAACGCAGAAAAATTGTGTTTAAACACTGTGCTGGTGCCCACACTGATGGCAGTGCCTTTTTCTGCAGCAGCCCATTAGTGTGCTGTGTCAGCGAATGTGGAGCTTTGAGTCTGCTACTGTTTCATGAAGGAATCCTATAAGAACAATAAATCTGGAAATAGGATTAAATGCCTGTGGCGCTACTTTTATTTCCTAGAGTGTTTAGAATATTTCCTTTGATGTGGGCCTTAACTACGTCCTTTCGGGACTTGTAGAAATCTAACTTGCTATCTTAACTTTTGCTTGCATTGATTATTATTTTATTTATTTTATTTCTTTGTGGATATCTCTTTTTGTGTAGCAAGTTGATATTCTCATGTGTAGTTTGTGTAAATGATAAAACTTACAAAAAAAAACATGCATACAATTCATACATGTGTGTTAAAAAGTTCTAAAGTATGTCAAAAAGAAGTTATTAAAACAAATGTGTGAAAGAAATAGAAAAAAACACCCAAAATGTGGGGAGGAAAGCCAAATGAACTGAAAATGTTTGGCCTGTGCGCATCCCTATTATCTAAGGAGTCGATATTCAAAAGGGTTTATGCAGTTTGCAGGACCTGCAAACCACATAAACCCCGGCAAGCATAATATTCAGTGGTGCCATTGAATACCCTCACAGACTGCCCTGAAAATGTCTAGTTAGTTTCGGGGCAGTCCCAATGTTTATCGAGGTAGTGGTGATATTCAGATACAAACCAGATTGGCAAACCACACAAAGTTAGGATAGGTCAATGGCTGTCATAACTTTATGCAGATTTTGCTATCGAGTTCATGACTGAATATCGCAGCTAATTGGATAGCAAGACTGATTTGTGTCAAAACTGGATATTCAGTGCTAGACACCAGACAGACTTTGGCGCTGAAGATCTGGTTTCATTTTTGGCAAATAGGAATTACACTTACCTGGTAATTGTGGTTCCTTGAGTGATTCCAATTTAGTCCTCAACCTCTGGGTAGTGTACCTCCTCCTGCAGCTTGGAGACTGGGCATGTCAAAGTCATGACATCACTGGATATAGCCCGCGGGTCTCCCCCATCAGCCCCCCAGTGAACTAGTAATAAAGCAAACTCAAAGAAACAAGTAAGTATTTTTTTTTAAATTTATTATATTCAAGGTCATGCATAACATATGACATATCTAGCTACTACTCCCCCTCCCGAAGGAAAGGGACTGCTTCCTGCATTCTCTCTGTTCCGCCGAATGCCTAGCCCTAAACAATCCAGTGCAATATAGCAATATATATAACAATATACCATAATATAGCAATATTATAATATAATAATAGCACCATATCGCGCAAAGCAAAAGGAAGCCTTAAAACGACTGAACACCAACGAAGGCCTATATCCACCTTTAACCTTGCACTTCCCCCAACAGGAAAGACCACTGCTAAGACCCCATCCCCGGGCGGGAATGAGGACTAAACTGGAATCACTCAAGGAACCACAATTACCAGATAAGTGTAATTCCTATTTCCTTATCGTTCTTCCAGTTTAGTCCTCAACCTCTGGGATGTATCAGAGCAGTAATCAATGGGAGGAGCCGGATCTCAAACACCGCCTCCCCAAAAGCGACATCCTCAGCCGCCCGAACATCTAGGCGGTAGTGCTTACTGAAAGTATGGAGAGACGACCCCGTGGCCGCTCGACAGAGGTCCCCTGGCAGAAGCAAAGAATGTTCCACCCCGGAAGTCGCTTGTGCCCCGGTAGAGCGAGCTCTTAAGCCCACTGGGACTGTACGGTTCCGGCGAAGAAAAGCTGATGCAATCGGTGCTCTAATCCATCTAGACATGGAATCCTTCACCGCCGCAACCCTCTTGCGGTGCTTTCCTAACAACCCGAAGAAAGACGAGCCGACTAGCGCAAAGTTTCTGAAACCTTTAAACACTGCCGAAGTGCTCTCTGGACGTCCACACAGCGCAGAGTGGCACATCTGTTGAACATGCAACGGAACTCTGAATATGAACATGACTCCACTGCTTGCTCCAATACACACACTGAGTAGCCTAATTGTCTCTTTGAGAAACCGCAAGGTACATGAGATCTGGATTGGCTACTATGGGAAACTGGATACTGGGCTTGACGGAGCTGGAACTGACCAAGTATGCCATCTCTTGTGTTCTTAAGAACAGAACCCCCACAAGGTCTCTCCCTTGTATGTCACAGGCTGAGCCTAACCCTAGGGCCCTGTGGCTAGCCCACTCCGGAAGAAGTCTTTGACTCAGAAGCAGTGAGGCTCAACGATGTCTTGGAGAGAGGGAAGGCCTAATAGTTGGGGCAAGTTGGCCAAGGGATTGAACCCCACTTGAGAATAGCAACCCCAGTCCCAAAAGAACTGGGGTTTCTGGTCCCTCAGGAGGTCTTTCTGACCTTGGTTAAGCTACTAAACCCTACAATGCCTCCGGCACAAAAACTCAAATTGAGAGCCCTCCAGGGCTAAGGGAAATATAAACACAGTATCGGAATGTATGCCACCTGGACTGGGAATATGGGACCTTTAGAGAACTCGGGCAAAGGTGTGACATTAGGGCTGGTGCTAGTCTGCGGTCTCCTTATCCTGCTCTCCCAGCCCTCCTACCAGCATTGAGAAGAGGTTGAGAATAGTTTGTCCAAAGGTCCTGGAACCTAGCCTCCTGGACAGCAGAGACGTGTGGGGGGGGGGGGGGGGGAGGGGCTAGGACTTGGGAGCAAGCCGAAGGGAAAAAGAAAGCCAGTGTCTGTGACCCTTTATCTCCCCCAAGCGTCTCCCCCCATATCGGATCCCACGACTGCACCTTCAACCCTATGTAACACAGTGAGGACGTCTCACTTTTTCCCAATTGGTATCCCCCAATGCTGGACCACTTACAGCAGCATGAGAATACAGTTGGAGCAAAGACAGGCAGCCTCACTCTATCCCTGACAACCATGAGAGCATATAGATGGATCGCCGCTGGATATGATTGGGACAATTTCTGTTTAAGGACCCCTGATCTCTGTATGCAAGGTGGAGAAGATCTCTGCCTAACTGAGACAGAACCAAAGACTAAGCTACGGACCAAAGGCCTTGCAAAAGTAAATAACTGCCATGAAGCAGATGAAGACCGCACAACGTAGATCTCATCACTGCTAAGATATGTGAGGCAAAAGACAATTCACTATCAGATCCAAAGCCCAGAGAATGTTCAGGGCTCTTCGACCTATTGATTCCCCAAATAGGAAAGACAACACTCTCCTCTGCCTTAAGACCAGAGCACCCCCCAATAGGCCTGCTGGCAGCATGAAGGAGATGCAAAATATTGGATCATATGAGAAACCCTGAAATGCAACAAATATCTAGAGACAGTTAAATAGCTAACAAGATCTAAAGGAGCGAGGAAGGGCAAGGAAGAAAATCAATTAATTAATTAACCATACCGTTAGTTATTTAACCCGTTACCTATACCGCCTTATCCTTAACTCCAAGCAGAAAGCAATGGAGGGCTAAGTGGCTCGCCCGAGGGCCACAAGGCATGCCTAGGCGTGTATCTCACAGAGCTTGGGAGAAGATCTAAGCCTTATGTTTGTACTTTTTCCCTCCAAGAATGCATAAGCACCCTGCCGGAGTAACAGAACTCCTTTCTAAATGCCCTAGCCATGTCTCAAATCATAGGCTGTTCCCCCACTGTCACCCTTCAGTGCACCTGCTAAACCAAGGATACCAATCCCGTCAAAAAGGAAATAAATTACATTAAATTAAGTTAAAGTAAATGAAATTAAGATGAATTAAATTAAATTAAATCCCTAAAGCACCAGGAACTCGCTTTGGGTCTAGAGCCCCCCCAGTAACCTGCACTGTGGCTGAACTGAGAAACCATGCAGTGTCCAGCCTGGCCAGCACCCGAGTGGAAGACACTCCACTGCCCCGATGCTGAAAGCGAGGTAATTGCCTACCTTCTCGTCGCCTCCTGTCAGGAAATCCAAGGGAGGAAAGTGAAGCTTGACTCAAGGACACCCAAGGGTCCGACTGTCTCCCATTAGGTCCCAACTACCATTAATATCCCCTGGTAATGAAGGCAAATTCCCGAAATACAACCCCTTTTTTTTTTTAACACTAAGATAAATTACATTACATTAAAGTAAAATCAAGGTAACTAATCCACATCGCTAGGCCAGGCGGCGTGACTGGCTGTGTGAAAATAAACCGTAAACTGCTGTGCACCGGCAAAAGCGTGGGACTCAACAGCTCACGTTGCAACCGGCCTGGTTTACTGCCAGACCTCCCCCGCTTGATGTGGAGAAGAAAAAAGTTATTTGAAAACTCCCCACCGTTGAATCGGGCTACTTTTATACTGCTTGAATCAATTTAAAAGTAAATTCGCCTCACGGTCTTAAAATGCGCAAGAAGAACAGCCCGTGCTTCCTCAGGACGTGCTACCCCACCAAAATATCCCCGTTTAGGGTCTGACGGTCTTCCCGATCTCTACAAGCCCGATGCCACACTTACCCCGCTTCGGGTCTGAAATTTGCCCCTAGCGAATTTTTTCTCTTTTCGCCGTTCCGGACGGCAGCCCTGCGATCCGCGGTGCTGCTCTGAAGCACAGAGCAGCTACTGCCGGAGAGGGAATTTCTGCACTGGCGGCTTCAACAGATCACAAATTAACGCAGGGCAACCCCGCCATTGTAAAGACAGGTCTTCATTCTGCTGTCCAACTACCCTCCGTCCCAACCAGGAGGGGAGAGACGCACTGAAAACCGGAGAGGCTTGAGAGGAAATGGATATCATCGTCCCCCTGACCGCCAACCTCTTTTTTTTTTTTTTTACCGTTCTCAGTTAAGACCCCAAAACAAAATAAATTAAATTCTATAGCAAGAAAGAAACTTTAAAACCTATCTGTGTCACTAACTGCTCCTTATATCTTCTCTAGTGAGCCCAGAACTAGGCTCACTATGTCCTCCTGCTGCAATGAGACTGGACACACTGGGGGCTGATGCAAGAGACCCGCGGGCTATATCCAGTGTTGTTATGACTTTGACAGTCTCCAAGCTGCAGGAGGAGGTACAGTACCCAGAGGTTGAGGACTAAACTGGAAGAATGATAAGGAACAGCGGTTAGGCACTTTAGCCAACACTCACCACCATGCTCTGAATATCTACCCCTAAACCTTTTACATAGTACTGCTCATTTATATGAGGCTATACATTGTCCCAAGAAATACAGACCATTCAGTTCAAGCAAAGGGGAATCCATGGCTTGAATATACTGTACACTACATTAACTCTTAAAAGAAAATGACTGGCCAGCTTTATATTGAAGGAAGACGACTGCAAGACACAGAGAAGCAAAGTTCCTGATCACTCTCTGTCATAGTTTTTGCAGACTGCAAAGCATGCTGATATAAAATCTTTTCTTATCAGAATGTGACAGGAGTAGGCAGAGCTCACCAGGAGGTAATCTCTGCAGGCTTCTTGAAAGCTGATTAAAATGTTACCAGTCTTTGGACGCATAAATATGAGAACACATTTCAGGAGCTTAGGAAGGAAGGGAAGATGAAGAAGTGGGCTTAGAGCAACTAAAGCCCCGGGGATGTTTCTGTGTTATGAAATCAATAAAAGAAACCTGCTAAAAGCAGAAAAGGACCATAGTGTTTCAGAATACTAAGTCAAGGTCTAATCAGAATGATATCTGAGAAGGGAGCACAAGTTAATGTAAATGCAGTCGCCCCACATTTAATAAATAGTAGACTTGGGTGCATTTCCAAAGTCATCTAGTTGGCTAAGAGGGTGATTTTCACAAGCATTCCTGTAGGTACAGCAATACTTTGTGAGCAGCGATAGGTGTTTACAGAATTGCTCACCAGATATACATGTAAAGTTATACATTTACAGCCTGCCTGCAGACAACTTGACCTGGACTGTGGGGACGTTCCTGTGAGCAGGATTGAAGAGGGCTTTTCATTCGCATGCATGCTTTTGATAATTCAGCTGTATGCAAGTAAATTAACCTGGATTATTTATGACAGAGACAAGTGTAAATGCAAGTACATAAATTCCCTAGGGTAATTTTCAAAATGGAAGCACTCTGAAAATCTGCAGTGTCCACAATAATAAAAAGGAAAGTATGCATATACAGTATTGATTGCATGCGCACACAGTTATAACATTGCTCTCTGGAAACATAGGACTGACGTTTAAAAGTCTTAGGCACCATTAACACATCTAAATGGTGGATTTACATGTGTAAATTTGAATATGTGCTTAACAATTTCAGACAAGGTGCTATTTATTTGTACAAGCAGCAGAATGCAGATATTTAAAGGAGACGTGTCCTGGGAATGATTTCAAAATATAACACAGGTACACTAAAAAAAATTTTTTTTAAACTGCCTCTAATGTTTCGATTGATTTTTACGTTTTTTGGTGCGCTGAATCCAAATCTGGTAACCAATTTGCTCCATCACGTACAGATTTTTTGCTACATTGGGTTAGCAGTTTGAGGTGAACGTTTCAGATTGAGTGCGATCGAGATAAAAGTTTCTTGGATGAATTCTTTATACTAATTGTTTAGTAGTTATTCAAATAAGAATAAAGAAAATTGTAACAAGGCAGCACATAAGAATAGAGTAATGTCAACAAAACACACTGTGATGGTAGCAAAATTGTCTGCACTTAAAACAGCCACATACATGTGCACAAACATTGAGCATATAAGAGCGAGGTTAGACACAAAGCAAAGCAAAGAAATGTGCAAAAAATGTTGTACAGGTATGTATGTAAGAATAGAAAACGCAAACCGCACCATTGCAATACATGAAGACAAACACCCGATGGTGTGAAAATAAAATTCTAATAAATGAGATCCGACACTGTGGTAATAACTAGCAAATTTTTATTTCAAAGTTTAGTAAAAACACGATATTTGTCAACACAGTTTAGATTTTAAAGTCATTCTTGGGTCAATCAATCTCCTGGTGGGCCCGTTTCTTCTTCCCCCGAATGCTTCTCTTGGTGCGCTGCTTGGTGTATTTTTCATCTGGGGTTTCCCGCAGCAGCAACCAGCAGAAATCAGCCATCATAGTGGTGTTCCATCTTCCTTGGTACCTTCTCTCTGCGTCCTTGATGTCCTGGTGAAACCTTTCACCTTGTTCTTCACTGTACGCCCCCAAGTTTTCGGGAAAGTAGTTCACATGGGAGTGCAAGAAATGGACTTTCAGGCTCATGTTACAGCCTTGTTCTTTGAAGGCATTGAGCATCCTGGCAACAATATCCTTATAGTTCTCATCCCGCCTGTTCCCCAAGAATTTGAGAACAACATCCTTGAAGGAATCCCAGGCTTCTTTTTCCTTCTCAGACATCGTTTCAGCGAATGCTCCATCTGAAATGAGTTTCCTTATATCAGGGCCAACAAACACTCCTTCCTTTAGCTTTGCTTAAGAAAGTCGGGGGAACTTTGAGCAAAGGTACCAAAAGCACTCACCATCTTTTGGAAGGGACTTGATGAATTGCTTAATGAGACCCAACTTAATGTGGAGAGGTGGTAATAGAATTTTATCACGAGGTACCAAGCTCTCATGAAGAACATTTTTCTCACCGGGTCTCAAATACTCCCGAATTGGCCAGTCTTTTTTCCCCCAGTGTAGGTCGCGGGCCCGGCTATCCCACAAGCAAAGGAAGCAGGGATATTTGGTGAAACCGGATTGCTGCCCTAATAGCATGGATAGAATTTTAAAGTCTCCACAAATCATCCACTTATGCTCATCATAACGAATCTTCTGAAGAATCAGGGCCAAATTCTCGTATTTTTCTTGGAGAATAACAGAGTGAGCAACAGGAACTGAAGCGAATGTGTTGCCATTATGAAGAAGAACACCTTTTATGCTGTCTTTTGACGAATCAATGAACAGCCGCCATTCAGCAGGATCATACTTGAGTTTAAACTTTTCCATCACTCCATATATATCGTTGCAAAATACCAAATCTTCCTCATTGCTGAAATACTTCAAAAATTGTGTCTCGCGGTTGCGGTACCAATAAAAAGTTGTTCCTGGTGACAATAGATTTTTCTGTTTAAGCCGAGAACCTAGCAGTTGGGCAGCATCTTTTGGGAGTCCTAAATCCCGGACTAAATCATTCAATTCAGCTTGAGAGAAAAGTTCAGGTTTCGGATCTGGTTCAGTTTCAAACTCGGAAGTACTGGACTCATCGGGAAAAGCCATCTGATGAGTCTCATCATGATCAGAACCGTCCACACAAATATGATCCAAAGATTTTGGTGGTTCAGGCACAGGTACTTCGTTGCTATGAGGCATAGGCCTAATTGCTGAGGGAAGGTTGGGGTAACTTATTACGTTCTTATTTTTTAAGTTGTATCCCTTCACAATGCAAGAGCAAAAATAGCAGTCACTGCTGTGGTCTCTTTGTTCACGCCACATCATAGGTATTCTGAAACGAAATGCTTGTTTTTTACCTTTCATCCATAAGCATAGATCTTCCTCACATGTCTTGCACACTTTGTGAGGAGCCCATGGTTTGTCTTGATCGCCTAACTTCAAACCGAAATAGGCGAAATATACTTTTTTAATAAATGCAGAAATGTTCCTCTTCCGCTTTTTCACGGTATATTCCCCACAAATAAAACAAAAACTGTCCGGAGAGTTGACGCAACCTCTGGCTCTGTGAGCCATCACAAATACACAGCACTGCAAACTACAACTGTAGTGAACCACTTTGGAATAAAGCTGGATTACGACTGAGCAAACAAAAGGTAATAATGAACTTGCAAGAAACTGAAATTTGACAGGAACGTTCATGTCGCAACCACCGTGTTTGAGTGAGCGAACGAGGCGAGGCGAACAGGAAAGAACATGCGCCAGCGCGAGTACTGGATTTAGCCCCCCGCCTCCCAATTGTCCTGTTAATGTATAAAATGAATACAAAACACTCTAAAATATCATGAGGGAGTGTTTCTAGTTAGTTAACCATTACAACCTCTATTTTGGGCCAAGAAAATAAACTGCAGTCGGCTAAAAAGAAATTATGTGAACATTCCTTATATGGGTAAGAAATCTAATTTTGCAAGAAAACGTGACGTGATGGAACATTTTGGCTATTTTTCCTGGATTCAGCACCCCAAAATCTATAGGAATCAGTTGCAAAACTGGAGGCAGTTTTTTGGTAGTGTACCTGTGTAATCGTCCTGGGAATGATTTCAGAAAATTGCCATCTCATTTATACATACTTCACCGATAACCCCCAACTGGCCAATGTTTTCATTAAGCAGCTTCAAGCTGAGTGGGACTCCTCCACCAGAATTCCTGCTGTGGGGAGGGAGGGGGGGGTGCGCTGTACACTGCGATCATGCTTTGAATCAGGAGAGACAGGATGTCCTATCTGACCCTTATGATTCAACGTGTAATCGTGTTGTATACCCCCCCACCCCCCACCCACCAGCAGCAACATCAATGGAAGACTCTAGGGGAGCTCGAAGCTGCTTAGCGGGCACATTACAGCTGAATTCTTGTTTGCACCTGAAGTTTGGAGGAGCTCTGGTGGGGGGCGGGGGGAGGGTAGGGATGTGTTTGAAAAAAGAATAATGTGGTTAGTTTTCATCTTTTCAGGTTATTTTTCCTAATTTTGAGTGCTTTTTCATTTAGTTTCACACATTCAGCTTGATAGGGAACTTAGGGATTTAACAAAACCAGCTGGAGAATTGAAGGGCCCATTTACTAAAGGGCACTAGCTGTTAGCGTGGGTTCTGGCACACACTAAAGGCATACTGGGATATGTGTTGACTGCTAGCACTGCCGGATTTTGGGAAATAACTGTCCATGACTCAGGGGAGCAAGTGGGCAGGATAGGAGTGGACAGTCAACTTTTCCATGCTAATTGCAATGTGGCCAAATAGTGCGAGTGCTCTTATCGCCACCCGTGCTGTTTTTGTGCTGCATTAGGGCAGGGTGCGCCATGTTAACTACAAAGAACATACAGAACTTTAAACATGCCCAACAGTGAACCCAGGTGCTATCACAACTGGCACGCTATGTTTTGAGCGCTATTGGCACCATAATGCCCTTTAGTAAAAGGCCCCTCAGATATGCCAAGTCAGTGAGCATGTGTTAAATCAACTGAGAACACACTACATTTTTTTAACTGCACGAACACTGAATGCGTACTAAGGAATGCTTACCCTTAGATAGGTGTTCAAAGCTGCCTTCTTTAGCAAAAAGTGTGAGTTCTGGAAGATGGCTCCTTAATTGACTCCTTGGTTTTATATACTGCTTTTATAGCAAAGCAAATGTGCAAGTTTATAAAATCTGCCACTTATGCATGGAGAGGGTAATTTTATAAGGCATTTTCATGCATCTATGCCAGTATATGTGTGTAGAATGTCTCTTACAAAATTATCCTGCACTTACAAGTAAGCGCAGTGACAAGAATGTGTGTACTTGCACAGGATTTTCGTGTAGGCATTTCGAGATGGAGTTCAGATGGAATGCAGGCAGACTCATGATTTATGTGTGTACTTTATAAAATAAGCACAATCATGCATATTGTATGTATGCACATTTACACCCGATCACAAGCTAGTGTAAATGTACAGGGGCAGTTTCTCTAAATGGGTTAGTTTTGCACATCCAATAAGCCAATCTCTTAGTAAACAAAATACACTACCAACTTGGGTTTCACTCATTTCTAACTATCTATTAGTTTAGTTTAGTTTTGCACCTACCATGACAGTCATGAACCTCACTTCTAAGCCAGGGTATGTGGAGTATGATCTCAGTCTCTCATATTTACTGCTAATGCTCGTCATAGTGCTTGCGTTGTGCCAAAGAGAGCTTCCTTCTGGAGATGTGCTTGGAAATTCTTCTTTATCAAGCCCGTGGCTCCCAATATGATGGGAAATATTTCTGTATCCTTCTGCCACATTTTCTTGGTCTCTGACTGAATTTCTTAATACTTCAAGATCTTCTGCCTCTCCACGCGATTCACAGAATAATCACTTGGAACAGACACCTCTTCAATGCAATGCTGGGGTTTTCCTCCTTTACCACTTTGTCGTGTTTCCTCGCAAACAGTTTCTTACCCATTGGAATTGGAATGTCCCAGGTGATCATCTTCATCCTTTCTAATTCTTTTAGGGTCATGATCCCAGTGCTTTTCAGGCACAGTGATGTTGTAGTTGTTTAGAGTTTTCAATGTATGAGGCATGCTACTTTGTTGTGCCTTTCTGTATAGAAATTTTCCACCAGCAGAACTTCACAGCCAGCTATTAGGTGAGTCACTGTTTCCAGGTCTTTCTTACAGAATTGATATGTCTGTTTTGGCAGTTTTTTCAGTGCTCACTGTAAACTAGGGATTCCCAAACCTCTCCTGGGGCCTCCTCAGCCAGTCAGGTTTTCCGGATATCCACAATGAATATGCATGAGAGAGATTTGCATACAATAGAGGCAGTGCATGCAAATTTCTCTCATGCATATTCATTGTGGATATCCTGAAAACCCGACTGGCTGGGAGGCAGGTTTGGAATCTCTGCTGTAAACCATCTCATCTGTAATCTACTGTCCAATGCCACAACTATCATTCTCTCATCTTTCAGGTTCAGTTCACCTCTCTAACCATTTATGTTTCTTTTCTTGATTGACAAAGGGTTCCTGGAGGAACACCATATATTTCCCACTGTATTTGTGCATTTGCCACTTGTTTTTACTCATTTGCTGATCTAATTCTCTGGAGTTTTTTCTCTTATTTTGCAAATTCAGTTGCTTCCTTTCCTGTGGGTGCTTAAGGATTCTCACTAATTCCTTCTACTGTAGTTGTCGGAACACTTGTCCAAATTTGACAGTGGAGACAGATTCTGGATGTTTACTTTCATATTTCAGTGCTTTTTGCATATTTGGATCCAATGATACTGTTAGATAGGCCTTAACAGGTAGCTCTGTATGTGTAATCAATCTCTATGAAGCCTAACCCTCCTTCAGCTCTAGGAATGTACAGTCTTGTCATACACTGATTCTTGTAAATTACCTCATGGGCATGGAGATGTTTTTTTGTTTGCATATCCAGTTTTTCAAGATCTTTCAGAGGCCAGTCTACAATCTCAGAGCTGTATGAAAGTACAGGAATTGCCAGTTGATTGATGGCTTGTATCTTATTTCATGATATTAAGGCATTTTCAATAATGATTTTTAGACTTCTATAGCATTCTTTACTGATCTTTTCTTTCAGTAATTTTTGCTTGAGTGTCGATCCTCTGTCTACTCCAAGATATTTCTATACACCTTCCTGTTGAAATTCCTTGATGTCACAGCCCTCCACCAGAGATATATTTTCCATTTTGCTCAATTTTCCTATAAAAAAAAGTTGCCTTAGCATATTTGTCATCAGAAAAGCTTTTCACTACACAGAGTTGTTCTGCTAATTGTTAGTCATTGGAACTATAGTGTTTCAAGTCATCTACAAATACTACATGGGATGTTACCTCTGGGTTGTTAACTACTTTAGGATTCAAGCTAAATCCTTATCCCAAAGAGCTGAATTGATGAGAGTGCTCATTGGATTAAGCGCCATACAAAACAGAAGTGATGACATGGAATCTTTGTGAAATATTCCTTGCTGGATCTTTATATAAGAAATGATATACTGACCATCATCATACTTCAAAAATAGGGTGGTTTGCCACATTTTCTTGATGAACTTAATGAACTCTATCAAACTAGGATTAATCTTACATCTCAAGGCAATTTATTATCAAAGAATGTGAGATGCTGTCAAAAGCTTTCTTATAATCATTCCATGCTATACTGATATTTCTGCTTGTCTTAGCACTGGTAATGATGGTCTTATTTAACATTAACTGGTTTATGATTCCATATGCTCCCCTCTTATTGTTGTTTGCTTTATTGTCATAATATTATTGGATTCAATATGATCATATATTCTGTCTGCATCTGTTGCAATGAACAGCTTATAGTTTGTAGGTAGAGAAGTTATCAGTCTGTAATTTTTTGGAATGCTACTTGGGTCCTCGTTTGAAAGGAGAAATGTTCTTCCTGATAAAAGCCATTGTGGTGTTAAGTGCAGCTGCCTGATCAATTGGTTTTTGCAGTGTGTCAGATCTTGGTGGAGTGATGTTAACTGTTTGAGCCAAAAGTTGGTCACTCCATGAACTTGTTTTAAATTGGAACCAATGAATGAAAATGGTGGGTATATATGGTGCCCACAGCCTTTACAATATTGCTAAAACTGGCAGGGACACCCCAACTGAGGTCCTTAATTTATCATTAATTTTGGAACAATTTATTCATAATACTGGGGTATGGCATGATTTAAGAAGGTATTCGCACTAGGAGCAGTGGCACCCATTACAAGATATGGAAAGAAATAGCCAAACTTGTCCAGAACATGGGAGATTCTGTTTGCCGGTCATTTCAGACTGGGAGGGGACTCCTCAGAAGTAAAAGCTCACTAACTATAAAAATAGAAGCCAAAGGCAGTTTCCCATCTTTGGCACATAGCCAATGCACCATCAAAAAGTAGAAAGACGAGGGGACATGCAATGAAGCTACAATGTAACCCATTTAAGACTAATAAGAGAAAATATTTTTTCACTCAATGCATAATCAAACTCTGGAATTCGTTACCGGGGGATATAGTAAAAGCTGTTAGTGTAGCTGCATTTAAAAAAGGTTTGGACAAGTTCCTGGAGGAAAGGTCCATAAACCTTATTAATGAGGACCTGGGAAATCCACTGCTTGCCCCAGTACAAGCATTGTGGAACCTGTGTGTCCTTTTGGGAAACTGCCAGGTACTTGTGACCTGGATTGGCCACTGTTGAAAACAAGATATTGGCAGGGCCGGCCTGTCCATTGTGCGAGAATGTTGTTCGAACAGGGCCTTGCACATGCTATTTGGCACCCGGCACCCTGAGAGGCCCCGGCTCACCTCTGTACAACCGCCGAAGTGAAGAGCACCATTTACAGTGGTGTGTAAAAGTCTGGAATGACTTGTAAATTTGACTTTTTTTCAACTTCATGACCTTATATCTTAATTTCTTCTTTTTCCCAGTGGCTTTTTCTGTGTATCTCATGATAAGTGATAGATTTGGCTATTAGGGCCTACTTTCGGTCTTGGTTTGGCCCTTATTTTCTGAGTTTGTTCCCTATAGTTGTCCTGTTGATAGATTTTCTGTGAAAATCGCATAATGTACATCATTGGCCAATGATATATTATTGTAAGTATGCTTTAAAATATTGTGGACGCATGCCAGGTTTTCTTCAAATTAATGTATGTGGCCTTGAAAAAGGCTGTTTTTATGTGTCAGTGATGGCTCAGTATTTGATGTGGCTTTGTTCTTGATCACCTGACTGCACCTTGTCAGCATTGAATGAACCAGTCTGACAAGGTGATTGTTGGTGACAACGCGGTTCCAAGCTGCAATGAGTGACTCAATCAGCTCACGCTTTGATGTCGGATGCCTCTTGTATATTTCCAAGGCCACCTTGTGCCACAGGTTCTCAATTGGATTCAGATCTGGAGACTGGGCAGGCCAGTCCATTGGCTTGATGTTGTTCTGCTGCTTCCAGCTGATCACCTGTCTGGAGCGATGGCAGAGTGCATTGTCATCTTGGAACAGGAACTGACCAGGAAATAGCTGGTGTGCTGATTGCACCATGCACTTTTGCAGTATGGTGATGTACTTGGCCCCGTTGACCATTCCATCGACGATGTGAAGATGTCCAATACCACTGGCAGCCATGCAGCCCCAGACCATGACCTTCAAAGGATGCTTCACAATGAGGTTGAGACACTCAGGCTTGAATTCCTCTCCAGGAAATCTCCTCACATAGGTGTGGGCCTGGTTACAAGGTGCTTTCATTGCTGAATAGCACCTTTTCCCACATTTCAGTCAACCAGGTTGAGTGCTTTCTTGCCCACATGATCCGGTTGCGCCTTTGTATGTCAGTCATCAGTGGCTTATTCCATGCTTTGCAGCCCTGGAGACCAAATTGCAGGCACTAGCAACGAACTGTGGATGAGCCGACACTGACCTCACTCTTGTCTGACCACTCTCGAAGTAGCTGAGGAGAGGTCAACTTGCGATTAGTCAGTGAAATGTGTCATAGTGCATGGTCCTGACGTGATGTTGATGCACGTGGATGACCTGAACAAGGCTTGTCCACCACTGTACCCGTTTCTTTCTTCTTCTGTACAATCTTAACAACAGCGCTCTGACTGCAGTCAACTTTCCTGGCTATCTGACGGCTTGAAAATCCTTCCTCGCTCATAAAGGACACACGAACACGCTCCTCCAACGTCAGGGTCTGAGTCATCTTCATGGTCGATCCAGAAAGCGTATGAAATTCAAAAATTCCACACGTTTTTATAGCTGCACTGTTGGCTAGATATCTGCATTGTGATTGGTTAATGAAACCAGCCTCCTGATTGGTCAGAAATAACGTGTGCATATTGGATAATCTTGATCCAGTTTTGACGCAGGATTCACAAAAATCACAGTAGATATCTCCCAGTGTCTGTAAAGTATTTAAATTGGAAGCAAGGAATGCAAATAAAGTCAACTCTAATAGCCAATTGTATCCCTTTTAACGTGGTAGAAAGATGAATATGCTGGGCTAACGCAAAATTAAAAAAAAAAAAACCTTTAGAAAGTACGAAAAACACAAAACTCACAAGTGATTCCAGACTTTTGCACACCACTGTATCTTCATTTCGGCAGCTGTGTTCTAGTATAGGCTGCTGGTGTGCTGGAGGTCAAAGGGAATTTCCTGTTTCTCGGCACTCAGTGGCACTCTTCACTTCGGCGGCTGTCAGAGGTAAGCTGGGGCCTTTACGGTTCCCTCTAAAGCCAGTTGGAAAGCCGCGGGGCTCTTCGGGAGAGGGGGGAGCTAGGATTGAAAATAGCTGATGGGGGGCTTAAACTAGAAATGGGCTGATGGGGGGCTATGATAGGATTGGAAATGAGCTAATGGAGAGGCTAAGATTAGAACTGGGCTGATGGGGGGGCTAGGGTACAACTGGAAATGGGCTTATTGAGGAGTTAGGATAGGCCTGAAATGGCTGATGGGGGAGCTAAGACTGGAAATAGGCTGATGGGGGGACTAGGATAGGACTGGAAATGGCTGATGGGGGAGCTAGAATTGGAAAAGGGCTGATGGGGGTTTTTGGACTGGAAATGGACTGATGGAGTCTAGGTTAGTACTGGAAATGGGCTGATGGAGGGCTAGGATAGGACTGGAAATGGCTGATGGAGGAGGTAGGACTGAAAATTGGCTGATGAGGGACTAGGATTGGAAATGGGCTGATGGGGGCTAGTTCAGGACTGGAAATGGCTGATGCGGAGGCTAGGATTGGAAATGGGCTGATGGGTGTCTAGGTTAGGACTGGAAATGGGCTGATGGAGGGCTAGGATAGGACTGGAAATGGCTGATGGAGGAGGTAGGACTGGAAATGGGCTGTTGGGGGGCTAGGATTGGAAATGAGCTGATGGTGGGCTAGGATTGGAAATGGGCTGATGTGGGGGATGGAAGAATGGGACTAGAAGGGGGCGGATGCTGGGTGGGTCTGGAACTAGAAGGGAGCTGATGTTAGGGGAGGACTAGAAGGGGATGGAGCTGGGGGAGTGAGGATGGAGAGGGGAAAAGATATTTTGTGTGGGAGGGAAGAAAAATCTATGATTGACCAGGTATAGGGAGAGTAAGTGGGGATTGAGGATGGAGGGGTGAAACTTGACTGGATGAAAAAGGAATAAAGAAAGAAATGGAGGAAAGAGCAAAAAGGGGAACGATCAGTATGTTGGAGCAGATGTAGAGAGAGAATGGAAAAAAACTAGAAGAGTGAAGAAAAGACAAATGGACAGCAGACAATGGAGAGATGGCAGAAGACTTGAAGAAACCAGAAGTGACTGAAAAATAAAATGCACAAACAATAAAAAGGTAGAAAAATCCATTTTTATTTTGAATTTATTAACTGGAATATGTCAGCTCTGGAAAATGTGCACCGCTAACGTCTTTGCGTTTTGTTTAGTACAAGAGGAAATTAATTTATAGTTTCATTTCTCCAGTGTTGTTATACATTTCAAGTTTGGTTTTTGGGGTTCCCAGTTTAATTATTGTCTTTCTATTTCTAAATTGTGATCCCTTGTTCTTTGTTTGGTGACGGTCTATGTTCTGCATGTGTAACCAAGCTGAGGTATTCTGTTTATGCAATTTCTATTTGACAGTGCCACTTGTTCTCTTTCCCCATCAGGAGATATACTGGTATTCTCCTAGATGTATTGGTTTAATATTTGCAGTGATGCCTTTTGATAGGTAGGGTTTGGTGCTTTGTGAGTTCTGGTAATGCTGTTATGATACAGCGGGTTTGCTATGGGTTCTAAATGGGCAGTGTTTGTGGTACTTCTTAATGTGCCTGGCGGTTTGCACTGGAGTATAGTAATGTAGAAATCTGGTAGTTTTTATCCATACACTCATTAAAAGGCATGTTTACTAAAAGTTAGAGCATGTTAACATTGTGCAAATAGTTATGCAAATGAGGCCCCTTATGCAAATGATGCCCTGCATTGAGTCTCTGCACATGGATACTGGGCTTGATAGACCTTGGTCTGACCTAGTATGGCATTTCTTATGTTCTTATGTTCATGTAGAAGTACGTAAGGCCTCTGCTCTTGAGAGGCAAGTGTCTGGCATCTAGCCATAGCACCCTAAGGGACAAGCAAGTCTTTTGCACCTTGCTACATCATATTGTCTAGTGACTGCAACAGGATTAGAGCAGCTACAGAAGAGAAAAGAGCAGAAGGTTGATGCCCGTACAAGCCCTGCCAGCACCCCAATGTCTCACGAAGACAGCAGCTCAGCCTGTAAAGAGATTCCAAGATCTTTATCAGCCATCCAGCCTTCCAGATCAATAGAACCAGGAGCCCACCACAGAAGCCACCAACTCTTGGGAAGACAAGGAACCCGATCAACCATCTTATCCCAATGATACCGGATCAAAATGTGACCTCCAGCACAGCATTGGGAAACTATGTCTGCCTCACATACAGATTCAGATGCCAAGGGACAAAGCATTAGAAAGACGAGAGAAGGGTTTCCACCAGGAAAAAAAAACTAAATACTAAATGTGCATAGGTGGCAAATAAGTAAAAATAAGTAATTTGGTTGCAAAAGTGATAAAGAAAGAAATAATGCTCACCTTAACAAAAAGGGTAACTGAAGGAAAGGTAGTAACCTTCAATATACTGAGAGAAAAGAAAGAAGTAAACTGTCTTTAACCATATTTGATTAAGAGGAGAAGGAGTTAACTGTTTCTTGCTTATTACATAGTAACACAGTAAATGATGGCAGATAAAGACCTGCATGATCCATCTAGTCTGCCCAGTGAGGCGGTGAGGGCTGTAGCCACCACGTCATGCAGGTTACCCCTCTCTGTGTCTTTCTTTAGGGTTATGGGTATGGTTATGGTTTATTGTGCTTGATAAACCACCCTTCAAGGGGTCTCAGCAGAGCAGTGCACATCAAGGCTAAAAATACATTAAAAGCGAAAGTCAGAAAAGGAACTCCATTAAAAACAGGAAAGAATTGTAATATCATGCATTCAAGAAACAAAAAGGACAAAAGACGAATGACAAAGAAGACCATCACAAATCAAAATAATAACATTAAATAATAACGAATCAATTAAACTATAATGTACAGTGATTACAGCCAGTTTTAAAATTACAATAGGCAACCAAAGTTTAAACAGATAAATCATAAGCCATATTAAACCAATGACTTTTCAATAGTGATTTAAAGAATGAAAGTGATGGAGCTAACCGGATATCAGAGGGAAGGGAGTTCCAAAGAGCAGGAGCAAGAAAATAAAAAAGCAGGGAACGGGTAGAGACTAGTCTTGCTTGAGAAGACGATGGTAAATGTAAGTGATGTCACAGAGGAGATAGTGGGTTGTCCCTGCGGCTCTGTGTAGGAATTCCTCCCCCCCCCCCACTCCGTGCTTTTATTTAAGGTTTGCAGATTACTTCTATCTATTTTTCTGAAGTGTAAAAGTTACTGAAGTTTGCTTTGATTCCTCTTGCTATAAAGAAGCTCTTTGGTTCTGTCCCAGGCCTTTTTGAATTCTGTCATTGCATTTGCCCCCGCAACCTCCATGGGGAGAACATTCTAGGCATCCTCCAACCATTCCTTGAAAAAGTATTTCCTGATGTTGCTTCTGAGTTTACCTCTTTGCAGCTTCATTTCACGTCCTCTAGTTCTACAGCTTCTTTATCTTTAAAAAAAGTTAGCTTGTTCACTAATACCTCTTAAGGGGTAGATTCAGGATAGCATTTAGTGGGGATGTATGTTCGGTTCGGACGTCCATCCACCCTAAACACTGGGGTGTCTCTGCAGCCAACAGAGCTCCCAACACGTACAAGCATGTTTTATAGGGAGCTCTGTTCATGGGCAGGAGAGGGTGGGCCGGAGGAGGAGGGAGGGTGGGGAGTGGGTGGGAACCTGACTCCAGATGTACAGGGTCAATTCCGAGGTCGGCGCTGTATGTCCAGGGTCGGCCATTGAAACGAGGAACTTATTCAACCTTAGAGGTAGAATAAGTCCCCCGGACATTGGGGGATGCTGGAGCCTGTGCCTGCCAAAAAGGTGAGGGGTGCAGAGGGTTCCCCGGAGCCCGACCCTGGTCACAGTAGGCCCGATTAGCGGTCAGGAAGTGGGGAACATAGATTGTCAGGGTTCACTGATGATCACGGCTCCTGCATGGAACTGTGGTGGCATGGCAATGGAGCCTGACTGGGCTAGCCAGGTAAGTGCTGGGATGTCCAGGGTGCCTGAATCGGGGCACGTCCTGGATGTCCCAGCCTTATTCCACAATTCTGCTCCCACGGGTTCATCCCCTGGCCTTCCAGATGTCTGGATGGCCTGGGGATGCACATGTTTGATTTGGCCTTCAAGTATTTAAACATTTATATCATATTTCCCCTGTTCCTCCTCTCCTCCAGGGTATACATATTTAGGTCTTCAAATCTCTCCTCATATACGAGGGGTAATTGAGGTGCCAGCTGAGGAAGTTTCGGCTCTTCCTACCCTGGATGTTACTCTCTCTCCTGATGGGCGTGTACCGCCCTCGGCCCCGAGCATACCGGTATCTCCTCTCTCGGGTGCAGCCGAGAGTCCCTCTGAAGTGGCGGAACCTGCGGTATGTGAGCGGGGCATTCTTGAGGGGAGGTCCGGTAAGCAGCTGGTTACAGCTTTTGCTGCAAATGGCTCGGTGGTGGTGCAAACTTTGGAGGGTGTAATTGCTACTCCGGGAATAACTGAGCCTAGTGTAGAGGAAGTTCCCTGGACTTTGTCGACTGATTTGGAGACGCCATTGTGTTTTTCTTTGCCGCGTCCATCTGTTATTTCCCTGGACAGCATCTGGGACACAATTTCTCAATTGGCTTCAGTGGTGAGTTAACAATTGGTGCTGGCTACTTCTCGTGTGTCAAAGCTTGAAGATTCCTGTTCTAAATTTCAAGTTGAGGCGGTGGAAATTAAGGCGCAAGTATCTACTGTTGAACAGAAACTGTTACAGGTTTCAGATGTAACGGAGTCCTTAGTAAAGGAAAATATGGCTATGAGGCTGAAGCTTGAGGTCTTGGAGAATGCTACTAGATCCTCAAATATTTGTTTGCTTAATTTTCCTACCGTTCCTGTGGTTTCTCCTGTGGATCTTTTTAAGAAATATCTCCAAGAGTCATTGAAGGTGTCAGCAGAGTTAATTCCTCCAATAACTAAAGCTTATTTTTTACCTTCTGGTAAGAAAACAGGGGAGAAGGTAGCTGGTCTATTCGATATGGACTTTGTGGATGTTTCAGCTTTACTTAAAACTCCTAAGGATGAAGAGCTACCTGCTTCTACATTAATTGTTTTATTGGCGTTGCCATCGGATAGGGACTGGCTCCTCAAGCTTTATTTCAAAATGCGTGCAAATCTGTTTATGGGTAAAAAATTCGCGGTTTTCCCAGACGTGTCCAGGGAGACGCAAAGAAGGCGCAAAACCTTTTTAATTTTGCAACCTGGGGCGACTCGAATGGGTGCATCTTTTGTGCTTAGATATCCTTGTAAATGTATCATTGTATTTCAATCTCATAAATATGTTTTCTTTCAGCCAGAGGATCTGTCCTCTTTTATTAGTGCTCATATTGTAACCTCTTCCCCCATTGAGTAGTAATTCCCATCAATCATAATGTGCTTGGTTCTCTGTCCTCCTCTTCATATTTACTTAAAATGTTCCTTTATGTTTATAGGTGAGTTCCTAACCTCTGTATACTTTGTTGTTCCTCCCCCTTAACTTTGGGGACTAATGATAATCCTGTTTGTTTATTTTGTTATTCTTTAGATGTACTTTCTGTTAATTATACTAGCAGGTTTAATTGCTGTACAAGTGTCATGCTTGATTCAATGTAAAAATGCATAAATATAAAATAAAAAATCTCTCCTCTTACATCTTCTAGCACAAGGCCCCATATCATTTTGGTCGCCTTTCTTTGAACCATTTAATGTTTTTTTTATATCCTTTGTGAGGTATTTATTTATTTTATTTATTTACATTCTCTTATATACCGTGCTATTCTGCATCAGTGCGGTTTACATTGAACAAACTGAAATTACATTGAACAGGGCATTATAACTTGGAGATAACTATTTTACAGGGAACATGTGGTCTCCATAACTGAACACAATACTCCAAATGAGGCTTAACAGGGGCATAATACCTCATTCTTTCCGCTGGTTATTCCTCTCTGTGTGCAGCCTAGTGAAGCTTTCTTAATCTGAAATATCATGTGTCTTTTGATATTTGAAAATTTTGATATTGAACATTTTAAATTCATTATAAAAACAAAAAATAATTTTAATGGATGAGACTGATGAATGATATAGATAAGACTAAGAAAGGGTTTGATATCTAGAGAGAAGTCCTGTGGGTGTCTGATGGTTTCTCCATTTTATTTAAGTTTGATAAGTATCTATTAAATGGCTCAAGAATTAAGAGTGTCAGTTGTGATAGAAATATAACGGTAGAAAAAGACCAATTGGCCTTTCTAGACTGCTCTTCCATAACAACTACAACAGTCCCCTTTTTTCCTTAAGAGATCTTCTGTTTGTCCCATGCTTTTTTGAATTCAGATAGGGGATTATTCTGAGCTATTCATGCCAGCTTCTGCTGCCAACAAACTTCCCCACCGGTTATGCAGGGAAGTTAGACAGGGTCAGGGAATGGGTGGCCCGGGGGCGGAGTCTGGGTGGGAAGTGGGCAGTCATCGGCTCTGGATGTACAGGGCCGATTCTAATGTCGGCCCTGTATGTCCAGGGCCGGCGACATGTTCGGGGAAGTTATTCCTAAGAGGTGGAATAACCTCCCTGGATGTGGTTTTTTACCATTCCATGGTGTGGATGGGGCAGGGGGGCCAGATCGGGGGTCGGGCTGTGGGGAATAATCACTTTTTGCAGGCGGCCAGCATCATTTTATTTATTTATTTTATTTATTTGCAGTCTCTTTTAAACCGCGCTATTCGACATCAGTGCGGTTTACAATGAACATAAGAGTTGCACATCTCAATTTCGTGATTTGTGCTTACAGTGAAACAGGTATAATAACTTGGGTATACATTAAACAGGAACATTAAACTTCGGTATGCATTAAGCAGGTATAACAGGTAAAATAGGTATAAATAACCAGTCCCTTAACAAGGAGGGCTGTTCATGGAGCCCACGGTGCCATGACAACATTGCCGCAACTTCATTGAAGAGCCTTGACTGAGTTAGCCGGGGACAGTCCTGCACATGCAGGCCAGACTGAATCGCAGTCCTGGCCTGCACGTGTAGGACTGTTTGCAATTCTGACCCCATAGGCCTAGATGTGCCCCGTGGGATCAGAATTGCGATCTTTATCTGCCATCATATACTATGTTACTATGTATATGATACCATGGAGATGTTGAGACTTTAATGGACAAGGCTGACTTGAATTTAGTGATTATCACATGCTCTACTATGCTGGAAATGATAGACAAAAAAGACTACTATGCAGACATAGACCAGTGTGGTCCATCTAGTCTGCCCAGCAAGGCAGCAAGAGTAGGTGCACCTGCCTCTCCATGTAGGTCACCCCTCCCCGTGCCTTTTTTTAGGAGTGTACCCACCGCTCTGTGTAGGTCACCCCTATTTGTTGGCTATAAGAAATAGTTGTTTGTTTTGATTTTATCCTGTTGCTATAAAGGGATCCACTGTGTCTGTCCCATACCATTTTGAATTCTGTCACTGTAATTGCCCCCACCACTTCCATCGAGAGGGCATTCCAAGCATCCACCACCCCTTCAGTGGAAAAGTATTTCCTGACATTGCCTTTCAGTTTACCCCCTTGTAGCTTCATGTTATGCCCTCTAGTTTTACAGCTTCCCCGTCTTTGTTTGTTCATTAATACTCTTTAAGTATTTAAAGGTCTGAATCATATCTCCCCTGTCCCTCTTCTCCCCCAGAGTGTACATATTTAGGTCTTCAAGTCTCTTCTCATATGTCTTCTGACGCAGGCTCCAAATCATTTTGGTTGCCTTCCTCTGAACTGCTTCCAGTCTTTTAATATCCTTTGTGAGATATGGTCTCCAAAACTGAACACAATATTCCAAGTGAGGCCTCACCAGCAACTGCTAGTAATTCCTCTCTGTATGCAACCCAGCATCCTTCTGGCTTTTGCCTCCACCTTGTCACACTGTTTCGCCACCTTGAGATCCTCAGAAACAATCACTCTGAGGTCCTTCTCCTGGTCCGTACACACCAACCTCTTGCCTCCTAGCGCATATAATTCCCTTGGATTTCTGCTTCCCAAGTGCATGACACTGCACTTCTTCACATTAAATTTTAACTGCCAAGCATTAGACCATTCTTCCAGCTTTTGTAGATTTTTCCTCATGCTATCCACTCCTTCAGGGGAGTCCATTCTTGCAAATTTTCGTGTCATCTGCAAAAAGACAGACTTTTTCATTTAGTCCTTTAGCAATATCATTCACAAATATATTGAATAGCACTGGTCCCTCCTTTTTTACCCTCTCAAGTCTTTATGCACAGCAGCTAACTTGAGGCATATAGGGCAAGCTCTTAGTTTCCAAATGATTCTTCTCAAAATGAGAGCACCACAGTTATTGCATTGAATACACAACATTTTGATTCAGCTGTCCTAGGAGAAGAAAAGGAGAAAAAGTGTATGTAACAACTAATTAAAGGACAGATGTCAATATATATGATGACTATATAGGCAATGCAACCCTGGAGTGGGTGGGGCGAGGGGTAGGGTGGGCAGGAAGTTAAGTGTCCCAGGCCAGTATCTCAGATATCTGATTTAAAGGCTATGCAAGGAACGTAGGCAGGCTGAAGATTCCTAAAAACCTAAATTCAACAGTTAAAGTTTATGAAAAAATAGGCAATTGTAAAATTTGACAGCCTTAGCTGAGTGTGTAGTCTCTTGAAGTTCTGATCAGCAGACTGGTTCAGGTATTAGGTCAGGTGCAGAGTTGATTCAATTAGCCCCACCCTGTGAAACAGGCTTATAACAGACAATGGAAACTGAAATATTCAAACTGAAATCTTACTTCTGTGTATCAGCCCACTATGCAAAAGTTCCTGTAACCTTAAAAGTAGACCTTCTATGAATTGAGGACACATTTAGATATCTGATTTAAAGGCTATGCAAGGAACGTAGGTGCTATGCTAAGGGCATTTATACACACTGCTTTGTAGATGTTGAACCGTTTACCCATTTCTACAGAGGTATTTAATCTTTCAATTACCTGGGGACTTTCTTCGCCCATCCCATATGAATCTAATTTTAAGCCCTCTTCAGTAGGTTAGTCATTCAGCTGCAGAAGACACTGCAACCCTTCTTGGACATATGGATGTCATCTCTGCTCTGCAGCCCTTGGAACGTCATCCCATGGTCCAGGAAACTAAAACACTCTTGATGACACCATTCATGCAGCCATGCATTCATCTCTAGGATACGGGCTTCTCTGCTTTGGCCTTTACCCTTAATAGGGAGGATTGAAGAAAACACCACCTGTGCACCTATCTGCTTCACCCTCTGTCCCAGAGCCATGAAGTCACTTTTGATATGGACAAAGGGATACCCAGCAGTATCCTTTGTGCTGACATGGTTGAGCAGCATCGGATAATAATTAGATTTGATGAGTCTCAGCAAACTCTCTATAACATCTCAGAATTTGGCACCTGGTAGACAGAATTCCTCCTTGGACATCGTCTGTTTGGCAGATGGAGACTCACTATCCCTCAGAAGAGAGTCACCAACCATCACTACCTATCACTTCCTTGTGGTCACTGATTCTGCAACTTTGGAGTACTTGAGCTCTGGTTCTTCCCTTTCCTGGGATGCTTTAAGCACCTCCACTTCCAGGGCTGCATACTGGTTCTTCAGTTTGAGGGCTATAGGAGTTGGATTGTCAGTTCTGCAGACTCTGGTGACTCGTGTCCAACTCTCTTCATTCTTCTCCCATCTTCACCTCTGTGAGAGAGCTTGGATGTTTCAAGAAGTATCTCATCAATGTACTTCTCGCTATCTCAGATGCTTCTCAGTCTCGCCATCTCTTCTCTGAGCTCCTGCACTTGTTTCATGAGATCTTGAGCTTGCAGGCATCCTGCACATAGAACCAGTCCTTCAACTGGCATTGAGTTCTCTGTCTGGACAAAGACAGAAGCTGTAACAGGGGCAACAGCTTTAGCAATACGATTTTTCCCAGCCAATGTTTAGTTGGTGGAGCTTTGGTACCTGTTGAAGTAAAAGAGAGAGACCTACCAAAGTCTTCACCTTTTCTTTAGCTGTCCTTTAAGAGAAAAAGCAGTTAACCTCTTTTAAGTGTGTTCTAGCAGTGCTGTTCTGTGTCCATGTGTGTAGCTAATTTGGGAGTTGCCCTATAAAGCAAACTTCCCTTCAGATGACCCTCTTTCTCAGGGACAACATGCCAAACTTGCGCCAACGTTTGTGTGCATGTGTTTGCCTTGCTCTCCCAGTTTAATGCTGACTTTTTGCATACTAGGTAATTTCAATATTGCATTCCAGCACAAAGAATCAGCATTAATGTTGTGCTATGAAACCCTGCACTAGAGCATTAAGCACTGGGCTGTAGCGCAGGGTTTCTGCATATGCCTGATAGGCACCAGAATGGAGTGTGCCACTGAGCCATGACCCAACCAATATTTTGCCCAAAACAGAATCAACCCCTAGAGAGCTTTGGGGGGGGAGGGGGCAGAGATTGGTCTATTCGGCTTCTCCAATTACAAAGGTGTTCACTGCCCCTGATTAAACAGATCCATATCTAGGGAGACATGATAAGTCAATGCAGACTTTACTGCATTCATTGCATGGTAGTAATTCTGATTTCCATGCATCCATGCTCTGCTTGTCCCCATTGACATAATACACTATGTGTCCGATTCTGAGACGCGGCTTGTGGGGCTGCATGTCCCATGTGCAGCTCCACAAGCCAGCCTGCCCCTATTCCCCGTCCGACTCTCCCCAGATGGCTAGAGCAGCAGGATGGAGAGAGCAGATGGGAGAGAGTGGGATCTGGGCGGAGCGGGGGGGGGGGGGTGCTGAGGCGGCAGGGGAGATATGATAGAGGTCTATAAATTAATAAATGGAGTGGAACGGGTAAATTCAGAATGATTGTTTATGTCATCAGAATATAAAAAGACTAGGGGACATGCAATGAAGCTACAGGGTAACCTATTTAAGACTAATAAGAGAAAATATTTTTTCACTCAACGTGTAATTCAACTGGAATTTGTTACCGGAGGATGTAGTAAAAGCTGTTACTGTAGCTGGGTTTAAAAAAGGTTTGGACAAGTTCCTGGAGGAAAGGTCCATAGACCATTATTAAAAGGGACGCAGGATATCACTGCTTGACCCAATACAAGCATTGAGGAACCTGTGTCTTTTGGGGAGACTGCTAGGTACTTATGACCTAGATTGGCCACTGCTGGAAAAAGGATACTGCGCTTGATGGACCTTGGTCTGACCCAGTATGGCATATCTTATGTTCTTATGTTCTTATAGGGCTGATTCAGGTCACAGCCCTGTACATCCTGCGATGTCATGGGGACATGCTGATTATTCCATCTCGAAGGTGGAGTAATCAGCATGGACCCGGCGATTGGGGCTGGACCCGCCCCCTCCGAGGCCGGTGCTGGGTGCAGGGAGGTCCCCATGTCCATGGGTCGGATGGCGGTAAAGAGGGGGGTCAGAGCCAGGGGAGGCTGTGGGGAGGACGTCCCGCAGGCATGCAGGGGCATGCTGGTCCATCTTCGGACCTGATTCTGTATGTCGCAGGAACATTTTGTTCCTGTGGTACAGAATCAGATCCTAATGGGCCAGGATGTGTCCCTGCTAGAATTGGGCTCCACGGCTACTCTTCTGTAGATACTCTGTCCTATCTTATAATTGGCGTTCTTTTCTTTTTCACTAAATGATGTGGTATTGTAAACCGCTCTGATACCTTTTTGGTCTGAGCGGTATATCAAATTCAAATAAACATAATAAACATAATAATACAATGAAAACAAAGGGGCACTTCTACTAAAATGCATTAGGTTTTTGCATCTAATATATGTTTTGAGTAAAATGCAATGCACAATAGGTGCAAACGCCATGCACTAACTGTTGAGGGAGTGGTCAGTATGTTCCCAACTGTTAGTGCACCGACAAGTGCCCTAATGGGTGGCAGTGGCAGTGGCAGAGGCAATTAAGGTGGGTATACTTAATGCCATCCACTGAGGTTTCATTAAGTACACCCATGCTAATGGCAAAATTGACCATGCAATATGTTTCCGTATGCTGTGATGTGCTCTCCACACTCACTCTCCACCCTGATCCACTTATTCCCCCCCCCCCACGCTGACAGTTACTAAGCTCTAAAACATGCATTAACATTCTAAAACACTTTCATAAAAGAATCCCAAAGTGAATCATAATACAAATAAGTTAGGCTATGTAAATCCCAGCCCAAAAATTAAGTTCACTATTAACAAAATCAAGGAAAGAACAAGTGGTCACAATAAAACTAAATGCACTGCTGTTGAAACTAGTGGATGTAAAAAACATATAAGCATAGAAAATGATGTCATTTTCATTAAGCACTATTTATTCACTTTGCACTTCCAGCTACCATACATACCTCAGAACTCCCATCCGCCTGACTCACTTAACTCCCCTCCACATAGCAACAACCCAGAACAAATGCTGTAAAAATGTGAAAGTGCTACATCTATGTAAATACCATGCCATGATGTTACATGTTTATTGTATATAGTTTTCCCCGGTTTATACCCAGTTTACCTTCCTTGTTATCTGTAAGCCTATATCAATTTTATATTGTTAGGTATTTGTTGTTCAATGTGAACCACACTGATGATAAATAGTGCGGTACATAAAAACTGTTAAATAAATAAATAAATAAATGTCAGACAAAGACCATATACAATAGCCTATCCAGTCTGCTCAGCCATAACAGCTACGAATTTCTACAATCTCTTCCTCTCCTTCAGAGATCTTCTCTGCTTTGTCTCATGCTTTCTTGAGTTTGGATACAGTCTTCCACCACCTCTCCTGGGAGGCCATTCCATAAAACAATATTTCCTCAGATTGCTTATGAATCTGTCTCCTTTCACCTTCGTCCTTTGTGCCCTTGTACGAGAACTTTCAAATGAAAGAGGCTCTTCTCCTGTGTATTTATGACATAAAGGTATTTAAATGTCTATCATATCGCCACTCTCCAAAGTATACATATTGAAATCTTTAAGTCTGTCCCCATATGTTTTATGAAGAACACCACTGAACATTTAGTAGCCACCCTGTGGACCAACTCCATCCTGTTTATATCCTTTTGATGGTGTGGTCTCCAGAAATGCACACAGTACTCCAAATGAGACCTCACTACAGACCTATATATAGGCTCTTATTGTGGAGTTTTAAAATTCAACATGTAAAAAACATTTTAAAAAAGAGAATAAATGTCTACACATAAAAAATAGCAGCATTCAAACACAAATCTTAATTTGGTTCTTTTAATAAATGCATCATAATAAAGCAAATGATAGCACATAAAGACCAAAATCATCTAGCTCCTCTTCCCAGAGAGCACCATGTGATATAGATAGATGCACACACAATTCATTATTTAACCCAACACCAACTTTCCCTCCCCCATGTCTTTTACCTATCTTATACATCTTTTTTTAGCATGCCCAAAACTTGCCAAAATAATGGACTCTACCTCTGTTACTATGAAGGCATTTCTGAGCCTGTTATCTTCCACTTTGCTTCTCACAAAAATAATACCCAAGCACATATGTCGGCCCTCTTCTCATTAACCAAATTTTGCCATAATCCACACAGTTAACAAGGTTAATTAGAATGTGGTAAAAAAAAATATTTGGCCTTCCAGCCTTCTTGGAATCACAGCGCTGTTGTACCACTGATGTTTATGGTTATAGCTCCCTCTCCATTTAGGCCAATGCTTACTGCTTAAGATTATAACTGCTGTTCCAGTACATTCTTAGAAGCACAAAACAGTGGATTACTGCCACTATGGGTGAAACTGCTGTTCCCAGCTCATTACCCCATGCTTTATTATTATCCTCTTGTCTCAAGGGATCCTCTATGTTTATCCCATTGTTTTATGTATTCCAGAACCATTTGTTTCTCTTCAGAAAGAGATTCTAGGCATCTAGTACCCCCTCCCTGAAAAAGAAATTCCATGATATTGCTCCCGAGTCTACACCCAGGATAAGGAGTCACTGCCCAAGAAAAGCATCTAGGCATCATCATGGACAGTACATTGAAATCTACTCAGAAGCAAGCAAACCCCAAAACAGAATATTAGGAATTTTTAGGAAAGAAATGGAGAATAAAATAAAGAATATCACAGTGCCTTTATATCACTCCATGACATGGCCACACCTTGAGTATTGTGTGTAATTTTTCTTGCACAGTTGAGAAAAGATATAGTGAAATTAAAAATGATATAAAGAAAGGTGCCCAAAATGATAAAGGGAGTGGAACGACTCCCTTATCAAGAAAGACTGAAGACGTTAGGGCTGATCAGCTTGGAGAAGAGATAGCTGAGGGGAAATATGATAAAAAATCCTGAATGGAGTAGAATGAGTAAAGATGAAGGGGAAATATTCAGCGACTTGTAAAGCACCTAGCCATCACCGCTGAATTCTAACCCCGGATATTCAATGCTAGGGCAATATTGTATATTGTGCCACTTCCCGGTTAGTTTCTGCGGGTAAAGTTAGGCGTGGCGTTGCCGCGTTAACCGCCTCTGCTCCATCCCAGAACACCCACGACACATCCTGATGCTAAGCACATAACATCGGGCCATGTAGCATCGGCATCCAGGTTTGCAGGTCCCTCCTGAATTGTTTACTCTTTCAAAATGTTCAAAGACTAGGAGATACACCAAGAAGTTACTAAGAAATTAAAACAGAAGAAAATATTTTTTTCACTAAATGCATCATTAAGATATGGAATTTGTTGCCAGAGGATGTGGTAAAAACAGTGTACTTGTGTTTAAAAATTGGTTGGACAAGTTCTTGGAGGAAAAGTTCTATAAATCATTATTAAGACTTTGCTATGTATGATAACACTGGCTTGTTTTAATCCAAGTTATTAGTACCCCACCCTAGTTCCCTGTAAGAATTACACTTTAAGTTCATGCTAATTGTTAAATGTAAGCTGCTTTGACTTACAATAAAGCGGTATATAAAACGTGCTAAATAAATAAGGTAGACTTGGGGAAAGCCACTGTTTATCTCTGGGGATGCGCAGCATGGACTCCTGCCTAACATGGTTGGCTACTGTTGGAAATATGATGGTGGACTTGATGGATCTTTGGTCTGACCCAGTATGTCAGTTCTTATGTTCCATGCGTTCCGAGCAACAGAGGAATTTCTTTTCATAGATATTCTTGAGTGTAATTGGTTTCCTGCAAGTCTTTTATTCTACTTGCTTTCATACCATCCTTAACATAGCATGCCACCCCACCACCATTTCAATCTACTCTGTCATTTTGATTTATTTTTCCCTTGGTATCATAGTACTTTGTTGGATATCCTCTTCCTCCAGGTGTCTCAGATGCCTGCTATGTCTATATTGTAATTTAGTGCCATGCATTCTCTGTCTCCACCATTAATCCACTCAGCTATTAGTCACAGCAGTCAATGAGAATGACTCTAAAAGGGTTTCAGCTACAAGTCTCAACTGGGAGATAGGTCAGCTGAGCTTGGAAGAGCAGTAGGTTAAGCACAATTTTCCTGAATCATTATCTATTTTTCCTATCCCTGGAATGGAAGTAGCACCGGTAATCATGATTATGAGGGGCTTTTATAGACCACTAGTTGTTAGTCCAAGTTCGGTTCTGAAGATTCAGTAAAGTATACTGTATACATAACCAGATGTGGCAACATTTGTGAATTTAACTGTGCTTTCTGGTGCCTGTCCTGCCAAAACAGAATTCAACGTTGCATCATTTCAGAGAAGTAAAAAGCTTATGGCTGTTATTGTTTGTCCTTCGCTGGAAGTTAGGAGTCTGAGTGTTTTGATGGTAGGGAACCATTATTAAGACACTAGAGAATGTTAGGCTATAAAAAAACATGCTGATTTTACAGGGATGTTCTGTGCTTTAGGTAAGCTGTATTCAGAAAGTGTGCAAGCATCTCTAGTTGTGCCATAGACAGAGAAGACATTTGCTGAAAAGTGGAATTTACTTCTTTAACTGGTACAGAATCCGCCCCGTTCTCCATTATAATAAATCTGTAGAGGGTAGATGTCCATTTTGGTTTCCAAATACAGTACATGCATCACTGGGAAAATTATTATGATTTATGCACTCTAAAAGCAATGAAGGGAAAAAAGAAAACAGCAAACAAGAAAACCAGAAGTAAGTAGATAATCATTATGGATTTGTATGGTAATTTACTGAGGTCAAAGCAGGAAATTTGGACATAATGATTATGTGTCAGTTTAACATTTGGCGGTCACATTCCACTGATTTACTTTTATATAAATATTTTAGTATTCTGTAGCTAGAAATTAGAGATTTTAGACTTGCATACTTACCCTTCCCCCAAACCTGCACAATTGTGTGTGTGTGGTTATTTGCTGTTGGCTGTATTTTAGCATTTGAAGTCTTAATAACTGTGAATAATTCCATAGCTATTTTCTGTAAACCTATGTGTTACAAACAGACCTCTCTCAACAAGAGTTTTTCTGCCGCATGCAGTAGCTGAAATTCTATATCCTCTAAAATTTGTGCTTGGGTAAGAGATATATGCAATTGTTAGCCCATGTTCAGTTTTTTTTGGGTGCCTAAAAAAATGTTAGTGCCTGCAAAGTGATTGTAACACATATGTATAATCAAACTGAATTTATTTATTTTATTTATTTAACAAATGCTTATATACCGCTACCTTCCAGAAAGATCAGGTGCGGTTTACAATGGAACAATTTAAGCAGGGTAAACATTCTGCTTTTTACATAGAACATAGGAAACTGTGGTTATTCATTACAATAAAACGTTTTAAGGGTAAACATAAACTGTAGTTATACATTAATAATTGTACTTGTGATATATCAACTATGTACAGGTCAAAATAGCTATATGCGAAAGGTTTGAATGTGTAAATAAAGCGGTTCTAGTGCATACAATGCACACATTAAAAATGAATGTGTGAAATGAACCAAAACAAGACCCAAAAATCAGGAACATTTTCAGAAAAATCAAAAAAATAACTTTCTGGTATCTTTTTTTAAATTATTTTTTTTATAGAATTTTACAACCATAACAAACACAACACAATCTTGAGAAACAATAACTTCCCCCACCCAACTTCCCTTCCTCCCCCCACCCTACACCTTGGCTCTTTGCTGGTTGCTGTACCAGAGTAAATTATACAGCGGATAAGACTCGGAACAAAATTGCAAGGAAAAATTGAGAAAAAAATCCCCATCTTGCCTGAAGACATCTTAAAACCTCACCAATGCACGATCAGCATACTCATCAAGGGCTTTCCATTTATTTACATTAATGTTTCTTACATTGGTGTTTTTGTCACACGCTTTTTCATATTTACTATATAGGCAAAGGAGATTCCACCACACATGCCAGACCAGTTTAAGTGGGTTTTTCTAGGAATTCAAAATAAGTTTGACCGCTGATGCTAGCATAAAGTTCAACAGGAAGAAATTATCCTTAGCCAGTGATGTAATCTCCAACCAGGATCGCAACATAACAATGCACCACAAGAGAGGCGCTGAAAACTTCAATATAGACTGTATTCTATACCATATTGGAGACCAAAACACCTGAGCACTAGTGCAATCCAAAACCATATGAGCTAAAGTGCTAACACTCTCCCTGCAAGACCAACAGCGACCATTTTGGCTTTTATCCCACTTTGCTAACTTGACTGGAGTGATATATGCATGATGGGCTAGAAAATACAATTACTGGGCGATCACCACTGACCTGAAAACTCGAACAAGAGACCCCCAAAAGGGCTTCCATAGTTGTGACGCAACTAGTATGTTGAAATCCTTCTCCCATAATTTCATTAGCCTGGTAGTGTTAAGGGGAGCCATAGGCCTGCTGGAACACCGAAAAAGGTTTCCAAGCAACCTCATCCAACAACTGACCCACCGTCCATATGCCACATTCTTGCCACTTTTTCCATGCAAAAGAGGCTTTTATAATTTTAAACATGGGACTGTACCACAATGGCAAAGTCACAGAATACGGGTTGTCAACATTGGGAGCAAAGTTTGGAAGGCATCTTGAGTTGAAGTGATGACCTGCCCAACTTGAGACTTAACTGGATAACACACACCAATAAGCAGTTGCATCGAGCAAGGAGCAACTAACTTTTCCTCCTGCGCTGACCAGATCGATTGTTTAAGAATGAGGGCTAAGTGATACCAACGAAAGTCAGGAAAATGCACTCCCCTCCACCTCTCTTCTCGCTTTCAATTTTCTGGCCGCTATCCTTGGGGCTTCCCAGCCCATAAGAATATATATCGATTAGATGTTCAAGCTTCTTATATGTCAATAAAGGGAATAACACTGGAAGCATTTCTAGAATATAATTTATCTTAGGGACGAGGATCATCTTAATGGATTCTAAGCGGCCCCACCATGTTAAATGTAGGGGAGACCACTTCCAGAAAAAGGAATGCACTAGTTCTAACAAGTCCCTTATGTTCGCCCTTAAGGTTTCCTCAATGGAGGAACAATATTTCACACCAAGATATTTGATTGCAGTGACTTCTCACAACAATGGAAAGTCCGAAACTGAGGAAGGATAAGTTGACTTATTAAGCAGGAAAGCCACTGATTTTGACCAGTTTATTTTATAGCCTGATAAAGCTGAGTATTGCTCTATTATTTGCAGAACCTCAGCGATCGATAATGGTTGCACAAACAACAACAAATCATCTGCATATGCAGAGAGTTTAATATGAAGGTCATCTGCGCTTATACCACAGATCTCTGGTGACTGCCTGATTAACAATGTCAAGAGCTCTACGGCCAAATTAAATAAAAGAGGAGATAGTGGGCAGCCTTGATGGGTGCCACAAAGCAGGGGAAAAGGCTAAAATACGGGCTTTAGGACAAGCATACAGAACCTGAAGCATGCTCATAAAGGTATTATGGAAGCCAAACCATTGAAGAACATGAAAGAGGAAAGACCATTCAAGCCTATTGAAAGCTTTTTCTGCATCAAATGAAAGCTTCACATAGGACTCACCGCACCTTTCCGCTACTGTTCACAAGTTGCAGAGCAGACGCCCTTTATCTGCAGTGGAGTGGCCTGCCACAAAACCACATTGATCTGAATGTATTAGCGACTGCGTGACATTTGCCAGGCGCCGGGCCAATACACAAGATTATAATTTGTAATCTGCATTTAACAGTGAAATTGGTCTGTAATTTTCTACTTTCTTTGGGTCCCGGCCTGATTTTTCTAACACCACAATAGTGGCATCAGCAAACGACCCAACGTCCCTGTCTGCTGGTCTGCAAAAGTTGGTAAAAAGTAGAAAGGTGCAGTAGTGGCTAACACTCTGTAAAACTCTATTGGCAGCCCATTAGGGCCTGCGGTCTTCCCAGAACTCATAGTTACTAAGGCTGACTGGAGCTTGTCTACAGAAATAAATTGATCAAGAGCATTAGCCTGCGCTTCTGAGAGGCTTGGATGGGATATACGGCCTAGCAACTTTGTAAAGGCTTGAGGAGCAGGGCTGACTTCTGATTCATATAACTGGGAATAAAATATCCAAAAAGCCTCTACAATATCAGAATTACTGATTAAGTTGCGCTGCTTATCATCAATAATAGTAGCAATATGAGATTTATTGTGATGTGCTTTCAGAGTGAAAGCTAAGAGTCTACCAGTCTTATTCTGCTCTGCTTAATACCGTGCTTGATGAACCAACACAACCTGTTCTACATGGGTGCTAAGAATAGTATTATACTGGTATCGCAGCTGTTGAAGCCGAAGAAGAATGGAGGGGTCAGTTCGCTTTTGCAGTAGTCTTTCCTCTGTATGGATTTGCTCGTCTAAAGCTCTAATCTTAGCCTTGCCTTGTCGGGAAGCTCTTATAGTATAACCAGTAATGACTGTTCTCATCGAGGCTTTAAAGGCTTCCCACCAAGCCCAACAGGCGGTATTTGCCAGCTGGTTAACTGCAAAAAAATCTTGAATTGCTTGTTGTACTTCTATTTTAAAAACTTCGTCCTTTAGTAAAGACCTCTTAAAGGCCCAAGAGGCTTGACCTGAAGGCTCTCCCTGATTTTGGATACCCAAAACAATTGCAGCATGATCTGAAACATGAGTGCTCAGGATATCCAAAAGAACTATCCCTGAGACTAGAGTTTTGGAAATTAAAAAGAAGTCAATTTGCGAGTGTATATGATGGGATAAAGAAAAAAAGGAGTAATCTCTGTCAGTCAGATGCATTAATCTCCATATATCCACAAGACCATAGGATTGCATAAGATTTTTCACCACCTCCCCAACTCTGGAAGGCCTGCCCAGCTTACTTGGTTGATGATCTGTCAAAGGATCAAGAACTAAACTAAAATCCCCTCCCAATATTACTTCGGAAGGGGCGACTTCATGGACTGTCTCTGCTACAGTTTGAAAAAATTTGGGGCTAGCACAATTCGGTGCATGCATGTTAATGACCACCACTTTTAGCCCACCCAGGTTAAGAAAGACACTAGCCAGCCTTCCAAGTCAGCTGTGAGGGATTCCACAAGAGGATCTAGGGATCTACGCACCAAAATGGCTACTCTGTTTTTCCTTTGGTAAGCCGGAGAGTGCCCCGCTAAAAGGTATTTCTTTCTCTTCGGTTTCATGGTTTCCGCAGAAGACAAATGTGTCTCCTGCAACATAATAATGTCAGTCAATTGCTTCTGACAGTAACTAAGGATTTTTTTTTCCTCTTAATCGGGTTCATGATGCCCTTAACGTTCAGGGAAAGCACTTTAAGAGGAATCATAGAAAAGACATAATGACGGATGCCACAAGTCTACAAAGCTATATCCCACAATTGATCTGTGTGCATACTCTGCAATCTGCACCCCCCCCCCAGTAAAGATCCATTCCCACCCCACCCAAAAAGGTGAATGCAACAGGGTGAGTCAGCGTTAGAACAATATCGTTGTCCCTGAATTCCACCCAGATTAAGAAAAACATAAGTGACCCCTACTATCAGTTTTACCACTCCCAGTGACAAGACCAGATCCTCACTTCAAAATGAATACAATTAACAATGAAATGTCCCCCACCAGATCCCCTGATCCACCCCCCTCCTACCATAACCCACCCCTATACATCACACTTATCTCAGTTCCCAGCTGGGGAAACGAATACTAGCAGAATTCCACCCTTTGACAAAAATGCGCTCCTCAACCTGCACCCTAACACAACAGGAAGGGGGGGGGGGAGAGGAGAGTGGTCCGGACCCATATCCCAGACTCTACATTAGGGCCCTCCTAGTATTAACTGGAATACAAACTCTATCCTCCAGTCACACCCCCTCTGCCCGCCCTACATCTGGATTATATATTATAGAACCTACACAGCATTTATAAGGCCTTATTAAACCTTTAAATCAACATGTACATCATCGACCACATAGCAGCCTGCACAAGAAGTCCCAAATCCACCCCTCCAATTAACCCACCAACTCAGCAAAACAAATGCAGCCCCACAACTATCCATTGCAATACCAACTATGGAGGCTCACCTTGGCCTAAAGAAAATAAAACAATTCCCAAGTAGAAGGGCAGTAGAAGCAGCCAGCTAACTGCCCTCCTCAGTGCATCTGCATCGATTCGCGTTCTTCGAGAAAGGACTGCAAGGTCACGAGGTTGTCGAAGGTCCTGGTTTGATTGTCCAAAGTCACTCTGAGCCGGGCTGAATAGAATAAACCATATCTCACCTGTAGGTGCTGCAGACACAGTCTAAACGCCAGGAGTTGCTTGCGTTTCTCTACTGTGGACTTACTAAAGTCTGGGTAAAAGAAGATCTTGTGTCCCTCAAATTGTACCCCATCAGGCACCTTCACAGCATTCATGATTTGCACCATATGCTGGTCTTGAAGCAAATGAAGGATTAAAGGCCACGGCCTCCGAGTATGAGGGCCTGCTTGCATAGGGATCTGATGCGCTCTTTCAGTCTCCATCGGCCGGGCAACATCCAGATGTAGCACCTCAGGGAGGAACTTCTCTAAAAACGCTACTATATAGGTACCTTCTGCTCCCTCCAGTATACCGACAATCTGAACATTGTTGCGACACATCCTATTGCTAAGGTCCTCTACATTATGTTCCAACTGCTCCACTCGCTTCGAGGTCTTCGTTAGCTGTTTAAGCCGCTCTCCATGCGCAGCTATCGCTGTGTCATCTTATCCATGTGTACGTTGAGGGCAGCCATCTGGGCTTTCATCTCTTGCAAATCTGATTGTACCTGGGTAAGCTATTCCCTATTTCTAGTAACTAGCATACGTACCACACGAATCTCGACAGCTCTTGCAATTCTTCTGAAGCCTCCTGACTGGCAGCCATTTTGTGAGGTGAAGTGGGATCTGACTTTGCCTGCTTCATTCCAGAAGATTGTGTTCCAGGGTATTCCAGTCGGACCGGTTTACAGCTAGTCATTACCACGATGTTGGGAGTTACTGGGCTGAAGGAAGAATTGTATATTAATAGCTTTGAAGGAGTCAATACCAGGATTTATTAGTAAGATCGTTGGGAGCTAAACTCCTAAGCGGCCATACTGCACCACTGCTGGCTCCGCCCCCCAACTTTCTAGTATTTTTGGTGTTCTGTTATGAATAGTTTTCTGGATATCAAATATATTTCATTCTAGACACCAGATATAGGAGAGGAAGGAAGTCCTTAATATTGTCATCTTTTAACCTATCTTGAGATTCCCCCTGAGGCTTAAAACTAGTTGGTCTTGGGAAACTAAGATACCACTGATAAAAGTGCAGTTAGAGGGAGGTGAGACCCATACACCCATAGGATAATGGAAAACAACATAACTGTTAAAACAAAGATAACGTTTAATATACTTAACTTGCAACCAAAGAAACACTAATTCAATTTTTCCGCTCATTGTAATAATAATGCGAACATAAGGTGGCCAGACTGCCAAACGCCCTGTAATGTACATAATCCAAGTCCAATGTAATAGTTGTAATGTACATAGTTACTAAGCTCTGTGCAAAAGTTGTAATGCACACAGTTGTTAGACCATTGGTAATAAGTTCTAGTTCTATGTAATAAGGTCTAAGTTCATTGTATAAAGTTCACAGATGTTCCATGTAAGATGCATAGGTATCTATAACTGTTTCACCTGTTCATACCATTGTTCTTTGTAAACCGCACCTGATCCATGGGAAAGTGCGGTATATAAGTGCTTGTTAAATAAATAAATAAATAAAATACACCCTAGCTGATGCAAAACAATGATAGGTACAAAGCAGACAGCAATATACCACCACTACTACTTATCATTTGTATAGTGCTACACAGAGCTTACAATCAAATCAAGATGAACACCACAAAACTGGGGACTAGAGTATGGTAAGATACACATAAATGGTGACAAAGAAAGTGAGGAGCATCAGGATCCAAAAGCAGCCTTGAAGAGGTGAGGTTTTAGCCTGAGAGTTGTGGTATAAATATACATTTATTATGTTAAAAAACATACAGAGAACAAATTTTTAATAACTATAACACAGGAACATAGGGGTCAATATTCGGCAGAGGTGGCCAGCACTTTTAAAGTGTCTGGCCACTGCCACTGAAAGTAAAACTGGACATTCTGCTCTAGAGTATCCAGTGCTGAATATCCAGTTTAAGCGGTGATTGCAGCAGCGATCCTGTCAGCGGTGATACTGAGCTTCTAACTATATAACTAAGCCACATAAAGTTAGGACAGCCATCAATATGTCCTAACTTTATGTAGTTTAGCAATCTGGTTAGTGTCTCAGTACCGCTGCAGACTGGATAGGTGCCATGAATATCCTCGCTCTGCCCACAGACCATCCCGGGTGTCTTTTCTGCGATCTGTGGCAATATTCAGTGGACTATCGGAATATCGGAATCGCTGGTGTTTATCTGGTTAGTAGCTCCTGCTAACCGGCTAAACCTTTTTGAATATTGCCTAACTAAATCATAAGTATTTGCAATTGTGCATGTTGTTGGTATTGTTAAGTGCTGTTGAAACGATGTTGACTCCTGGTGACCCTGTTGATATATTGCGGCTATTCCCTGTGTTTTTCGTGGTAAAGTGCGCAGGAAGTAGATTGCCAGCCTTTTCTTCCACACAATAAACCTACAGCACCTGGTGTTCCAAGGTGGTCTCTCATCCAAGTACTAGACAGGTCCAACTCTACTTAGCTTCCAAGGTTAGACAAGATTCAAATATGCATAGAAAAATAAAGCTTTGTACATAGGAACTTCGATGTATTTTTTCTCTTTGATATTCTATATTCATCTCACAATCAAAGAACATAGTCTCAAAATGGGCCTGCACCTTAATGTTAAGAAGACAAAGATCATGAAAACTGGCATAATCAACAGGTGAATCGTTTAAAGAGAAGAAATTGAAATCGTGAACAACTTTAACCTACTTGGATCAACTATCAATAAAGAAGCAACAAGCAGTCAAGAAATCAGATGACGCATTGCTCTTGGCAGAATGGCTATGAAAGATCTAGATATGATTCTCAAGAGCAAAGATGTCTCTCTCCATACAAAGATTCGACTTGTTCAAGCCATGGTATTTTCAATAACATCATATGGATGTGAAAGGTGGACAGTGAAAAAGATAGACAGGAAGAAAATTGATGCCTTTGAATTATGGTGCTGGCGGCGAATACTGTGTATACCATGGACTGCTGAAGAACAAACCAGTCGGTACTAGAGGAGACCGAACATATGCTTTCCTTAGAAGTTCAGATGACAAGACTTCGACTTTCATACTTTGGACACATCATGCAAAGAGAGAGATCATTAGAGAAAGACATCATGCTTGGCAAGATAGAAGGTCAACGTGAAAGAGGAAGACCAGCAATGAGATGGATCGATACAATAACAGCAGCTACGGGTACCAGTCTGTCAACAATGAGCCGCCTGACTCAATACCGAACACAATTTAGGATAGCTATCCAGAGGGTCGCCATGAGTTGACTCCGACTCGACAGCACTTAACAACAACAACATCTCCCAAGTAGTACACTCTATCTATGCAAATCACATATTCATTCACCTGCTTCCAGAGCAAAGTTAGAAATTACAAGATGTTCTGCTTTCCTTTTCAGAGCCCCTATCCTATGTAATTATCTCCCCTGCACCATCGCCTATGTTTGGAATGATCCCCTAAAAAATTTAAGGTTGTCCTAAAAATGCCTTTCATTGAGTCGGCCTGGTTTGTGGGCATTTGATGTTTGGTGGGGTGTGTGCTTGTTCTTTTAATCTTTTATATAAGATCTTTATTTGTGGTATGTGTTTAGTAGTTGTATAATGTGTGAAGGATGGGAATGGAGTGGCTGTGTTTGATTTTGTTTGTTTGTTGGGGCCTGGGAATGGACGGGGTGGTCTGGTTATCATATATTCCAGTTGTTCATTGGTATGGCAGGTATGATTTTTGAAATGCTATAAACAAGACAAAGGATAGAGGGCCTGCTGTCTATACAGTGGTTTCTGTTCACTCGTTCGTTGGTCCCTGCTAGTTCCAAGTTGTGTTTTGCTGTAGTGAATATAAGTTCTGTTTGTAATAAGGTGGGTGTACTGTATGATTATCTGTCAGACTCAGGGCCGGATGTGATGGGTCTAATGAAGACATGGCTTGCTTTTAGTGATTCTGTTCTGTTGAATCAGTTATGTCCTCCTGTCTATGTTGCTCTTCCTATGTCGCAGGTGAGAAGATGGGATGGTGGAGTGATGCTTCTTGTGGGAACGTAGTGAGAATTTTTGAAGCTGGCTGCTGTTTCACAGCCAGAAATTGAATTAATGATTGTGGGCAATGGCCGTTTGATGGTTGGTGTGGTGTATTGTTCCTCCTCTGCTTGTCTTTCTGGCCTTTCTACACTGGTAGCGCAGTTTGTGTCTTTAGATGTTGACCTTGATTGTATGTTGCTTTGGGTGATTTTAATTTGCCCATGTTGTATGCTCTGCCTGAGGTGTCCATTTTGGACCCTCTTGTGTCTGTTTTATGACAGACCATGGCAGTTTGGGGTTCATTCAGATAGTAAGGCAAGCAACACACATTGGTGCTGCAGTTTTGGATTTGGTGTTTGTCAGTGCTGGGTTAGACAACCAGTATGTTGCTTCTGCATTGCGCTCTTTGCCTGTTCCTTGGTCAGATCACTATTTGTTGACATTTTCTATGCCTGGTATGGGTGCTTCTTCTACTTTGAATTCTGGTTCTTCTTTGTGTTATAGTCCTTTTGCATAGTTTAATAAGGATTGCTTTCTGCATGCCTTAATGTCATGCTTTGGTAATGTTGCACAATCTGATCTGGACTGTATGGTCTCTGACTGGAATTCAGCTATAGCTGTAGTTGTTTGCTGGTAAATTAGTGCAGTTGCACTGTCTCGAGGGCACGTGGCTCCTTGATTTGATGACTGTTTGGGATAAGAAGTGTTTTTTGCAACGAGCTGAACATAGATGGTGTAAGCAACATACGGATGAGGCAAGAATGGCATATTCGCAGCTTTTAACAGATTATCAAAATTTTGTGCTGGCAAAGAAGAAGACATATTATTCTGAATAGCTTACCCAGTTGCTGAATCGACCGCAGGAGTTGTTTGCTATAGTTCAGTCTTTAATGCGCTCTGTGGAGGACTGATGAGGTGTGTGTTGCCCTTCTGCTCAGGCATTTGCTGGCATCTCAAAGCAGGTTGGGGTATGGTTTCTATGTCACCAGTTTGTTTACCTATTGTTTGTATAGATTCTCCACCAGCTTTTCTGAGTGATACCTGATCGGAGTTTGTCCAGTGTCAGCATGTGAGGTGAGGGATGTGATTTCAGCTTTGGTCCTCTTGACCATTGTCCTGCTTAATGGGTGACGTCCATTTGGGAGGAGTGTGTGCTTCATTTCTTAGGGATATGGTGAATCTTTCTCTACGGTCGGGTACTGTGCCAGCTGTTCTTAAGCTGACTTCTGTTCGACCACTGCTTAAGAGGGATACTCTTGATGCATTGTCGCCTGCCTCGTATCATCCTATTTTGAGTCTCCCTTTTCTGGAAAAGTTGCTTGAGAGGTTGGTGTTGGTGCAGCTATCAGAGTTAGTGGACTCTCATGGCCTGCTGGATGTACAGCAGCATAGTTTCCATCAGGGTTTGGGTGTTGAAACCTTGCTACTGTCGTTGTTTAATTACCCTATGGTGTAGTCTGGATCGGCCGAAAACAAGGGTCATGATGATATTTATTGAGGTTTCTGCAGCTTTTGATGCTGTTAATCATGTGTTGCTTTTGCAGTGCCTCCATTCATTGGCTGTCACAGGACAAGTATTGCACTGGTTTGCATCTTATTTAACAGATCAATTTTTCCCGTTTCAAATAAGCTTGGATGTCTTGGACTGGACTCCTTTGGAATGTGAGGTGCCGCAAGGTTCTGCATTGTCTGCCTTATTGTTTAATTTATACATGGCTCCTGTGTGTGCTCAGAGTTTTGGTGTTTTTTATCATGTTTATGCTGTTGATATTCTAGTGTCTATGCCATTTGATATTTCTGCAGGGTATGCCTCTTTGCCATTTGTTGCATTGTTTGGAAGTAATTTCTTTATGGTTTGCCCAGTATGGGCTGAGTGTTAATTATTGGAAGACAGAGATTTTGTTGGTCTCCCGTGATAGGTCCTTTGTTGTTCCTGAAGAGGTTTTGCTGAATGGTCATACAGCTACTGTTCAACAGGAACTTGTTTATTTAGGCGGGACTTTGGATTCATGCTTAAATATGAGAGCTCATGTAGCTAAGCTTATTCGTCATTCTTTTTTTCTATTTCGGCTTTTGCGCCATTTTCAGTCTTTGCTGCCAGCTTCTGACTTTTGCTCTGTTCCTCAGGTAATGTTGTTGTCAACTTTTGATTATTTATTTATTTATTTACATTCTCTTATATACTGCGCTATTCTGCATCAGTGCGGTTTACATTGAACAAACTGAAATTACATGGAACAGGGCATTATAACTTGGAGATAACTATTTTACAGGGAACATGGGCTATGGAGGGTTAAGTGGCTTGCCCAAGACCACAAGGAGCACCTGTGGGACTAGAAACCCCAGTCCTTCCGGCGCAAGGTTGCTGTCCTCTAGTGGGATTTGAACCCCCGACCTTCCGGCCTGAAGTACCTTGCCCCAACCACTAGGCCACTCCACTAGACTTATATACTGCTTTTCTACCAGTCAAAGCAGTGTACATATATATATATATTTCTTGTCCCCAAAGGGGCTCACAATCTGTTTTTGTACCACAGGCAACATAAGGTTAAGTGAACAACACCTGGCTGAGTGAATATGGCCAAAAAGAACTTCTGAATAAAGAAGAACATATTTCTTGAGTTCAGATGCTGAGAATGGTAATCCATAAAAAGGAGGGAGGAATGGCCTAGTGGATGGGGCAAGTTATTTCAGGCCAGAGGGCCAGAGTTTCAAATCCTGCTAGAGGACAGCAGCCTTGGTCTGGAAGGACTGGGTTTTCTAGTCCCACAGGTATTGTTCACTTAACCCTATGTTGCCTGTGGTACAAAAACAGATTGTGAGCCCCTTTGGGGACAAGAAATATATATATATATATATATATATGTACAATGCTTTGACTGGTAGAAAAGCAGTATATAAGTCTAGTGGAGTGGCCTAGTGGTTGGGGCAAGGTACTTCAGGCCAGAAGGTCAGGGGTTCAAATCCCACTAGAGGACAGCAACCTTGGGCCGGAAGGACTGGGGTTTCTAGTCCCACTGGTGCTCCTTGTGGTCTTGGGCAAGCCACTTAACCCTCCATAGCCCATGTTCCCTGTAAAATAGTTATCTCCAAGTTATAATGCCCTGTTCAATGTAATTTCAGTTTGTTCAATGTAAACTGCACTGATGCAGAATAGCGCGGTATATAAGAGAATGTAAATAAATAAATAGTTAAATAAATAAATCCCAGCCTGGAAAGGTGACCGTGGTGAAGGAAGAAGAAGCCAGGGGGAGAGGCTTTCTTAAGCATGAGCCTGGTCATCAGGCCTAAGCCTGGTTTCAGTAAGAGCACAGAGAGGTCAAGGATTCTCAAAAGAGGAGCTTTATTTCACAGAGAGAATGTGTTGAGAAGTCCAAAATGACAATCTACTGAAGAGAGAAGTATATAAGTGGGAGAAAGAGGAATAGGAAAAGGGAGGTGGTTTACTTTCCCAGAAATTGGGAGGAATAGGGCATAGGAGCAGGCAGACAGATGGAGTGACCATTGGAAAAGAAGAGAAGCAAGATAAAAACACAGAAAGGGGATGAGGCTTCATGGAAGTACCCCCAAGAAGTGCTCAAGGAGCAGAACCTCCTCCTTAAGTATGAACCCATGGTGCAACTGTAGGAGAGAGCTGTTCATAAATGGAGGGAAGGAAATGACTTCACCTCAGGAACAGAGGAGTTATTAGGTCATGATGGTGGTAAAAGGGATGGAAGGATATGCCTATGAGGAAAGGCTTAAAAGGCTAGGGCTCTTCAACTTGGAAAAAAGACGACTGAGGGGAGATATGATAGAGGTCTATAAAATACTGGATAGAGTGGAATGGGTTGTTTACTCCTTTAAAAAATAGAAAGACTATGGGACATGCAATGAAGCTGCAATGTAGCCCATTTATTACTAATAGAAGAAATATTTTTTCACTCAATGCTTAATCAATTTGATACCGGAGGATACAGTTAAAGTTGTTAGTGTAGCTGGTTTGGACAAGTTCCTGGAAGAAAGTCCATAAACCATTATTAAAGAGGACCATTGTTTACCCCAGGATAAGTGACATGGAATCTGTGTATCTTTTTGGGAACCTGTCAGGTACTTCTGATCTGTACTGGCCACTGTTGGAAATAGGATACTGAGCTTGATGGACCTTGGTCTGACCCAGTATGGCGTATCTTATGTTCTTAAGCGAGTTATATGGTTAGAGCACATTTCATTGTTCAGCAACCATTTCCATGGGCCCCCCAGTAATTGTTATCATGCAGGCAGGATAATTATCACATGCTGAAATACACATTAACCATGCATCATGAGAGGTGAGAGGTCAGTGGTGTTGGGGTTGTGATGGAGAGTGGGCATTGACTGAACATTGCAATCTGCATTGGCATCAGTATGCACATGCTAATTGTCAATGCTGCAGTTAATGTGGGTGCATCTATTGTCACTCAATAGGTGGGGTTAGGTATATCCTGGAAATTGCTAAGCGCCAAAACGTGGATGCAATTACCACGGTGTTGATTTTAACTCAAAATGCACATTAGGGCAAAAAAATACTATACTTCAGTAAAAGGGTCCCTTAGTGTGGGTTAAATCAATATAATGTGCACTAAAAATGTCCTGTTAAATGGAATGTGTGAAATTAATCTAAAAAAACAGCTGACAAAATGAAAAATTCATGAAAAAAATGAAAAGTAATCTAATTTTTCTTTCCTGTGTACATCTTTAATTTTAGCTTATTTTATAAAAATATATAGGTGTTTTTATAAAATACTAGCACAAATCAGTCAATCAATGAATTCATTTATAAACTGCAGATCCACAGGTTGCTAAACAGTGAACAGTTCTAACATTCAAAAAACAACCAATTATACTAGAAATATAAAATAAATTAGATATTATAATAGTTCAACTAAAATCTTCAGAGTATAAAATTGCTTTCAGCTGTTTATGAAATGTTAATAATTTTTTTTCTAATTTAAGATTCAGTAGACATCAGGGGCAGCCCAAGAGTGTTGCGGGGTCTCGTTTGCATAAGTTTAATTTATTTTAAAATATATATGAGGTGTGACAAAAAAGAAATGAGACTGTCCCATAAATATTTTATTACAAAATCTACAGAGAAATTACACCTTGTCCCCTTCAAAGTAATCCTCCCCAGAGTTAATGCTCTTCTGCATTCACTTCTGCTACGTACGGAAGCACTCGGTAAGGTCCTCCTCCTTGAGGTCCCTCAGCTCCCTTGTCACAGTGGCCTTGATCTCTTCTACAAAGGTGAAATGAGTTCCTTTGAGCACAGTCTTCAGCCTGGGGAAGAGCCAGAAGTCGCACAGTGCGAGATCTGGGGAATAAGGAGGGTGGTTGAGAGGTGTGATCTGTTTGTTGGCCAAGAACTGCCTCACACTGAGCACGGTGTGTGCGGGCGAGTTGTCATGGTGGATCAGTCACGACTTGTCTCTCCACATAGCCCGCCTGCTGCGGAAAACCCGGTCATGGAGACGATTGAGGATCTGCTGGTAGAAGTGCTGGTTGACTCTCTGACCCTCAGGCACAAACTCATGATGGACCACTCCCTTCTTGTCAAAGAATGCGATTAGCATGATCTTGATCCTTGATTTGGACATGTGCGCTTTCTTGGGTCTGGGTGACAGTCCACTGCAGGCTCTGTCTCTTGCTTTCAGGGTCGTACAGGAAGACCCAAGTCTCGTCTCTTATGATGAATTGGCCAACGAACTCTGGATCTTCTCTGATCTTCTCTAGCAAGTCTCGACAAACATTGACCCGGTGCTCCTTCTGGTCTTCTGCTAAAAGCTTGGGCACCATCTTGGCGCACACCTTCTGCATCCCCAGCTCCTACACCAAGATGGTCCGCACGGACTCCCTGTTCAGGCTGAGCTCGGTGATAGTGTGCAGGATGCCATAAAAGGAGTGGGCGTTTTGGTCTTAACGTAGCAAAACGGTATTATCACGCGATAACGCGCACTGCGCACATTATCGGGTGAAACGCCACTAAGCACGTTAACGCGCGATAATCTTAAGTAGGCGCGCAGACATACAAACATAGAAGCAGAGGTGTAGCACAATGGTTAAAACACTGACTGATGGTACAGGGGTCATGAGTTCAATCCCCCAGTGTGCCTAAGGCATAAAGCTGGCTGATGCATCACCCTTTATGTTTAAGTAGTGCTTTTTGAGGCATTTTACTTTTATTTTAATTAGTGCCGCCAGCAAACACACCCTCACGGTGGCGTAACCTAAGGTGCCGCATAAGGCACCCCATAACGCACTCCATAGGGCATATTATAAAGTGCACTGTCCGCCAAGGCACCCTATAATGTCCCCTATAGGACACCTTATAAGGCGCTTGATAGGGCGCCTTATGGGGCACCTTAAGGTTACAGTACTCTGAGGGTGTTTTTGCTGGCAGCCCTAATGTACATTAAAAATAGACAATGCCTCAGACAGCCCTATCAAATAACCCCAACATGGGTTTGAACCCATGACCTCTAGCTTCACAGGCAGGGAAGTAACCAGTGGGCTACAGCTGCCAACAAGCCCCTAGCTGGCTGCAGAAGGACTGCACATCACCACACAAACTGTCTGCTGTGGTTACCAGGATAGGGTTAACCCACCAGTACCCATGATGCACTGCACATGCACATCAGCAGTCGACAGATGAGCACAAGATGGGGTATGCACCCCCACAGCACCTCGGCCTGGTAGGGGGAACTGACCGTGTGTGGTACTGGCACAGAGTAGCCACAGACTGTCACATTGTGCGGGTACTGTGCTCACCCTGAGGGTGAGGTGGGGAGCACAGCATCAGGTCCACAGCACCTTTCATGGCTGAAATACGCCATGCTGCAGGTCCCTATCAGTGCTACTGTGTGTGATAGGTAGTTCCTGCAGACACACCTAGGATACATCTGTGTCCTTCTATATTTCTCAGTCATGTCTAGCCCCTTATGGGCTATGATGCACCCAGAATAGTGCATATCCTGTGTTGGTGCCTTGGTTACATGATGTAGGTGAAGGGGGGGTGTTTGGACCCATAGGCGGATTATGTACCACCACACAACCCACCCTCTGGGGCTCAGGGTGGGAAACAGGATCGCCCACCAACAGATCCACATTCTACCTCCCTGCAATGGTGGCAGTAGAGGGGACCATCAACCCCAGTCCTGCTGGAGAACATACACCCTACAGAGCAGGCAATGCAGAGCTGTACACATCCATAAAGCAATAGCAGGCAGAGAGAAAGCCTGGAAATGCACAGCTATCCCCACCACTATCTGACATTCTCCAGCAGCAAGCCTCCAGCGGCTGAACCCTGCAAGGTGTTCCAGCAAGACACATACTAGCTGCAGACAGTCTGCTAGCTAGTCCGTAGTGCATGGTCCTGGAGGAGATGCGTGTACCCAGAACTGGGATGTCAGCATACACACCAAGCAGATAAGTCAGTGATTGAGCCCCAAAAGAGAACCCATAAATATCACATGAGAGAAATACTGTATAGCACTATGGGGGAAACTAGCCATGCCACGGTCACTGCTCCATCAGGGTGAGAGTGACCTCCCAGCAGGACATGCAGGTGGTGGCTGGCCACTACAATGTCCGAGCCATTGCCCTATGCTATGTACAGATGAATCCAGGCCAGGCCACCCTATCCTGGCTATTCCCACAGTACCTTGCTCCTCATTATGTACATTGGTAGGCCAATACTGGCAACAGTGCTAGCAGTGTGGGCTGTGGAGGGTGTTTGCAGCCACCACACACTCGATAGACAGAAACACACTCCCCACACCTATGCCAGCATTGTGCAACTATAGAGGTGTTTGGCAGCCCTGGCCACCGCACCAGTCCTGGGCACAGTGCAACCAAAATAGTTATGCGCCCTCTACCAAATTTAGAATTATCAAATATAAAAAGTAAAACCCGGTGTCAAATAGGCCTGTTTTACAGAAAAGCATTTAAAGTAACTTAATTTTTTTGTCGGAATGGCCAACCAAGCTAAAGGAAATTCTACCTTATGCCGTTGTGGCCCGTCCATTTTATTAGATGAGAACACAATCTTAGCACTTTGAAAACAGCATCTATTATACGTTACTTAGCTAAATTTCAAAGTGCTAAGATTGTGTTCTCATCTAATAAAATGGACGGGCCACAACGGCATAAGGTAGAATTCCTTTAGCTTGGTTGGCCATTCCGACTAAAAAATTAAGTTGCTCTACTGGGCACAGTGCAGGCATGACTATGGTACGCAATACTGTTGGGGTCACCCCCCAGGGTGGTAAACACTGTTAGACACAAGACCTGTAGCACACTCCACAGACATCAGAAAGGTTGCTATGCTGCAGCTCACTCAGAAGATTGTACTTAACCTCGGAATTGCTATCTGCCAGTAATCATAGCAACCTTTCGCTAGCTGTGTACCATATTCCCAGGTTTAGGGTGGCATTGCTAAGGTATGCAATTGCTAGTATTGGGAGATGCACGCAGGGCCCAACATCCTGCCTCTCCAGGAGGCATTGGATAATGGAGCCTGTGGATGCGGGTGTGTCTGCCCCTGTTGGCCGCTGCTTTAGGGCAGAGGTTCCCGACTCCAGTCCTGGTGGGCCAGACACTGTTCGGATTTTCATGCTGTCCCTCATGAATATGCATGAGATACATCTGCATACCATGGGGGAGGCGCATAAAAATGCAGCACAGGTATCTTTATTAGAGTCAGCATGGAACCTGAATGGTGTTTGGCCCTCCAGGACTACATTTGGGAGACTCTGCTCTAGGTAATGCACATGTTTATGGTGTCTGTGCTCTGTAGGGTAAAATGTAGGTGTTTTGGGCATGTTTACGTCATCTGCAATAAAGGTTCTGTCTGTATTAGCACGTTTTAGTAGTGGGTAAAATATGGGGACTGGTTTGGCAGGAACCACAGCTGGGACTTGAACCTGTGACCTTCTGAACACAATGGCTGTGTGCACTGCACCACTGTGTTGCCACAGAGACAGTGCATTCCCTGGTGATACCATGACTGTTCATCAGACAGGGCCTGTCTGTTGCAGTGCATGGCACCCACCTACACAGGGCTAGGCCACGGTCTGCTCTGGGAAGCTGCCACTGTCCCCTCCACCAACAGTATCCCTCTGCCACCATGCTGACATGCCCTTCTGCTGGTGGTGCTGGTGGAGCGCAGTCTTAGGCCATCCAGTGTGTGGGTAGGCGGCTGCCTATGGTGCGGGTTCTGGGGTAGGGGTGCCTACATAGCTGTCCACGCTTCCCCCCAGCACCCCATGCCAATGTTCCGTGCCCTTCGGGGTACCTGCTGGGTACTATCCCCTGTGACACTGTGGGAAGCACACTCGTGCCCATGTTGGGCCCTCAGCAGTTGCTGTCTGGCTGCTCTACTGTTTCAGCATTCCTATGGGCCAGCTAGGCATCACTCTAGTCCACACTGTGGGCCAGCTGCACCGCAGCATGTGCCGCCTGCAGCCCTCTGTGTCCCCTTTTCCAGCATCTGTCCAGTTGCCCATTCCGACATGCCCGCCCTGCTGTTGTGGAACATGTGCACGCCATAGGAAACCTGGCCAATGGAGTCAGAAACCCTGCTCAGCGCAATTACACTGTGGGCTCATTCACCTTGTATGGGGACGGAGCATAGACCCTTCCAAAATTCATATCTTTGTTTTGGTGCTTTCTTGGGAATGTTTTGTGATGTTTCCCATTAATATCACTATTGGCCAGCTTGGTTATTTTATTTTTACATTTTCCTCTGTACATTTTCAAGGTTTATTTGCCCTTTTGTTCCGTGCACATGTATCACACTTATCATTTTTTGTAGGTTTCCCTGGTGTTGCTGTACATTGCTGACGAAAATGGTTTCTTTTCCCTTTAAATCAGCTCTAACACCAGGGTTTCACTGGCGTTAGTTTTCAGCCTCGGATTTCACAGCGTTAGTGTGCGGGGAGCCTCTCCACTCCCACTCTCCACCCATTGACCCCTTCTCTCCGCCCCTGGGGAGCCTTCCTCCGCCCTCCGGGAGCCTTTCCCCGCCTTCAGCGCTCGTTTGCGCCACTGCGCGTGTTATCGCGCGATAAAGTACCTGTGCGCCTGATAAAGCACCCTTATCGCGTGATAACATCACAGAGCACACATTAAGACGATTTAGTAAACATACACCATAGTCTCGTTTCTTTTTTGTCACACCTCGTATGCCAGCCATCTAAAAGTCTAGGTGGCTTCCAAAGGAGTCCTTCACAAGCCTCTTTTTTTTGTCCCAACAATGACATAGGGGCATGTTTTATTAAACATTAGTGTGCATGAAGTGCCACTGAGCCCATAGAAATAAATGGGTGCTTCTGCACTTAGCGCGAGTTAATGTTTGCTAATGCATGTTAACCTTTAGTAAACATGTCCCTTAATGTGCATATGAGTGTCTGAATACCATTTGCAATAAAGTGAGGATAAAGAAAGGCAACCATATTTCTACATTACTATCCTCTAGTGCCAACTGCCGGATATATTAGGAAGTGCTTCAAAACTCTACTTATTCAGAACCCAAATCCTTCATATTGAAACAGCACTAAGAAGACTCACCGGCACCAAACATTATCTTATCAGAAAGGTAGCACTGCAAATATTTAACCAACACATCTCCTACTGGAAAAAGAGAACAAGTGGGACTGCTACACAGAAACTACACCAACAGACTGCAGCTCTAGGCCACGCATACAAAACACAGACAGACCATCACCAAATACAGAACAAGTGATCACAATTTAGAAATACGAAGACAATAATTAAACTGGGAACCCCCAAGAAGCCAAATTTGGAATCTGCATCAGCACTGGAGAATTAAAATTAGAAATTCATTTCCTCTTGTATTGTACAAAGCACAAAAGGTGTCAGCAATGCACATTTCCCAAAGCTAAGATATTCCAGTTAAGTTTAAGTTACAATGCAAACCACTTTGATTGAAATGATAAAGCGGTATAAACCCCCCCAAAAAAACTGTTAAATAAATAATAAATTCAAAATAAAATATTTTTTCTACCTTTTGTTGTTTTGGGCATTTTGTCAGTCACAATTGTCGCAGTCTCTCTCTCTTCCGCTTTTCTAGCCTGTCTTTTGATAACTCTCTTTCCAATGTCTTGACTAGTTGTCCTTTCTTTTCTCTCCTCCTGTTTTTTTAAATTTTCTCTCTACATCTGTCTTTGACATATTGATCGTTCCATTTTTATCTTTTTCCTCCATTTCTTTCCTTACTCCCTCTCCATCTACTCAAATTTCTCCCTCCTGTCCTCAGTTCCCTTCTGACTTTTCACCTACTATCAACTTTCCAACTCCTCTCTTACCTCCAAGCCCAGCCCATCTCTCCATCTCTCCCATTCCTATCTTACTTCTTTCCTAGCCTCTTATTCACTTCTGTCTTTCACCTACTCCCCTTTTCTACCCTCTGTACTCACCATCCTCCTCTCACTCATCTCCTTGGCAACCTCCCATGGTTCTCTCCCATATAGTTCCACCACTTCCCTCTCTTTCTCTCACCCCAAATTCAGCATCTCCCAATCTACTCCTCTTTTACCCCCAAAGTCCAAAATCTCCCTCTTTCTTGCGTTAGTGTTTCTATTCCACCTCCCCAGCCTTTTTCTTCCCTTCCATTCCCCCTCCAGTGGTCCGGTGTCTCTCCTATTTCCCTTTCAGCCCAGAAATTCTTTCTCTCCCTCTGTTCCTCCCCCACCCTCTACTCCACTCCAATATTCCCTTCTCTCTCATTACACAAATCTTCCTCTCTTTCTGTGTCCTCTAGCCCCACTGGCCATGATGGATATCAATCTGGAGAAATCTACCTATATTGAAGGCATGGACATTAAGCTTGCTCAAGAGCAGGCAAAAATGTTAGTGCATATTGTGATGAAGCAGACGCCAGTAAACCCATGGAGGTAGAAGAAAACACTGATCTCTTTAAAGGAAATGATATACATAAAGTGCAGTTAGTGAGACGTGCAGCTAGAGGGAGCATGCACGGAGATTCAGAAGGTAGGCTGACACGCCCAGGTTGGGATGATGCAAGAACTAATTCAAAGCATAATCAGATACACCTGGTCAGAGGGACAGAATCCTTACCTAAGAAACAGCTTTATAAGCAAAGCATAGACAAGCCAGAGGAGAGAGGAGCGGCACGAGCCGCAGCAGCTGCTGATAGAGAAGAAAGAGAAAGGAGACGGCTCCAAAGACAGAGAAAAGCCAGTTGAACTTGCAGCCCTTACAGGAAAGGAACAAGTTCCAGGAGAGCCAGTTTCAGGCTGGGAAGCTCCAGAAGGAAGTCTTCAGGAAGGACAGAAGAAGAACCGGGAGAGTGCCTGGTAGGGAGAATACCAGAGGCACAGACCCAAGAGTTCAGAGGTACTTTCCCCTATATGTGAGCCCCAAGGAGTTCAGAGGTGGGTGAACCAGACTCAGCCAAGGAGTCTAAGAGACACAGATCTGAACCAGGAACTGAGGCCGGGTCACAGAAAGGCCTGGAAGCCAGGGAGCTGTAAGAGCAGCCAAGGCAGCTGGAGAAAGGTTTGGGAACCTATAGAAAGAGTGCTTACCAAAAGTCCTGTTGCATATTTGCCAGACTGGGTACAGCCAGGCTGGAGAGCCTTAGGAAGAAGTTCTGAAGTAAAACCAGGAATATATGGGGAAAGCTCAGGGGCCACAGATATCTCAGCAGACCAAGAGGCTATGCAGATAGACCCTGCTGAACCTGACCCTTTGCTGACTGAGTGCCCTATGGACTGTACGTTTTGTTGTACTGGGAGTTTAGAATCCTTGAGAGAAATATAGCATGCAAGATATACTTTTGAAACACAGTTTTGTTTGACAAGCTGAAAGAAGAAGCATTGCTTTTGTTTATATAACCTATTTTGTTTGAACCCTGCATAACTAACAAAGACTGAAGCACATCCAAGTTTTTGACCTATGTAAATACCTTATGTGAAAATCCTGAACAAGGTGGAAATCCTGTGTCTTCGTTTGAACCTTTTGTGCATTAAGGGAATAAAACCCTATACTTTACCATTGACATGGCTTACACAACTATTCATTATGAAGAAAGGGACTACTAGTACCAGAAGGCTTCTGGGCTAACAAAAGTTTCTACCTTCAATACAAAATTAATGTCCACCCTGACCTTTAAGCACGTGGCTAAAGGGATGGGGTTATGACAGTGTATTATGTGTGTATGTACAGTATCTATTTTATTAAATACTTGTGTAAATCATGACTCCACTCATACTCCACTCATACTGTGGCCAAATCCCATTCTTTGTTGTTAACCAGTTTTATAATAGGTCTTTTATATGCGTAAAACAGCATTTTATGTGCAAAAGCTTTTTATAAAATCACCCTCATTCAGACCAAGTTATCATTAACATAGGCTAATGTGGACTAATGGAATAAAGTTTTTTTTTAAATAACAGTGAAAATGTGTGTTTAAAATGCATTTAAACACACATTGCAGTTAGGTTAGCATTAATGCATTTTCATACATAGACCCCAAAATATTTGAAAAAGTAGGTTTTAAAACAAATACTTGTATTAATCTACTTAGTATCACTATACTATAGGTACCTGTGAACATAGTGCTAAGTACAAAATGTATTTTGGTGCTTTGTTTATTTAAGATACAATCTGTGTTACCCTTTAGATTTTAAGATAACTCATGCTTATTTTGTACTTACATCTGTGTATTTTATAGGAATACATTTTTATTTTTTAAAAATTCTCCTTATCAAAAGTAAATGTAATAAAGGTTGGGGCCCTTTTTCTAAAGGTTTGCATTTACCGCACAATTAGTGGCAAAACTAACGCACAGTACATGCAGCTGTTGTGTGCTTCCTGTTGGGGGCATACCTAGCAAGTTCACAGCTGCTGGCATACAATCATTACGCACACTTACGCTAATTGGCACATTGTCACTGAGTGCATGATAACTGCCCTCATGCTAGTGGCAATGTGCTCTCCGTACCCAGGCTCTGCCTCGCCCAGCCCATTTTCCTCCCTAGTGTGCGAGGGCCACTTCCTGTGTGTTTTAGCAGTCAGTTAGCATGTGTGTTCAAAAACAAACGTTAACTGGTTAGTGCCTTTATTAAAGGGGTCCCTCAGTATAACTGACCATAATGTAGTAAAGCATTATCAACAGCTACCTGCTGTATTCATTTCTGCTGAAGACAAATCATGAGTTTGTGCTAGAAAGCTTTACACTTCATAGGATAAATAAGATCTATAACAACAATAATTTTGTATATAACAGGAAATTATGTTTATTTGTAACATAGGCTTATATAAACCTTACCTTTTTTTTTCAACAGCCTCCAAGCCTGTGGATCGAAAGCTGTGTGCATTGCCTATACCCAATACTACTCAACTTTGTCAAATTCCTTGTCCTATAGAATGTGAAGTATCTGTTTGGTCAGCTTGGGGGCCCTGCACATATGAAAGCTGTGATGACCAACAAGGAAAAAAGGGTAAGCAACACACCACTGTAAATCTGATACAGATAAAAAGCGCTTTAGTGGAAAATACTCTTGCTACTATGTCAAAATTGGGGAAGGTAGGAGAAAGTGCTGGAGGCTGATGGCTGATGCTGATTGCTGGAAGATGGGGGCTGTTGCTGATGATGGGGGTTGTAGATTGAGAGAAGGGGCTAATGTTGAGGGCTGGGACAAGGGGCTGCAATTTGGAAGAAGAGGGCTCAGGCTGATGATGGGGGAACTTGGGTTGGGAAAGTGTAGTTACTCACCTGTAACAGGTGATCTCCGGGAACAGCAGGAATTTAGTCTTCACATATGGGTATCGTCGGTACCGATGGAGCCTGCGCGGGAACGCTCCCCAGCATCCAATAGGAACGCTTTTGGGAGCATCCCTCAGCACATGCGCACTTCCTTCCCGCCTTTCCAACTGTCCCTCTTCAGTTAAGTTTGTAGCTGAGTGAAAGAATAGAGGGAGAGAGGAAAGAGACAAAGAAATAGAGAGACAACTCCTAGGGGAGGAGGGTGGGTTGTGAAGACTAAATTCCTGGACTCAAGTGCCATAGTGTCGTGTCCTCTTGGGAAAGGAGATCTGGAGCATGCCCTAACTCCAGAGGTGTAGCTTGAGAGAGATGTAGAAGCAGGGGTACCACGCTTGGCGTGGCCATCGTGGCGCTATGAGAATCATGTGACCCCTGTCTCTTTGAAGCTTGAAGAGTGTTTTGGGGATGAGGGGAATAGGTGTGAAGGCATAAAGGAAGTCCTGACCCCAGTGAAGGAGGAAGGCATCCCTTGCCTGACAATTGTGAGCCGGAATTCTGGAACAGAACCGGGGAAGTTTGGCATTCAGTGGACTTGCAAAGAGGTCTATGTCTGGAGTGCCCCAGAGATGAAATATCTTTGCCACCTGGAGTGACCACTCGTGAGGCAGCAGTACTCGACTGAGTTTGTCTGCCCAAAGGTTTTGAATACCTGGAAGATATACCAGTAGGAGGTGAATTTGATACTCTCTGGCGAGGGCTGTAAACGGGGGCGCTGGGCGTGAATGTCCACAGTCTTGGCAAAGGCAAAATACTATTATGACTTGCAAAGGATTGTGGGGGATGTAGTCCATTCATACCAGAATCAGCCGTTCACAAAATAATGAGTTGTGTTGCTCGAGTGTAAGCAAAGAAAAATATATTTTATTCATGGGGTTAATTCTCCCACACAGATTTACTTGGTAACACAAAAGGACACTTGCTTTTAGTATTGTACTTAGGAAAAACAAATCATGATATAAGCAACTGAACGTCTTAAACAATCAAACAATAAAGACCTTGATGGGAAACAGAAAAGGTCTTTTTGAGGGCTTCTGCTAATAACTTTTAGCAGGGCTCCAAAAGCAAAAACAAAACCCAAAAGTAACCAAAAACTGTTCTTTTTCAAGGATAACTTTCTTCTATTTTACACACACAAACAGTAGTTTCCTTTCAGAGCTCACGTGCAATTGTGAATGGCTCAATTACCAATAATTAGCCAGCTGCAAACCCCTTTGCTGGTTCACTTTCTCTACGTGGCTCAAATCCTACCCTAAAGCTTTCTTGCAGGCTTTTCTGGGTAGATAAAAGAACAAGTTATAGTTCCTTTTGATGGTTGTTGTATTTGTGAACGTATTTTACCAGAGCAGCCTAGTCAGAGAGCAATCCATGTATTCATTCTGATCATTTAAAATATCTCCTTCTTCTTCAAATATCATAGAATCAATATCATGGTCTGGCTCAGAGGAATTCCTTAATGGATCACTCTCAGGACAATATTTGTTTCCCTGCTGTCTTCCAAGCGAAGAGCTAGGGCATTGAGCTTCTTTTGCTGTTAGGTTTCCTCTCCAGATATCCTGGCCAGTAAGTAGTCCAGCTTTTATGTCCAGCCTTCCAATCAAGATCCCTGGACACTGGGTCTCTCTTCACATACCTTCTTGCAATGGTCTTAGGGCCCCTTCCAAATGCAGCCGTCTCCTTCACAGGTGCCGTCTGGGAATTCCTGGCTCTGTAACCCCACTCCTCTGGCTTCCTCCAGTCCAATGGAGTATGCTTGCCTCTGGAATGACTCCCAACACACGTACTGCTGTGGGCTCCTTCTTTAGACCCCCAAGATGTCTTTCTCTTCTTTCTTCCACGTTGCTGCTGTCGCTTCCAGATCTCCATCTGCCTCTGTGTAGAATATGTTTTACTTTTAACTTGTTTAGAGGGATACTCCACCCTAGCACAGCTCAGCTGTGCTGAATCAAGCCCTGCCCTTGGAGATGAGTGATTGGGGATTACCTCATAGCTCTCCTGATTGAACACACGTTTCCCCACTTCAGCTCTTCTAGAGGCTGTTTGAAACCTGGTGCATTCTGGGACTGGTAGTCTTTTATGAAAACATTCTGTTTTAGTATTTCTACCAGCAAAGACAGGTTGCTTGTTCAGAGCCAATTCACCTCTATTATAGCTCCCTCCTGAACTATGATAAGCTTCCTTATCACAGGGCCCACAGTCGTAAAGCTTTGTTGCATAATGACAGAGAGCTCGTCCCACCCTGCTGGTTCACATAGAACATGGCTACTTGATTGTCCATCTGGACTAGGACTGTCTTGTAGCTGAGCTGGGCGTGGAATACTCGAAGAGCTAAATAGATTGCTCTTAATTCCGGGAGGTTTATGTGTAGACCAGCCTCCTGTGGAGTCCAGGTGCCCTGGGTAGAGAGATGATTCAGGTGTGCTCCCCATCCCACCTGTGATGCATCTGTTGTTAGGGTGGCCTGAAAATGGGGTTGATGGAAAGGAGACCCCACTGTCAGATTTTCTAGTGATTGCCACCATTGGAGGGACAAAATTAGTCGTTGAGAGTTTACTATTTTGTCTGATAAATGTCCTGTGGCCTGTGTCCACTGTGTGGATAGGGTCCACTGAGCTGCTCGCATGTGGAGGCGAGCATATGGGACTACATGAACTGTGGATGCCATATGTCCCAGCAACTGTAGTAGCTCTCGAGCAGTTAGGGAGGATTTCCCTGCTGCTTGATAAGCTAGTTGCATTATGCGAAGACACCGGGCCTGTGGAAGGAGAGCCTTTGCCTGTCTGTCTTGTTCCTTCCCTATGAATTCCATGCATTGGGAAGGAACAAGTTGGGATTTTGGGAAGTTTATTACCATCCCCAAGTATTGGAGTCGCATTGTGCGAGACAGTGCAGAGCTGGCCTCTGCAACTGTAGGGGCTCGAATGAGCCAGTCATCTAAGGGAAGATGAATATCCCCAGGGTTCGCAGAAATACAGCTACTACTGCCATGCATTTCGTGAATACCCTTGGAGCTGAAGCCAGACCAAAGGGAAGAACCCTGTACTGGAAATGTTTTCACTTGAAAAGGAATCGTAAGAATTTTCTGCGATTTGGATGGATCAGAATGTGAGTGTATGCATCCTTTAAGTCTAGAGAGCAAAGCCAATCCTGGCTTTGAAGGTATGGCAGAAGAGTTCCAAGAGAAATCATTTTGAACTTCTCTCGGAACAGGTATTTGTTCAATTCTCTGAGGTCTAAAATGGGTCTGTGTCCTTCTGTTTTCTTTGGAATAAGAAAATAGGGGGAGTAGAACCCTGCACCCCATTGAAGAATGGGTACCTCTTCTATTGCCCCTTGGGCAAGAAGTGTTGAGACCTCGTGATCTAGCAGATTGTCTGCGGAGGTTTGAGAATTGAATTGCCTTAGAATTGTAGGATGGGGCATGCTGTGAAAATGGAGCTTGTACCCCTCTCCTACAATGGACAGAGTCCAGTCTTCTGTTGTTATCTGATGCCATCTGTTGGCAAAGTGGCATTACCTGCCTGGGATATTGGGGGGTTGGGGACACCTCAGAGGCAGGAAAGCTAAGTTCTCTAGGAAGGAGTCAAAGCCCTTGAGGGGGTTGAACCTGCTGAGCTGGTTGGGTTCTCGGGCCTTTTGGCTTCTTTTGATGTCTAGGTTTGTCCTTTTTGTGCAACCTGACCCTGAGTTTGACTCTGCAGGGTATAGGAAGGATAAAATTTCCTCTTTTTGCTGAATGAGGGTTTTTTATAAGGCTTCTTTTTGGCTGGAGTGGCTGTAGATTTTGACAATCTATCTAGATTGGTATTGTCAGCATCTAACTTATTAGCCTTTTCCTGCCAGTTCTTGCCAAAGAGATTCTCTCCCGTGCATGGAATGTTGCCTAACTTGTCCTGTACCCAAGCCTCCAAGTCTGATGCCTGAAGCCAGGCAATCCGTCGTGCCCCAATGGCAATAGCAGAGGTTCTGCTAATGCATTCAAAGCAGTCAAAGGCTGCACGATTCACAAACTTGGAGACATCTTGAGCATGCTTAACTAGAGCAAGAAAGTCTTGTCTCTTATCATCTGGGAGACATGGGCTCATAAGCTCCAAGTCTCCTGTAACTTCTTTGAGGAATATGCCTATATATAATATATATGAACTGATCCTAGCTGAAAGCATGGAAGCCTGAAATGTTTGGTGCCCAAAAACGTCCAGAGTCCTGCATTCATGACCTGGGGGATTGGATGCATGCCTCTTTGCACTTTTCATCCTACACATGGCTGACTCCACCACCATTGAATGGTGTGGCAGCTGAGTCCTTTGAAATCCAGGACATGGCGGAACTCGATACATAGTATCAAGCCTCCTAGAATGAGGAGATGTAGTCAGAGGTTTCTCCCACATTCTGAGCATCAAGTTATGCAGAATTTCATGGATGGACAGAGTGGCTGCCTCCTTTGGAGCTTTAGGATATTGGAGAATTTCCAATTCCTTTGCTCTGGGTTCCTGTTCAGGAGCTACCGTGATTGAAAGGCTCTTGGCCACATCACGAATAAAATTCTGAAAAGACATGTCCTCTGGAGGTGACATTCTGCATTGGGGAGAAGAGGGATCTTCCGGGAGAAACCCTCTGATACCAACAGAAGTGTCAGAGTCTTTGGAATCGGAGGATTCGAAGTATTCCCGACCACAATGCTCATGCAAAGCACGGTCCCAGTATCGATCGAAGTCGGTACCGAGTTGATCCGGTACCGATCTGTCGATTCCAGCTAAAGATGGCGTGGGAAAAATTCCCACCAGGGCCGGTACCATCACTACCGGTACCGGTGTCTGTACCGGTGTAGGTACCGGCATCGGTATCGATGTCAGTACCGGTGCCCATTGAACCATAGGTGTCAACGGTACTGCAGCTGTGAAAAGAGCTGCAATGCTGCATTCGATAGCGAGGAACCTCTGGTCTATCGACGCTGCCGATGCCTGGGTGTTGGTGCCGGTGAAAACAGCCGGGACCCCTGAGCATGGCACCAGTAGTTCTTACGAGGTCGAGGCCTTGAGAACATCCTGGAGCCCCCTTGATGCTTTGGAAGCTGAAGCCTCCCGCCAGGGCTGTTTTGCCGGTGTGGTTCCCTCAAGGGCAGTGCCAATGGCCTCTCGATGCTTAGCAGGAGAGCTACCCTTTGAGGACCGGCTTGTTTGTTTAGTTCCCTGAGATCCATGGGAGGAAGAGGAGGCTCTTGAAGATGTCAATGCAATGGATCTGGCATCCGAAGAAAAGAGAGTACCGAGCTTTGCACCCCGGTTCTGTCTTCCTCTCTTAATCATCACCATACAGGAGAAACATTCAGATGGAGAATGTTCAGGCCCTAAACATTTAAGACACCAATCATGGGTGTCGGTGACGGAAATGGTATCGCCACACTTAGTACATTTTTTAAAACCACTAGTTGGTTTTTCCATGTTTCAGAAATATGAGGCCTAATGCCCAAAATGGCGCCTAGCACCGAAAAAGAAAAGTTTCTGAAGAGAAACAGTTCAAAGTATAAAATTTTTGAGAAAAGAAAAGAAAAGAACCGGCGGTACCGGTAGGCGTCTTGCGGAGGCAAACGTGACCACAAGAAAACAATTTTAAAGACGGAATTTTCTGCGGTGACAGGGTATGGGTCCTGTTGGCTCCATGGAAAATGAAGAACTGAAGAGGGACAGTTGGAAAGGTGGGAAGGCAGCGCGCAGGTGCTGAGGGAATGCTCCCAAAAGCATTCCTATTGGATGCTGGGGAGCGTTCCCGCGCAGGCTCCGTCGGTACCGACGATACCCATATGTGATGACTACATTCCTGCTTGTTCCTGGAGATAAGAGAGTTGATGCTGAAGCTCCGGGCTGAGGCTGATGCAGAGAGGAGGGGGACAGATATTGTGGGGAGAGAGGAAAGGTCCAATACTGTACATAGGAAAATGATAGGGAAGGATGGTAATACGTATGGGGAAAAGGAAAAGACAATGGATGTTTAGAAAAGAGGAGGAAGAAGTGAGAAATAAGGGGAGGGGCACATCATTGTAGAGAGAGGGTAGTAATTGGGAAGTTTAAAATGGGAAATGGTAAAAAACATAGATGGGAAGGAAGGAAAGATGACGAGGTGGAAGAAATGGCAACTCTGAAAACAGAACTTAGGAAAAGACAGATACAAAAAATGGAAAAGTAAAATAACAAATTGCATAATTTAATATGTAAATGCATGTCTATGACCTTCCTCCTCAATCTCTACTCTTGTATCAGCCCACATTCATTTTTCACTAATACAGCCCAAAATCAAATGAGTTTACACCCCTGTGGTAGCATGTTCTGAAAAGGTGCACTGCATAAACTTTAGAAGTCTGGTTATAGATGGCCCTTTATTAAGTAGAGATCAGTTCAAGTATTGAATGATACCTTAGCTTTCCTTTATATCACACCTTAGGTTTTAAATTAAGAAAGCGGCACATTACGAATGAGCCTACTGGAGGGACTGGAAACTGCCCTAACCTGATTGAAGCCATCCCATGTGAAGAGCCATCCTGTTATGACTGGCGAGTGGTAAAAATGGAGGCATGTGTACCTGACAATGGAAACCAGTGTGGCACTGGCACACAAGTTCCAGTCGTTACCTGCATCGATAGCGATGGTAAGATCCTTCTTTAAATAGTATGTAAATTAGGCGCACTCACTTTCTAGTAGAATATTCACCTTTTCCCTCATGTTAAACCTGTTATCTGATTATCAGATCTTTTCTAAGAATTATTTTTGAAAACCACTTGTGAAGTTGACTGTTTATAGATGAAGAAAACCTCTACAAATGTTCAGCTGGCCATAAAAAGAAAATGCTACATATTTACAGAGTTTCTTTCCCATCTTCATCTTACGTATCTATATACAGTATGAATCATCTTAGAAATTTATTGGTAGGCCAGGTGCATTTTCTTTTTATTAGGAGTCAAACTATGATTTATACTGTTGAATAATATAATTGTTCATAACATGCCTCAGTCTAACTTTCTTGTCCCAATTAAAGCATACCAGTTCTGTATAGTAACCACAAACTCACCCTACTTGAAGAGATGCTAATCTAAAGGCAATTTCCAAAGCTGTGTACACATGGTTATGGTGTTTTTGGAAAGAGTAAATCATATTTTACAGCAAATTTGTGTTAAGAAAAAAATGACCACAAGGTCAAAAAAAGTTATTTAAAAGCTTATGTTGCTGTTGCAAAATTAGACAATGAGCAAAAAAAAGTTTGTTCATCAGGTGGTTAAAGCCAGGAATTCCCCACCTATGTTCTATGGACCACAGAAGGGAGACAGTGAATGGGGGAGGGCATGACCTACTTTCTTCTGTGTCCGGGAGTACCCAAATAGTGCTAATAGGGCTGGAGAATCCCATCCTCATGATGCAGAATGCGAGTCAAAAGAGCAGTGCCATCCATTTAGCATGCAGCTATCCAAGGGAGCAGTAGATAAGATGTATTGGGAGGGGGGGGAGAAGGAGAGGGAGAAGACAAAGGGTAAGATACTAATACAGTATGCACAAAGCAAGAGACAGACCTTATAGGGATCATATCCGTTTCCAAGAAAAGGATACTAACAGCAGAGGTTGCAAGGAAAGCGAAAGTAGCTCATGTGCCTTTAAGTAGAGCTAAAAGTTTCTAAGTTATCCTGTCAACACTAGGCAAGTTGTAAATAAAAACAAAAACATACTTAGAAAGCTGTGTGTGCAAATGCTAAAACCCTTGCATAGCCCCTGCCCTCGGGACCTGTTACTCCTGCAGGCAGAAACAGAGCCTACCCATGGGAGCAGCATATCCTGTGGGCAGAGGCTGTGCAATGCCACGATCCCAGCCCAGGCATGACAATGCTGCTCCCACAGGCAGGGGTTGTGCAAGGCCGCACTCGTGCACTGCCACTCTGGGATGGGATTGCGGCTTGCATAACTCCTGCTCACGGGACATGCTCCTCAGTCAGGCTCTGCCCCTTGTACATACAAAGGGAGGAGAGGACATGGTGGGCATTGGGAAGTGGGGAGAGGACATTGGGAGACATTAGGAGGGATATGCTGGATGTCTATGGGCAGAAGGAGACAGAAGAGAAATGCTGGAGGCGGGGGGGGGGGGGGTGCAGAAGTATTAAGCCAGAGGTGGGGGCTAGGGAGATGAAGGGAGATACTGGAGATGGGAAGGGGCATAGAGAAATGGGCAAAAGGAGAAGCAAGGAGGGGAGATGGAAAGGTGATGCTTGACAGGAGGTTATAAGGAGCCTATGGGAAAATGCTGGACATGGGGAGGGGGACAGAGGGGAGATGCTGGACACGGGGTAATAAAGGGAGAGAGAAATGGAGGACATGGAAATAATAGGATGAGAGGAGAGATAGACATGGGGTAAATACAGTAGTTTGAGAAAGAGACGGAGAGATGCTGGACATGGGAGTAATAGGGAGGGGATGGTTGCAGGCAGATAGGAAGGGAGAGAGCAGACATGGAAGGCTAGGGGGAGAGAGTGAGAGCAGAGGTATTGGATAGAGGGAAAGAGGATCCAGAGAGAGAGACAGATACTAGCTGAAGGAGAGAGACATGGTGTGAGCAAAAGACTGGGGAATGATGGACCAAGGAAGAAGAGGTGGGGGAATGGGAGGACTGGGGTGAGGATTGAAAAGTGGTAGGTAGATGGAGTGAAAAAGAGGGGGGTTGAGAACTGGATAGTAAGGAGTAGAGAAATCTGAGTGGAAATAAAGGAAGAGAACTAAATGGAAGAAAGCTGAAAGGAAAAAAATCAATATCCAAGATGGAAGGAAGTGAAGAAAATAAAAGGAGAGACAAGAAATGGCAGATAGACTACAGACCATAGAAAGAGAGCTAAGAGAAGACAGAGGAAAGCAGAAGCCTCAGATTGAGACCAGCATGATCAGAGAATAAATTGGTCAGACAACAAAGGTAGAAAAAATAATTTATTTTTAATTTAATGATCAGACTTTGAGCTAACTTTATATTTTACACAGTATGGGGAAATGCATCTTTTATTTCTCTGCTGTTGCACTACATGAGGAATCTGGCTTCTTGGGTTTCAGTTTTATTTTTGTCTACATTTTACTTTAGGTTATGGTCACTTAGTCTGTATTTAGTGAGGGTCTGTGTTCTGAGTGTGTGAACGAGGCCAGATGTTCTGTTAACATGGAGTTTGTACATAGCTATCTGTACTGTAGTAATTTCAATTGTTCAGCTTTTCAAATAGGTGTACGAGGTGCGATCAGCAAGAATCGATACTTGTACAATAATGCAAGAAGTATAACACTGACAGTTATTGCACTCGGTCTCCTTCAAAGTAGTCCCATGATAAAATATACTTCCTCTAGTGTTCCTGCCACTGCTGGAAATAATTCTGAAATGCCTCTTTCATTATACTATGAAGCTGTTGTGTCGAATTTTGCTTAATGGTCTCCAAGAAGTTGAATCTCCTTCCTTTCAGTGGTAATTTCAGTTTTTGAAACAAGAAAAAGTGACAGGGTGAGAGGTCAGGTGAGTACAGAGGTTGATGAACTTGCTTGATTTGGTGTTTGGCCAAGAACCACTGGACAAGTTGTGATGCATGAGCTGGGGTGTTATCGTGATGAAGCAGCCATTCACCAGTCCTATGCAACACTGGCCTCTTACGACGAACTACATCTCAAATGAGTCAGAGCTTGAACATAGTACTCCTTATTGATGGTTTGGCCTTTTAGAGCATACTCATGATAAACAATATCCTGGTAATCCTTGTCATTGCTCCTTACCTGACAGGCTTTCTTGGGTCTGAGAAAGTCTGGAGTCTTCCATTGTGAGGACTGAGCCTTAGTTTCCAGGTCATAATCATAAACCCATGATTCATCAAAAGTAATCATCTTTTGATGATATCTGAGTCATTTTCAATGCATTCCAACAACTCCCTGGCTGCAGACAGTCTATCTTCTTTTTGGTTAGGGGACAGGAGGTTTTGCACGAATTTGGCAGATACACGTCTCATCCCCAAATTGACTGTAAGAATGGACTATGTCGACCCAAAACTGATATCTATGTCTTCAGCAAGCTCCCTGATAGTCAATCGACAATTTGAGCATATTATGGCATGCACTGCTTCAACTTTGTCTTCATTTCTGCTTGGGATGGTCTTCCAGAACGTTCATCACTGTCAACACTTTGGCTGCCCTTTTAGAAATGTTTGTACCAGTCATAAACTCAATCACAACTCATGCATTCATTGCCATACACTTGCTGTAACTTGTCTTAAGTCTCTTTGGATGAATCTCCAAGGTTCTGGCAGAATTTCATGCAAATTTGTGTTCAATGTTTTCACTCATCGTAAATCTGATGAACTGCTTTTACATGATACCAAACAACATGTGATTAAAAAAATACAGGTGTGCTACAGCCATGCTACATTCTGCACATGCAGAGCACATAATTAGGTCACTGTATGCTTAATAGCGTCATGTTGTGACGTATTGTTATACAGCTATACAACAAGTCTCAATACTTTTTGATCACACCTCATATGTATGTTTTAGGACCCGCTGCAGTATTTATAGTGCTGCTGTTTTCTGGGTAGGCTCCCTGGGTGAGTTTTGAAAGTTGGTGCTGGTATGGTCAGGGGCAGCCCAAGGGTGATTCGGGGTCATGTGCAAAGACTCACTGTGGGGCCTCATTTGCATAGCCACTGGGCCTCATTTGCACACTTTTAACTTTAAAATGTATATGCTGCCCATCTAAAATTTTAGGAGGCTTCCAAAGGAGCTCTTCACAAACCTCTTTTTTGTCGCAGCAATGAATTAGGGACATGTTTACTAAACATTAATGTGTGTTAAATGCCACTATGCCCATAGAAATAAATGGGCACTACTGCATTAAAGGTTTACTAAAGGATAATGCATATTCATAAATGTTAACATGCCTCTTAATGAGTGTCCTAATATCATATGCATGGACAGTGAGGATAAAGAAAGGCTACCATATTTCTACATCACTATCCTTCAGTGTCAATTGCCATTAGTAAGTGCTACAAAACCCTGCTCATTTAGAACCCTGTGACTCCTCTCCCGGTCCCTATTAAGCATCTGCCTAGGGCCCTGAGGATCCAGTTGCCTTCTAGCACAATAACAGACTGCAGTCGAGTAATTAAGGCAAAATAAGAATTGGGCTTTATTTCCCCTTCCCTATGGATTTCCTTTTATATAACAAAACCAGGAACAAAAACAGCTTCTTCAAAGAAAAATATGTACTTTTCCTTTGGTACCTTTTTACAGAGCTTCTGCCCACTTGTTCAGCACAATGATTCAATATCATCAGAGAAACATAACGTACAGTCCATTGGTGTGGGTTCAAGGCTACAGCTATTATTTTCCCACTGCATTAGTTTACAATCCTCCGGGATTGCAGGTGGGCTAAAATCCTCATAGCTGTTTACATTGTAAAACCCTCTCTGTGAGGCACTGGTTAGCTTATCAGGAAACTGTTCTATGCAAGCAGGGTTTTGACTACCTGGTACTGTGACAGTTTCACTCTGGCTTTCCTTTTCTCTCCAGTAATGAGGAATTACATCATAACTCCCAGCATTTACTTTACTTCTTATGCCATGCCCTGGCCCTCCAGACAAAACAGAGTTCTTAGCTTTTTCTCTCTTAAAGCTAGGTTCCCACCTTCTCTCTGTTGTCCTGGCTCCTCTCTCTGGGCTACAGACAGCTCCTTCCCGGGACCTCCAGCTACCAGCAGTCTGAGCAATGCTATGGCCACGTTCCTGAGAAGTTTTTCCCCGGCTGCTTCCTGCTACCATGCCACACCTACTGCTTCCTTGATTCAGCAGGCTTCCTTCTGTGCGATTTCTGCTCTCAGGCTGGTTGCTCACTCCTCCCAGGTCGCTGCCCCCACTGGCCTTTCCTGGATTTACCCAGCAGCTTTTATCCTCATGTCCTTTGCATGCTGCCTGTGCTTTCATGGACAGGTGATCCTGATTAGCTTTTAACCTTCCTGCTACGTCAGGATTAGTGTGTGGTAAACTTATTCTATTGCTCTTTTGCCTCCTGTGAGCTGAGTGTGTTTGCTGCCTATCAGACTCCAAGGTAAAGTCTTCTTTTTCACCTATTATCATGGGCTCTACACCGGCTACTGCATCACAACCCGCAGCTGCAAACCTGACATACCATAACAGAACAACCAGGAATAACACAGCACCAAACCCTACCTATCAAAAGGCAGCACTGAAAATACAAAACCAGTACATCTCAAAGAAAACAAATACATCTCCTACTGGGAGAAGAGAACAAGTAGGACTGCTACACAGAAACTACTCAACAGAATACCACAGCTCGGTCATATACACAAAACATTTACAGTCACCAAGCACAGAACAAGAGATCACAATTTAGAAATATGAAGACAATAACTGAACTGGGAACCTTAAATGCCAAACTTGGATTACACCACAACACTGGAGGAATCAAACTATAAATTCATTTCCTCTTGTACTGAACAAACACACATTTCCCAGAGCTGACATATTCCAGTTAATAAATTCAAAATAAAATAATTTTTCTCTACTTTTTGTATGAGCATTTTATTTTTCAGTCACCATTGCTCCAGTCTCTCTCTTCTGCTTTCTAAATATCATCTGCTAACACTCCATTGTCTGATGTCCATTTGTCCTTCTCTCATCTTATTTTTTCCACTCTCTCTACATCTGCCTCTGACATATTGCTCTTTCCATTTTGGCTCCTCCATTTCTTTCTTTACTTCTTCATCTAGTGATATTTCACACACATAAGAACGTAAGATATGCCATACTGGGTCAGACCAAGGTCCATCAAGCCCAGTATTCTGTTTCCAACAGTAGCCAATCTAGGTCATATGTACCTAGCAGTTTCCCCAAGGGACACAGGTTCCACAATGCTTGTATTGGTTCAAGCATTGATATCCTGGGCACCTTCTTAATAATGGTTTATGGATCTTTCCTACAGGAACTTGTCCAAACCTTTTTTAAACCCAGCTACACTAACCAGAGTTTGATTACACGTTGAATGAAAAAATATTTTCTTTTATTAGTCTTAAATAGTTTACCCTGTAGCTTCATTGCATGTCCCCTAGTCTTTCTATATTCTGATAAGGTAAACAATCGATCTACATTTACCCGTTCCACTCCGTTCATTAATTTATAGACTTCTATCATATCTCCCCTCAGCCGTCTCTTTTCCAGGTTAAAGAGCCCTAACCTTTTTAGCCTTTCTTCATAGGAGTATCATTCCATCCCCTTTACCATTTTGGTGGCTCTTCTCTGAACCTTTTCTAAAATCATTATATCCTTTTTAAGATACGGCGACCAGAACTGCACACAATATTCAAGGTGCGGTCGCACCATGGAACGATATAGAGGCATTATAATATCTTTTGTTTTATTTTCCATTCCTTTCCTTATCATACCTAGCATTCTATTTGCTCTCTTGGCCGCAGCTGCACACTGGGCCGAGGGTTTTAACATGGTATCCACAATGACGCCTAAATCTTTTTCCTGGGTGGTGGTTCCTAATGTGGAACCTTGCATCGTGTAACCATAGTTTGGGTTGTTCTTCCCTAGGTGCATAACTTTGCACTTGTCCACATTAAATTTCATCTGCCATTTTGATGCCCAGTCTTCCAATTTATCAAGATCCTCTTGCAATTTTCCACAATCCTCTTGGGTTTTAACAACTTTAAATAGTTTTGTGTCATCTGCAAATTTGATAACCTCACTCGTTATTCCACTTTCCAGATCATTTATGAATATGTCAAAAAGCAGCGGACCCAGCACAGATCCCTGGGGTACACCACTATTCACCTTTCTCCATTGGGAAAATTGGCCATTTAGCCCTACCCTCTGCTTTCTATCTTTTAACCAGTTCCTGATCAACAATAGTACACTGCCTCCTATCCCATGACTCTTTAGTTTTGCCAAAAGTCTCTCATGAGGGACCTTGTCAAAGGCTTTCTGAAAGTCCACACTCAGATACTCGTCCTCAATCTCCCTTTGACTTTACATCTAGCAACTTTCCATTACTGTAACCTCCAGCCCAACCCATCTCTCCCATTTCCCATCTCACGCCTTTGCTAACCTCTTATTCCCTTCTGTCTTTCACTCACTCCCCATTACCATATTTCTGCCTTCTGTAATCAACATCCTCCTCTCACTCATCTCCTTGTCAACTTCTCATGGCATCTCTCACATAACTACCATGTCCACCATCTCCATGTTCTCTCTCACCACTCATTTTCAGCATCTCCCATTCACCTCACCCTTCCCCTTCACTCACAAGGTCCAGCATCTTCCTCTCTCTTCCACCTCCCTTGCCTTTTTTCCTTCCTCTCATAGGCCAGGAGCTTTCTATCACCTTTTTCCTTTTACATCCTCTCCCCCTCCGATGGCCTGGCATCTCTCCCCCTGCCTCCTGCATCCCTAGTCTGATATATTCCTTCTCTCTCATAACCCCAAATCTCTCTCTCTTTTTTGGCCCCCTCCCTCCCCCAATCCAGCAAATCCCTTCTCTCTCTCATAAACAAAAATCTCCCTCTCTGTTCCCTCCCCCTCTGCACCATGGCAAAAATATCATGCGGCACCATCCATGGCATCATCTTTCTTTCTCTTAGTCGGCATGCTGCAGCCAGTGCTGTCTGTAGCTTTCACTTATGGTGCATAGTACAATTGGCCCCGCATACTAGAAGTGAATGCTACTTGCAGCAGTGGCTGCTCTCACTGACTTGGAGAAAGAAAGATGAAGTCTGGTGTGCTACCGCGGGATACCGCAATCTTTCTGCTGCTGGGGCTGCATGCACAGTGAGTTGCTCTGGCCCTACCTTGCAAATTCCCATTTACGTTTCAACACCCAGCCAATCTTAGTTTGTCGTCTTCTTTTTTCCCACCAAATTTTAAGGTCTCCACTTAAAACACAGGCCCTGCTTCCCCCATCTCCCTCTCCCCAGTACCTACCCTCCTGCCTCCTACGTCCCCCCTCCACACATCCATCTACTTTCTTCTCTGATAGTCATTAACTCCGCCTTTTCTCCTCCTTATCCCGAAACCATTTTATGCCTCTCCCTCTCAACCTTTTGCTCTATATGATGTTTCTTCCCTCCTACACAAAATATCTGTCTCCCTCCCCATCCTCACATAAGAACATAATATAGTGTATGATATACTGGGTCAAACCAAGGTCCATCAAGCCCGATATCCTGTTTCTAATAGTGGTCAATCCAGGTCATAAGTACCTAGCAGGTACCCCAAAAGGCACACAGGTTCCACAATGCTTGTCCTGGGGCAAGCAGTGGATTTCCCAGGCCCTTATTAGTCTAAAATAGGTTACATTACAGCTTCATTGCATATCCCCTAGTCTTTCTATTTTTTGATTGCGTAAATAATCGATCTATGTTTACCCATTCCACTTCATTCATTAATTTATAGACTGCTATCATATCTTCTCTCAGCCGTCTCTATTCCAGGTTGCAAAGTTCTAAACCTTTAAGCCTTTCCTCATAGGGGCATCCTTCCATCCCCTTTACCATTTTGGTGACGCTTCTCTGTACCTTTTCTAATTCCACTATATCCTTTTTAAGATACGGTGACCAGAATTGTACACAATATTCAAGGTGCGGTTGCACCATGGAATGATACAGAGGCATTATAATATCCTTTGTTCTTATAATTCCTAGCATTCTACTTGCTTTCTTGGCCACCGCTGTGCACTGGGATAACATATACATAGGTACCCACTTATGCAGATGGACAGACACCACTTTTTGATGCCTAGACATATTATTTATATGAGAGGGAGACACCCCTATTCAAATTTGTCTCATATGATAGAACAGCGATGTCAAATTCAAGGCAAAAGGGTCATTTCGGGCCTGATAAATCTCTTCACTGGACATATCTGATGCATCTAAACCCTGGTCTGGCAGGGGCTGAAGTTCTGAATCTGTATGACTATGGACACTCCTCACTCTTATGGTTGCCCATGTGGTTGAAACATGGGTTGTTTGAATCATAGGCATCATCTTTATCCACGATGATGCCTAAATCTTTTTTCTGGGTGGTGCTTTCTAATGTGGAACCTTGCATCGTGTAGCCATAGTTTGGGTTGTTCTTTCCTAGTTGCATAACTTTGCACTTGTCCACATTAAATTTCATCTGCCACTTGAATGTTCAGTCTTCCAATTTATTAAGATCCTTTTGCAATTTTTCACAATCCTCTTGGGTTTTAACAACTTTGTTCATTTGTTCATTGTAAACCGCACTGATGCAGAATAGCGCGGTATATAAGAGAATGTAATAAATAATAAATAACTTTAAATAATTTTGTATCATCTGCAGATTTGATCACCTCACTCGTTATTCCCATTTCTAGGTTATTTATAAATATGCTAAAAAGCAGTGGGTCAAGCTGGGATATTCCCTGGGATACTGCTATTAGTAATCTGTGAACTATCATTAAAATCATCTCTAATACCTGAAGATTGGCGGATCGCCAATGTAACACCAATTTTTAAAAAGGGTTCGAGGGGTGATCCGGGAAACTACAGACCGGTGAGCCTCACGTCAGTACTAGGAAAAATGGTAGAAACCATCATAAAGAATAAAATTGCTCAGCATGTAGATAGTCACGACCTAATGGGAGACATCCAACATGGCTTTAGACAAGGAAGATCTTGTCTTACTACTCTGTTATGTTTTTTTGAAGGTGTGAATAAACAGGTGGACAAAGGTGAGTCTGTTGATATAGTGTATCTGGACTTTCAGAAAGCCTTTGACAAGGTCCCTCATCAGAGACTTTTGGCAAAACTAAAGAGTCATGGGATAGGAGGCAGTGTACTACTGTGGATCAGGAACTGGTTAAAAGACAGAAAGCAGAGGGTTGGGCTAAATGGCCAATTTCCCAATGGGGAATGGGGAATAGTGGTGTACCCCAGGGATCAGTGCTGGGTCCGCTGCTTTTTGACATATTCATAAATAACCTGGAAAGTGGAATAACGAGTGAGGTTATCAAATTTGCAGATGACACAAAATTATTTAAAGTTGTTAAAACCCAAGAGGATTGTGGAAAATTGCAAGAGGATCTTGATAAATTGGAAGACTGGGCATCAAAATGGCAGATGAAATTTAATGTGGACAAGTGCAAAGTTATGCACCTAGGGAAGAACAACCCAAACTATGGTTACACGATGCAAGGTTCCACATTAGGAACCACCACCCAGGAAAAAAGATTTAGGTGTCATTGTGGATAACATGTTAAAACCCTCGGCCCAGTGTGCAGTGGCAGCCAAGAGAGCAAACAGAATGCTAGGTATCATAAGGAAAGGAATGGAAAATAAAACAAAAGATATTATAATGCCTCTATACCGTTCCATGGAGAGACCGCACCTTGAATATTGTGTGCAATTCTGGTCGCCGTATCTTAAAAAGGATATAGTGTTATTAGAAAAGGTTCAGAGAAGAGCCACCAAAATGGTAAAGGGGATGGAAGGATACTCCTATAAAGAAAGGCTAAAAAGGTTACGGCTCTTTAACCTGGAAAAGAGACGGCTGAGGGGGATATGATAGAAGTCTATAAATTAATGAACGGAGTGGAACGGGTAAACGTAGATCGAATGTTTACATTATCAGAATATAGAAAGACTAGGGGACATGCAATGAAGCTACTGGGTAAACTATTTAAGATTAATAAAAAATATTTTTTCACTCAACGTGTAATCAAACTCTGGAATTTGTTACTGGAGGATGTAGTAAAGGCTGTTAGTGTAGCTGGGTTTAAAAAAGGTTTGGACAAGTTCCTGGAGGAAAGGTCCATAAACCATTATTAAGAAGGGACCCAGGATATCAATGCTTGACCTTGTACAAGCATTGCAGAACCTGTGTCTTTTGGGGAAACTGCTAGGTACGTATGACCTAGATTGGCCACTGTTGGAAACAGGATACTGGGCTTGATGGACCTTGGTCTGACCCAGTATGGCATATCTTATGTTCTTATGTTCTTATGTTCTCCACTATTCACCTTTCTCCAATGAGAAAACTGGCTATTTAACCCTACCCTCTGCTTTCTATCTTTAAACCAATTTCTGATCCACAAAAATACACTGGCTCTAATCCCATGATTTTTTAATTTTGCCAAGAGTCTCTCATGAGGGACCTTGTCAAAGACTTTCTGAAAATCCAGATACACTGTATCAACTGGCTCACTTTTGTCTACCTGTTTATTCACACCTTCGAAAAAATATAACAGTTTAGTAAGACAAGACCTTCCTTGGCTAAATCTATGTTGACTTTCTCCATTTAGAACATAACTATCTACATGTTCGGTAATTTTGTTCTTTATAATGGTTTCTGTCATTTTTCCTAGTACTGATTTCAGGCTCACCAGTCTGTAGTTTCCTGGATCACCCCTGAAACCCTTTTTAAAAATTGGCATTACATTAGTCATTCACCAATCTTCAGGTATTATAGATGATTTTAATGATAGTTCAAAGATTAGTAATAGTAGGTCTGCAATCTCATATTTCAGTTCTTTCAACACCTTCAGATGTATACCAGCTGGTCTAGTGATTTGCTACTTTTCAGTTTATTAAATAGTTGTAATACATCTTTCCAGTTTATCAATATTTATTTAAATTCTTCCAATGCATCACCTTTCAACATCACTTCAGGCATGGGTAACTTCCCTTTCTCCAGGAACAAGAAGGAAGTCAATCCTCACTTATGGGCAGGTCCATACCTAGCCCTGTGCGAGCGGTGCGGCCACACAGGGCGCAAAGGCTTAAGGCGTGCATTTTAGCTGTCTTTCATTGCCTGCCGCCGCCACTTTTTCTTCTCTCAGCGGCGGCAGGCAATGGCAGGAAAGCTAAAATGCGCCCCTTAAGCCTTCTCGCCGAAATGCTAAGCAGATCTTTCCCTTCCGTAGGGAGGGTCAGATCTGCTTAGCATGCCGGCGACTTGCACATCAGGCGTGCCTCTTTTCTCCCGCCGTGGGGGAGAGGGGCATGCGTCTGAAGTGCAAGTCGCACAGGGCGCGATCTTCACTCGATACGGCCCTGCTTATGGGTGACGTTGGCACCAATGCAGCCCGTGCGGAGCAATTCCCCAGCTTTCAAAGAAAGCCTTTGGAATTTCTGCCAAGCATGCATGGTCCTCTTTCTGCCCAAGAGTGCCATCTTACTCAGTCTCTCTTTTTCTGTGGAGCCTTTCATATGCATGTCCTTGTCCCTCGGAAAACATTTTTCTCGTCTGGCCCTTCAGCCTTTTTTCCTGTTGTACTGGTCCTCTCCCATCCTCCCTGATGCCCCCGCTTCGGCTGTGGGCCAGGGGATTCCTATTTTTCCTTTTTTCATTTGTTCTTGCTTTGGGCACTTTTCACACCCTTTTTCTAACCTCTGGCCTCTAGGGCATTCAACCTCGCAGGGCCTCTTTTTGCCCCCGTGGCCACCGGCTTCAAAAAATGTGACAGATGCTCCAAAAATATGTCACTCACGGAAACCCACAACTGTTGTCTGCGGTGTCTGGGGGCTGACCACAACCTGGAGCTCTGCTCACTCTGTAAGAAAATATCCGCTAAGGCCTTGCTAAGCCATAAGTAGAAGTCAGACGGCATTTTCCGTAATGCAGCTGTGGGGTCCCTGGTGGTGCCCCGCTCCACCGATCCAACACTTGCGGGGTCCCCTGCAGTGACTCCGCGTCCCAGGCATCGCTCCAAAATAAGAATACCTCAAAGTCGCTGTCAGGGGCTCCGGATAAGCATGTGCGGTCTTGCGCTCATTCCTTTAGCCCTCCCCAGCATTCCTGAGAGATGGACAAGGAGCGGCCTCGAAAGGTACCTCGTACAGAAACGCAGGCCTCCGGCGATGGTGCCCAGTCTCCTGAGGGTCATCCCGATGAGGACCCCCTTTCCTCCTCCATGCCAGACTCGGTAACCCTGGCGTCGGAGTCACAGGGACCCACCCCTGAGTGGGAGTCCCATATGCTGGCATTAGAGTGCAGCATTTCTGCCTTCCTAGCTGCCCAGCAGGTGCTTTTGACAAGCACGGCTGGCTCATGCCTCAAGACTGAGGGTCCCTCGACTATTTTCCTGAAAACTGCCTTGGAAAGCCCCGAGAGCCACGGGCCTCGTGAGGGTCCTTGGCACTGGTCTCGCTCGCCGTCCCATTCCTCAGGGGCGAGGTCTTCCAGAGTCAGTGCCTCCAGGTCCAAGTGGGCCTCGGCCACCGGACATGGGGCTCTGCCCGACTCAGAGTCCTTCTCGGACCTCTTAGGCTGGGAATCGTACAGGGACACGTCCCCTGAAACCCACACCCATAGGGACTTTCCTTCTGACCCATCCCTGCCTGCCTCACAAAGGCGGTTGCCTCCCAAAGATACCTCCTTCTTGGTATTTATACTGGATATGGCTTGGGCCCTCAATCTGCCCACGCAGACCGAGGAAGAGCCGAGGGCAGAGGAACTCGACATCTTGCAATATGAGTCCCGCCCTAGGGAATCTCTAATGGTCCCTGTGCTGTCCATCCTGACCTGACTGCTCCTCCGCATGTGGGAAGCACCTGCCTCAGTCCCTATTGTCAGTAAAAGACTCAGTGCCCTGTACAGAGTCCAGTGCGGTCCTGGGTTTCGAAAGACCCAGCTTCCTCATACCTCCATGGTAGTGGATTCCACAATGTGGAAGCAGAAGAGCCCGAAGTCGCACTCTTCAGTCCCGCCTGGTAGAGAATCCCGTGCACTTGACGCCTTCGGGCACAAGGCTTACCAGGGGCCCATGCTGGCATGCCACATCCAGGCATGCAAACTATATAAGAGTATGTCCTTCGTGACCTCGCTAAAGAGCTCGGCGATTTCTCTGCGGGCCTCAGAGAAGAACACCTTCTCAGATTTCAGACACTCCTGAAATCGGTCACGGACTGCTCAAAATACCTTTCCCGCGCCGCATATAGTGGGTTCGAGTCTTCCGCCTGTGTGGTATTGGAGCCCGGCGTCAAACATGGCCCCAGTCCTCAGACCTGAAACAGTGGGTCCAGGAGAAAAACTCTTGGATGTTCCCTGCCTTGGTGAACAACTGTTCGGCAAGCCCATGGAGGACAAGGCAGCCGAGATCGAGACAGAATTCGTGACCCACACCCGTCTCTCTTGGAAAACCTCTTCCCTTCCCTGGAAGAAACAGCACAGGAAGAAACCCTTCTTTCAGAGGAAGGGGCTCCCTTACCGGGGATATCCACCCTTTCTGCCCGCTCCCCCCCCCCCCCGCGCCAGCATCCAGCGGCCAAGGCAAAGGGGGAGCTCAGGGTCACCAGAAACCTAAGGGACCCAAGACCAAACCACCAGTGCCACCCCAGCCAGCCCCTGGGTTTTGACGTTACATGTATAGCCTCTCGCCTCCTGGCGGCACCCCCGCCGGTGGGAGGGCGTCTGTCCCTTTTCGCCCCCGAATGGGAGGCCATCACATCGGACACCTGGGTCCTCCAGGTAATCCGGGATGGTAATCTTCTTTATCTGGACAGACTCCCTCCTCCCTTCTCCCCAGTGGAGCCCACTCGGCTTCCCTTTCACCAGTCTTGCTTGCAACAAGAATTGAACAACCTCAGTCAACAGGCAGTCAAAAGGGTCCCGCCACACCTTCGAGGTCGCGGATTTTATACCCATTACTTCCTCATTCCGAAGAGGATGGGGGGCTTGCTCCCCATCCTCGATCTTAGGAACCTAAACAAATTTCTGGTGCAGGAGAAGTTCAAAATGCTATCGCTTGGCATCATGCTGCCCTTCCCATGGAAGGGCAATTGGCTATGCACCCTAGATATTAGAGATGCTTATGCCAACATCCCTGTCCACCCCAAGCACAGGAGGTATGTGTGTTTCAGGGTGCAGGGATCACTTGAGGAGCGCATGGTTCGGACGAAGGTATCCTTGAAGGATACTACCAAAAGCAATGAGGTTCCAAAAGGGAGTATAGTAGCCGAAATGCCCTTGAGTAAGGAGCATGGTCACCCAGGAGCGCATGGTTCGGACGAAGGTATCCTTGAAGGATACTACCAAAAGCAATGAGGTTCCAAAAGGGAGTATAGTAGCCGAAATGCCCTTGAGTAAGGAGCAGACAGAGAATAAAGATTCCAAATTACCCATGCCTACCAATAGCCAGATTAATATGAATAAAATACAGTCTCTAAAATGCTTGTATGCCAATGCTAGAAGTCTAAACAATAAGATGGGAGAGTTAGAATATATGGCACTAAATGAGAGGTTAGATATGATTGCACTCTCAGAGACATGGTGGAAGGAGGATAACCAGTGGGACACTGTGATACCTGGATACAAACTATATCGTAATGATAGAGCTGATCAAATTGGTGGAGGGGTTGCGCTCTATGTTAGAGAGGGCATTGAGTCAGAAAGGATTAAAGTTTTGCAGGGAACAAAATTTGCTGTAGAATCTCTATGGATTGAAATTCCACTTATGAAGGGGAAGGTGATGGCAGTGGGGGTGTACTATCGACCGCCTGGCCAGAATGAACAAATGGATGATGAAATGCTCAAAGAAATCACAGAAGCTAACAAAAGTCACAACAGAGTAGTAATAATGGGTGATTTCAATTACCCCGGTATCGACTGGGTCAGTGTCACGGCAGGACAAACTAAAGAGATAAAGTTTCTAGATGGAATAAATGACTGCTTCTTGGAGCAGCTGGTTCATGAACCGACCAGAGGGGAAGCCATACTGGACCTAGTCCTTAGTGGAACGCCAGATCTGGTGCAAGAAATAAGGGTGTTGGGACCACTTGGCAATAGTGACCATAATATGATCATGTTTGATTTAATTATTGGAGAACAAATAGTAAAGAAATCCACAGTACTACCTTTTAACTTTCAAAAGGGAGACTATGATAGAATGAGGAATATAGTTAGGAAAAAACTAAAAGGAGCGGTTCCAAAGGTTAAAGACTTACAGCAAGCTTGGGCGTTATTTAAAACTACTATCCTCGAAGCCCAGACCAGCTGTATTCCACGCATTAAGAAGAGTGGGAGAAAGTCCAAAAAACTGCCAGCATGGTTTAAAGGTGAGGTCAGAGAGGCTGTTGCTGCCAAAAAAGCAACCTTCAGGAAATGGAAAAAAGAGCCAAATGATGAAAACTGGAAACAGCACAAGCACTGGCAAGTTAAATGCAAAGCATTGATAAGGCAGGCAAAGCGGGAATTTGAAAAGAAACTTGCTGCGGAAGCAAAAACACGAAATAAAGACTTTTTCAAGTACATTCGTAGCAAAAGGCCTGTGAGAGAGTCAATTGGACCATTAGATGATAGAGGGGTAAAAGGGGCAGTAAGAGGAGACAAGGCTATAGCGGAGAGACTGAATGAATTCTTTGCTTCGGTCTTTACTGAGGAAGATGTAGGGATGTTACCCAAGACTGAAGTGGTATTTAAAGGTGATACTGCAGAGGAATTGAGAGAAATATCGCTACACCGGGAAGATATATTACAACTATTTGAAAAACTGAATAGTAGCAAATCACCTGGACCGGATGGTATACATCCCAGAGTGTTGAAAGAACTGAAATATGAGATTGCAGACCTGCTATTGGTAATCTGTGAACTTTCATTAAAATCATCTGTAATACCTGAAGATTGGAGGGTCGCCAACGTAACACCAATTTTTAAAAAGGGTTCCAGGGGTGACCCGGGAAATTACAGACCGGTGAGCCTGACGTCAGTACCAGGGAAAATGGTAGAAACCATCATAAAGAACAAAATTACGCAGCATGTAGATAGTCATGGCCTAATGGGAGACAGCCAACATGGCTTTAGACAAGGAAGATCTTGTCTTACTAATCTGATATGTTTTTTTGAAGGTGTGCATAAACAGGTAGACAAAGGTGAGTCGGTTGATATAGTGTATCTGGATTTTCAGAAAGCTTTTGACAAGGTCCCCCATCAGAGACTTTTGGCAAAGCTAAAAAGTCATGGGATAGGAGGCAGTGTACTATTGTGGATCGGGAACTGGTTAAAAGATAGAAAGCAGAGAGTAGGGCTAAATGGCCAATATTCCCAATGGAAAAAGGTGAATAGTGGAGTACCCCAGGGATCTGTACTGGGTCCGCTGCTTTTTGACATATTCATAAATGACCTGGAAAAGGGAATAACGAGTGAGGTTATCAAATTTGCAGATGACACAAAACTGTTTAAAGCTGTTAAAACCCAAGAGGAAAGTGGAAAACTGCAGGAGGACCTGGATAAATTGGTAGACTGGGCATCCAAATGGCAAATGAAATTTAATGTGGACAAGTGCAAAGTCATGCACCTAGGAAAGAACAACCCACACTATAGTTACTCGATGCAAGGCTCCACATTAGAAGCCACCACCCAGGAAAAAGATTTAGGAGTCATCGTGGATAACATGTTAAAACCCTCCACCCAGTGTGCAGCGGCGGCCAAGAAAGCAAACAGAATGCTAGGTATCATAAGGAAAGGGATGGAGAATAAAACAAAGGATATTATAATGCCTCTGTATCGCTCCATGGTACGACCGCACCTTGAATATTGTGTGCAATTCTGGTCACCGTATCTTAAAAAGGACATAGCGTTATTAGAAAAAGTACAGAGAAGAGCCACCAAATTGGTGAAGGGGATGGAAGGCTACTCCTATGAAGAGAGGCTAAAAAGGTTAGGGCTCTTTAGCCTGGAAAAGAGACGGCTGAGGGGAGATATGATAGAGGTCTATAAATTAATGAATGGAGTGGAACAGATAAACGTGGATCAATTGTTTACGCTATCAGAATATAGAAAGACTAGGGGACATGTAATGAAGCTACAGGGTAAACTATTTAAGACAAATAAGAGAAAATATTTTTTCACTCAACGTGTAATCAAACTCTGGAATCTGTTACCGGAGGATGTGGTAAGGGCTGTTAGTATAGCTGGGTTTAAAAAAGGTTTGGACAAGTTCCTGGAGGAAAGGTCCATAAACCACTATTAAAAAGGGACCCAGGATATCAATGCTTGACCCAGTACAAGCATTGTGGAACTTGTGTCTTTTGGGGAAACTGCTAGGTACGTATGACCTAGATTGGCCACTGTTGGAAACAGGATACTGGGCTTGATGGACCTCGGTCTGACCCAGTATGGCATGTCTTATGTTCTTATGTTCTTATGTTCACTTCCAGAACAGAGTGCTCCCCTTCGGGCTCGTGTCTGCCCCGCAAGTCTTCATAAAATGCCTGTCAGCGGCCGCAGCCCAGCTCTGACTGCATGGCATATCCATCTAACCTTACCTAGACGACTGGCTCGTCATGGGCGTATCGGCTGAGGAGATTCGCCTCTCGGCGGCGCACACAGTCCTCCTCCTCGAGCACCTCAGTTTCTTAATCAACTACTCCAATTCCCACCTCAAACCAATGCAGGCACTGGAGTTTATGGCGCTCTGCTTGACACGGAATGGGCGATCACCTTCCTCCCTCAAGCAAGTGTGGACCACCTACGTGCTCTCGCTGCTGAAGTCGAAAGCCATTCCAGGGTCTCGGCGCGGGTCATTCTGCACCTTCTGGGGCACATGGCCTCAACCATGCACATCGTCCCCCACGCTCGCATGCATATGCGAGCAGCCCAATCATGCCTCAGAGCGAAATGGTCCCAAGCCTCAGGCCAGCTCCGGGATCCCATCTCATTCTCCCTCAGCCTATCCAGTTCCTTGGCTTGGTGGCAGAATCCCCGAAGTCTTCTTCGGGGCATGCCCTTCCAGACTCTGCCAAACAGCCAAAAAATGATACATTCACTCTGCTATAATTCAACTTCTTTTTTATAATTTTTTACTTATTTCATTTTTTTGTTATTTTTTTGTATAATAGAAATATAATAGACTTTGTATAATAGAAATATAATAGATTCTGCAACATGACCTCATCTTGATGACTTATGCCTCGCTGTCAGGCTGGGGAGCACACTGCGACAACCTCCGTACTCAGGGACGGTGGTCACCCAAGGAATCTCGACAGCAGATCTTGAACTTCGAGCGGTCCGGTTGGCCCTGAAGATCTTCGAGTACCATTTGCAAGGCAAGTCGGTGCTCGTGCAGACCGACAACAATGTTGCAATGTTCTACAGTACATAAACAAGGAAGGGGGTATGGGCTCCCACCTCCTCTGTCGGGAAGCAGTCCTCCTCTGCTCCTTCGCCGTACACCGGGGCATGACTCTAAGAGCTGTCTATCTCCCGGGCCAGGACAATGTCCTCACAGACATTGAGGCTCAGCAGGCTTCTCTGCCCACAAGAGTGATGCCTGTGTCCAGAGTTAGTTCTCCACCTGTTTCACCACTGGGGGACTCTGTCCATAGACCTGTTTGCCAGTCTGGCAAATGCACAGCTTCCCCAATTTTATGGGACAATACCGCACCCAAGCAGGGAGCCCCGTACGTGTTCTTCCTGAACTGGATCTCCGGGTTTCTGTATGCATTCCCCCCCTCCACTCCTCTCATTGCAAGGATCTTCCACAAGATTCAGTGGGACTGAGCATCGGTGATTCTCGTGGCTCCCTTGTGGCCTCGGCAGTCTTGGTTCCCGCTTCTACTCCGACTCTCATTGGAACGCCCGGTCCCCCTGGGCAGTGCCCCGGGTCTACTGCCACAGGAGGAGGGACGGGAGCTTCACCTGAACCTGGACTCACTATCCCTAATAGCTTGGCGGCTGAACAGGTCTCTTTAGCCTCGCTGCACCTCCCAGAGGAGATCGAGGAAGTCCTACTCACATTGAGGAAGGAATCAACGAGATGGGCCTACACCCTCAAGTGGCGGCGCTTCTTCGTCTGGTGCTCTGAGCTCCAGATTGATCTGTTTTCCTGCCCCACCCGGTGGGTTCTGCAGTACCTCTTCCACCTCTCGCAGGTGGGGCTGAAATCCAATTCGATCAGGTCTCACCTGAGCGCCATTTCAGCCAACCACTTCTCCGTCGAGGGTAAACCCCTCTCGGGCCAGCCTCTGGTCTCCCGCTTCATGTGGGGCCTCTTACTTTCCAAGACCCCCATCTGGCCTCTGCCTGCAGAATGGGACCTGAACATCGTGCTCCTGCAGCTGACGCAGCCGCCCTTCAAGCCGATGGTGACGTGCTCACATCGGCACTTCTCCTGGAAGGTAGTTTTCCTGGTGGCGCTGACCTCGGCTCAGCGATTCAGCAAGCTGCAAGCCCTCATGGCCGTGGCTCCCTATACCAGGTTCTATAGGAACAGGGTGGTCCTCCAAACTCACCCCAAGATCCTACTGAAAGTTGTCTCGGATTTCCATCTCAACCAAGAGATAGTTTTACTGACTTTCTTCCCAAGACCTCACGACAACCAGGCATTGGCGGACCTGCATATGCTTGACTGCAAGACGGGTCTCGCCTTCTACCTGCAGTATACCCACAGTCATCGCAAGTCCGATGGACTCTTCATTGCCTAGGATCCTAACCGTCTGGGGCTGGCAGTCACCAAGCGCACTCTCTCAATCTGGGTGGCAGAGTGCATTAGCTTCGCTCAGACAAAGACTGGGGCTCCGCTGGATTGGCGAGTCACTGCGCATGGCATCCGTGCCAAGGTGGAGATAGTAGCTTTGCTGTGCTCAGTGCCTCTGACAGACATTTGCCGGGCTGTGACCTGGTCTTCAGCGAACACCTTCGCTTCACATTATTGCTTGGAGAGGGAGTCCTGCCGGGACAGCGCCTTCAGCCAGGCCGTACTCTGTAATTTGTTTGGGGTATAAGCATCTCTTGTCCTCTGACCCTTCTTCTGCGGCTACTGGGAGCTTGGCCCCCGAGGACCAGAGGACTCAGGCTTCCCTCGGATCATTGGTATCTGCTCACGGCTTCGGGGAGGCACTTTTTGCTTACAGGTTTTGGTAGCCTGTAGCTGGGGAGTCCCATAAGTCAGGACTGACTTCCTGCTTGTTCCTGGAGAATGCATAGTTACTCACCTGTAACAGGTGTTCTCACGGGACAGCAGGAATAAGCCCTCACTACCCTCCCACCTCCCCTTAAGAGTTGCCATTTTTTATTCTTCCCTTGCCATTTGCTTAGTAGGGCTCTAGCTATGGGACCTGACTGAGCAAAATGGCACCCTTGGGCGGGAAGAGGACCACGCATGTGTGGCAGCAATCCCAAAGGCTTTCTTTGAAAGCTAGGAAATTGCTCCTCGCAGGCTCCGTCGGTGCTGATGTCACCCATAAGTGAAGACTGATTCCTGCTGTCCCCGGAGAACACCTGTTACAGGTGAGTAACTATGCTATATCTTCTTCAGTAAAGACTGAAGCAAAGAATTCTTTCAGTCTCTCCACTATGGACTCTTAGTGCCCCATTTACCACTGTATCATCTAATAGTCCAAATGTCTCTCTCACAGTTTTTATTTGCTACAAATATACTTGAAAAAGTTTTTATTATGTGTTTTTGCTTCTACTGCAAGCTTTTTTTCAAATTCTTACTTTGCCTGCCTTATCAATGCTTTGCATCTAACTTGCCTTGCTTATGTGTTTTCTAGTTTTTGTCATTTGGCTCCTTTTTCCATTTCCTCTGACCTTACCTCTAAACCATTCTGGCCATTTTTTGGCCTTCCTTCCACTTTTCTTAGTGTGGAGTGCAGCTGGCCTAGGCTTCCAAGTTAGTATTTTTAAACAATGCCTATGCTTGATATAAATCTTAACTTTTGCAGCTGCTCCTTTTAGTTTTTCCTTAACTAATTTTCCTAATTTTATCATAGTCTCCCTTTTGAAAGTTAAAAGGTAGTACTGTGGATTTCCTTGCTGTCCTTCCTCCATTTATTAAATCAAATGTGATCATGTTATGACCTCTGTTGCCAAGTGGCCCCAACACTCTTATCTCTTGCACCAGATCCTGTTTTCCACTAAGGTCTAGAGTCCAAAATACTGTAGTTTCCCCTCTCGTGAACCAGCTGCTTCAAGAAGCAGTCATTTATTTCATCATATCCTGCCGTGACACTGACCCAGTCAATATCAGGGTAATTGAAATCACCAATATTATTATTGTGTTGTAACTTTTGTTAGCTTCCTTGATTTCTTTGAGTATTTCATTCATTCTGGCCAGGTGGTCAGTAGTACACCCCCCCCTGTCATCGCCTTTCCCTATTTACATGGAATTTCTATCATAGAGATTGTATAGTGCATTTTGTTTCCTACAAAACATTAATCCTGTGTGACTCAATGCCCTCTCTAACATAGAGTGCAACCCCTCCACCAATTTGATCTCTCTGTTGTTGTTGTTAAGTGCCGTCAAGTCGGTGTCGACTCATGGTGACCCTCGTTATAGTTGTCCTAAATCGTATTTGGTCTTCAGTCATGCGGCTCATTGTTGACAGACTGGCAATATAGTTGCTGTTATTGTATCGATCCATCTCATTGCTGGCCTTCCTCTTTTGCATTGACCTTCTACCTTGCCAATCATGATGTCTTTCTCTAATGATCTCTCTCGTCGCATGATGTGTCCAAAGTATGAAAGTCAAAATCTTGTCATCTGATCTCTTCTAGTACTGACTGGTTTGTTCTTCAGGCAGTCCATGGTATGCACAGTATTCGTTGCCAGCACCATAATTCAAAGGCATCAATTTTCTTCCTGTCTATCTTTTTCACTCTCCAACTTTCACATCCATATGATTTTATTGAAAATGTCATGGCTTGAACAAGTCAAATCTTTGTATGGAGAGAGAGAGACATCTCTGCTCTTGAGAATCTTGTCTAGGTCCTTCATAGCCATTCTGCTAAGAGCAATGCATACCCAATGTATACCCAAGTTATTATACCTGTTTCACTGTAAGCACAAATCACGAAATTGAGATGTGCAACTCTTATGTTCATTGTAAACCGCACTGATGTTGAATAGCACGGTATAAAAGAGACTGCAAATAAATAAATAAATAAATAAATCATCAGATTTATTGACTGCTTGTCCTTTTTTATTGATTGCTATAAAGCAGTGGGGAGCTTTGCACATTAATGATAGTCTAATTTAGTACACTAAGTTGGAAAGATTGAAAAACTTGCTAATGGGGAGGAATATAAAATTGTTCATCTTCCACAGGGCTAGATATCTATCTCCACAAGAGCTTTGGAGGATGTTTGTGAGGGATATACTGAAAATCCCCATAGGGATGAGAAGAGGGAGAAGGAGAACCATTGGGTCTGCAGACAGCATGGACATTTCTACCTTGGAGTCCTCCCTGAACAGTAGTCCAACCAGAGCCATCTTAGTGGTAACTCTGGCATCCACATAAGTTTGGTTTCTTATGGACAGAGGGTGTTATTATTCTCTGTAGCTATGGCAACGCAAAAGAGGAAATCCTCTACGCAGCTTAGGCAGAGTGAAGTATCTAGGGGGAGCTTTTACTTAACTTTCCCTATATATGACTTGTGTCTTTAGATGGCAATAACTATATTTTCTAAGATCCAATTCATTTCCATAATTTTCCATCAGAAAAGGAACACAATGTAGTATAATTTGCAGAATCCAGTTTGGGGGTGGTATTAGAGGAGTTATTGGAAAACAATTAGATAGCAGAGGGTTTTTTTAGGGCCAGTTTCTCCAAATGGGTTAGTTTTGTAACCCCTGAAGAAGCCTATTTTAGTGAAACGAAGATTGGGGAGGTTGGAGATGAGTGATGTGAGCGTCTGCTAGTCCCTATGGTGAAATTTTCACCAAATGTAGGGCATACAGCCATCCTGAGATCTCATTTACCCTCTAATAAAATTTAGGATGTTAACTTCCGTTAAATAGATTGATGTGAGGTTTGTATGAGACCCTTGTGGGTAAATATATCTTAGCTAAGAGATTTTGTTGGGGTGGTTAGTTTTGCTTATACCATGACAGTCATGAATCTTACTTGTAGATTTCCTTATATTGTTTCATAATTGGATGTTTCTCCCTCCAAATATTTGGAGACTTCATGCTCTATACTTGCTGCTTTGTGTTTTTTGATGCTTTATTTTACAGTTTGATTGGTGTGTCAGTATGGATGCAATTTTTGATATGCATTTAATATCAAATTTTCTAAAAAATAAAAAAATAAAAAAGAGCATTTCTAAAGGTTACCTTTTTATAGGAGGTATGAATATTGTTTAAAATTACCATCTTGATGCCCAAATCAGATGTATTTTACACATTTAAAAAAGCTGTGGTCATGATTAAATGGTGAAATGAAAGAAGCTAATGCACTTGTAGGTCAGTAGAAGTTTGAACTGAATACTGACATGGATAGGGAGCCAGTGAAGTGACTTGAGAAGAGGGGTTACGTGTCCGCCAGTGTACGGAAGATTAACCATGTGGCTGAATTTGGAAAGGACTGAAGGGGAGAGATATGAGTCAGGGGGAGACCAGGGAGGAGCAGGTTGCAATAGCCTAAATGGGAGGTGACTAGAGTCGATATGGGTCTTGGTTGTGTGTTCAGAAAGGAAGGACACATTTTGCTGATGTTCACAAATTGAGTCCATTCGAGAAAAGGCTGGAGTGTATCAGGGATTACTTTGCCTCCTTACCAAAATGTCTTAGTCTACGGTATATGGTGCAGTCCAATCTAATACATTACTAGTTGCATGAGTCCAACAAGACAACATGGCTGCCTCAGTTTCGTTCTTAGAATACTGGAATATTGGTTCCACTAAGGGCCATAGTTCTTCTCTTTTGATCTTACCCCTAGAGTCATTTAGCAGGCATGAATTGTCTAGGGCCTACTTTAGTTTTCAATAATATAGTAAAGTCTAGCAGGTTGTGATCAGACCATATTTAAGGCTAAACAACACAGATATCTACTATAGGCAATCCAGTTTTTCTCCCTGAAGTTATAATAACATTAAGCTGATAACCATCTTGGTGAGTATTAGCAGTTTGAATAAAGACAAATTTAAATTATTTATCATCAAAATGAACTCAGCAAGAATGAGATTAGTGTTATCCTCTGATTGAACATTTAAGGTCCCCCAAAACTTGCCAAAGAAAAAGTGTGTGTTGTACAATTGCTTCTATTAAATAATATTATATATCAGCTCAACTATCTGGTGGTCTATAAAAGAATAGGATCCCTAGCAAAGAAGTCAAGAATTCCAAATTTATACTAAATGATATAGGGCCCGATACTTGGAAAGGCATTTACACAGTTTACAGTCCGGTAAACCATGTAAATGCCTTAACTGGGGATATTCAATGCCATTGAATATCCCCTCCTAACTTCCCTATGCACCCAATGCTATCGGGTTAGCATCGGGGCATGTTGGGGCATTCCGGGGCAGAGTGGATGCAGAGACTGCCGCTAATCGGGTAGCAGCGATATTGCACCTCTACTCGGTTAGCAGTCCGCGGCTAAAAATAGGCCAGCTTTTGATTTGCCTAGTTTTAGCCGCAGATGTTAATTGGGTAGCGGTGCAATATTACCGCTACATGGTTAGGCTCTGCAGTGGTTTCCTTTGTGCACCAAACCTGGATATTCAATGCCATTGCTATGGCATTGAATATCTGGAGTTAGGGATGAGTGGCAGGGCTATGCGCCATAGCGGCACATAGCCTGCCTAGTTGAATATCGGGCCCATGGTTTCCAAAACAGGCATGGATAATGTCTGTACTAACCTGAACATAAAAAATGAAAATTATAAGTAGCAAGTCTTCCACCTCTTTTCCTAACACATGGGCTATGCTGAATTAGATACCCAGAGGAACATAAAGCTCCAGTGAGCCATATCTCTGTAATAAAAGTTAGGTCCATCTGTGCATCTCCAGTTATATCCTGCACAACCAGAGGGCAGCACTATAATAACATGCCTGAGATGCATGCTGGTGTGCTGATTCGATAATGTAAAGCACGCACATGCTTTACTTTAAAGAAGAGAATGTAAGAGACCTCCAACGTACACACACTAGGTGCGAGCGTTTATGACTGCCCCATGACGGGGGTAATTGCCTGTGCCTAGATTTTAGACGGCACACATGTAGACTAACATTCTATAACTTCCGTGCATGTGTCCTCTGCCTCTGCTCCACTCCAGTTCCATCCCTTACACACCCACCCTGCAGGTACATGCAATGGCACATACACACATACTTACAGAATAGTGACCGCCCAATGTAAGTCTGCATGTGTAACTCACTGGAATACCGTGACAAATGCACATGGATGGCACATATCTTTGGGTATCCTCTTTATGGAATTAGGCACTCTAATGACTTGGTACACACTGATCAGGCATTAAAATAATAGGCAACTAGTAAACACTCTTCTCTTCTCTGTGGATCCACACTTGGGTGATGTTGTTTCATCTCCTGGAGCTAGACCTCTTAAGTTCCAGTCATGCTCAAGAAAGCGTTAAAGGTCCCCTGTGCCTGCGCAGCAGCTGCTTCATTCGTAGATGGTCGATTTTCCATTGAGTCTTGTCATTTTGCCCAACTCTGCTGGATGCATGGTCTGTGCTTTCTACAAAAAACTTATGGAACTTTAGCAGCAGCAATCATCTGAGCAGCAACGTAAAAGCCCCCCAAACCAGCTTTGACATCAATGTCCTGGAAACAGGATACTGGGCTTGATGGACCTTGGTCTGACCTAGTATAGCATTTCTTATGTTCTTACCATCCTTGTCACCTATGATGCATATGATTCCATCGCCTGGGGCATGGCTACAAGCATCTCCTCCAGGTGCATCACATGGCTATGAGTCTCGAGCCTCAGGGAGGATCTCAATGAACACCTAGCAGACGTGCCATCAAGAAGACAGTTTATTTGGATCCAAGATGCAAGAGGCAGTTTCTGAGGTCAAAGGCCACTCGTCTACAGATTAGTAAGACAAGACTTTCCTTGGCTAAAGCGATATCTACATATTCAGTATTTTGTTCTTTATAATGGTTTCTATCATTTTTCCTGGTACTGACTTCAGGCTCACCCCTGGAACCCTTTTTAAAAATTGGTGTTACATTGGCCATTCACCAATCTTCAGGTATTACAGATGATTTTAATGATAGTTCACAGATTACTAATAGTATGTCTGTGATACAGAGACTCATGTAGGTTATCCTGGATGAGTCCACTATTGTCAGTCGACTTTCCTCGTATAGCATCCAGTTGCAGGAAGAGGTCATGGTGGTAGTGTAGGATATGTAGCTGATGAGCCAAAGCTTTCATGGCTAAGAGCACCTTTGGTAGACCTTCCTCTCCACTGTGTCCAAGGTGTGTTGTTCTTTTCATGGCAGTGCTTGAGCTATGGATTTTTCACTCTTGAACTTTTTGAGAGCAACTTTGGAAATGATGGAGTGACGTGGCATCTTCTGGTTGTGGAATCCCAAAGCTGGGACCACTTTGTACTGAAGGTTGAGGTGCTTGGAGGTAGCGCTTTCTGTGGATGGGTTTTCCCATATTGAAGACTGAAGATCCTGTAGGAGCTGATGCACCTTGAACACACTCAGGAGCAGAGAATGGACTAGAAATCTATTTTGTTGGTAGTGGTTTGGTATTTGCTGAGGGCTAGTGCCTGGGAGACCTTCTGCAAAATTTAGGGAAGGAGTAATCCTCTGGCAGCTCCTCAGATGGATCTTTATTCTGAGGAAGGATGGGGCAATTGACTGAACAGAGGAGATGGACTCCCATGAATGAAGACCGGCAATGCCAGGAGTCAGTCTACTTCCAATCAATTAGAGAAGGAGAGACCAGGGGGAAGGGACATCCAGGCAGGAGAAGGCATGCATGCTCAGAAAAGTCCAAAAGGCTTCTCTGGGCTATGGGAGAGCCCAGCACTCTGGATAGTAGTTCACCAATTGCAAATACTCCATTATCAGCTTGCCTTAGTTCAGGAGATCAAGGACTAACCAAAGCAAACTGTGCTAAATCATCTGATTCAGGATGTCCAAGAGGTACCTTACACATTCTACCTATAATGCATACAACACAATATCAAGGACCTCAGCAATACATCGACATCTCCATAGCCATCACAGCCAGAAGCACAGCATGGCACAGGGCTTCACGAGGACCTTCATGAAAAAATGCCAGATGCTCTTGCCTAGCAGAAAACCTTTTTTTGTGACAACATCCAAGATACTGCTTCACTTTTCAAAGATCCTAGTTCATAAAAGAGCTGTCTGTGCAATAGCTGTCTGACCAGCCCTCTAAACTAAAATGTCTAATGCCCTTGCCATACAGAAATACAGGAGACTATACCCAGTTCAATAACTCCATGCCATGTATTATTATAGGCGCTACCATCCATACAGTATCTGCAGCTATGCCCACAAAAGCAGCCTCTTCAATAATATATTCCTAAATCACAGCAGAGAAAAAGAAAAACAAACAATCTATTGCTGCTCAGCCATCCTTGCAAAAGCCATTTCCCAACTTTTGATGGTTTGCCTATCAGCGGCCATTTCCAGTTTGTTGTGAAAACACGGCAGGAAATTATTACAGACAAATAAGTGCTACAGATTTTAAATCACAGATACAAGCTGAATTTTGCAGGCCCCTCCCTCTTATCCCAGGACCCAGTCCATCCAGAATCTCATCTCAATGTCTTTCTCATCTAGAGTCAGAGATCCATTTACTTCTACAATCAAATGTAATACAAGAAGTACCTCAAGATACTTACACATCCCCAAAGGTTTAGGGGGTTTTTGTCCCATTCTGGATCGCAGGGATCTCAACTTGTACCTGTGGAAGGAGACGTTCAAAATTAACTCTGTATTGACCATTTTGTCACTCTTCGTAGAGGAGGCTTGGCTAGTATCTACAGATCTGAAAGATGCTTATGCCTACATTTCAGTCTATCCTTGTCATTTGAAATACTGTACCTCTGGTTCACCAGCAGATGCACTCATTACCAGTACAAGTACTGCCATTTTGTCTGTCATCAGCCCCTAGAGTCTTTACAAAATGCTTATCCTTGACCATAGTCTATTTGCCCAAAGGAGGTCTTTATATTATTTCCTACTTAAAAAGCATCTGAGCAAGGACGTGCCGAGATGCCACAGTAGTATCAGCTCTTCTTCAATATCTGGTTGTCTCATAAATCTAGGAAATTACACCTCAACAAGATCTACAATTCATAGAAACTTGACTTGTCATTAAAATCAAATATGGTACCTGAACAATGGAGGGTGCCCAGTGTAACACCAATTTTTAATGCACCATTGAACAATATGGATCAACAATTGACTAAATATATTATATTTATTTTAATTATTTTAACTAATTTGCCTTATTGTTAACCCTTGTTATTTTTCCTATATTACCATTGTACTGTTATGTTTATACTGTGTTTGTTTCCCTTGCCTATAACCTTTGTATTTCTTGTGACCGCTTTGATTGAAGGAAAAGGCGGTATAGAAAACTTGTTAAATAAATAAATAAATAAAATTTCAGTGACAGTCATAATGGTAAAAACTATTCTATAAACAAACTTACTGAAAAGAATGGTAGACATGGATTAGGATATATCAAGGGGAATGGTAAGGAAACACATAGGAGGCTAAGGGGATCAGGATCCAAAAGCAGTCTCAAATAGGTGAGTTTTTAGCCTGGATTTGAACAGAGCCAGAGATGGATCCTGACATACTGACTCAGGTAGTTTGTTCCAGTCATAGGAGTAGCAAGGTAGAAAGTTTGAAGTCTGGAGTGGGCAGTGGAAGAGAAGACACAGACAGAAAGGATCTGCCAGAAGAGTGGAGTTCCCAAGGAGGGCTGTAGGGAGAGACAAGAGAGGAAGGGTAGATAAGAGGAGCCAAATGAAGGCACTTAGCAGCCGATTTAAGGATCTTGGTTAGTACTGCTGAATATCTGTGGCTGTCACTGCTGCACACCCTGATGCTAACTGGTTAGCATCGGGGCATTATAGGGGCAGCACCCGGGGCTAACCGGTCAACAGAGATGTTCAGCCGCTGCCCGGTTATCCCTCAGCAGTAAAGGCTGGCCTAACGTTTGCCACCATAGCTTCCTGGCTATTCAGCTGACCCAGATATTCACTGCTGGTTGCCAGATATGGCCCCGACAGAATATCTGGATCTAGAGTTCAGCGGTGTTGGCTAGTCGCTGTAATCACACTAGCCATCACCGTTAATCAGGCCCTTCATTATCATTGGATTTAGATGATCAGTGCACAGTCTTTGCATGCAGTTTTGCTGTGCTCTAAAATTCTTCCTAAATATGACGGCCATGACAGTGCAGAAATGTGCTAGAACCAGCACTAAACTCTGTGTTAAGCCTGCTACCAAGAACTGGAGGTTCCACCTCCGATTTAAAAATGATTTTAGGAGTTGTAAAAGAAGATAAACACTAAAGCAAGACCAGGAGGAATCTTTTCCCTTTTTTTTAGTGCCATCAAGTTAGTGTTCACTCAGTGACCCAGCTACCTCTGGGTTTTCTTGGCAATGTATCACTGGAAGTAGACTGCCAGCCTTTTCTTCTGAGGCAGTGGAGGGTAAAGCGACTTACCCAAGGTCACAAGGAGTGCAAGTGGGAATTCTGGTTACTAGGCAGTTGCTCTAACCACTAGAATACTCCTCCACTCTACTCTTCCCTACCTCTCGGGTTGGAGAGAGATCTCCTCCCTAGGGGCTGATTCCTTTCCTTGTACCCAGCAGTAGTGGCAGTGTCAACACAGGTGAAATTTTACAAATAAGTTATGCCTGCAGTTTTTATAATGACTAGATGAGTGTCACAACTGTTATGTGGTTCTTTATGTGAATATTTGGCATATAATCAAATTGGGGATAATTTTAAAAGGTGGAGCATATTTTTAAGTGCTAAATGCAAGCCTAATGGGATTATTTTAGCCATTAATGCGTATACATAGGCATATACATCCATTAATGACCAGCATAAAAGTGTGTGCCTTGCTCGTTGTGCCTACTTTGCCTGTGGGCATATACATGGGTGGAATTTGGGTAGATCACGGGTAGAGCATATAAGTGCACGCAGAGATTATAAAATACTATAGTTTATATATAGCCTTGGAAGCACCTTGGCATGGACATTTATATAGTGGCATAAATATTCACACCTTAACTTAAGGTGTATATTCTGCAACTTACACTGGTGTTTTATAAAGAAATGTAGGAGCCTACTTTATTTTTTAAATAACACCCAAGTAAGCGCCTCCTTATAAAATTATCCCCCTGTATGTTTATTTGAGCCAAAGTATAGAAAATATTTGAATATGGACAGAAATCTGGTATATGTCAGAAGAAAGATCATTGTTAGTGATAGGAAAGTCTGCCTAGATCTTAATGCAAATTAATCTAATTGTGCTGACAGCAGTACAGAGGAAGGAGACCTGTGAATGCCTCATATAGGAATAAGCTACGAGTCACCTGTAAAACGTTTAGCAGCTGTACCAAATGTTTGGTAATTAAACTGAGCATAGGGAATTGGAATTCATTATGTCTGTAAAGTCTGTTATAGGATTGTGCTTGTGACTATAGATTTTGTTTTGTAATTGAGCCAGGGCTCAGCTGGGAAAAGCGAGTATCTGAGCATAACCTTTTTTCTGTGTGTGTGCGCGCACCGGGTAAATGGAATTATCAGTCAGCTCCTGCTATGTTTTCACATTTAGGACAGAAAGTATCACGTTCATAGTGAAATAACTGTTGTATTTTTAAGCAACTTTTCTACCTGTTCTTTCCAGTATGCATACTTGTAGTGACATCTGCTCCTTTTGGTTAAGCTTTCTCACAGTGGTAGAGATTATGTTGGTCGGCACTATCTTTTTCCTAGAAATAGTGATCTTCAGAAAGCAATCCACTTACCTGGAGTACACTGGAACAGCAATGATTTTGTGTACTGCTGACAACGGCGGTCCTTAATGTAACGTGACCATGCTTGCCATCCTTTCATTTGTTGAACTGTCCTGACTGGAAAGCGTCTTCATGCATGCAACTCTATTGCACTTTGGTATTCTTTTAATAATCTCTGTGAAGTTCTCTTTTTCAATTTTGGAAGTGAAGGGGCATTCTGATTACTGTGAAATTTAATTTAAAGGGTTTCTGAAGCTTCCGTACAAGGAAAGAGAATAAACATTTTACATTGTGTGGCTGGACCAATGATAGTTGAATTGGAGCTGTACTAGTCTTATTGTCTCAGCTTTTGTCTCGTTCCCAACATTTCTTTACTCGTGCTTTTGTAATTGCAGTAGAGCAGGATTATTAGTCACAACCATTCTGATTAAAAATAAATGAGACCAATCCAAGTAATGCGTTTTTTTTCCGTTGCCCACACCTTGCAGCCTGGCCCAGCAGGTTCTGTGCACTGCTATCCCACGGCTCTTTTCTCTCCCCCTGCTTTAACAGTGTGAAAAATCTATGAAGGGCCCAAATAATCGAGCTGAGACTGAACTGCATGGAGGGGAGAGGTAGCAGAAACTGCAGATTAGCAATATGCTTGACAACTGGCTGGCGTGGATCAGACTGAAGGAGGGAGTATCAGGCTGACCCATGAGAGGATTGCGTCAGGCTGCAGATGGGGGGAATTGAGCCATGTAGAAGGGTGGGATGGAATGTGGTTGCTTCAGGTAACGGAGCGTCCTCCATTCTGGATAAAAGCAATTTTTTTCAGATAACAAAGCATGGCCCAGGGATAGCAATATTTTATACGAGTAATGGATCTTTGAGCAAATATGCTTTATTGTACAGTGAATCATGTAGTAAGACCATAAAATCATTTCTTATGACTAAGCATAATTTCTGGTACTTTATAGAACAGATGAGAATGTCATTGACTATCCATGACAATATCCCATTAAGTCAATTTTTTTATGAACATGAGATTTAATAGAAGACATACACAACATTGCCATCCCTAGAGTCCTCAGTTTGTTTATAAGTTGCCTGTGCGGAATGGTATCAAAGGCTTTACTGAAATCTAAGTGTACCACATCTAGGGCTGTCTCTGGATCTAACTCCCTGGTCACCCAGTCAAACAGATCAATTAGATTTATCTGACAAGACCTGCTTCTGGTAAACCCATGCTGCCTCAGATCCTGCAATCCACTGAACTCCAGAAACCTCACTAGCTGGTTGAGTGAGAGGCAACAAAGGTTACAAGTAAATGGATCTCACTCTGACAAGAAGGAAGTTACTAGTGGTGTGCAGCAGTGATATGTCCTTGGTCCAATTCTTTTTAACATCTTTGTTAGTGATATTGGGTAAGGGTTGCCTCTTTGCAGATGATACCAAAATCTGCAAGAGTAGACACCCAGGAAGGAGTAAATAACACAAAGAGGGATCTGCCTAAGCTTGAAGAATAGTTTAGAATTTGGCAACTGAGATTTAATGCTTAAAAAAATGCAAGGTCATGCATTTAGGCTGCAAAAATCCAAGGGAGCGGTACAGTGTAGTGAGTGAAGCACTTGTGTCCACAAAAGAAGAGCAGCACCTGGGTGTGATTATGTCTCACAATCTTAAAGTAACTAAACAGGTAGAAAAGGCGATGGTGAAAGCTAGAAAGATGCTTGGGTGCATAGGGAGAGGAATGGCCAGCAGAAAAAAGGTAATAGTACCTCTGCATAAAAATCTTTGGTGCGACCTCATTTGTTGTATTGTGTGCAATTCTGGAGACCACACCTTCAAAAAGATAAAAACAGGTTGGAGTCAGTGCAGAGGGGGCTACTAAAATGGTTAATGTCTTCATTATAAAGCATATGAGGACAGACTTAAGAATCTTAATATGTATACTTTAGAGGAAAGGCAGGATAGGGGTGATATGATAGAGGCGTTTAATTATCTCCATGACATAAATGCACAGGAAGAGAGCCTCTTTCGATTGAAAGCAAGCTCTGCTACAAGGGGACATATAAGGATGAAAGGGGATAGACTCAGGAGTAATATGCAGAAATATTTCTTTATAGAAAGGGTGGTAGATGCATGTAATAGTCTCACAGTGGAGGTGATAGAGATGAGGACAGTATCTAAATTCAAAAAAACATGGGACAAATACAGAGGATCTCTAAAGGAAAAAGGGGGACCATTGTAGTAGTTGATATGGAAGGACAGACTAGATAGGCCATGTGGTCTTTTTCTGCCATCATGTTTCTATGTTTTTACGTGATGTCCTTTCCACGTGGCCATTTTTGCAAACTTCTGCCTTAAATGAGCTATTTTGCATGATTTTGCACTGTCGCAACTCATTAACCCTTTCCAGGCCGAGCCCAAAACTCCCGGGATCCAAAATTCTGAGTAAATATTCCTATCAAATGGTATATAATACATGACCATAGCAGAAGGAAAATCACTATTAGAACATATTGAATAATATGGGTACAATTTTCCTGAAATATGCAAAAATTAACCCGGCTGCAGAATGTGGATAAAAAATTTAAAGTAGGCCTTCAAAGGGATAATGAGGAACTGAAATAAACTTTCATGCATAGTCAACTCCAGGTGAAAGCTTACTATTGTGAAGCATCATCAGGAAAATGGACTTCACATTGAAAAGCACAAAATGCTATGCTATGCACTCTCCTTTTCTCTCTCTGTACCCAGTCCCTTTGTGCCCTCATCTCTTCCCATGGCTTTCAGTATCATTTTTATGCTGATGACTCTCAAATCTATCTTCACCTGACATTTCTCTTACACTCCAAGCCCATATCTCTACCTGCTTGTCTGACATTGCTGCCTGGATGTCTCTCCGCTGTCTGAAATTAAACATGGCCAAGACTGAACTTTCTATTTTTCCCCCTAAAACCTCCTCCCCCTTCCTCCTTTCTTTATTGCTGTTGATAACAACACTTCTACTTCCTGTTTCCTCGGCCTGCAACCTTGGGGTCATCTTTGACTCCTCCCTCTCCTTCTCCACAGATATCCAACAGGTAGTTAAAACCTTTCATTTCTTTCTCTTTAACATTAACAAAATGTGCTCCTTCTTCTCTGAAACACACTACTAAAAGTCTTATCTACTCTTTGGTCACCTCCCGTCTTGACTATTGTAACCTCCTCCTTGCTGGTTTCCCTCAGAGTCATCTCTCTCCTCTTCGATCTTTTCAGAACTCTGCTACACGGTTAATCTTCTGACAGCCCGATACACTCCTATAAGCCCCTTTTCTCAAATCAATTCATTGGGCCCCCTTCTGTTTCCGTATTCAATTCAAACTTCTCCTGATCTATAAATGCATTCACTCTACTGTCCCTCACTACCTCTCCTCTCTCCTCTCTCCCCTCTCCCTATATCCCTCCTCGTGAACCCCACTCTTCCTCTGGCTTTCTCCTCTCTATGCCCTTTTCTTCCACTGCCAACTACAGACTTTGATCTTGTCATCTTGCTGCTCCTTATGCCTGGAACAAACTTCCTGAATCTATACGTCAGGTCTCATCTCTCCCCCTTTTCCAAGTCCTGCTAAAAGCCTCTTTGAGGCTACTTTTGGATCCTAATTCCCTTGTTCTCCTTGTGTCTCCTTTCCCTATTTGAACCCCTTGTTTCTCTTATATTGTACTGTCTGTCTTGATTGTAAGCTCTAACGAGCAGGGACCATCTTCTATATGTACTTGTACAGTGCTGCATATGCCTTGCAGCGCTATATAAATGATTAATAGTAATAGCTGTAGTAGTATTTTACGCTATTTTATGAAGATAGCCCACAATTGCAAAATCACTTTGCTCGTTACTGCAACAGCCTTAGAACATTGTCTGCAATTTCATATATATAGGTCTGATTTGTTTTATCTTTTGTGCTATAAATCGCCCTGATTGTTTAGGAGTAACGATTCGTAAGTGTCATGCTTGTCTTGAGTTATTAAATGTCCATATTATATTATATGCTGATCCGTAGCCTCTTTTGGGGTGGCAGTACATAATGGAAATAAATAAATAATTGAACTTCCATGATTTAGCTTTGAGGTCCTCGTAAAAGTACATCCGTCAATTCTTGTAGGACTTCATGCCGCCGCCAACCCTTTGCTGGGCTTAGTGCATGCTAATGGCTGTGCTAATTGCATTGCAGGGTAAGAGGCAGGGAACGGGTGAATGGGCATGGACTGCACCTTGCACTTAACACAGACAAAATTAAATAGAAGTAAATATACTTTTGAACAGAAAATAGTATTGTAAATCCCAGAAAAGCATTAAACACAACGTTTTCTTTCCATATAACCAGAATTCAACTGGTACAATGCACTTCTAAACCATCTGAGAGTGTTAATAAAACACTGATATTTGAGCTCAAATCTCTAAGACTTCAGGTACACCTCAAATACTCAAAACTTATCTTTTGCTGGCTTCAGTTTGTCTTAAATTTGGGTCTCTCACAGAAGTTCTCCCTTTGGCAATGCTCTCTTCAGGAATCCCTATGGTCACCGATCCAGCACAGGTCCAAGGTCTCAGAGCCTACTGCCTAAATATAAGCAATGGATAAGAAATACCCTAACTAGCTATGTCCAGGAGCCAGACGGTTTTTTTTTACAGAAACTGACTCCAACTGAAGCAGGACGTTCAGCTCTGAAAGTCTTAGGTGGAAAAATTCCCTAAACCCTATCTACATAAAACAAGAAGATGATTAGTATGTCCTTAACTAAACCCTCTCCCACAGGTACACACAAGCTCACACACGCCAACATTGGGCTTCCAAGATCACCACCAATTCAGAGACTGCCACCAAAAATTAAGATTTTGTTTTCTCTGAGCTTGGTCAGGACTGATTTCTTCTCACAAGAAGCCAAACGTTTAAGTAGAAATTTTTTGAAAACTAACCATTCCTTTAGGAAAAAGGAAATGCTTCCATAATGGAGCCATAAGCTACTGTTGCATAAACATTTCCCCTTTCCAGCAGAAATTGCATTTTGAGTAGCAAATGACAAATCAACAGATACACATTCAGTAGCAGCGGCCTGAAACTACTCTTTAAAAGCTGTATGTGTCTGTGCTTTCATCCAAAATTCAACAGGATTTTTAGAATCTAATAAGCTCAGCAAACACACCTCTCCCAAAGAGAGACAAACCATCTTTATAGCCAAGCTTTTCTGAACAAACAGCAAATCTCAGATTTCTAGCATTTGAAACAATCTGGTTTTCCAAGAGGAATTAACAGCAGTTTTAATGACAGCTCTAATAATATCACCTTTAGGCAATCACTGCTTCTCTTTTTGTGAAGCACAGTTTTCAATCTGGCAAACACTTCACTTCAGGGCTGTCCCTAGGCATGTTCAGGCATGTTTCCCATACATTGTACCGCTCCATCATAGGCCCTTTGCTCCATGTACCTCTCCCCAGCTGTGCTGCCGCTGCCATCGCTATCATCCTCCAAGCTGCTGACGTAATCGCCATCTTCATACTCTCCCAGCTGCCGCTGCCAATTCTCTCTATGCACCGCTGATGGCGCTGCCAACCCTGCCCCTCTGAAACAGGAAGTACACGTCAGAGGGATGGGATTGGCAGAGCTATCAGGTCCCACATGGAGAGAAGAAGGTCCCACTGGATCTCTTCTAACGTTATTGCAGCCATCCGCCACCCTCCCATTATGGTAAGCTTCAGCCTTGGAGGTGTCTAGAAGGGAGGGAGAGAGTGGGATGGGGGAGGGCAGACTGGATGAATGATTAAAGCTGGGGAGGGGGAGGGAGAGTAGATGAGGAAGAGAATTGATGGTGTGAACCTAGGATGAATGAGTCTGGGGGATATGAGGCTGGGGGAGGGCAGTGAGAGAAAAAAGATGAACTGGGGGGGGGAAGAATGGATGAGGGAGTCTGAGGTACTGAATAGATGAGTCTGGTGGGAAAAGAAAGGGATGAGCTGGGGGGGGGGGGGGATAAAGAAGGTTGAACCCAGGGGAAGTAATCTTTCCTGCATCGCACATTAAATGTGTGTGTTATCAGGAACGTAAAAAAAATCAATCCAGTGCGGGTCTAGTGCCGGCTTTCTACATCGTCCCATGTGTTTGCAGGTCTGTGTGCATCAAACATCATAAGTACATCAGATAATTACTCTTAAAAAATAAATATTTACTTATTTATATGTTACTGAATATTTCAAAGACGCAGTGAATCTTCTGCTTATTGTGTTGTTTGCATGATCATTTGCTTTGCTTACCATCTGGGGTGCATTTTTGACACCTAAAATAGGGTGACATTGGAAAAGATTTCGGGAAGCACTGGTCTAGCAAGCTTGGCTGAGGCCAGGTATCATTGTTAGCATGAAGTTTCTGTGTAGGGATCTGTAGTAATCCACCTTGTTCAGTTTTCCCAGTAGATCGTATTGATGTTATAGTGTAGCAGCAGATAAGCATGCAATAAATAAAACCAGGAGTCGTTTCAAGGATCCAAGCCAGTTTAATGTGCACATGGCTCAAGCAATAAGCAATTTCAAAATGACTGAGCAATGGTTTCTAGCAAAACAACAACTTTTATAGCGTTCTTCTCCATTCTAGACATAGGCAAACTTTTCATTGGTCCCAGTAACCCCTCTCACCCATCTATTGGTCCTGGTACTGATATGGCTACCCAATCGGGACCCTGGTCTGGGCTCAGCACCTGGTTGCCCCCCTTCTAGTCCCAATTACAATGGTCAGTGTCTCTAACTTGTTACATCTCTCCTCCAAGGTCGCTTAGCTTGTTAAAACATATGGGAAGCAGGGCACTGTAACCTTGCTTTTTGCAGAGTTAATTAATTCTATAGAAGCTGTGCTCTCTTATCAGTACCAATTAGAGCTGTTTTCTGTCTTTTCTAAGTGTTTCGTTTCTGCTTAGCTATGTTCAGTTAAGCTGAGTTAAGTTTCAATTCTATGGTGTCATCATTCAGGGGGGTTTTCATTCCTCTGGGCCTAACTACAGGCTTCAGTTACAGGTCAAGCTTCTCAGGCCTGTCTGCTTAGTTCAATTAGCATGGATCATAGGCCGTCGCCTACCACATTCCCCCCTTTGATTATTCTCACCCGCATGTTAATAAGGTGTGAGAATCAAATCACATAATACTAGGTAAAGGTATCACTCTGTGGTATAGGGTAGTAAGTTCACATAGCTAATATCTTTGTAGCTGCCTTATGCTCTACAGTGTTATTAATAACTGAAGTTATCATTCGCAAGCAAAGTGGCAAGAAACAAGGGAGCAACAGGCAGATAGTCAAAGTCCATAGTTTGGCAAGAGTGGGAAAAAGAACTAAAGGATTAGAAGGTTCAGTTGCATCTTTGTTGTGCTGTCGTAAAGCTTCTGATTTAGACAGACCAGCTGTCCATCCTTCATAGTAGATTGTGGTCCAGTCCAAACAAAACACAAACTGTCAACAATGGGGTGGGCCAATACCCACTCACTAGTAGTATTATGTAAATCAGTCTGATTGTATAGGATAGAATAGTTCAGTTCTTGCGTCTCCCAGGGCCACTGATCTCCCATCTTAGTTCCTCCACAATAGAAACAGTCAGAAGTGTGGAGACTAGATGCTATTGCTCCAGCAAGTTCAAGAAACAAGTTCTGGTGGTGGTATGAGGAATTGCAATGGTGGCTTGCATAGCCTTGTAGAAAGTCAAGATCTAGAACAACTTTTGGATTGGAGAGTATACCAATGCAAGTATAGGAAGAATGATAAAACAAGGTCTGAGTGACCTTCGGTCCAGTTCATGTTGTACTTATACAGGCTGCCCAGGGAGATAAGGCAAAAGTCATTTCAAAGCACTCCAAAACTGTTGCCAGAATAAAGCAATAATAATGATTCATAATGGGCATAGTCTCTGGAAAATTGGGGGAACTGTCGGATTTCACAAAGGTAGAGTTGATTGTAGATCCTCAAGCTTCTGCGGTACGTAGACCTACCAGCTTTTTGGCAGGAGTAGGGCTGTAGATTCCAAAGTATCACTGTCCTCTGGGATGTCTCAATTTCTTAAAATATCATAGCATAGTCTCTTAGGCTATTATTGCTTCCTTAGAGCAGTTCACTCTTTAGAAGATCAAAACAGTCTTTTCAGAGTATTTAAACACAGTCTCTTAGAAGATTCAATTTCTTAACACAACACAGTCTCTTTCTGATGATTGCAGTTTTGTTTTGTTTTTTCCAGATGCGAAGCTTACTTTCAGATAAACAAACAGTCTTGAAATAGTGCAGTTTCTGAGGGACCAATAAGTCTTAGGTCCGTGGTTGTTGTCGTAGGGTGAGGTGCAATGGAGTCTCAGGATGCTGTACAGTAGTCCAGTGATCAGGTTCAAGAGCAGCTGCTGGCTTCACTTGATTATGATGGATCCAAGGTTCAAATTCTGCGACTTTTACTGCAGTTGGAGTTGACAAGATGACAACATAGGGTCCCCTCCAATGCAGGGCTAACAGTATCTTTCTCCACTCTTTGATCCACACCGAGACTCCAGGCTTGAAAGGATGCAGGGGTGCAGGCAAATTGATGGGTAATCGATTTTGTACTCAGGTATGAAGACTCCTGCAAAACAGAACTTAAAACCAATAGTTCATGTCTAATAATTTCAGATCCTATCTGTCTCATATCTCCTTTTATTTCCTATACAATAGGCAGGGGTTGCCCATACAGAATCTCAAAAAAGGGAAACTCCTAAAGACTTAGCAGGGGCTAAGTATATCCTAAGAAGGGCTATAGGAAGAACCTGGGGCCACTTCAGATAAACCTCTTGGCAAAGTTTAGACAACTGATATTTCAGGGTTCTATTCATACATTCTATTTTTCCTAAATTCTGAGATCTATAGGCAGTATGTATCTATTAATATCAATATCTTGGGGCTATACTTAATGGACTTGCTTCCTAAGGTTATCCACCCTCATTATTTGTACAGGGCCCCATGTGCATGCAAGGTTGTAAGGGCATACTTGAAATCTGGGTACACATTTAGACAGGGCTCGTTTCCTATTGTTAGTGCTCTAGTGAGGGCTATCAGTTCAGCTTTCTGTGGTGAAGTTTCTGGGACTAGAGCTGAGGACTCAACTACCAAATCAGGGGTCACCACTGCATATCTAGCACAACAATGTCCATTGATGATGAAACTGCCTTCAGCCACAAAGAAAGTCTGTTCAGGGTTCTCCAGAGGGACATCAGTCAAATCCAGGCGGCTTGAGAATACAGTGTCCATAATTTCTAAACAGTCATGATCAGGGGATCAAGACCAACTGATAACAACATAGCAGGATTGAAAGCTTGACTGACCCTTCAGTTGTATCTGGGGTTTTCACACAACATACTCTAATACTTCAACATTCATAGATTTGTTAGCTAGTAATTTCCTTTGTATTTCATATTGGTTAGAACAGAGTGTGGTACAGTAACTTGAAGATTCTGTCTCAAAGTGAGCTTGTCAGCTTTGCTCACTAGGAGGGCTGTAGCTTGCAACAGCTCTCAAACAAGGGGCCAGCCTTTTGCAACTACATCCAATTGTTTTGACAAATAGGCTACTGGTTGTTGCCAAGGTCCAAGAGATTGAGTCAACACTCCTAGAACATTTCCTTGCGACTCATGAACATAGAGACTGTAAGGTTTTCTGGACATCTGGTAGACCCAGAGCTGGTGATAACATCAGAGCGGTTTTCAAAGATCAAAAGACTGCATTCCTATTCAAGTCCCCATTCCAATGGAGACTTTTTCATTCCTTTGGTAGCTTGATACAATGTGATACAATGGTTTTGCTAGCAGCGCAAAATTGGGGATCCATATACAACAGTACCCTGTGGCACCCAAGAAGGCTCTCACTTGCCTCCTGGTGGTTGGAGTAGGAATACTGCATACAGCTGCTTTGCGTTCTGGTAAGGGTCCCAGGCGTCGAATTCCGCTGGACAACTGGAATCCTAGGTATTTAACTTGTTTGGCATAATTGCACCTTAGCTCTTGAGACTTTGTATCCAGCCTCATTAAGAGGGTGCAAAAGTTCACTGGTGGCTTGTAGACATTCACTTTCTGAGTTGGTGGTTATGAGCAAGTTGTCCACATATTGAAGTAGAATTTTTACTTTTTTTTTTCTGGAGTTTCTGGATAACTTGTCAAATCTTTTGCTGAGTGAGGCGAGTTCTTGAATTCTTGAGGTAATCTTGTCCAGATGAGTTGGCCCTACCTCCTTGTAGTGGGGTCTTGGGCTAAGCGTATACAGAAAAAGGCATCTTTTTAAGTCCAGAATGATGAAATGTATAGCTTCAGCAGAGATCAGTTCCAAGAGAATATAAGGATTTTGGTACCACTGGTTGTATAGTTTCAGCTGCATCATTCATTCTTCTTAGATCCTGCACTGGGCGGTAGCCACCTGTCCCTGGCTTCTTGACTGGCTTGAGGGTGACAATGACAGGGGCTATGTTCTTCGCTAGGCCAGGTGGATTATCTTCTGCCCATCCTCCAGGTGGGGCTATGAGGTTGGTAAGTGTACAGCTTGTTGCTTTGGATGCAGGTGAATAGAACCGCCATTCTTCTTCTTGGGGGACAGTTAACACCATCAGGCCAGCAGATTTTGAGTTTCATTTTTTCCCCCTTCAACAAAGGATATCTGTGCTTGAAGCTTTGCAAGCAGGTCTCGGCTCCAAAAATGGAATAGGGCATTCAGGAACTGGTACATTATTATTATTTTTTTTTTAGTTCACACATGCGGTTCTGCAGAAAAGGCTTTGTGGCCTTAGCCCCAGTAGCTCTGATAATGGTGGTGCATCTAGAAAAACACAGGGGCTACTGGCTTTAGTATTCTGCTCCTGTATCCCCCATAAAAGTCCATATATTGGTCCCCTATTTTTCAGACTGACTCCTGGGGACCCAGGGAAACTGGAGAGTCTGGTCTGGCCTGGTCTTCATCCATGCTGTAGCCCTCTTCGGCTGCCACTCACGCTATAGCTGCTTCACTCTCGTGCTGAAACACTGTGCTTGGTTTTATTCTATGACTCTGCAATCAAGTACTCCCTCCTCCCCTCCTGGGGTGGAGTCAAGATACAGGCATTCACTTCTCTAATGTCCTTCTTTTTCTATAATGGGTGCACTGATTTGCACCCAGTGGAGGCCTGCTACTTCTGCGGCCTCTTACACGTTCTCTGGTCCTTTGATTAGGAGAATCTCCTCCACGTCGTTCAATGAAAGCAGCACCAAGCTGATCTGCTTTCTCTTTATTTTACATTCACTTTCTCTGCCACATTCAGTCTTACATTTCACATACTTTCAAATCAACTCTTCCAGTAACTATAATGTCCGCAAATCCATCCAGTTTCATTTCTGTTTTATATCTCTCTGGGACTGACTGACAAAAACACAACTTCTCCTGGGCTACTGGTCTGCATTATACTGTTCATTAGTTCAATCAAATCCTAAGGCTTCTCAGTGTATAATGCAGTTTTTTCAGTTCTAAACAAATCTGGTCAGCTGACTTTCACTTCTGGTCCACTGTGGGCACATTAGTTCACGCCCACCGGGGGGGTGACATCATCGGTGGACTGGGCTCCATCCCCCCCTTAAGCACTCTGAACAGAACTACTTACAGAGAGAGAGAGAGAGACGAGACAGGATATCTAGAGATTCTGGGGCAAAATATAGTGAACTAAGGAAATATAACTAGCAGAAGTCACTCCCTTTCACATAGCATTCCTGATTGGGACAGAGACATTTCATAGCCTTCAGTAAATGAAATTCTTGATCATACTTGAAAAGACACTTATTATTTCTGTAAACATAGGGCAGGCAAGAAACACTTAGATTGAGCACATACATCCATTATGCTTATTGCAACTTATTCCAAACAGGAACAATTTAGATACAGTTCTTAAAATATATTATAGAGAGAACTATAACTATCTGTTACGTATGACTAGAATAAAAATACTTAGCAACCAGCCATAATCAGCACGTCTCTGCAAAAGAAATATTACTTTTTTTAGTTCAGGAAGCAAATATTCAAAAGACATTCCGGATATTTTTCATAAAGTACAGTACACCTTTCCCTTTTTTCAAATACAGAAAAACAGCTTACAGTTTGGGGAAGCATGCATTCAAATGACTTATACTTGTTCATAAAAAGGTTAGTGCAAACACTCCGCAAGATAAACTTTTTTTTTTTTTTTTTAAACTTTGATTGAATGAATCCTTTATTTTAAATAAGCAAGAGAGACTGCTCAATCGGGAACGGCTGTCTCATTCCCTAGTAAGCTGTGTGAGCCACACCCCTTCGCTCACTGGAAACGAAATGATCACAGTTTCACAGAGACATGCTAGCAAGAATCATTTAAATCAGTGTCAAGTCGTGATCTAATAATTACTTTGTAGGTTTATAAGTCAAAGGAAATAAACCCAAAAACAGTTTGCTTAGTTTATCATTTCTGAAAGGTAACAATAATATACAGACAAAGCAGAGAATATAACTAAAAACAGTTTACGGAGCTCCGATGAGGTTAATTCGACCTTCAAAACTAAAATCCTGACTAAATATTCCTATCGAATGGTATATAATACCTAACCATAGCAGAAGGAACATTACTATTAAAAACATATTGAATAAAACAGGTACAATTTGCCTGACATAAGCACAAACTAACAGCATTGAGATTTAAGCCTGCACAGGATTAGAAAGACGACACTGTACATTCTTTCCTTCAGACACGCCCCCCTGTCAGTTTTTCACACTGCAGTAGAAAAACGAACTGGGTCAGACCAGCTTTTGGATTTTTAAAATGATTCTAGGTGTTTTGGGTCTTCGTTCTGCTCTATTAATACAATTTCTTAATCAGTGAACTGTCACAAATTACCCAACAGAATAATCTCACATTTATAACAGAAGGGAAACTCACAGTTTCAACAGATAACAAAAAACAGATACACAGTAGGGCAGACAATACACCAAACGCTTCCTCCGTTTCGCGACCTAGACGCAGTCACCCGGCTAGGAACTGCGCTAGTCCAGAGTCCACTCTCGCTTGGTCCGTGCTGCCAGACCTCTCATTCACACTTCATTCACACAGTCATGCTAGCAACGTATCTCAGAATGCATTCCTTTCTATCTATTCTGACTAGTCTTATCCAATTTCCCAATTACAAAAAGGATGGGGGTTTCACCCGGCGAATACCCATGCAGGGTTACTCGGCACTTCCTTGAGAGGTGATCATGCTCTCTTACCAATTTCCAATTTTCTCGAGATTACAAATTCCAAGTTCCTGTCTGTTCTGACTAGGCTGAATCATGATTCTCTATAACAGCTGTACCTCGCGAATACTCATGCAAGGATTTCCAAACAAATTTTCCCCACGCATACTCATGTAGGGACCTCGCGCATACTCATGCGAGGTTGACTTAAGTCTTACCAAACAAAAAGGACGATGGCTTCGCCTTGCGCATACTCATGCAAGGGTAATAGGACCGTCCTTGAGAGGGGATCAGTGCTCTCATTACCAAATTCCAAATTCCAAGTTCCAAGTTCTCGAGATTACAAGTTACAAGTTTCACAAGTTTCAAACTGCAGTTCTAACTCATCTGTCTAGACAGGTTTTCAAAACTATACTTACCAGATCTGGTTCCCAAGCTTCTGAGTTGGATCCTGGACTCCCCCGGGTCGGAAGTGTTGGCCAGCTGGACTCAGTGCCTGCCGAGGCCAGGCAGAACCCCCTCCGATACAAGAGGATCGGTGGGCCCAGGGAAATTCCCCTGCGTCGGATTGGCATGGTTCCAACTGGACCAAACCTCAAGGCGAATTACGTGGATTTATTCACTTGAACACCATCCACCACTCGCACTTCCCGGCCAACGCACCAAGAAATGTAGCAGCAGATAAGCATGCAATAAATAAAACCAGGAGTCGTTTCAAGGATCCAAGCCAGTTTAATGTGCACATGGCTCAAGCAATAAGCAATTTCAAAATGGCTGAGCAATGGTTTCTAGCAAAACAACAACTTTTATAGCGTTCTTCTCCATTCTAGACATAGGCAAACTTTTCATTGGTCCCAGTAACCCCTCTCACCCATCTATTGGTCCTGGTACTGATATGGCTACCCAATCGGGACCCTGGTCTGGGCTCAGCACCTGGTTGCCCCCCTTCTAGTCCCAATTACAATGGTCAGTGTCTCTAACTTGTTACATCTCTCCTCCAAGGTCGCTTAGCTTGTTAAAACATATGGGAAGCAGGGCACTGTAACCTTGCTTTTTGCAGAGTTAATTAATTCTATAGAAGCTGTGCTCTCTTATCAGTACCAATTAGAGCTGTTTTCTGTCTTTTCTAAGTGTTTCGTTTCTGCTTAGCTATGTTCAGTTAAGCTGAGTTAAGTTTCAATTCTATGGTGTCATCATTCAGGGGGGTTTTCATTCCTCTGGGCCTAACTACAGGCTTCAGTTACAGGTCAAGCTGCTTAGGCCTGTCTGCTTAGTTCAATTAGCATGGATCATAGGCTGTCGCCTACCACAATAGGGCCCATTGCAATATATACAGTGTTGCCCTTTTTTCCTAAGTGGTACTTTGTTGGTGCTGTTACAGAATGTTGGATTTGCTCCATCCTGAGCAACTTCTGTAAGGTGTTTATATTACTCCATAATATGTCTGTTACTGAAGAAGGTTTATGATGCTTTTATTGAGATAAAACCAGAATTGGACTTTTTTTGTATGTTGAGTTTACTAAACACTGGCCTGTGCTACCTGCTGCAGCCCTCATGTTATCCCCTATGGACACGGTGGCAGATAGTGTGTCCTAATGTTTAATAAGCATTGCCCTTCATACTTAGAATATTACAGGGGGAAACACATCAGTGTTTCTATTTCTCGGGTGTTACCTTGCATGTGGAGTCTGGTTTCTTGGAGTTTCAGTTCAATTTTTGTCTTCATGTTTTTATTTTCCGTTTGTTGTCCCTTATTCTGTACTTGGTAAGAGTCTATCTGTGTATTAAGTGTATGATTGAGGCCAGGTCTTCTTTTAGCATGGAGTTTCTATGTAGGAATCTGGCTTGTTCAGTTTATCTAGTAAGTATATAGATTTTCTAGAGCACATGGCAATATTTACCATGCTGCCTTTATGCTGGGTGAGCTCCTTATGTAAAATTTTGGAAGTTAGTACTGTTTTTGAATGGTAGATTTGCTCTATAGGTCCTTTGCTGTGGTTCTTGCTTTTTCTTTTTTGTTTCCTGTATGGAGACCACTGTAGGATGTTGATGGGGGGTACTGGAATAAGGATAGTCTTTAAGATGTGTAGTTTTGCGTTCTTGATGCTGCCGGCCTTAAATTTAAAATATTTTGTCAGTTCACATTCCAGGAAATCTTCACTGTTGCTGATTTCGGAGCTTTTCCAGCTCTGGTACATTCTAATCCAGCCTGTGTACCATGATCTTAAATTCACAGCTACCAGGATTTTTTTCTCATTTTATATCTTTCTTAACCTGGTTATAGCACTGACCAAATAAGTCCAGTATGCAAATATTTATGCAAATGAGGCCCCACAATAAGTTTCCACACATGACCCCGCATCACCTTCTTGCCACCCCTGCTTTACTTCATAGATGGCCAATAAAAAAACCTTTAAAAAGAGTTATCATGTGGCGTCAGAGCAGGGAGGGACATATCTGCTTAGTGCGCCGGCAACTTGCACATCGGGGGTGCCTCTTCTCTCCCGCCCCATCCAGAAAGTGGCTAGATGGAGGTGCTGGTGGCAGGGCGCGCCCGATGTGCAAGTCGCACAGGGCATGATTCACGATTGGTACGGCCCTGCAGGTATGCGCCACATAACATTTGTTCAGGCAATGTCCAACCACATATATGTCTGTGGTCCCATAAGTTTCAGAAATCCTGATCAGAGAATGGGACATAGGGATGTAACTGGATGTAGTGAAAGCAACAGCTTCCCGCATGCAACACATGTATCTAATGTCTCTTAAGCATTGTAGCGTTATCTCTGTGTGATTTTCTTTCGAAAATACATTACCATGAAGGCATTACAGGAGATGATATTGTCATTGTTGGTGACAGTTCATCAATGGAAATTATTCGACCTGAAACTCTTCCAGTGGAACCCTGTGAGGAAGCTGAAGACAGTGAAGTGGAAGAATCCTGATAGGCTGACCAAAAAATAATTCTGTCATCTTCTCAAAGTACAAATGTAGACCTCAACTCAGATCCTGCTCAAAAACAAATGATACCAATAATGTAGCTCTCTCTTGAAGTTCTACAGTGGAGGCATCTATTAAAGCCGAGACATTAAATGACTTGATTACTTTCCAATTCATGCAATTTCCCAGATGGCAAATACTACAGCTTGTTCAGTGGAGGAATAGCTGATTCCAAAATTTTCAAAATCTCCATCAAATATTTCTTAAAGTTCATCATGCAACATATGTAGCACTTTAGGGAAACTTAAGATCCGTAAATTCAAATTTCTCATTTGGTTTTCACAGGTTTCGAACTTCCCATAAAAAATAAGTTTATCCTTAACTAGCAATTCAATCACTTTATCAGAATCATTTATTTTCTTTTTCAGATTCATAAATTTAGTATTCACTTCTTGATAGATACAAGCTTGTTTCTGAGCAATCTGCCCTACTGTTTGCACAAGCGAATTCAAGTCCACCGCGCTCTTCGAGACAGTGACTTCCATCTTAAGTAGCATATTCCATATAGTAGTTAAAGATATCTATGACATGGAACGTGTACAACTTGAACTGCTGGGTGTCAGCGAACTGAAATGGACTAGCATCGGGCATTTTGCATCAGATGATCACATGGTCTACTATGCTGGAAATGAAAGACAAAGAAGAAATGGTGTTGCATTTATAATAAAGAAGAAACTCGCATGAACTGTGATGAAATACAGTGCTGTCAATGAATGCTTAATCTCTATTCGTCTACGAGGAATGCCTATCAACACAACTATAATTCAAGTATATGCCCCAACAACAGCTTCAGAAGAGGATGAAATTGAAGAATTCTATGAACAAGTTCAAGCTGAAATTGACAGAACATGCAAACAGGATATCATCCTGATAGTCATGAATGACTGGAACACAAACGTTCGTAACAAAGAAGAAGGCAAAGTGGTTGGAAAATATGGACTTGGCAACAGAAATGAAGGTGGAGAAGGTCTGTTAGAATTCTGCAAGACTAATGATCTATTCATCTCAAACACCTTTTCTAGCAACACAAGTGGCGACTGTACACATGGACTTCACCCAACAGATTGTACAAAAATCAAATTGACTATATCTGTGGAAGTCAATGATGTAAAAGCTCTATAACATCAACAAAGACAAAACCTGGAGCTGACTGTGGTACAGATCATCAACTACTAGTATGCAAACTCAAGCTAAAGTTGAAAAAGAGCAAATCACTCATGAATGCAGCAAAATATGACCTTGAGAATATACCACTGGAATTTAAAGACTGCCTGAAAAATCGATTTGCTGCTTTAGATTCAAATGACAGAGCTCCAGAAGAGTTATGGATTGACATCAAGAAGTTTGTGTTGGAAGAAAGTGAGAAGTCTCTACAAAAGGTGAAAAAGCAAAAACGGCCAAAATGGATGACAGAAGAAACTCTGAAAATTGCCAGAAACGCAGAGAAGATAAAGCCAGAAGAGAAAGAAAGACAATCACAGAACTCAACAGAGATGTCCAACGTGCAGCAAGACAGGACAAGGAAAAGTACTACAATGACACATGCAAGGAAATAGATGCAGAAACTATGTGCTCCTTGTGGTCTTGGGCAAGCCACTTAACCCTCCACTGCCCATGTTCCCTGTAAGTATTAGTGTATGTGTCTCATATCCCCACGTGTTAAATGTATCCCCCAATTGTGTTGTGACCGCTTTGATTGAAGGATAAGGCGGGATACAAAACTGTCTAAATAAATAAATAAATAAAATTAGAGGAAGAACAAGATCGGCTCTCCTAAAGCTACGAGAGTTAAAGAAAAAATTCCCGCCTCAAACTGGAATGTTACAAGATGCTCAAGGTTCTATGTTGAATGAGGCTGAGAATATCAAGAAAATGTGGAAAGAATATACAGAGTTTTTATATGATAAAGATCAAGTGGACCAACAGCCATTTCAACCTGTACCTTATGATCCGGAACCATGGGTGATGAAAGAATCAGGTCGAAGCAGCATCGAAAGCCTTATCAAAGAACAAAGCAACAGGCATTGATGGCATTCCCATAGAAGTATTACAGCAATCTGATGCAGCTGTTACCGTACTTACAAGGCTCTGACAAGAAATTTGGAAGACAACATCATGGCCAACTGACTGGAAAAGATGTGTTTATAGCAATACTAAAGAAAGGTGATCCAACTGACTGTGGAAATTATTGCACAATCACTCTGATCCCACATGCCAGCAAGATTCTACTGAAGATTATTCAACAGAGACTACAACCATACCTGCAACAAGAACTATCTGAAGTGCAAGAAGGATTCAGGACAGGGCAAGGAACGAGACATCATTGCGGATATGAGATGGATCCTTGAAAAGACTAAAGAATACCAAAAGGATATCTATTTATGCTTTATCGACTATAGCAAGGCTTTTGACTGTGTAAACCATGAGAAACTCTGGGCCACATTAAGAAGCATGGGTATACCAGAACACCTGATCGTTCTCTTGCACAATCTGTACGTTGATCAAGAAGCAACAGTTCGAATGGAACAAGGAGAAACGGAATGGTTTAAAATAAACAAAGGTGTAAGACAAGGCTGCATACTTTTCCCCTCCCTGTTTAATTTAGATGCAGAACAAATCATCAGAGAAGCAGGATTGTATGAAGACAATAGAGGTGTGAAGATTGGTGGAAGACTCATCAACAACCTTCGCTATGTTGATGATACCACATTACTAGCTGAAAGTGAAAATGATCTGAAACATTTGCTTGTCACGATCAAAGAACATACCGTAGTCTTAAAATGGGCCTGCACCTTAATGTGAAGAAGACAAAGATCATGACAACTGGCAAAATCAACAAGTTCATCGTTGAAGGAGAAGAAATTGAAATTGTGGACAACTTTAACCTACTTGGATCAACTATCAATAAAGAAGCAACTAACAGTCAAGAAATCCGATGATGCATTGCTCTTGGCAGAATGGCTATGAAAGACCTAGACAAGATTCACAAGAGCAGAGATTTCTCTGACCATGAAAAGATTCGACTTGTTCAAGCCATGGTATTTTCAATAACATCATATGGATGTGAAAGCTGAACAGTGAAAAAGATAGACAGGAAGAAAATTGATGCCTCTGAATTATGGTGCTGGTGGCAAATACTGCATATACCATCGACTGCCCAAAGAACAAACCAAACAATAGGGGGAATCTATTTAAAGAATATTTTTAGTGTGGGCTAGAGACATCCAAATGCAGTTGCGTGATTAGCGAAAAACTCGTCCCAGAATTTTATCCACCATTCAGACTAACGTCTTTCTTAGTGGGGTATTAGAACATCAATGACCAGTTCCCATTTTTAGGGTTCGCCATTACGCTTCTCATGTGGCATACTCCTACTGATAATCACCCAGCACCCGGCTTATCTTATTTATCTGAAAACCAGATTATTGCTTCAACGGCAGGCACTACCCAAATATTGAGACTCCAAAGCGCATTCAACTCTAGTAAACTCAATGGAGATAATATTTCTTAAATTGGGCGAGCACAACAGAAATTTCATGCTTCTTAAATAACGTTCAGTCGGGAGCTTCCCACACCTGTACAACGCTCTATGATCGAGATCGAGACAACTATCCAGAGGGTCACCATGAGTCGATACAGATGCAATGGCACTTAACAACATGACATCAGATCTTTTGCCTGATGACAGAGGACCATTAGATGATAGAGGGGTAAAACTGGCACTAAGAGGGGACAAGGCCATAGCGCAGAGACTGAATGAATTCTTTGCTTCGGTCTTTACTGAGGAAGATGTAGGACTGTTACCTATGACACATTTAAAGGAGATGCTGTGGAAGAATTGAAAGAAATATCAATACACCGGGTAGATGCATTACATCTATTTGATAAACTGAAGAGTAGCAAATCACCTGGACCAGATAGTATACATCCAAAGGTGTTAAAAGAACTGAAATAGGAGATTGCAGACCTACTATTAGTAATCTGTGAACTATCATTAAAATCATCTGTAATACCTTAAGATTGGAGAATGGCTAATGTAATGCCAATTTTTAGAAAGGGTTCAAGAGTGATCTGGGAAACTACAGACCAGTGAGCCTGATGTTGGTACCAGGAAAAATGGTGGAAACCATCATAAAGAATAAAATTACTGAACATGTAGATAGTCATGGCCTAATGGGAGACAGCCAACATGGCTTTAGCCAAGGAAGGTCTTGTCTTACTAATCTGTTATGTTTGTTTGAAGGTGTGACTAAACAGGTAGACAAAGGTGAGTCGGTTCATACAGTGTATATGGACTTTCAGAAAGCCTTTGACAAGGTCCATCATCAGAGACCTTAGGCAAAATTAAAAAGGCATGGGATAGAAGGTAGTGTACTATTGTGAATCAGGAACTGGTTAAAAGATAGAAAGCAGAGGGTAGGGCTAAATGGCCAATTTTCCCAATGGAGAAAGGTGAATAGTGGAGTACCCATGTTGCTGGTTCCGCTGCTTTATAAGACATTCATTAATGACCTGGAAATGGGAATAATGAGTGAGGTTATCAAATTTGCAGGTGACATACAGCTATTCAAAGTTGTTAAAACCCATGAGGATTGTGTAAAATTGCAAGAGGATCTTGATAAATTGGAAGACTAGGCATCCAAATGGCAGATGAAATTTAATGTTGGCAAGTGCAAAGTTATGCACCTAGGAAAGAAAAACCCAAACTATGGTTACACGATGCAAGGTTCCACATTAGGAACCACCACCCAGGAAATAGTATTAGGCATCGTCATGGATAACATGTTAGAACCCTCCTCCCAATGTGCAGCGTCGGCCAAGAGAGCAAATAGAATGCCAGGTATCATACGGAAAGGAATGGAGAATAAAACAAAGGACATTATAATGCCTCTGTATCGTTCCATGGTGCAACCGCATCTTGAATATTGTGTGCAGTTCTGGTCGCCGTATCTTAAAAAGGATATAGCATTATTAGAAATAGTACAGAGAAGTGCCACCAAAATGGCAAAGGGGGTGGGAGGATACCCCTATGAAGAGAGGCTAAAAACATTAGGGCTGTTCAACCTTGAATGGTTGAGGGGAGATATGATAGAGGTCTATAAATTAATGAATGGAGTGGAATGGGTAAACATAGATCAATTGTTTATGCCATCACAATATAGAAAGACTAGGGGGCATGCAATAAAGCTACAGGGTAACCTATTTAAGACTAAGAAGAGAAAATATTTTTCATTCAATGTGTAATCAAACTCTGAAATTTGCTACCGGAGGATGTAGTAAAAGCTGTTCGTGTAGCTGGGTTTAACAAAGGTTTGGACAAGTTCCTGGAGGAAAGTTCCATAAACCATTTTAAAAGTGGACCCAGACTATCCACTGCTTGCTCCAATACAAGCATGGTGAAGCCTGTGTCTTTTGGGGAAACTGATAGGCACTTGTGACCTAGATTGTCCACTGTTGGAAACAGGATACTGGGCTTGATGGACCTTGGTCTGACCCAGTATGGCATATCTTATGTTCTTATGTTCACTTGCTCATATCCAGTAACTGAAGAGACTGGTGAATCAGTGTTCTATTTCCTGCTATCCATTGCTACCATCGAATCTCCAGTGGGAGATGATGCCTTTAGTGGAGCAGCCCAGAGTATATTTCCACTCCTGATCAGAGATCCCGGGGTGTTGGCTGCCTCTTCTCTTTGACCTTGGACCACCCGATGCTGTAGCAGAGTGGAGTGTTGCCATAGAGACAGCTTGGACTCGCCTTCAAGTGGAGACTGGCCTCTACCTACCAGCTCCACAGCGGAGGACCTGCTCATGGTCCTCGTGTCAGTGGGGATCTTTCGCAGCTGTTCAACCACCATCAGCTGCTTGAGATCAGAGGGGCTTTGGATTCTTTAGCATCTCTCTTCCCTTTCTTTTTCGGCACCATTACACTCTTAAAGAAGAAACTGATAAGAGGAAAAAAGTATGAAGCCACCCACCGCCATCTTCCTAACACATGTTATTTAACTCCAACACATATTGCTTTATAATGAGATGCAAAGCATGCAAATGCATCCTAAACACCTCATTATTATGCATATTCCTGGAAAAATAGCACTAGCTCAAAGCTGGCATTATTTTTCCACCCGATGCTGACATGTGGTCTAATGCCCTAGGCCATTCTCTTAAAGAGGCAGTAGTTAAAAAATAAATCCACAGTTTGGGGATCACTCCAGCAAAAACGACCTCTGCCCCAGAGGAAATGCCCTACTCCAACAAAGACCCCCTATCCCTCACACAGACCATCTCCCCCTCCCCCCATGAAGACCCATCCACTCCTCTGATTGACCTACACAGACCTACTTTTTTGTCCCTGGTAATCAAGTGGTGTGTGAGCAGGAGTGATCCTCAGTTGATATAGTTATCTGGATTTTCAGTAGATCCCTCATGAGAGACTCTTGAGAAAATTAAAAAGTCATGGGAAAGGAGGCAGTGTTTTATTATGGATCGGTTAAAGGATAGAAAATAGAGAGTAGAGCTAAATGGTAAATTTTCTCAATGAAGAAAGATGAATGCTTGAGTACCCCAGGGAACTGTGCTGGGCCCACTGCTTTTTAACATTTATAAATGACCTGGAAATGGGAACAACAAGTGAGATGATCAAATTTGCAAATTACACAAAATTATTCAATGTTGTTAAATCATAAGAGGACTGTGAAAAATTGCAAGAGGATCTTGAGAAATTGGGAGACTGAGCATCCAAATGGCAGCTGAAGTTTAATGTGGACAAATGCAAAATAATATTTAGGGAAGAACAACCCGAACTATAGCTACAAGATGCAAAGTTCCATATTAGAAGTCACCAACCCGGAAAAAGATCTAGGCATTATGATGGATAATACGTTGAAATCCTCTGCTCAGTTTGCAGCAGTGGCCAATACGGCTAAGAGAATGCTAGGAATTATAAGGAAAGAAATAGAGAATAAAACAGAGGATATGATAATGCTTTTGTATTGCTCCATGGTGTGACCGCACCTTGGGACATGTTTTTAAACTGCACTAACTGCTAGCACAGGGTTTAGCACAGAGAAAGCATGCTGCACTAAAATTTAGTGTGGGGCCCTGCACTTTAAATCCAATGCTAATAAGTTAGCACACATGGGTGGAGACGATGCGGGTTGGGAGCAGAATGTGGGCGTTTATGGTGTATCACGCTTAGTGCAGGTGTAATGGGTGCATAGTAACCATGAGTATTGCTGTTAGTGCAGATGCACTTAATGCCACCTCAATGGGCAGCATTAGGTGCACCAACATGCTGGCTATTCGCAGTGTTGTGTTCGCAATGCGCCAATGTCAGGGGGGCTGATGTACACAACCCCTGAAGTTGGTGTGGTCCTCTTTGCATGTTTCACAACCCAAATGCACGCTACTGGCACATTCTTTAGTAAACATTCACCCCTGAGTATTGTGTGCAGTTCTGGTCACCATATCTAAAAAAAAAAAATACAGCAGATTTAGAAAAGGTGCAGAGAATGGTGGCCAAAATGATAAAGAGGATGGAAGGAAAGCCCTATGAGGAAAAGCTTAAAAGATGGCTCAGGGGAGATATGATAGAGGTCTATAAAATAATGAATGGAGTTCAAGAGATAAATGTGAATTAGTTGTTTACTCCTTCAAAAAGTACAAGGTGATGCATTGAAGCTACAAAGTAGTACATTTAAAACTAACTTACTTATTGGAAATTATGTTTGTTCAATTAGCACTCTGTACTCTCATTCATGCATTAATTATGTTACAAATTGACTACTGCAACATTGGAGCTCTTGATACCATTGTGGACAATCTTACCAGATTTCAAAGAATACAAATTGCAGCCATCAAACTACCCTGTAACACCATCAAATTCAATCATGTAACTCCTCTACTATGAGAGAAACACTGGCTTCCCATCGCCAATAGAATGAAAACTAAGGTTTTGATTCTAGCCCATAAAATCTTCTATGGTGGTATACCATAGTATCAAATAGGTCAGCTAATCCTATATATTCCCCGCAGAGTCCTCCACTCTCAAAATGCAGATATATTAGCAACTCCTACAAAAAACACCAAGCCCATCTGGAATCTACCTGAACATCAGCTTTCTATTGGCCTGTGCCCGCAGCTCTGGAATTCTCTGGCCTCGGACCTTAGAGAAGAAACTTCTCTAAAGAAAGTTCAAAAAGCTTTGAAGACTCATAACTTTCAATTAGCCTTTGTTCTAGAAGGCTAATTTATGTTGGGATCATGGTAGAAACGGAGCTCCCCTCCCTTTCTTTACCCATACCTGCTATCCCCTCAAAGAACGACTTCACCGAGAAAGCTCTTGATTTTCACTTCTTTTGACTTTTATGTTGCATTTATTTAGTCCTCTTAATTTTCTTTTGTATCTTGTATTTATGTTTCATTTTAACTATGGAAACAGCTTTTTTGGCTTTGAAAAGGTGGTATATCAAAATTGATAAAATCCTGTACTGACAGTTGAGGACAGGCAGATAAAAGCAGAAAATGCCTGACTGAGGGAGCAATACGCAGACTTAGTCTCTGTTGCACTTCTAACTGCAGTTCCTTTTGGGTACCCTGCACCTGAGCCTCCAAACCTGCAGCATCCTTAACTAACACCCCTGCCTGAGCTACTGCATTAGATGGCATAGCTGATTGAGTCCATTTTGCAGACCACTGATCCTTTCTGTCAGCTGATTCTGGACTTGCTCACTGTATCCGAGCTTAACTTGGTGAACTTGCAGGCGGACTTCTACTTCCTCCCGCTTTCGCGTAGCAACTGCCTTGCCCTGGGTAAACTCCTCTATCTTGTTGATCAGCTCCCCACATTGGCTTCCAAGCTCACTTGTTTGGTCTCACCTAGGGTATTTGCTAACCGGTGGCAAAAGTTCTAGTTGGGAGCCCTCAAGCAAAATTTCACTGAGGGCCACCCTATTTCAGTCCCTCCCTAAAGCGACTCACCCCCCACCCCTGCTGCTGCCACAACATTCCAACACCCCCCCCCCCCCCAGCAATGGCAGAACCATGACCCCATCTCTGTAAACCTCCCCCAAGCTCCAGTGGCAGCAGAACTTTAATCTGCTGGCGCACTGCCTCCATTCCAGGGCCAGAGGTGTTCCTCCAGGGCCGAATGAAGCCAATGCAGCTAAAAGATAAAAGTAACTTTGCCACGCTGGCATGTGGGCCCCCCTTCCTGCCCGAGCCTCCCTGCATTGCGGGGGCTGCTTGGGTGGAATTTACACCACTGTTGCTAACCCTTTAACTTGCTGCGCCTGCTCTGCTATTTCCTCTAAATCCTACACATGCATCTATCCTAACTCCAGGACCCAGACATTATTATTATTAACATTTATGAAGCACTACAAGACATATGCAGCACTGTACAAACACAGATAAAGACAATCCCTACTCGTTAGAGCTTACATTCTAATCAAGACAAACAAGGCAAAGGTTGGAAATGAGGATAGAATAGGGAAGAGAAAGGTGACACAATGAACAGGGGATCAGGATCCAAAGGCAGCCTCAAAGAGGTGAGCCTTTAACATAGATTTGAATAGGGGCAGTGATGAAGCCTGACATACAGACTCAGGAAGCTTGTTCCAGGCATAAGGAGCAGCAAGGTGAAAGGACAGAAGTCTGGAATTAGCAGAGGTAGAAAAGGGCAAAGAGAAGAGCAAGCCAGTAGAAGAGCGAAGTTCACGAGGAGGGGTGTAGAGAGAGAGGAGAGATAGTGAGGAGCAGTAGAATGAATGCATTTAAACTTCAGAAAGGGGAGTTTGAATTGGATACGGAAACGTAAGTGAAGCCAATGAAGTGATTTAAGAAGAGGGGTTATATGAGAAAAATGAGGCTGGCGAAAGATTAGTCACACAACAGAGTTTTGAATAAATTGAAGAGGAAAGAGAGGGCTCAGAGGGAGATCAGCAAGAAGGATTTTGCAATAGTCAAGGCAGGAAGTAACTGAAGAATGGACAAGTGTTTTAGTAGTATTTTCAGAGAGGAAGGGGTGAATTTTGTAAATGTTATAGATAAAAAAATGACAGGTTTTAGCTTTCTGTTGGATATGTGAGGAGTAGGGTTGCCAACTGGCTCCAGATGCGCCCGACACGCTTGAGCCAGTCCTGGATTTACCTCATTGCATGCAGGGATATGTAGCTTTGATTTCTCCATTGCACTCTATAAGAAAAACAAGACTACATGTCCCTGCATGCAATAGGGTAAACCCAGAACTGGATCAAGCCTGTCGGGCGCATCTGGAGCCAGTTGGCAACCCTAGTGAGGAGAAGGAAAGAGAGGAATCAAAAATGACACCAAGGTTACGGACTGAAGAAACAGGAAGTAAAAGAGTATTATCGACAGAGATAGAGAAAGGAGAAAGGGGAAAGGAAGGTTTAGAGGGAAAGATAAGAAGTTCAGTTTTGTTCATGTTAAGTTTTAACCAGCGGTGAGACATCCAGATGGCGATGTCAGAGAGACTGGTAGAGATATGGGCCTGCAATGCCAGAGAAATAACAGGTGTAGAAAGATAGATCTGAGAATCATCTGTGTAAAAAATGATACTGAAATACATAGTAAGAGATGAGAACACTAAGGGACTGGATATAGAGAGAGAGAAATTAGAGGGCCCAGAACCCTTGGGGAACACCAACTGAGAGTGGTATAGGAGAAGAGGAAGAACCATTAGAACAAACACTGAAAGAGCAACTGGAGAGATAAGAAGAGAACCAGGACAGGACAAAGCCTCTAAAGCCAAGTGATGACAATATGTCAAGGAGAAGGTGGTGGTCAACAATATCGAAAGCAGTTGAAAAGTCAAGAAGGATAAAGATTGAATAGAGGCCTTTAGATTTAGCTATGAACAAGTCACTTGAAAGTTTGACAAGTGCCCTTTCAGTAAAATGTAAGGGGTGAAAGCCAGATGGAAAAGGTTCCAGAAGGGCTTGAGAGGAAAGAAATTCAAGACAGTGGTGGAGGTCAGCACTCTCAAGAAGTTTGGAAACAAAGGGAAGAAGGGAGATTGGATGATAATTAGAAGGAAAGTTAGGATCAAGAGAAAGTTTCTTGAGTAGAGATGTGACAACAGCATGCTTGAAAGCAGAAGGGACAGTAGCAGTGGAAAGAGAGAGGTTGAGAATATATGATATGGAAGGGATGACAGTGGAGGAAATGGAGTAAAGGAGATGGGTGGGGAAGGGATCAGAAGAGCAGGTAGTAAGTTTTGAGGTGGAAAGAAGTTGAGACATTTCATAATCGGAGATCTTGGGAAAAGAAGAAAGGGTAATAGTGGTTGATGGGAAAAGTTGGCATTGAGGGAGAGCAGGGAATAAATTTGTTCTAGGGGGGAACTGGAGAGAAATCTGAGGGATTTTGTTATGGAAGAACTCAGCAAGGGTTTGGGTAGAGAGAGAAAGGGAATAGGAGGGGGAGGCTCCTTGAAGAGAGAGTTGAAAGTAGAAAAACGTCTGTGGGGATTAGTGGCAAGAGAATTATTCAGATAGGTATAGCAGTTTTGCTTGGCAAGAGCTAATGTGGACTGGAAGGAGGTAAGCATGAATTTGAAGTGAAGGAAGTCAGAAAGGGAGTGAGATTTAAGCCAGATGCACTCAGCTGAGTAGGCACAGGAGCGGAGATAGTGGCAAGTTGAGGACAACCAGGGCTGGGGTGTAGTACATCTCACAGAACATGGGGTGGGTGGAACAAGAGTATCAAGAGCAGAGGAGAGGGCGGTATTGTAGGAAACTATGGCCTCATCAATAGACTTTGAAGACAAGGTGAAAGAAAGAAGTGATGAGACCATAGTGGTAGCCACCATGCTTCACCTGGTTCCTTCAGCAATTGAGTCACTTCCTTTTCTTTTGCCTCCTTAAGCCTCTGCTCCTGGGCTAACTCTGCACTCAAAACCTCAAGGAGTTGATCGCTTACCATCCTCTGGTGGTGAGCTTTGGCCTGTTTGTCCTCCAATTCAGTCATTACAGCCTTCGTTTTAGTCTTCCACTTTTCTTTTAAGGCCAGCTAGCTCTGATGAGACTCTTGTAATGCCATTCCTAGAGCTCCAATATTTCTATTAGTTACTTCAAAATGTTCAGCAGTATTTATAAGAACCTTTATCCACCCTTTGTTTTACTCCAAGGTTTCTTATAATGCAGGGGTGGCCAACTCCAGTCCTAATGCACCACAATTCAGCCTGGTTTTCAGGATGTCCCAAATGAATATGTATGAGATATATTTGCATGCACTACCTCCCATTGTATGCAAATGTATCATGCATATTCATTAGGGGCATCCTGAAAACCAGACTGCATTGTGGTGCACTAGGACCGGAGTTGGCTACCCCTGCGATAACGTATGCTCTACTACACTTTTTCTAGGACTTCACAGTGTCAGCTGATCAGTCTCCAGCTCTACTGTAGCTATTTGTGTCTGGAATCCTAACTTAACCTTATCACCATCCTCTAGTCTAAACCCTGCTCTTCTTGGGCAGTACCCTTGCTTCCAGGGCCAAACCAAGGGCTGTGTGAGTGGTGCAGCTGCACAGGACGCAGTCACAGAAGGGGGCGCTGATATCATCCCTGGTTTCCAGGAAGCTTAAAGAGTGAGCTACTGAACATGGTTGGGTGGAGGGGCGCCAGATTCATTGGTTGCACAGGACACATTTCTAGCTTAGCACCATCCTGCCTGTTTCTATTATAAGGGCAGTATACTCTACCTTTTCATCGAGACTAGTGAGTTCACCTCTTTCCTTTCCTGAGGCCAAACCACTAACTGGATCTTCAGGGACTTTGTGCAGGTTGCACTACAAGAGTGAAATGCCCAGTGGTAATCATGCCCCCCCCCCCCAATCAGGATTCACTCTACTACTCTCTCTCTTTAGTATCCTCATCCCTAGGGTTTCCACCCAAACTTCCACACGCAGATTCTGTCCTCCTGGTGCTATCTTCATGCACCCACTGGAGCCTTTGTCTACTACTACTACTACTACTACTACTACTTATCATCTGTATATCACTACATGGCATACGCAGCACTTTACAGACACAAGTAAGAGTAGGGTTGCCAACTGGCTCCAGATGTGCCCAAAAGGCTTGATCCAGTCCTGGGTTTACCCCATTGCATGCGGGGACATGTAGTTTTGATTTCTCCATTGTACTTCATAAGAAAAGCAAGACTACAAGTCCCTGCATGCAATGGGGTAAACCCAGTATTGGATCAAGCCTGTCGGGCGCATCTGGAGCCAGTTGGCAACCCTAAGTAAGAGACAGTCTCTGCTCATGAAAGTTTTCAGTCTAGTCAAGTTGACAAACACAACAACTGGGGACTAGGATTTGTCCAGCTCATTTCCCAGCCAATATGCACAGTTAAGAGGCAAACAGCTGACATGCACAGAGAGGCAAACATTTCACTTTTAAATAATCCAGTCCAGGATTTACCCTGAGGTCTACTTGTGTACAAAGTATGTCAATCACTTTTAATCAGCAGCACAATAGGCACAAATGTTGTCCACCTCCCACTGACATAAAAACCAAACATGTTTTACTTTCCATTCCTGAGCTTTGATGCTCTTCTCAAACTGTGATTTGTTGGTTCTTTCACTCCTCATGTTTTCCTCCTCAGGGTGTGGTTAAGGCATCCTCATCAGGTGGTTAAATTCTCCCTCTGGCTACAAGTCCAGAGATCTCTCCCTTGCTAATAAGTAGTCTGTGCTGCCAAACATACCCAAACCCAGCAGCCTCTCTGGAGAAGAGCCTCTCTGGTGCACCCCTCTCGTAGTTCAGCTGTTTCTTTTTCATGAGCACTGGCTCTTCTCTCTTGGCTTCACCTATTGATCCCTGGGACCTCCTCAGAGGTGTAGTCCCTTCTGGAGGCCATATTAGCTTATTGTTTTTAGCCATATTTGAGGTGGCCCAGACCTTTCAAGGGCAGATTCATTACATATATGACATTTCCTACAACTCCCAATATTTATTCACCTGTGTATTCACCACTGTATAGATATATATAGATATAGATACACACACACAAATGGATGTCACCCAAGCTAGATGGATGGCTGATTGCTGAGCTCTGCTAAAGGGTCATTTCATTGTGCTAAGAATTGAGTGCCAAATGCAGCAGTTGAGTTGGGAGGAGGTGTGGAGGCAAGGAGAAGAGTGGCACATTGAGCCACAATGTCAACTTATGAGAAAACCTCATACCTTAAGGAGTTCACCTTCCAGAGGAGTAATGCTGTGGAGAGGAGGGTCAGATCCAAGATGGTGGTGACAGCTGCAAAAGTAAGGGATGAGTTGAGTGTCTCTGATGGCAGTGAGGAGAAGGAGCAGTGGCAGCAGATGCTGATGGTGTCCCAGGATGCATTAACTAAGGTAGACTTACAGGCAATGTTAGTACAGTTTATTTGTTGTTGTTAAGTGCTGTTGACTCATAGTGACCCTCTGGATAGCTATTCTAAATTGTGTTCAGTCTTGAGTCAGGTGGCTCATTGTTGAAAGACTGGTACCTGTAACTGCTGTTACAGTTTATTTATCTAGGCTTATATGCCAGTCAAAGCAATGTACATTTGGGTACTGTATATGTAATTTCCCTTTAGGGCACACAATCTATGGTCTTTGTGCCTGAGGCAATGGAGGGCTAAGTGGCTTGCCCAAGGCCAAGGGGAGTACCTGTGTGACTAGAAACCCAGGCCAAGGTTGCTGTCCTTTGGTGGGATTTATACCTTTGGACCTCTGGCCTGAGACAGCTTGCCCCAACCACTAGGCCACTCCTCCCCAGAAAAAGATCCTAAGCAGCAGCAGATTGGTGGATCGGAGTGGCACAAAGTGAACAAGAAGAACCAGCACTGTGAAGGGAAGAAATGAATAGTGGAAGGACCATGGGGATGCTACGTATTACTGTTCTGGGAAGCAGGGCTGACTTACAACTGGACTGCTTGATTTGATTGGTTCTGTGGTTGTTTTACTAGTTTCAAGCTGCTGTGTTCTCAGGAGAGGGTTTTGTTAAATGGGGTGGGGGGGCAGATAAAGAGAACTCCATTTCAGTAGATTTCTAGAGGGGCGTGGGTGTTCAGAGGGATGTTTCTATTGTCATGGGAGGGTCGGTTGCTATTGGGTGTTTTGGTGTGAGTAGATGGAAGTGTGAATGGCAGTAAGGTTGGAGGATGAGAGGTGGGAAAGTCGATAGGGTATGGACAGGTGGGAGGAGGGGAAGTGTGAAAGTGAGTAATAGGAGAAGTGTTGAGGTGAGTGATGAGTGGAATTTATTATTCATTTTATTTAAAGCTTTTTTATACTGTGCTCTTCGGTATCAGTGCGGTTTACAGTTAACAAACTTGCAAGAGACAATGCGAACTGCCTAGTGCTACATTAAACAGGATCAAAAATATGGATTTATAACTGGGCAAACTATTTGCATCTCCGGCTAACACAACTGTAGCGGAGTAACTATTTACTAATTAGACGTTGGACCCCTACTGATTGTTTGGGGCTGAGTCTATACAGTTATTACATTCAGTGTTATAGACATTCATGATTATTCATTAATTAGTATAAGCAGAATCAGCACATGTCAGTATGCCCGTTGGAGTGGAATGGACTAAGATTTGAAAGAGGGTGGGTGCGGTGACTGGATGAGGTGAGATGACTGCAGAGGGGGTGATGGTGGAGAGGAGGATGCTCTTGGAGGGAGTGATTGGTCAGATGACTGGGTATCTGCAAGAATGGAGAAGGGTGATCTGTTTGGTCGGGTGAGTCACTGCTCTGTGATGGCAATAAAAGGTTGGGTGTTTGGGTGGCAGTGGAGGGTGAGAGGGAGGGGACTTTGAGGGAGGAAAAAACTTGGCTAGAGGGAAGGAGGTGTAGGGAGACAAGGGGATTATGACTAGCAGCTTGAACACATGCAGGGAGGTCTCATTGTGAAAGGTCTTATTTCATGGCAGAAGAGAAATTTGTTACAGGAGGGAGTATGGCTTAAAGCCAATATTATGCTGGTTCAGGACACACACCATCGGAGGGTGCAGGAGAAACTACTATAGAGTAAGAAATCTGATTGAGTCTATCTGACTGCAAGGATGGGAATACACAAAAAAGGAGGGGTAGGGATTCTTTTGGCTAGTACCCTGGGTACGGTTTTTAAGGATAAGACTGGTAGGATCTTGGTGGTTAATTTAAAAATAGGGGATAGCTGTTGGAGTGTGGTGTACCTCTTTGTTCCCAAGAGAAGCAAGGGGTCTTTTTGGATGAAGTGGAAAGGGTGGTGCAATTATTTTGGGAGGTGATTTTAATCAGACTTGTATCCCACGGTTAGATAACTCTCAAGGGAAGGGGGAAATGCTATGCAGAGGAAGGCGCTATTGGGAATGATGGATAGGTTGGGATTAGTGGATTGTTGGAGGGTCTAACATGGATCACAGAAACATGCTGCTTTTTTTCACCCCCTCATTAGTGTTATAGCAGGATTGATGTGATTTGGGTGGAATGTGGGTTGGTAGTGATAATGAGGGAGTAGGACATCGGCCAGATTTCTTGGTCTGATGACCAAGGCTGCAAGGATGGAAGTGCTGTGTGTTTGGAAGTCCCCGAAAATGCTGGAACTACGGAATGTTAGGACAAGAATTAGAAGGATCTATCATATGAGTGAAATTATGGCACATTTGTTCAATATCAGCATGTGTGAGAGCCCTTCTGTAAGTGGGAGCTGTGAGGGTTCTGGATGTGCTGGTTGAGTCCTTAGCTGATGGGGGGTGGGGTGATTCCTTAGAGGGGTTGAGTACAAGAGTTGTTTGGACAATGGGAGAAGACTAGACTCACTGGATGGCTCTTTGTGCCTACTTATCTTTCCTGGGTATTTTCTTCTTCTGATAGGGTGAATGGATACGTAATGCATGTGCATGACTCTGCTGCGGTGAATGGCCAAGGGGGGCGGAGGAGTGGGGGGAAGGGAGCTGGAGGTGAGGGGGTTGGGGAGGAATATTAGTTACTTTTACACAGGTGGATTGTAATTATTGGAGAAATTGTGTTTGGTTTTTCATAAAATAAAATAAAAATACACACACACATATATATAGATATAAATATATACACACAAACACATCAGGGATATGCATGCATTTTAAAAAACTGCTAAAATGTGGTGAATAAGTCCTTTTTTTCATTTTAAATGAAAGAAGTGACTATGCGTCCTGAAAAAACCACACATATATATATTGATGTGTGTGTGTGTTGCTAGTATTATGGTGTTGCTAGTATTATGGATTCACCAGAGGCAGGGCTTGTCAGACAAATCTGATTGATTTCTTTGACTGGGTGACCAGGGAGTTGGACCGAGGGAGAGCCCTAGATGTGGTGTATTTAGATTTCAGTAAAGCCTTTGACACTGTTCCTCACAGGCGACTTATAAACAAACTGAGCACCCTAGGGATGGACCCTAAAGTTACTGCTTGGGTTAGAAATTGGTTGGGTGGGAGACGACAAAGTGTACAAGTAAATGGAGCTCACTCTGAGGAGAAGGATGTTGTCAGTGGTGTGCCCCAGGGATCTGTCCTTGGTCCGATTCTTTTTAACATCTTTGTTAGTGATATAGCAGAAGGGCTGTCGGGTAAGGTTTGCCTCTCTGCGGATGATACCAAAATCTGCAATAGAGTAGACACCCAGGAAGGGGTAGATAACATGAGGAGGGATCCAGCTAAGCTTGAAGAATGGTCTAGAATTTGGCAGTTGGGATTTAATGTTAAAAAATGTAAGGTCGTGCATTTGGGCTGCAGCAATCCAAGGGAGCAATATAGTATAGGGAGTGAAGTACTTTTGTGCACTAAAGAAGAGCGGGACCTAGGCGTGGTTGTGTCTGATGATCTTAAACAGGTAGAAAAGGTGACGGCAAAAGCTAGAAGGATGCTTAGGTGCATACGGAGAGGAATGGCTAGCAGAAAAAAGGAGGTGATAATGCCTCTGTAGAAGTCTTTGGTGCAACCTCATTTGGAGTATAGTGTGCAATTCTGGAGACCGCACCTTCAAAAGGATGTGAACAGGATGGAGTCGGTGCAGAGGGTGGCTACTAAAATGCTTAGTGGTCTTCATTATAAAGCATATGAGGACAGACTGAAGGATCTTAATATGTACACCTTAGAGGAAAGGCGGGATAGAGGTGATATGATTGAGATGTTTAAATACCTCCATGGCATAAATGTTCAGGGAGAGAGCCTCTTTCAATTGAAAGCAAGTTCTTCTATGAGGGGACATGGGATGAGGGTGAAGGGAGAAAGATTCAGGAGTGATATGCGGAAATATTTCTTTACGGAAAGAGTAGTGGATCCGTGGAATAGTCTCCCAGTGGAGGTGATAGAGATGAGGACAGTAACTGAATTCAAAAAAGCATGGGACAAACACAGAGGATCTCTAAAGGTAAAAAGGGGACTGTTGTTGTTATGGAAGGACAGACTAGATAGGCCATGTGGTCTTTTTCTGTCATCATATTTCTATGTTTCTATGTTTCTAATGTTAAAATTAATAAATAAACTTGGGCAAAAAAGAGATGTTTGTTGCACACACACACACACACACACACACACACACACACACACATATATATATATATATATATATATATATATATTGTCAGGAGTCGGCATCAATTTGATGGCACTCAATAAGAACAAATATCTATTTATCTATGTTGTTGTTGTTAAGTGCCGTCGAGTCGGAGTCGACTCATGGCGACCCTCTGGATAGCTGTCCTAAATTGTGTTCGGTCTTTAGTCAGGTGGCTCATTGTTGACAGACTGGTACCCGTAGCTGCTGTTATTGTATCGATCCATCTCATTGCTGGCCTTCCTCTTTTGCGTTGACCTTCTATCTTGCCAAGTATGATGTCTTTCTCTAATGATCTCTCTCTTCGCATGATGTGTCCAAAGTATGAAAGTCGAAGTCTTGTCATCTGAGCTTCTAAAGAAAGCTTAGGTTTGATCTCCTCTAGTACCGACTGGTTTGTTCTTCGGGCAGTCCATGGTATACACAGTATTCGCCGCCAGCACCATAATTCAAAGGCATCAATTTTCTTCCTGTCTGTCTTTTTCACTGTCCAGCTTTCACATCCATATGATGTTATTGAAAATACCATGGCTTGAACAAGTCGAATCTTTGTATGGAGAGAGACATCTCTGCTCTTGAGAATATTATCTAGGTCTTTCATAGCCATTCTGCCAAGAGCAATGCATAGTTTGATTTCTTGACTGCTTGTTGCTTCTTTATTGATAATTGATCCAAGTAGGTTAAAGTTGTTCACAATTTCAATTTCTTCTCCTTTAACGATGAACCTATTGATTATGCCAGTTGTCATGATCTTTGTCTTCTTTACATTAAGGTGCAGGCCCATTTTCCGACTATGTTCTTTGATTGTGAGAAGCAAATGTTTCAGATCATCTTCACTTTCAGCCAGTAATGTAGTATCATCAGCATAGCGAAGGTTGTTGATGAGTCTTCCACCAATCTTCACACCTCTGTTGTCTTCATACAGTCCTGCTTCTCTGATGATTTGTTCTGCATATAAATTAAACAGGTAGGGGGAAAGTATGCAGCCTTGTCTTACACCTTTGCTTATTTTAAACCATTCTGTTTCTCCTTGTTCCGTTCGAACTGTTGCTTCTTGATCAATGTACAAATTGCGCAAGAGAACGATTAGGTGTTCTGGTATACCCATGCTTCTTAATGTGGCCCAGAGTTTCTCATGGTTTACACAGTCAAAAGCCTTGCTATAGTCGATAAAGCACAAATAGATATCCTTTTGGTATTCTTTAGTCTTTTCAAGGATCCATCTCACATCTGCAATGATGTCTCTCGTTCCTCGCCCTTTCCTGAACCCTGCTTGCACTTCAGGTAGTTCTTGTTCCAGGTATGGTTGTAGTCTCTTTTGAATAATCTTCAGTAGAATCTTGCTGACATGTGGGATCAGAGCGATTGTTCGATAATTTCCACAGTCAGTTGGATCACCTTTCTTTAGTATTGGTATAAACACAGATCTTTTCCAGTCAGTTGGCCATGATGTTGTCTTCCATATTTCTTGGCAGAGCCTTGTAAGTATGGTAACAGCTGCATCAGATTGCTGCAATACTTCTATAGGAATGCCATCAATGCCTGGTGCTTTGTTCTTTGATAAGGCTTTCAATGCTGCTTCAACTTCTTCTTTCATCCCCAATGGTTCCCGATCATAAGGTACAGGTTGAAACGGCTGTTGGTCCACTTCATCTTTATCATATAAAAACTCTGTATATTCCTTCCACCTTTTCTTGATCTTCTCAGCATCATTCAACATAGAACCTTGAGCATCTTGTAACATTCCAATTCGAGGCTGGAACTTTTTCTTTAACTCTCATAGCGTTAGGAAAGCCGATCTTGTTCTTCCTCTAATAGTTTCTGCTTCTATTTCCTTGCATGCGTCGTTGTAGTACTTTTCCTTGTCCTGTCTTGCTGCACGTTCGAAATCTATGAGTTCTGCAATTGTCTTTCTTTTTCCTCTGGCTTTAGCTTCTCTGCGTTTCTGGGCAATTTTCAGAGTTTCTTCCGTCATCCATTTTTGCTGTTTTTGCTTTTTTACCTTTTGTAGAGACTTTTCGCTTTCTTCCAACACAACCTTCTTGATGTCATTCCATAACTCTTCCGGAGCTCTGTCATTTGTATCTAAAGCAGCACATTGATTTTGCAGGCAGTCTTTAAATTCCAGTGGTATATTCTCAAGGTCATATTTTGCTGCATTCATGAGTGGTTTGCTCTTTTTCAACTTTAGCTTGAGTTTGCACACTAGTAGTTGATGATCTGTACCACAGTCAGCTCCAGGTTTTGTCTTGGTTGATGTTATAGAGCTTTTCCATCGTTGACTTCCACAGATGTAGTCAATTTGATTTTTATACAATCCATTGAGTGAAGTCCATGTGTACAGTCGCCGCTTGTGTTGCTGGAAGAAGGTGTTTGAGATGAATAGATCATTGGTCTTGCTGAATTCTATCAGTCTTTCTCCAGCTTCATTTCTGTTGCCAAGTCCATATTTTCCAACTACTTTGCCTTCTTCTTTTTTGCCAACTTTTGCATTCCAGTCACCCATGACTATCAGGATATCCTGTTTGCATGTTCTGTCAATTTCAGCTTGTACTTGTTCATAGAACTCTTCAATTTCATTCTCTTCTGCAGCTGTTGTTGGGGCATATACTTGAATTATAGTTGTGTTGATAGGAAATCCTCGTAGACGAATAAAGATTAAGCGTTCGCTGACTGCATTGTATTTCATTACAGTTCTTGCAAATTTCTTCTTTATTATAAATGCAACACCATTTCTTCTTTGTCTTTCATTTCCAGCATAGTAGACTATGTGATCATCTGATGCAAAGTGCCCGATGCCAGTCCATTTCAGTTCACTGACACCCAACAGATCAAGTTGTACACGTTCCATTTCATTCTTGACCACCTCCAACTTCCCTTGGTTCATACTTCGTACGTTCCATGTTCCAATGTGTAAGACAGCTTTACAGCTTCTGACTCTCATTTCATGCGCAGCTACATCAGCAGTCAGACTTCCCGAGGGCTTTGATCCAACCACATCATAAATGCTGGCTTTACTCTGAAAAGTCTTCAGCTCTTCCCCAGTAGCTAGTAGAGTGCCTTCCGACCTGGGGGTCTCATCTTCCAGCACCATAGCACAATTTGTTTTGTTGTAACTATCCATTGGGTTTTCATGGCAAGATACAGAAGTAGATTGCCGGGCCTTTCTTCCGCGCAGTTGAAGTTTGGTGTGTTGCCGTTGTCACAAAAATGTGATCCTCCGCCGTCAACACTATCCCATTCTGCTGCTGCCCAGATGGGTGGTTTGTCTTGGTCTGGCACCTCAGCTGAGACCTGTCCATCTTGGGAGACCCTGCCAGTAGTTAAACTACCGATAGTTTAGCTCTCAGCATCACTGATGCACGCAAGCCCTCACAGCACGACAAGCTGCAAACCAAGTTATATGTAAATGCATGGTTGTGTATAAATATATAAATGCAAATTTTAACTTCTTAATTCTAAATTATAAAAAATGATTATATGAATCTAATAATGTGTGCTATAATTAAATTGTTTTTGCTGTAATCTTAATAAATCAGAACAACATACCAGTATTCATAAATCAGGACAACATACCAGGACAACATCCTTTTTTCCCTGCTGTTATTAAATCTGTTTAAGTGTAATTAGCAGGAGTATTATGGCTAAACCTAAGGTCTCCTACTTTACTATTAGGATCAAATAACAGGATTTGCAGGGGTGATTCTTATAATTATGTTGCACTTCTCTGTTGAATGTGTTGCTAAAACAAGAGCCATTACATTACAGTAATTCAGATAATAGACTGTCATTTGCTGTTACCTCTAGGGCTTTTACAGTATCTGCTATTATCGCTCCATAGTGAATTGGTGCAATCAGAGTTTGCCTTCTGGTTGGATGTTCTGTAGCTCTGCTAGTTAAATCTGAGTTCAAAGGGGCCGTTTTATCAGTAGTTCAAGATAATGCAGCCTGTGGCAACAGGTTTTAAATTATTTTAGCTGTGGCTACTGGTCCTAGAACAAATTGAGGAGCTATGTAAACAGCATATTGCAGTTTGAGAGCACTGAAAAGCCAAAGAGCCCTGGCAGCAGCACATTTAAAATTAATTGGAGAAAATAAATAGTTTTTCACTCAACGTGTAATCAAACTCTGGAATTTGTTGCCAGAGAATGTAGCAAAAGCTGTTAGTTTAGCTGGGTTTAAAAGAGGTTTGGACAAGTTTCTGGAGGAAAAATCTATAAATCATTATTAAAGTGGACTAGGGAAAATCCATTGCTTACCCTTGGGACAAGCAGCATGGGATCTATACACATTTGGGGAACCTGACAGGTGCTGTCCTTGTGAATTGGACTGGCCACCGCTGGAAACCGAATACTAAGCTTGATGAACCTTTAGTCTGACCCAGTATGGCATATCTTATGATCTTATCTTCTTAGTTGGGTCATTGCATGCCTGCACAGTGATGGTAAGTATTCAAACTTGTGCAAAGTTAGGTCAGCCTCAAGAGTAGCAGGAGCTCGGTACAGTCACATCAAGTAGAAGCTATGCTGTTAGTGGGCCCAGTGATGAGGATTCGGGCACTAGGAAGTGCCACTATGAGTGGCAAGTGATGCAAAGGTTATGGGAAATGGTAGTGAAAGCTATGGGGGTTCAGAGGCTGCTGTGTTTGAAATGAGTAGTCAAGAAAAATGCAGAAAGGGCTGAAATGGAATTACATAAGGGAGTGAAAGCGGTGAAAACACAAACTTATTTATTGAATTCACAGAACATTTCTCCACAAGACTGTTTTTGTTCTTCATCATATTTATAACAAACACACAACATTTTAATGAAACGACATTTAGAGATCACCCCATTTGGCAATTTTTATGTCATCTGAATTAAACAGCAGACAACTGGAATGTCTGGTAAAAGTGGCTGCTGAAGGTTCTGAACCATCATTTTCTTTGTTTTTGCTCAGTCCCTGTCATCAAAAAGGGCTAAGCCTACCAAATGTTCAGACAAAAAACAGAGATGCCTTGAAAATGCAGCCTGGTTTGGGTGAGACATAAGAACTGATAAAAATTTGATGTGATTGCGAGGAGCTCGAATTGCAAATTCCACTGTCTGACGTAAACAAGACTGACAAATAGAGCCAAATCTGTGATATTCTTTGACTCATGTGCAGTCATCCTGAACTGAGCTTTAAAAAGGAATATTTTCAATACATAAATGCACTTTCTCCAGGAACAAGCAGGAAATTAGTCTTCACGTGTGAGTGACAACGGTGCTGACGGAGCCTGCGCAGATACACTCCCCAGCTTTCACAGAAAGCCTTTGGGAGTTACACCGTGCATGCGCAGTCACCTTCCCACCCATGGGTGCCATCTTACCTCAGTCTTCTTTTTTCTGCAGAACCCTGCAGACGTGATGTCTGTGCCCCTGAATAAAGTTGATTTTTCTCACCTAGTTGGTCTTATTACTTCATGCTTTTTACCAGGATCGGTTCCAATCGCCTTCCGCTGCCTGACTCTACTGCCTCGGCGTTGTGTTTTTACTCAGGTACTCTTTTTTTTCTTTTGCCTTTTTGGCATGTGGGTTTTTATTCATGGCCTAGCTATTCGAGATGTCAGAGTTTGACCTCGCGGGGGCTGTGTTTCCTGCTATGACCTCGATCAGCGGTTTCAAACAGTGTGGCTTCACTGGCTTCCCTTTCGGTTCCGTATTCATTTCAAACTACTTCTCCTAACCTTTAAATGTATTCACTCTATGGTCCCTCATTATCTTTCCTCCCTCTTCTCCCCCTACTCCCCCCCCCTCCTGAACTCAGCTCCTCCTCTGGTCTCCTTCTCTCTATACCCTTCTCTTCTAATGCTAACTCCAGACTTCAATCCTTTCCCATTGCTGCTCCTTATGCCTGGAATAAGTTTCCCCTATCTCTATGTCTCTTCTCTTTCCCTTTTCAAATCCTTGCTAAAACATACCTCTTTGAGACCACTTTTGGACCATGATCTTTGTTTTCCTTGTGTCTCCTCTTCCCTTTGACCTCATGCTTCTTGTATTGTCATGTCTGCTTGTCTTTTTGGTTGTGAGCTCCTTGAGCAGGGACTGTCTTTCTCTGTGTTTGTACAGCTCTGTGTATGCCTTGTAGTGCTTAATAAATTAATAATAATAATAAAAGCACCACATTCACTCTCTGTTCCATTTTCACAATGGTGGCGACAAGAGAGCTGCCTGATTCTGTCAGAAAAGCCATTATCACCAAACATAAAACTTCAAAGGGGTACAAGGCCATTCCCAAAGACTTTGGCATTCCTGTTTCTATAGTTTACAATGTTAGTAATAAGTTTTCTGCTCATGAACCTGTCAAGAACCTCCCAGGACGTAGTGGGAAGAGGAAAATTAATCCAAGAAGTCTTCAAGGGTTAATGCAAACTGTTGGAAAAACATCATTTACAACATCCAAAGAGCTTAAGGATGGCCTGGAGCAATCTGGAGTTGGTGTTTTCAACCTGCACTATATGCTACGCAATAAACAAAGAAGGATTTCATGGGCAAAGGCCAAGGAGGACACTACTGCTCAAAGACAGACATAAAAAGGTGCGCCTGATCTTTTCCTAAACCCACCTTGAAAAATCACAATCCTTCTGGGAAAATATTCTGTGGACAGATGAAACCAAACTTGATCTCTTTGGCAATGCAGGCCAGTGATACATTTACAGGCGAAGAAATGAAGCTTATAAGGAAATAAAACACTCTTCCTACAGTTAAATATGGTGGAGGTTCCATAATGTTGTGAGGCTGTTTTGCTGCCTCAGAGACTGGAGCCCTGGGATCCAAGATGGCATTTTGAGAGGGAGCTTTAGCGGCGGCGTTTTTCTTTACATCTTGAATATGGGCAAACGGAAGGCTAAAGGGCCAAAGAAGTCCTCCTCTAGCCCAGCAGCCTCCTCTGCTTCTTCCCTGGTTGTGGGACCGATCGACGCGTTTGTAATGCCGTCGCGGCAGTCGCAGATCTCAGCGGTGCAGAGCCCGATTAACCCCTCTTCGGAGCGGGTTTGCTCGACTGGGGGTTCCGGGCCGGAGATCTCTCTGCCGGAGCAGTGGCGGCCTCCCAAAGATCCTCTGGTGGGGCGGATTCCTGAGCGGTCAGAGGTTGAGCTCTCTTCCGAAGTTGTAGAGGGCTCGGACCCCGGAGGAGCGGCAGCACAGTTGAGGAGCATGGAGCTTTGGTCCGCTGACTATTCCAACCCAGAGGATGTGATGTTGCGGGGGGTTATTGCGGGCGAACCGGATGCCTTCTTGGGTTTGCCACGGTCTGGAGAAACGAGGAGTGAACGTCGTGCAACAGAGGGCTCTTCGGGACAGGTATTTACTTTTTCCTTGGAGCGACCCGCTGAATTTACTCTTGAATCGATATGGACTGCTATAGTCAAGCTTGGGGAAGTACTTGCCCCCCAGGTGGTGGCTGTAGCAGCACAGGTACAAGGACATACTACCCTGCTTCAGCAACATACCCTTGAAGTAACAGCTTTGCAAACATCGGTTACAGAATTGCAACAGAAGGCTACTTGCTACTTAGAAGGTGTTTTGTCTTGTCAGAGGGACATGGTGGCTTTAAAAACTCGGATTGAATCCTTGGAAAATAACTCCAGATATTGTAATCATCGCTGTATTAATTTCCCTAGGATATCTAATATTTCATCTAAAGATATGTTTAGGAAGTATTTGGTAGAAGTTCTTGGTGTTCCAATTGATTCCCATCCCCCTATGCTTAAGGTATATTATTTACCATCTGGGAAGAAAGATCTTGGGGCTGGAGTTATTGATGGGGAGAGCCAGGCAGATTTGCTAAATATCTCAGCTTTATTGGAGTCCTCGGCTGAGGAGGCGGTTTCTCCTTCCACATTGATTGCTGTTTTTGCTCTGTCCTCTGATAGGGATTGGTTTTTACGAATGTTTTTTAAGAAGCGTTCTGTTCAATTCTATGGTTTATTTGTTAGGGTCTTTCCAGACCTTGCAAAGGAAACTCAAAAGCGTAGAAAGGAATTTCTTCTACTTCGACCTGGGGTTTTGTTGTTGGGGGGGTTATACTTTTTAAAGTATCCCTGTAAATGTATGGTTAAAATTAATAATGCCTCTTATTTTTTCTATGAACCGTCCCAGTTGTCGAGCTTTCTGAGTGCCCGACAGCTTCCTAATGAGGCTCCAGATGCCCTGCCTACTACTTAAGTTTGACTGTTTTTGTTCTCTTTCTTATGCTTCTCAAATTTTTTGGTTAATTGTTTTCTTACTTGGATCTCCTTGTGGAGGGCTATAGTAGGACTTGGAATTGTTTTTTTCTTCTTTTCTATTTCCTGTTTTTAAATATTGGTGTATCAATGTTAGTTTTCAGACCATTTGTCCTAATTTCCATGAAGCTTGTGTAATTTAGCTTCTTTGTATTGTAAAATTAATAAAGATTAAATTAAAAAAAAAAAAAGAAACTAGAGCCCTGGAAAATATTAAAGGAATCATGAAATCAGAGGACTACCAAGGTATTTTGGAGCAAAATGTCCTACCTAGTGTCAGAAAGCTAGGTCTGGGTCAAAATCCATGGGTCGTCCGGCAGGACAATGACCCAAAATGTACATCCAAAAGAAGAAAAGAATGATTAAAAATAAAAAAATGGACTGTTTTAAACTGGTCAGCAGTGAGTCCTGATCTCATTCCAATCGAGAACCTTTGGAAAGAGCTAAAATCTGCCATTGGTAAAAGGAATCCTGGAAACATTCAGGAGCTGGAACAAATCACAGTTGGAGTGGGAGAAACTATCAGCAAACAGATGTAAGAAACTTATAGATGGCTACAAGAAATGTCTGAAGACTGTCATCACTGCCAAGGGTTGTGTAACCAAATATTAGTGAAGGGTGCCATTAATCCTATCCAGGTCATGTTTTGTTTTGTTTTCTCAGAAATTACTATGTCTTATCCCAATAGTAGCACTTGCATACCTTAGCAATGCCGTCCTAAACTTGGGAACACGTTACACATATATCAAAAGCTTTCTGTGATTAATGGCAGATATCAATTCCCAAGTTAAGCACAATTTGCTGATAGAGCTGCATCATAGCAACCTTTCTGATATCTGTGGAGTGTTTTCAGTTTTGGTTTCTGACAGTGTTTACCACCCAGGGGAGTGACCCAAACAGTATTGCGTACCACAGCCATGCCTGCACTGTGCCCAGGACTGGTGTGGTGGCCAGGGCTGCCAAAAGCCTCTATATTTTGCACAATGCTGGCATAGGTGTCTATCCAGTGTGTTGTGGCTGCCTATACCTTACTCAGCCCACACTGCTTGCACTGTTTCCAGTGTTAGCCTGGCAATGTGCATAACGAGGAGCAAGGTACTGTGGATATGGCCCGGACAGGGTGGCCTGGGCAGGATGCATCTGCACAGGGCATAGGGCAATGGCTAGGACATTGTAGTGGCCGGCCACCACCTACACGGACAGGGTGGCCACAGCATGTCCTGCTGGGAGGTCACTCTCACCCTGACTGAGCAGTGACTACGGCATGGCTAGGTTCTCCCATAGTGCTATATAGTATTTCTCTCAAGTGATATTTATGGGTTCTCTTTTCTGGGGCCCAATCACTGACTTATATGCTTGGTGTGTGTGTGCTCACATCCACGTTTTGGGTGCACACATCTCCTCCAGGCACATGCACTATGGACTAGCTAGCAGACTGTCTGCAGTTAGTATGTGTATGGCTGGAACACCTTGCAGGGTGCAGCGGCTGGAGACTCACTCTGCTCGCTGCTGGAGAATGTCAGATAGTGGTGGGGAATACCACTAATCCCAAACAACAATAATTACTTATATTTTTGGCGGGCATAGACCACAAGAAGAAGAGGAAACCCCTCTCATTCTCACGCAGTACATGCCCCTTTTTTTAGAAACTTATTCCAACATATGCATTCATCATGTTGTGTCCATATCAAAGTTCACACTTATCTGATCGATCATACACGACGTGCACGTTTCGAAGCCGAAGCCGAAGCCTCTGTCTCAAGTGCCCCCGATTGAAAAGAAGTGTGTCCATTCATTCAAACCAACAAAAAACGCCAAATTCTTGGCAAATGACGTCAGGGATACCAATTCACAGATAGGCCACTTATAGAACCGCCCATTATGAGAGAGCCAATCACACATAGGGAAATCCCCACTGACGAAGGGAACCCCTACTTGAAAGGCTAGTGTTTAAAGGTCAAACCACTCAATGTCCCGATTCAATCCAGAGGGGGCAATAGTCCGCAATCTACAAATCCATTGTTGTTCTAGCCTACGTAAGCGAGACATGCGATCACCTTCCCTCGGGTCCTCCGGAACATAATCAATCACCGTCCATTGAAGATGTTCAAATTCATGATGACAATCCAAACAATGCTGCACTATTGGGGCGGGGCTTAGTACTGGGAATGGACTAATGGGGTTAGGACTGGACGTGGGCTGATGGGGGGTTAGGACTGGTAAATAGCTATGGGGGGGCTAAGTCTGGAAATGGGGTGATGGGGGGGGGGTTAGGACTGGAAGTTGGCTGATGGGGGGTTAGGACTGGTAATGGGCTATGGGGGGCTTAAACTGAAAATTGGGTAATGGGGTTAGGACTGGAAATGGGCTGAGTGGAGGGGGGTTGAACTGCAAATAGCTGATGGGGACGGGGCTTGGAATGGAAATGAGCTGAGGGGAAGGGGGCTTGAACTGCAAATAGCTGATGGGGAGGGGGGCTTGGAATGGAAATGGGCTGTGAGGGGAGGGAGCTAGGACAGGAAATGGGCTGATGGAGGGGCTAAGATAGGACTGGGAATTGGGTGTTGGGGGTAAGCTAAGATTGGAAATGGTCTGTGGTGGGGGCTTGGATTGAAATGGACTCATGGAGGGGCTAGAACTGGAATTAGGGTCATGGGGGGCTTGGATTAGAAATGGGCTGAGTGGAGGGGAGCTAGGATTTGACATGGGCTGATGGTGGGGCTAGGAAAATACTAGAAATGTGCTGATGGGAGGCTGGTATTAGAAATGAGCTGATGAAGGGACTCGGATAGGACTGGAAATGGATGGGGGAGCTAGGACTGGAAATGGACTGATGGGAGGCCAGGACTGGAAATGGGCTGATGTGGGGACTAGAAGGGAGCGGATACTGGGTGGGGCTGGAACTAAAAGGGAGCTGATGTTGGGAGAGATTAGAATGGGATGGGGATGGGGCTGGGAGAGTGAAATTGAGAGGGAAAAATGTTTTTGTGTGGGAGGGAAGAAAAATCTACAATTGGCCGGGTATTGGGAGACTAAGTGGGGATTGAGGATGGAGGGGTAAAATTTGAGTGGATGAAATAGGAATGAGGAAAGAGCAAAATGAGAAAGATTAGTATGTTAAAGCAGATGAAGAGAGAGAATGGAAAAAAACTAGAAGAGAGAAGAAAGGACAAGCGGACAGCAGACGATGGAGAGTTAGCAGAAGACACAAAGGAACCAGAAGAAAGTGGCTGGAACAATTGCAACTGAAAAAAATGCACAAAAGGTACAAAGATATCTCTTTATTTTGAATTTATTAACTGGAATATGAAAGCTCTGGGAAATGTGCATCATTAACGTCTGCACTTTGTTTAGTAAAAGAGGAAATTAATGTATAGTTTTATTTTTACATTGTTGTACATTCCAAGTTTGGCTTTTAGGGTTCCCAGTTTAATTATTGTCTTCCTGTTTCTAAATTGTGATTCCTTGTTTGGTGATGGTCTATGTTCTGCATTTGTAACTGAGCTGAGGTATTCTGTTTATGTAATTCCTATTTGACATTTCCACTTGTTCTCTTTCCCCAGTAGGTCATGTATTGTTGTTCTCTGAAATGTATTGGTTTAATATTTGCAGTGTTGCCTTTTGATAGGTAGGGTATGGTGCTTTGTGAGTCCTGGTAGTGCTGTTATGATACGGCGGGTTTGCTATGGGTTCTAAATGGGCAGTGTTTGTAGTAGTTCCTAATGTGCCTGGCGGTTGGCACTGGATTATAGTAATATAGAAATCTTTTAGTCTTTCTTTATCCATACACTCATGAAGAGGCATGTTTACTAAAATTTAGTGTATGGTAACATTATGCAAATATTTATGCAAATGAGTCCCCACACCGAGTCTCCGCACATGGCCCCGCACCCCCCTTGGGCCGCCGCTGATCATCTGTATACTGCTGATCTGCATGTGCAGTGCATCATGGGTATTGGTGGGCTAACCCTATCCTGGTAACCACAACAGACATGTTGTGTGGTGACCTGCAGTCCTTCTGTAGCCAGCCAGGGGTTTGTTAGTAGCTATGGAGATGTAGCCCACTGGTTACTTCACTAACTATGGAGGCAGAGGTCATGGGTTTGATCCATAGTAGTGTTATTTTATAGGGCTGTCTGAGGCATTTCCTTTTTTAATTTAAATTAGTGCTGCCAGCAAAAACACCCTCACAGTTCTGTAACCTTAAGGTGCCACATAAGGCACCCTATAGGGAACATTATAAGGTGCCTTGGCGGACAGTGCACTTTATAATGTGCCCTCTGGAGTGCCTTGTTGTTGTTAAGTGTCGTCGAGTCGGAGTCGACTCATGGCAACCCTCTGGATAGCTATCCTAAATTGTGTTCGGTCTTCAGTCAGGCGGCTCATTGTTGACAGACTGGTACCCGTAGCTGCTGTTATTGTATCGATCCATCTCATTGCTGGCCTTCCTCTTTTGCATTGACCTTCTATCTTGCCAAGCATGATGTCTTTCTCTAATGATCTCTCTCTTCGCATGATGTGTCCAAAGTATGAAAGTCGAAGTCTTGTCATCTGAGCTTCTAAAGAAAGCTTAGGTTTGATCTCCTCTAGTACCGACTGGTTTGTTCTTCAGGCAGTCCATGGTATACACAGTATTCGCCGCCAGCACCATAATTCAAAGGCATCAATTTTCTTCCTGTCTGTCTTTTTCACTGTCCAGCTTTCACATCGATATGATGTTATTGAAAATACCATGGCTTGAACAAGTCGAATCTTTGTATGGAGAGAGACATCTCTGCTCTTGAGAATCTTATCTAGGTCTTTCATAGCCATTCTGCCAAGAGCAATGCGTCGTCTGATTTCTTGACTGCTTGTTGCTTCTTTATTGATAGTTGATCCAAGTAGGTTAAAGTTGTTCACAATTTCAATTTCTTCTCCTTCAACGATGAACCTGTTGATTATGCCAGTTGTCATGATCTTTGTCGTCTTTACATTAAGGTGCAGGCCCATTTTGAGACTATGTTCTTTGATTGTGAGAAGCAAATGTTTCAGATCATCTTCACTTTCAGCCAGTAATGTGGTATCATCAGCATAGTGAAGGTTGTTGATGAGTCTTCCACCAATCTTCACACCTCTGTTGTCTTCATACAATCCTGCTTCTCTGATGATTTCTTCTGCATATAAATTAAACAGGTAGGGGGAAAGTATGCAGCCTTGTCTTACACCTTTGCTTATTTTAAACCATTCTGTTTCTCCTTGTTCCGTTCGAACTGTTGCTTCTTGATCAATGTACAGATTGCGCAAGAGAACGATCAGGTGTTCTGGTATACCCATGCTTCTTAATGTGGCCCAGAATTTCTCATGGTTTACACAGTCAAAAGCCTTGCTATAGTCGATAAAGCACAAATAGATATCCTTTTGGTATTCTTTAGTCTTTTCAAGGATCCATCTCACATCCGCAATGATGTCTCTCGTTCCTCGCCCTTTCCTGAACCCTGCTTGCACTTCAGGTAGTTCTTGTTCCAGGTATGGTTGTAGTCTCTTTCTGGAGTGCCTTATAGGGCGCCTTATGTGGCACCTTAGGTTACGGCACTGTGAGGGTGTGTTTGCTGGCAGCACTAATTTAAATTAAAAAAGGAAATGCCTCAGACAGCACTGATTTAAAGTAAAGGGTAATGTCTCAGACAGCCTTACTCATTAAGCCCACTGGGGGATCAAACTCATGACCCCTGTTTTCATCAGTCATTGTATTAGCCAATGTGCTACACCTCTGTTGCTGTGTTTGTAGGTCAGCGCGCCTAATTAAGGCTAATGCGCGTTAACATGCCACGGCTCCCTCTATTGCGCGATAATGGACTTTATCGCGTGATAACCCGAAATGCTACCTTAAGACCGGAACGCCCACTACCTTATATGGCATTCGTCACAGTAAGACTGCAACTAACGCCGGTAACATTAAGACGGTTTAGTAAACATACCCCTAAGTTGTACAGACCTTTTTGTTGTTGCTGTATACTTTTGAATGCACTATGAAAATATTATGATGACATACAGTTGGAATATTTCCAATTATTTTTCAAGATATTGTGCACAACATACATAAAATGCAAGGGTACCAATAACGTTGACCACGACTGTAGCATGGATGCACTTACTATGCTGTTAGCTGATGCGTTTACAATGTGGTAAAAGTCTGTGCAGTATGAGGGTCATTCGAGAACACGAATGAGCCAGTTGGACATGTGACATAGACGTTTTTCTATGACCATATTCTGAAAGCATGCGGTCTTGCACATATACGGCACTAATACAGAGATCTCAGAATGTGGGTGGGAGGTGAAGGAACGTGGGCAGAACAGGGGCTTGGCCAGCACAGGAGACATATAAAACATATTCAGGAGTGGTCCTTGTTTGTCTTTAGTGTTTCCCACAGACGTCCATGTAATTCCTGCAGAAACATGGAATAAAGGCAGGACTTAGAAAAATTTCTGCTCTGCTCAAAGTGTCCCATATTGGAGAACAGTTGTGACAAGTATACCTTGAACTGTTGTGTCTGCAGCCTGGAAGGACACAAGATGCAGATCTAAAGAAAAGACAGCAGAGGTGAGGGAAGGTTGTAAAGTACAGAAACATTAGTTAACACCCCTACAGAACCATTGAGAGGAGCAAGTGTGTTTATTCTGATTATGCCGACATGTGCTGTCTGTGCCAGTGGAGCTATTCTCGGGTTCCCTAATATGTTCTATATTCTGGAAAATGGGACTGTTGATGTAGAGCTAGTATGTGACTAAGCATGGAAAAGATTTTTGTTCCAGTGAGAAATACAGATCAGATTTGCAGTCCTGGGACGCCATTCTATTATGTTCTATCAGCTGTTTATAGGTGCAGGGGATCATTTTGGCAGAAGTATGTTTAACGTGAGTGCAAGTGAGAGCGTGTTTGTGTGTGGAGTGAGGGTTTCACGGGAGTATCTATGTGCTCTGCTGCAATTCTGAGGGGAGATGAATGCCTGACCAGTACCTGGATCATAGGGATAACCACTATATCACCAGGTGCCAGTGTGATGGGGTCAGAAAACTCAGAAAAGATTCTCTATAGCAAAATGTGAAAACATACCCATGTCAGAAATAAAGAACCAGTAAAATGCCAAATATGCGGTCAAAATATCAACTTGACCAAGAGTAAAGTGCTCCCTTCTTTTAGGCATCGGCTGTGAGATATGTAGCTTATGGTGGTCATCCTGAACTCCATTTAGCGGGTCTGGACGTCTGATTCAGACATCGAGACCCACTAAACGGTCGGGCAGCCTGCTGGGGACAGAGCTCCCCGTACAAACAGGCGATTTGTACAGAGAGCTTTGTTCATGGGAGAGAGGGGGAGGAACAGAGGTGGAGCGAGGGTGGGCGGTGGGCAGAGAGCAACCCCGGACATACAGGACCAATTCTGTCAGTCCTGTAGGTCCAGGATCGGCCACGGAGTTGGGGACTTATTCCACCTCAGAGATGGAATAATTCCCCCTGGATATAGGGGGACTATGGTGCTGGCAGAGACAGAAGGTGAGGGGGTGCAGGGGGAATCCCCACAGCCCAACCCTAGCCATGGAAGGCCAAATCGGGGGTCAGGCTATAGGGAAAGAAGGTTATTGTCTGGGACCAGGAATTGCAGATTATGAATGAAGTCGCGGTGCTATGGCAACAGGATACCATGGCACTGTGGCTCCATTCTGGAGCCTGGCTGAGTTAGCCGGGTATATGGGCTGGGCTTGCAGCCGATTAGAATCGGAGCCCAGCCTGCATGTCCAGGCCGAAGAACCGATTCTGATCCTTGCTCCAGTTCTGGACAGCCAGTTCAGAATCAGCTCTATGCGTAAAAGAAGAGATCACTTTACTCTAGGGCAAGTTGGTGTTTTGTCCCATTTTTGGCGTTTTGTTTTACTGGCCCCTTATTCTTGACAGGGATATGTTTTCACATTTTGTTATAGATACCCTTTACTTTTTTCTACTGGTCCATAATTAGCATTGTACAGACTGTTTTCAGAGATGCCCAATGCAAGATTAATGAGTTCTTCTACTGCCATGTATGCTCTGATGACAGCTATGTCAGACAAACAGATGACATTAGACTTGCTGCTATTATATCAATGACTGCACTGACCTTACTTTGCAGTGTTCTGGGCATCCAACTGACTAGTATATTTCTTTTTGTTGGCATCCGCATTTAGGTCTGATCAGTATTCAAGTGCTATTTGCATGAACACAACACTGTCAGTGAGAGGAGCAGCTTAGGGGATGCACATTTTAACAGGGAAGGCGGAGGTGCGGGGCATCGTAGATATTCATGTTTTCAGAATATCGCGAGGGTGGAGACATCCAAGCTGTTTAATTTGTCTACTTCTCCAGTTCCAGAATCAGGTTTAAAACATCCCTGTTTGATTTGGACGTGCCGGAGGTCTGGACATGAATATTATGGAATTGACCTCTATGGTAACTGCAGGGTAATTGCTGGCAAGCCCCTTACAGGCTTTGCACTTACTACACATTAGTTTTTGCACCTAATGTGTGGTAAGTGCAAAGTTTTACTGTACTTCAGTAAACAGGCCCCTTAGTGTGAAAAGAGCTCATTTGACTCACTAAACCTTCAGTGGAAAAAAAAGGTTAAGAGCTATAAAAGCAAATTTTAATCTTTTAACATTGTTTTTCAGGCCTTAAGGGGGCCTGGACCATTATATTTGGCTAAAAAACTGGAATGATTTATGCCAGGTCACAAGATGTAATCTAATAGAGTGGAAGGACTTGAGTCTAGAGAACAGAGAGATTAAATTTGTCCTGGATGCATCATACCCTCGTAATAAACTTAAACACAATGAGGACAGAGGCAATGAAAATTCAAGTAAATAACATGAATTTCTCAAAGTTAATGGTATACATGAGAAATCATGTGCTGGAGTTCAAAGTCCAGGTTAGGTAACTGTTGATTATGGAGTAAGGAGGTTTCAGCAGTAATAAAAAGAACTTTGATTTCCATCTAAGATAATTGTGTTTCTTACATCTCTTATTTGATAGAGTTTTGCAGTTATGTGACTTGATTATTGCAGTTTTGCAGAGAGTTTTGCAGTGGGGCTTGATTATTGCAGCCTTCTTTATCTTGGGCTTTTGCAGAAGGTTCCTGCAAAAATGCAAGTGGTTCACCTGTTGACCAGTCACAGCAGGGGAGAGCCTGTCTCAATAGTTATGGCCAATCTGCACTGCTTACAAAATGCTTACAGGATAGCTTTTGAGAATATAATTGGGCTCTAAAACATTGTGCAGTAGGACCATACCAAGCTAGAAATTTGCCCTCCACCCAGTCACATGCTCTTTTTGAGCTTCTTGGAAGTCAGTAATGATATCAGTGCCCCCTTTTGTGCTTGTGCCCTGTGTGGCCGCACAACTTGGCAACCCTTACTATGCCCAGTTGTGCAGCATGGGGCCTAAGTACCTAGCAGATCAGCTTACAAGGGGAAAAATTCTTGGGAGTTCCTCCTTGGAAGAGGATGAAATCAGTGAGGATGGCTAAGCAAACCTTTTCAATGATTATGCTGGATTGATGGAATCCACTGCCTCATTATGTTTGACTGATACCCTAGTGGATTTCAGGAAAATGTTGAAAATCCTTATTCATTTAAGTTGAAGTCTGGTGGATGTGTTGAATTTCATCTTGGGAACCCTGGAGGACAGCATGACAAATTAGATGTAACTGGTTATCAAGACTTCTGATTTATTTTCAGTTGGTCACTGGTGGATGGGTCAAGTGAATGATGGTAAGAACTCCAGTGGAAAACATAAACAATTAGGTAGATATGTGTTTCGAAGATGCTTTATTGATTTTGAAATTATTATTTGTGGTGATTTGGTTGTGTGTAATTATTGGGCCCAAAACTTAAACGGACTTATACATTTAGGGCCCGATTCTGTTCCAGACGTAGATCCCCTCTGTGCGTCCGGTCTGAACTGGATGAACAGAGGGGATCGCGATTCTGATCCCACGGGGCACATCTAGCCCCGGGGGATCAGAATCACGAACAGTCTTGCAAGTGCAGGCCGGGACTGCAATTCTATCCAGCCTGCACATGCTAACTCAGTCAAGGTTTTTCAATGGAGCCATGGCGCCATGGCATCATGTTGCTATGGCACCACGGCGCCATTGAAGAACTGCGATGCCAGCCGCTGGAGAATAAAGTTAATTCCGCGCAACCTGACCCCCGATCTGGCCTTCTAAGGCCAGGGGCAGGCTGCGGGGAATGTCCTCCCGCCCCCCTGCACCATCCGTGCCCCGGCAGCAAAAAAAAAAAAATGTCCAGGGAAGTTATTCCACCTTGGAGGTGGAATAACTTCCCCGCACATGTCGCTGGCCCCGGACATACAGGGTCGCCATTAGAATCGGTCCTGTATGTCCAGGGCCAGCGACTGTCCAGACTCTGCCCCCAGTATCCCCTTCCCTGCCTCCTTCTAACTTTTCTGCACAACCGGCGGGGAAGTTAGTAGGGGGCAGGAGCTGGCACGAATAGCGGGGATGGTCATCCTGTTGGGATGTCCATCCCCACTATTCGTGGCTGAAAATAACCCCCTTAGGGAGTAATTTGATAAGAAGATAAGTACTTTAAGTGGTAACGTATATATCTGAATTCATGCATTTGTTGCCCCATATGTGTTAATGGCCTCTTACAAAATAGTAGCCAGTGTAAAAGTGCGCGCGTTGGTTTGATGGTGTGTACTTTAAATGTGAGCATGCATGTGGACAGTGCAAGAATGTAACACACTAAAAATAAAATATAATTTACCCATGCATTGCAAAATGTAGCATGGTCATTCACAGCAGCTGGGTAAGTGACTATTTTAAAGGCATGTTTTTGCTGCTACTTCATTCATCTATTTATTTTTAGTCCATATATGTCATTTTTTTGCATACACTCAAGACAGCTTACAGTACATATTAATATAATACAGTAACTATCAAGTTAATTTTTAAATCTCGCAGTAATCACATTTTTTAAATTCCAGCCATGGCATTTAAGAAAACCTACTGTATATTTTTATTTTATTTATTTACATTCTCTTATATACTGTGCTATTCTGCATCAGTGCAGTTTACATTGAACAAACTGAAATTACATTGAACAGGGCATTATAACTTGGATAGAACTATTTTACAGGGAACATGGGCTATGGAGGGTTAAGTGGCTTGCCCAAGACCACAACGAGCACCTGTGGGACTAGAAACCCCAGTCGTTCCGGCCCAAGGTTGCTGTCCTCTAGTGGGATTTGAACCCCTGACCTTCTGGCCTGAAGTACCTTGCCCCAACCACTAGGCCACTCCTCCACATATATTATAAATTCAGCACCATTATACAGATAGGTGATAGCATTAGAAAAAAAATGGTAATTTTATAACATACCTCCTACATAGACTTACAGAAGTATCTATGTAGGAGCTATATTATAAAGACAAATAGGGCCTATTTTTCTTTATAAAACACCAGTGTGAGTGACAGAGAAGCAGCATTTTACCACTGCTTAATTTACCTTGGGAGTCACTAACCTGTGTAACTGAGTACCATAGGTTTGTGACACTGGTAGTAAATGAATAACAGAAATTACATTCAAGCTCACAAGCTGCATTATTTAGCATGCAGCCCAATGATCCCAGGGAGCCATCTTAAAGAAACTGGCAGATGTAAAACCTGTGGATCCCTCCTCCTAATTCAGAACTCCCACCACCAAAAAAGCATCTATGGACTCCTACCCCCGCCCTCCCCAAGTAAGATCCCTCCCCCCAACTCTCATGAAGACCTTCATCCCCTCTGAAGATGTCCCACTTTCTCATAGGTTCCCACTGTCTTACCTCAAACAATTTCTGTTGGCCTACTGCAGGGGTGTCAAACTCAAATACACAGTGGGCCAAAATGTAAAACTTGAACAAAGTCGCGGGCCAGCATTGAACAAATGAACCTTTTAATATGGACCCAAACAAGATTTGCTTTAACATTGAATATGAAGCAACACTTATTACTATACAATTTATAACTTAATAGTTCAGATATGCAAAAACCAATTTCAAATTAAAAAAAACATCAATGACATTCATTTATTAAATAAGATTTAAATAATAATAAATAATAATTTTTAAAATAAAATAACAATAATAAAATTAATCAACCATTCAAGCCCATGTCTTGGAGTAGCAAGAAAAAGTGCATAAAGAAAACATTAATTATTGCTCAGTTTGCTGCACACTGATCTAATCTGATGTGCCCAAGCCAGATACCTGGCATCAATGTTCCCTCTAATTTTCTGTAGGCTGTGTGCGCATAAAATATCAGCTGTGTGCAGCTTTTGAAGGAAGGTTAAATTTTTGTGCGCCACATAACGACACTTGGAGTTATATACTTTAAACTTTGACTACACGTCAGAATACAGTATGTACACCACATTGATTTTAATCAAATTAAATGAAAATAGACGATTACTAAATGAAGTGGGAAATTTCTAGTAATTACAATGATAACTTTTAAATTTTAAGACGTCTGTGTTGTTTTCTATCAGAATCGGAGCTGTAATTTTTGTGCGCTCTGTTTTAAAGTATGTGCGCTCGCTCGGCGAGGTGTGTGCGCGCGCACACGCACACAGCTTAGAGGGAACAGTGCCTGGCATCTCTTCTTGGATGATAGTTCATCAATGTCTGGGCTCAGGCTTTGAGCTGAGGAAATCCTCAGTATCGAGCGAAGGTGTTCATCAGTCAGACGTCTCCTGTGAGATGTTTTGGTCATCTTCATCGAGGAGAAAAGTTGCTCACATAGATAAGTGCTGCCGAACATGGAGAGCATCTGAGCAGCTTGGGTGCGGAGCTGAGGCATTGTGTCAGGGATGAACTGTGGAAACTGGGCGGCGCCCACAGCATCATACTTTGACTTCAGCGTGTCATTACACTGGAGTTCAATTAGCTCCATTTGGAGGTTGGTTGGTGCGTTTTCCACATTAACTGCAAAGGGATTACTGAGCAGTTCAAACCTACATTTCTGGACATCAAAGTCGGCAAATCGCCGGCTAAACTCAGCGCCGAGTACACTGAGTTTTTCAGCAAACTGTGTGCATGGGAACAAGTTGGTAAAGAACTGCGTTTTCATGGTTTGGCAGCAGGGAAAATGGCCAAGGTTTCCTTGCAGCATCTGATTCTCCCACAGGCACAGTTTAGTTTTAAAAGCCCTCACTGCAGCGTACATGTCTGTGATGATGCGCCCCCGCCCCTGAAGCTGCAGGTTCAGCGCATCGAGATGGCTCGAGATGTCACACAGAAAGGCCAGCTCACACAGAAACGTTTTTCTCCCGAAGCTCTGCTGTGTCCTTCCCTTTGCTTTCCAGAAACTGACATATTTCCTCATGCAGCTCAAAACATCTATTCAGTACTTTTCCTCGGCTTAACCATCTCACCTCTGTGTGATACGGCACGTCTGCGTATTCCGAACCACACTCCTCCAGAAAAGGCTTAAACTGGCGGTGATTCAGACCTTTGGCTCTTATAAAGTTAACTACTTGTGTTACTGTGGTCATAAAATGTTCCATCTTTAGGGCTTTGCCACACAATGATTCCTGATGTATGATGCAGTGATAAACAGTTAGTTCACCTGCACAGTTCTCTTCCTGCATCTTCTCCAGGACCCTGCCCACCAGTCCACTTGTTTTACCGCACATCGCTGGCGCACCATCTGTCGTTAATCCCACGAGTTTATCCCACGGCAGCTTTATTTCAGTTACGCATTTGGAAACCTCCTCAAAAATTTCCTTTCCTGTAGTTGTGCCATGCATTGATTTGAATCCCAATAGCTCCTCCGTAACACACATATTTGAGTCCACTCCACGGATGAAGACTGACAGCTGAGCAGTATCAGATGCGTCGCTGTTCTCATCCACAGCAAGGGAGAATGCAACGAAATCTTTTCCCTTTTCCAAAAGCTGGTCATACAGATTGGTGGCAAGATCACATGTGCGATCAGCTACTGTGTTTCTGCTCAGGCTCACGTTTGAAAAGGCTTGCTTTTTCTCTGGGCACACGATGTCACAAACTTTCAACATGCACTTTTTCACAAACTCTCCCTCATTAAAGGGCCGGGCTGATTTTGCGATCTCTGCTGCCACAATATAACTAGCCTTTACAGCAGCCTCACTTTGTGATGTGGCTTTTTTGAACACATTCTGTTGTGAAACCAAACTTCTTTTCATCTCCTCCACTTTCTGGCTCCTTTGAGTCACGTCCAGGTCCTTGTACTTGTCATGGTGTTTTGTTTCATAGTGTCGTCGAATGTTATACTCCTTAGTTATAGCCACGTTGACTCCACAAATCAGACAAACAGGTCTGTCTTTTACATATGTAAACAAATATTCTGTCTCCCACCTGTCCAGAAAGTTCCTGTTGTCTGCCTTTCTTTTTGCCGTTTTTGGGAAGGGGTTCCACAGTGACAGTTGTAGCTTGAGATCGCTATGACTTCTGTCACACAGGAGAGGGCGTTTCTGGGACCTGTCCTGATTGACGCGCCAAAACAACAGCAAGGCATTATGGGATTTGTAGTATTAGCGATGAATGAATGCGCTGTATAATACCGGCGGGCTAGCTCTAGTAGTCATTTGGTATAGCCTCGCGGGCCAAATATAATTACACTACGGGCCAAATTTGGCCCGCGGGCCAGAGTTTGACACCTATGGCCTACTGTAAGGGTGCCAGAGCAATCCCCAGTCATTTCTGCTCCTTCCAGCACCAGGTTCAAAATTATGCTGGTTGACCTCTACCAGTAGTCTCTTTTTATTACCACTAGGGGAAAAATTTTCAGAGACCCTGTGAGACTCATGCTAGGAATCAACCGGCCCTGTTTTGAACCTGGCACCAGTAGGGGCAGAAATGATGGGGATCTTTCCAGCACCCATACTCTAGTCCACCATGGAAAGCTTAAGATAGGCCTGGGGGGTGGGCGGAGGAATGGGTGGTCTTCAGAAAGGTCTTCAGGGAGATGGGGGGCAGGGTCTATGGGTTCTCTTTAGGAGGAGCAGGCTGGTCGATGAACATTTGTACAGCTTCCAGCCCTTTCAAGATGGCTCACCTGGAGTATCAGGCCAAGTGTTAGCAGTTTGATGCTTCTAGACAGAAAAAATAACACCAGCTTTGAGCTGGTATTATTTTTCCAGGAATAATGCAGTTTGTGACGTTCAATGAAAGCTGCATTATTCATTTTACATAATAATGAGGTGCTTTGCATCTTGTTATTTGCTATTGCGTGGTACAGCAAACTAATGGGCATTACAGTAAATAATACACTATTTTGCCTTTTAAATGCATTAAGAGGCAAAAATCATACATCATCCATTGAATATATATTAGTAACTCCCCTCCTAACCAGTTAAGTTTAGCTGGAGAACCCATCCATTCTAAATCTAGCCATTCAAATTGTGACTGGCCAGTTTTTGGCAAATTTTTGGCTTAAAACTAGCAGGCTAGGATCCAGAAATGTGCATTCAATTCAAACAACATGGGACATTTCATTTATTATATTTATTCACCCCTTGTCTGAATGTCACTATGCAGTCTATAATGAACATCTGTAACCGTATCACAAACAAAACATTCATTAAAAGAGAATGTAAAAATTGAAATTAAAATAACAATAAAATTATCATAAGCTACTGTATACTGTTGCGTATAACGAATTCCTAGCTGGGGGCAACAAACACAGGGATCCTTCCTCGGCCCTTGGTCTCCTATCTCTGGTCCCCGAAGCAAGTGAGAAGAAATGAAAACACAACACAAACAGAGTTACACCATAACAAAATGTGCTAAAACTTTAGGAAGGCAGCCATGGGCCCGCAAACCTGAACAGTCTCCCGTAACTCCCTTAATTTGCTTTTCCACATCACTTTATTAAGAAAAAACTCACATTATTCATTCTTTTGCCTTATCACTCTACTTCATGCTTTTTGCTTTGCCTATATCTCCAAGTTATAGGTCAAGCTAAACACTACCAGGCTGATTCTGTCCCGGACGTCCAAGCCCTCTGTACGTCCAGTCTGGACCAGATGTACAGAGGGCATAGTGATTCTGATCCCGTGGGCCACATCTAGCCCTGCGGGACCAGAATCGTAAACAGTCCTGTACATGCAGGCCGGGACTGCGATTCAGCCCTGCCTGCACATACAGGACATGCCCGACTAACTCAGTCAAGGCTTTACAATGGAGCCGCGGCGTCATGGCATCCGGTTGCCATGGCTCCGCAGCTCCATTGTATTTTATTTATTTATTTAGCTGCATTTATATCCCGCTTTTCACTGGGTCAAAGCGGTTGGGGGAAACATTTAACACGAGGGGATATGAGACACAAACTAATACTTACAGGGAACATGGGCAATGGAGGGTTAAGTGGCCTTGCCCAAGACCACAAGGAGCACCTGCGGGACTAGAAACCCCAGTCCTTCCGGCCCAAGGTTGCTGTCCTCTAGTGGGATTTGAACCACCGACCTTCCGGCCTGTAGTACCTTGCCCCAACCACTAGGCCACTCCTCCCTCAGATGTGATCCCCAACCACCAGCTGCATAGCTGGTTTCCGCACAGTCTGACCCCGATATGGCCTCCTAAGGACAGGGTCGGGCTGCAGGGAATGTCCTCGGCCTCCCCCTGTCCCATCCGTGCCCCGGGCCCGCCGATCCATGTTGTCCAGGGAGGTTATTCCACCTCGGAGGTGAAATAACTTCCCCGTACAAGTAGCCGGCCCAGAACACATCCTGGGCCGGTGACCGCCACCGCCCACCCTTACGCTGCCCCTGATCCACCCCTTCCCCGCCCCTGTCTAACTTCTCCATACAACCACTATTCATGGGACAGAATAACCCTGTACCAGTTTTGGATAAGCCAAGCATAAACATATTTCTATCTTATATCCAATGCAAGAAGTAACCGTGACTGTCTCACTTATTTACAAACATTCTTTTTAATACTAACAGCATATTCAGAGCTGTTCTCACACTCTAAACTTTCCCCATGAGACCCCAGTCCCTTCAAGTCCCTTTTTACATACACCAGTCTGTAGAAATAAGCTTTCCGCTTCGGGGCAGTTTCTCCAAATGGATTAGTTTTGCGCATAAAAAACAGCCGCCAAGAGCAGAAAAGGATAACCAACAATAGAAAAAACTGCTCTCAATATGAAACTCCAATATTCCAAAAAAGTACATCAATACTAATACCAAAATTCATTCTCAGGCAAAATGACCTCAGATGGCACAACCCCACATTTAGTGAAAAATCACCATAGGGTGTTGATAGATGCTCACATCACCGGTCAAAGCCTCCTCCAAACTCTCAAACCAAATACACAAAATCCTTACAAAAGTCTTTGAACAACCACAAACTTATCTCTGGGAAAAGTTATTAGAAAACTATATAAACCTACATGAACCTATAACTTATAACCATCCACCCGCATACAACGCTATCCCAATTATACCGACACTCACACACAATCATTCCATTCATAAAAAAGCGTCTATAATACAAAGATAGACTTAATACCAACGGGGCTGAACGCAGCCGGAACAACTTCGGAATAACACCTGCAAGTGTAAAAACAGATGATAAAATAACCAACTGAATAACATCAACAAAGTGATTTAAAAGACTTATCTTCTAACAGAAGTCTTGCAGCCAGCTGAGTCCTCAGCCCTCAGGATAAACGCTCATTACTCCACTCTGACCTCCAACGCGGGAAACAAAAATATCTTCAAATGATATCACTATCATTCATTCACATGATGACCCGAGCCCTACAAAAGCTTTCATTTCGCCATTAACTGGCTTCTTCAGGAGCTATGCCGTACAGATATCATTTCTCCACAATGGCTACTCTAATCTTCCCGCTATCCCAAACACAGCGTGTGACGCATCAATTATCCTAAATCAACCACCAATCACAAACATCTCTTAACCATGACGTCACTTTAAAGCTATACAGACCCATTCCAGATCACACATCCAAACTACTGAACTGCACAGTAAATAACCCCAAACTGAACATGTCACACTTAGCGCCAACGACGTCAAAAAAGTCCAAAAAGTAATCAAAAAAACAATGTCCTTTCCAAACGATCATTCAAACCGCCAGGCTGCAAAGTGTCCAATTTAAAGATCCACCGTTGTTCCTTCTGCAAAAGTAATTTCTTATGATCACCCCGCCAAAGATCAAAAGGTACAAACTCCAAAACAGTACAGTGAAGATCTTCAAACTGATGGCTTGAATACACACAATGCTGAATCAACGGAGTATCAATCCGTGCCTTCTTCAAACTATATTTATGTTCAGCCAATCTTGTCTTCAGGGGCCTCGTAGTTTTACCTACATATAGTAACTGGCACTTACACCATATACCATACACTACAAAAGAAGTACTGCATGTCGTAGTCACAGGTAAGCTCTTCACCTGTCGTCGATATTTCTCACAGATATGCATACTCATAATGCTACAAAAAGAGCAATGCTGACAAGCTAAATGGCCCTTTACTGTTGAAGAAATAATAGTCGCACGTCGTAATACAGCTGGACACAGACGATCTTTAAGGTTACGTCCACGGCTATACGCCATCCGTAACTCACAAGCACATCTTGACAAACTACCCATACATATTAGATCTTATGAACTCTAGAAGGAAGCTCTTTTTGGCATGATGCAAGTATTACACTGAGCATTAGCAGTAAATTTGAGAGACTGAGATCATATTCCACATTACTAGGCTTAGAAGTGAGGTTAATGACTGTCATGGTATGCGCAAAACTAACAATATAATCATCGGGGTTGCTTCACCCTACTAGTCTGTTATCTACTGGGAATCCATTGCCTACTGTCACTTGTGTTTTACCTTTTTCTAGTTTGTCTCATCGGATTGCATCAATGATGCGTAAACATTGGAGTCTTATCAATAGGCACCCTAAGCTTTCTAAATGTGAGTTACGGATGGCGCTAAGTGTGACGTGTTCAGTTTGGGGTTATTTACTGTGCAGTTCAGTAGTTTGGATGTGTGATCTGGAATGGGTCTGTATAGCTTTAAAGTGACGTCATGGTTAAGAGATGTTTGTGATTGGTGGTTGATTTAGGATAATTGATGCGTCACACGCTGTGTTTGGGATAGTGGGAAGATTAGAGTAGCCATTGTGGAGTAATGATATCTGTACGGCGTAGCTCCTGAAGAAGCCAGTTAATGGCGAAACGAAAGCTTTTGTAGGGCTCGGGTCGTCATGTGAATGAATGATAGTGATATCATTTGAAGATATTTTTGTTTCCCGCGTTGGAGGTCAGAGTGGACCTAGAGTAATGAGCGTTTATCCTGAGGGCTGAGGACTCAGCTGGCTGCAAGACTTCTGTTAGAAGATAAGTCTTTTAAATCACTTTGTTGATGTTACTCAGTTGGTTATTTTATCATCTGTTTTTACATTTGCAGGTGTTATTCCGAAGTTGTTCCGGCTGCGTTCAGCCCCGTTGGTATTAAGTCTATCTTTGTATTATAGACGCTTTTTTATGAATGGAATGATTGTGTGTGAGTGTCGGTATAATTGGGATAGCGTTGTATGCGGGTGGATGGTTATAGGTTATAGGTTCATGTAGGTTTATATAGTTTTCTAATAACTTTTCCCAGAGATAAGTTTGTGGTTGTTCAAAGACTTTTGTAAGGATTTTGTGTATTTGGTTTGAGAGTTTGGAGGAGGCTTTGACGGGTGATGTGAGCGTCTATCAACACCCTATGGTGATTTTTCACTAAATGTGGGGTTGTGCCATCTGAGGTCATTTTGCCTGAGAATGAATTTTGGTATTAGTATTGATGTAATTTTTTGGAATATTGGAGTTTCATATTGAGAGCAATTTTTTCTATTGTTAGTTTTGCGCATACCATGACAGTCATTAACCTCACTTCTAAGCCTAGGAATGTGGAATATGATCTCAGTCTCTCAAATTTACTGCTAATGCTCAGTGTAATACTTGCATCATGCCAAAGAGAGCTTCCTTCTAGAGTTCGTAAGATCTAATATGTATGGGTAGTTTGTCAAGATGTGCTTGGAAATTCTTCATTATCAAGCCTGTGGTTCCCAGAACAATGGGAAATATTTCTGTATCTTTCTGCCACATATTGTGGTCTCTGGCTGCATTTCTTGGTACTTCAGGATCTTCTGCCTCTCCAAGTGATTCACAGAAGAATCACTCAGAACAGACACATCTATTATCAATGTGTTCTGGTATTTTTCTCCTTTACCACTATGTCAGGTTTCTTCACACTCAATTTCTTATCCATCGGAATGAAAATGTCCCAGGTGATCATAACTTCTTCATTTTATAATTCTCTTAGGGTCATGATCCCAGTGCATTTGAGGCACAGTGATGCTGTGGTGTTTACAAAGTTTACAATAGATAAGAACACAAGAACATAAGAAATGTCATACTGGGCAGACCAAGGTCCATCAAGCCCAGTATCCTGTTTCCAGCAGTGGCCAAACCAGGTCACAAGTACCTAGCAGTTACTCCAAAGGACACAGGTTCCACAATGCTTGTATTGTCACAAGCAGTGGATGTCACGGGTCCCCTTTAATAATGGTTTATGGACCTTTCTTCCAGGAACTTGTACAAACATTTTTAAACACAGCTACTCTAATAGCTTTTACTACATCCTCCGGTAACGAATTCCAGAGTTTGATTATGTGTTGAGTGAAAAAATATTTTCTCTTATTAGCCTTAAAAGGGTTATACTGCAGCTTAATTGCATCTCCTCTAGTCTTTCTACTTTTTGATGGCATAAAGAATTGATCTATGTTTACCCATTCCACCCCATTCATTAATTTTTAGACCTCTATCATGTATCCCCTCAGCTGTCTCTTTTCCAGGTTGAAAAGCCCTAACCTTTTAAGCCTCTCCTCATAGGGGTATCCTTCAATCCCCTTTACCATTTTGGTGGCTCTTCTTTATATCTTTTCTAATTCCACTATATCCTTTTTAAGATATGGTGACCAGAATTGCACACAATATTCAAAGTGTGGTTGCACCATGGAACGATACAGAGGCATGATAATATCCTTTGTTTTATTCTCCATTCCTTTTCTTATGATTCATAGTATTTTATTTGTCTTCTTGGCCGCTGCTGCATACTTGGCAGAGGGTTTCAATGTCTTATCCACGATGACGCCTACATCTTTTTCCTGGGTGGTGGTTCCTCATGTGGAACCTTGCATCGTGGAACCATAGTTTGGGTTGTTCTTTCCTAGGTGCATAACTTTCCACTTGTCCACATTAAATTTCATCTGCCATTTGGATGCCCAATCTTCCAATATATCAAGGTCCTTTTGCATTTTTTTATAATCCTTATGGGTTTTAACAACTTTGAATAATTTTGTGTCATCTGCAAATTACCTCACTCATTATTCTCATTTTCAGGTCATTTACCAATATGTTAAAAAGCAGTGGACCCAGCACAGAACCCTGGGGTACTCCACTATTCACCTTTCTTCATTGGGAAAATTGGCCATTCAGCCCTATCCGCTGCTTTCTATCTTTTAACCAGTTCCTGATCCACTTTAGTACACTGCCTCCTATCCCATGAGTTTTTAACTTTGCTAACAGTCTCTCATGAGGGATCTTGTCAAAGGCTTTCTGAAAATACACTATAACGACTGGCTCACCTTTGTTTACCTGTTTATTCATACCTCAAAAACATATAACAGATTAGTAAGACAAGACCTTCCTTGGTTAAAGCCATGTTGGCTTTCTCCCATTAAACCATGACTATCTACATGTTCAGTAATTTTGTGCTTTATATAATGGTTTCTGTCATTTTTCCCAGGAGCAATGTCAGGCTCACTGGCCTGTAGTTTCCCATATCACTCCTGGAACCCTTTTTAAAAATTGGCTTTACATTGGCCATTTCCCAATCTTCAGGTACTACAGATGATTTTAATGATAGCTCACAGATTATTAATAGTAGGTCTGCAATCTCATATTTCAGTTCTTTCAACCCTATTGGGTGTATACCATCCAGTCTAGGTGATTTGCTACTGTTTAGTTTATCAAATAGTTATAATATATCTTCCCGGTTTATCGATATTTCTTTCAATTCTTCTGATGCATCACCTTTTAAATACCATTTCAGTCATGGGTAATGTCCCTACATCTTCTTCAGTAAAGACCGAAGTAAATCATTCAGTCGCTCCGCTATGGCCTTGTCCCCTCTTAGTGCCCCTTTTTCCCCTCTATTATCTGATGGTCCACTGACTCTCTCATGGGTTTCTTGCTACAAATGTACTCGAAAAAGTCTTTATTATGCATTTTCGTTTCCACAGCAAGATTCTTCTCAAGTTCTTTTTTTGCCTGCCTTATCATGCCATGCATCTAACTTGCCATTGGTTATGCTGTTTCCAGTTTTCATCATTTGACTCCTTTTTCCATTTCCTGAAAGATGTTTTTTGGGCTACAACAGCCTCACTGACCTCACCCTTAAGTCAAGCTGGCAGTTTATTGGACTTCCTTGCACCTTTCTTAAAGTATGAAATACAGCTGGTCTGGGCTTCCAAGATAGTATTTTTAAACAATGCCCATACTTGATGTAAATCTTTAACCTTTGTAGTTGCTCCTTTTAGTTTTTTCTTAATTATTTTCCTCACACCTCCATTGGGAGTGGCTCTAGCCAACCTGTAATTAACTGTTGTATTGCTGGTGTTTTTTCCTGTTTCCTGATTGGCCAAAAATTATCTATGGAAAACACTAACTGGAATTTTTGCTTTTTGAATTTATTGACTCCTGTTGTAGTGATTTACTCCAAAGATTTTTCTTTTCTCATGTTCTTGGGCCAGAAATTCTGTGAAACCATGTCTAACTAAACTATCAGAGCCATTTAACAAGTCTTACCCAGACCATGGTTGTCTAATTATTGATGATCCCCCAATAATTTTCTCCCCCTCAAAGAAGAATAGCAAATAAATATCAAATCTATGTTTACTGCTGCACCACTGCATGTAACCATTTGCAAAATTGCTGCCTTTATGTACAGGTTCCAGAATACTGGCATTGATATGTCTGCTGTATGTTGCTGGATCCCCCCACATCCATGTTTTGCATGTGCACATTTCAGAAATAACCCATCCCCTTGTGGGTATCTGGATCTTTATTTTTCACAACCCCTTTTCCTGGCATGTTTATCATTCGAGCCAGGAATAGGCTATATTTAGAATGCATTTACACGTGTCCACCTCCTCTTTTGCCTCACCTATAGAATTTTGGACATGTTCATTTGTACTTCTCAGGCTTTACCTAAATGGTCTGTTCAAAATGTGCCTAAGGTGTGTTAGAGGTTTGCACCTAATGTACGTTTAGCGCAAAAGTTAATGTGTGTTAAGTATCCATGGTAACTGTGAGGTGCATGTTGATATCAATGACATAGGAAACTGTGGTAGGGAGGTTCTGGAGGTCTAATTTAGGTTTTAGGTAGGAAGTTGAAATCCAGAATATCCAGGGTAGCATTCTCCAAAATGCTTCCCATTCCATGTGCAGGATCCCAAAGGCAGGCGGAGCTCCGGAGTTTCAATGTGTGGATGAGACGATTGTGCAAGCAAAAAGGTTTTGGATTTGTTAGGAACTGGGCAACATTCTGGGGAAAGGAGGAACTTTTCCAAAGGGATGGACTCCACCTTTACCGGGACGGAACCAGGCTGCTGGCATTAACCTTTCAAAAGGAGATAGAGCAGCTTTTAAACTAGATAATAGGGAAAAGCCAACAGTCGCCCAAGAGTGCATGCTTTGGAACAATGTATCCTTGAAGGATACTAGCAAAAGATTAAAGTTAGGGCATATCGACAGAGAGGTTCCAATTTGCTCTAATATATCTTCTGGGTTCAATGAAATTTAATTTAGCCCTTCTGATTCATCACTGTTAAGTACCTTTTCTTGACACAATCTTCAGTAAAGACATAGGAACATAGAAAACGATGGCAGAAAAAGACCTCATGGCCTATTTAGTCTGCCCTTCCATATCCACTACAATAGTCTCCTTTTATCCTTTAGAGATCTTCTGTGCTTGTCCCATGCTTTCTTGAATTCAGATGCCATCCTCATCTCCACTACCTCCTCTGCGGGACTATTCTACGCATTTACCACTCTTTCTGTAAAGAAATATTTCCACTTATTACTCCTCAGTTTATCCTCTTTCACTCTCATCCTATGTCCCCTTGTAGTAAAGCTTACTTTCAATCGAAAGAGGCTCTCCTCTTGGGCATTTATGCCATGGAGGTATTTAAATGTGTCTATCATATCTCCTCTATCCTGCCTTTCCTCTAATGTATACATATTAAGATCTTTAAGTTTGTCCTCATATGCTTTATAACAAAGACCTCTATCTTAATAGCCACCCTCTGCACCGACTCCATCCTGCTTATATTCTTTTGAAGGTATAGTCTCCAGAACTCCACACAATACTCCAAATATGGTCACACCAGAGACTTATACAAAGGCACTATCACTAATGACCATTCCTCTCCCTATACACTCAAGCATCCTTCTGGCTTTTGCCGTCACCTTTTTTATCTGTTTAGTCACTTTCAGATCATCAGAAACAGTCACGTCCAGGTCATGCTCTTTTTTCTTCACCCCCTACACTGTACTGCTCCCTTGGATTTTTGCAGCCCAAATTCATGACCCTGAATTTTTTAGCATTAAATCTCAGCTGCCAAATTCTCGACCATTCTTCAAACTTAGTTAGATCCCACCTCATCTTATATATTCCTTCCTGGGTGTCTATCCTATTGCAGATTTTGGTATCATTCGCAAAGAGGCAAAACTTACCTGACAGCCCTTCCGCAATATCACTAACAAAGATGTTAAAAAGTATCGGACCAAGGACAGATCCCTGCGGCACACCACTGGTAATCTCCTTCTCCTCAGAGTAAGCTCTGTTTACCTGTACCCTTTGTCGCCTCCCACTCAACCAATTTCTAACACAATCAGTCACTTTAGGGTCCATCCCTAGGGTGCTCAGTTTGTTTATAAGCTGCCTGTGTGGAACGGTGTCAAAGGCCTTACTGAAATCTAAGTACACCACATCTAGGGCTTTCTCTCCATCTCTCTCCATCCAACTCCCTTGTCACCCCATCAAAGAGATCAATCAGATTTGTCTGACAAGAGCTGCCCCTGGTAAACCCATGCTGCCTCGGATCCTCCAATCCATTGGACTCCAGAAATCTCACTATTCTCTGTTTTAGTAGCATAGTTCTGTGAACACAGAACATAAATATTTGTTAAGCAATTCTGCTTTATCCTCATCGGCTTCTATATATTCCTCTCTTTCAGCCTTGAGTCTGACAATGCCACTTTTGCCCTTCCTCCTCTTACTAACATGTCTGAAAAATGTCTTATCCCCTCTTTTTATTGGATTGACTATTTCTTCTTCTTTTTGTATCTGTGCTCTCCTGACTACTTTGTTAGCTTCTTTAAGTTTTTCCAAATATAGATGCCTGTCTTTCTCTCTCTGATCTCTTGTATTTCCTGAAAGCCTCCCTTTTTTTCTTCACCTTGTCAGCTACTTCTTTTGAGAACCATAGCGGTCTCCTTTTCCTTTTACATTTATTTACCCTTTAACAAAAAGGTAATATCCTCTTTCAGTTTTGCCCATTGCTTTTCTACATTCCCAGACATTCCTATCCCAATAAAGACTCGTTGAGGTATTGTCCCATCTTGGCAAAGTCTAAGACCCTCGCTTTTGAATGGATTTTAAAACTGAAGCAAAGAATTAATTTAGGGGTATGTTTACTAATCGGCGGTAGCAGCTTCTGTGTGATATTGTCTCTCAGCTATGGCCTTCTTCTTCCTCAGTGCCCTTTATCCCTTTTTCATCTAAAGGTCAACTAATTCCTTCCATGGCTTCTTGCTTCAAATGTACTTAAAAATGTTTTTGTGACTTTTTGTCTCTATGGCAAGTTTCTTTTCAAATTCTCTTGGTGCCTTCCTTATCAATGCCTTGCATTTAACTTGTCAGTGTGTCTGCTGTTTCTTATTTTCTTCATTTTTTTCCTTTTTCCATATTTTGAAGGATTTCTTTTGGCTCTAATAGCTTCTTTCACCTCATCTTTTAACCGCGCTGACTGCAGTTCGGCCTTTCTTCTGCCTTTCTTAATGCATGGGATACAGCTGGTCTGGGCTTCTAAGATAGTATTTTTAAACATCCATGACTGATGTAAACACTTGACCTTTGTGGCTGCCTCTTAGTTTTTTCTAACCATTTCCCTCCTTTTATCACAGTTTCCCTTTTGAAATTAAATGTTGACACAGCAGATTTCCTTTTGTATAGGCACTCCAGTTATTACAATCACTAGTGCCAAGTGGTCCCAACACAGTTTGCTCTTGCACCAAATCCTGCCTAGCTCCTTCTATAGTCTATTCCCAAACCAGCTGCTCCATGAAGTAGTCATTTCTTTCATCCCCTGTATGTCTTGACATGATTTTATCCAATCAATATTGGGGTAATAGAAATCACCCATTATTACCGTGTTGACAATTTTGTTAGCTTTCCTAATTTCTGATAACATTTCATTATCTGTCTGCTCGTTCTGTCCAGGGGGATGGCAGTAAATTCCTATCATTATTTTCTTCCTCCTCACACATGGAATTTCTATCCATAAAGATTTAATCACACATTGTGTGTCCTGCAGAATTTTTATTCTATTTGTCAAAATTTTCTCTTTAACATATAGCACCACCCATCTGCCCATTTGATCCATCCTTTCATTGTGATATAATTTGTACCCTGTTATTACAGTGTTCCATTGGTTATCCTCCTTCTACTAGGTCTCTGAATTGTCTGTTATACTGTATCTGTCTCTCCATCTAGTGCTATATATTCTAACTCTCCCATCTGATTTTTTAGGCTTCTAGCATTTGTATAGAGACATTTCAAGGTATGTTTGTTTAAATTTACAACTTTCATATCAGTTGACAGGGAAAAATTGCAGTCTTTCAACTCTTTTTTTCCTTCATTGAAAGGTTTTTTTTTCCTTCATTGAAAGGTTTCTGGGCTATTTAATCAGTTTAAATAAATAAATAAATATTTTAGCCTGTATTGCAATCCCCCTATCAGGATGCCCTAACTTCCCTGTTTTGATAGTATCATTCAAAGATACCTTATATTGAACCCCTGAGCGATTGTTGGCCTCCCCCAGGTTCTAGTTATTTCTCAACTTCCAACTTGTCTGCTTCTGCAGGTTCCAACAGTGTGTGATCAGCTTCCTGCACCACACTCATTGTTCACTGTTTATTCCAGACTTTATATACCACCTTTCATTAAAACAAATCAAAGCATTCATGGGAACATTGTTGGGAACTTCCTACTGACCCAAAGAGATTGAAATGAGTTCAGTCTATGCCCAGACAGTTAGCAATGGCATCAAGACAGATACTTAATGATTGCAGATCGGGGATAAATAGTCATTACAGGCCTCCAGTCTTTACTCTGAGCCAAACTGGCTAATGTTGCCAAACAAGATTAAGGGATGATATTCAAAGCTATTTAGGTGGTTTGCAGACCTGCGCATAGCCTACATGGCGCTAAGCAGGATATTCAATGGCACTAACGCAGTTAGTGCCTCTGAATACCCCCAGGTGCCACCACTGCATGCCCTGATACTAGCCGGCAAGCACCAGAGCATTCTGGGGCACAGCAGGGGCGGCACCTGGAGATAACTGGCTAGCAGAGATCTTTAGCCAAAACCTGTTATCCCAAAGCAGAAAAAGGTAGGCCCAGTTAGTTGCGGTGCTATCTAGCCAGTAGATATTCATTGCCACTGGCCAGATATGGCCCAGCATTGAAATCCAGGTGCAAAGTTCAGGCGCATTGGCTAGCCACTGTACAAGTGCTAGTCACCTCCGCTGAATATCCTGTCTTAAATAAGCTGGACCTAAAACTGAACCTTGCAGGACACCACAGTTTAATGGGAAAGCCAGAGAAAGAGCTATATTTACAGAAGCCTGAAATGTTCGACCAGCAACATAAGAACCATTGAAGCATGGTGTCTCCCACACCTGGCTCCATCAGTTATACTAATAATAATCAGTGACGATCAAAATAAAAGACTGAGATTAAATCTAATGGCACAATTAAAGCTATCCTGCTTGCATCAGGATAGCAACAAATTTCATTAATCATATCCTGTAAGAGATACTCATTACTTTGACCCTGTCTAAACCCTGCCTGCCTGGGATGTACGGCTCTGGATTTTTACAGAAAATTAACTAATTGCTTAGACGAGCCTTTTCCAGCAATTTTGAAGTAAAAGATAAATTAGAAATAGAATAAACATTAGAAATAATAGTCCAGTCTAAATTAGGCCTCTTCAACAAAGGCCAGAATATGGCCTTTTTCTAAGGAACTGAAAAAATCACCACTAATTAAACTTCGATGCAACATTACTAATGTAATAAGCGTAAAAGAGCCCTGACTAATCTAGCCAGGACTGTAGAGAAGCAATGAGGAAGATAACAAAAACTACTAGTATAGGGGTCAGTATTCTGCAAGTTGCCAAGTTTCTGTACTTAGTAGCAGGCATATATCCTTGGCAACATGTAAAAGAATGACCACTTTTAATTTTGAGCTGGCAACATCTTGTTAACTGGATCCCTTCACTCTTCTCTGTAGTATTTTTGTATATGATCTGCCTTGAAGAAACAAGTGAAGTTAGAGGACTTGTGTTATGTGTTTATATTAATAACTTTAATTTGAATTCAATCTGGTTCTGTGTATTGACATTTTAGGTTAGCAGCCTTCAGCAGTAATGTGCATGCCAAATTGACTCAAAGCATACTAACCTACAAATTAATGCCTGTTAGGTCAATTTGCACACGTTAAAAAATTATCATGCGTGTTAACAATTTTTGGTAAAATCAGATGTATAAACTGAAGAATGAAACACCCAAAAATTGACAAAATGTTCAAGAATTCTGAAAACGAGCCAAAACTGGCACCTTGGAACTCTCATGGCGATGCCAATTTACTCTTTAATAATATTTTTCTTCCACTGCAACATTTTTATTTCCATTTAATCATGTCATATCTTCATCTTCCAAATGCAGTAGCATTGGAACAGCTGGATGACTGCCCTTTGGATCCATAAACGTTTCCGCATCTCAGTAATGTGGGGCAACTTCATTTGGTGTGTTTCCCAAAATCCCCGGGGGCGGGCCTCGAGAAGTGACATGTTGATTTCAATTACAGGAATAAATAAAGCAAAATTAAAGTTGCATCTGGGGTAAGCCGGCAAACCATTACCACTGATCACAAGCCAGCGAACCTTCTGTTCTCATCTGTTAACTGCATTTACAGATGGAGAATGTGTCGGCTTTGAATACACTTGTTGCCAATAGAGAAGGTTAATGATAAGTAAATTTATAATGATGCAAAAGAGCTTCATAGGAAAACTGTCAGTATTCCCAGCATTCTACTAATAGAACTGCCATCATAGTGCTCATGCATTCAGTATTCCTAAATCTAAGGCAACTTCAGCATATGAACAATCGGAGCCAATATAACTGTCTCAGTTTGTTCCGTATTGACCAGCTGGGATTCTTATTGAGCAGTAAAATGAACCTGTTTTAAACCTTGCTGTGTTTTAAAAAAGAAAAAATAGTGCCGAGGAAATGTTTTTGTTTAATACTGCTGCAGAGCAGGGCTTAATTTTTTTGACCTGTAATAGGCACTGTTCCTGATATTGGACTTTAGCAAATGTTTTCTCCTTTTTGATGTATATGGAGAGATTAATCGATAAACTGTTTGGTTTATTTATAGACTAATTTTTTTATACAGGTGAGATAAGGAGGCCCGATATACTAACCCACGGGATATTCTACGGAGTAGCAGCCCATTTTATTAAAGTTTGCTATGGTAACAAACAAGCCCCACAGCAAACTTCTGTAAAGAATTTTGTAAAGAAAAATCTGAAAAAAAATAGCTGTTATTGTGAAAGCTGCCAAAATTTTGTATGCAGATTTTCAAAAAATCTCAGATTTTATTTTTTGCATTGTAGTCAGAGCTAGTTCTACGGATTGTGGCTCCCTGAGCCAACTTTTTCATTGGCTCCCCCATCCTTGGGACAGTCTTGCAGTATGAACCATGCAGATAGGAATAAATTTGCAGTCAGAAGAGTCATCTGCTTAAGTTAGATGCTGGTGCTGACATTTACCTTAATCCATATATTTGACACCAGTATCCATATAGGTAGCAGTGCTGTTTATATAAATAGTTTGGTGACAGCTGATAACCAGGTAAGGCGGACGTGGCTCTCCCGTCCCCTTAACCCTGCCCTTCCAACCCCTCCCCCCTGCCCTTGAAATAACCACCACAGGATCACTTATTGGCATATTAACTGGTCGCAGCTTTATTAACTAAGCACAACATACAAATACAACCATAACTGTTTAATTACGGTTCCGGCAGCGGGACAAACCCTCACCAGCCATGTGTGTAGCAAAGTGAGTTCCTTCCTGCCTCCGCCGAGAACCGTTCCCCGGCAATTTCATCCCCCTCTTCCGGCTTCGCCATATTATTAGCAAAAGCCGAGGGCTTCTCCGGGTCGGGGGTACCCCACCCCCGCCCTGCGTATTGCCATGCCTCCGGACCCCGGACACCTCCGGGATCCCGCCACAGGCTCAGTGACACCTGTCCCTGAGCCCCCCCCCAAGAGCAAAGCTGCGACCAGCCACCCTGCCCGGCACTGCAAACTCCAAGGCCTCCTGCCATTCATTCAGGAGCAAATCTACCCCCACCGGGGATAGATGTACTCCTCCATCTTGTCTCGGAACTTCTCATCATAGTTGAGCCATGCCCAACCGTCATGAGTCTGAGCCGCCTCCAGGATCGAGTCAGCATATGCCAATAACATCCCGTACTGCCCCGGGTAACGCTGCCCCCACACACTAGCCAACCGTAAGAAGGCCCTCGTCCAGTTAATGACATTTCTAGAAGCCTTCCTGACCCTGCCCGCCTTCTCATCCTCCTTACATTTCTGTTTGCTGTCCCCCGAACGCTTCCTACCCTCCAGCAGCCGGAATATATCGATGTACCTCCTCTTCCATATCTTACACCGAAGTTTACGCGGAACCCCCTCCCAAAGTTCCGAAACGAGACCAACGTAGCACCCCCGCCACCCACCACTACCGCCCCCCCATCCCCCCCGCCGACCGGCTGTTCTACAACCCCACCGCTCGACGAAGACGAAGACGTCGAGGAGTCCCCTCTCCGCCGTCGCTTACGCGAGTGACGGCTCTTCTTCTTTGCTTTGCCCCTGGCTCCTCCCGCACGGCTAATCGCACCGCTCCGCTCAGCCTGACCCCCTTGCAACTCACCCTCTGCCTAACTCCTGGGTTGCACCAGCTCTGTGAGGTTAGACGACACCGGCGGTAGCCCGGCCTCCGGAAGCACCTCCTGCCGATCCTCTCGCCGCGCCATTGGATGCACACTGGGTCCCGCTTCCGCAGCCATTCCCTCGCTCTGCACCGCTGCATCACCGATCTGTTCCGGCCTCCTCACGTCACCAGTCTGCACCTGTGGAGACAAAGGAAAAAAGGAAGGGGGACCCGCCAAAGCCCACGGTAGCTGCCAAGACCCCAACCACTCAGCCCTGGAGGAGCCCTGCCCCCTCCCCGCCAATGTTCCAAACTCGCAGGACTCCCTCCCCCAGGAACCATAGGCCAACCCCAGGGCCCCCCCAACCCACCCATCCTGCCCCCCCACTGGTCCTTGCCACCCTAAAGGCAACTGCATCGCCCCCAAACCCCCCGAGGAGTCCCCTACAAGATGCGGGGCCGCTCCAACCCCTGCTTCCCCCCCTAGCGATCCTCCTCGTATTCCTCCACTCTGGGCAGGCCCTTGCAGGGCCCCCCGGGCTCCCCCACTGCCCCGAGCCACGACCCGGCCAGGTCCGGCCCTACCCCTCCGGGGCCTTCCAGAACCTATAAGCCGCTCCAAGGCAACACCCCTGCCTGGGTCCCTGGGCCCCCTTTCCTGCCGTGTCACCTCTTTCTTTCCCCCAGCCTGCCGCCCCGATCCCCCAGCAGCCCGGCCCGAGGGCCGCCGACCGCCCCATGCTCCCCGGCCCCCTGCTCCCCTGCCCCCCTTTGCCGGCATCCCCCCTAGCAAAACCGCTGCCTCTGTGCCTCCAAAGCTCTTTTATTTTGGTTTCCTTTATGTTTTATTTATTTATTTTTGGATATTAGAGATGTGTGCACCCGTTTCCTGAAATGCAGCACCTGGAAAAACCCGGCTGAAGAGCAGGATGTCGGACTCCACCGCACCGCACCGATGACGGCCCACGCGCCGGCAGACCCTCTGCCCGCTGACCCTGCTGGACTCCACCTACCTGCCCGCACTGACTCAGGCCGTCTGCTCTCCCCACGCTGCTTCTCTGGCCCGCGCCGGCGACGAAAAGGGGAAGAGAGCTGCAGCCAGACGCCCATCCTTCACCTAAGCTCTGGAGGACTGGCGTCTGACCGCCCCGCTCCCTAATGCCCTCGCGCGCGTCCCTTCCACCTCATTGGCTCCCGCGCCCACAAGCGCCCGCGGGAGCCAATGATTTTAAATCAAAATTGCCCTGCCACACAGGCACGCGCCCTCCCCCGCCGGCGGGGACCCGCGCCATGCCGCCCCCCCCCCCGGTTACGTGCGGCCAGCGGGCACGTGGGCCCCGCGGCCTTCGTTATATTGCTCCTACTAGGCAGGGCTGGCCTGAGTTGGTTCAAGGAGTTGATGTCCTTGGCAAACCTTACCCTTATGCCCCCCTAGCAGTCAGAATCTATTGTTTGCTCCCAGGCAGGAATACTAATGGCAGCTTTGAGATGGCATTATTTTTTCAATGATAATGAAGCTTGCAGTGACCAACACAAGCTGAGTTATTCCATTTCAATAATAATGAGGTAAAATAACATATGTGTTTTCTCTTTACCATGTGGTAAGGGGCAAATATTCTGCATCATTCCCATAACATGTTCCACCTTACCAAGTCCAAGAATTCAAACTGCATCAACCCTACCTAAGAAGAGTCAGCATTACAAATATTCTAGAAAACCATTAGGCTTCCAGATAGGAAAAGATGATGTCAAACAGCTGCAGATTCCCTCACAGAATCTATATGTGTTAACAGAATCCCTTACCTTAGTTATACATGGACAATGATCTTGTAAAGAATAAGAGGCTACAAATTAGAAACAACTATGCAGACAGAAAATTAAATGGAGCTCCCCCCCCCCCCCCACATCAAAAAAAACCCAGACTCTGTGAGTAAAAAACTAAAGAAGGAGAAACTGAAATGCATGTCCTCCTGTACTGGACAAAATACAAACAAATCTCTAAAAACTGACAAATAGCTTTTGTAACTTTGTTGTCCAGTCATTGCATTTTTCCAGTGGGGTGTGTGTGTGTGGGGGGGGGGGGGGTCCTGGCCTCTTTACCTCTTCTACTTGTTGGTTTTCTCCTAAGTCCATTTCCAGGATCTCATTTCCATTTTTTGTTTCTTTACGTTTCTGTTTTTTTTTACCTTCCACCCCTACATGTATCTCTAATGTTAATCCTTTTTTCACTTTTTCTCCATTTCCCTCATCTGTCTGTTTTATCTATCTATAGCTACTGTAGATTTCATTCCTCCTTCTCCTCCTCCAGTCCTCAGTCTCCATCATTTCACCTTTCACCCATTTATATCTTTTAATTTCCTACTCTTACTTCCCTTGTCCTCCCATTCCCCACATTTGTCTGATTCTTTGCCCAGTTTTTTTCCCCTCATCCTAACTTTCTTTAGTTTCTAGTCTCCCATTTCCACCTTCTATAATCATCCTTTCATCAGCCCCAGCTCCTTCCCTATCACTCATCCCTTATCTACCTTAAGCCCCTTTCTAATATATTACCCCTATTCAGGCTTACATTTCACCTTTTACCTCTCGATTTCTACCTTCTCTCACTTTCTTCAAAAATATTTGCCTTCCTACAATTGCCTCCCAGAACCTCCAGGTCTTTTAAAACATCTCCCCTCCCCATATTTCTGCCCTCAGTCTCACAGCTCTAGTCATATGCCTCATTCAATTACATAGAGCCCATTGCCTTTCTAATTCCTGTTCAATTTCTCAGTCCCCAACTAATCTATAATTCACTACTCTTCCACCCTACTAAATCCTTGAGACCTCACTCCCAAGCCTGAGTCCCAATTTATACTCCAAATACCCAGTTAATAGAATGAGGCTTAATGGGAGACAGCCAACATGGCTGAATGGGAGACAGCCAATATGGCCTTAGACAAGGAAGATCTTGTCTTACTAATCTGTTATGTTTTTTTGAAGGTGTGAATAAACAGATAGACAAAGGTGAATAAACAGGTAGACAAAGCTGAATCGGTTGATATAGTGTATCTGAACTTTCAGAAAACCTTTGACAAGGTCCCTCATCAGAGACTTTTGGCAAAACTAAAAAGTCATAGGATAGGAGGCAGTGTACTATTGTGGATCAGGAACTGGTTAAAAGATAGAAAGCAGAGGGTAGGGCTAAATGGCCAATTTTCCCAATGGAAAAAGGTGAATAGTGGAGTACCCCAGGGATCTGTGCTGGGTCTGCTGCTTTTTGACATATTCATAAATAACCTGGAAAAGGGAATAACGAGTGAGGTTATCAAATTTGCAGATGACACAAAACTATTTAAAGTTGTTAAAACACAAGAGAATTGTGGAAAATTGCAAGAGGATCTTGAAAAATTGGAAGACTGGGCATTCAAATGGCAGATGAAATTTAATGTGGAAAAATGCAAAGTTATGCACCTAGGAAAGAACAACCCAAACTATGGTTACACGATGCAAGATTCCACATTGGGAACCATCACCCAGGAAAACGTTTTAGGCGTCATCATGGATAACATGTTAAACACTCTGCCCAGTGTGCAGCGGTGGCAAAGAGAACAAATAGAATGCTAGGTATCATAAGGAAAGGAATGGAAAATAAAACAAAGGATATTATAATGCCTCTGTATCGTTCCATGGTGCGACCGCACCTTGAATATTGTGTGCAATTCTGGTTGCCGTATCTTAAAAAGGATATAGCGTTATTAGAAAAGGTTCAGAGAAGAGCCACCAAAATGGTAAAGGGGATGGAAGGATACTCCTATGAAGAAAGGCTAAAAAGGTTAGGGCTCTTTAACCTGGAAAAGAGACTGCTGAGGGGAGATATGATAGAAGTCTATAAATTTATGAACGGAGTGGAACGGGTAAATGTAGATCGATTGTTTACCTTATCAGAATATAGAAAGAATAGGGGACATGCAATGAAGCTACAGGGTAAACTATTTTAGACTAATAAGAGAAAATATTTCTTCACTCAACGTGTAATCAAACTCTGGAATTTGTTACCGGAGGATGTAGTAAAGGCTGTTAGTGTAGCTGGGTTTAAAAAAGGTTTGGACAAGTTCCTGGAGGAAAGGTCCATAAACCATTATTAAGAAGGGACCCAGGATATCAATGCTTGACCCAGTACAAGCATTGCGGAACCTGTGTCTTTTGGGGAAACTGCTAGGTACGTATGGCCTAGATTGGCCACTGTTGGAAACAGGATACTGGGCTTGATGGACCTTGTTCTGACCCAGTATGGCATATCTTATGTTCTTATGTTCTTATGCCTAGTAAACCATGTAAATGCCTTAGATGGGGATATTCAATGGCACATACATGGGTAGCGCCATTGAATATCCCCGTCTATGTCACTTATGTGCCCTGATGCTCTCCGGTTAGCATTGGGTCATGTCAGGGGTGTTCCGGGGCAGAGCGGAGGTGGGGTGCGAGATAACCATGCAGCAGCAATATTGCATGCTGCCCGGTTAGTGCTCTGTGCTGAAAAGATATGCGAGGAAACCCCTCACCTATCTTTACGGCACAGGCGCTAACCAGGCAGCATGCAATATTGCTGCGGCCCAGTTAGTTTCGGCAGCTTCTGGGTTGTGCGGCAATACCCGGATATTCAGTGCCGGGGCCACATATGACCCCAACATTGAATATCTGGGTTTAAGAGTCGGTGGGCATGGCTATGCACCGACGTGGCATATAGCCTATCCAGAAGATATCGGACCCTTAATCTTTGCAAGTGCTCCTTTTAGTTTTTCTTAATCATTTTTCTCATTTTGTCATAGTCTCCCTTGTGAAATTTAAATTCCAGTACAGTGGATTTGCTTGCTGTTCTCCCTCCATTTATTAAATCAGATGTGATCTTGCATGTCCTGATATGGCACTGATGCAGTCTGTATGGGGGGGGGGGGATAATTGAAATCACCTATTATAACTGTGCTGCAATCTACTTCTGGTCACATTGCCAAGAAAACCCAGGAGCTTTTGGTTTGCCAGGAGTCAGCATTGACTCAGAAGGCACACATTTTATCTGTGACATTCTCTGCCAATGCCAACTGCAGACTTCGTTCATTCCATCTTGGTGCTGCCTATGCCTGGAACAAACTACCCGAGTCTGTGTATCAGGCTCCTTCTCTAGGCCTATGCAAATCCAGGCTAAAAACCCACTGCTTTGAATCCACTTTTGGATCCTGATGCTCCTCCTTCTCTTGTCCACTACTTATGTGTATCTTACCATACTCCCCAGTTTCACTATGTATTTTGTATTGATTAGACTGTAACTTCTAATAAGCAGGGACTGTGTCTCCTTGTAGCACTATACAAATGATTAGTTATAGTAGTACATTGCACTGCATTGCAAATTTTGTTAGCTTCCCTAATTTCTATTAGCATTTCCATCTGTTCATTCTGGCCAGGTGGATAGTAGAATATCCCCACTGCCATTCCCTTCCCATTTTAACATGGAATTTCTATCCTTGGAGATTCTACAGCAGGGGTGGCCAACTCCACTCCTGGTGCACTACAATCCAGCCTCATTTTCAGGATGTCCCTAATGAATATTCATACACAAAACAACAAGAACTCTCAGACCAAAACAATTAAAATAATTCCTAGCTCAACTAAACTTACTTATTTTGCTCAAAAGAGTCACGGCTACTAAACCACCTAAAAGAAGATTAGGTCAAACCACAATGACAGCAACAATTTAGAGGAGAAAAAGCCTCAAAACCTTATCACTTCCCACTATGCGGCAACAGGAAGCCATAGGAGAGTCAAGAGCTCAACATCATAGGCATTAAAAACTTCCCCTTCTTTTATTACACTGGTCAACGTTGAAATCGTTACGGACTTTAAAAGGCCCTAATCTGTAATATCTTGGTGAGCTGAACATGAATATAACATTTAAAAATTTTTTATTGGCTCTCGTTTTGAAGATATTGCATGTACTGTAGTTCATTTTTGACTTTCACCATGTAAATTTATCCAGTAGGACATCAACAACATCCCAAATGAGCCTTGAATGATGTAATATTGCATCACATTGCATAATACCAGCATGCACACATCATCCAGAGTTGATTGCATCATTTTCTGATGCAATGCAATACTACTGCCAGACAGCTGCTGAAGCCATCTGACGTCAGCAGTGTACTATACGCAGTCCGAAAGGTTGAGCATTTAAAATATTTCAGACTGTGTGCGAGACAGTTTAAGCTACTGTTACATGTAACTTTTATTAATCATATAATTTTAGCCATTTAGGTACAATACAGAACAGTAATGCCGCGAAAGTGCGTTAATACCGTTGACAATTTCTGCTACATTTGTGCGGAAGTTACATTTGCCAACCAGAAGAAAAGTATCACTTCTCAACTGAAGAAGACATATCATCTTTACTTTGGATGCAAGATTGGTGACCAAGACAAGCCTTGGGCCCCGCATATATGCTGCACTACATGTATAACACAGCTTTCACAGTGGTTGAATTGCAAAAGACCATCAATGCCGTTTGCAGTCCCCATGGTGTGGAGAGAACCAGGCAACCACATAAATGACTGTTACTTCTGCTTGGTTCCTCCTCTTTTCAGCGGAATAACAAAGCAAAAGAAGTCGAACATGATCTACCCAAACATTCCGTCTGCATTGAGACCAGTTCCACATGGTGAGGGACTTACTATTCCAGAACCTCCATCAGAATATTCTCTTGATTCATCTGATGAGGACAAGGGTGAGCCAACCTGTTCTTCTTCTGGTCCGTCAGCATGCAGTGACCCAGATTTCCACTGGGATGCATTATCAACTCCACACAGAATAACACAGGAAGAACTAAATGACCTGGTTCGTGATTTGGACTTATCCAAGAACAAGGCAGAATTGCTAGGATCAAGACTCCAACAATGGAATCTTCTACAAGAAGATGTCAACATTACTTCATATCGAAAGCACCACCAACAGTTGGAGCCTTTCTTCAGAAAGGAAAGTAATCTGGTATTCTGTTTTGATGTTGAAAGCCTCATGAATGCCTTAAAAATCACTCATGACCCACAAGACTGGAGACTCTTCGAAACTGAGTCTGAAGGCTGTGCTTTTGAACAATGGAAACTGTCTTCCATCTATTCCAGTAGCACATGCCGTCCACATGAAAGAGACATACGATAACTTAAAGCATCTACTGACTTCCATTAACTATATCAAGTACAGCTGGCACCTCTGTGGTGACTTGAAGGTAGTTGCCCTTTTAATGAGACTGCAGCAGGGATATATAAAATACATGTGTTTCTTATGTGAGTGGGATAGCCGAGCAAGGGATTGGCACTACTTGCGGAAGGAATGGAATCGCAGACAAAATGTAACAGTTGGAGAGAAGAATATCCAGCACCCAGCTCTGGTTGAGGCTCACAAAATCCTGCTGCCATCCCTTTACATCAAATTAGGTTTGATGAAAAATTTAGTGAAAGCCATGGACCGCACTTCGCCAGCTTTCCGATACCTGCATGAAAAATTCCCTCAACTCAGCGAAGCAAAGATTAAAGAGGGAGTTTTTGTGGGTCCTCAGATTCGAGAGCTCTTCAAAGATGACCGGTTCAACAACTTGCTGCAGGGTGATGCGAAACAAGCATGGAATGCTTTTCGCCTAGTGTCAACAAACTTTCTCGGGAATGTTAGGGCAGAAAAATACAAGGAACTAGTAGAAGACATGCTGATGCAGTATCAGAAACTTGGCTGCAATATGTCTCTAAAGATCCATTTCCTTGATTCCCATCTCGATTTCTTTCCTGACAACTGTGGTATGGTTAGTGATGAACAGGGCGAACGCTTTCACCAGGATATCTCAACGATGGAGCAAAGATACCAGGGAAAATGGTCCACTACAATGCTGGCTGACTACTGATGGACACTCCCCAGAGAAGCTCCCGAACAGCTGTACAAGAGACAGGCAAAAAAATCTAAGAAGTAGTCTATGATTTGGTTTTTTACAGGTATTAACCGAAGGCCTATTATATTTACTATTGACATGCATTTCGTGATGTAAACATTAATTCTTGTAGATTACAAAAAAACTAGAGCCATTTCACTGTCATATTCGTGTTCAGCATATAAAAATTGATAAGAAATGACTATTTTTATTTCAGTAACACGACTTTTGTAAAACTTTGTTGACCAGTGTTATAATTTATATTTAATGATTCAATAACATAAAGGTGCCTGGAAGGTACACTCCCTATACCCACCACCCACATCAAAGCATTGCACCGAAACTCCTAAAACCAATCTTTCAAAACTACCAAACAACCTTATGCAGCACTATGGCTTCCTGTTGCCACATAGTGGAAAGTGATAAGACTCTGAGGCTTTTTGTCACCTAAATTGTTGCTGTCATTGTGGTTTGACATAATCTTCTCCTTTTAGGTGGTCTAGTTAAGCTAGGAATTATTTTGATTCTTTTGGTCTGAGAGTACTTGTTTTTTTGTGTATTTAACACTCTCCCTGTGGATTTTCTTGTTAATGAATATTCATGAGATATATTTGCATACAATTGGAGACAGTGGATAACTCGGATCGATTACTGTAACATTGCCCTTGTCAGTTTCCCACAATATCAGTTACATAGCTTACAACTCTTATAGAATACCACAACCTGTATTGTCACACATACTTCCTGTGCAGATCATATCATCCCACTACTCACACACCTCCACTGGCTCCCCATTGCTTAAAGAATTCAGTTCAAGGTCCTAATCTTAGTCCACAAAGCAATCTATTTGGGCATTCCACAATACTCCTCTAACATGGCTCATCTCCATACCCCACAGCACGCACTTCAATACATTCATTCTAACTGCATGTCCCTCCCCTCCCCCATACAAACATACCTGAAGTCCACCCGTAATTCTACCTTCTTTTGTCTTGGTCCTAAATTATGGAATTCACTCCCCTACCCTGGATTTGCGACTGGAACTCTCCTTCACCAAATTTAAGTCAATGCTGAAAACCCATCTCTTCTGTTCTGCCTTCAACCTCTCCTCACCCTCCTCTCCCCTCCATGTTGAGGCTCACTGACCCCCTCTCCTTTCTTGCTCCCTCCTCCTCATGTCTTGTCCTACTCTCTCTTTCCTGTCCAATTTATGGCATTCTTTTCCTTTCTCAGCAGTTTTGATGTGTTGTAAACTGCTCAGATGCTCAAGTGTAGAGCAGTATATTAAGAAGCAAATTAAAGATAAAGATGCCTCATGAATATTCATTAGGGACATCCTGAAAACCAGGCTGGATCGTGGTGCACCAGGACAGGATTTGGCCACCCCCGTTCTACAGTGTATTTTTTTTCCTGTAAAACTTATCCTGTTTTACTCAATGCCCTCTTTAACATATAGTGCCAACCCTTCACCAATTTGATCTACCCTAGCATTGTTATATAATTTATACCCAGGTATCACAATGTCCCATTGGTTATCCTCCTTCCACCAGGTCTCTGAGTTGCCAATTATATCTAACCTTTCCTTAAGCATTATATACTCTTTTCCATCTTATTTTTTGGACTTCTAGCACTAGAGTGCAGGCATTTCAAAGTTTGATTTTTTGTTATATTAGCAATCTGATTATCAGTTGACAGGGGTAATTTGGAATCTTTCAATTCTGTTCTTTACTTAAAGGCGCCTGGGTTACTTTTACCTTTATTGGAACTTCTCTATCACAATACCCTAACTTCCCTGTTTTGCTAGTATCCCTCAAAAATACATGCGCTCTTGGATGACTGTCAGCTTTCCCCCATTATCTAGCTTAAAGGCTATTCTCTCTCCTAATACCAGCAGCCTGGTTCCACCCTGGTTAAGGTGGAGCCCATCCATTTGGAAGTCTCCCCTCCCCCAGAATGTTGCCTAATTCCTAACAAATCTAAAACCCTCTTCCTTGTACTATCGTCTCATCCAAGCAGCGATACTCTAGAAGTCTGACTACCTTTTGAGTCCTGTGCATGGTATAAGGAAATTTCTCTGAGAATGCTACTCTAGAAGTTTTGGATTTCAACTTTCTACCTACAATCCTACCTCCCACCCACACTTTAGTATGTCAGTGGTATCACTGACATACTAAAGCGGGCTCCTGTCTAAAATCTCATCTAGATGGCATGTCAGGTCTGCTATCTTCATGCCAGGCAAGCAAATTACTAGGTGATCCTTACGTCCACCAGCCACCCAGCAATCTACATGCCCAATAATTGAATGCCAACTATAATGGCCATCCTAACCCTTCTCTCATGGGTGCATGCCTCTGGAGACACATCCTTTGTGCACGAGGATATTACATCACCTGAAGGAGTGATCCTAGCTAGAGGATCATTTTTAGATGCACCAAGACGATGCTCTCCTTTCATGTGACCTCTCTCCTCCATGGCAACAGAGAAGCTGCTAGACTGGAGGTCAGACCTCTTAATTATGACCCTGAAAGTCTCCTCTACATATATCTCTGTCTGCCTCAGCTCCTCCAAGTCTGCTACTCTAGTCTCCAGAAATTGGACTCTTTGTACTTAGCGCAGAATGCTAAGCTTTATTTGGCAAACTAACTTACAAGGGGAAGGATCTACATACCCCCTGCATTTGGCTCAAAGTTCCGTGCTGATAGCATGGCTCAGATGCTCTTTAATGGTGTGAGACGTCGTAAACATGCCCCTTAGTCCCTAAAGTCACATTACTGGTGGAATTCAGTACTCCAGTATCAGAAGATGGTGATAATGCCCAAAAGCATACCTACACCCAAGTCATGTCAAAGTACATGCTGTATTGTCACCATGCAAACTTTTATGTCTACATTTTTAAAATCTATTTTTGATTCATAAGGCAAAAAATGTAGTTAGAATTTTTATAGAGTTCCAGAGCAGACAAACTTTGGGCCAAAGATGAAACAGGAATGAAGATCATCACCATTATAAGAGTTTCATTTTGTTTCTATAAACTTTAATTTCAGAGCAATTTTGTTAATTAAAGAGGTCCACATTAAATTTCATCTACCATTTGGATACCCAGTCAAGGTCCTCTTGCAATTTTTCATAATCCTCTTGCGTTTTAACAACTTTGAATAATTTTGTGTCATCTGCAAAGTAGATCACCTCCCTCGTTATTCCCATTTCCAGATAATTTATAAATATGTTAAAAAGCAGCAGGCCCAGCACAGATCCCTGTTTCTGAGAAGCTAGCCAAATACAAAAATGGACAACCAAGTAGCCATATACTATATCAAAAAACATGGTGATACTGTACAAACTCTCTATCTCTGTATGCAGATGCAACAAGACTTTGATATTTTGAGATACCTAAGAGCATAAGAACATAAGATATGCCATAATGGGTCAGACCAAAGTCCATCAAAGCCCAGTATCCTCTTTCCAACAGTGGCCAATCTAGGTCATAAGTACCTAGCAGTTTCCCCAAAAGACACAGGTTCCACAATGCTTGTATTGGGTGAAGCAGTGATATCCTGGGTCCCTTTTAATAATGGTTTATGTATCTTTCCTACAATTCAACAATCAGAAAATGGGGGACTTCGCAAGTGAATTTTTTCACATACAGACTAAATAGCATAGTTCCAAACTCATGCTCTCCAAGGCCCCATGTCTGCTCCCTTCCAGCCACCTCCTTCCCCTTGTGTAGGGTCAGACAACAAAGGTAGAAAACATAATTTTATTTTCAATTTAGTGATTGGACCTTGTGCTATATTTATATTTTACACAGTATTGGGGAACTGCATCTCTTATTTATCTGATGTTGCACTGCATGCAGAGTCTGCCTTCTTGGGGTTTCAGTTTAATTTTTGCTTATATATTTTTATTTTTACTTTAGGTTGTGGTCACTTATTCTGTACTTGGTGAGGGTCTGTGTTCTGACTGTGTGACTGAGAACAGGTGTTCTGTTAACATGGAGTTTGTACATAGTGATCAATACTGTACTGTAGTAATTTGTTCAGCTTTTCAAATAGGTGTATAGATATTGTAGGGCCCGTTGCAGTGTTTATAGTGCTGCTTTTATCTGGGTAAGCCCCTTGTATGTGTTTTGGAAGTTTATGCTGATATGGTATGGTTGATTTGGCTTTGTAGATCTTCGGTGACTTTTGTAGGGTTTTATATTTAGTTCACCTATTGTCATGAGTTAGACAGCACAGACCCTGAAATATTAGGGAGTAATATAAAAGAAGAGCTTACCTTTCAGCCACATGGGCAGTTGCAGCATTCACAATGCAGAGAGGCAGGGAAAAGGGAAACAAACTTTCCTCATGGCTTTAGTGACGCAGTAAGAATTCAGGGTTCCAATCAGGCTCACCTGGGGCCAGACTCACGTTCTATGTTTGATGAGCAGAGAGATAAAAACAGGTGGGAAAGCCCACAGAGCAGGCTGAAAACCGAGCAAGAGCTCAGGCTGGAAATTGAGCGAGAGCTCAAGCAGAAGCCTGGACTAGGGCTGGAGCAGGAGTTTGAGTTTGAGGAAGAAAGCAGAGACCAAAGGAAGTCTGACTGCAGTTCCAGGCAGGCTTGGAGAGCTAGGACTGAAGTACAGCCCAGGAGTTTGAGAGTTCAGTCTCAAAGAGAAGGTGAGACAAGAACTCCAAAGCAGTTACAGAAAGACACGTTGCCTTGGAGAACCAGGGCTGAAGAAAGGCAGGCTGGTAAACCCGGGAGAGCTAAGAAAGACAGTGACAAAGTCTTCCCAGCCAGAGGGGTCCTCGTACCGAGGCAAACAGCCAAGCCAACAGAGAGCAAAGGTCACATCCAGGGAAGCTCACTGAAGGCAGGAAGTGAGTTCTGGTCAGCTAAACACAGGAACCAGTGTGCACAGAGGAAAGCAGGGTGCAAGTCAGAAAGAAAGCCTTGGCTGGAAGCAGAAGGGTTTGAAACCATCTTCTCCACAGAAAGAGATAAGTACCCTATCTTTGGTAAAAGGAAAGAAGTGGGTCCCCATGGGAGAAGCCAGGCTTACAGCAGGCTAGAGAATCCTTACTGGCTTAAGACGTGGGAGGAAAGCCCCAGCACATCTCCTGCTATCTGTGACACCCAAAAGCAGCTCCAACTCACAGCAGCTGAAGTTTCCCAAGGGCAAGGCCCTGGGAGCAGCTTCACAGAGGCTCAGTGCCCCTACACAGGACCGGGTACTAACCCTATGCAGTGGGAAAGCTATAGCCCAGAAAGCATCCCTGAACCCATGGAATGTGCTTTAGGCATAGCTGATGACATAGAGTCTCTCTGTTAAGAAAGGAGAAGGAAAGGAATTGTATTTGACACGTTTTGAATGTGATAGACTTTATTTGCTGGAAAGAAGCATAATTATTATTTTGTAAAATCCTTTGCACTGGTGAAGCAACCATTCTTTTGTGTTGTCCTTATTTTGAAGACATCCTCAAGGGAAAGGGAATAAAACCCAACCTTAATTTTCACTCTGGACACGACTACAGTGTCTTTATTTCCACAACTCCAGGCTATACCCAGGTCGAGACGACCGCCTACAACCGGCATAGTCTCACACTATATGTCTGGTAATGGAGAATGTTTATGTTGTTGTTAGCGAGATGACCACAATCATAGTTTTTTTGGACTATCCCAGCCTGTTTGAATGATGCTAAGTATTTACTGCTAAGTAGTTATTTTTATTCTGCCTATGCATTTGCATATTCAACTTTCATTGATGAAGGACTGTCTGTATTGTGTGTGTGTGTGTATGTATGTGTGTGTGTATACAACCAATGCTAGGTATTCTGTTAGTATGGAATTTCTGTTTAAAAATGTGTAGCAATCTTGCTTGTTCAGTTTGCACATTGCTTCTCTGAAATTATTTTTGGGGGACATGGGGTGGGGGTGGGAGAGGGGGCAGGGAAAGGGCGGGGCAGGAGTGGGCATGGGCGGAGCATAACTAGCCACAGGTGGCGGGTTTTTCTCTTGCAAAAATTTGGCAACGCTAAGCGGTCATAGCTTTTCATCTCAATCAACCCATAGTCCAAATCTTTTTTCTAATGTATGCATGCTCATTAAATGAATGCACGCGGTACACACTGATTTATAAAACAGCCTTAGCATTCTATTTGAAGAGAACCTGGTCACATTTAAAATCAATGCAGTTATCTCCCATGACCTAAACAAATTAGTAGTATTTGTATTATTTAACTAGGCTTATATACTGCTTTTCTACCAAAGTGGTGTACATTCAGGTACTGTATATATATACATTTTTTTCTTGACCCTGAAGGACTCACAATCTATGTTTTTGTACCTGAGACAACAGAGGGTTAAGTGGCTTGCCCAAGGCCACAAGGAGCTTCTATGGGTCTAGAAACCCCAATCCTTCCAGCCCAAGGTTGCTGTCCTCTAGCAGGATTCAAACCCCTGGCCCTTTGGCCTGAGGTAACTTGCCCCAGCCACTAGGCCACTCCTCCCAAAGAAATCTGCGTTTGAGGGGGCCCCACGCAAAAAACATTCTACATCAGCCCAAATAGATTAAAAAAAAGCAAACTGGCTGTTGCTGCAGCTGCCGCCGTGGCAGCGGAAGAATCAAGCGTCCTGCCGCGGGGCCCCCCCTGCCCGGCAAAGCCTCCCTACAGCATCAGTTCCGGAGTCCCAAAGCATGGGCTTTCAGAGCCACAAAGCAAGAGCTTCTCTGACCTCTCGCGGCTCTGGGAAATTCCATCAACCCCGGCGGGATTAACAGAGCCACGCGAGAAAGGGAAACTCTCGCGGCTCTGAAAGCCCGTGATTTGGGACTCCGTCCGGAGCTGATGCTGCAAGGAGGCTTTGCCAGGTAGGGGGGGCCCCATGGCGGGATGCTTGATTCTGCCGCTGCCACGGCGGCAGCGGCAGCAGCAGCCGGGTTTTTTTTTTTTTATTGAAAGGCTTCCAACGGGTACATAGTAACAAAAACCACAAACAGCATCAAAAAAGAGTGCTACAGCAAAAGCAGGGTTTCAGAACACAGTAGTAGCGTACAATACGCCTTCATTTTTATATTTTATTTTCTGTTTTTTGTTTCCCAGAAGAAGTACAAAACAACCACCCTCCCCCTTCCCCACCCCCCATCCTCCCAACTATGTCTAGCTAGGTCGTAAGCAAAGGAAGGCGGTGAGCAAGAAGCGCACACAGGGGGTAAGGTCCCTTCAAGGTTTAAGTGTCCCCCTCCAATTGCCCATAGCAATTACGCACCATAACGGGAAATAAAGGGGGCCCACACCAGCTCAAAGTGCGCCAAACGCATCCTATTAAGAGCTACCCCCCGCTCCATGGAGTATATATCCCACATTCTGTCCAACCAAGCCAAGAGGGAGGGGGCCAAGGCACGCTTCCATGCTGCAGCAAGAGTTAACCGGGCCGCATTCAAACCGTGGCAGAGCAGAGCAAGCTGCAGGGCCCGTGCACCCGGCACCAGGGCCCCAAAGAGAAAAATCCCCGGGTCCCAAGGAATGCTTACTCCCAAAAGCAGCTGCAGCTGGAACTGTACACCCCTCCAGAAGGCACAAATGCGGGGACAAGCCCACCAAATATGCCCCAGAGTACCTCGCTGTCCACAGTTACGCCAACAGAGGTCCACAGCCCCAGGATAAATACGAGCAATCCGTGCCGGGGTCATATACCAACGGTACACCAGTTTATAATTAGTTTCACGGGCATTAGTCGCTACTGAACTCCGCCAAAAGCGCGTTTCCACCCGCTCCCACTGTTGCTCGGTATAAGCGAGATTCAAGTCAGAGTTCCAAAGCTCTCTGTGCCTTGTAGTGCACGGTTGGCGCCCCTGCAAGTGGGCATATAAGGTCGCCACGAGTCCCTTAGTAGTGGTGCATCCCTCACAGTAACGTTCCAGATCTGTCAGGTCCCGTGCAACCTGGGGTCGAACAAGCCTGGAGCGGGCCCAGTGCGCCACTTGAATATATTGATAGATATGCCCATCCGGAATGCCAAATTCATTTTGCAATGCCCGGAAGGATTGCAACTGACCATCGTCAAAAAGTTGTCCGACCCGGCTAAGGCCAAGGTGTCCCCACTGCCGAAAAACCGAATCACTCAACCCTGGTGGGAAAGAAACATTGTCTACTATAGGGGCCAAGGGAGACAGGTCTGCGCCCCGGGACTGAAAATGCTGGTCCCAGCAACGGAGGGTATGAAGAACATAGGGATTACTAATGCATTTACCACGCCGGAGTTTGGAACCAAGCCACAGCCAATCCCCCAACCCCGCTCCCCCCGCCAAACTCATTTCCATCTGTACCCAACGTTTGGTGCTATCGGCAATCATCCATTCCACCCCCGCCCGACATTGCGCCGCCGCATAGTACCAATGCAAATTGGGCATGCACATACCCCCAGAGCGCGTGTGGGCATGGAGAACGTGCCGCGCTAATCGTGGGCGGCGGTAATGCCAGACAAACTTCATAAGCAACTGCTGCCAAGTCGCCAAAGTAGCCCGCGCAATGGGAAGCGGTAGTACCTGAAAAAAATAGAGAAAGCGAGGAACAATCACCATTTTGACCGCCGCTATGCGCCCAAACCAGGAAAGGAGCAAACCACTCCAAATATCCAGGTCCCGCCGAACCCGACGGAGCAGGGGATCATAGTTAGCCCTAAAGAGGTCCGCCCGCTCAACAGTCAAGTGCACCCCTAAATAGTGTAAGGCACCTGACACCCAGCGAAGAGGATAGGCCGCTTGGAGCTCCGAACAAACCACCCCGGGGACCCCGACATTCAAAATCTCAGATTTAGTATAATTAATTTTAAAACCGGATATCCGAGAAAAGTTATCAAACAGTTGCATTGCGGCTGGAAGGGAAGCGGACGGATCCACCAGGGACAATATAATGTCGTCCGCAAAGAGCGCAATCCGATATTCCGCGTGACCAATGCGGACCCCCTGCAAGTCTGGGTGATCACGAAAGCTTTGCGCCAGGGGTTCCATCGCAAGTGCGAAGAGCAGGGGAGAAAGTGGACACCCCTGACGTGTACCTCTCCCCAGGAAAAAGTTCCTCGAGTGTCCCCCATTGATCCGAACGCACGCCTGAGGATGTTGATAGAGACTATGGACCCAACGGATATAGTTAGGGCCGAAGCCCATTGTCCCCAAAACACACCATAGGTATTCCCAATCGACCTGATCGAAAGCTTTTTCTGCGTCAATCCCCACTAGCAAAGCTGGTTGTGGTTCCCGACGTGCCACGTGCAGGACCTGCAACATGCGCCTTATGTTATCGGCAGCCTGGCGACCAGGCACAAACCCCACCTGATCAGGGTGGACCAAACTCGGAAGGACACGATTCAGGCGCGCCGCCAAAACAGAAGCAAAGATTTTAACATCAGCATTTAACAGGGAGATGGGGCGATACGACGCCACGTCGTGCATGGGCTTACCCGGTTTGGGTATCATCACTATCAATGCCTCGCGCTGAGTCGGAGGGAGAGAAACCCCACCCAAGACCTCATTGAACAGGATGGTCAAGGTTGGCGCCAATTGTACCTGGAACTTCTTATAATATTCCGCTGGGAAGCCATCATTACCCGGGGCACTGCCAGTTTTCAGCCTCCGGATTGCAGTGACCACTTCATCCACCGTGAAATCGGAATCTAACAGGGCTCGGTCAGGGTCAGGGAGATGCGGCAGCGCAATCCTTTGTAAATAGTCCTGCACACGGTCCCGGTCAAAGGGTTCTGCCGTATAGAGCTGCTCCAGATAATCAGCAAAAAGATCTCGGATCTCTCGAGAAATGACCCTTTTACGACCCCCCGAGTCGCGCAGTTCGCGGACCACTCTCGTGGACTGTTGTTGCCGAAGACGCAGGGCCAAAAAGCAGCCAGTTTTATTCCCATGTTCATAAAAAGTTTGCCGTAGTTTCCGGCGCTTATTATCTAATTCCCTCTGTGAACACGCGTCCAATTTGGCTTGTACAGCCCGCCACTGGCGCAAGACCGGCCGCGAGCTGGTTCGGGCATGTTCCAAACCTAGCCGAGAGGACTCCCGCACCAACTGATCGCGATCACGCGTCCATATTTTCCGTGTGCGGGCCGCTTCTGCCATAAGTTGGCCGCGGGCCGTAGCCTTGAAAGCATCCCACACCGTGGGGAGGGTAACATCCCCAGAATCATTAAGCTCAAAAAATTCAGTAATGAAGCGGGCGTGCTCCTGAACCGCACCCTGTCGCCGCAGGAACCTCGCGTCTAAGCGCCAAAGACGGTGATGCTCGCTGTACAGTCCCTTCGGGAGGGCAAGCCAGCATGGGGCATGGTCTGACCAGGTCAGCGCGCCATGTCCAGCCTTCACTCTCCCGTCCATCAGACGCTGATCCAGTAGGAAATAATCAATGCGAGTGTGAACCTGATGGACCGGAGAGTAATAGGTGTAGCCCCTCTCCCCCTCATGGGTGTCCCTCCAAACATCCCGCAAGCCTAAGTCTAGCATAAGGCGCTGAAGAGCTCTAGCCGGTCCCCCCCTCCCCCCCCCAGCGCGACCTGTGGAATCCAAGTGGGGCACTAAATGCGTGTTACAGTCCCCACCAAATATAATGGGGCCCTTTGCAAAGTCCGCCAATAGGGCTTTTAAGCGCTGAAAGAATGACCCCTGGCCTGTATTGGGCGCACAAACATTAGCCAAGGTTAGCAAATGCCCCTCTAAGTGGATATTCAGAAAAAGCCACCTCCCCAGGGTATCTCTGCTAACCTCCTCTACCTGCAAGGACAGATTCTGATGGAATAGAAAGGCCACCCCCCTCTTCTTCCGGCCCTGCGCGTCTGAGGCCACCTGCACCTCAGAGTACGGGGACCGCTTCAGCCAGCCCTGCTTACAATTCTGGAGGTGGGTCTCCTGTAAAAAGACAATGTCCCCCTGTAAGGCACGCAATTCTGAAAACAGCAGCGACCGTTTTCGTGGGGAGTTAAGGCCCTTAACGTTCAAAGAGATAAATCGCACCATTAATATTCACAGTCTAAACCCCCGCTCCTTCCAGTTGCCCGAGGGGTCCCGGTGACAGCTTCCCCCCTGCGGACCCAAAGGATTAACTAGCTTAGCCCACCTATCCCACACCCCAGAAACAAGTGCCATAGTCCTCCCCCCCAAACCCAAACCCACCCTCCACCCCCAGAATAGAACGCCCTCCCTCAAAACCCAACCCCCCCCCTTCCCGTCAATACCACCTGCCTGTCAAAGGTAATACAGGACACGGTAAATTGACCACAAACCCTGTTCCCCCCCAAACCCCCACAAAGCAACATTACAAGCAAAGCAGGTAATAACAGTTCTCCACTATCCCCCCACCCACCCTGAGTCAGCTACTCCAGCGCGTCTCCTCAGCAAGACAATATCATCATCAAGACATTTGCCAATCACCCGTCGCCCCCCCTGTATACTAGAGTGGGAGCTCAGGCTGGCTCACGCCAATGACCAATAACTCAGTGAAAAAATACTACTGAGAGAGAACACAAAGCGGTCAGGCATCAAGAGCCAGTCCTGCTATCCCAGTTCTGAGGGTCGAGAGACCCAGCAGATGGGGCTCGCAAAAAGGTAATAGGAGTGCTCCCACTCCCCAAAAGATCAAGCGGAGTTACCCACTCGAGTCCACTTGGAGTGATGGGGCTTAGGGGGCGACGGGTGAGGCTGAGCATTATCATCAACTAGTCCCGCCTGACGAAGAGCTCGCCAAGCTTCAGTATGGTCTTTTGCAGAAATCTTTTTGTTTCCCAAAAGGAAGTTCATTCGAAATGGAAAAGACCAAGAGTAACGAATCCCCTTGCTATTCAGGACCGTCGTAATTGGCTTCATCTCCCTCCGGCACGCCAAGGTGAACGTCGAAAGATCTTGATAGATGGATACTGTTGCGTCCTGAAAGCGGATCGTTTTCCTCTCCCGGCCACGGCAGATGAGCAGCTCAGCATCAGAATAGCGCAAGAATCTCGCAATAACATCACGAGGCTGATTATTGGGAGGCTTCCCCAAGGCACGATGGACTCGTTCAATTTCCATCCCAGAGGCATGGGCAGTCAGGTCCTCCGCCGGGAGCAATTCTATCATCAACAGCTTAAGCACAGTCGGCAAATCCTCTCCGCCCCCCACCGCTTCTGGAATCCCTCGAAAACGCACATTATTGCGGCGGGAGCGGTTTTCAATGTCATCAATTTTGTAGGTCAGCTCCATTGCTTGCGCATGCTGCCGCTCAAGCGCACACTGTAAATCCACCAAGGACCCATCATGGTCAGCTACCTTGGTCTCCACATCCTCCACATGGGTTCCCAGCTCTTTGACGTCATTTCGGAGTTCTGCAACATCCTTCATCAGTTCCTCGCGTAAAGAGCGGAATTCGCTGGCTAACTCCGCAAAACCCCTGCGGAGCTCTTGTTTGATTAGAGCAGAGGTGAGCGGTTGGTGGGAAACCAGGTCATCTTCACTTACAGTCGCATCATCAGTGTCTGATGGATGGGTTTGCTCAGGGGGGCTGCCTGAGGGCCCAGATTTACTCTGCAGGCGCTGGGAGGAACGCGTCCCCTCTCGGGTATCAGAATTTTTAGCTTTAGCGGCCATTCTGCAGGGCCCCCAATGCCACACAGTGTTAGGAGAGGGAGAGAGTCAATGTCAGCAAGGGCAGAGGCGCTAGAGAGGTAACGGAGCACTAGGCTTCACAAGCCCGCAGGACAGTTATTATCACACAGTGTGGGGAGAGAAGCACAAGCAATGTCCGCAAAGACCAAGGCTCGGAAGGAGCAGCAATGCAAAGATGGAGACGGCTGCTTTTGACCCCCTTGGATAGATGGGCTGCCAGATATAGTGTTCAGAGTGCTCTGCAGTGCTGTATGAGAATAGGTCACAAAAGGCCCATGGCTGCGAGGTGTGCACCCCGAGAGAGGATCCAAGATCACAGAAAGCTCAGAGAAATCCCAGCAGGGCACAGGAGGTCCACGCTGATAAATGTAGGCCTCAGCAGGGCCCTAGAGCGCTAACAGGCAGGCACTGTCGTTGATTCCATATGTTATCCAGGGACTCTGAGATTCTGAGAAGAAAGAGGCAGTCTGTAAACCTACCCCCCTCAGGGGATTTGCGCTAATAGGTTGAGGTATTGGGCATTGACGTTCGCCACCGAAACTCCAGTCCTTCTCCTCAGCCCCGCCGAAGTGATTCCAGAGCCGCGTGCAGGCAGCTCAACCCCGGGAAAGTTGCTCCACCCGGCAGCCCACTATCGCACGTGCTCCGACCCGATGGAGAGATCCGCAGGGATAGCCCAAGGGAAGTCTGCTCAAGCACCGCTCAATTTACCCAGAGGGTAGGGGCAGCCGCGGAGTGCGCCGGGCCCAAGGCAAGCGTCGAGTAGCGGAACCCAGCAGGCCTCACTTCAGAGATGGGCTCCACCGCCGCCCAGCCGCCAGAGCTCTTACCGGGAGACAGATCGGGCTTCCGCGGGACACCGCTCGCCGGCGCCGACCTGGGGTAGGTGAATTCAGGGGAATTTGCAGTATTTAGCGCATGTTAGCTGTAGTTTTTGTGGTGGTTGAGACGGAGCTCAGCTAGGATGCGGCCATCATGCAGTGGGCTCACGAGCGCCCCAGCCGGTTTGTTTTTTTTATCTATTTGGGCTGATGGGGGGAGGGGGTTTAGGACTGGTAATGGGCTATGGGGGAGCTAAGACTGGAAGTGGGCTGATGGGGGGGATAGGATAAGTAATGGGTTATGGGAGGCTAGGACTGGTAATGGTCTGATGGGGGGTAGGACTGGTAATGGTCTGATGGGGGGCTAAGACTGGAAATGAGCTGATGGGGGGTTAGGACTGGAAATGGGCTGATGGGGGGGTTAGGACGTAATGGGCTATGGGGGGGCTAAGACTGGAAATGGGCTGATGGGGGTTAGGACTATTAATGGGCTATGGGGGGGCTAAGAATAAACATGGGCTGATGGGGGGTTAGAACTGGAAGTGGGCTGATGGGGGGTTATGACTAGTAATGGGCTATTGGGGGGCTAGGACTGGAAATGGGCTGATGGGGGGTGGGGGTTAGGACTGGTAATGGGCTGATGGGGGTTAGGACTGGTAATGGGCTATGGGGGGGCTAGGACTGGAAATGGGCTGTTGGGGGCTTAGGACTGGTAATGGGCTGATGGGAGCTTAGGACTGGCAATGGGCTATGGGGGGGCTAGGACTGGTAATAGGCTGGGGGGTTGCTAGGACTGGAAATGGGCTGAGTAGAAGGAGGGCTTGAACTGCAAATAGCTGATGGGGAGGGGGGCTTAGAATGGAAATGGGTTGTGAGGGGAGGGAACTAGGACTGGAAAAGGGCTGAGTGGGGGATTAGGACACGAAATGCGCTGATGTAGGGGCTAGGATAGGACTGGAAATGGGCCTTTTTGGGGGTGCTAAGATTGGAAATAGGCTGTGGCGGGGGTTTGGATTGAAATGGACTCATGGAGGGGCTAGAACTGGAAGTAGGCTCATGGGGAGCTTGGATTGGAAATGGGCTGAGTGGAGGGGAGCTAGGATTTGACATGCGCTGATGGTGGGGTTAGGAAAGGACTAGAAATGGGCTGATGGGGGGTTGGGATTGGAAATGAGCTGATGGAGGGACCCGGATAGAACTAGAAATGGATGGGGGAGCTAGGACTGGAAATGGGCTGATGCTGGGGCTAGGATAGGATTGGAAATGGGCTTATTGGGGGCTAGGACTGGAAATGGGCTTAAGGGGGGCTAGGACTGGAAATGGGCTGATGAGGTGACTAGAAGGGAGCGGATGCTGGGTGGGGCTGGAACTAGAAGGGAGCTGATGTTGGGGGAGGATTAGAATGGGATGGAGCTGGGAGAGTGAAATGGAGAGGGGAAAAATATTTTGTGTGGGAGGGAAGACAAATCTACAATTGGCCGGATATTGGGAGAGTAAGTGGGGATTGAGGATGGAGGGGTAAAATTTGAGTGGATGAAATAGGAATGAGGAAAGAGCAAAAGGAGAAAGATTAGTATGTTAAAGCAGATGTAGAGAGAGAATGGAAAAAAACTAGAAGAGAGAAGAAAGGACAAATGGACAGCAGACGATGGAGAGTTAGCAGAAGACATGAAGAAACCAGAAGAAAGTGGCTGGAGCAATTGCAACTGAAAAAAATGCACAAAAGGTAGAAAAATATCTCTTTATTTTGAATTTATTAACTGGAATATGTCAGCTCTGGGAAATGTGCATCATTAACATCTGCACTTTGTTTAGTACAAGAGGAAATTAATTTATAGTTTTATTTCTACAGTGTTGTTGTACATTCCAAGTTTGGCTTTTGGGGTTACCAATTTAATTATTGTCTTCCTATTTCTAAATTGTGATTCCTTGTTTGGTGATGGTCTATGTTCTGCATGTGTAATTGAGCTGAGGTATTCTGTTAATGTAATTCCTATTTGACATTGCCACTTGTTCTCTTTCCCCAGTAGGTCATGTATTGTTATTCTCTGAAATGTATTGTTTTAATATTTGCAGTGTTTCCTTTTGATAGGTAGGGTATGGTGCTTTGTGAGTCCTGGTAGTGCTGTTAAGATACGACGGGTTTGCTATGGGTTCTAAGAGGGCAGTGTTTGTAGTAGTTCCTAATGTGCCATACACTCATTAAGAGGCATGTTTACTAAAAGTTAGTGCATGGTAACATTATGCAAATATTTATGCAAATTAGATCTCTTATGGAAATGAGGTCCCGCACTGAGTCTCCGCACATGGCCTCGCACCCCCCTTGGGCCGCCCCTGCCTATAGGTCCAGAGTTACATATGTATGCACGTGCACCCACACTCATACCCCCACACTACAACACAGACAGCCCCATGGCATACATCCCATGTACACACATATACACTGTCATGATGTGGGTATCAATAAAGATGAGAAAATGAAAATAAATCCTGTTTCTTTTAGGAATCTAGATGTGCAGTTACCTCCAGGCACAGCTAGAGGGAGCAGGAATGACCATGCAGGAGCTAATGAGCCTAAGAGGGCGAATGATTTGCACCTGGGAATGACCCCGGAACTCTTGAAGGAAAGATTCCTTTATAAGCCAGAGCTGAATGCCAGCAAGGCAGAGAAGGAGGGGAAGAAAGGAGCAGAGAAAGGAGCAGAGAAGGAGAAGGACAGAGGAACGTCTTCACAAGGAGGAACAGCTCTATTAAGAGGATCAGCTCCAAGAGAAGGAGTAAGTGAAAGAATCCTAATTGAGCAAGCCCAAAGAAACTGAGTTCACAACGGTGAAGTTCAGAAGGGCCAGGCTAAGCGTGCAGCTGTTCAACGGGAGTGAGTTAGAGCCAGCACTGAAGCTAGAGTGTGTGCCACTCCCTGTTCTCATAATGTTCCTGACTCAAGAGCAGAGAGACATAAGCAAAGAACCAGAGGGAACGGTTTGGAGGAAAGCTTGCAGTCTTTGGGAAATACTACCCAAGTTTTACCAGGCAAGAAAGGAAATCCACGTCAGGTTTTACCAAACTGCCAGAAAGCACAGCCTTGCCTAAAGCTTACAGGCAGAGAACCTGCTACAGAAGGATAGTTTCTGAAAGAGAAAACTCCAGGGATTCAAACCAGCCAGACTTCAGGTATGAAAGCTTTATTGATGATACTAAATGCTTGAGTCCTAAAGGCCCTGTTAAAACAAATGCTCACTGTAAAGAAGAAGAAACCAGAGTGGTTTCAGAAAATCCCTAAAGCACTTAGAACACAGTGGTATTGGAGACAAGACCCTAGAGACATTTCACACAGACCTGTATCAGACAGGGACAGTGATTATTCCAATGATGAATATAGTGAAGAATCCATGGAAATAGAATGCATAAATACTGTTCCCACTCCTCAACCTGAACAGATGGATTGTGATTTGTGTATGGCATCGTGCCAGGAGTCTGTAGCCACTGTGTGACTTAGAAGAAGTTTGTAGAAGTTTTATGCTGTTGAATGAACTGAATTCCTCTGATCAAGCCTTGCCTTAATTGTGAAGTTTAAAAAATTAAGCAGATGATTTGAATGCTGGTACCTTTTGAAACAAAGGACTTTCTGTTTGTTTATCAATGTCTTATTTTGAACCTTTGCACTGATGGGGAATAAAAGCCTTGTTTCCTTACACTTGGTTTCGTTAATGAGTTCCCTTAGGAAGCTGGAATAAGTAAGAACATTTTCTACGTCAAGTGAACCTTACATTCCCTTGGGCTACCTAAAATAATCTTTGCCGTGGAGCATCGCATAATTCTAATGGCATAGACAGGGCTCCCCACGACAACACATACTCCGTGAAATACATTAGTAACATATACAGGGTGGCCCAAAAAAAGTGAGAACATCTCGTAAATTAAAAGCTTAAATAGTCTACTTATTTACCTTTTTTAGCTATATAACGTCTTTATTTCGACAATTTCCGGTCGCCATCTTTGTTTTTTAAAATTTGTCAATCGTTTACACCTGTCTTTTTGAATTTTTAAATAACTTATATGCTACGAGATGTTCTCACTTTTTTGGGGGCACTCTGTATACCAGCAGCACACACAAAAGCAGAAACACCCATGATGCACACATATATACACAGTCTCTGAGACACACTGCTAATACACACACACACATATCCCCCATCGTCTGGCATCCCACCTTCACATCCCTACTAATAAACTCTTCCCATGAAGATAGATATACACATCATATCATTGATTCACACACACACACAGACACCTCACATACAGAATCAGTCACCACCTATGCTATGCTCACCCACCCACAGACCCTGATACCGTGTGGGGACACACATTTAATGTCTACTTAGAACATAAGAACATAAGATATGCCATACTGGGTCAGACCAAGGTCCATCAAGCCCAGTATCCTGTTTCCAACAGTGGCTAATTTAGGTCACAAGTACCTAGAGGTTTTCCCAAAAGACACAAGTTCCACAATGCTTGTACTGGGGCGCTCCGATAACAAATTACAGTTTGATTACATGTTAAGTGAATAAACATTTTCTCTTATTAGTCTTAAATAGGTTACACTGTAGCTTCATTGCATGTACCCTAGTCTTTCTATATTTTGATGACATAAGCAATCAATCTATATTTACCTGTTTCACTCCATTCATTAATTTATAGACCTCTATCATATCTCACCTCAGCCATCTCTTTTCTAGGTTGAAGAGCCCTAACCTTTTTATTCTCTCTTCATAGGGGTATCTTTCCATCCCCTTTAACATTTTGGTGGCTCTTCTCTGTACCTTTTCTAATAATGCTATATCATTTTTAAGATATGGGGCCAGAATTGCACACAATATTCAAGATGTGGTCGCACCATGGAACAATACAGAGGCATTATATTATCCTTTCTTTTATTCTCCATTCCTTTCCTTATGATTCCTAGCATTCTATTTGCTTTCTTGGCCAACATTGCACAATGGGCAGAGAGTTTCAACATGTTATCCATGATGACGCCTAAATCGTTTTCCTGGGTGGTGGTTCCCAATGTGGTACCTTGCATCATGTAACCATAGTCTGGGTTGTTCTTTCCTAGGTGCATAACTAAGCACTTATCCACATTAAATTTCATCTGCCATTTGGATGCCCAGTCTTCCAGTTTATCAAGGTCCTCTTGCAATTTTCCACAATCCTCATGGGTTTTAACAACTTTGAATAATTTTGTCTCATCTGCAAATTTGATTACCTCACTCATTATTCCCATTTCCAGGTCATTTATGAATATGTTAAAAAGCAGCAGACCTAGCACAGATAAGAACATAAGACATACCATACTGGGTCAGACCAAGGTCCATCAAGCCCAGTATCCTGTTTCCAACAGTGGCCAATCTAGGTTATACGTACCTAGCAATATCCCCAAAAGACACAGGTTCCACAATGCTTGTACTGGGTCAAGCATTGATATCCTGGGTCCCTTTTTAATAGTGGTTTATGGACCTTTCCTCCAGGAACTTGTCCAAACCTTTTTTAAACCCAGCTATACTAACAGCCCTTACTACATCCTCCGGTAACAGATTCCAGAGTTTGATTACACGTTGAGTGAAAAAATATTTTCTCTTATTTGTCTTAAATAGTTTACCCTGTAGCTTCATTACATGTCCCCTAGTCTTTCTATACTCTGATAGCGTAAACAATTGATCCACGTTTATCCGTTCCACTCCATTCATTAATTTATAGACCTCTATCATATCTCCCCTCAGCCGTCTCTTCTCCAGGCTAAAGAGCCCTAACCTTCTTAGCCTCTCTTCATAGGAGTAGCCTTCCATCCCCTTCACCAATTTGGTGGCTCTTCTCTGTACTTTTTCTAATAACGCTATGTCCTTTTTAAGATACGGTGACCAGAATTGCACACAATATTCAAGGTGCGGTCGTACCATGGAGCGATACAGAGGCATTATAATATCCTTTGTTTTGTTCTCCATCCCTTTCCTTATGATACCTAGCATTCTATTTGCTTTCTTGGCCGCCGCTGCACACTGGGCGGAGGGTTTTAACATGTTATCCACAATGACTCCTAAATCTTTTTCCTGGGTGGTGGTTTCTAATGTGGAGCCTTGCATCGTGTAACTATAGTGTAGGTTGTTCTTTCCTAGGTGCATAACTTTGCACTTGTCCACATTAAATTTCATCTGCCATTTGGATGCCCAGTCTTCCAATTTATCCAGATCCTCCTGCAGTTTTCCACAATCCTCTTGGGTTTTAACAACTTTAAACAGTTTTGTGTCATCTGCAAATTTGATAACCTCACTAGTTATTCCCTTTTCCAGGTCATTTATGAATATGTCAAAAAGCAGCAGACCCAGTACAGATCCCTGGGGTACTCCACTATTCACCTTTTTCCATTGGGAATATTGGCCATTTAGCCCTACCCTCTGCTTTCTATCTTTTAACCAGTTCCCGATCCACAATAGTACTCTGCCTCCTATCCCATGACTTTTTAGCTTCGCCAAAAGTCCCTGATGGGGGACTTTGTCAAAAGCTTTCTGAAAGTCCAGATACACTATATCAACCTACTCACCTTTGTCTACCTGTTTATGCACACCTTCAAAAAAACATATCAGATTAGTAAGACAAGATCTTCTTTGTCTAAAGCCATGTTGGCTGTCTCCCATTAGGCCATGACTATCTACATGCTGTGTAATTTTGTTCTTTATGATGGTTTCTACCATTTTCCCTGGTACTGATGTCAGGCCACCGGTCTGTAATTTCCTGGGTCACCCCTGGAACCCTTTTTAAAAATTGGTGTTACGTTGGCGACCCTCCAATCTTCAGGTATTACAGATGATTTTAATGAAAGTTCACAGATTACCAATAGCAGGTCTGCAATCTCATATTTCAGTTCTTTCAACACTCTGGGATGTATACCATCCGGTCCAGGTGATTTGCTACTATTCAGTTTATCAAATAGTTGTAATATATCTTCCCGGTTGTAGCAATATTTCTCTCAATTCCTCTGCAGTATCACCTTTAAATACCACTTCAGTCTTAGGTAACATCCCTACATCTTCCTCAGTAAAGACCGAAGCAAAGAATTCATTCAGTCTCTCTGCTATAGCCTTGTTTCCTCTTACTGCCCCTTTTACCCCTCTATCATCTAATGGTCCAATTGACTCTCTCACAGGTCCCTGGGTTACTCCATTATTCACCTTTCTCCATTGGGAAAATTGGTCATTTAGCCCTACCCTCTGCTTTCTAACTTTTAACTAGTTCCTGATCGATAATAGTACACTGCCTCCTATCCCATGACTTTTTAATTTCGCCAAGAGTCTCTCATGAGGGACCTTGTCAAAGGCTTTCTGAAAATCCAGATACACTAAATCAACCAACTACCTTTTTACCAACTACCTTGTCTACCTTTTTATTCACACCTTCAAAAAAACATAACAGATTAGTAAGACAAGACCTTCCTTGGCTAAAGCCATGTTGGCTGTCTCCCATTAAGGCATTTTCAGTAATTTTGTTCTTCAAAATGGTTTCTACCATTTTTCCCGGTACTGACATCAGGCTCACCGGTCTGTAGTTTCCCAAATCACCCCTGGAACCCTTTTTAAAAACTGGCGTTACATTGGCCATCCTCCAATCTTCAGGCACTACAGATGATTTTATTGATAGTTCACAGATTACTAATAGTGGGTCTGAAATCTCATATTTCAGTTCTTTCAACATTCTATATACTATCCTGTCCATGTGATTTGCCACTCTTCAGTTTATCAAATAGTTGTAATACATCTTCCCAGTGTATCGATATTTCTTTCAATTCTTCAATGGCATTACCTTTAAATACCATTTCAGTCATGGGTAACATCCCTACATCCTCCTCAGTAAAGACCGAAGCAAAGTATTCATTCAATCTCTCCGCTATAGCCTTGTCCCCTCTTAGTGCCCCTTTTACCCCTCTATCATCTAATGGTCCAACTGACTTTCTCACAGGTTTTATTTGCTGCAAATATACTTTAAAAAGTCTTTATTATGTGTTTTTGCTTCCACAGGAAGCTTCTTCTCAAATTCTCTCTTGCCTGCCTTATGAATGTCTTACATCTAACTTGGCAGTGCTTATGTTGTTTCTACTTTTCGTCATTTGGCTCCTTTTTCCATTTCCTGAAAGATGCTTTTTTTGGCAACAGCCTCTCTGACCTCACCTTTAAACCGTGCTGACAGTTTTTGGACTTCCTTCCACTTTTCTTAAAGCATGGAATACAGCTGGTTTGGGCTTCCAGGATAGTATTTTTAAACAACACCCATGCTTGATATAAATCTTTAACCTTTGCAACTGTTCCTTTTAGTTTTTTCTCAAATGAATCCCCCACACCAACATACCTAAGTCTGAATGGAGGAAAGTGGAAGTGTGTCATCCTTCATCTCACTGTAAGAGGGCAATTTTATAACCCCACAAAAGTCTGTAGACAGTCTATTTTAGAATGTGAGGCCCATGCTTGCCTCACTTCATAAAATAGTTGTTTTCTGACATGCCGTAATCTATTGTGTATCAGTTACACCTGCCCTAGAGCAGCCATAGCAGACGGTACCTAGATCAGCGTCGGGATGCATGTATGCCATAATATTCTATAACATACATGCATGCTTATGATCTGCCCACACCATGCCCCCTTGTATGCCCCAGGTTGAGATTGGCACAGAGGGCAATTCTATGCACACTTATGGAATGGCGCCTGACCAAAGCATTTGCAAAAGTGCCCATGCATTCTCCCAAGTCTGAGAAAATCCAGACATGTGTGTGGTGCGTAGGAGCTATGGGTCTTTCCACAGCATCCTTATAAGATCATCTCCGGAGGGTGCACTTTTCAACTTGTTATATGCTATGTTTGAGATTTCACTTTTTCAAGCTGAGAGAACTGAAAATGGCATAGTGCACATAGATTGTAGATATGTCATACAAAAGGATTCTGGGATGTTTTGATCTGTAAAAGTGCACTCGTTCACAGACACATTCAAACTCAATTAAATAGGTATATGATTTTTTATCTCCTGTCTCTGTTCTCCCTCTCATCATTGTCAACTGCATCCAAAGAAAAACAAGACACGTGTTTTCAAAAAGATCTTTCATGTCCCTTACTTGTCACAGTCACTGCTTTCTATTAAATTAGAAGAGAATGTTACTGTGTTTGCCCCCTACTCAAGGGAATGTGAGGTGATGATCTTGGAAATTCAATTCACTGTTCAGAACCTTTGGTATTTTTTTTTTGTTAGGCTGTGGAAGATACTCATCGTCCTCATGGTGAAATGAGAGCAAGACCCATAATCAGATTGTGGTAGGATTTAGAATACTGCTACATAAAGAGATTACTGAATGTCATTATAATGTACATTCTTTTAACGTTTCACTGAGGAAGATGGTCCTTTTGATTAATAATCAGTTTATTTTGTTATTGGACAAGGATAATCTAATTTGCGTGTGTACCCATCTGCACTTGATTGCTCATTCTAAGTTAATTCAGCAGTGATATACTATCACTGACCTTTCCTTTCCCCAGGAGAAGAGGTTGACAGACAGCTATGCAGAGATGCTATCTATCCAGTCCCAATCGTCTGTGATGTTCCCTGCCCAAAAGATTGTGTTCTCAGCATGTGGTCTCAGTGGTCCTCCTGCTCACACACCTGCTCAGGAAAAACTACAGAGGGAAGGCAAATGCGCGCACGCTCCATCCTTGCATATGCGGGTGAAGGTAAGGTCCACAGTCTTTCTACTCTAACAGAAAACATGTTTAATTACCATAATTTAGTATCACATCTGCAAAAGAGGAATATGAGGGGTTTTGTAAGTCAAGGTCAGAATATGTTTATAAAATATCACAGTTTGACTAAAATGCACTTGGATAATGGTGTAGACATGCTACTACATGAACTTTGTACCTGCCATTTACTGTGTGTGTTTATTGTTTTATATTTTCCAAACACAGACTTCAAATTTAGGAACAGTTTTCATGAAGGGTTCCTACATGTTCTTTTCCAAAGTTATATACGTTAGTAGGAGTGTGCAGGGGAAATATGTCTGTTGCAGTTAGGTTACAAGTCATTGTCTTATTTCATGTTAGCATAAGTTAAAATGAAATAGCGTGTGATGAAAAGAAACAACACAGACTAATATATAAATAAGGTACGTTCTTTCCTGCTGACACACAGCGAAGACTATTTACTAAGCTGCGTTTGCAGTTCAGCTTGGAAATTACCATCGCTAACAGCGTGGGCCTAGCCTAACAGTTAATACAGAGAACGGATCGTGTGCTGTAATTCCCACATAGAGGGTATAAACTGCCATGTAGGCAACGTGGATGTTTGCACATGTAGTTGACATCTATTTTATAAAGCCAAGGACATGCATACTTGACGTTATAAAATGTGTGTGTAAGTTGTCAAAAATATGCGTTAAATCTAGGTATGAGTACTTACATCAGCCCTATGGCTGGAGTAAATGTTTTCATGTATCCAACGCACATATGCCCGAATTTTATAAAACATGTGTATACTTGCATTCTCTGCCCACACTCTGGCTAAGCTCCACCTATGCATATGCCCACAGTGAAAGTACGCACCATCAGCCTTCCATACGTACTTACAGAATAACAACCGGCTGTATTACATGCACATCGCTCACTGAAAACATATGATTTACCCGTGGAGATGATGCATGATAATACGCAGCTTTTTATAAAGTGACTTCCTAAGGGACTGATCTTATAAGGGGGAGCCTAGAGAAAGCACTTGTTAAGGCACCTATGTTAAGATATTGTAGAAAAACAAGTGCTTGCTTGTTTTTATAAAATATTGGCCTACATGGTGAAAATTGCAACTTAAGTTAAAATATGGACATTTATACCAGCCCTAGAGCTGTTATAAGTGCTCGTACCTAGATGTTTGCAAGAACAGATGTAAATTATAATATTATATGATCTAGGTGTGTGCTTGTGCACTTTGCCCATACTTTGCCCAAACTCTACCTCCAGGAGGAAATATTACTACTACTACTACTACGACGACGACTTTTCAGTTGTATAGTTACAAGGCATACACTGCGCTGTTCATATAGATGTAAGAGACAGTCCCTGCACATCAGAGCTTACAATCTAATCAAGACAAAGAACATCACAAAACTGGGACCAGAGTGTGGAAACATACACATAAAGTGAAGAGCATCAGGTTCCAAAAACAGGTTTGAAGAGGTGGATTTTTAGCCCGGATTTCAATAGGGTTAGAGAAGGAACCTGATGCACTGACTCATGTAGTTTGTTCCAGACATATGGAACATCAAGGTGGAATAAACATAGTAACATAGTGAATTGAATGGGGCTGCGGCTCTAATAAGCTGCTACTGCTGTTTAGTAAACATACCCCATAGTATATAACGGTAGATAAAGACCAGTATGTTCCTTCTAGTCTGCCCAGTAAAGTGGCAAGAGAAGGTGCACCTGCTGCTCCTGCCTTTGTTTAGGGTTGTACCCGCCGCTCCATGCAGGTCACCCCCTCTATGCTTTTGTTTAGGGTTGTACTCACTGCTTCATGCAAGACACCCCTTCTATTTCTTTGTTTAGGGTTCTACCCACCGCTTTGTGCAGGACACCCCCTCTATGCCTTTATTTAGGGTTGTACCCACTGCTCCATGCAGGTCATCCCCTCTGTGTATTGAATTATAAAACATATTTTAAGTTTGTTTTGATTTTATCCTCTTGCTATGAAGGGATCCAATGTGTCTCTCCCAAGCAATTTTGAATTCTGTCACTGAATTTGCCCCCACTTCCTCCATTGGGAGGGCATTCCATGCATCCACCACCCTTTCAGTGGAAACGTATTTCCTGATATTGCAGGGAGTCCCACACCATGGATGCATTTGGTAGGAAGAGTTTCTAGGGCTCAATGCTCAGCCTGAATCCAGGCCTACCAGTTGTATATGGGCATGTACCTGAGAGACCTGGCGAAGGTACTCACCGGGTTTTCAGTTGGTTTATCAGTTGACCCCCTTGAATGCTTTTGGGTCCTGGTCTGTTCAGTGAAGGAGTGCTCCAAATTTCAGACTCGGATAGCCTTTGACGGCTTTGAGTCGGTGGCTCATGTGGCCGCGGTGGGCATTAATGCCCGCCACCTTGCCTGTCTGCAATCCTTCAACTTGGAGCAATGGGTGCAGGACAAACTAGTCAATGTCCTCTGCTAGGGAGATAACCTCTTCGGCAAGCCCGTGACCAACAAGGCTGACGAGTTAGAGAAGGAATTCATGACCAGGACCAGGCTGTCCAAGAAAGTGTTGGACCCTTCACGCCGGAAGGCTTTGGGTAAAAAGCCCTTCCACCTGAAGTCCAAGAAGGCTTATGGAAACTACCCTAAGATCCAGGCCTACCCTGCTCCCACTCAGGGTCAGCAGGCCAAGGGCATGGACCCCGTAAGCCTAAAGTTCCCAAACCCCAGCAGAGAGCTTCTAGTTAAAATTTAATACACAGTCAGGGCCTAGAAGCAGCAAAGAGCTTTCAGTTTCAATTTAAAACAGAGCAGAGAGCTTTGGGTTAAATTTAGAACCGAAGACTCCCTCTATCCAAGCAAGGGCTGTGTGAATCACCCAAAAAATTGGTAACAGATTAGCTTAGAAGCACAGGACAAGGTACTGTGTAGCAGCCAGCTTTTAATAAGTCTTCTTTCCCTCCTTCACTCCCTCCACCCACCCCTCGGATAATCGTAGCTTTATAGCTGCTTAAACCTCTTAAAGGAAAGGAGGCGCCATATTCGCTCTCAGGTACAGCTGTTTATCCTCATCAGGCATATATTAAGGACCTGAGATTAATTAAGTTTCAGGTGAACAAAATACATTAACTGTATTAGAAGCAGTTTTATTAGTTTAAGTATCCACAGCAACCCTTAGTAAGTAAAGAACTTAAATACCTAAACACAACCTTAAAACTAAGATGCAGACAGCAGTCCAGCAGCGAGATGGGGGTTTTCCAGTCTTTTGCATTGAGTGTCACATGTATGATTTTCTCCCAGTTGGTGAGGGATCTTAAGTATGCACTAGGTGCAAGGAGCTCTTTGCTCTCAGGGAACGTGTCCAATCTCTGGAGGCTAGAGTAGCAGACTTGGAGGACATAAGGAAGACAGAGATGTACATAGACGAGACCTACAGGGATATAGTACTGAAATTCCACCTCCAGTCTGGCAGCATCCCTTTTGCCATGGAGGTAACATGACCGGAGAGCATCACCCTGGTGTGGTAGTAAGTGATTCTGTAGCTAAGACCTGTCCTTCAAGTGATGCAAAACTCTCTCGCACTGAGGAGGTATCTGCAGGGCCATGTGCCCATGAGGGAACGGTTAGGACAGCCATTATAGTTGGTGATTCAATCATAGGCATGTAGATAGCTGGATGGCTGGTGGACATGAAGATTACCTGGTAACATGCCTGCCTCGTGCGAAGGTAATCGATCTCATGTGCCACCTAGACAAGGTCTTAGATAGTGCTGGGGAGGAGTCTGCTATCTTGGTACATGGTACCAATGATATATAAAAGTGTGATAGGGAGGTTCAGGAGGCTAAATTTAGGCCTTTAGGTAGGAAATTGAAATCCAGAACTTCCAGGGTAGCATTCTCTGAAATGCTTCCCGTTCCACGTGTAGGACCCAAAAGGCAGGCAGAGCTCAAGAGTCTCAATGCGTGGATGAGATGATGGTGCAAGCATGAAGGTTTTGGATTTGTTAGGAACTGGAAAACCTTCTGGAGAAAGGAGGGGATCTTCCGAAGGGATGGGCTTCACCTTAACCTGGATGGAACTAGTCTGCTGGCATTAACCTTTAAAAAGGAGATATAACAGCTTTTAAACTAGATAATAGGGGGAAGCCGACAGTCACCCAAGAGAGCATGGTTTGGAACAATGTATCCTTGAAGGATACTAGCAAAAGATTGAAGTTAGGGCATAAGAGTATAGAGGTTCCAATAAAGACAAAAGTAGCCCAAATGCCCTTGAGTACAGAGTAGACAGAGCTTAAAGATTCCAAATTACCCCTGCTTGCGGATAGCCAGATTAATATGAATAAAATACAGTCTCTAAAATGCTTATATGCAAATGCTTGAAGTCTAAAAGTAAGCTGGTAGAGTTAGAATATATAGCACTAAATGATTGGTATTTCAGTGACATGGTGGAATGAGGACAACTAGTGGGACACTGTGATACCTGGGTACAAACTATATCATATTGATAGAACAGATCAAATTGGTGGAGGGGTTGTGCTCTATGTTAGAGAGGGCATTGAGTCACAAAGGATTAAAGTTTTGCAGGAAAGAAAATTCACTGTAGAATCTCTATGGATTGAAATTCCATGTAAAAAGAGGAAGGGGAAGGCAATGGCAGTGGGGGTATACTATCCACCGCCTGGCCAGAATGAACAAATAGATGATGAAATGGTCAAAGAAATCAGGGATGCTAACAAAACTTACAACACAGTAATAATAATGGGTGATTTCAATTACACCAGTATCGACTGGGTCAGTGTCATGGCAGGACATGCTAGGAAAATAAAGCTTCTAGATGAAATATATGACTGCTTCTTGGAGCAGCTGGTTCATGAACCAACCAGAGGGGAAGCCATGTTGGACCTAGTCCTTAGTGGAACACCAGATCTGATAGAAGAGATAAGGGTGTTGGAACCACTTGACAATAGTGATCATAGCATGATTGCGTTTGATTTAATAAATGGAAGAGGGGGGGGTAAGGAAATCTACAGTACTACCTTTTAACTTTCAAAATGGAGACTATGATAAAATGAGGAAAATAGTTAAAAAAAATTGAAAGGAACAGGTGCAAAGATTAAAGATTTACATGAAGCTTGGGTGTTGTTTAAAAATACAATCTTGGAAGAACAGACCAGCTGTACTCCATGCTTTAAGAAAAGTGGAAGGAATTCCAAAAAGCTGCCAACATGATTTAAAGGTGAGGTCAGAGAGGCTGTTGCCAAAAAAGCATCTTTCAGGAAATGGAAAAAAGAGCCAAATGATGAAACTGGAAACAGCACAAGCACGGGCAAGTTAGATGCAAGGCATTGATAAGGCAGGCAAAGAGATAATTTGAGAAGAAGCTTGCTGTGGAAGAAAAACACTTAATAAAGACTTTTTTGAGTACATTCGTAACAAAAAACCTGTGAGAGAGTCAGTTGGACCATTAGATGATAGAGGGTAAAAGGGGCACTAAGAGGGGACAAGACCATAGCGGAAAGACTGAATGAATTCTTTGCTTCAGTCTTTACTGAGGAAGATGTATGGATGTTAGCCATGACTGAAATGGTATTTAAAGGTGATGCTGCAGAATAATTAAAAGAAATATTGATAGACCGGGAAGATGTATTACAACTATTTGATAAACTGAAGAGTAGCAAATCACCTGGACCGGATGGCATATATCCAAAGGTGTTGAAAGAACTGAAATATGAGATTGCAGACTATTAGTAATCTGTGAACTATCATTAAAATCATCTGGAATACCTGAAGATTGGAGGATGGTCAATGTAACGCCAATTTTTAAAAAGGATTCCAGGGGTGATATGGCAAAATACAGAGCAGTAGTACGTAAATACCGGAAAATATTTTAGGCATCATCATGGATAACATGTTAAAACCCTCCGCACAGTCTGCATCAGCGGCCAAGAGAGCAAATAGAATGCTAGGTATCATAAGGAAAGGAATGGAGAATAAAACAAAGGATATTATAATGCCTCTGTATCATTCCATGGTGGACCGCACCTTAAATATTGTGTTTAATTCTGGTCGCTCTATCTTAAAAAGGATTTACCCTTATTAGAACAGGTACAGAGAAGAGCCACCAAAATGGTGACGAGAAGGCTAAAAAGGTTAGGGCTCTTCAACCTGGAAAAGAGACGGCTGAGGGGAGATTTGATAAAGGTCTATAAATTAATGAATGGAGTAGAACGGGTAAACATAGATCGATTGTTTACATCATCAGAATATAAAAAGACTAGGGGGCATGCAATGAAGCTACAGAGTAACCTATTTATTTATTTAACAGCTCTTATATACCGCGCTATTTGACATCAGTGCGGTTTACATTAAACAAAATACACTCAGATTTAGAGAACTTGTCCAAGTTACAGGTAACAGGGGAATAAAACAAGGATTAACTGGGGAATAGCATATAAATAATTAAATAAAAGCAATTACATAAGACTAGAGATCTTGAGTGGGTATATAGACATGTCATAAATAACATTTAACAGAGCAGGTATATACAGTGAAATATCATAAGGTGGAACGGTCTAACATCATCATTTAACTATTATTGCTGAGTTGAGATAATGGGGTGAGAGGGGGGGAAATATTAATGTAAGAGAAGTGTTGTAAAAAAAGGTGGGTTTTTAAAGCTTTTCTAAATTGTGATATATCTTTTATCAATCTGATGTTTAATGGAAGCTTATTCCAGCACCTTGCAGCAAAGGATGAAAATGATCTGCTAATGGTAGTTTGAGTACATTTTACTAATTCATTTGGAATCACTAGAGTATTTTCAGTTGTAGATCTTCTTGATCTGTTGTTTTGGGTATGAATGAGTAGATCAGAGATTGAAGGAGGTGAAATATTATGGAACTAATAAGACTAATAAGACTAATAAGAGAAATTATTAATAATTAGGCACGGGCCATAAAGGCCATCAACGTGTGTGCTTTTTAGTATTAATTATTAATTATTATTAATTATTCTTTCACTCAACATGTAATCAAACTCTGGAATTTGCTACGGGATAAAAGCTGTTAGTGTAGCTGGGTTTAAAAAAGGTTTGGACAAGTTCCTGGAGGAAATGTCCAGAGACCATTATCAAGGAGAACTCTGGAAATCCATTGCTTGCCCCAATACAAACATTGTTGAACCTATGTGTCTTTTTTGGAACCTGCTAGGTACTTGTGGCCTATCTTGGTAACTGTTGGAAACAGGATACTGGGCTTAATGGACCTTGGGTCTGACCCAGTATGGTATATCTTAAGTTCTTATGTTCTTAAAAGCAGCCTCAAAGAGCTGAGCTTTTAGAATGTATTTGAAAAGGGGGAAAGATGAGACCTGATGTACAGACTAATGTATATTTGTTCCAGACATAAGGAGCAGTAAGCAGAAAGGATCAAAGTCTGGAGTTGGCAGTAGAAGAAAAGGGCATAGAGAGAAGAAAGCCAGAGGAAGAGCGGAATTCATGAGGAAGGGTGTAGGGAGAGAGGAGAGAGGAAGGGTAGTGAGGGGCAGTAGAGTGAGTGTGTTTATAAGTCAGATGGAGAAGTTTGAATTGGATACGGAAATGGAAGAGGAGTAATATGAGTATATTGGGGCAAGTGGAAGATTATTCATGCAGTAGAGTCCTGAATAGTTTGAAGATGAGGGAGATACCTCTGAGGGAGATCAGCAAGGAGGAGGTTGCAGTAATCGAGACGGGAGGTGACCAAAGAGTAGATAAGAGTTTTAGTAGTGTGGGACAAATTTTGTTAATGTTATAGAGAAAGAAACGACAGGTTTTAGCTATCTTTTGCATATGCGTGGGAAGGAGAGGGAGGAGTCAAAGATGACCCCAAGGTTGCAGGCTGAGGAAACAGGAAGCAGGAGGGTGTTATCAAGAGAGATAGAAAAAGGAGGAAGGGGGAGAAGGGTTTAGGGGGAAAAATAAGAAATTGTTAGCCTGCACCTCAAGCTCGTAACAGTTACTGGTGCGGGGCTTAGTAAACATGCCCTTAGTATGCCTTAATTCATTTAGTTGAATAATGGACTACATATTTTTCACTTACATCCAAGCAGATTTGACCTTAAAAGGACATGTCAAGATTCATAGCAGAGCCATAGCTGCATTAGTGAACTACCTTCATCCTGTGTTGAGGAGATATGCAAAGTTTGACATTGGACTTCAGTCTACACATTTACCTCACACTAATGTTTGGATACAGATTCTCAAAGCAATGGCAAGTTCAAGTAGTCTATTTTCCAAAATCTCTTTGAGGGTTAGCTTAGCTCCCAACACCAACCCCCACTATCACTTTTCTATTGTTTTGGATTGTCTTCCAGTATAGAAAGGGAGTTTTGACCCACCCAAAACACTGCTCCACCATTTTGACTGGTGGTAATGGGTTTTTTGGTTGTTGTTGAAATCGGCCCCTTAGCTAGGCAGTCTCTGCTTTGTCACTGAGTGCACCGAATGAATACATTGAACCAATAAATTAAATGAACAGTTTGCCTTTAGATAAAATAAAGCTACTTCCCTATACAAAGTATTCTCTTATAGGTAAGAAACTTTGTTTCCTCTGAAGACAAGCAGTTAATTTTATTCATTTGTTTGGTTTGTTCGTTCTCGGAAGAGAGGTGTTCAGCATTTCTGCATACCCTCCCTCCTGCATGCCTGGGTTTCAGCTCTTTAGCCTAATTAGAGGACTCAGGCATGCTGTATGGCTATAGGAATGCAATGACTGCTCTCATGCTCCAACATATTTGCAACTCTTCATTGGCAAGCTTTGAAAAATGTTCCATACTGATGCACTTGGATGAAAGTTTTACTTTGGAGCAGTCTTTTCAGGGCCAGTGCTACCTTTTTTGCTGCCCTGTGCGAATGATTACTATGCTGCCCCCTCCCCCCCACTCGAAGGATTTCAATGGATGTACATAGTTATGGATCCATCTATCTTGTATATGGTTTGTTTTAACTAGTTCTCTAGTTCCAATGATGTTATTAAGCTGTTAAATGTTCTATGTAACTTCATGTTACAACTCTGCTAATTCTAAGCCTTTAGCAACCCCACCATACCCTAACAGCACTGACAGGACTCACACAGCGCCAGCCCTAGAACAACAGCGTACTTCCAATTGAGAAAACGAACAAGAGGACTGTTACAGCCACTACACAGAAAGTTATCCCTAGCAGAATGCTGCATCTCAGTCACATATGCAAAACACAGACAGCCCTTCACCAAATACAGAGAAAGGGCCACAAATTAGAAATAGGCAGACTATACCATGCAGTGCAACACGAAAGAAATGCATTTCCTCTTGCAGTGAGCAAAATATAAAGAAATCAGAGGAGTGCATTTCCCAAAACTAACATATTCCATTTAATAAAAACAATACTTTTGTTGTCTAATAATTGTAATTTTTCAATCATATTGGTTCCAGTCTCTTTTCTGCTTTCTTCTCTTCTTCCAGGCTCTGCTGCCCATTTGCCATTTCACCTCTCTCCTCCTGTTTTCATCCATTCCTCCCTTGCACCTGTCTCTGAAATTGTTCTTTCCCTTTCATTTCTTTATTTCCTATCAACCATCACTGCATACTTCTCACGCCTCCATTTTTCATCCCCATCTCCCCCTTTCTCCATCCTTTCTTTCACTTCTACCCTTTATTCTGACTCTCTTCCCAGCTATCATCTACTTTTCTGCATCTCTTATCCCTTCGCCAATCCCAGCTTCCTCTGTTGGTCATTTCTCCAGTCCTTTTCAAATGTGATCTGTGCCTTTGAGTCAGTGCTGACTCTTGGCAACCAAGCAGCTCCTGGGTTTTCTTAGCAGTGTGACCGGAAGTAGATTGCTAGTCCTTTCTTCTGAAGCAATAGAGTGACCTGCCCAAGGCTACAAGGAGTGCTAGAGGGCTTGATTACAAAGCCAGCACTCTAACCACTAGGCTACTCTTCCACACCCTGTACCTTTTCTGTCGCTTATTTCCATCCAGTCTCTAAATGACTCCTTTTACCAATCCCCCCATCTTTATTTCCATTTTCCTCCCACTCATCTACTTGTCAATCCCCTGCCCAGGACTTTACCCTTCCTCCCATCCAAGTCCTGCCCATCATCTCCCCCCTTTCCCCTTCCCACCCTATCCAGTCCAGTCCAGCTCACCGTCTCTCACCTTTCACATTAAGAACATTGGTGCTACCCAGTTAGCCCTTTCCTCCATCCCAGAATGCCCTGATGCTAACCCTAAAGGGGGTCATTCCATGCAACGAATAGTGGGGATGGATGTCCCGTTGGGATATCCATCCCCACTATTCGTGTCCTTATCCGATCATGTCTAACTTCCCCACTCTTTGTATGGGGAAGTTAGATGGGGGTGGAGAAGGGATGGATCAGGAGCGGTGTTTCGGCGGGCAGTCATCGGCCCCAGACATACAGGGCTGATTCCAATTCGGCCCTGTACGTCCAGGACCGACAACTTAGTTGGGGAACTTATTCGACCTCTAAGGTGGAATAAGTTCCCCGATTAAGCAGCGGATGGCAGGCCCAGGACTGCAAAGCGAAGGGAGGGGGCAGAGAGCATTCCCTGCAGCCCGACCTTGACCTTGGGAAGCCAGATAGGGGGTTGGGCTGCAGGGAAAGCAGTTCAGGAGCCGGCAGCCAGAGATTGCGGCTTTACAATGGAGCCACAATGCCATGGTAACCAAACGCCATGGTGCCGCGGCTCCTTTGTAAAGCCCAGACTGAGTTAGTCGGGCAAGGCCTGTATGTGCAGGTCAGGCTTAATCGCAGTCCCGGCCTGTACGTACAGGCCTGTTCGCGATTCTGATCCTGCGGAACTAGACGTGCCCCACGGGATCAGAATTGCGACTCCCTCTGTGCGTCTGGTTCCGTGGTCCAGGATGAAATCGGACTCATAGCATCTGGGCACATTAGGGATATATCCAGGATTTTCAAAAGGCACTTACCTGTGTAAATGCCTTTGAAAATCGGGCCCTTTGTCTTTAATTTTGGTTAATTTGTTTTAAATTGCTCATTTTATGTATGGATGTTGATTTTTTGTAAACCTCTTTATAGCCTAATAGGAAAGGCAGTCTGTAAAACTGGTAAATTAAATATAAATACATTTCCCTATCCTGTAGAATATTCCAATCTCTACCAGATTCAACAACTCTGAGAGTGAAGTTTTACTTAACATGGCTGTGAATCTTTTCTTTCTTGAGCATCCTGATTAGTAGGGGTGTGTATTTCTCTTGAGTCACTGTCAATAAGTGTGTGCACATTCCATGTGAGAAAGTTCATACTGTGTTTGTTTTTTTGACTGCCTTGTGGGATGGCCAGCCAAGAGCCTGGAAGAATGTGGAGTGGAGAGGTAATTCTTTAGGGTCTCTCTTCAGTACTTGTCCCCATGAGGGAAGAGCTTTGCTATCCCTGAAGAGGGCTGCTCTATTCATACAGGATACCAGTGTCACATCCACACTAATCTATGGCAAGCACCTATCACAATGAACTGCCTGTGTGCAGCTTTGTGGCTAGGACTCCTGGCAACATCCTCCGCCTGTCCCTGCCCTCACTTGTGAGACAGACCAACTAAGCCACAGGGCTTGAATAGCTTAATCACATGGTGGTACTGAAAAATCTGTACATGGGTGCATTATAACAAGAGAGGCTTGTGCAGTCCCAGCCCCAGAGTGTTGATAGCAATTTCCATTTGTGATCTGAGAGTATCATGGATCCAAGAGACACAGGCCCACCAAGATGTGGGCATTTTGTAATCCATTCTCTGTGATAAAACAGCATGAGCAGGTAAGACTCTTGTGGTCTGGTACCTACCTAGAAGACTCAGGGCCGGTGCAACTGACTGTGCAAGCTGTGCTTTTGCACAGGGCAGCAGCACCATAAGAACATAAGATATGCCATACTGGGTCAGACCAAGGTCCATCAAGCCCAGTATTCTGTTTCCAACAGTGGCCAATCTAGGTCATATGTACCTAGCAGTTTCCCCAAGAGACACAAGTTCCACAATGCTTGTACTGGGTCAAGCATTGATATCTTCGGTCACTTCTTAACCCTCGGATACACTACCCCTGGGTCAGGGGTGACCCGGGTGTCGGTTTTTGTGTTTTTTCTTCAAAATGGTAAGGAATTGTATTTTGGTACTCTAGGTATTCCTCAACGAACCATTTTTAAGTATTTTCATACATATGGTTTGCAAAAATAACGTTTTTATACAGTACTGCATGCTGCTGAACAAACAAGGGGTGATTTTCGACACTCGCACAATAACACTCTCCTTTGTTTTATAGCAGCAAAGAAAGTCACCACTCCAAGTCCACATTACAATCCTGTGTTTTCTAACGTCTTGCTTACATTTATGACGTCACCTGACGTCAGTTCCTTGTTTGTTTCTGTGGATTAAAATTTTTTACGACAAAGGTAAACAATGCCACTCCCGAAACGCTTCAGCAGCTGTGCAGCAACTGAAAAAATTATACGTTGGTTGAATGAAGAAAGTGACAGTAATGATAGTTTGAGTAATGATACTGAAGGTGCTGATACGGATAGTGCAGTCGTTCCCGCCCAGTCCGATCAGCTTGATCTTGATGATAGCGGCAGTGAAGCGGAAGATGCTGTCGAAGAAAATAAAACAAGTGATGACGATAGCAGTTCATACAGCAATTCTGAAACTTCTGAATCACATTCTGAAAATGAGGAAGTTACTGACAGTCATTACACAGCTCGTTCTGGCATGCATTGGAATAAAACTGTACCGCCAACATCAAGAACAAGGGAAGCAAATATAGTCAGAGAATCTTCTGGACCAATTGCTCTGATCAGAGGTATAACTAATGCTAAGGATATTTTTGACATGTTTGTAACTCCAGATATATTGTCAGCAGTGTTAGATTTCACAAATTCTGAAGGCATACGTAGAGCTGAAGCAATGCAGCCACCATGTACTGACTGGAAGCAGGTAACAATGGAAGAGCTCCAAGCAACATTGGGTCTTCTGTACATGAGTGGTGTTTTCAGGTTGAACAAAGTATCTGTACGCAGAACTTGGGCTAAAAGTCCTATCCAGAATCCTATATTTCCAGCTGTTATGTCAGGTAAAAGGTTTGCAGAAATATTGAGTTTACTTCGATTTGATGACAAACAAACCCGTGAATCACGAAGGGCCAATGACAAATTTACTCCAGTCAGAGATGTTTGGAATTTATTCATTTCTCAGTGCATGAAAATGTACACACCATCTGCATACTTGACTGTTGATGAACAATTGTTGGGGTTCAGAGGCAAGTGTCCGTTTCGTCAATACATCAAGTCTAAACCAGACCGATACGGTATAAAGTTATGGGTGTGTGCAGATGCTGAAACGTATTATGTATTCAACATGAAGCCATACCTAGGGCGTGAAGAGTCAGTTACTCGTGACAAAACAGTATCTCTAGGAGCTGATGTTGTTTTGAAGCTTATTGAACCTCTGGAACGGTCTGGCAGGAACATTACTTGCGACAATTTCTTTACTAACGTACAACTGGCTGATGTTCTTCTTAGCAAGAATTTGACACTACTGGGCACTGTAAGACGTTGCAACCGTGACATACCTTCAGAATTCCAGGCAAATCGCTCAAGAATTGTGGGATCCTCAATATTTGGCTTCAGTGGAGACAAGACTTTGGTGTCATTCGTCCCAAAACGAAACAAATCAGTTATGCTGCTGTCAACACTTCACCATGATAATAAAATTGATGAAACATCAAAGAAGCCAGAAATAATACTTGACTACAACAGAACGAAAGGGGGTGTTGACACAGTAGATCAGTTGTGCCACACATACAGTGTGAAAAGATCAACTCGTCGATGGCCACTTTGCGTGTTTTATGGACTGCTTGATATCGCGGCTGTAAATTCATTCATAATATTTATGTACAACAATCCTATGTTTCATCACAAGGGAAACTGCAAGAGAAGGTTTTTTATGGAGGAACTCGCTTTGAATCTCATGAAGCCTCAGCTACAAAATCGTCAAAGCCATCCAGAAGGTCTGACAAGCCATACACGTCAATCCATGGCCAATGTTGGCTATCCTTGCCTTGAAATGCCTAAGCCACCAAGACCGTTGACCACACGGGCATCAGCAAAGAAAAGAAAAAGATGCTCCTTTTGTGCAAGTGACAGAGATCGAAAAGTATTTACCGAATGTGAAATCTGTCTGAAGCGAGTTGTTGAAAAAAACAGTCAATGTACTTCATGTATTGCTTACTAGTTTTCTGTTGTTTACAATGCACCGTTGTCAATTTGTTATAACACGGTAATTTTTTTGTCACAATTTGCATCATGCCATTACTTGACATAATGGCACCATACTTTGACTGTTGCTGTCCACTTAGCGAATAAATATAGAACTATTGTAGTTTGCAAAGCGTGCAGTGCTGCACACCATTTTTAAGCTTGCAACTGAATAGTTAACAGGTATTGACATTATGCAGCATATATCTGACCTTGTACAACTTGTCCTGCCTGATCTTGGCTAGCATTGCACATTATTCACTTGAAAGGGTGAATTAATAACAAGTATTATAAAAAATAAATAAAAGTATGTCTTTTTCTTCACAATTTAACCATGTTTTACAAACAAAAGTAGATGTTTTACCATATTTCTACATATGGGTCAGGGGTGACCAGGGGGTAGTGTATACGTGTCAGTCGATTTACCGAGTGTATCCGAGGGTTAATAATGGTTTATGGACCTTTCCTCCAGGAACTTGTCCAAACCTTTTTTAAACCCAGCTACACTAACAGCCTTTACTACATCCTCTGGTAACAAATTCCAGAGTTTGATTACACGTTGAGTGAAAAAATATTTTCTTTTATTAGTCTTAAATAGTTTACCCTGTAGCTTCATTGCATGTCCCCTAGTCTTTCTATATTCTGATAACGTAAACAATCGATCTACGTTTACCCGTTCCACTCCGTTCATTAATTTATAGACTTCTATCATATCTCCCCTCAGCCGTCTCTTTTCCAGGTTAAAGAGCCCTAACCTTTTTAGCCTTTCTTCATAGGAGTATCCTTCCATCCCCTTTACCATTTTGGTGGCTCTTCTCTGAACCTTTTCTAAAATCGCTATATCCTTTTTAAGATACGGCGACCAGAATTGCACACAATATTCAAGGTGCGGTCTCACCATGGAACGATATAGAGGCATTATAATATCTTTTGTTTTATTTTCCATTCCTTTCCTTATCATACCTAGCATTCTATTTGCTCTCTTGGCCGCCTCTGCACACTGAGCCGAGGGTTTTAACATGGTATCCACAATGACGCTTAAATCTTTTTCCTGGGTGGTGGTTCCTAATGTGGAACCTTGCATCGTGTAACCATAGTTTTGGTTGTTCTTCCCTAGGTGCATAACCTTGCACTTGTCCACATTAAATTCCATCTGCCATTTTGATGCCCAGTCTTCCAATTTATCAAGATCCTCTTACAATTTTTCACAATCCTCTTGGGTTTTAACAACTTTAAATAGTTTTGTGTCATCTGCAAATTTGATAACCTCACTCGTTATTCCACTTTCCAGGTCATTTATGAATATGTCAAAAAGCAGCGGACCCAGCACAGATCCCTGGGGTACACCACTATTCACCTTTCTCCATTAGGAAAATTGGCCATTTAGCCCTACCCTCTGCTTTCTATCTTTTAACCAGTTCCTGATCCACAATAGTACACTGCCTCCTATCCCATGACTCTTTAGTTTTGCCAAAAGTCTCTGATGAGGGACCTTGTGAAAGGCTTTCTGAAAGTCCAGATACACAATATCAACCGACTCACCTTTGTCCACCTGCTTATTCACTCCTTCAAAAAAAACATAACAGATTAGTAAGACAAGATCTTCCTTGTCTAAAGCCATGTTGGCTGTCTCCCATTAGGTTGTGACTATCTACATGCTGAGTAATTTTATTCTTTATGATGGTTTCTACCATTTTTCCCGGTACTGACGTCAGGCTCACCGGTCTGTAGTTTCCCGGATCACCCATGGAACCCTTTTTAAAAATTGGTGTTACATTGGCGATCCTCCAATCTTCAGGTATTAGAGATGATTTTAATGATAGTTCACAGATTACTGATAGCAGGTCTGCAATCTCATATTTCAGTTTTTTCAACACCCTTGGATGTATACCATCCGACCCAGGTGATTTGCTACTCTTTAGTTTATCTAATAGTTGTAAGACATCTTCCCGATGTATCGATATTTCCTTCAATTCTTCCGCACCTTTAAATACCACTTCAGTCATGGGTAACATCCCTACATCTTCCTCAGTAAAGACCGAAGCAAAGAATTCATTCAGTCTCTCCGCTATCGCCTTGTCGCCTCTTAGTGCTCCTTTAACCCCTTTATCATCTAATGAACCAACTGACTCTCTCACAGGTTTTTTGCTACGAATGTACTTGAAAAGGTCTTTATTTCACGTTTTTGCTTCCGCAGCAAGCTTCTTCTCAAATTCTCTCTTTGCCTGCCTTATCAATGCCTTGCATTTGACTTGCCAGTGCTTGTGCTGTTTCCAGGTTTCATCGTTTGGCTCTTTTTTCCATTTCCTGAAAGATGCTTTTTTGGCAACAACAGCCTCTCTGACCTCACCTTTAAACCATGCTGGCAGTTTTTTGGACTTCCTTCCACTTTTCTTAAAGCGTGGAATACAGCTGGTCTGGGCTTCCAAGATAGTATTTTTCAACAACACCCAAGCTTGATGTACATCTTTAACCTTTGCAACTGCTCCTTTTAGTTCTTTCTTAACTGTTTCCCTCATTTTATCATAGTCTCCCTTTCGAAAGGGAGGCAGTGGCAATGCAAGCTCACAGCATATTGACTCCTATAGTTCTATCAGGGTCGTAATGGCAGTAGCAGCACAAAGCTCAAAGGTATACCTGCTTTGTTTTCCCTCACTGCTCTGGCAGATGGTGGTAGCAGCAGCAGCAGCATGTAAAAACTCCGGCAGCAGAAAACACCGTCTGTTTTTTGTTTTGTTTTTTTAATGTTCAGAGCTCCTTCCCAAGTTTCAGGAGCATGTTTCTCTTGTGAAATGTTTCATTTCCAGTAGGCAGCTTTGAACTCAAAGTTTCCCCTTCTTCCCCTGTGAAATGGAAGTGAAGCATTTTATAAGAACTACAGCGGTTGTGAACAAGGAAGGAGCTCTGAAGCAGCAAGAATGCTTGTGTTTCCACTACTGCCATTGGCCCTTACAAGATGATGGTGGGGTGTAGATGCTGGACTGTGCAGGACTGGGACAGGAAAAAGATGTTAGACTGGACTGTGAAGGCAGAAAGAGGAGTTAGTGGATGGACTAGGAGGGGAGGAAGGGGAAAGTGGAGAGAAGCTGGACCGGACTGGGCAGAGAGGAGGGGAAAGGGAAGAGAAGGCTCTTAAAACTTTTTTTTTTAAAATTAGCATTTTCAGAGTTTGGGACCAGAGTTGGGGGGGGGGGGGTGGAGCACACAGCCACAATCATTATATTGTCTAGCTATAATGTCTAATGTTGGTCTCTGCTTTTCTCTTTCCTGTCCTGCTAATATGGTGTTCCTTTCCTGATTACATGATTTTATTGTAAACAGCTTTGGTGCCCTTGCAGAAGGCGCTAAATCAAATACAGATTAAACATATACATACCGGAGGTCAGCCCGGATCATGCTGCCTAGGACAGAGCTCCCCACACGTATAGTGTACTCTACGGAGAGCTCTGTTTGTGGGTGGGAGGGGCTGGGTCGGGGGAGTAGCAAGGGTGGGCAGTACGTCCGGTGCCTGCAAAGTAAACAGGGGACTTATTCCACACCAGAGGTGGAATAAGTCCCCCTGGATGGTAAGGGATGGCGATGCAGGACCCTGAGGACAAGGTGAGGGGGTGCAGGGTGTTACCGCAGCCCAACCCTGGTCAGGGTGTGGGGAAACACATTCTTCTGTCGGCCAGTGATCGTGGCTCCTGAATGGAGCCACAGTGGCATGGCAATAGGACACCATGCCACTGCTGCTCCATTCAGGAGCCTGGCTTGGCTACCCAGGGATCTGCTGGACATATGACCTGACAGAATCAGGGTCTGGCCTGCATGTTCAGGCTAGTAGACCCGATTCTGATCTCGTGGTTATGCCTAGTCGCTGCGGGGTCAGAATCGGGTGCCATTGCTGCACACTCAGATTCTGTCAGGCTATACATGGGCAGGACGTGCAGAATAGAATTGACTCCACTGTAAACATGTTGGAGTGGAATGGAAGGAAGGGGAGATAAGAATTATACTGGACTGGACAAGGAGGAGAAAAGGGGAGAGATGTTGGGACTGGGAGAAGAGAAAAGAAAAAGGGGAAAGTGGGAGGGGAGCAATGAGGAAAGGCTTAAAAGGTTAGGGCTGTTCAACCTTGAAAAGAGATGGCTGAGGGGAGATATGATAGAGGTCTATAAATTAAATGAATGGAGTGGAACTGGTAAATGTAGATCACTTGTTTATGCCATCAAAAATTAGAAAGACTAGAGGACATGCAATGAAGCTACAATGTAACCCAATCGAAATACGTTTACCCATTCCACTCTATATCCCCTCATATCTCCCCTCGGCCATCTCTTTTCCAGGTTGAAATCCCCAACCATTTAAGCCTCTCCTCATAGGGATATGCTTCCATTCACTTTACCACTGCTTCCATTCACTTTACCACTGCCTCCTTTCCCATGACTTTTTGATTTCGCAGTCTCTCATGAGGGACATTGTCAAAGGCTTTCTGAAAATCCAGGTACATTATATCATCTGGCTCACCTTTGTCTGTTTATTCACACCTTCAAAAAAACATAACAGATTAGTAAGACAAGACTTTCCTGGGCGACTGTTGGCTTTCCCCTACTATCTAATTTAAAAGCTGCTCTATTAAAGGGCGGAGCCTGATGTCCAGCGGGTAAGACGCTTCGCGCTGAAGCTCCCGAGAGGCCTACTTAGAATCCTGACTTAATACCTATACAAACTTACTATTTCGCTCCGGGCTGACCGGGGTACCTCGGGGGGGATGGCGGCCCATAAACCAGCGCGCTTGGACTTCGGGTCTCCTTCTTCTTCTCACGGAAAACGCTCCAAAACAGAGGTGTCCTCCCCACAGAAGATGGTTCCATTTCGGGAAAACCCCGAAATGCACCTGGAGATTTTAGAGGAAATACGCGGCGTGAAGGAATTGGTGCAGTCCAATGGAGAAGCGCTTAGAGCCATGCGAGAAGACTTTGGAGTGCTCCAGGACCGACTTGAAAGTCTCTCATTACGGCAGGACAATATGGCGGGGATCCTCGACTCGCACGTGGTGCGCTTGGGCACACTGGACAAGGCTGAGCGCCAGATACAGAATCTTCAAAAGGAGTTAGAAGATAGCAATAATCGAGCCCGTCGCAACAATGTGAGGCTCATTGGAATACCGGAGGGGGTGGAAGCGGGAGATATGAGAGAATTCCTGCTCAAAACTCTTCCCTCCTTGCTGAAGATCACCTTTCATAAAGAACTGGAAATCGATCGTGCACACCGTGTTCCTACCCACATGGCGCTCAACCGAACGACCCCCCGGCCTATTATCTTTCGCTTGCTACGATATCAACAAGTGGAACAAATTTTAAATGCTGCCCGGGCGAACCATCATTTGGAATATGAAGGTCACAAAGTCTCCTTCTTCCCTGATTTGGCAAAGCCTACCGTTGACCGACGGAAGAAACTCCTTGCTTTTCGCCCTCGACTTCAACAGTTACAGGCTCGCTTTGGCCTGTTGTATCCCGCGAAGCTCCGAGTGACTCTCCACAACCAAACCAGGACATTCGAAGATCCTGATCTACTATCAACATTTTTAGACTCCAAAGAAGCAGAGCAGATGCGCTAATCTAACGACTTGGACTTTTATTTGCCGGCTCTGTCCGCCATTTTGAAGGGCCCGATGCGGCGGTCATAGTCAAGCACAGAGACTACCTGGACTTTCTTTCTTTCTTTCTATGACTTTTTTGTTATATGGTCTCCTATCCCTCCATGATGTGTGCCTCGGTCGGATTCGGAGCACGCACAGTCCTACAGGTTATGTGTTTTTTCAATTTCGGCCTTCTCTGGGGCTTCTCCCCGCAGACACATGGTCGCCAGTAATTTTTGGGGTTTTGCTTCTTCTCTACCGCGCTGCGGTTTTTCTTTTTTAATGTGGGGCGCTTCATTGTATTATCTAAGCTTATTTTCTTTTATGCCATATGTACAGCCAGATACAGTCAATATGAGGGACATTGTGAAATTATGTGCGCTATCATGCTCAGAATTTTTAACTTGTCTGAATGGCCTTATGTAAAATCTTATCACTCAACGTAAAGGGCATTAATAGTCCAATCAAAAGAAAGAAAATCCTTAGCTATCTTAGCCATGAGCATGCTGATTTAGCGTTTCTTCAGGAAACGCACTTAAACTCTGCTGAAACACTGAAACTCAATGTTAAGCCTTACATGGTGGCTGCCTATTCTCCCGCCGTTTCCAAACGGTGCGGGGTAGCCATTCTGGTTAAGAAATCTTTGCAAGCTACTGTACTTGATACTAGCGCTGACAAGGAGGGTAGATGGGCCCGAGTGCATCTTAAGGTTGGAGATAGTGAATTTACATGTATTTGCATTTATGCCCCGAATGTGGACAACCCTGCTTACTATGCAAGTATTGCGCAGTTGGCACAGGCCTCTGCCAATATTCCATTAATACTTGGTGGTGATTTTAATCAAGTGTTAGACCCTCTGATAGATAGACAGCCGCCTAGAACGAGTAGTCCACCAAAGAGTCTTGCTACCCTTACAGCTCTGATGCAAGATCTTGCGCTGGTAGATATATGGAGGCTGCTTCACCCCTCCGACTTAGAGTTCACTTTCTTTTCTGCCCCCCATCACTCCCAATCTAGAATAGATTTCTTTCTCATTTCCAAAGCACTGATTTCTCAAGTAGACACGACTAGGACTCATCCTCTCCATATTTCAGATCATGCTGCCATATCTTTATCATTACATGTCACTGCGCGGGACGATTCTCCCCGAGCTTGGTTTTTTGATAGATCCTTACTGGGTCAAAAGGATTTTCAGGTTGATATAAAGGCCGCTATCCAAGATTATTTTCATTTTAACTCACCCCATGACACAGCGAGCTGGGCTTGGTGGGAGGGTTTTAAAGCATCTATCCGCGCAACTATAACCAGCTATCAAATTCGGCAGGGGAAACAAAGAAAGCAGCATTTACTGATTCTAGAGCAGCAGATACAAGCTGGGGAGCGTCTCCTCACGTCCCGTACTGACCCATGTATTTTACTCCGTTTACAACGCTTGCGTTTTCAATACAATCAGCTTTTGTACACTGCTGCTGTTAAAAATATTGAATCACAACAAGGGCTATATTATCGGGAAAATAACCGTGCTGGCAAATTATTAGCAAATGCCCTAAAAGGTCAAAAAGAAGCCAAGCGTGTTACCGCCCTCCGTAATCCGTCGGGGGGGGGCTTAGTCACTAAAGATACCGAAATCTTAGAACTCTTTCGTGATTTTTATACTCGGCTTTATCAATCTGAATGTGATTTTGAGCCAGATGTATTTGAACGCTTACTTTCAGGGGTACAAAGACCGACCCTATCTGACGAAGATAGAGTGGCCTTGGACACACCATTTACTGTCTCAGAAATTCATTCTGCTATTAAGAAATGTGCCTCAGGTCGAGCCGCAGGCCCAGACGGTCTCCCTGCTGAATTCTACAAAACCTTTCACGCTGACTTAGCTCCAGTTTTGAAACTTTATTTTTCTGCTCTGGCCGAGGAGGGTTCTCCTTCTGGGTCCTTTTCAATGGCAAATGTAGTAGTTTTTGAGAAAGAGGGGAGAGACCCGCAACTAACAGCTAATTATCGTCCAATTTCCCTCCTAAACGCGGACTATAAAATATTTGCCACCATTCTCTCTACCCGGCTCTCTGATAGGATGCCTACCTTAATACACCCAGATCAATGCGGTTTCATTCCTGGTAGATCAACTGCTGACAATGCTCGGACTCTATGCCATGTACTGACTACCGCAGTTAATCTTGATCGCCCATTTGTTGGCCTCTCACTTGATGCTGAGAAGGCCTTTGATCGTTTAGAGTGGCCCTTCCTGTTTGCAGTCCTCCGCTGGTACGGATTCGGGGAAGGTTTTCTCCGTTGTCTTCGCACCATGTACGCACAGCCTACAGCCAGTATATGTACCAATGCTTTAAAGTCTCAGCCTTTTCCCCTTCAACGCGGCACTCGCCAGGGATGCCCACTGTCTCCACTTCTCTTCGATCTTGCACTCGAACCCTTGGCTTTACTAATCCGGCAATCGGAGGAGATTCATGGAGTCCCCTTCACCCATAGGGAAATCAAAATTTCAGCGTATGCTGATGACCTTATGCTTTTTGTCTCTATAGACTCAGTACCGGCTGTCCTAGAGCAAATTGGTAAATACTCACAACTGTCCGGTTATAAGATAAATTGGACCAAATCGGTAGCCTTTCCATTAAATCCTTTGCTTCATCAGGCAGATATGCAACCCTTCCCCTTTTTATGGCAACCTCGCATGGTCAAATACCTTGGGGTTCACTATTGTTCTCCTTTGGAAGACACTATCTCCCTCAATGCCAAAGACTTAACCTCTAAAGTCCGGGCGCTTACTCACCGCTGGACTCCTTTAACACTTACCTGGTGGGGTCGATTAGAAACTATAAAAATGATGATTGTTCCGAAAGTGAATTATATCTTGGAAATGTTGCCCTGTCTCTTACCTCGACGTATATATAAAGATATAGAGGGCCTTCTGACTAGATACTTGTGGCAAAACAAGACACCTAGGATAGCGAAACATAAGCTGCAAGCAGATAAGGAAAATGGGGGTGTCAGATTCCCTGATTTCCTGAAGTATCATCAATCTTTTCTTCTCAAACAAGGCGCTCGTTGGCTGGAAGATCCAGTACCGAGTAGACCTGTGTGGCTAGACATAGAAGAGGACCTTTGCAAACCGATTCCTCTTACTTTTCTCCCTGGTATGACTCTCCCATCAGACTCCCACTATCCACCAATGCTTTTAGATACCTTAGGTGCCTTTAATACTCTTATGCAATCTTTAGACTCCCGACTCTGTCCGTTAGACAAGCTCCCACTTTGGTACAATACTCGATTTCGAATACAAAATAAGCCGATGGCGTGGAGCCCCTGGTACACTAGGGGCATTTGGATTCCTAGTCAGTTGTTCCATGACGGTCGCTGGAAAACTTTTAGTGAATTGCAAATTGAATTTGGTCTCCCAGCGAAACACTACTTTCAGTTGGTGCAACTTCAGCATTGCCTTCGCAGTGCTAAGGTGCTCCCACCATCGGCCTCCCCTACACCAGGTTGGTCGGAGACTATCCGATCTATCGGTAGTTCACCGGGTGTAGCATCCAATTTTTACAAAACTTTATGTAATGCTATAACTAGAGATACCCCTATAGCGCAGAAAGCATGGGAGAGAATTGCATGTGACTCTGACCCCGGAGCAATGGAGCCTTGTCTGGAGTAGAGTGACACGGGTCTCCCGATCCGCCTCACTCACTCAGACACTCTTCTTTCTAGCCCACCGGTGTTTTTACACTCCTGACAGATTAGCCAAATGGAACACTACTCAGGGCAATAGTTGTTGGACTTGTCATGCGGCCATTGGTTCACTACCTCATGTTATGTATGAATGTCCCGCACTACAGTATTACTGGCGTCGGGTCTGGGGTCGTATCCAGTCTATTTTGCACTTTCAAGAGCCCCTTTCTTGGAGGATAGTGGGACTTCGCTCAGCTGCGGGGATCCCCTCTCTTCCAAAAACGGCTTACTTCCTTTTGGACTTTATGCTTGGCATTGCTATTTCCCTAATTACGAAATACTGGAAAAATAGCTCCCATCTGAGCCCCAATGAATGGTGGAATCATGTCTGTCTCTACAGTAAATATGAACAAATACCTCGTATGTTTGCTTCCCCCATTCAGACTCCTCATCATCGATCTAAATGGAAGATGCTCAATGACTATGTACATTCTGCTCAATGCTCTCATCTGACTGTCTGAATTTGTATATATCTTTGTCCCATGATTATTCTGTATCGTAGATACTCTTTTGCTTGTTTTGATGTATAATCACTGTTGTTTGGAAGCGCTCACATGCTGACATAATCAGCTAGAGAAGAAGCGTGGGGGTGGGGGGTAATTGGGTTTACTTTTCCTTATTGTATACTTGTTTTGTCTCTTTTGGTGTGTTGTTTCTTTTGTATGTTGCAAAATGAAAATAAAAGTTTAAAAAAAAAAAATAAAAGCTGCTCTATTTCCTTTTTAAAGGATAATGCCAGCAGCCTGGTTCCATCCTGGTTAAGGTGGAGCCCATCTCTTCCGAAGGGCACCTGCCCTCCCCAGAATGTTGCCCAGTTACTATCAAATCCAAAACCCTCTTTTTTGCACCATCGTCTCATTCACACATTGAGACTCTGCAGCTCTTCCTGCCTTTTGGGTCCTGCGCATAGAACAGGAAGCATTTCAGAGAATGCTACCCTGTAAGTTCTGGATTTCAGCTTCCTACCTAAAAGCCTAAATTTGGCCTCCAGAACCTCCCTTCCACACTTTCCTATGTCATTGGTGCCAACATGTACCAAGACAGCAGAGTCCTCCCCAGCAGTATCTAAAACCTTGTCTAGGGCCATGTGGCATTTGAGGTCCACTACCTTCGCACCAGGCAGGCATGTTACCAGGCGATCCTCAGGTCCAAAAGCCACCCAGCTATCTACATGCCTGATGATCAAATCGCCAACTATAACAGCTGTTCTAACCCTTCCTTCATGGCCACATGACCCTGAAGAAACCTCTTTAGTGTGAGAGGGATTTACATCTCTTGACAGATCCTAGCTAAAGGATCACTTCCTGCCACACCAAGGTGATATTCTCCTTTCATGTGACCTCTCTCCTCCATGGCAACTGAGAGGCTGCAGATTAGAGATGGGACTTTAGTAATATATTCTTGTAGGTTTGTGTTTATGTACATCTGTTTTCTTTATGTCCTCAAGTCTTCTACTCTAACCTCGTTGTCTCTTTAGCACACTCAATTCTCTCCTCAGTGTGCCTCCACCCCTGATTCCTCCCTCCCTTTCTGCCCAAACCTTGGCTAACTACTTCCATGACAAAATCCACACAATCACCCTCCAGTTCCCCTCCTCCCCCTCTTCCCCCCTATTTCCCATTTCTCCCCTCCCCAAACTTCTGCCACCCTTTCTTCCTTCCCTATGGTCTCTGACGAGGAAACGTCGCTCCTTCTCTCTTCCTCCAAACCTACTATCTGCTCTTCTGACCCCTTCCCCACCCACCTCCTTAGCTCCATCTTTTCATCTCTCATCCCTTCTATTTCTCATATTCTTAACCTCTCTCTCTCCACTGCAACCTTCCCTTCTGTTTTCAAGCATGCTGTGGTTACACCCCTCCTCAAGAAAACTTCACTTGATCCCACTCGTCCTTCTAACTATCATCCCATCTATCTCCTTCCTTTCATCTCTAAACTACTTAAGCGTGCAGCCTATCATCATTGTCTTGATTTCCTCTCCTCTCATACCCTCTTGGATCCTTTACAATCCAGCTTCCATCCCCTACACTCCACTGAAACTGCTCTTACTAAGGTCTCGAATGATTTGTTCTTGGCAAAGTCCAAAGGCTTTTACTCTGTTCTCATTCTTCTTGATCTCTCTGCTGCCTCTGACACTGCTGACCATAACCTTCTTCTTATCACCCTATCCACACTTGGATTCAAAGACTCTGTACTATCTTGGTTCTCTTCCTATCTATCCCATCGCTCTTTCAGTGTGTGCTTCAATGGCTCTTCCTCCTCTTCAGCTCCACTACCTGTAGAAGTTCCTCAGGGTTCCGTCTTAGGTCCACGCCTCTTCTCTCTCTATACCTAATCCCTTGGCACCCTTATCTCTTCCCATGGCTTTCACTATCATCTCTATGCCGATGACTCTCAAATCTATCTTTCTGCACCTGTTATCTCTCCTGATATCCAGTCTAAGATCTCACTCTGCCTCTCTGACATTGCTGCCTGGATGTCCCACCGCCGCTTAAAACTGAACATGGCCAAAACTGAGCTTCTTATCTTTCCCCCGAATGCTTCCCCTCCTCTTTCCTCTTTTCTCTCTCTCTGTTGATAACTCTGTACTCCTCCCTGATTCTTCAGCACGTAACCTTGGTGTTATCTTTGATTCCTCTCTCTCTCTTTCTCTTCACATATCCAGCTCATTGCTAAAACTTGTCGTTTCTTTCTATACAATATTTCCAAAATTTGCCCCTTCCTCTCTGTTGACACCACTAAATTGATAGTCCACTCCTTAATCACCTCCCGTCTTGATTATTGTAACGTTCTCCTTGCCAGCCTCCCTGCAAGCCACCTCTTTCCTCTTCAGTCAATTCAACACTCCGCTGCTCGACTCATTTTCCGCCAGTCTCGTTTTTCCCACATCACTCCTCTCTTCATGTCGCTTCATTGGCTTCCCATCCGTCTCCATATCTAATTTAAACTTCTCCGCCTGATCTATAAATGTATTCACTCTTCTGCCCCCCCCCAGTACCTTTCATCTCTCATCTCTCCTTACACCCCCTCTCAGTTGCTTCGCTCTTCTAACAGTCTTCATTTATCTGTGCCCTTTACTCGTACTGCCAATTCCAGACTTCGCTCTTTCCACCTGGCAGCACCATTTGCTTGGAATAGTCTTCCTATATCTGTGCGCCAGGCGTACTCCCTGGCCATTTTCAAGTCCAGACTAAAATCCCACCTCTCACTATTGCTTTCCATTCCTGTCTTACCCTATCTTGATCTATCTATCAACATTTGCTTACTTTGCCCTGTAAATTTTTGTTATTTGTATTATGTAACTTATTTTTTTCTGTCTTATTAGATTGTGAGCTCTGATGAGCAGGGACTGTCTCTCTTCTTTGTTTGTACAGCACTTCGTATGTTGCGGCGCTTTATAAGTCTTTAATAATAATAATAATAATAATAACCTCCAGCGATTGGACTCTGCCTTGAGGGCAAAGAACTCCTTGCACCTAGTGCACATGTAAGACACCTCACCAACTAGTTCCAGCACTGCTGGACTGCTGTCTGCGTCTTATTATATACTGTTTTGTTGTAAATGTAATTCAACAGCCATTTCTGCATGCAAAATTACTTGTCTGTGAACTTTTGTATGGCTGTCAGTAATAACAGATGTCCCAGTACGATCAATCGGATTCTGTGTCAAAGCGGGATCGAAATGAATCAATAGAATACTGTGCTTCCTCAGCCAATAGGAAGTGCATGGTATTTTTGGCAGCACACAGGGTTTGAATTTAATGTGGATCTACTGGTGTTTATCACATCTGATGCTCAATATTATGGCATGGTGAAGAGGTTTGCATGAGGAGGGGTATTCCAGCTCACAGACTGCAGCAAAGGTCAGCTGTAATCAGAGAACAGTTGTCCGCATTCTGCCGAAGCATAAGGAGACAGGAAATATGCAGTCATGGAAAATTTGTCAGATTTGTACAAAAGACAAAAGGGAAGAAAATGGCATGCAGAAGGGGATGTAAATTGTAATGCATTTTGTGCCTGTGATCCCAACAACTGAAAACTGCCAATTTGGCACTACCTATGCAAGACTTTTTCACACCACTGTATGCAATTTGGTATGTAATTTGGATAAACTAGAATGAATAACAGATTAATGTTCATCTGCATAAACATTTCCCAAGGTATGTATGCCACAATCATTAGTATTTGTGCCCTTACCATGACCCACACTGATGATGTCAAGGATTCTTCTATGAGCAGCTGGACTGAGCCATAAAAGACGCCCCTCATAATGACAAATCGATACTCATGGGTAACTTTAGTTCTAGAGCTGTCATTGATGCCTTCTTACGGAACAGAGTGCTGGGGCACCATGGTATTGGCAAAGCCATCTTAAATGGTCTGTTTCTTCTTCCAAATGCACTGAACTACACCATTGTCAAAATGAGGGATACCGTGATGTAAGATATCGTCCAAACTATGAGAAGTGCAGTTGCTGATTCTATCACAATCTAGCCAGAAGCTAGATGTTCCTTTATGTTCAGCAGAAAAAGTAGCATCATAGACAAGAATCTTCCATGAAATTATACATTACTAAACTTAAATACCTATGGACTAAGTAGTTGGAACATAATCTGATTTCATAATTCCTGAGCACTGACTTTACAGATACAGAATGTAAACTGCCATGGAGCTATGCAACCTACTCTACATTGAGCTATGCAACCTACTCTACATACCATTTGATGTTTTTAACAAGAAGGTGATTATATGATCTTGAAACTTACACCGCTTTTTCGGTGTATTTGAAAACAGGAATTTTTGAATGATGTTCTTGACATCATTCAAAAGAAATACCAGGAGTTGTTTGATGACAATGACATAGAAATAGCTGACGTTCTAGAAAAGATGTACCTACACCACATCATAGACATTGCTGACAAGTTGTTGGGAAACACAGCTCACTATATCCAAGTCAAGCCAGTTAAGTCATTGAAAAAAAATACTGAAAAGAAAAAGAAAACTACAGGAAGCCGCAGGTAAACACAACATAAGACTATTCTATCAATGTCTTTAAGATGTTTACAGTTGTACATCAAATGGTAATACACTCATTCATTCAGAAGATGAAACTAAAATTTTAGCAGAAAAAAAATGAAATTCTGACCCATTGTGCAAAACATTTCCTTTCTAAGGGACCCTTTTACTAAAGAGCACTAAGGTGTTGCACCGAACCCGCCAACAGCACTGAAACAATGGCATGTTCGGTGCAACACCACTGTGCTAACTGTCTGGGGTATGGAAAGCATTTCCCCAGCAGTTAACATGGAGCCCTGCCCCTTCGCGCATGACACATTAGCCCGGGTTCACTTAACATCACCTATTGAAATGGTGTTAGATGATTCTGTGCTAATGCAGGTAGCACATGGTGGCAATGCATATCTCACGCACATTCAGCATGTGCCAGAACACACGTTGTTAGCTAACGCCCTTAAGTAAAAGACCCCCTAATTCTCCCCTCCAGCATGCCTTAAGATACTTTGAATTATATTCCCTAGAGAATACCGTTGGTATAGCTGGACAAACCACCATCTCTTTCTGAGATTAGTAAAGTGTCAGCCAGTTGCCAATAGGGAAATCCCTAGGACCAGATAGCATACCATTTGATATTTTTAACAAGAAGGTGATTATATGATCTTGAAACTTACACCGCTTTTTGGGTGTATTTGAAAACAGGAATTTTTGTCCCAAAATTTCAAAGATATATTTATTTTCCATCTATTGTATATAAGAGGAAGGGTGACCGAACCACCATATAATCACTGGAAAAGTGCTTGTAAGAGTAGTTCTGAATAGAATGGAGTGCTTTGTGGAAAGTGCTCCATTCTCTGTGTGGATTCTGATATGTCCAAGAGACAATAGACATGGGGAGATTAATTTTATAATATGCCACCTAACCTGAGCTGCAGGAATGTTTATAGGACACACAGATTTTTAAAGAGAAAATATGTGCATAATTTCCCAACAGAAAGTGCTTGCACTCATTTATATCTGCTCTCAGGCACACACAAATTTGCCAGAGGGAATCCTTCTTCTTGGGTACAAAGAAAATTGGAACCGTGCTAGAGAAGTTGAGGGTCTAAAAAAATCATTTCTTTTTTTTTAATTTAAATGTTTTGATTTTTATTGTACAATATCACAACATAAGAACATAAGATATGCCATACTGGGTCAGACCAAGGTCCATCAAGCCCAGTATCCTGTTTCCAACAGTGGCCAATCTAGGTCATACGTACCTAGCAGTTTCCACGAAATGAAGATGATACCAAATTGGCTTAGAATATTGGTGACAATACTAATTTAACATGTAAATAGTTACCCTGTAAATAGTTACCCCGGTTATCCTATTTTTTTTTTCCCTGTTCTATGTAAAACTCAATGTTGCTTGTATGCATTGTAGTATGTTTTGTTCGATGTACACCGCGCTGATTGTAATAGCGCGGTATAGAAGAAATGTTAAATAAATAAATAAATAAATAAATAAATAAAAGACACAGGTTCCACAATGCTTGTACTGGGTCAAGCATTGATATCCTGGGTCCCTTCTTAATAATGGTTTATGAACCTTTCCTCCAGGAACCTGTCCAAACCTTTCTTCCATATCAATTCTGTAACAGCATAGACATATTAACATATGAATCAAAGGCTATTTAACTAACCCTTTTCCAACTCCCCCCAGCCAAACCTACCCTACCCCCCATCTCCCCCCTTCCCCTCCTCCCCAAGGCCTGAAGTAGTACAATCTCCAATCTTTTTCATATCGCTCCATTTGCTGCCGCCTATGGGCCATCAGATGCTCCTTCACCAACACCTATCTAAGTTGAACCTCACACTGTTCGAGTTCAGGGACCTCACAGTGTTTCCAATGCAAGGCCACCTCACAGAGCACCGCACACAGACATGCCAAGATTGCCCTTCCCTTCCCTTCTCCTCCTTCCATCCTTGTCCCCACCAAGAAAGCAAAAATATCCCTGGGTCAATGTTTAATCATACTCTAAGCAACTTGCCAATCCACCCTTGTACCAATACCCAGATACCTTGGATTTTAGGGCATGTCCACCATATATGCCAAAAGGTTCCCATCTCCCCACACCCCCTCCAAAACTCCGAGAATTCCATTGGGGAACATCTGGTGTAGTCTCTGCGGAATGTAATACCACCTCATCAAGACCTTGCAGTAATTTTCCCTGATGGCTATTGACAGGGGTCCACCTAATCTGATCCACGATCTTTTATCAGACCTTCTGCATAATGTCCCTTCCTAAAACACTCTTCCACTCCCTCATGTAAGGTAGATGTCTAAAATTGGTGCCCTACACTGCTCTATAGAGTGTGGAGATTAATCCCTGGGAGCATTTTTTTCCCATACCACACCACCTCTAGATCAGTAAAATTGTGCTTTAATCCCTCTTTCTCTAATTTATTCAATAGACTTACCATAATAAAAATGATTTCCATCCTGTAGGCCATAGGACTCCCTTAATTCCTTAAAATTAATGAGTTTCCCATTTTCAATGAAGTGATGAAAGGACTGCAGCCCTTGTTTCTCCCACCTGGAATATATCTACCCTTCCATCCAGGACTAAACTCCAGTGTTCCTCTTAGTGGGGTCAGTGTCGAGAACACTGTCCCCTTTCCCCTTCTTGCTTCCTAAGTACATCCCAGACTCCAAGCACCAGAGCCCTACCTTTTCCATGTTCCCCGGGGTGCCCAGGGTAGAGCCCCTAGGTCCCCCTCTCATGCATATGCACTCTCTATTTTCAAAAATCTCTTCTGTTCCTCTCCAGTCCACCAATCCATCATATGCCTTATTTGTCCCACTCAATAGTAGGCCCTCAAATCTGGTACCCCAGTCCTCCTTCTTCTCTACATTTATTCAATGCCTCTCGGGCGATACGAGGCGGTCTGCATTTCTAGATGTACTGGAAGATTTTACGCTGCAACTTCATTAGGGCTCCCTCAGGGATAAATACTGGCAATGCTTGAAATAGATACAGCAGTTTGGGGAGGACATTCATTTCTATCGCCACAATGCAGCCCAACCGAGACACTTCCATTTTCATCCATCCCTCTAGGTCAGTTCCTATGGATTTAAATAATTTAGGGTAATTTGCTTGGTATAAGTCACCGGGAGAAGCTGGAATCCTCACTCCCAAATATTTTAAAGGATCAGGAACTGTCCCTTTAAACATTCCTCCACCTCCGTGATAACCAAGATATTTAATGCTTCCGTTTTATCTATATTCATTTTAAATCCCGAAACATTCCCATATTGCTGAAGTACACCCACCACTTCTGGCAGCAACTGTTATGGGTCCAAAAGACATAGCAGGATGTCATATGCAAACAATGAAATAGTGTGCTCTCTTCTCCCCTCTCCACACCCTTTATTGGCTGTTTTGTCGAATGGCTTGGGCCAATGGCTCCACTGCCAGAGCAAAGGAGACAGAGGGCATGCCTGCCTGTTCCCCCATCCCAAAGCAAAACATTCAGAGTACCTGTCATTAACCTTGACCCTAGCTCTAGAGTCCCAATATAGTCCCTTTACCCACTTGTCAGATTTGGGCCCAAATCCCATCTTAAACATCGTTGCGAAAAGGAAGGTCTAATGCACCCTATTAAAGGCCTTCTCAGCATCTGTGGATAGGAACATGACCTCCTCATTCCCCTCAGAAGCCGCTCACAGTATGTAAACTGACCTTTTAATACTATCAGCTGCCTGCCTCCCTGCAATGAATCCCGTCTGATCCTGTTGAACCCATCCAAGGTGCCAGCTGAGATGCCAGGATTTTCATTAATATCTTTGTATCAACATTAATGAGGGATATCAGCCTATAAGACCCACACTGAAGGGGGTCTTTTCCCTCCTTATATAGCAACATGATACCTGCTGTGAGCATCTCTTGGGATAGTTCGCCCCCTTCCTCCATTATCCCATTAAATACCTGCCCCTCCATTATCCCATTAAATACCTGCCCCAGGCAAATGAATCAAGATTAACTCCCAACTCCCGACCCCATTGTGTCCTCAACTGGCCATAATACTTATCTTGGGCAATATTATTCAAGGCCCTACAGTAACTAGCGTATCCTTTCTTTATCTTCCAATTCAAACCAGTCCACTAATTTTCCAAAATTTTCCTTTCTCAGGCCACACCTCCCATCCTTCATTGATGCCACATAGTGCTTTAACTGCATGTACGCATACAAATGCCCACTTGGTAGGTCATTTAAAAGGCTCTCATTGAGCCGCCAAAATTTAGTCCCTCCTGGGTCCTGATGCCCCATATGTACCCATACTGGTCCATGGTCTGACCATGTCATGGGTCCAATCCCCACTTTCTTCAGCTCCACTATCCACTGGTCCACCAATGTCATGTCAATCCTATTGAAGCTATCATGAGCTGTTGAGTAGAAGGAGAACTCCATGCGAGATAAATATGCATCTCTCCATGCATCCACCAAGTGAAAGCTCTGTATTACTTAACTCAGTGCCGTGTGAATTTGCCCCTCCCCCTTCACTCAACTTAGGGCTGAAGGACTACATTAAAGTCCTTTCTAATTATCAGTTTCCCTTATGCCTTATCATCCAAGTTCCATGCTCTCCCAAAATGGAACTTGCTCCCCATTAGGGCCATATATACAAACCACCATAATTTTTGCCTCCCATATCTGCCCCCTCACACCTACTGTCCTCCTCTCGTTATCCCAGAAATGATCCTGGACATGGAAAGGGCCCCCCTTGATATAGCAAAATGGTCACTCCCCCTTTCCCCTCCCCCTCCTAGGGACGCTGAACAAAGCTGTTCGGGAACCAGGCGATGGCGTAATCTCCCCTAATCTCTAACCAGCAAGTGTGTTTCTTGGAGTACAATATCCCAGTTATCCTTCTCTATCTCCTGGAAAAGTCTCTGTCTCTTAGTGGGTGAATTCAACCTCTTAACATTTAATGATCCAATATGTACCATTGCAACTACCTACCCTCCCTGCTCCAGTCAGGTCCTCCCCTTCCCCTTCCCCATCCCCTATCCCCTACCCTGCCCCTTCTCTTCCCTATCTCCTCACCCTCACCCCTACACCCCCCCCATGGATGCTCCCCTCCTTAGGAGTCTCTATTTCTATGGTGGCCAGCAAGTCCTCACCCTGTCCTCCCCTTTCATCATACCCACAGTATGTTTATGTTTATTAGGCTTGATATACCGCAGTTCCAGTTAGAGCACAGCGGTTTACAAAAATCATTCAATATATAGGAGGAAAGGGAAAGGAAGTTACAAATCATGACAGGAGAGCACTCAAGATGTTGGAACTAGACATGAGCAAGAGAGGAGAGAGGTAGGGGAGAGGAGGAGAGGGGAATCACACAAAGGGGGAAGGGACGTCGAAGGCAGTGGAGAAGAGGTGTGTCTAGATTTTTTTTGAATGTCGGGTAGTGTTGCTCGAGTCTGAGGGGAAGGAGCAGAGAGTTCCAATAAGCAGGTCCAATAAAGAAGAAGGCAGAAGAACATGTGGATTGTAGGTGAGCACGTGATGGAGATGGGAGGTGAAGTCGGTTGATATGAATTGAATGAATTGAACAGGTGGGAGTGTGGAATTGAAGTAAGTCTGCCAGGTATAGTGGGGTGCGGTTATGTAGAACTTGATGGGCCAGTGTGAGGATCTTATAGCATATACAGAATTGCAGAGGGAGCCAATGTAACTGAAGAAAAAGAGGGGTGACATGGTCACGGAGTGATGAGTGAAAAATAAGGCGCACAGCAGTGTTTTCTTTTATTTCTTTTATTTATTTATTTATTTAATTGGACTTCTATACCGCCTTATCATACAATCAAAGCGGTCTTACAAACAAAGATATTAAGAGTATTAGTGAGAAAATGTAAAGAAATAAAAGTTAAAGTTATGGTATAATGTGTTATGAACACGTTGAAGGCGGTGAAGTTGTGAGAGAGGAAGGCCAGCTAGGACTGAGTTACAGAAATCAATGTGTGACATTACCAAAGATAGGAGAAGAGTGGAGAGGGCTTCAGGGGTGAGAAAGGGGCGAATGGACCGTATCTGTCGAAGGAAGAAAAAGGAGGCCTTTGTGATGTGGGGAAATGTGAGCATGAAAAGAAAGATTGGAGTCAAAAATTACACCCAAGTAGTGAAAGCTTGTAACGAGAGGAATCAGCAAGCCTGAGAAAGAGGGAGTGATCAGAGGAGAAGGACTGCCATGAGTAAACCAGATGGCTACTGTTTTCGTAAGATTGAGGTGCAGACAGTTTAGAGTGAGCCAGTTAGCGACAGCTGAAAGACAAGAATTCAATGGATCAAGATCAGGATGAAGGGGAGAGGTGTGATACAGGAAGAGCAGGTCGTCAGCATCACAGCTCCTCCATGCATCCCTAAAACCAGTCAACCTCCTAAGCATACTTTCCCCTCCCCCTTGATGCTCCCCCTCTCCCTCTTATAAACAAACAATTTTATTTCAACTTTAAAGCAAACAGATACCAACAACAACCACTTTGCCCATTACATCTTAGAAACATAGAAACATAGAAATATGACGACAGAAAAAGACCACATGGCCAATCTAGTCTGTCCTTCCATAACAACTACAACAGTCCACTTTTTGCCTTTAGAGATCCTCTGTGTTGGTCCCATGCTTTCTTGAATTCAGTTACTGTCCTCATCTATAACACACCTCCACTGGGAGACTATTCCACGGATCCACTACTCTTTCCGTAAAGAAATATTTCCGCATATCACTCCTGAATCTATCTCCCTTCACCCTCATCCCATGTCCCCTCGTAGCAGAACTTGCTTTCAATTGAAAGAGGCTCTCTCCCTGAACATTTATGCCACGGAGGTATTTAAACATCTCAATCATATCACCTCTATCCCGCCTTTCCTCTAAGGTGTACATATTAAGATCCTTAAGTCTGTCCTCATATGCTTTATAATGAAGCCCATTAATCATTTTGGTAGCAACCCTCTGCACCGACTCCATCCTGTTCACATCCTTTTGAAGGTGCGGTCTCCAGAATTGCACACCATACTCCAAATGAGGTCGCACCAAAGACTTATACAGAGGCATTATCACCTCCTTTTTTCTGCTAGCCATTCCTCTCCGTATGCACCCAAGCATCCTTCTAGCTTTTGCTGTTGCCTTTTCCACCTGTTTAGCTACTTTAAGATCATCAGACACAACCACGCCTAGGTCCCGCTCTTCTTTAGTGGACAAAAGTACTTCACCTCCTATACTGTATTGCTCCCTTGGATTGCTGCAGCCCAAATGCATGACCTTACATTTTTTAACATTAAATCCCAGCTGCCAAATTCTAGACCATTCATCAAGCTTAGCTAGATCCCTCCTCATGTTATCTACCCCTTCCTGGGTGTCTACTCTATTGCAGATTTTGGTATCATCCGCAAAGAGGCAAACCTTACCCGACAGCCCTTCCGCTATATCACTAACAAAGATGTTAAAAAGAATCGGACCAAGGACAGATCCCTGGGGCACACCACTGGTAACATCCTTCTCCTCAGAGTGAGCTCCATTTACTTGTACTCTTTGTCGCCTCCCACCCAACCAATTTCTAACCCAAGAAGTAACTTTAGGGTCCATCCCTAGGGTGCTCAGTTTGTTTATAAGTCGCCTGTGAGGAACAGTGTCAAAGGCTTTACGGAAATCTAAATACACCACATCTAGAGCTCTCCCTCGGTCCAACTCCCTGGTCACCCAGTCAAAAAAATCAATCAGATTTGTCTGACAAGACCTGCCTCTGGTGAATCCATGCTGCCTCGGATCCTGTAATCCGCTGGACTCCAGAAACCTCACTATTTTCTCTTTCAGCAGCGTTTCCAATAATTTACTCACCACCGAAGTTAAACTAACCGGCCTGTAGTTTTCAACCACATCCTTACTTCCGCTTTTGTGTAAAGGCACCACATGAGCCTCTCTCCAGTCCTTTGGCACCACTCCTGACTCCAACGAGGCATTGAAAAGGTCAGTCAGTGGAGTTGCTAGAACGTCCCCAAGTTCCCTCAGTATTCTAGGGTGTATCCCATCCGGTCCCATCGCTTTGTCTACTTTAAGTTGAGCTAGTTTCTCACGAACACAGTCTTCTGAAAATAGTTCAAGATGTCCCTTGCTTCTGTTCTTATTTGTGGGTGTTTTCTGAGGTCCTGCTCCTGGTTCTTCATCTGTGAACACAGAACAAAAATATTTGTTAAGCAATTCCGCTTTATCCTTATCAGCTTCTACATATTCCCCCCCTGCACCCTTGAGTCTGACAATACCACTTTTGCTCTTCCTCTTCTCACTAATATATCTGAAAAATGTCTTATCCCCCCATTTTATTGCATTGGCTATTTCCTCCTCCTTTTGAATCTTTGCCTTCTTGACTACTTTGCTAGCTTCTCTAAGTTTTTCCAAATACAGATGCCTGTCTTCTGCTCTCTGTGATCTCTTGTATTTCATGAAGGCCTCCCTCTTTTTCTTCACTTTTTCAGCTACTTCCTTCGAAAACCATAGCGGTCTCCTGTTCCTTTTGCCTTTATTTACCATTTTAACAAAAAGGTTGGTTGCCCTTAAAATACCCCCTTTCAGTTTTGCCCACTGTTTTCTACATCCCCCAGCTGTTCCCATCCCACTAACGACTCCCTGAGGTATTGGCCCATCTTCGCAAAGTTAGTCTTCCTAAAGTCTAAGATCCTCACCTTGGAATGGATTCTAACAGCCCTAGTCCTAATACTGAACCACACCATCTGGTGATCACTGGATGCAAAATGATCTCCCACTACAACATCAGAAACACTTTCACCATTGGTAAGCACCAAGTCCAGTATGGCCCCTTCACGTGTGGGGTCTGTTACCAATTGCCTGAATAGTTCTCCCTGTAGAGAATCCAGGATCTCCTTACTTCTAGATGATACTGCAGCAGGAATGTGCCAATCAACATCTGGCATATTGAAATCTCCTATCAGTAGCACTTCCCCTTTCCTAGCAATGCTGCGTATGTCTTCAATTAACTCTCTGTCCACCTCTTCCTCTTGTGAGGGAGGTCTGTATATCACTCCAATGCAAATAGATTTCTCTTTCCCTCTTTCTAGTTTAACCCACAATGCCTCCTCTCTCCCTTTTAAGCTCTGTAATTCCAAAGCTTTAATAGTAGTTTTTACATATAGTGCCACTCCTCCTCCTCTTCTCCCTACCCTGTCCTTCCTTCTCAAAGGATAAAGCATTTATGAACATAAGAACATAAGATATGCCATACTGGGTCAGACCAAGGTCCATCAAGCCCAGTATTCTGTTTCCAACAGTGGCCAATCTAGGTCATATGTACCTAGCAGTTTCCCCAAGAGACACAAGTTCCACAATGCTTGTACTGGGTCAAGCATTGATATCTTCGGTCACTTCTTAATAATGGTTTATGGACCTTTCCTCCAGGAACTTGTCCAAACCTTTTTTAAACCCAGCTACACTAACAGCCTTTACTACATCCTCCGGTAACAAATTCCAGAGTTTGATTACACGTTGAGTGAAAAAATATTTTCTTTTATTAGTCTTAAATAGTTTACCCTGTAGCTTCATTGCATGTCCCCTAGTCTTTCTATATTCTGATAAGGTAAACAATCGATCTACGTTTACCCGTTCCACTCCGTTCATTAATTTATAGACTTCTATCATATCTCCCCTCAGCCGTCTCTTTTCCAGGTTAAAGAGCCCTTAACATTTTTAGCCTTTCTTCATAGGAGTATCCTTCCATCCCCCTTACCATTTTGGTGGCTCTTCTCTGAACCTTTTCTAAAATCGCTATATCCTTTTTAAGATACGGCGACCAGAATTGCACACAATATTCAAGGTGCGGTCTCACCATGGAACGATATAGAGGCATTATAATATCTTTTGTTTTATTTTCCATTCCTTTCCTTATCATACCTAGCATTCTATTTGCTCTCTTGGCCGCCGCTGCACACTGGGCCGAGGGTTTTAACATGGTATCCACAATGATGCCTAAATCTTTTTCCTGGGTAGTGGTTCCTAATGTGGAACCTTGCATCGTGTAACCATAGTTTGGGTTGTTCTTCCCTAGGTGCATAACCTTGCACTTGTCCACATTAAATTTCATCTGCCATTTTGATGCCCAGTCTTCCAATTTATCAAGATCCTCTTGCAATTTTTCACAATCCTCTTGGGTTTTAACAACTTTAGTTTTGTGTCATCTGCAAATTTGATAACCTCACTCGTTATTCCACTTTCCAGGTCATTTATGAATATGTCAAAAAGCAGCGGACCCAGCACAGATCCCTGGGGTACACCACTATTCACCTTTCTCCATTGGGAAAATTGGCCATTTAGCCCTACCCTCTGCTTTCTATCTTTTAACCAGTTCCTGATCCACAATAGTACACTGCCTCCTATCCCATGACTCTTTAGTTTTGCCAAAAGTCTCTGATGAGGGACCTTGTCAAAGGCTTTCTGAAAGTCCAGATACACAATATCAACCGACTCACCTTTGTCCACCTGTTTATTCACTCCTTCAAAAAAACATAACAGATTAGTAAGACAAGATCTTCCTTGTCTAAAGCCATGTTGGCTGTCTCCCATTAGGTTGTGACTATCTACATGCTGAGTAATTTATTCTTTATGATGGTTTCTACCATTTTTCCCGGTACTGTATAGCAATCAGTTGGTCGCGTCATTTTCTTTATAGCAAATGCACAGCTAGTCTATCTTGAAAAACGTTACTGTGATGGTCTTCAAAGAACTAATACTACAACTACTATTACTTATCATTTCTACAACACTATTACTTATCATTTGTATATCGCTACAAGGCATATGCAGCACTGTACAGACATGTAAGAGACAGTTCCTGCTCGTAAGAACTTATAGACTAGTCAAGACAGCCATACAAGTCAAGACAGACAACACAACAGCTGGGGATTATATCAAAGGGAATGATAAGGAAACATATAGGAAGTGATCGGGAGACTAAGGCGATAGGGATCTGAAAGTAATCTTAAAGAGGTGAGTTTTTAGCCTGGATTTGAACTGGGTCACAGATGGAGCCTGACATTCTGACTCAGGTAGTTTGTTCCAGGCATAAGAAGCAGCAAGATTGAAAGACCAAAGTCTGGAGTTAGTAGTGGAAGAGAAGGGCACAGATAGAAGGGATCTGCCAGAAGAGCATGAGGTCATATGACACATACTCCTACATCTTCTATATAAATGTGGCAGAATGCTACATCACTTTTTTTTTTTTCATTTTACAACACCATGGAACTAGCTATGGAGTGCTTTAGGACTCAGGAAGTTCTCTCCCAAACATTTTCCAATAATTTTTTGATGAAAGTATTTTATACGTGAAGGCATATTTTAGAAAAGAAGTGGAGATTAGAAATGAGACGTCAAGGTTGCAACATTCACAATTCCGGTGGTATTTTAGAAAAGGCTCTGCTAAACATGGATCTGTTTCTAAAATACCAAAATGGAAGTGCAGGAGTCCACGTGGATATGCCGCCACGTACTTTTGAATTATTATTTTTTAAACCTATATATGACAGGGAGCAGCTGTAAATTTCAACATTGACAATTTTGGTCATACACCGCACATTAAGCATTCCCTGTATAAAACGGGGGATACAAATGTAAATTTTTGATCTGCCCAAGCTATACTCTAATCACACCCTCAACACATCCCTTTGCAAAATTTCTACATATTATGGACATTCACATGTAAATTTAGTCCTTTCTAAAATTGCCATATCCATGTAGATGCCATTTCCATGTCTAAATTCTGATTTTCCACGTGGAAATTGTGAATAAGGCTTCTAAAATGACCCCATATGGGCACATAGGTGCAAAAGATCCTTTATAAAATTGTACTCCCCAGACTCCAAGGAGGTAATTGCCTCTATAGCAAGGTGCCTACCAGCAAGCTTTAAGCAAGTTTCATTAAAAATGGATGGAAAACGACACCATTAGGTTGCAAAATTGCTTTCCCCTTTGACTTTAATGGAGCTGAATGAAACGAAAGCAATGAAGATTTTGAGTGTCTGAAAATGAATGCAAGGTTAAATGATCAGAAAACAAATCATAACAAAATATTTCCCTGTGCACAACCCTGATATAATTATATGACCAAATGTGATTTTTTTTTTTTGCAGGTTTGCCACCATATGCTTTAATTTTAATGTTCAATTTGATATTGGTAATTCTTTCTTTGTCACCAGTCACTGAGATATATGACTGTTTTGCATCCCCTTTATGCATGGTATCTCTTTACAGACTTTATTCGGTCTGTACAAAATTATGTCTAGAGACTTCATTAAAATTAGATTGATGGTGCCTGTAAAACCATTATGTACTTTAGCCACTCACAGTAGAGCTGGTAATGAGTGACCTCTCACCTCCAGAAATAAGAGTCTAGGATTCAGTCCTAGACACAAAACCCATTGCAGTCATTATCTAGAGCCCATATTCTCTATATGGCAATGTGGTAAAAGACTGTTCTATTAATTGACAGACTATATCTGAAGAAAAATAGATGACCGCACCTCAGAAACATTGTACTTTGTCCAAAAAAGAAAAAAGGTAATAGAATGGTGTGGTGCCACTATTATTATCTCCTAGGAAAAAACTCCTAAATTTAGACAAAAGACATCAGCCAAAAGTGAAGGGTGTTGAAAGAATGACTGATTTAATCATATGAAGAATGAACTTGAAGTCCCAAATATATTTGAAGGTTTAGCATTTGTGTCTTCATTTATATGTGGTCTAAATTGGTAAGTGAGTAAATGACATTGAAGAAAACGTTCACCACCATAAAGAACCCTATTAAGCATAAATATAATTGCAAATAAGGGGCAAAACAAAAAAAATGTTTTTGTCGGACTCTGCTGCAGCACTACTCCAAAAGCAGTCCTTTATCATCATTTCATTAAAATTCCATCCCCAAGAAATACATTTTAAATGGATTTCAAGTTTACATCCATTCTTACACATATCCCGACAGAGAGCTATGTTTCAGGCCATGTAAAACCATTTACACATCCTGCTTCAGGGGTTTAAAACTATGTACCTCGTGTTCTAAATTGCCAACATCAAGTAGATAGAAACGACGGTCTTCTCTTTTAATATTTCCATCTCTTTATTGCAATAAATTAACTGAAGATTCTGAGCATTTTCTCTGTCTCAGCATCTCTTCAGCCACTGCTAACAGCCTTCTCTGTGCACCACCCGCTTTCGGCTTTTAAAGGAACCACTATCCAGGTGCACTGGCCGGTGAAGAGGAGGCCACCAACTAGATAGAATGAATCTTTGTAAGCAACTATGGATTTATGAATTAAAATTTGTGAGGTCTGGAGGCATGAATATGGAAATAGCCTGCACATTGTTAGTCTGACCTGACGAAAGTGAAAAGCTGTTGGGAAAGCGTACCGGGATAGTGGTGTTTAGCAAAACTGCTGAGAATCTTTGGTTAAATTGCTGTGTGCTTGAGGGACCCCCTCTAGCAGTAGAAGATAGCCATGACAGAGAAGATGAAGTGTGCTGATGAGGACCCCATCCATTGCTGGCAGAAGAAAATAACCATGGCCACAACACATCACGCTGTGGTCCACTGGCAGAAAAAGATAAGAAGAGAGGGGAGGAAGTAGGGAGTGAGAGAGTGCAGGAGAGAAGGACATAGTGCAACAAGAGGAAGAACAGGAGAAGAGAAAGTGGGAAGGGATAGGGGAGGAGGAAGGTAGAGAGTATGGAGGGAGAATGGAGGGAGAATGGAAGACAGGGGAGGGAGAGCACAAATTCAAGGAGGGAATAGTTCAAGAAGCCAGAGGAGAATGCATGGACGGAGGGGATGGACGTCTATATGCTTGGAAGTAGAAACACATCCTTACCCCTCATATACACCAGAATTCCCATGTGCCCTGCATCCACAGAGACATCCTACACAGCATACCTATACACACTCCTAGCCACAGATACCCCAATACCCCACACCTCTACCCCTCATATATACCAAAACTCCCACATGCCCCTCATCCACAGAGACACCCTCCCACACATCATACCTATACACACTCCTAGCCACAGATACCCCAATACCCCACACCTCTACCCCTCATATATACCAAAACTCCCACATGCCCCTCATCCACAGAGATACCCACCCACACAGCATACATCCACACACTCCTAGTCACAGATATTCCAATACCCCACACCTCTACCCCTCATATATACCAAAACTCCCACATGCACCTTATTCACAGAGACACCAACCCACACAACATACCTATGCACACTCCTAGCTACAGATACCCCAATACCCCTCACCTCTACCCCTCATATACACCAAAACTCCCACATGCCCCTCATCCACAGAGATACCCTCCCACACATCATACCTATACACACTCCTAGCCACAGATACCCCAATACCCCACACCTCTACCCCTCATATACACCAAAACTCCCACATGCCCCTCATCCACAGAGATACCCTCCCACACATCATACCTATACACACTCCTAGCCACAGATACCCCAATACCCCACACCTCTACCCCTCATATACACCAAAACTCCCACATGCCCCTCATCCACAGAGATACCCACCCACACAGCATACATCCACACACTCCTAGTCACAGATATTCCAGAACCCCATACCCCTACACATACCTCCCACACTTGCACCCAGACACCTCCATACACCACACAGCAGCACACTCCCCATATATACACCCCACATCTCTATCTCTACCCCTACCTCACTCCCACAGATACATACCTACACTGTCAAGGAGACAAATATATATATGATACCACTCATCCATACTTCCCATAGAGCTCCCACCCACCCACTCACAATGTCTCTGCTGCTCTACCAAGGCACGGGTTACCATGTCTCTTTCCACACAGTCCTTGACATATATATGTATGAGTTTGTGAATAGAGAAAGGGGAAATGCACCACAATGCCACACTATAAGAGGGTAACTTTATGAAGTGACGGCTAATTAATGAGTGGTTTTGCATGTGTATTTTATGTCTTTATAAAGTCAAGTACACACATACTTAGCTTTATAAAATACCAGCATAAATGGCAGAGAAAGCTCCTTAAATTAAGGCACAAGGTCTTACAGCAGCCCTAGAGTTGGTGAAATGACCATACCTACTTTTTGCAAGTAAGAGCGTAAATTACTGTATTTATAATCTCTGTGCATACTTGTTCTCATCTACCACATTCTGCTCAAACTCTATCCATGCACATGCCCACTCTGAAAGGTCACACACTGCAAACACATGTAAGAACATACAATTTGCCATCCTGGGTCAGACCAATGGTCCATCAAACCCAGTATGCTGTCTCCAACAGTGGCCAATCCAGATCACAAGCAGCTATCAGGTTCCCAGAAGGTAGACAGATTTCATGCTACATATCCAAGGGATAAGCAGTGGATTTCCCCCATTCCACTCTAATAATGGTTTATGGACATTTCCCCCAGAAACTTGTCCAAACACATACTTTAAAGTTAGTCAGTATTTTATAAGAGGTCAATATGGACATAACCGGCCACCTATGCATGTAAATAGCTAAAATACCAACATTTGAATGTACTGTTGGTTCCTAGAATTAGGCAACTCTTTATAAAATTGCCTTAATGTGTGCATTTTTAATTTGCTTCCTATGCCATGGTTTCACTTCTGTTTTTCTGTGATGTGTTTGCTAATACAGTATAAACTTGCAAATGATAGGCACATTTTATGAATAAAGGCTCTTCTGTTTTGTATTAACAGCCAATGTCGTGCAATAGTCACATGGAGATGTGCAAACTTAATATGGTTTATGGTTTATTAAGACTTGTTATACTGCCCTTTGATTCAGCAGAGAGGTGTACATTAAAATTAAAAGGAGATAGGAATGCCAATGAAATTAAAGGAAGAAACGAACTCCAATAAAACAGGAAAGAAAGTTATCAAAATGCACACAACAGCGGAACACAAGGGTAGGTCGTAGAGGGGTATGTAAATGGAATAATGGGTAAGGGGGAGGCAGGATCCTATGTCATTGAGGGACTAAGTTAAAGACTAGAAGGAGTAAGTGAGTTTTGAAGAGTGCTTTAAACTTAGTGTAGGAAAGTTCTAGGCAGAGATCAGGTGGTAATGAATTCCATAAGTTAGGGCCAAGGAAATAAAACATTGGCGAGTAGATCCATACCAAGTGCAGGATGGAGGGGGGAGATAGAGATGATTACCGTGAATGGAACACAGCAGACACAAAGGAGCATGAGAAATGATGTGAAGATGAGAGAAACAGGGGTATAACAGAATGTAAGGGCTTGTGAACTAATGTGAGGATCTTACTGTATATTGAATTCAGAATTGTATGGGTAGCCTGTGACAGTGAATGAGCAATGATGTGATATAGTCAAACTTAGAAGCATGGGCTAGTAATCTTACAGCTGTATTCTGAACAGTTTGTAGGTGACAGAAATGATAGTTGGGGAAATTGGCATAAATAACATTACAATAATCTAGGTGGACAAGCAGCGTGATTAGAGCTGAGGTAGAAAGGAATGGATGAATAGCTTTGATTTGGTGAAGGGTATAGAAGAAGTGCTTTACCATTGAGCTAATGTGCTCATGAAAGTGAGGGCATTATCCTGTATGACTCCGAGGTACTTGAAGGAAGGTGTCATGGTGATGGGTGTGTTGTCCAGGAGCGGAGAGAGGGATAGAACAGTGGAGGAACCAGTAAGTCAGGTGGCAGAGGTTTTAGATGCATTAAGCTTGAGGTAATTATACTTCAACTAGAGGGCAACCTGGGAAAGACAGTTCTTCAAAGTGGTACGGTCAGGAGACATCTGATGTGTATGGAAGAGCAGTAAAATGTCATCCACGTAGTAATATGTAGAGGTGCCAGATTGCTGAGTAAATACAGTCAGTCGAGCAAAAAAGATATTGAAAAGGAGAGGGATGAGAACAGAACCCTGAGGAACACCTCAAGTAAGAGGAAAATCAGTAGAGGTAGAGGATGCAAAGCTGACAGAGTACATACGGTTTGAAAGAAAGGAATGGATCCACTGGAGGAACAAACAAGCAGAACACTCCTCCTGCAGTAAAAGCAGTCACAAGACATGCAGGAAAACTACATGCCGCTGGATAGACTGGAGCTGTATTGGTGTTTGAGGTCAGCCCAACACGTGTTTTGACCGATGGCCTTCTTCGGGGAACAGCGACCTCAAAAATTATATATACAAAGCATAGTTAAACATAAACATAAATTATCATTAAATAATAATGATAAAATATAAAAACATTTAAAACCAAAAAACAATAATAAACTAATAATAATGGGCATAAATGAAAATATATGTATCTGTAAAAGTGTGGAGGCCAGTTCCAAGATGTGTGACTCCAGACATCCGGACAGCCCGGGGATGCATCCGATTCTGCTCACGTGGGGGCTAGACGGCCTGGCAGGAGCAAAATCACGGAATAAGGCCAGGACATCCAGGTCATGCCCCGCTTCAGGCATCCTGGATGTCCTGCACTTACCTGGCTAGCCCAGCCAGGCTTCTGCATAGAGCCACAGTTCGGGTCCATGCAGGAGCCACGATCCCTGGCAGACCCTGAAAAGTTGCATCCCCGGTGCCTGACCCCCAATCAGGCCTACCATGGCCAGTGTTGGGCTGCGGGGAAAACCCTGCTCCCCTTACCTCCCTTTTCCCAGCCAGACCCCGCATCTTCTGATGTCCAGGGGACTTATTCCACCTTCGGGATGGAATAAGTCCCCCATCCAAATGGCCGACCCTGGACATACAGGGCTAACCCTGGATAGGCGTCACATCTCCGGCTCGCCCTCGCGCCTCCCTTGTGCCTCCCTCAGCCCACCCCTCCCACCCCTGTACAGAGCACCCCACATATCTCTGATGTATGTATGGGGAGCTATGTTGGCTGCATCACCACCCAAGCATTTAGCGGAATGGATGTCCAAACTGGACGTCTATCCCTGCTAAATGCTGCTCTGAATCAACCCCATAGTAAAAGAACCAAACAGATACTAAAACAATAAATAATCAAATACATAGGGAACATCGTACAGTCATTATAATGTCTATCTAGTTGGCAAAAATTAATAAAATGATTAAATAGATAAAACAAAATAATATCAAAAATGATGAAATGTCATATGTAAAGTGGCTAGAGTACTAACAATACTAGTAGTGAGAACATGCCAAAAGCGTAATGCATGAATTAATTCATCAATCTGAGAAAGACACCTAGGGAGGAGTAGCCTAGTGGTTGGGGCAAGGTACTTCAGGCTGGAAGGTCGGGGATTCAAATCCCACTAGAGGACAGCAACCTTGGGCCGGAAGGATTGGGGTTTCTAGTCCCACAGATGCTCCTTGTGGTCTTGGGCAAGCCACTTAACCCTCCATTGCCCATGTTCCCTGTAAGTATTAGTGTATGTGTCTCATATCCCAACGTGTTAAATGTATCCCCCAATAGTGTTGTGACCACTTTGATAGAAGGAAAAGGCGGTATACAAAACTGTCTAAATAAATAAATAAAAGGATATGTTCTCTATTATGGAAGACAATTGCTAAAATAGCTGAGGGAGGGAGAAAAACAAAAACTCACTGAGAATGTCATTGTAGTGGAGGAGGCACTCAGGGAAAGATAGGGCAAATGATATCATAATAAATATAAGGATGCAGAGATCCAGAATGTAGACCATCCGAGACCCTGCCATGGTGGAGGGATTTGAAAACACCGAAGAAACCCATAGTATATCTCATCATGTTGAAGACAGATCAAGAGAAATGGCTAGGGAGATATTAACTTTATCAATGGCCTCACGGGTTTCACTAAGAAGAGAAAGGAAGATGGTTTCTATAATATGTTCAGAATGGAATCCTGATTATCCTGGATGGGGCATGTTAGTTTTTTCAAGGTGATCGTATAATTGAGCAAAAAAGAATTTTTATAGGGTCTTAGATAGGAAGGGAAGATTGGAAACTGGATGGTAGTGTGCTGAGGAAGTGATGTCTAAAGAGGGGTTCTTTTGGATGGGTCCCACAATGGTAGTTTTCCAGAAAAGAGGGAAGATACCAGTGGCTAAGCTATTGTTAAAAATGGAAAGGACATGTGGGAGGAGAGCCAATACGCTGATAGAGATCCAGGAAGAGGGAATGGGATCAGAGGTGCATGTAGTTTTATGAGAAGTAGCAATGGACTTTGTAAGGGACTTGAGAGAGATAGGGTTAAATGCAGTTCAGAAGTGAGTGAGAGAATTGCATGAAACAGGTGTGGAACTCATGGCAATGTAGGTGCTGTCATCAAGAGAGACTTGAGAGAGTTTGTCTTGAAGAGTAGAGGTTTTCTAATGAAAGTGCTGGGTGAGCTGTTCCACCATGGGGTATTGTTTTGGGATTTTGTGGAAAAATAGGGGTGCAATAAGCATGATACTACTGAATAAAGTTTCTTTGAGTATCTAGTAGAAATAATGATAAGGCAACGGTAAAGATAGGGCTCTTCTCCCTCTTTAAGCCTGGTCTCCATTAGAAACAGGAGATCAAAAGAGTGCTAGAGAACTAAATCTGAACAAAGAGTAGGTTTGGAAAGGAGTGACCTACAGTTAAGAAGTGCATACTGGCAGCGGGCTTGAGGAGTGAGCGAGGGTCATCCTGAGTAGAAGCAAGTGGGGTAATGCAAAGAACAAGGTTACTCACATTTCTTCTGGTAAGGGACCTAAAAGGAGCAGTTGGGCTATGACCCCAGTGCACTGGGATGGGACACATTGCAAGGAGGAGTAGGCCAAAGAGAAGAAATAGGTTGAGCAGGCAATAAAAGGACAGTGAGTGTGAGGAATGGTGCAGGGGAGAGTTGTTTGTTGAATAGTTAGGCTGCCCGATCGCCCCAAGGAGCAGGACCTGCGAAATGCTGCAATGGTGTTTAATTTGTAAGAACAACGTCCAGGTCACCTGATTGGGAATATGGACTTTGTTCTTCATGATGCTATAGATTTCTTGTACGTTTTGATGCAAAATCACCTCCACTGCTTTTCTCTTGCTGTGCCTTCCTCAAATCAACTACCGCTGCTGCTTTCTCCTTTCTGTGCTTCTGCGGGCACCAGTCTCACCCTCTAGATCCATCTATTTTTGTCCCCCTCCAGTATCTATAGCCCCCCACCCCCTTTACCCTATCCCCCAAATTATTCCTGCTGGCACTGCCTGACATTATTGCTAGCTATGTTCTTAAAACAGAGGAAATGATCAGGAGTAATTTGTCATCACACCCCTATCCTTTCTGTCTATGTGATATTCATTCCACGGTTATTGTTATTACTTGTTACAGTGGAGAGGTAATAAACTAAATGGCAATTGAGCTTGTCACCTTAGGAAAAAAAGCAGTAGAAGGAGAGATGAGATATCATTTTGTTCTGTTGTACAAATGTCATCTCTGACACTGAACACATTTTCTATAATAATTTATTTTCCTTGGTCTTCATTGCGAAATTACATGCCACTCAAAGGGAATGAATTTCCTTTCATGAGAATGCATGAACTGCTGTGGCCATTCATACGCTCTTTTCCTGGTCATTTTCACCTAATGGGGATTGTACAGTAAACATTAATCAACAGAACAATAGACAGTGCTAAGTGTATAATAGGATGCATGTAAGTGAAGGCCTATTAAATAAAAAAGATGGAGAGAGAGAGAGAGCAAGAGAGAGAGAGAGATGTTTATTTGTTTATTTATTGAGCTTGACATTCAAAAGCACTTATGTGGTCAATGATGCTTCAGCTGCATAAGTGCTTTTAAAAAGAAATCGGTGCAGATCTATGTATCATTTTTGCAATTTTATTTGCAAAAAGGGCAAAGATATATATTCAGAGAAGGGACCTGGTTTGGAGCAGAGTGAAGATAAGCTGAAAAGTTATATGTTCAGCGGTGAAAGTCAGCCACTGAACTTTAAAGGTTCAGTTTCCAAAGGAAGCTGGTCACTATATAACTTCCCTGTGTGGTTTCAGCCCCTCTGGAGATCAGTTTACAAAGGCTTTTGCATGTGCATATGCCAGTCTATGTGCTTCTTATAATATCACCCCTGCGTAAAAGTGCACATGATGAAAAGAACGTGCATACTTTTACTTGACTTGGGGATTGGAATCTTAGGGGCAAATTCTGGGCAGAGCACAACTGGCAGACGCATTTACACATGTCCTTGATGTGTGAACCCCACATCTGCTCCCAAGAAGGTTCATTTTATCCACAATTTCTGCAGAAATTGTGCTGGTATTTTAAGTGCCTAAATGTCTTTATAAAACAGGCTTAAAATAGGTGACTACCTTTCCTTCGCATATAGTCAACCTGTTCAAAAAGTACCTCATATGGATATTACTGGGTCAAAATACATGTAACTGCCCCAATATTCTCTGTATAGTGAATGGGTGGAGCAAGAGTGGCAACCAAAGATTATGAGGCCAATTTCCATCGGGACACATCCAGCCCATCCGGATGTCCAAAGTCTGGACGGGCTGGATTTGTATCTAATTCTGATCCCGCAGGGGCTAGACATCCCTGTAGGATCAGAATTGGGTGCAGCGGGCCTGGACGGGGAGGATGTGCCCCGATTCTGGCCCACAGCACATCCAGATATTTCCCCGACTAGCTCAGCCTGGGCTGCTGCATGGAGCCACGGTGCCATGGCATCTCCGATCATCCACACTGCCTGCTACCGTCATTTTCCCTACAGCCCGACCCCTGATCTGGCTGTCCGGGGCCTGGATCGGGCTGCGGGGAACCCCCTAGCCAGTTCATCTCTTTTGGGGGGTCCATCAAGGCCATTTGCTGACATCACAGGGGACTTACTCCACCTCTAAAGTGGAATAAATTCCCCATCTACTTCACTCTGCGCGGTCATAAGGGCCTTCAACAGAATAGGCCCTGTACGTCCGGGACGAGAGTTACGCCTCTGGCCCTCCCTTGCTCCTTCTTCAGCCCGCCCCCTCCCGCACTACTACAGAGCTCCCCACACATCTCTGCTGTACATGCGGGGAGTTCTGTGGCTGCACTAGGACTCGGGTGTTTAGTGGGAATTATATATCCTACTGGGAATGACTAACCCACAGTACTACCTCAGGAATGCTCTGATGCTAAGCGGTTATCAGGTATGTGCTGTTGAATATCCCACTCAGCAGGATTAATATGGTTAACTGGTCTGCTAACCGTGTCAATCCCTTTGAATAATGCCTCTTTGTGTTTCATTTAGGCCTGCCAAATAGCAGGCCTAAACTAAAGGGATAGCAATGGTGGCAGTCACTTTATTACATGATTCGATGTTATGGGGGTTAATTTAGAAGCCTTCATCGCAACTTACATGTGTAAATATGGCCGCTTACATGCGCAAACTGAATCCACATAAAAAGGGCCGTTTTAGAAAAGGTTAATTTTACATGCAGGTGTCCATAGGATGTAGAAATTGCATGAAAGCATATTGGAACGTGGAATGGGTGGGACAAAAATCTACATGTGTATTCCCTATTTCATATTAAGGGGGATATCCCCCTTAATCACCCAATCTTTTTCCCCTCCAAATGAGGCAATGAAACAGATACATGTGTAAGTTTCCTCTATTGATATTTCCCTTGTGTATAAATGCAATGTATGCCTTTGAGTCAGTCCTAACGCCTGGTGACCCAGAAGCGCCTGGGTTTCCTTGGTAGTGTCACTGGAAGTAGATTGCCAGGCCTTTCTTTTGGGGCAATGGAGGGTCAAGTGACTTGCCCAAGGCCACAAGGAGTGCTAGTAGGAATCAAACCCTGGTTGCTTGGTTACCAAGCCAGTGTTCTAACCACTAGGATACTCCTCCACTCCATTTCCCATGTGTACTTTTATGAAATTACTTTTCCCAAGCGCATGGAATAGATATACAACCCCCCCCCCCCCCCCACTTGCATCTCTGTACTTCCTTATTTGTATTTTAGAAATTGTTCCACCTCTAGAAGAGCTGTTTCTAAAGTCACATCAGAATGAAGTATGTCCTGATCTCTGTACCCTCTGAGATGCGCCTTTAGACATACAGTATAGTGGCATGGAAGATGTGCATTCATTTAAAGAGCTTGGCCAACATTTAAATTAAAATACCAACTGCTCGCTTTGAAAATCCAGCCAGTAGCTCATATGTCCAAGTGCTGATAAGTAAATGAAGCTGACAAAGCTCTTAAAACATTTCTCTTTGAGACTATCTTCAGCCTCACACCATCAGCCTCCTAAGGTGCTGTTCCCTGCTGCAGGATTAGCAGAGCCAAACGCCCACCCTCTCCCTCCCTCCTATTCTGTATTTTCACCCCTTCCCTCCTATCACCTGTACCCTGTTTATTAGTCTTTTTCTTCATCTTTCCTGTCATATGAAAAATGGTGTTCCTTTCTTTACTTCTTTATTTTTATACACTGTCAACCGCATAGCTTTTATACAGTTTTTGCAGTATATCAAATAAAGGTAAACAGAAACATACTCAATCTGAGACCAGAAGCTAAATGCCCAGCATAAAAAAATTAAGCATTAGCCACTGGAGCTTGTGTGTACTTGCATTAAGCAACAGTAGTTAATGCTTTTGTTAACATAGGGGATTTAATTGGTTTCACTCAGTGCAATTTCTCCGAATGGGATTATTTTGCACATTCCATAATAGTCATGAACCTCACTCCTACGTCAGGGTATATGGAGTATGGCAGTGTGATAACGTGAATGCAAAAGTCTTTCCTGCAGCGGTCACTAAGTTGCCTGCACAAAAACTAAGCGGTGCAAACAGCTTAGCTCTCCATATTACATGAGTCTCTGAGTTAGTTGGTTAAACCCTGCAGGGAAAAATTGACACCCCTCATAGTTGCTAAGAATGTGCATTTACTTTCACAACACACAGACTTTTAGCTGAATTAAAAATAGGCATTCCCATACAAAATTTTGTATTTCTTTTTCTATCCACACAAACAGCAGCTGTGAAGTAGCTGTAGAGTGGTGATTTGGTATCCATATTTTTAAACATTAAGCAAATTTTCAAGGAGAAACTGCATGGGTAATTTCTCTTTGAAAAATTGTTGAGAATTATGCAGGTACAGAAAGAGCCTGTGTACTGCATGCTTAGCAGACTTACTGAAAATTTACATTAAAAACAGGTCTAGTAGTTAAAAGCACATAGGGCCTGATTTTCAACTGGGCAGGTTATGCTCCACTATGGCGCATAGCCCTGCCCGCTGACTCTTAAACCCAGATATTCAATGCCATGGTGATGGCATTGAATACTCGTTGATCGTTGCAAAAGCCAGAAGCCGCCAAAGCTAACCGTGCAGCAGCAATATTGGATGCTACCTGGTTAGCTCCTCTGCCTTAAAGATAGGCAAGGGTTCCTTGCCTATCTTTAAGGCGCAGATCGCTAACCGGGCAGCAGTTAATATCGCTGCTGCCTGATTAGCGCCATTCTCCGCTTTCGCTCTGCCCTGGAATGCCTCCAATATGGTCCGATGCTAACCAGAGAGCATCGGGGCACGTAGGGGACTTAGATGGAGACATTCAATGGCACTAACCATGTACGAGCCGTTGAATATCCCCATCTAAGACATTTACATGGTTTACTGGGCTGTACACTGTGTAAATGCCTTTTGAATACTGGGCCCTACAGTATTAGTTCAGTATATACATTTTCAGTGTTCCAAAATCATTTTTACATGACTGTGGAATACTGTAGAACCTGTGAGATTACTTACATAGGCGCAAAGATTATAAGTGATTCATTTCTACTGTTCTGCTGATATTTTTCATGGATGCTTTCTTGCAGGAGGAACTCAGTGCCCCAACAGCAGTGTATTGCAGGAAGCACGCAGCTGTAATGAGCATCCATGCACTGTATATCACTGGCAAACTGGACCCTGGGGTCAGTGTATAGAAGATGTCTCTGTGTCTCCTTTTAACTCATCTACTAACTGGAATGGTGAAGCAACCTGTGCAGTTGGAATGCAAACTAGAAAAGTTATCTGTGTCAGAGTCAACGTGGGACAAGTAGGACCAAAAAAGTAAAGACTTTATCAATTACTATTTTGTTGACGTCAGTTCTAGTTACATACCATTAGACTCTGTTTCTTTTTAAGGTCACTGCATTAGTATTATTTTGCCAAAATGAAAGAAAAATTGGTCACTTTTCCAGAAGTAAGGCACTGTACAAATAAACTAAAAAGTAGAAAGACAAGAGGACATGCAATGAAGCTGCAGTTCAATGTAATCCATTTAAGACTAATAAGAGAAAATATTTTTTTACTCAACGTGTAATCAAACTCTGGAATTTGTTACCGGAGGATGTGGGAAAAGCTGTTAGTGTCGCTGGGTTTAAAAAAGGTTTGGACAAGTTTCTGGAGGAAACAGGACCCAGAAAATCCACTGCTTAACCCAGGATAAGCATTGTGGAACCTGTGTGCCTTTTTGTGAACCTGCAGTTATTGTACCCTGGATGGGCCACTGTTGAAAGCAGGATACTGGGCTTGATGGACCTTGGAATTTCTTATGTTCTTATGTTAAAGTAGATTATTTGAGGAGGTGGGGGAGATGAAGGAGTGGGACATTATCTAGTTTATTAAGAACTGGGAAGTAATTTCCATGAATCTTGGAATTTATTTAAAATCAGATAAAAAGTAGGTTCGATTATTTTGTGTATTAAGTTGAATAGAGATTGTACTGAACATTGCACTATATTGAGACAGAAATAAGTCATGTGAACTGATGTCTATAAGCTTGTTAGAATAAGCATTAATACAATGTAATATGTGTTGAGTCAAGGCTGACTTCTGGGAACCCAGCCCCTGGGTTCTCTTGGCAAGGTGTGATCAGAAGTAGAACGCCATGCATTTCTTCCACACAGTAATAGCATAGGATTATATACAAAATATAGTCTAGAAACTGGAAGTTTTAGATAAGCTGAAAAATCACAAATTTAAATACCTTGGAGAAATATCTAAGGGGCTTATTCATTAGTTTGCGCTAAGGTTTTGTAGTTACTGAACTGTAATTGTCAAAATTAACACATAATAACTGTAAAGCTCCATGTTAACTGTTGGGGTCATTCCCAACATTTTGTCTTTCAGCTTACACAGAACACATGTCTTTACTTTATATTAAGAATGTAATTTTAGAAAAAGTCATCTTGACTGAGAGGGTAAGAAGGCATCTATTTGTAGCTTACTTTATAAAGACACATATACTGCAGGCACTGATGTGTCTTTATAAAGCACTAGCACAAATCCTACATAAATCAAAGGTAAAATGAACTTGTGCACATTTACTTTAGCAAACCTGAGCCACATCATGGAGGAAGTTCAGGCTGGTCTCATGGTTTCAGCTTTCTCAGATCACAGTAGGGAAGTAGCAAGCCTGCCTTCTTTTATAGCTGCAAACAGGGTGAGGGAAATAGGTGGTAGGCTCTGAAGCCTGGGAGAGAGAGAGACTAGATGGGAGTATGAAGGAGAGAGAGAGAGAGACTGGGTGAAGGTTGGGAGGTTATGAAATAGAGATGGGATGAAGCCTGTGGGTATAAAAGAGAGAGAGAGAGAAACTGGGTTAAGGCTGAAGGGGGGTATACAAGAGAGAAAGAGACTGGGTGAAGGCTGGGGGGTCATAAAAAAGAAAGAGACTGAGTGAAAGCTGGGGGTCGGTATGAAAAAGAAACTAGTAGAGACCCAGGTCATGGTGATATGTGAAGCAAAAAGGCAATTGCTTCTTTGCTTCACCTGTCAAGTGGGTGCCATCACACAGTTGGCAGCATGCTTGAGGAAGGGAGGCTACTGCCTTTTACCAGTGATATGCAGAGTTATCTTGACACTGATTTACTAACCTTTCTTTGCCTTCTAGACACAAAATGGGAAAAGAGCCTTAGAAAATCAGTTTCTAAAAGAATTGCTGCAGATCTCGGAGGGATTTCCTCCCTCCCAAACAAACTTCACTAGAGACAATGTTGAGATGGGGGGGGGGGGGGGGGGGGAAAGAAGAAGAAGCAAGAGAAATCTCAGCTGCTGGCTCCTAAGCTTTTGGCTGACTCCTAGATTCAACACATTTGTTGAGGCCTAGTTTATGGACTTTTCCTCAAGGATTTTGTCCAACCCCTTTTTAAACCTAGCTACTCTAACTGCTTTTATCTATCTGTTTTAAATATACTACTTTGTAACTTTATGGTGTATCCCCTCGAATGTATACATTTTAGAAGAGTAAACAATAGCTTTGCATGTACTCCACTCAGGATTTTAGAGATCTCTATCATATCTCCATTCATCTATCACTTCTCCAAGCTGAAGACCTCTAGCTTCTTTAGCCTAGATGCATCATAGATGCATCACTTTGCATTTGTCCATATTAAATTCCATCAGCTGTGTGTATGTTTGATCCTCCTGCAATTTCTCACAATCCACATGCAATTTAACAACTTTGAATTATTTGGTGCCATCTGCAGATTTAATGATCTTGCTTGTTATTCCCATTTCCAGATCATTTACAAATATGTTAAAAATCACTGGCCCCAGTACACATCCCTGGGGTACTCCTCTATTTAACTTCCTCCATTGAGAAAAATGGAGAAAAATGTATCCCTACTTTCTGTTTTCTCTCTTTTAACCAGCTCCTTATCTACAATAGGACATTGTCTCCTATCCCATGGCTTTTTCATTTCCTCAGGAGTCTTTCATGAGGGACTTTGTCAAAGACTTTCTGAAAATCCAGATACACTCTATTAACAGGCTCACCTTTATCATAAGTTTATTCATGCTTTCAAAAAATTGGAGCAGATTGGTGAGACAAGACTTCCCTTGACTAAATCTTGGTTGACTTTGGTTTAAATGTATTAAGCCATTTGTATCCATGTGTTCAGTAATTTTGTTCTTTATAATATCTTCTACTATTTTTCCCAGCAATGATGTCAGGCTCACCGGTCTGTAGTTTCATGGATCCCTTTTGAAAAACTGACAGTACTTTAGCCACCCTCCAGTTTTCAGGTACCATATATGATTTTAATGAAAAGCAACAGATTTCTAGTAGTATATCTTCAGTTTCATTTTTGAGTTCTTGCAGCACTCTGGGGTATATGCCATATGGTACAGGTGATTTTCTGCCTATTATATCTTCCCAGTTCACTGAGATTTGTTTTAATTCCTCCAAATCAGTTGTAGTTTCCTTACATCTTCCTCAGTAAAGATGGAAGCAAAAGATTTCATGTGAAGTAGCATTTTACAAGTGATATCCAAGTGCAATCGGGGACCTCCAACCAAGCTAGAACATCTGAAAAAAAAAAGCAGGCACATCCAAACTCAGGCACGATTTCACAAATGTGAGCATGCACAGCATAGATGTCTGTGGAGGCATCTACATAGATATCCCCAGAATAGTATTCTAGACTCTTGGTCTATAGGAATAGCCTAATGGTTACAGTACTGGTCTTGAACCAAGGTTCAAATCCCACTGCTGCTTTTGTTGTGATTGTGCAGAGTACTGGGGATGTTGGAATGCTATCTTCTCTACACCCTTTGGATGTTTTATGGCCAGAAGCAGCACTTTCCAGATGCCTGTTTGTGCCAGGAGCAGGTATTCTCTTAGACATGACTCTGGACTTCCAGGACCTTTTTGAGATCGGACAGGTTCTTGGGAACACTCCAGCCATACCTTCAGCATGCTTTCATTCAGACTTGGAAATTCTAAGCCTGGGCACATCCACAGACCCGGCTTCTAAAATGCCCTTGGAGTCATCTCCATGCTTTGGATGTCTCTATGCCCTTTTGCAGATGTCCAAAGCAGAAATAGTGCCCCTTTTACCTTATGATCATTTAATGGTCCAACTCAGTCTCTCACAGACTTTTTGTTTTGAATGCACCTGCTTTGTTATGAGCTTTTGCCTCAAAGACAAGTGTCTTTTCAAATTCCCTTGTTGCCTTCCTCATCAATGCTTTGTATTGAACTTGCTAGTGCTTGTGCATTTTCCTGTTTTCCGCATTCAGATTCTTTTCCATTTCTTTGGGCTATAGCAGCCTCTTTCACATCACCATTTAACCATGCTGGCTGTCATTTGACTTTCCTTCTGCTTTTTTTAATACACCTCTGTCCCTTTTCAAATCCATGCTAAAAACTCACTTTTTTCGAGGTTGCTTTTGGATCCTGATCCCTTGTTCTCCTTTGTGTCTCCTTACCCTTCCCTAATTGTACCCTTGTTCTCAGCTGTTGTCTGTCTTGATTAGATTGTAAGCTCTGTTGAGCAGGGGCCATCTTCTTACATGTATCTGTGCAGTGCTGTATATGCCTTGTGGTGCTTTATAAATGATTAATAGTAGTAGTATCTGGTCTAGGCTTCGATGATGGTACTTTTGACTGACACCCATCCCTGATGTAAACTTTTAACCTTTTCAGCTTCTGCTTTTAGATTTTATCCTATATTCTTCCTCAATTTATCATAGTCAGTCTTTTGCAAGGTACATGCTAGCACAGTAGAGTTTCTTTAGTGTCTCCACTCCAGTTAATAAGTCAAATTTGATTATGATAGGACAACTATTGCCAAGTGGTCCCAACATTGTTACTTCTCTCACGAAATCCTGTGTTCCACTAAGAACTAAATCTAAAATAGTTCCCCTTCATGTTAGTTCCTGACTCAGCTCCATCTAGGAACTTTACTTCCCTATTATATCCTGAAGTCTATTCTATCTATCTATTGAGAATTTATGTAGCGCTGCAAACATACGAAGCGCTGTACAGACAAGTAGGAGAGACAGTCTCTGCTCATCAGAGCTTACAATCTAGATAAGACAAAATACAAATTACAAATCGGGCCTAACAATCTAGTAAGACAAAGTAACAAATATTCAGGGAGAAATCTAGACAGGGCAAAAAGCACAAACACAAATACGGCATTTATAATCTAGTCAAGTCACAACACAGGAGTCTGGATCTGAAAGCAACAGTGAAGAGGTGAGATTTCAACCTGGACTTGAAGAGGGCCAGGGAGGGCTCCCAGCGCACTGACACACATAGATTGTTCCAGGTGAAGGGTGCAGCCAGGTGGAAGGAGCGAAGTCTGGAATTAGCAGTACGGGTGAAGGGCATAGATAGACATAGACTGATAGAAGAACGAAGTTCCTGGGAGGGGATGTAGGGAGAGACAAGAGATGACAGGTACTGGGGGGCTGAAGAGTTAATGCATTTATAGGTCAAGAGGAGAAGTTTGAATTGGATATGGAAATGGATGGGAAGCCAGTGAAGTAACTTGAGAAGAGGAGTAATGTGGGTATGGCGAGCAGCAGAATGTTGAATAGAATGAAAGGGAAAGAGGTGGTTTGTAGGGAGACCAGCAAGGAGAAGGTTGCAGTAATCAAGGTGGGAGGTGATCAAGGAGTGGATAATCGTTTTAGTAGTGACTTCAGAAAGGAAGGGGAGAATTTTGCTGATGTTGTAGAGAAAGAAACGGCATGTCTTAGCTACGAGCAGGATATGTGTGGAGAAAGAGAGAGAGGAGTCAGATAACCCCCAAGTTACGGGTCAAGGAGACAGGAAGGATTACAGAGTTATCCACAGAGACTGAGAAAGAGGAAAGAGGAGGGGAGGCATTGGGGGAAAAGATAAGGAGTTCAGTCTTGGACATGTTCAGTTTCAAGCGGTGGTGAGACATCCAGGTAGCAATGTCAGAAAGGCAAGCAGTGATCGTGGTCTGGATAGCTGGAGAGATTTCAGGCATAGAGAGGTAGATTTGAGAGTCATCAGCATAGAGATGGTAATGAAAGCCATGGGAAGAGATAACGGCACCAAGGGATTGGGTATAGAGAGAGAAAAGGAGAGGTCCCAGGATGGAACCCTGGGGTACACCAACTGGGAGCGGGGTGGCAGAGGAGGAGGAGCCACCAGAACACACAATGAAGGAGAGATGGGAGAGGTAGGAGGAGAACCAGGATAGTACAGAGCCCTTAAAACCAAGTGAGGACAAGGTGATGAGGAGAAGGTTGTGGTCAACAGTGTCGAAAGCAGCAGAGAGATCAAGAAGGATGAGGACAGAGAAAAGGCCATTGGATTTTGCCAGGAACAAGTCATTAGAGACTTTGGTAAGAGCCGTTTCAGTGGAGTGAAGGGGACGGAAGCCGGACTGTAAAGGATCAAGGAGGGCGTGAGAGGAGAGAAAATCGAGACAGCGGTGTTGGACCGCATGCTCAAGTAGTTTAGAGATGAAGGGAAGGAGAGAGATGGGTCGATAATTAGAAGGACAGGTGGGATCAAGTGAAGGTTTCTTGAGGAGGGGTGTGACCACAGCATGCTTGAAGTCAGCAGGGAAGTGACATTTTTCCAGTCAATACCAGGATAATCGAAATAGCACATTATTATTGTGTTGCCAAATTTGTTAGCTTCCCTTTCTGTTAACATTTCATTATATGCCTGTTCATTTTGGCCAAGGGGACAGTAGTAGACCCCCAGTCCCTATCCATAACAATCCCATGGTGCATTCTGTTTCCTGCAGAACTTTTATTCTATTTGACGTAGTGCCCTGTTTAACATACAGTGCCGCCCCTCCACCAATTTGATGTATCTTATGATTGTGATATAATTTGTGCCCTGGTATCACTGTGTCCCATTGGTTATCCTCTTCCCTCAGGTTTGAAATGTCTATTGTATCTACCTCTTCATTCATTGCTGTATATTCTACCTTTTCCATCTTATTTTTTAGGCTACTAGCATCAAAGTATGTTGTTTGTTTATATTTATAACCTTCTTAGCAGTTGACAAGGATCTTCAGGTATATTCGGGAAAGGAAGAAGATCAGAGTTGGAATTGCAGGACTCAGAAGTGCTGGGAAAGGACTCGTGGAAAGTGACACTGAAAAAGCGAAATTACTAAACAAATACTTCTGCTCTGTTTTTACTAAAGAAGATCCTGGAGATGGACCAGCTGTGACTCCCAAATATAAAAATGGGAATGATGTAGATACCACACCATTCACAGAAGATGAAGTGTTAGAACAACTTGCTAAACTGAAAGTGGACAAAGCCATGGGACCAGATGGGATACATCCCAGGATACTGAAAGAGCTCAGAGAGGTTTTTGCAGGACCGTTAAAGGATGTCTTCAACAGATCCTCGGAAACAGGAGAGGTTCCTCAGGACTGGAGAATGGCTGATGTTGTACCTCCACACAAAAGTGGTGACAGGGAAGAAGTGTCAAACTACAGGCCTGTGAGCCTTATCTCGGTGGTAAGAAAAGTAATGGAGGTGCTCCTGAAAGAGGGAATAGTGAACTTTCTCAAAACCAACAGGTTGCAAGATCCGCAGCAACATGGTTTTACCGAAGGACGGTCTTGCCAAACAAATCTGATTGAGTTCTTTGACTGAGTGACCAAGGAACTAGATCAGGGGCATGCAGTGGATGTCATCTACCTGAATTTCAGCAAAGCTTTTGATATTGTTCCTCATAGGAGGCTTGTCAATAAACTCAGTAGCTTGGAGAAGGGTCCCAAGATGGTAAACTGGATTAGAAATTGGTTGACTGACAGACAACAGATGGTGATGGTACATGGAGCTCACTCGGATGAGAGGAAGGTGATTAGCGGGGTGCCCCAGGGTTCGGTCCTGGGCCCGGTACTGTTCAATGTATTTGTGAGTGATATTGTTGAAGGACTGAATGGAAACGTCTGTCTTTTTGCAGATGACACAAAAATTTGCAACAGAGTGGACTCCCCCGAGGGAGTGGTTAACATGAGGAAAGATCTACAAAAGCTGGAAGACTGGTCTAATGCTTGGCAACTATGATTTAATGCAAAAAGGTGCAGTGTCATGCACTTGGGTAGCAGAAATCCAAGGGAAATGTACACGATAGGGGGTGAGAGGTTGGTATGCACGGTTCCGGAGAAAGACCTTGGTGTGATTATCTCTGATGATCTCAAGGTGGCAAAACAGTGCGACAAGGCAGTGGCAAAAGCCAGAAGGATGTTGGGCTGCATACAAAGAGGGATTACCAGCAGAAAGGAAGAGGTACTAATGCCACTGTATAAGTCACTGGTGAGGCCTCACTTAGAATACTGTGTTCAGTTTTGGAGACCATATCTTGTAAAGGATAGAAAAAGACTGGAAACTGTTCAGAGGAAGGCGACCAAAATGATTTGGTGCCTGCATCAGAAGCCTTATGAAAAGAGACTTGAAGACCTAAATATGTACACTTTGTAGGAGAGGAGGGACAGGGGAGATATGATTCAGACCTTTAAATACTTAACAAACAAACCTCTTCCAAAAACGGGGAAGCTGTAAAGCTACAGGGCATAACATGAAGCTGCAAGGTGGTAAATTGAAAGGCAATGTTAGGAAATATTTCTTCACTGAAAGGGTGGTGGATGCTTGGAATGCCCTCCCGATGGAAGTGGTGGGGGCAAACACGGTGACAGAATTCAAAACGGCATGGGACAAACACAGTGGATCCCTTTACAGTAACAGGATAAAAACAAAATAAACGGTACCATCTAACTTTTGAACCATCTAACGTCTTAACAAATAGGGGTGTCTTACATGGAGTGGTGGGTTCACCCCTAAACAAAGACATGGGGAGGGGTGGCCTGCACAGAGCGACAGGTGCACCTACTCTTGCCATCTTGCTGGGCAGACTAGATGGACCATGCTGGTCTTTATCTGCCGTCACTTAATATGTTACTATGATATTTTGCAAGCTTTCAACTCTGTCTGCTCTTTACTGCTCTTTACATAAGGTATCTTTTATAGAAATCTATCTATTGGGATGCTCTCTCTTCCTTGTTATGATTATATCCTTAAGGAAACTTCATTCTGAACCATGTGCTCCCGAGAGCGACTGTCAACTTCCCCCCAGGTTCTAGTTTAAAAGCTGTGCTACAATAAGTTCCTTTTTTTAAATGTTAATGCCAGCAGCTTAGTTCCACCCTTTCCCAGAATGTTTCCTAGTTCTTAGCAAATCTAAATCCCTCTTCCATGCACCCTCATCCCACCCATGCATAGAGATGCCAGCACTCTGCCTGCCCCTTGGGTCCTTCATCAGAATAGGAAGCATTTCTGAGAATGCTACCCTGGAAGTTCTGAATTTCAGCTTTCTACCTAAAAGTCTCCATTTGTCTTCTAGAATCTCCCTCCCACATGTTCCTATGTCATTGATCCCCACATGTAACAAGACAGCTGGCTCTTCTTCAGCATTGTCTAAAATTTCATCTAAGTGACACCTGAGGTTCACCACCTTTGCACCAAACAGGCAAGTTATCAAATTATCCTCATATCCACCAGTCACCCAGCTATCTACATGCCTAATGATTGAATCACCAATTACAAAAGCCATCTTAATCCTTCCCTCCTGGTCACATGCTCCTTGGAGACACATCCTCTGTGCAAGAGGATACTGCATCACCCACAGGACAGATCCTAGCTGCAGGATCACTTCCTGCCATACCAAAATGACAATTTTGTTTCATGTGATTTTTCTTCTCCCTGACAGCACAAAGGCTGACAGACTGAAGGTGGGATTTCTCGATTATGTCCTTAAGATCTCCTCTGTATATCTTTCTGTATGTCTCAGTGACTCTAACCTCCTGAGATCAGACGTTCCCTGAGATGTAGGAGCTCTTTGCACCGAGTGCACATATATGACCTCACACCAACTAGGAAATAATCATACATGTAGTACTCGGTGCAGAAGACTAAATAGCCCACATCCTGCTGCTGGACAGCTGTCTGCATCTTAGAAATGATGAATTGTTTAATTATTTCAAATTGCTAGGGAGTAGAGAGACCTCAACTGATACAAAGTCCCTTATTAGGTACATTGTATGCTATTTATTTTATACTTCCTTCATGATGAACTAGACCTAGAGCTAAACTGTTCCTAAGGGCTATAAAACTTGCTGATAAAGTTAGCCAATTAAACCTTAAGTTGAAACAAACAAACAAATAAATAAATCAATTCTCCCCTATCCCCTTATTTGACTCAACAGCCTGTGAATCAAAGACTGAGCCTGGGTTGGGTGGGAATCAAACACTAACAGAAAGATGTAAAGCTAAATTGGGCTTTAACTGAATTTAGAAATAAACTCTTACAGAAAGTGCTAACTGCACCATTGTGCAGGAGTAATTTGCACAGAAAATCTTTTACAGCCCAGTTGCACAGTGCAAATTTAAAGTAAGGTATAAGTCTCATAAACACAGTCCCGTACTCAACAAGAAAACAATCCTGCAGGTTGAGCAGATACATGCTTATAAGGATGTGTGCAGGCAAAATGTTTTCAGTTCATTTTCAGAACGTTTTTTCCATAATTTTTGTTTTGGGTTCTTTACACACATTTCTTGTTAATAACAAAGTTATTTTTAACCCACTGTAGGACATTTTAATGGGTACAAATGGATTGCACACATTAAATACACATTAAATAGACTTTGCACCCGCTAAATATTGTGAAGGTGCCCTGACGAACAGAATGCGTGCTAATGTATGCCTTGGAGTCATCAAAGGTTCATTTTTCTTTCTTTTTCTTTGTCTTTGCTAACAATTAATTAACTAGAACATGTAGAAAAGCCAGCAATCAGGAATGCCTGGTTTGGAGTAAGGTGTCTTCAAAGGGTGCTGGCAAAATGTGGCAGTTAGAATATCCTGATAGAAGGGTTATTCTAAACGACAGGCAAAGATAAAGGATTCCAAATCAGCTGATATGCAGGCTGTAAATACAAATAAAAACACATTTTTTAATTTTTATGTGAATGCCAGAAATCTAAAAAATAAAATGGGACAGTCAGAATGTATAGCAGTAAGGAGGATGTTTGTTAAAGTACACTACGGTTTTGCATCTTAACTCACATTGGGAGTCAAAAATTAATGCAGGAATGAAACTTAATTTTAAAAAGGAGGACTATAATAAAATGAGAAAAATAGTTAGAAATAAACCTAAAAGGAATGGTTGCCAGCATTAAAAGTTTGCTTGAGTGATAAGACTTTTTTAAAAAGATCATTTTGAAAGCCGAGAGAAGATAAAGGGGCTCTTTTACCAAAGGGCGTTAGTTGACAACAGGTGTTCTGATGCATGCTGAATGAGCATTGGGACATGTATTCCCAGCTAATGCAATGCCATAACAGTTAGCGTGAGACGATTCCCACGCTAACTCACTTTAGGGTCATGAGTGGATGGGTAGAGATGAGGAGGTGGCGTGGTGTGCTCTATGCAGTTAGCGCTGGGTTCACACCGTGAGCTAACTGGGTTCACACCATGAGCTAACTGCACTTCAATAAGTGGCATGAAATGCACGCTGCACCGAGGCTGATAGTGTGGGTTAAGGGACAGGGCTCTGTGTTAACTGCCAGGGAAATGCATTCCACGCCCCCGACAGTTAACGCAGTGGTGTTGCACCTAATGCACCATCATTTTGACACGTTTGCTGTGTTAGGTGCAACACTTTAGCACCCCTCAGTAAAAAGGCCCCATAATCTGTGCATTCAAAAAGGTCAAAAGAAGAACCAATAAAAGTATCTCTTTAGTGTCATCATCTACTGCTGGTCTCATGGAGGGCTGGGGAGTTCATGAATTGCAATATATTCATGGGAAAGTAACCCGCATGGCATGTTCTGCCCTAGCAACCCTACTGGGCAGACTGGATGGACCATATCAGTCTTTACAGTATCTGTTGTTACCTACTATGTTACTATGGTGCCCTTTTACTAAAGAGCTGCATTATCACGCGATTAGCAGCAAAACAAATGTACAGTAAGGGCAGCTATCATGCACTACCTGTTGGGGGCATGTCCAGCAAATTCCCAACAGGTGCACCTATAGACACCGACAGAGTTATCATTACGTGCATTCATGCTAAATGCCACATTGCTGCTGAGTGCACAGCAGTTGCCCACACTCTGGCAGCAATGTGCTCTCCATACTCATGCTCTGCCCCTAGCCTGCCCACTTTCCTGCATAGCACGCTATGGGAACTTGCAGTGCATTTTAGTGGCCGGCAGCTGGCGCCCACGTTCATTAGCGTTCTCACCTGATAGTTACAGCTTGCTTAACTAGTTAGTGGCCTTTAGTAAATGGGCTGCTATATGTTACTGTATTGATATAGTCATTTCATTCCAAATAGACAGTACAATAAGTAGATAGGGCCTGATATATTCAGCAGTGGTGGCTAAGACGGTTAGAGCACCTAGTCGTTGCAGCTGAACACTAAACTCGGATTTTATTTAGCTAGCTTTTTATACTGCAAATCTAGTAGTCTAGTCAGTTTACAATAAACAAAGGTTATGCAGAGAACATTAGAATAAAGGTACATTAAATTAAAATTAAAATCTGGCCACTGGCATTGAATATTTGGCTCCGCCGCGGATGCCAGAAGCTAACCAGGCAGTGACGATATTCAGCCTTTGCCCGGTTAGCTTCGGCAGCAAAGGTTAGGACAACTTTTGCTGCGCCTAACTTTCACCACTCAGGGCTAACTGGACAGCGGCTGAATATCACAGCTGACCAGCTATCCCCAGGTACCGCCCCCAGAATGCCTTGATGCTAACCACATAGCATCGGGGCAGATAGTGACGGTACTTGAGGATATTCAGTGACACTAATCATGTTAGTGCTGCTGAATATCCCGCTTAGGGGCATTTACACGGTTTACAGGTTTGTAAACCATGTAAACGCCTTGGAATATTGGGCCCATAATGTTTTAAAGGAAATGCAACACTGGAAATATTGTAGGCTATTCATAATCTTTTCCAAAAGTGAACTAGGTGGGAACGTGAAACAACATGTGACATTTCGAGATGTGGTAAAATAGAAGATTTTTCATCACCCATTTCAATTAATGGAGATTCTAAAGAGTCAGATATTTCTGGATGGGAAAAACTTTATAAAGGAAGAAGAAAATGAAAAGTATGAAAATGACCTATGTCTTTTTTCAGTTGAGAATTGCAAGCTTAATAATAGCAGCGAGTCATGCAACAGATATGACTGCATGTCTGTGTATGGTTCTTGTGTTAAATTAACTTCTTAATATGCTGAAATCAATACCTTTAAAGAGACAGAAATGGCATAGCCTACTTATGGATTAACCCTTCAAATACATTTCTTTTTTTAAGTGATGTCAAGTCACAGCGATGGCATTATTTTAAAAGTGACGGCTTTGTGTTGCTGCCTTGTTGCCCATGACAGGCCATACACTTCAGCACACATGGTCTGCTGCTTCTGACCCCCCTCTGACAGTAGATTGCGTCGGAGGGGGATCAGAAGTGACAGGTCAGATGTGCTGAAGCACAGGGCCTGACACAGGCAACAAAGTGGCAGCACAAAAGCCAACCACCTGGGTCGGCCTCCCTAGACAGCCGCCTAGATGGTCTAGTGGACGGGTCTGCCCTGGATATTAGGCTGTTGCTCTAATCACTAGGCTACTCCTCCACTCCTTCAAATACCTTCTATTGTAGACTGTTAAAAAAGCTTTAAAGGCATTAGGTCATTATAACTAATAACTAATAAACAACCAGGTCTTTTGGCTGCATCATTCTAGACATGAGCTTGCAGTCATGAGAATTTTATTTGGAAGGAGTCTACACTGGATTGTTGCTGATTTTCATTCTACCACAGTGGTGTATTTCTGTCTACATTAAGCTGGGCATCTTTGCTTTGACCTTACAGGTTCAGACAAGGGGTTACTGTATCAATCAAGTACCGAGCTGTTTATATCGATCCTCAGAAATGTCATGTTAGGTTCATTAAATCACCTGTAAATACTGACATGCACGTGTAAGTTGGCTCCTTGTTTTAAATTCTCTTTAATAAAAAGGATTACCATGGTATAATAAAATCAATACGATTGTTCTTTATCTACCTCCCAACTAAAAGACTTCACCTCACATCACTTTAGTTTAATTTGACCTTGACTAGTGTTTGAAAAAAAATCAATAATCTGCTTTAAAACACAGATATTTAACACAAAAACAATGAAGGAGAAAAGAGGCTTTCTGATAAACAATTGACTTTTCAAGGTAACTCAATTAATTTTGTTGCATGAAAAAAAAAGATCCGTGTGGTCTCCAGTCTCAGCCACATCGACTTGTGATTAGTCGTGTTACTCCAATCAAAGTTTCAACAACTTATGGATCAAATGTTCTAGTGAATTTTTAATTTGGCTTTGTAATTGTGCTTGGCCAACTCAATCTAAGTAATAGAGTGCCCCAGGGACCAGTACTAGAACTGGTGCTTTTTAACATACGATAGTATGTGGAAACTGAAACTGAGACGTTAAGGTCAGGATGTACACAGTGGAAGGGTAATGGCATAGTAGATAGATTGAGGGCAGTGGCATGTTTATAGCCAGGGTTCAATTGAACAAAGCTATAATAGCTCTACTGTAAGAAAGCAGCCTTCTATCCCAAAGGCTATTGGTTTAAACACATCCCTGTAGCCTAGGGGCAATAACACAGTGCCCTTAAAAGCCAGGCCTGGGGTGCAAGTTGTCCTAGGTCAAAATGGTAAGAGAGGTAGGAAGTGGGTACTAGTTAAGCTTTTAAGACTCCAGCCCCCATAGCTCATCTGGAAGGATACCTACAAACCAATCCAAAACTGACTGGTTCAAACCAGTCTCAGACTGAGGAAACAAAACACAGCACAATATTTTTTATTGGGCAGACTACATGGACCATGCTGGTCTTTATCTGCTGTTCTTTACTATGATCTCCAGGAACAAGCAGGAATGTAGTCTTCACATATGGGGTATCGTCGGTACCGACGGAGCCTGCGTGGGAACGCTCCCCAGCGTCCAATAGGAAATCTTTTGGGAGCATCCCACAGTGCCTGCATGCTACCTTCCCACCTTTCCCAACTGTCCCTCTCCAGTTCTTCATTTTCCGCGGAACCAACAGGTCGCACATCCTGTCATCGCAGAAAAAAATCCCTTCTATTCTTCTTTTTTGTGGTCGCGTCTGCCATCCCTCGACGCTACACTGGTACTGCCGGTTCTTCTTCTTTCTTTTCTTAAAAAAAAACCTTTCTTCTGGAGTCTTTCCAGTAATTTTCCTCAGGTGCCACGCTCAATATTGGGCACTAGGCCCAACTTTTCCTTCAGAATGGAAAAACCCGCTTCGGGTTTTAAAAAGTGTTCTAAGTGTGGCGGTACCATCTCCATCACCGACACCCATGAGTGGTGCCTCAAATGTTTAGGTCCTGACCACTCTATTTCAGAGTGTGTTGCCTGTGGAATGATGTCAAAAAGGGGCCGGCAGAACCGAGCTGCTAAGCTTAGCACCCTTTTTCCCTCCGATGCAGCCTCCATGGCATCGACGTCATGCAGGGCTTCGTCTTCCTCCCACGGATCTCAGGTAACTAAACATAAATCTATCCGGTCCTCAAAGGTTAGATCTCCTTCTAGACAGTGAGATGCCTCTGGCGCTGCCCTTGAGGGACTTTCACCAGCAAAACTGCCCCAGCGGGAGGCGTCGGCTTCCAAAGCACTAACGGGGCTCCAGGATGTTCTCGAGGCTTCAACCTCGGCAGAACTACTGGTGCCATGCTCTGGGGTACCGGCCGCTTCGTCCAGTACAGATACCCAAGCATCGGCAGCGTCGATAGACCAGAGATTCTTGGCTATTGAACGCAGTCTGGTTGCTCTTCTCACAGCCTCGATGTCCTTGAAACCGCTTCAGACAATTCAACCGGTACCAGCACCGACTCCGGTGCCGGCACCAACTGCATCGACATCGGCAGGTATTCTACTGGGGACCGAGTCATGCATATCCATCCGGTATCGACAGGTCGGTACTGGACCACTTCGATGCCGACTTTGATCGGTACCGGTACCGTGCCTTGCACGATCACCCAGATCGGAGATACTTTGAATCCTCGGATGAGTTTGAAGCTCTGCCGATACCAGAGTACTGCTTCCTGAGGATTCCTCTTCTCCTCAGCATAATATGTCTCCACCAGAGGATATGTCCTTTCAGGATTTTATCCGAGATGTGGCTCGAGGTCTTTCCATCACAGTGGCTCCTGAAAAAGAGCCTAGGGCAAAGGAATTAGAAATCCTGCAATACCCTAAAGCTCCCAAGGAGGCAGCTACCTTACCTATTCATGAGATCTTGCATGATCTCATGTTAAGGATGTGGGAAACACCTCTAACCACATCTCTTCACTCTCGAAGACTCGACACCATGTATCGAGTTCCTCCCTGTCCTGGGTTTCAAAAGACTCAATTACCACACCATTCCATGGTGGTGGAGTCAGCAATGAGAAGGATAAAGAGTGCAAAAAGGCATGCATCTAATCCTCCAGGACGTGAGTGTAGGACTCTTGACGCTTTTGGACGTCGAACCTTCCAGGCTTCCATGCTTTCTGCTAGGATCAGTTCCTATATCTTATAAATGGGAATGTTCCTTAATTTTTATTTATTTATTTACAGTTCTTATATACCGCGCTTTTTGGTATCAGTGCGGTTTACAAATAACATAAATTTTGCATCAGAACAAAGGATCTTTTGCTTACATTGTAACAGGGTTTGTAACATGGGACTATAACAAGGGTAACTATATACATCTCAACAACCGAGGTGGTTGTAAAAACTATTTACAATTTATGTTGTACATTGGGATCATAATGCAAGAGGCTTGTAATCTCTGTCTGAGGGAGGATATGTTATCTATGTCCTTAAGCGTTAAGTTGTTGGGGTGTCCGAGGCTGAGTGGGTAAGATGGGGTGCTGGAAGTGGTTGTGTTAGGTTAGGGTGGGTGAAGTGAAGGCAAAATAGGTGGTGTTTAAAGGCTTTTCTGAATTGTGAGAGGTCACCGATTGATCGAATATGAGGCGGGAGATTGTTCCAGTACTTAAGAGCATAGAATGTAAAGGCTCTATTTCTAGTTGTTTGAGTACATTTAGTAGACTCAGGTGGCATAGACATTGTATTGGTAGCTGCTGACCTTCTTAGCCTGTTTGTAGGGGTAATAGACAGGAGTGCAGATAGGGATGAGGGAGATAGACTGTTAATTGCTTTAAATGAAAGGAGTAGGACTTTGTAGGTGATTCTGAATTGTAACGGTAGCCAGTGTAGTTCCATAAGTATGGGTGTGATATGCTGGTTTCTGGAAATGCCGCAGAGGATGCGAGCTGATGAATTCATCGCCATCTGCAGTGGATTGAGGGTGCTCTTAGGAAGGCCGTGTAGGATGATATTGGCATAATCGAAATGTGGTATTACAAGGGACTGGAATATGGTTCTAAAGTCATCCGGGACCAGTAGGGGTCTTAGATGTCTTAGTGTCCGTATTTTGTTGTAAATTGACTTGGTAGTATTCTTTATGTGTTCTTTGAAATTGAGTTGTTGGTCTATTGTAACGCCCAGGTAGCGTATCACAGATTTGCAAGGTAGTTCGGCATCTCGTACCTTCAATGAAGTGGGAGGAGAGAAGTTCTTATTCTTAAGGAGGTCACAGGAGATTTAGAGCTTATGAGCCCTCTCCTTCCTGATAAGAGGCAAGATTATCTCGCCCTTTCAAACATGCTCAGTATGTTTCCAAGTTTATGAATCGTGCAGCTTTTGACTGCTTTGAGTGCATAAGCAGAACCTCTGCCATTGCCATAGGTGCACGTAGGATTGCCTGGCTCCAGGGATCTGACTTGGAAATTTGGGTACTGGATAAACTAGGGAATATTCCTTGCACAGGAGAGAATCTCTTTGGCAAGAATTGGCAGGAAAAAGCTAATGAGATAGATGCTGACAATATCACTTTGGATAGATTGTCTAAATCTACAGCTGATCTTGCGAGGAAAAATCCTCTAAGAAACCATTCTTCAGTAAGAAGAAGAAGATTTATCCTTCCTATACCCAACAGAGGCATTGTTTAGGTCAGTCTGCTGAAAAGGGACAGCATCAACAACCTAGACAAAGAAAGACAAAAGCAGCTAAGCCTCAACCGGCTCAGCAGACTCAGCCTCCACAGGGGCTTTGACTCCTATCTAGAGAACTTTGCCTTCCTGGCCCTGAACGGCCCAGAACCCTCCACCATACCAGGAAGGTTATGTCATTTTGCTCCCAGATGGGGTCAGATAACAGCAGAAAATAGGACTCTGTCTATTGTAAGAGAGGGGTACAAGCTTCATTTCCTCAGCATGCCCCCTCCTACAATGGTAAGACAGTTCAATTCTCAGACCTCTCTCAAAGACCAGTTAGGTCAAGAAGTCACTGTGCTTCTTGCCCAAGGGGCAGTAGAAGAGGTACCCATTCCCCAATGGGGTACAGGTTTTACTCCCCCTATTTCCTTATTCCAAAGAAAACAGGAGGACACAGACCCATTTTAGACCTCAGAGAATTGAACAAATTCCTGTTCAAAGAGAAGTTCAAAATGATTTCTCTAGGAACTCTGCTGCCATACCTTCAGAGTCAGGATTGGCTTTGTTCTCTAGATCTCAAGGATGCGTACACTCATGTTCTTATCCATCCAACTCATCAAAAGTTCCTTCGCTTTCTGTTTCAAGGGAAGCACTACCAATACAGGGTTCTTCCTTTTGGCCTGGCCACTGCACCAAGGGTTCACAAAATGCATGGCTGTGGTGGCAGCATTTCTCCGCATCCTGGGAATATTCATCTTCCCTTACTTAGACGACTGGCTCATTCGAGCCCCTTCAGAGCCAGAGGCCAGGGTTGCTCTCTCTCGCACAATGCACATCCTTCAGTATTTGGGACTTGTCATAAACTTCCCAAAATCCAACCTTGCTCCCACTCAGTCCCTGGAGTTTATAGGAGCTCTGCTGAATACCAGACAGACAAGGGCCTACCTTCCACAGCCCCGCTGCCTTCGCATTGTGCAATTAGCTTCCCGAGCAGTGCTAAAACCTCACCTCACTGCTCGGGAAATGTTACAGTTGCTAGGCCACATGGCATCCACCGTGCATGTGGTTACTTATGCTCGCCTTCATATGAGGGCAGCCCAGTGGACTTTATCCACTCAGTGGATTCAGGCGTCAGGTTGCCTGTCAGATAAAATAGCAAACTCGCCTTATTTTGTCCCTCCAATGGTGGCAGTCACCCCAAAACCTTTTGGTGGGGGTCTCCTTTTCAGCAACCCCTACCCCAAGCCACTCTAACAACAGATGCCTCACAGGTGGGTTGGGGAGCCCACCTGCAAGGCCTCTCTACCCAAGGTACCTGGACTCTACAGGAGACCTATCTACACATCAGTCTCCTGGAACTCAGAGCAATCTTCCTTGCTATTCAAGTATTCCATACCCAGCTCAGCTACAAGACAGTCCTAGTTCAAACGGACAATCAAGTAGCCATGTTCTATGTGAAAAAGCAGGGCGGAACAGGCTCTCTGTCGTTATGCAACGAAGCTTTGTGACTATGTGCCCTCACCAGAGAGAATCAGATTCATCTCCTTGTGGTGTATCTTTCAGGCATTCAAAACTCTTGGGCAGACAGACTCAGTCGAGTTCTGCTTCCACACAAATGGTCTCTCCATGCAGACCAGGTGGCCAAAATATTTCAAATTTGGGGAACCCGCATACATAGACCTCTTTGCAAGTCCGCTGAATGTCAAACTTCCCCGGTTCTGTTCCAGAATTCCGGCTCAGGGTTGTCAGGCCAGGGATGCTTAACTTCTCCACTGGGGTCAGGATTTCCTCTATGCCTTTCCACCCATTCCCCTAATTCCCAAAACTCTGTTCAAGCTTCAGAGAGACAGAGGTCATATGATTCTCATAGCTCCACATTGGCATCGGCAAATGTGGTACCCTCTGCTCCTACATCTCTCTCAAGCTCCGCCTCTGGAGTTAGGATCTGCTCCAAATCTCCTTTCACAGGAAGATGGGATGCTGTGGCATCCCAGTCCCCAGTCTCTGCATCTCAGGGCCTGGTTGCTGAAAGCCTAGAATTTCACGGTCTTAACCTTTCTCAGCAGGTAAAGGAAAATCCTTTATGCTTCCAGGAAGCCTTCCACAAGATGCTCTTATGCATTCAAGTGGAAAAGGTTTACCATATGGTGCTCGCAGAAGGGTCTTAACCCTCTTGCGATACCTTTGGAATCATTACTGGAGTATCTCCTTCATTTATCTAATGCAGGGCTTAAGACCAATTCAGTGAGAGTTCATTTGAGTGCTATTGCAGCTTCTTTCAAGCCTCTAAATGGACAACCTATTTCCTCTCATCCTCTCATAGCGAGATTTATGAGAGGCCTTCTTTTAACTAAGCCTCCCATTAAGCCACCACCTGTGGCATGGGACTTAAATCTGGTTCTTGGGCAGCTCATGAAGCTGCGTTTTGAACCATTAGCTACTACCTCTTTGAAATTCCTTTCCTGGAAGGTCATCTTTCTTATTGCAATCACATCAGCACGTCGCATCAGTGAATTGCAAGCGTTGGTGGCTGATCCTCCTTATACAAGGTTCCATCATGGTAAGGTAGTCCTTAGGACTCATCCACACTTTATGCCAAAGGTGGTGTCACCTTTTCATTTAAACCAAGCGGTTTACCTTCCTGTATTCTTCCCAAGGCCTCACGCCTCAAATGCAGAAAGGAATCTTCATATTTTGGACTGTAAAAGGGCTTTGGCTTTGGCCTTTTACTTGCAAAGGACACAGCAACATAGAAAGTCCTCTCAACTCTTTGTTGCTTTTGATCCTAATCATTTGGGACTTACAGTCTCCAAAAGGGCACTGTCCAGCTGAATTGCACAGTGTATTTATTTTGCTTATGAGAGTAAGAACCTTCCTCTTGAAGGCCATGTCACAGCTCACAATGTGAGAGCCATGGCAGCCTCTATGGCTCATCTTCACTCTGTGTCTATTGACAACATCTGTCGAGCAGCTACTTGGGCTTTGGTTCATACCTTCACAGCCCATTACTGCTTAGACAAGGACTCCCGCCAGGATGCCTTGTTTGGTCAGGCTGTTCTTCAACACCTGTTCCATACTTAATCAACTCCTACCCACCATCCCTGGTAGGATGCCAGAGATCCATGGGGGGAAGTGGAGCCCTTTCACAGGGGCACACAACTTCTGGGGCCTTCTCCCTGGCATCTGCATCTAGGGAGTCCCCATATGTGAAGACTACATTCCTGCTTATTCCTGGAGATAGCATAGTTACTCACCTGCAACAGGTGATCTCCGGGAACAACAAGAATTTAGTCTTCACAACCCATCCGCCTCCCCTAGGAGTTGTATCTCTCTATCTCTCTCTCTTTCTCTCGTTCCCTCTCTCCTTGTCTCAGCTTTAAACTCAACTGGAGAGGGACAGTTGGGAAAGGTGGGAAGGCAGCACGCAGGTGCTGTGGGATGCTCCCAAAGCTTTCCTATTGGATGCTGGGGAGCATTCCCGCGCAGGCTCCGTCAGTACCGATGATACCCCATATGTGAAGACTAAATTCCTGCTGTTCCCGGAGATCACCTGTTACAGGTGAGTAACTATGCTTTACTGTGTTTTAGATAAAGTTCTGCCAAATGTGGAGCCTGAAGGAGTGCACATGTATTTGCCAACACTTAGAGCCAGAGGAGCCATTTTACAAGTCTACGGCTAGCGAAAATCAACAGAGGCAATACAGCAACTTACATGCAGAAGTTTGTATTATGCAACTTACACGTATTTAAATGTTTAAATGCTACCAATTAACCACAGAGGCTGCTATCATTTCAGTTTGGAGGGAGACATAAACAACAGGAGATTAAGGAGGATAAAGCATAGTTACTCACCTGTAACAGGTGATCTCCGGGAACAGCAGGAATTTAGTGCTCACATATGGGTATCGTCGGTACCGATGGAGCCTGCGCGGGAACGCTCCCCAGCATCCAATCAGAAAGCTTTTGGGAGCATCCCACAGCGCCTGCATGCTGCCTTCCCGCCTTTCCCAACTGCCTCTCTCCAGTTGAGTTTTAAAGCTGAGACAAAGAGAGAGAGAGGGAAAGGAAAGAGATAGATAGAGAGATACAACTCCTAGGGGAGGTGGGTGGGTTGCGAGGACTAAATTCCTGCTGTTCCCAGAGATCACTTGTTACAGGTGAGTAACTATGCTATCTCCAGGAACAAGCAGGAATGTAGTCATCACATATGGGGACTCCCTAGCTTTAGGTGCAAGGGAGAGACCCCAGATGTTGTGTGTCCCTGAAGAGGGCTCCACTTCCCCCCATGGATCTTTGGCATCCTAGCAGGGATGGTGGGTAGGAGTTGATTAGGTATGGAACAGGTGTTTGAGAACAACCTAACCAAACAAGGCATCCCGGCGGGAGTCCTTGTCCAAGCAGTAATGGGCTGTGAAGGTATGAACTGAGGCCCAAGTGGCTGCTCGACAGATGTTGTCGATAGACACAGAGTGCAGATGAGCCATTGAGGCTGCCATGGCTCTCACATTGTGAGCTGTAACATGGCCTTCCAGAGAAAAGTTCTTACTCTGATAGGCGAAGGAAATACACTGAGCAATCCAGTTAGACAGTGTTTGCTTGGAGACTGGAAGTGCCAAATGAGAAGGATCAAAAGCAACAAAGAGTTGAGAGGACTTTCTATGTTGCTGTGTCCTTTGCAAGTAAAAGGCCAAAGCCCTTTTACAGTCCAAAGTATGAAGATTCCTCTCTGCATTTGATGCATGAGGCCCTGGAAAAAACACAGGTAGATAGACCGCTTGGTTCAGATGAAAAGGCGAGACCACCTTAGGCATAAAGTGTGGATGAGTCCTAAGGACTACCTTGTCGTGATGGAACCTTGTATAAGGTGGATTAGCTACTAGCGATTGCAACTCACTAATGCGATGTGCTGATGTGATAACCTTCCAAGAAAGGAATTTCAAGGAGGTGGTAGCTAAAGGTTCGAAAGGTGGCTTCATGAGCTGCCCGAGAACCAGGTTTAAGTCCCATGCCACCAGTGGTGGCCTAATGAGAGGCTTAGTTAGAAGAAGGCCTCTCATAAATCTTGCTATAAGAGGATGAGAGGAAATAGGCTGTCCATTTAGAGGCTTAAGGGAAGCTGCAATAGCACTCAAATGGACTCTTACTGAATTTGTTTTAAGGCCTGCATTAGATAAATGAAGGAGATATTCCAGCAAAGATTCCAGAGGTATCGCAAGAGGGTTAAGACCCTTTTCCGAACACCAAACCGTAAACCTTTTCCACTTGAAAGCATAAGAGCGTCTAGTGGAAGGTTTTCTGGAGGCATAAAGAACATCTTTCACTTGCTGAGAAAGATTAAGAACTTGGAGATCTAGGCCTTCATCAACCAAGCCCTGAGAGCAGAGGGTACCACACTTGCCGTGGCCAATGTGGTGCTATGAGAATCATATGACCTCTGTCTCTCTGAAGCTTGAACAGGGTTTTGGGAATTAGAGGAATGGGTGGAAAGGCATACAGGAAGTCTTGACCCCAGTAAAGGAGGAAAGCATCCCTGGCCTGAGCCCCCTGAGCCGGAGGTCTGGAACAGAACCGGGGAAGTTTGGCATTCCACGGACTTGCAAAGAGGTCTATGTCCGGGGTTCCCCAAAGTTGAAATATCCTGGTCACCTGGTCTGCATGCAGAGACCACTCGTGTGGAAGCAGAACTCGACTGAGTCTGTACGCCCAAGAGTTTTGAATGCCTGGAAGATACACTGCCAGAAGATGAATCTGATGCTCTCTGGCGAGTGCCCATAGTCGCAAAGCTTCATTGCAAAGCGACAGAGAGCCCGTTCCCCCTTGCTTGTTCACATAGAACATGGCTACTTGATTGTCCGTATGAATGAGGACTGTCTTGTAGCTGAGCAGGGAGTGGAACACTCGCAGAGCAAGAAAGATTGCTCTGAGTTCCAAGAAATTGATATGTAGACAACTGTCTTGTGGAGACCAGGTGCCCTGGGTGGAGAGGTCTTGCAGATGAGCTCCCCAACCCACTGGAGAAGCATCTGTTGTGAGAGTTGCTTGGGGTAAGGGTTGCTGAAAGGGGGACCCCAGCAACAGGTTTTGAGTGGACTTCCACCACTGGAGGGACAAAATGAGGCGACTTGTGTTTGCTATTTTGTCTGACAGGCACCCTGATGCCTGGGTCCATTGGGTGGATAAAGTCCACTGAGCTACCCTCATGTGGAGGCGAGCATAAGGAACCACATGCACGGTGGATGCCATGTGGCTTAGTAGTTGCAACATTTCTCAAGCAGTTAGATGAGGCTTTAGCACTGCTTGAGAAGCTAACTGCACCAAACGAAGGCAACGGACCTGGGGGAGATAGGCCCTTGCCCTTGTGATATCCAGGAAAGCTCCTATGAACTCTAAAGACTGAGTGGGAGTTAGACTGGATTTTGGGATGTTTATTACCAGCCCTAAATACTGAAGGATACGCATTGTGCAGGATAGAGAAGTCCTGGCCTCTGACTGTGTTGGAGCTCGAATGAGCCAGTCGTCCAAGTAAGGGAAGACAAATATCCCTAGAGTGTGGAGAAATGCTGCTACAACAGCCATGCATTTCGTGAACACCCTTGGTGCCGAGGCCAGACCAAAAGGAAGCACCCTGTATTGGTAGTGCTTTCCTTGAAAAGGAACCGAAGGAACCTTCTGTGGGTTGGATGGATGAGGACATGGGTGTACGCATCCTTGAGATCTAGAGAACAAAGCCAATCCTGACTCTGAAGGTATGGTAGCAGAGCTCCGAGAGAAACCATCTTGAATTTCTCCTTGACAAAGAATTTGTTCAATTCTTTGAGATCTAAAATAGACCTGCAACCCCCTGTTTTCTTTGGAATAAGAAAATAAGGGGAATAGAACCCTGTGCCCTGTTGATGAAGAGGTACTTCTTCTATTGCCCCTTGGGCAAGAAGGATAGCCACCTCCTGACCTACCAGGTTGATGAGAGAGGTCGGAGAATTGAACTGCTTTACTATTGTGTGAGGGGGCATGCTTGAAAAATGAAGCTTGTACCCCTCCTTTATGATGGAGAGTGTCCAATGCTCTGCTCTTATTTTCCCCCATCTGGGGGAAAAATGACATAACCTTCCTGGAATGGTGGAAGGTTCTGGTCCCTCCAGAACCAGAAAGGCTAAGTTCTCTAGCTGAAAGTCAAAGGCCCTGAGGAGGCTGAGGCTGCTGGGCCGGTGGAGGCCTAGCAGCCTTTGCTTTCTTCTGTTTGAGTGGTTGCTGACGTTTCCTTGAAAGCTGACCTGCAGAAGATGCCTGCTGAACATAAGCAAGATAAAATCTTTTCTTTTTAGAAAAAGATGGTTTCTTGAGCAATTTCTTTCTAACAGGATCAGCAGTGGACTTGGATAGTCTATCCAAGGTGGAATTTTCAGCATCCATTTCATTGGCTTTTTCCTGCCAATCTTTACCAAACAGGTTCTCACCAGTACAAGGGATATTTCCCAATTTGTCTTGTACCCAGAGCTCTAGATCAGATGCCTGGAGCCAAGCAATTCTACGTGCACCTATGGTGATAGCCGAGGTTCTGCTTATACACTCAAAGCAGTCAAAGGCTGCATGGTTGGAAAATTTAGAAACATCTTGGGCATGTTTGACCCAAGTGAGAAAGTCCTGTCTTTTATCCTCAGAAATGAAAGGACTTAATGTCTGTAAATTATCTGTGACCTCCTTTAGGAACATAGCCATGTAGAGACTATAGGAACTGATCCTGGCAGAAAGCATGGAAGCTTGGAAGTCTCTACGCCCAAAAACATCCAGGGTTCTGCACTCACGTCCTGGAGGATTAGAGGCATGCCTTTTTGCACTTCTGATCCTTCTCATAGCTGACTCCACCACAATAGAGTGGTGATGAAGCTGAGTCTTATGGAATCCAGGACAAGGAGGGACTCGATACATAGTATCCAATCTACGAGAATGAGGAGAGGTGGTAAGAGGTGTTTCCCACATCCTCAACATGAGATCATATAAAATCACATGAATGGGCAAGGTATCTGCCTCCTTAGGAGTTTTGGGATATTGTAGGGGCCACAGTAATGGACAGGCCCCGAGCCACCTCCCTGATGAAGTCTTGGAAAGACATATCCACTGGAGGAGACATCCTGCATTTAGGGGAGGAGGACTCCTCTTGAAGAAGCATCGCTGCATCGACAGAAGTTTCAGAATCCTCAGATTCTTCTGAGGACTCAAAGTATCGTCTGTCCGGATGCTCTTTCAGAACCCGATACCCATACCGACCAAGGTCGGTACCAGGAATAACCGGTACCGGAGAATCGGTACCGGAGGGCATCGGAGGACAGGGTACCGGCAGAGCAGACACCGATGCCGATGCTATCGGTACTGGTACCGATACCGATACTGATGCCGGTGCCAGTGCCGGTACCGGTGGAGTTGTCTGTCGTGGTACCAAGGACGTTGATGCCACAAGGAGAGCTGCCAGACTGCATTCCATAGCAGGAACTCTCTGGTCTATCGACGCTGCCAATGCCTGGATGTCGGTACCGGAGGAAACCACCGGTACCTCAGAGTATGGCACCAGGAGATCTGTCGAGGCCGAGCTATTGAGAACATCCTGGAACTCCGATAATGCTTTGGAAGCCGAAGCCTCCCGCCGGGGTAATTTTGCCGGTGCAGAATCCTCGAGGGCAACGCCAGAGGCAACTCGATGCTTAGAAGGAGATCTACCCTTCGAGGACCGGCTGGATTTATGTTTAGTTACCTGAGATCCACGGGAGGAAGAAGAAGCCCTGGAAGACGTCGATGTCACCAAAGCTGCATCAGAGGGAAACAGGGTACTGAGCTTGGCCGCTCAGTTCTGCCGACCTCTTTTAGACATCATGGCACAGGACACACAATCCGTGATGGAGTGGTCAGGACCTAAACATTTTAAACACCATTCATGGGTGTCGGTGACGGAAATGGTACCGCCACACTTTGTGCACTTTTTAAAACCTGAGGCAGGTTTTTCCATGTTAAGGAAATATTTTTGGGCCTAAGGCCCAAAAAGGCGCATGCACCTGAAGAAGAGGAAAAAAGATTTTTTTTTTTTTACAGAAATAAGAAAAGAAAAACCGGCGGTAGCGTCAGAGCGTCGAAGAAGGCAGACGCGACCACAAAAAGAAAGAAAGGAAAAAGGAATTCTTCTGCGGTGACAGGAACACGACCTGCTGGCTCCGCGGAAAAAGAAGAACTGGAGAGAGGCAGTTGGGAAAGGCGGGAAGGCAGCACGCAGGCACTGTGGGATGCTCCCAAAAGCTTTCTGATTGGACGCTGGAGAGCGTTCACGCGCAGGCTCCGTCGGTACCGACGATACCCATATGTGATGACTACATTCCTGCTTGTTCCTGGAGATTCGCCTTAACCCCTCTTGTAAAGGACCGACCAAAATGAGCACCTTTTTTTTATTGCAAATTTTATAGGTATAGACATGAAGCATAACACCATGAAAACACCTTTTAGTAAATACATAATCAAAAGAAAGAATAATAAAAAAGAAAAAGAAAAGGTTTTCTATCCCACATTAAAGGAGGACAATCACTCCTAACAAGCAGAAGCAAACAAAAACTTACAGGACAATCCAAAACTAAACCACTAAACAAAGTTTAAAAAATTATATACCATAACAAAAAAACTTTGTAAGACTCTACTTATTAGTCAAAAGATTTTCCAAATGAAGAGGGTCAGTAAACATATACTTAACATTACTCATAGTGATTAAACATTTACAAGGAAATTGCAAATAGAAAGTCCCCCCCCCCCCCCTGCAGCCAATACACGAGGTCTAAGCTGCGGGAATGACTCCCTCCACACCTGAGTTGACCTCGCCACATCTGGAAAAACAGAAACCTTATATCCAAAATACAGGAAATCTTTTTTCAAGAAATATGCCCTCAAGATTTTAACCTTATCAGCCACAGCAGATAAGGACACGATTAATGTTGCCCAAGCTGAGATCTCCTCATAAAAAAATTCAAAAAAAGCAGTAAGATCCAAATCAGATTATGTCTCAACATGGGCAATGTCATCATCAAGTGTCACTAATCGAGTAGGCAGATAATATAGATCAGAAACCCCAATAGACTCAAAATCAGAAATTAATAAAATCTCTTTGCAATATTTCCTAAATAATATTAATGGAGACAGCAATCGCGTCTTAGGAAAATTAAGTAGCCTTAAATTCTTTGCCCGATGAGCGTTTTCTAGGGCTTCAATTTGTTTAAGCAACACGTAACTATTTTTCACTCCCACATGACCCCCCCCCCCCCTCTTGTAATAAACCCAAAAGTTTATCCACATCATCAAATCGCTGGGAGCAAGCAGCAATCCTAGTATCCACCTCATGGGACTTAGTAACAACCCGTTGAGAAAACTTCACAGTTTGATCAATAAAACCAGATAACAAAGCATTGATCTCAGAAACCACTTTCCAAATGTCAAATAAGGAAACATCAGCAGGAGGCTGAAGGTAATAAACCTAAGGCCTCAGGCTTACCCAACTGAATAGGAATTAACAATAAACAGCCAACACTGAGGCTGTGGGGAGAGACCTCAGAAACCGCATTCACCGATGCAGTTACTGGGCCCACCAAGGGGATTACATCCTCCCCACCCACGCCACAGTTCAAAGGAGCAGGATTCAGAGGTGGTGTCCTATCAATGGAACTCAGGGAGACACCAAATAAAGATGCGTTAACAAAGGTAGATGTATCAAGCCGTAGAAATTCTGACCCAAGCTTCAGGTTTTCCAACACTCGCACATGCTGGTCCATTGTGCCGACACGACCCTTCGATGTCGAAACTGCTGTCACAAAGTCTTCCTCCATCGCCTTACACTTCCTCTTACAGCGCCCTCTAGGCATCCCCGGTGGCAAATTCAGGAGGGGCAAATGCCCCGAGGCCCTGAAATGGCACCGAAGAGGCATTCCCCTTTGGTCACGTTCCCCTTCAAGCATGCAGCCGCAGAGAAAATGAGCACTTTTTAAAAACTACGTGCCATGGTGCAGCTGTAATTTCCCATATAGACAACTTTGTTCATATACATGTATTGCTTTTAAGAAATGGGAAATACAAAAGCAGATGTTTGACCCACCCAGGCAATGCCCTAACCACACCCCTGACATGCCCCCTTACAATTTCTGTGTATTATCAACATCCATGTGTAAATTGAGCCATTTCTAAAATCACCATTTCCACATGGATGTCATTTCTACTTGTAAATACTGGATTTTCAATCTGTAAATTGTGAATAATGCTGCTAAAATAACACCCCTAGGCTCTTATCTGTCTTCATAAAATCATTCCTACTTTTGTGTTTAACGTAAGCTCTCTTTTATAAAATTACCCTTCACACGTATACTTTTGAATACTAGGCACAAGTTTTTTTTTACCATGAAAAGGAAGTTCTAGAACAAGGAGTCATGTTGTGATGCTCCAAGAGAGTTAGACCCAAGAACAAGATCAGAAAATATTTTTTTTTTCATGGAAAGGTTGGTGAATGTACAAAACACACCCATAGACCTTCAAAATATTATGGGATAAATAGAGAGATCTTTATCATAAAAAAATAGAGTGGAAGCATTATCCGCAGCTTCCATTTAAAATGCTGAAGCAGAATGATTCAAAACAAGTGTTGGGGCTATCCTAAGAACATAAGAAATGCCATACTGGGTCAGACCAAGGTCCATCAAGCCTAGTATTCTGTTTCCAACAGTGACCAATCTAGGTCACAAGTACCTAGCAGTTTTCCCAGAAGCCTCAGGTTCCAAAATGCTTGTATTGGGACAAGCAGTGGATTTCCTGGGTCCTCTTTAATAATAGTTTATGGACCTTTCCTCCAGGAACTTGTCCAAACCTTTTTTAAACCCAGCTTCATTAACAGCTTTTACTACATCCAGAGTTTGATTACGTGTTGAGTGAAAAAATATTTTCTCTTATTAATCTTATATGGGTTACACTATCGTTTCATTGCATGTCCCCCTAGTCTTTCTACATTTTGATGGCATAAACAATCGATCTATGTTTACCCGTTCCACTCCATTCATTAATTTATAGACCTCTATCATATCTCTCCTCAGCCACCTCTTTTCCAGGTTGAAGCGCCCTAATCTCTTTAGCCTTCCATCTCCATTACCATTTTCGTGGCTCTTCTCTGTATCTTTTCTAATTCCGCTATATCCTATATAACGGCAAATGAGTGGTAGGAAATTTTCAAAGTCCTAGCAGAAAATACAATCACCCATAATCATATCAGTTTGACAGGTTTTTATGAAAGAATTTCTATCAGTTTGGTCTCTCAAGCCGGTTACTAATACAATGATGACTAGACGTCCTTCCCCTCGACCCCACTGCAGGAAGTGGCGGCAGCAGCGGTGGGGCAGTAGCATGGCTCAGCACAGGGGGAGCGGCTCAGCACATGGTGGGGGTGGCTGACATCTATATTAATTATTGCTGGCCATATGTCTTTTAATGTTATCTCCATTTTCTGGATGTCCACCGGCCTCAGGATAGGGCACTTAGTGGGAGGTACCAGACACATTAACTGTGGAACTGTCCAAAACAATCGTAGAAGACAAAAGGAAGTTCGGTGGTGAGGGGAGTCTGTTCTATTGAGCTGAGAGAGACACCATTCACAGATGAGTGGAAATTGGTTGCAGTGGCAAAGTGTCTATCCAGCAGCTCAACTACTCTATCAGCTGACGCTGAAGGATTGGCCGCTGTAGATTCTTTGCTTTCCACTTCCCTATATCCACTAATATTAAGACCAGGAAATAAGCAAATCAAAGTACCTTTAACTGGGAAGGAATCAACAAATCCTGACGCTGCTCCAGCGTTGCACAGAAGGGACGCAAAGGGACAGTGCCTGCCCCTTTGGGCACAACCCTTCAGGCCATGGCCCTCTGGGCTGGTTTAAATCCATCAGAAGGGGCTTCCGGACAGGTGACATTGCTGGGAGCTGTCCACAGAGATGCTGATAGGCTGCAGTTCTGTACTGCAGGACCTCCTCACCTCAAGCACGCTCCAACAGTTCCTGAGCAGAGTGTGCTGCCTTGATGTTCTAAGAAGAACCTCTGGGCCAGTTTAAATCCTTCCGAAGGGCCTTCCTTGCAGATGACGTCACCAGGAGCCATCCACAGAGGTGCCGGCAGGCTGCACTCCCGTACTGCTGGACCTCCTCACCTCGAGCACCCCCCCAACAGTTCTTGCCCAGAGCATGCTGCCTTGATGTTCCCTCAGTGGGGTAGTTTTATAGAGACACAGGCACATTATTTTCCCTTTATAAAATAGGTGCAATTTATGCACTTACAGGCCTTAACAGCCAAGGCACCCTCTTATAAAATCACCCGCCACGTAACAGCGACACGGCTCAAGATTATCACTACAAATATTGAGCTACATCACTTGGGTGTATAGATATAAAATACTACCACAACTGATACTGCTTCTTTTTTTATAACTCTGCCTTAGTCAAATGAAAGGATAGTTCTGTTTGGGCGGGAAGAAAACTATCAGGCCAAAAAAATCCCCAAAACCTTGTATTTTGTACAGTTGATCTTATTGTTCCTTCTATCTTTTGAATATGACGGCATATGCCCATGGAAATGAAATCATCCCACCATTTACTTGCTTTGTCAAGTTTGTGTGCTTGGTAAAATAGGACATCTCAGAAAGCATAAATTGTACACTTATGAGTTAAACTAAAATATCCCAAAGTTATGAAAGATAGTTTTCAAATGTCTACATATGGTTGCAAAGACTGTGTTTTTTTAACCCATGTGCTTTGCGCCAGTGCTCAAAAAGGGAAAATGCGAGTATACGTTTACTTTTAAAACTGCCTAGGGAAAAGGTACCTACAAAGATTTCCTTTTCCTTTTCAATGGCCATTTTTGCCATGCCGAGCAACTTGCATAGTTTTAAAATGCAAAACTCTGCATGTCATTGCCTCCCTCAACTTAACTCCAGCCAAGTCCGTCTTTATTCCTGCTGATTAGAAATGTTCATTGTTGATTTTAGCACATAATTTTGCCTGAGGTTGGCAAATGTACCTGGGTAAGTAGGCATTTACCCAGATAAATCTTTGAAAATTGCCCTTCTATGAATAGTAACTCTTCTTTCCATATTATCTAGTATAGGTATATAGAAATAGATGCAAAAAAATTATAGTAAATTGATCTTAAAAAAAGACATTTTATTTATGCACTACAAAAACATACCCATTCACAAGATAATAAACCAACTATGGTCAAGACTAACTCCTAGAAAATATTGAGAAATGTACATTATGGATTTCTAATTATTCACTTTCAACTTCTGTAAATTGTGATTAATGAGTTTACTACTGAAATGCGTTAGATTATTTGTCAACTCAACTGGCAGCACTTTATGTAATTAAATAATTATGTTTCTTTTTTAAGGTGTCCCGAAAGCCTTCGACCAGAAACAATGAGGCCTTGTCTGCTTCCCTGTAGGAAAGACTGCATTGTGACCCCTTACAGTGACTGGACCCTGTGCCTTTCCTCATGCCAAGAAGGTACTGCCAATCTGTGGTTTTGGTTTATTCCAAAAGAATGCTTACAGGGCCACTAATTCTTCTCGTCCTCTATATAGCTATTGGTTTGGTTTGTGGGAATTATTAATCATAAACCGGCCATTCGAAAAGGTTGAACTGTTCTCGTTTTTAGAAAACCAGAAGAAAATTAATCTGGCTATTGTTGCTTTTGTATGATCTGGTTGAGCTACATGATTAATCAAAATAGAGAATAATATATGATCAAAATTTGAAAAAGAGAACATTCATGACAGATGAAGATGTCTGTCTACTTTCAGATTAAGTTTGTCAAACAAGTCAATGAACCTGGACATTGTTGATGTTTTATCAAGTTGTTTGCTATTCCTTTTTGGAATAAAATAAAAATAATCAAAAATGGATTGATGAATCTTTTTGATTTCTGAAAATCTGAAGTATATTTGTCATGTGACCTTCAAAATTCATCCTTAGAAAAACTTGATGGATTTTTGCCTCGAACTCAAACCAAGTTAGCATCCTTCACAGCCTTTGAGATTCATCTCCAGTATGCATGACGGAGATAATCTCAAGTGACTTGAGTGTGTAGAACAGCATTTGATATGCAAAAGTAGGCCCTTATAAAATTGCTAGCAGCAGAGTTCAGTTTAATATTTTTCTTGTTTGCCTTTCATTATACACAGCAAAATGATTTACAATTGCTAAGAGAGGGAATACTGACAGTACATTTGTATGAGGCCAATATCCATAAAACACAAGGCAGACAATTTGTATTGCATAGAGAGAAAATAAAATTATATGTCAACTATATAATAATACTGCTTAAGTGAAATCAATCCAGAACTCACATAATACATAATCCAAAAGGTTATATAGTACATAAAACATAATTAGGTCCATACAGAAAAGTAGGCATTCAGAAAACGTAGGGGTAGTTTTAGAACAGGGTGTGTAGGCAGGAAAGGCACATGAGCACATGTTGGCCTATTTTATAAAGGCTGATACAATACAGGAACTGTGGAGTGTTCTCAAAATAATTGGATTAACAATACAACACTATCTAGTTCTTTGTGCACATGAGCATTCACAAAAGATTTTAAAAAAACCCATTTTTTCCAAGAGGCAAATGAAGAGAACGAACAAGAGATGCAGCTTTGACCATTTTGCTCTGTATCACTCTTGATGCCACTTATAGTTTAGAGAAATTCAGCAGTGACACGAGTGCTGGATAGTGTTCTGTTATTGATTTGATTATTTTATAAAGGCAACTTAGGCACCTATAGGGTAATTTTATAAAAAGTCATTTAGATTGAGATGCCTATTTGTAGCCTAATTTGTAAAGGCACCTAGGTGCCTATGTGGGACCCCTTTATTAAAGTGGGCCAAGCAGTTGGTGCATAAAATAGTATGCACTGTTACTGCACAACTGTGATAACTGTTACCATGTTGGCATGCCACAAGACTACCAGTAGAGGTCACTGTCAGCATTTTCGTATCTGAGTCAAGCTGGACAGGGGTGGGAGGGACTGCTCCTGCCCTAATGACTTCCTATGGCTTACAGTGTCCCTGGGTAAGGACCCAGAAGTGGTCAGGGATGGGATTGGGTTTTGTTGTGGAGGGGTTCTCTTTGGGGAGCAGAACTTCCTGGGAGTGTCTCTGAGCTTTGATGCGCTTCCATATCCCCCAAAGTTAGGGGAAGCACTTTGAAGGTTATGCTTGCTGGAGGGAGGGTGTTTGCTGTCTAAAGGTGAGAGAGGAGCACCTCAGAGAGATGATTCTGAAGGTGGAGGAGGATTGGATCAGGGGGGCTTAAATAAGGAGATATCAGTTGGGGGCATTGGATAGAGGGAGGGGAGGGTGTTGTTGAAGTATGGGAATTTGTCCCTGCACATTACTTCTTTGTTAGACCAGGGCCCGCGTTACATGCCTTGGAATCTGCTGAGGCATGTAATGTAGGACCCATGTGGTAAGTGTCTAGCCTGCATGGTAAATGCAAAGCAGATGCTGGGCACACCCCCATGCATTTACCACATAGGCTTTTCACTTACTGCACATTAGCTTTTGCACAAAATAGATGGTAAGCAAATTACTGACTAAATTAGTTTTCAGCATTGTCAATTTGGTGCAACAGTGGTTTTATGCAGCTAAAAGCATTTAATGTGGATGACAGTCTGAATACATATACCCCCTGATGAAGGCTCACAGTGCCGAAACATTGTCAGTGTAGGGGTTTTAATAAAGACTGGTTCCACATACAGAGGGTTTGGTTTTACTTCACCCTGCTCCCTAGTGCCTTTGGTTCTGCTTTGCAAGGGTGTGTGCCTCCTTTGAACTCCTATACTTATATCACGAACAACTAGGTGCTATGTTTTCTGGACATCTACTTTTATGCACATATTCTCCCATACAATTACATAAAATGTATACATTGTACAACATTCTTTTATACATTATTGGGTCACTTATAAATTACCTCCATAGCACCATATCTTTAGAGCAGGTGCACCAGAGCTTTCTGGTGCACATGTACATATGAACTTATGTGACTTTCCTGCCCATGCACCCAGTTACAAAATTACCCTCTTAGGGGAAAAGTTACTAAAATGTGGTAAAATGTCACATTATGCCACAACTTAGTTTACCACAGGAGTCACTAACCTGGGGTAACTCGGCACTGCAATTTAGTAATTCCTGTAGTAAATGAATAACACAGCTTGTGATCAATCTAGCAAGCTTAATATGTATACTTTCGAGGAAAGGCAGGATAGAGGTGATATGATTGAGATGTTTAAATACCTTCATGGCATAAATGCACAGGAGGAGAGCCTCTTTTGATTGAAAGCAAGCTCTTTTATGAGGGGACATAGGATGAGGGTGTAAGGAGATAGACTCAGGAGTAATATGCATAAATATTTTTTTACAGAAAGAATGGTAGATCCGTGGAATAGTCTCCCAGTGGAGATGGTAGAGATGAGGGCAGTGTCTGAATTCAAAAAGGCATGGGACAAACACAGAGGATCTCTAAAGGAAAAAAGGGGACTGTTGTAGTTGTTGATATGGAAGGTCAGACTAGATAGGCCATGTGGTCTTTTTCTGTCGCCATGTTTCTATGTTTCTATTATTCAGTTCCTGTGGAGCATTAATGCATGGCCTGATATTTCCAGGGAAACTTTCTTAAAAGGGGGGACAGAGAAAAAAGGGGGATAGAAAAAGGTATGCTTGACCTGCAGCTGGGAGAAGAGGGTAGATACTAAGAGGTGGGAATCCTTCAAGAGAGCCAGCTACCAACACCAGGGCTAATGCTAATGTACGGGCTGGGACTGGAGCTTGGGGCCATTGTGGAGGCTGGGAGCTAACATAGGAGCTGTGAGTAGGGGACAGAGGGATAATTAGAGGTTGGGAGAAAGGGGCTGGGGCTAATGCAGGAAATGGGAAATAGGGGTCTGAGAGTCAACATAAGGTTTAGAGAAGAGAGAAGAGGGAAGATACTAAAGAGTGGGGATAGGAGAAGGAGTCTGATGCTAGGATTGAGAAAAGGGAGACAAGGGTTAAGTCATATGTTGGTGCTGTGGTCTAACGGCATTAACCAAATAAATGTGGTATGCAAATAGTTATGCAAATGAGGCCCCATAATGAGTCTCCGCACATGGCCCCGCATCCTCCTTGGGCCGCCCCTGAATGGATGCACCGCAACAAAGAAATGTAAGTAAGCTTGCCACTCTGCCATGTGGGCTCCATTCCTATCTGCCCCCCTGTCCACCCCGCATTGCATTGCTTGGGCAAAATTTATGCTGCTGGGACCAGCACATTCAAAAACCAGGCATGGTCCAAGGGTCTTTTTCTCTCTGTCCTTTGGTCCTTATATGGCAGCATGACCCCTAGCAGTAGTACCACAAGACCACTGCTAGGGGTCATGGGCACCATTTTGAACCTGACATCAGCTGAGGCAGGAGCAAGAGGGAGTTGTTCCTATCTGACTCCACAAAGCCACCCTGCATCAAGCAGTTAGGCTCAGCATGGTCTATGGGGGGATAGGGAGAGATAAAAATTGGAGAGGCATGCTTGGCATATGCTTTTGATAGGAGGTCTGTGAGAAAGAGTGGGAGGTATCTTTAGTGGCCACTGAGTCTTTGTTGGGGCTAGAGTGAGTGATAAAAGGCCCCCAGATTTCTGAATGTGCGGGCCTCTTTAAGAAAATGCCTGGGAACATTGGACTGCGCATTGGCAGCCTTATGCTTCAGCTCCAAGACTAACACAGCATGCACTGTTCCATACAAGCTGTGTTATATGATTTTCATAATAATTGTTTTACGCCGCAGCACATGCTGGGGCAAACCAATGTGATTTATGGTAAAATAGCACACAATTTTGTTTGTTAACATACATTAAGGGTCAAAAATTGTGCTTTATTACCTTAACATATATTAGTAAATAATCCCTTACATGACAGAAAAGCATGTTGAAGATGGTAGAAACCATTATAAAGAATAAAATTACTGATCATGTAGATAGTCATGGTTTAATGGGAGAAAGCCAGCATGGGTTTAGCCAAGGAAAGTCTTATCTTAAGAATCTGTTATATTTTTTTGAAGATGCGAATAAACAGATAGACAAAGGTGAGCCAGGCAATATAGTGTATCTGGATTTTCAGAAAGCCTTTAGCAAGGTCCCTCAGGAAATGGTTAAAAGATAGAAAGCAGAGAGTAGAGCTAAATGGTCAATTTTCCCAATGGAGAAAGGTGAATAGTGGTGTACCCCAGGGATCTGTGTTAGGTCCGCTGCTTTTTAACATATTCATAAATAATCTGGAAATGCGAATAATGAGTGAGGTGATCAAATTTGCAGATGGCACAAAATTATTCAAAGTTGTTAAAACACAACAGGATTGTGAAAAATTACAAGAGGACCTTGATATATTGGAAGACTGGACGTCCAAATGGCAGATGAACTTTAATGTGGACAAAGTGCAAAGTTATGCATCTAGGAAAGAACAACCCAAACTACAGTTACATGATGCAAAATTCCACATTAGGAACCACCACGCAGGAAAAAATTGTAGGCATCATTGTGGATAATACGTTGAAACCCTCCATCCAGTGTGCAGTGGCGGCCAAGAAAGCAAATAGAATGCTAGGAATCAGAAGGAAAGGAATGGAGAAGAAAACCCAGGATATTATAATGCCTCTGTATCGTTCCATGGTTCGACCGCACCTTGAATATTGTGTGCAATTCTGGTCGCCATGTCTTAAAAAGGATATAGCAGAATTAGAAATGGTACAGAGAAGAGCCACCAACACAGTAAACCAAAACCATAACCATAACCATATCCATAAAGAGGATGGGAGGATACCCCTATAATGAAAGACTTAAAAGATTAGGACTCTTCAGCTTGGAAAAGAGATGACTGAAGGGAGATATGATAGAGGTTTATAAATTATTGAATGGATTACTACTACTACTTATCAGTTGTATAGTGCTACAAGGCATATGCAGCGCTGTACAGACAGATGTAAAAAATGGCCCCTGCTCATCAGAGCTTGCAATCTAGTCAAGACAGACAGCACAATAGCTGAGGCAAGGTATATCTAGGGGAATGGTAAGGAAACACATAGTAGACTAAGTGGATCAGGATCAAAAAGCAGCCTCGAAGAGGTGCGTTTTCATTCTGGATTTGAAAAGGGCCAGAGATGAAGTCTGACACACAGACTCATGTTTATTTATTTATTTATTTATTTATTTATTACAAATTCTTATATACCGCGCTATTTAGAATCAGTGCGGTTTACATTGTAACAACATTTGCATTAGAACAAGATCTTTTGCTTACATTATAACAGGGATTGTAACTTGGAAATAACAGGGTAACTATATACAGTTCAAACAAAGGAGCTTATAGATTATTTAAGATATATTATGTAATAGAATCGTAATGTAGTAATCCTAATGTTCTTGATGGTGTATTCTTTGTAAGTTACTGGGGGTTATGTTGTTGGTGTGTCAGATGCTGTGTGGGTGAGAAGAGGTGTTGGATGTGAATGTACTAGGTTAGTGTGGGTAAAATAAAGGCAGAATAGGTGATGTTTAATCACTTTTCTGAATTGCGAGAGGTCAGTAATTGATCTTATATGAGGTGGGAGATTGTTCCAGCACTTAGGAGCATATAATGTAAATGCTCTGTTTCTAGTTGTTTGGGTACATTTGATGGACTCAGGTGGTATAGACAGCGTATTGTTGGTTGTTGATCTTCTTAGTCTGTTGGTGGGGATACTGGTCAGGAGTGATGAGAGGGATGTGGAAGATATCCAGTTAATTGCTTTAAATGACAGGATTAATGCCTTGTAGGTGACTCTGCATTGTACTGGTAGCCAGTGTAGGTCCATAAGTATGGGAGTTATGTGTTCTTTTCTAGAGATGCCGGAGAGAACGCGGGCTGCTGTGTTCATTGCCATTTGAAGAGGATTGAGAGAGTTCTTAGGGAGTCCATGTAGGATGATGTTGGCATAATCAAAGTGTGGCATTACTAGTGTCTGGAATACTGTTCTGAAATCGTCCGGTGCTAGTAGAGGTTTTAGATGTCTTAGTGTCCATATTTTGTTGTAAATGGACTTAGTGGTATTCTTTATATGTTCTTTAAAGTTAAGCTGCTGGTCTATTGTAATCCCCAGATATCGTATTACAGACTTGCATGGGAGCTCAGCGTCCCGGACTTTCAATGAAGCAGGGGGAGAGAAGTCTTTGTTCCTGGTTATGAAAAGGGCTTCAGTTTTTTTTAAATTTATGTGAAGATTTTGGGACAGGAGCCAATCAGTAATTGTATTGAAGCATTCAATAAGTGGGGTAAGGTTTGGCTGCTTGATTTTAATTGGAGCAAAAATCAGAACATCATCCGCATATATAAGACTGGAGATGTTAAAAGAACGGATGATATCACAAATGGGTTGCATATAAATGTTAAAGAGTAGAGCCGATAGGGATGATTCTTGGGGTACTCCTTGTTGCTGATGGAATGGTACCGATGTTGAGGGACCTATCCGTACTTGTTGCCAGCGGTTCATGAGATAGGATTTGCACCATTCCCAGGCAAGGCCGTGAATTCCCTTTTCCTGGAGGCGGGAGAGGAGTTGTACATGGTTAACAGAATCGAATGCAGCCGCTATATCAAGAAATATGAGCGCAAACCCATTCTCAATTTTGTCAATTCCTCTGCATAATGTATTGATGAGTATAGTGAGTAGAGTCTCTACACCATGTGACTCACGGAATCCATGCTGAGAAGGGTCAAGAGGGGCTGATATGTCAATATGTTGTTGCAGTTGCATTTGAACCACCTTCTCTATGAGTTTGGCTAGATAGGGTATACTTGAAATCGGGCGGTATGAGTCTGTCTTTGCAGGGTCAAGTTTGTTGCTTTTCAAGAGAGGTCATATGGAGGTTTGTTTCAGTATTTCTGGGAATGTTCCTGTTGAGAAGGAGAGTTCCATGGATGTAGACTAGAGTTGAGCTAAGTTCTACACGCATCGATCTTATCCAATGTGCAGGACAAGGATCATTTGGTGCCGTAGTGGTGTTGAGGTTGGTGATAAGGTCAGCAATGTACTTCTCTGTCGGAGAGGTGAATTTTGTCAATGGCTGAAGTATCTGGGGGAGGAGGCACGATGTGGAGCTTTGCGTAAAATTTGTTTTTATAATTTTAGATTGTAAGTACTCAGCGAATGACTGGGGTTGGATAGACACTGTTTGGTTGGAGGAAGGTGTCTTGGTTAGTGCTTTAGCAATGCTAAAGAGGTTTCGTGGTTTATTTAATGATCTAAGGAGGGTCTCCGTGTGGTGCTCTCTAATTTTTTTGTAGACTTTTTCACAGTGTTGTTTCAGGGTGTTCTCATACTCTGATTTGTCAGATGTGGATTGAGATTTGTGCCATTTTCTTTCTTGCCTTCTTAGAAGCTGAAGCGACGTACGTAGTTCAGCAGAGAATCAAGGGGCTGGTTTTCTGTTTCGTGGTTGTTGGATGTTGATGATTTTTTGGATGAAGGTAGATGTGAACAAGAGGTAAGGGTGGAGTTCCATCTATGGATCATTTCATCGAGGTTCTGCGCTGGTTGAAGGAGTGTTGTTGAGGAAATCATCTCTGTCCAAGGATTTGAAACAAGTTTTTTCTCCTAAGGAGATTGAGTTTGCTTGGTTGGTTGAAGTTTGGGTATGCTGGCATGGGATTTGGAAGGAGATCACATTGTGGTCTGACCATGGAACTGGTGTGGATGATAGGCAAATATTCTCGATTAATTCAGATTGAGGGGCAAAGATGAGATCAAGGGCGTTTCCCTTAAGATGTGTTGGAGAGTTCACCAGCTGGGTGTAACCAAGGTCCTTCATGGTATCGAGGAATGTATCGGAGTAACTAGGTTGAAATGAGGCGAGTATAAAATCTCCAGTCAGCCAATTAGGTTTGCTTGGGCTTCCAGGGTTACATGCATGGTCTATAATGTTGGATAAATCTTCTGGAGGTGAAGAAGGAGCTCTGTAAATAAGATTTATGTTAATATATTTGTTAACAATAGATATTCTGTCCATGTGTTGGATACTCATTGAGGCTAGTGATTGGAGCTGGAGATTACTTTTTGAAAGAATGAGGACTCCTCCTCCTTTCCGGTTGCTTCTGTGACAAGCGTGTATCACATAGCCTTGAGGGATGAGTTGATTTATGATGACTGAATCTGCGTCAGATAGCCAGGTTTCTGTGACCATGAGGATATCAAGGTTCTGAGTGGTGATAAGATCTGTGATGGCTGGCCATTTTTTTCGAATAGATCGTGAGTTGATGAGAGCACATTTTACATTGTCTTGGAGAGGAATGTTTTTAGTTTGTTTAGTTTAGTTTTGTTTTAGTTTAGTTTGTTCCAGACATATGGAGTAGAACGGGTAAACGTAGAAAGCTTGTTTACTCCATCAAAAAGTAGAAAGACTATGGGGCACGCAATGAAGCTACAATCTAACACATTTAAGAGTAATAAGGGAAAGCATTAACGGATCCAGGTCCTTACTGACATCCTCATGGATCCCTCCACCATTCCTCCCATCCCCCAAAGGGCACTCCCAGACCCTCTCCCCTTCCTGCAGAGGACATTCCGCCTCTACCCTGACCCCCCAGAAAAGACCCTCCTACCACAGGCCTAGATTACCAATATTTGGTGTTTTAGCAGGTATACAGCAGGAGCTATCCCCAGTTGCACCTGCCCCATCTGACACCAGTTTCAAAAAGGTATCTGTAACCCCTAAAGGTAGTCTCATGGTACTACCACTAGGAATTAAGTTGTCATATAAGGGCTTTACATGGTAGCTTGATGGCTAGCAGTAGTACTGTGAGACTACCACTAAGGGTTCATAGGTGCCTTTTTATTTATTTTATTTATTTATTTATCTATTTCTTCTATACCGCCCCTTCCAGAGATCAGGGGCGGTTTACATGGAACAATTGCATACATTTGCATAACATTACATAGAACAAGAACTTCTTAACTTTTTACATATAACAGAACAGTAAATTGTCAGAACTATTTACAGGGTGTATACTTTTGTATACTGCTGAATTTACAGAGGAAATGTCAGCGAGCTGGCATTGCTATTTATAGAAATTATTTACAAGAATACATGATTCGCTATTCAGGTGTGTGTGTGTGTGTATGTATGTGTGAGTGTGTGTGTGTATAGGTGTGCGTGTGTTTGTGTGTATGTGAGTGGGTTTGTGTGTGATGGAATTTATTTCCATTTTTTCGTGGGTTGTTTGGGGTGTCTTTGGGGGCTGTTAGAAGAGGAGTTGTGTGTTCAGTTAATTGTGTTTCTGCGGGTTTTTTTGTTTGTGTGTCTGTGGACGCTGTGTGTCTGGACTTGGAGGGTAGGGGATTCCGAAGTGCTCAGAGAATAGGTATGTCTTGAGTTCTTTTCTGAATTGGGAGAGGTCCTTTATGATTCGGATGTCTATTGGGAGGTCATTCCAAAGTGTGGGAGCGGTGAATGAGAAGGCTCTGGCACTGGTGGAGATTTTGGTCCTCGTGAATGTTTTTGGCAGTTCTAGTGAGAGGGTTGCATTTAGTCTGCGGGCTCTTAATTCATTTGGGACGTGAAGGAGTGTGGTTAGATGTGAGGGGGCAATATCGTTTAGTAGTTTGAAGGTTGTTAGTAGTATTTTGTATTTGATTCGATAATTTATGGGGAGCCAGTGTAGATCTAGCAGTATAGGGGTTACATGGTCTGTTAGGTGGGCTTTAGTGACTACTTTTGCACAAATGTTCTGTGCTCTTTGTAATAAGTAGATATTCTTTTGTGGGAGGCCGGTTAGGAGACTATTACAATAGTCAAAGTGAGGGGTTATGAGGGCACTAACGACTGATCTAAAGTCATGCGTGTCAAGGAGGAGCCTTAAGTGTTGAATAGTTTTGAGTTTGTAGAATATAGTTTTTACCGTCTGTTTTATGTGAGGTAGCATGGTGAGTGTGTGATCGATTATAACGCCTAGGTATTTTACCTCTTTTTTAACAGGTATCGTTGTGTTATTGATGGAGATTGTTGTTGGGTAGGTATCTTCAGCCACAGGTGATCTTGATACAAACATTGCCTCAGTTTTTTTGAGATTGATGCTGAGGAAGTTGGTTCCCATCCAGGATGAGGTTTCCGCCATGCATTCGGATAGAGTGTTATAATTGGGGGTTTTCGTGGTTATGGGGAGGGCGAGCATGATGTCGTCGGCATAGATAAAGTGATTGATTTTGTGTTTTTTAAATATTTTTGAAACCTGGAGCCAGATGGGGCAGGAGTGACTGGGAATTGCTCTTGCTATGTACCAGTTGGATCACTAGAGACTCACAAGGTAAGCCCATGGGGAACTGTGGGAAGGTGGGGGGTCTTCTTTGGGGATCAGGGTACAGGAGAACTTTTTGTGCGGGAGTGGGGCTGGTGTGTGAATTCACAGGATGAAGGGGTATTGACTTAGGTCTGGGGAAGGTCTTTGGGGTACTCTTGCTGGGAGGAGGGAGGTCCACGTGGATATTAGTAAGTACCCAGCACCTTTAAGATGGTGCCTGGGAACTTGGCTGGGAAGTGCGTCGGAGGCATCTGGGGTCATTCGTTTGGCCTCTGGGACTGATGCTGTGTGCAGCGTTCTGCTCGGGCGCTTGAGGCTTCCCCGGAATATCGGACAGGCATTGGGGAGAGAGCCCGCAGCTGCGAGAGGAGCCCCTGCGTGGATAAAAGCTGCCAGTTTACTTTTCCATCTGAACTTGGCTGGGAAGTGCGTCGGAGGCATCTGGGGTCATTCGTTTGGCCTCTGGTACTGCTGCTGTGTGCAGCGTTCTGCTCGGGTGCTTGAGGCTTCCCCGGAATATCGGACAGGCATTGGGGAGAGAGCCCGCAGCTGCGAGAGGACCCCCTGAGTGGTTTTGCATCTTGATTATATTTCTGTCCTTCTTTCCGCGGAGTATTCTGGTGATTACACGCTCCTAAGTTGCGGAGGAGAGGGTCGCAGTTATTTGTGGTTTTAGTGCATTCTGCTCTGCTTGTATGGGGAAACGGAAAGCTAAGGGTGGAGGTGCTTCTGGGGGTGATCCCGCCGGCATTGTGAAACCGACGGGCCCCCTAGATAAGCACTTTTCCCCACTGCCGATTGCTCAATCGTCTCCTGAGGGCACCTCCCTGAGCTCAGGGGGAAGATCTCCCCCACCGTGTCCTCTTTTATCGTTGCTTCCCGCTTCTACCGGGGAGTCTCCTGACAAGGTAAGGGGTTTAAATGTTTCTCTTTCTTTGCCTCAACCGGTTGTCTCTGTTATGTCGGGTAGTGTTACTCCACTCTCGACTATGTCCTCTGACACAGAGATTACATTGAAAGATGTCTGGGGAGTTTTAAAGTCTATTGATGATAAGATTTCTGGTACTTTAAGTTCCTTGTCCAAGTTTTCCCAAGAGACTGTTACCTCTTTACAACAATTAGATGGTAAGACGGCTTTGCTTGATACAGCTGTTTCTAAATTGGAGGGCTAGATAGGGTCTATGCATGCTGCTCAGGCAGCGGGTATTAAGGACTCACTAGCTCTACATAGTAAAATTGAAGCGATGGAGAATTCCGCACGTTCTTGTAACCTTCGTTTCTTAAACTTTCCTATCTCTAAACTCCTCGCTCCTAAAATATTATTGGATAAGTACCTTAAAGAAGTTCTATTACTTACTGACTCTATAGCAGTTTCTCAGTTGTATTATATTTCCCCCAGCTCCAAGAGAGTTAACCCTGTTGAGGGAGAATTTGATGTAATTGAGCCTACTATTTCTAACCTCACTGCCTTTTTGGAAGACTCCCTAGATACAATTGATACCCGTTCCACTTTGTTAGTGACCTTTTTGTCTAAAGATGTTAAGCAGTGTGTACTTCGTGCTTTCTTTAAACACAAAGCTAACAAGTTTTTCCTGATGTATCACGAAGTACCCAGCTTAGGCGTAGGCTGTTCCTGTGCGGATATCCAGTTTAGTCCTCCACAATCGGGTAATGCCCCTCCTACTGCAGCCTGGAGACTGGACCAATCAAATCTTCTGTAGTACATATCCAGCAGGAGCTCCCAGAAGCCCCCCAGTGTGTCCAGTCTCTAGCAGCTTGAAGACGTAAAAGTGTGTCCTCCTGGGCACACTGAGTGACTATTGCAGGAGCAACACTTGTTAGTTAGTTGTTTTAGGGTTTGTTTTGGGGCATTTCCTTGCTATTTCTTTGATAGCTAGCTGTATCTTTAAAAGGAGAACAAAAGAAGAAGCCTGTCTCTCTGGAGCACTGCCACAGGAGACTAGGGGGAAGTCAGACTGTTGGCTCCTGTGTTCCTGCCTAGCCAATTTTCACAGCCCTGGGTGAGCTCCCCCTGGACAGTACGGGGTAAAGCCATACCTGATACAGTAGTGGCTGGCACTGGGAGATGTTGGCTGAATCCTGGTGGTTCCTGAGCTGGTAGGAGATTTTCATTTCATTTCTTATTGTGTGCAGTGCTCTGTTAGAGCTGCCAGCATTTCTGTAGGCTCTCCTGAGCCCATTTGGCAATTTTTCTTAAATTTGGTCGTTTGCCCTGTATTAGAGGGTCGTTTTAGTTCTTTTCCATATTATTTGGTGGCTTTTGTATTTTCGCGCCGTTTTTTACCGCGGGTGAAAAAGTCCGGCGGCCATTTTGGATTTTAAAAGTGTGCTTTTAGAGGCACTTTTGAGCACTTGTGCACAGGTTCCCCTGGCGTTTTTGGGGTTCCTCTTGCTGGCGATTTTGCTCAGGGCACCCCAGGGAGTCTGGGGCATATTTTGTTTCTTGTAAAAAAAAAAAAAAAACGTTTTAATTTCAAATCGGGGCTGATTTGCATAGGATTGCCCCTGTGGTGTGGGCTTCCCTGTGACTGTTGTATTCTATCCCGCTGGGCAGAGGTGGCCTTGGGATGGCCTCCCAGCCCCAGTGCGTGATTGGTGGGTCCCGCAGAGCAGCAGGGACTGACTCTGGCCATCTGCAGGTGCTGTGCTGCAGTGCCTGCAGAGTTAGAGCAATCTGTGAGTCTCCCGGATCAGCCTACCCCTGGGGATGCTTCTAATTCAGGGGACAGTGTTCTTTCCCCGAGCCTCCCTCAGTCTGGGTCGGTTCCACCGGCCAGCGGGTCGGTGGCTGCGCTCCAGCAGGCGGCTATAGCTGCACCGTCTATGGATTTCTCCCCGGATTTTGTGCTCCTCATGCATCAGGCGTTTCGCTTGAGCAGGTCCGGTCAGTTGCCGGCAGTTTGGCCCCCCTCTATCCCCCCGGGGTCCTCGGGGGCGGCTCAATGCACCTCGCAACCCGGGGCAAGCGACTTCGGTTGGGGGAACAGGAGCAGGACGCCCTAGGTCTCCTGGATTCCGAGGCAGAGGGCGATCCTGAGACTGAAGCGGAGGAGTTGGAGGATGGGGAGATCCTTGAGCCGGAGGACCAGGCTCGGATCATTCGCGTGTTCCGTAGGGACGAGCTGGTTCCTCTGGTCACGGAGTCCCTGCAGGCGCTTAACCTTTCGGCGGTGCGGCCCATGGAGGAGGAGGGTCTTGAGGATCCTCTAATTCAGACAGTCAGGGATTCCCAGGTGGTTTTTCCCGTTCACCGCGTGGTGGATCATATGATCCAGGCGGAGTGGGAGCACCCGGAATCCGGCTTGAAGGGGATTCGGACCATGAATCGGCTTTATCCCCTTGCCGACAAGGACAGGGACTTGTTCAAGTCCCCCCGGGTGGACGCTGCGGTTTCCGCAGTGACCAAGTAAACCACCATCCCGGTTGAGGGGGCGGCTGCCCTCAAGGACGGTCAGGACAAGAAGATTGATAATTTGCTCAAGCAAACCTTCGATACTGATGCCGTGTCATTGCAGGCCTCTATCTGTGGGGCTTGGGTGGCTCGGTCGTGTCTGCGATGGTCGCAGCATTTGCGCTCGAGCCCCGGGCTAGACCAGCAGGGCCTGTTGGAGGTTTCCCGGCTGGAGTCCGGCTCGGCCTATCTGGCGGATCTGTTTTATGATTTAATCCGCGCGTTGGGCGCGACGGTCCCTCTGGTTGCGCAACTGGGCGGCGGACGGTTCTTCCAAGTCCCGCCTCAGTAAGCTGCCCTTCAAGGGCAGATTGTTATTTGGGGAGGCTCTCGAGAAGTTGGTAAAGGATCTCGGTGAGTCCAAGGGGGGCCGGCTCCCGGAGGATAGGCCAAGGTCCAACAAGTCCTCCCCCTCGGCGAGGGGGTCCTTTCGGGATCAGCGCAGGTTTCGTTCCTCCCGCCTGTGGACTTCGCAGCGGGGCAGGTTTGGAGCCCGTAATCAAGGGTTTCGTACCTTCGGGGAGCCGGCAGAGGCTTCTCTGGAGCCGCCTCTTCCTCGGGCTCTTCTTTTGGGCGCAAGCCACGATGACGCGAGGCAGGCTCTGGAGGGAGGCCCGATTATCGGGGGTCGCTTGCGCGACTTTCTTTCCTCTTGGGCCCAAATCACGTCGGATCGCTGGGTGCTACAAATTATAGGAGAGGGTTACGCTCTGGAATTTGCGTTCCCACTTCCAGATTCATTTGTTCTGTCTCCCAGCAGGGGAGCGCAAAAAACGCGGGACTTCCGCGTGACCCTGGATCGGTTGTTAGCGCTGGGAGCGGTGATCCCGGTTCCTCCTTTGGAAAGAGGCGCCGGGCGATACTCCATCTATTTTGTGGTTCCCAAAAAGGGCGATTCCCTGCGTCCGATTTTGGACCTCAAAGGCGTGAATCGCGCGCTCCGGGTGCCGCATTTCCGTATGGAAACCTTGCGGTCAGTCATTGTAGCGGTGCGACAGGGGGAGTTTTTGACGTCCCTCGATCTCACCGAGGCCTATTTGCACATCCCGATACATCCATCTCATCAGCGGTTTCTCCGCTTTGCGTTTCCGTGGGGCCACTTCCAGTTCAGGGCCATGCCGTTCGGCTTGGCTACGGCTCCGCGCACGTTCACAAAGCTGATGGTGGTCGTTGCGGCGGCCTTGCGCAAGGAGGGCATTTTGGTCCATCCATATCTCGACGACTGGTTGATACGGGCAAAATCCAGTCGGGAGTGCCTGCGAGTCACGAGCAGGGTAGTGGCTCTGCTGCGATCTCTCAGCTGGGTGGTGAACGAAAGAAAGAGTTGTCTGCGTTCCTCGCAGGACCTGGAGTATCTGGGAGTGCGCTTCGACACCGCTCGGGGACTGGTGTGTCTCCCCGAGCGCCGTGTCCGGGCGTTGCGGGCTCTTGTCCGACTCTTTCGGGGGATGCCCGCTCCGTCGGCGTGGTGGTACCTACGGCTTCTCGGAACGATGGCGGCGACCTTGGAGGTGGTGCCATGGGCACGGTTCCACATGCGCCCGCTCCAGAGGGCGCTCCTTCGCCGCTGGTCCAACCAGTGCGATTCCTTGCACAAGAGGCTGCCCTGTCCGAAGGCAGTGCGGCGGTCGCTTCGATGGTGGCTTTCCTCCGAGAACCTGACGCGGGGGATTCCCTTGGAGCCTCCTCTGTGGGTTCCCCTCACTACGGATGCGAGCCTAGCCGGCTGGGGAGCTCACTGCGAGGCCCGCTTCATGCAGGGGGTGTGGTCCTCTCGGGAAGCTGCGTGGTCGAGCAACCGTCTCGAGCTTCGGGCGGTCAGGCTAGCCCTGTTGGCCCTGGGGCCTCTGGTCCGGGGTCGGGCGGTCCGCGTCTGGTCGGACAATGCGACCACGGTGGCGTACATCAATCGCCAAGGGGGCACAGGGAGTGTGGCCCTGGAGACAGAGGCGACGGCCTTATTCAGCTGGGTGCAGACTCGCCTGCCGGCGATCTCGGCGGCGCACATAGCGGGCGCAGACAATGTCCAGGCCGACTTCCTCAGCAGAGTGCGGGTGGACCCCGGAGAGTGGGAGTTAAATCCACAGGTGTATGCGCAAATAGTTTGGCGGTGGGGTCCGCCCATCATGGATCTCATGGCGACCTACCAATCGGCCAAGACGAGTCGCTTCTTCAGCAGACGGCGGGAGCGAATGTCCGAAGGACTCGACGCTCTCATTCAGCCGTGGCCGACGTCCGGGCTACTGTATGTCTTCCCTCCTTGGGCGCTGATCGGCCGGGTCGTCCAGCGCATCGAGTGACATCAGGGCCGAGTGCTGCTGGTGGCTCCGGATTGGCCCCGGAGGCCCTGGTATGCCGACCTCGTCCGGCTTCAAGACGGCGTGCCGTGGCACCTCCCGGCGTTGCCGGACCTTCTCCTTCAGGGCCCCTGGCGGATGCCCCAGGTGGCTCGATTCTCGCTTACGGTTTGGCCATTGAGAGGGCTCGGCTGAAAAAGAAGGGTTATTCGCCCGCGGTGATTTCCTCCTTACTGCGGGCGAGAAAGTCCTCCACTTCTCTCACTTATGTTCGGATTTGGAGGATTTTTGAGGACTGGTGCTCCCGGCGGGGAGTCCGGGCGGCGACGGTCTCTGTGCCCGTCGTGTTAAGCTTCCTTCAGGATGGGTTCGAGAAAGGTCTCGCGGCCAGTTCCCTGAAGGTCCAGCTGGCGGCGATTTCGTGTTATAGAGGCAAGGTCTTGGGCCGCCTTCTTGGTGCTCATGCGGATGTGCGGCGTTTCTTGACCGCCGTTTTCCATTTACGGCCTTCCCGCAGGGCGGTGATTCCTTCGTGGGATTTGAATTTAGTTCTGCGGGCTATGGTTCGGGAACCATTTGAGCCCTTGCGGAGGGCGTCCTTGAAGGATCTCACATTGAAGACGGTGTTCCTGGTTGCCATCTGCTCGGCACGGCGTATTTCGGATCTGCAGGCCCTGTCCTGCCGAGAGCCTTTCTTGTCTTTCTCTACGGAGCGGATTGTGCTCCGTCCGGTTCCTTCCTTTCTGCCAAAGGTGGTGTCTCCCTTTCACTTAAATCAGGCGGTATTTCTGCCAGTGCTTTCGGCGAGCTCGGTCGAGTCGGTGGACAAGAGTCTTCTCCGGCTTGATGTGGGCCGCGCGCTGCGGCGGTATTTGCAGTCTACCGAGTCCTTCGAAAGACTGATCGGCTTTTTGTGCTCTTTGGGGGTACAAAAAAAGGGGAGGCGGCGGCTAAGGCCTCCATTGCTCGATGGCTCAAGGAAGCGATCGCGTCCGCGTATCTGTTGCAGCGGCGGCCGGTCCCGGAGGAGCTCCGGGCTCATTCTACTCGGGCTCAGGCGGCCTCTTGGGCGGAGCATAGCCTGGTTCCACCAGCAGAGATTTGTAGGGCGGCCGCCTGGTCGTCTCTGCATGCTTTCAGCAGGCACTATCGCTTGGATGTGTCAGCGGCTCGGGATTCTTGTTTTGGTTCGGCGGTTTTGCGCGCCGGCCTGCAAGGTCCCGCCCGGTCTTAACTGCTCTGTTACATCCCGATTGTGGAGGACTAAACTGGATATCCGCACAGGAAATGGAAATTACACTAACCTGGTAATTGTAGTTCCTGTAGGATCCAGTTTAGTCCTCCTTCCCTCCCGACTATCTGTATGATTTTGCGGCGCGCTGTCCCGAGCGGGTGCCTGTAGGATGGTTTTCGTCCCGTTCGGACTCTGTCGACAGTCGTGCTTATCGCTATGGCTCTTCCCTTTATTTTGGAGTTCAGTCAGCTCCTTAGTTTCTGGGGGAAGCTCGGTGTAAATTTAAAGGTGTCGATGACGGCGCCGTGCAGTGTCCTGACTTCCTCGTTTGGGGAGGGAGTTGGTTATTCCAGGGGGGGAAGTACATAGTTTAATGATAGCCTAATAATAATCTGATGTGTTGCTTCGTTAAGTTTGCTTTGTTACTAGTACACTGGGGGGCTTCTGGGAGCTCCTGCTGGATATGTACTACAGAAGATTTGATTGGTCCAGTCTCCAGGCTGCAGTAGGAGGGGCATTACCCGATTGTGGAGGACTAAACTGGATCCTACAGGAACTACAATTACCAGGTTAGTGTAATTTCCATTTTTTGGCCTTAAAGCCTCAGGTATTGTCTTTAGGAGATGCTTCATTTTCCTTTGTTTCCCATGTAAATGTATAATTACTTGGAAGGATGTCTCCTATGTTTTCACTGAAGTTACTCATTTGGAAAGTTTCTTGATTGAGAAGCGGAAAGCACCGGTTGAAGCACAGGGCGTCCATGAATAGTTTAGCCTCCTTTCTATGGGCCTTGTGTCTTATTTTCTTAAGTATGGAGTGATGTTAATACTCAGCCAAATTTCATAATGTGGGCTATATCAAGAGCTATGTTTTCTTATTGGATGGTTGTACATCTGACTTAGTTGTTTTGTTCTGGATTGACCTTGTTTGTATTTGTGTAAATGCATTTCGAAATCAATAAAACAAAAAAAAAAAGATGGTGCCTGGGAGCACTGAGCCACATGTTAGTGGCCTAATGATCTCAAGGAGGAAAAATAAGGCCAGATTTGAGCTGGGGTTTTTGGAATAGCACAGCTTGGGAAGTTAAAAACAAGCTATGTTATTTGATTTGCACAATAATGAGCTGCTTTGCATGCATTTGTATGCTTTGCATCTCATTGTTTGCTAGCTCACGTTACAGTGAACTAGTATTCGTTATGGTAAAATAGAGAACAATTCTGTTGTTCCCTTAATGAATGCTAGCAACTACCCCTCTAAGACAGATTTCAATGATTTCCTGAATTTAAGATCTATCTCAGTGCACAATGAAACCGGTGAAGTATTCCAGAGTCAGGGATACACTACCTAAAATGCTTGAGAATGTATTCAAACTGCATACGGCTCCTTCAAGAAAGATCTTTGAGTAGAGGCAGCTGAGACAAATGTAAAGAACGTCTCGGCAGGTATGAAATCAAAGAACTATTTAACTGCTTAGGTATACCATTTCTCAAAATCTTTAAGAGTCATAACAAATTCTTTAAACAATGCAAAAAATGATAGGTAGCCCATACAACTCTCAAAAGCTCATAGGGACATGTTTACTAAGGCCTGTGGTGGCAACACATTTATGGCCATGTTACTAGCACCGGGGACCAGTGCTATTGTAACTTCAGGAAGCTTGTGCTTTCCTCCCCCTAAAGTTTGCATTGGCCTAGGATAGGGCACTACTCAAGCCAGCATGCAGGCACATTTACCCCCCCCCCCCAACTGGGTGGCATAAAGTGTACCTACGCTAAGGGTGTCAAGCGTGGTTTGCACAGGCCACTAATGTCCGTGTTAGCCATGATGCACAAGCAACACCTGCATTCTGCCCCTGTCCCACTCAGTCTCTGCTGTGGCATGTGTTACCAGGGAAGCGTGGGATTTATGATGCTAGGGCCCGCGCTACTTATTAGCGCAGAACACAAATCGTGTGCTAAACCCTGCGCTACCAAGGAGTGCAGTTTAGTAAATATGCCCCATGGTGACTTATTGTGGTGAACAATCAAACCAAGCATTTTCAATTTAAACGACAAAGGTGAGGAAAAGTTATTCACAGTCAAACTTGAACACGAATTTAAACTTTGTCTGAACTTATTTCAATTCAGTACCAGAAAAGATGTCTTATGAGAGATTTTTGGACTTGTTAGAGTAAAGAGGCCATCTGATGAGCAAGTTATCTATTGATTGGTGGGTTCTGATTTATAAATAATATTGATGTGAAACTTTAGGAGGGTAATTTTATAAGGGGATGCTTAGTTAAATATGTTAAGCATATTGCTATATAAATGATTAATAGTAGTAGTAGTAGTATTTTACAATGACAAGCAAGAGCCTAATGCACGCCTACATTGTATGGACATTTACACCAGGCCTAGAGCTGACGTACATGTCTGCATATACTCTTTTCAAATATATTTGTAAATTATCATGTTTTATAATCTAGGTGCATACTTGCAAGCTCCACTCCAACTCCAGCCATGCGCATGCACACCAGCACACTGCAGGCCTTGATGCCAAAGTGCATATTTTTATGACAGTTGGTATTTTATAAGGGATCATTTGTGTGTCGATATGGCCACATTTGCGCAGGAATTACCTTAAAAAATTACTTATCTGTTCACCAAACACTATAACATAGATAACTCAGCGCCTGCACTAGACAAAGGTTAAACAGGTATTCAGTCCACATTAAGCAAAAGCCTTTAACACAAACAAAAACACACACCCACGATTACCTCTCAGCTTACATCCTTTCACATCCATGTATATATACATATAAAAACTGTATATAGTTAATCTGTGCCACTTTGTATTTATCTCACATTGTTTGACTGTTTACTTATAATATGATGTTCCTTGTAAATATGTTCTGTTATAATATGACGTTCCCTGTAAAACAAATTTACTTTGTTAATTGTTGTTCATTGTAAACCGCAACTGAACTTTGGAAGATGCAGTATATAAATATATATATATATAAATAAATAAATAAATAAATAAATAAAATATATTATGTCTATTTTATAAAGGCAGGTGTACGCATTTATGTGCCTTTACAGAACAGGCTCCCAGAACTGTTCCCTGTGGGTAAATTCAAATTTAAGAACACTAATTGATTTATTTCTTTTCTAAACCAGGTGCAAATTATTGTATGAAATCTAGGAGGGTCATTTTATAACAGGGTGCCTAGGAGAAAATCAAAGTAAACGTCTACTTAAGTGCTATTTTATAAAGACTCATAAGCGCCTTTGGACCCCTTTTACTACCATGTGGTTGGAGCCATCTGCTGCATGACCCGTTTTATTCCTACGGAAGATAGCTTGAGCTAAGTGTTAGTAAAGAGGACCCTATGGGCCCGATCCAGGAAGGTGAATAGCGGGACTGTACCCCTATTCCACCTCCTTGCCCCGCTGCACGTACAGAGCCGCTATTTGTGCTGCAGGGGACAGGGGTGGCACGGGGGCGGAGCGTGGGTGGAACCGGCACTTGGACATACAGGGCCGATTCAGGTCACGGCCCTGTATGTCCGGGGAGCACCAGGGGAGCGTCCTTTTTATTCCACATCTGAGGTGGAATATGCGTGGGGCGGCTCTCTGATCCTGATCCCCCCCCCCCCCACACCAGAGCCCAGTAGTTCCTCCACCAGAGCAACAGGCCACCCACGGTGGGTCCTCACTGCATGATCCGGGCCCTGGTGGCCCCCATCGGGGGTCAGTCAGTGGGGTGACAGGAATGGCACTGCAGCAGGCAGACCGAGCAGCGGGAAGGACAACCCCAGCAGGTATGCAGGGGCATGCCGGGCCATCTTAGGGCCCGATTCTGCACCCACAGGAATGTCTGGCTCCCATGGTGCAGAAACGGGTCCTAACAGGCGTATCCTGCTTGGGGGCACCCAGATTGCCCATATGTACCCCTTCGGGGATCGGGCACCACCTGTCTTAAGAAAATGTGAACATAAGAGACACAGATTGTGCCTTGAATACAGGGATGGATATTTATGCGTGCTCAGGAGCAGGTGTAAATGTTCACAAGTACACTCATTGATTAAACTATTTTCTAATCTACATATGTACTTGCAAACTCCATCCGCGCTCTGCCTGGACCACACCTCCAGCTGCACCAACCAGCAAAGTACATGCCTTCTTGACAAAGCATATACATTTAAGCCAGTCAGTATTTTAGGAAAGGTCTTTTACACAAGTACGTGGTTGTATACATGTGAAAACGGCTTTATAAAATTATTCCCTTTGTCTGTATGCACATATTTTATAAAGTACATGCATACATCACAGCTCTACTCCCATCCCACTTCTGGGAATGCCTAAGTATATGCATTATTCATTTTATTTTATTTTATTTTATTTAAAAGGATTTATATACCGCCTTCTCCTGTAATTAAGGTGGTATACACAGCAACCAATCAAATTATCTTGACATTTGTGTGTGCATTCAGTGTTATACAGTGAATGTGTGTGTGTGTGTGTGTGTGTGTGTGTGTGTAAGTTGGCGTTGATTCATGGTGGGCTATTTACAGCATGCGCTACTTTACAATGCTATGTACATGAGAGAGAAAGGGAGGGGGGTTGGTATGTAGTTCAGGAGCTGGCAGGCAGAATTATGTGATATCACCGTAGTGCTCAATGAAGAGCGTCATCTTGAGCTGTTTCCGAAAGTCCTTGATGTCCTCTGTCGATCGTAGGTCATCAGGGAGGGTGTTCCATATTGCAGGTGCTGCCAGCATTAGAGTACATAAGTGCATGTATATAAGGATGCAGTTTTAGAAAGGCATACACAGAGCTGTACAGCGACATGTAAGCGATGGTCCCTGCTCATCAGAGCTTACAGTCTAGCCCAGACAGACACAACAACTGGGGACTGGAATTTTGCACAAGCAGATCATTTAATTGCTATGCTTATGCTTTCTCCCATCAGGTACCCACTCTAACCAACCAACCCTGTCCCTAATCTATCCTAGCTAACCCTGGATCCATCTTTCCCTGCTGCCTCAACTACCTTGGTTCCTGCAAAGGTCCTGCACAACTATCTCCTACTACAGGTGACTACAGACAGGGCCGGCCCATCCACTAGATGAGCAGGCATCCTGGGTAGGCGGCTACAGCGGCACTGGGTGGGCGGCAACGGCACATAGGTGGCCACCGCTGCCCCTCCCAACTGTCGATGATTCTGTTTGGGAGGGGGAGGCTGGCAACGGCAGTATTTCCAAAAGCAGCGGCTTTCGCCACCGCTTTTGGAAATACTGATGCTGCCTGCCTCTCCTTCCCTAGATACAATTGGTGGCAGTGGTAGCTGGGAGGGGGCGGCGAGGCCTAGGTTTCTGCCTAGGGAGGCAGAAACCCTTGGGCCAGCCCTGACTACAGAGACTACAAAGCCTAATCCTTATAGGTTGTGGAGATCAGAATTGAGATGTTCAGGTTGGAATGTGCTCATTTCCCCCTGTATTTTACAAAAGACTTTACTGAATATAGAATCTTTTATAAAATATACATAAGAACACAGAAGAGTGCCAGTGTATTTGTTGGCATGTACAGCAGAAACAGGCATTTTACAAGTTTGCAACAATGCAATGTGTGCCGTCGAGTTAATGCTGACTCCTGGTGACCCACCCCCTGGGTTTTCTTGGCAAGGTGCGACTGGAAGTAGATTGCCAGGCACATGCTCGAAAAGAGCAGTTTCAATCCAGCAGCTTCTAGATAGACTACCCGAATGTATATGTATAGAGAGGGGATGGAACATTTTACAAACCCAGAGGTGTAAGTGCCGCCAATTAAACCACAGGGTTTTTTCTAAAATTTTTAGGAGAAAATAAAAAATGGGGGATGGAAGAGACTTGCTCTCTTAATCCCTCATGTACAGGTCTGGATGAAAAGTGAACTTTTTTCAGATCTGTATGGGTTTACAAGGTGGTGCAAAAGCTGACAAGGACATTTTTTACATAGACAAAAAAATAATATTTTAGACATTGAGGAGGCACATAAAACAGTTCTGGCAGACGTGAAGCCTTTGCTAAAACAGGGCAGGAGTGCATGTGCTTTTGCTGATATGTGGACCTGGAGCAGCCATTTTGCAAATCTGCCAGTCGGTAAAATCAGTGGAGGAAACTCATAATTTCCAGGTGTAAGCGCTGGTCCTTCCATGTGCGTATGAGCCATATTGCAAAACTACACGTATAAAAGCCGCCGATTAAAAACAGATGCCTCTATCTTTATCTGATTTCAATATGAAGAGGAAATAAACAATGAGGGATTAAGGGCGATAATCTCTCTAATCCCTCCTGCAAAAGGCTAACAGAAACAAACACCTTTCAAAAATCTATATGTGCTAGGGAGCAGCTGTAAATCCCAACATGGACAATTATCGTCTTACACTTTAATACCTTATATGAAATGAGAAATGCACTTTCAGATTTTTGACCCACTCAGGACACCCCCTGACCACACACCCAACACTCCTTGCAATTTTCATGCAGTAAAGACATCCTTTTATAAAGTCAGCCCTTTCTTAAATCACCATTTACATGCGGGTGCCACTTCTATGAGTAAATACCTGATTTTACACATGGAAATTGTGAATAAGGCTTCTAAAATAACCCCCCAGAATTTTCCAGTACAATATTGGGAACACATATTTAGGGCCTGATATTCAGCGTCGGCAGCTAGCCACTGGTGCTGAACTTTAACCCTGTATATTCCATGCTGGTGCTGTATCCGGGTCCCAGCACTGAATAACCAGACTGCCACGAATCTCACCAGGCAGCGGAAATATTCAGCTGCTGCCTAGTTTGCTTCTATGGTGAAAGTTAAACCAGGGAGTCCTGTGCCTGATTTTCACCACCTATCACTAAGCAGGCAGCGGTTCAATATCGCCACTGTCCCGTTAGTGATGGGCGTTGCCCTGAAATGCCCCCGGCATTAATAGTAGCAAGTAGCAGCGGCAACCGTGGATATTCAGCAGCACTAACAGTCTGCAAACTATATAAATGCTTTGGAATATCCCCCCTTTAGATTTCTGGCCCATCCAAGTCATGCCCAAACCATTCCCCTTTGAAATCTCTATATGACATGGATCTCCGCGTGGAAATAGCGGCTTTCTGAAATTACATTCAAATGATACATATATAGATCCATGTTTTTTTCGTCCAGAACAGACAAATGGCATTTTCAATCGACACTCTTCCAATGTGGTTTTACTCAATTAGTGGAACATTTTTCAAATGTACAAAATAATGCTGTTGTTTTAAATAACGTTCAACAAATGGCACTTCCATCCTTTCAATAGGTGTACAGCTTTTATGTTGGGTAATGCAAATCTTAAACGTTTGCTTAATTTTGCTCACATACATTGATGGATATGTTCGTAAAATTACATAGTGCAGGTAGAAATGGAAGCATTCATCAGTTGCTGGATATAAAATTTCTCAGCAATGAGTACAGAAATATAAATAGAATATAAAATCACAAAGATAATAATATTATGGTCCTTGAAAGATAATGCAGTCCCTGCTAGAGTATAAAAGTCTGAATGCTGACAAGGTTCCCATTCAAAGAAGGGGAAGCTATAAAACTAGAGGGTATAAAATGAAACTACAAGGAGGTAAACTTAAAAGCAACATCAGGAAATACTTTTTCACAGAAAGGGTAATGGATGCTTGGAATGCCCTCCTGTTGGAGATGGTTGAGACATAAAAGTAACAGAATTCAAAATTGGCATGGGACAGATGTGGAGCCCAATTCAGAGAGGAGCACATCTGGGCCATCCGGATGGCCCCAAGCAAGATGGGCCCCTTTGGACCTGATTCTGGACCGCGGAACAGAACGTTTCCACAGTGGCCAGAATCGGACCCAAGGATGGCCCGGTGTGCCCCTGCCGCCTGCGGGGACAACTTCCCCACAGGCACCCATGACTCTTGCATCTTCGGCTCCCGTTTTCCATGCCGCACAACACAAGGCTGGCCTGTTGTGGCCTGGGTTGGGCGGCAGCAACCTCCCTGCACCCAGCCCCGGCCCCAGCGGAGGATCCCCAGGCCCAATCACTGGGTTTTTGTTGCTTATTCCACCTTTGATAAAGCATATGCACTGCATCCCCACGGGTCTTGCAGGACGTACAGGACCGGGACGTGAATTGGACTGGTACGTACTGCCAGGCTAGCCTGCCCCCACTCCGCCCCGATCCCGCCCCTCCCACCCCCCACTGGCTCTCCCCTTCCTGAGCATCAGGACGTACAGGGAGAGCCAGAGGGAGAATCGAGCCCGGACAGTTTGTGGGACTGCATGTCCCACCAGGACGTACAGCGCCGTAACCCATGTCCTGGAGTCGGGTCCATAGTAGATTCCTTTATAGAAAGAGGATTAAATCAAAAGAACCTTAAATATTTTTTATACTTCAAGAAATACAGTAGGGGGTGACCTGCACGTTGCGGCAGGTACAACTACTCTAGCCACCATACTGGGCAGACTAGATGGACCATACTGGTCTTTATCTGCTGTCATATACTATGTTAGTATGTTACTATAGGTTATTATGGTCACAAATACTGTACTGCATCTTCTAAAAAGCACAGACTTAGGAAAATCAGTAAAATATTTTATGACATGACATGTGCCAATGGTTCTTGCTAATGCTGCTAATCTCTGTAGACTAATTAGAAAACACCCATGACACAAGGCACTTGTTTTTCTCTGGGTTTCATTGTATATTGTTGTAAAAGTTGTCTGACTGATAAATAATTCACTTTTATACTTTCTAAGAATGCATACTCCCAACAGCAGCAACTTAATGAATGTCAGTTTTGAATTTGTACCACCGAAAACTAGAAATTGTAATCAATGGCATGAAATTGCCAACAGTCATTTGAATTTTTTCATAATTTAGGTCACATTTTCAGGCCTCTTGTCATCAGGAATTTATTAGCCCACAAAAATGAAATGAAAGCCTGATTGCTATTAGCCAGTGTCAGTTCTGTGCTCTGTGACACGATCTCTTCTTGCTTAGCTCTGACAGACCCTCTCATTTTCTTGTTTCTAATTTCTCAGAAGACACGTTGAGCCTATGGTGTAAATTCTCATAAATAATTACCCCAATCCTACCCCTTACTTCACCAAAATCATACCTTTGAGGGTATTACCCTGCATAGTCCTATCACTTCCAACAACAAGAGGAGGAAATTCCCAAAGAATTCCTGCTACTTTCTTGGTGAGTCTGCACACAGTTGGGCTTCTTAGTATCTCTGGCATAACCCTTCTGCCTCTCATTCTTCTGTTCATCTGCAGTTTGCCAGCACCATGACTAACTATTTCAGAGCTTGCAGGTCATCAAGAACTGCATAGTTGGCCTAATAATTTTGAAAATAGAAAAATATTTACTAGATGAGATCCAGAGAGCTCCAGTTGAATCACAGATGCCAAGAAGTCGTCTTCTCTGTGTAACTATTGGCACACTGGGCAACATGTAATAAGAATGCATTTTATGTCATAATAAACAAGACCTCTAGTATTCTTTGGAAGCCCCGGAGCAGATTGTGAGCATTGTGGAACTTGTGTCTCTTGTGGAAACTGCTAGGTACATATGACCTAGATTGGCCACTGTTGGAAACAGAATACTGGGCTTGATGGACCTTGGTCTGACCCAGTATGGCATATCTTATGTACTTATGTTCTTATGACAAGGATTAAGTACTTAGTTGCAACATTTTCGTGACTGTGCAGAAGCTTTGCCAGCTTTAATTACATTTTTATATTATTTAATATCCATGACAAGTAATACGTCTTCATACCTTTAAATGCTCTTGCTGAAGAATAAAACAGTTTCCAACCTTTTTCTGTGTGCCAGAATGTGCATTTGTTGTTTTTATGTATATATCATTCTGTTTTCTATTTAACTTCTTTCTCCTGTGAGAGAGTCAATTGGACCATTAGATGATAGAGGGGTAAAAGGGGTAGTAAAAGGAGACAAGGCTATAGTGGAGAGACTGAATGAATTCTTTGCTTCTGTCTTTACTGAGGAAGATGTAGGGATGTTACCCAAGACTGAAGTGGTATTTAAAGGTGATACTGCAGAGGAATTGCGAGAAATATCGCTACACCGGGAAGATGTATTACAACTATTTGATAAACTGAATAGTAGCAAATCACCTGGACCGGATGGTATACATCCAAGAGTGTTGAAAGAACTGAAATATGAGATTGCAGACCTGCTATTAGTAATCTGTGAACTTTCATTACAATTCTCTGTAATACCTGAAGATTGGAGGATCGCCAATGTAACGCCAATTTTTAAAAAGGGTTCCAGGGGTGATCCGGGAAATTACAGACTGGTGAGCCTGACATCAGTACCGGGGAAAATGGTAGAAACCATCATAAAGAACAAAATTACACAGCATGTAGATAGTCATGGCCTAATGGGAGACAGCCAACATGGCTTTAGACAAGGAAGATCTTGTCTTACTAATCTGATATGTTTTTTTGAAGGTGTGAATAAACAGGTAGATAAAGGTGAGTCGGTTGATATAGTGTATCTAGACTTTCAGAAAGCCTTTGACAAGGTCCCTCATCAGAGACTTTTGGCAAAACTAAAAAGTCATGGGATAGGAGGCCATGTACTATTGTGGATCGGGAACTGGTTAAAAGATAGAAAGCAGAGGGTAGGGCTAAGTGGCCAATTTTCCCAATGGAAAAAGGTGAATAGTGTAGTACCCCAGGGATCTGTACTGGGTCCGCTACTTTTTGACATATTCATAAATGACCTCGAAAAGGGAATAACTAGTGAGGTTATCAGATTTGCAGACGACACAAAACTGTTTAAAGTTGCTAAAACCAAAGAGGACTGTGGAAAACTGCAGGAGGATCTGGATAAATTGGAAGACTGGGCATCCAAATGGCAGATGAAATTTAATGTGGACAAGTGCAATGTTATGCACCTAGGAAAGAACAACCCAAACTATGGTTACACGATGCAAGGTTCCACATTGGGAACCACCACCCAGGAAAAAGATTTAGGAGTCATCGTGGATAACATGTTAAAACCCTCTCCTTAGTGTGCAGCGGCGGCCAAGAAAGCAAATAGAATGCTAGGTATCATAAGGAAAGGAATGGAAAATAAAACAAAAGATATTATAATGCCTCTGTATCGTTCCATGATATGACCGCACCTTGAATATTGTGTGCAATTCTGGTCGCCGTATCTTAAAAAGGATATAGCGTTATTAGAAAAGGTACAGAGAAGAGCCACCAAAATGGTAAAGGGAGTGGAAGGCTACGGCTGAGGGGAGATATGATAGAGGTCTATAAATTAATGAATGGAGTGGAATGGGTAAACGTAGATCAATTGTTTACGCTATCAGAATATAGAAAGACTAGGGGATTTGTAATGAAGCTACAGGGTAAACTATCTAAGACAAATAAGAGAAAATATTTTTTCATTCAATGTGTAATCAAACTCTGGAATTTGTTACTGGAGGATGTAGTAAGAGCTGTTAGTGTAGCTGGGTTTAAAAAAGGTTTGGACAAGTTCCTGGAGGAAAGGTCCATAAAGCATTATTAAAAAGGGACCCAGGATATCAATGCTTGACCCAATACAAGCATTGCGGAACCTGTGTCTTTTGGGGATACTGCTAGGTACTTATGACCTAGATTGGCCACTGTTGGAAACAGGATACTGCGCTTGATGGACCTTGGTCTGACCCAGTATGGCATATCTTATGTTCTTATGTTCTCCCTCTTTTCTGTTTTCAGTTGCTCGTCTTTTTTCTTTTAGCTGCCATAGTCGCTATCAGAGCTCCTGCACTGTGGCTGACTGTCTTGTTCTGAGTTTATTGAAAGAACCATACTTAATGGCAATGAAGGAGGGCTGGCAGTACAAAGGCTCGGAAGCAGAGCCACATCTACAGTATAAAAGGGTCCAAGGGCAGCAGTGTTGCTATTAAGCTGCAGTTTCTGAAACTCTGAACAACTTCAGAGCCATTCATTGACATTCCTGGGAGCAGAAAAAGGCCAATGCTAGACGGCACTCACTGTCACCAAACCCAGCTGGTCTAGTTTGGAATGATATATTGTTATTTTGCGGTCATCTTGAAACCTTGAACACTATAATAGCTTTTTTGTCTTTTTATAGATATTTCAACCTACTAAGAGGTTAATTTACTAAGTGGATCTACATTTGGGGGGATCACTGCAGGTTTAATGGCTACAGGGATTTAGAAGGGAGCATGGGAATTGACCTCTGGAAATAAGGGGGGAGGGGATTTATTCATTAAAGTAAAGTGGTGGAGTGAGAAATTCTGGACAAGGGTTTCCTTCTCTTCATGGAGGTGAAGGATCTTCTTGTCAATGGAGCTAGTGCATCAAGCCTGCACATGTTCCTGGACTGGTCCCTTGGCACCCTCTTGTCAAGTGGAACACATTTTTGTGCACCCACTTTTGTACAGTTTAACGAGAAAAAGAGCTAATGAACTCAGTTCTTTCTGCATTATTTAACTATCTGGCCACGTTCAATTTCGATATGGCCATAATCACTCCGTTTAGCGTGGCTATTAGCAGGTACAATAACATGAGTTAACATTCTAATTACTCTGGTAATTAGTGAATCAGCTCTTAAGACTCCAGCTTTCTCTTGAGCAACACAGCTTCTAGAATTGCACCTCAGATGATGAGATGCATAGTGCTGAATCAGCAACCATGACTCCAGTGTACCATGGTGTTAGCTTCCAATTACCATTTAAGGAATTTTGTGGGGAGCAATAGGGGCTACCAGCTCAGCTTAATTTTGAATTCGGCATGTGGAATGGAGGGATGTAGAGGGGCTATTAGCCCTGGCAAGATTTCTTCTTCATCAGCAAGCAGAAGGGAGATTGCAGGGATTAACAGCCCCAGTCAGTTCATTTTCATTAGCAGGTGGGAGACTGATTCTAGAGAGCTGTCGGCCCTGCTGGTTAATTATGAAGGGGATTGATGGAGCAGGAGCTGTTCTTTTTGCATAGGCTGGAGAGGACTTCGCTAGCTAGCATAAATTTTCAGTGCTACCTTGCTAAATTCATGAAGTCCTGCCAGAGCAGTTTAAATCTAGCTGACTAGGAGACCCTTTTACTAATATGTGATAAGCAGTTATTGTGTGAATTAACACACACAGCACACTGCTGCAGTGAAATGACTGTACTGGCATGACAGTGGATAGTAATTCATATGTAAAGTGCATAACTTGTTATGGTTAGGAAATTGGCAGGTGGTGAGTGGGGAACAGGGATGTACTTTTGTTTAAAAAGAAAGTAGCAATCTCAGAGAAACCTATTTCACTTCAAAATTGTGCGCTACTGAGCAGTAGTGTGCAGTCTTTCACAATAGTGCATGCTATTACACAGCAGCACACACTAGTCATGCATGCAAAAGGGTGCACACTATTGACGGGAAAGAATACGAGGTGAAAAAGAAACAAAATGAAAAACAAAACAAAATGAAAATGTTTGGCCTGAACACCCCTAGCAGGGAATGGTGGTGGGCTGCACACAACAGTACAGTTCACACATGGTAACTTTCTGTGTACTGTCACCCCTGCAGAAAACGCAGGCGGACTCACTGTCTCCTCTTTAGGAAGTGGTACGTTTATCTGTGCTATGTGCCACGGCACTTACTGTATGGTAAAATACTTTTCTGCGCTGCACTGTAAGGAAAGATGCTGGATAAGCCCCCAAGTCTACACAGATTTTATGCTTAGTTGTACATGAATTTTTGCATCTATTTATTTTCTTTAGTGAAAGGATCCCTAAACTTTAGCTATCTAAAATGAAAACCGTTCAATTGAAAACCTAGCTAGATTCAGTTGAATGTTGCCATAAATGTAATTAGCTCCGAATTAATTATCTTGGCTTCTCAGCAGCTTCTGAATATTTATCTCAAAGTTTTTATTTAATGCTCCTATAATCAAATTTATTGAAGCTTTGTGCATTAAAAATTCTATATAGGATAATAATCCAAGAAATTGAAACCATAGCTACACAGATTTCAGTCCCCATTCCTTTCAAACTTTTTCCCCTTCCAGGTCATCAAATAGTAGCTAGTGGTTAATTTTATTGTGCATTCAATTAAATAAACTGTAGGCAACTCCATGGCCAACTTATGTTTCTCAGCCTGGTTGCTTGGTCTTTCGCTTCTGTTTCATAAGCTTCTAATGTCATCGTAGGGATACAGTTTGCATATATGGTGTCCAGACTGACAAGACTAGTGTGGCAGGAACCGTTTACCAACTTGAAAATGTCTTTCCACACGCAAATCAATCTACTCTCTAAAGATTCATAGAAAGCCGAGTCAAGAATTGGTCATTTATGCCTTAAAAGAGCTAAAAGAGGGAGGAGTGGCTCAGTGGTTGGGACAGGTTACCTCAGGCCAGAAGGCCAGGGGTTCAATTCCCACATGGGGACAAGCAACTTTACGCCAGAGGGACTGGGGTCTGTAGTCCCATGGCCACTCCTTGTGGCCTTGGCAAGCCACTTAACCCTCCATTGCCTCAGGTACACTTAGCTTGTGAGCCCTTCAGGGACAAGGGAATAAAAGTACCTGTTAGTATACATGTAAACCACACTGATTCTAAAGAGCACAGTATAAAAAAAAAATAATAATAAATATATCCAGGAGAAGGCAAAGGAATAAATACATTTCATGGCAAGAAGATTTTTTTCTTCTTACGTGTCTTTGCTAAGAAACAGGGACCATAGCTACTGAATTCTATCCTTCATAAGATTTATACTATCTAGAAAAATGACCTTTCATAGATCCATTGCAATTACACTGCTTGAGACATTTGATCCCTTTTATCAATGTACAGTTTTCATTATTTATGGATTTTTGTCACTCTGTGACATGTTTTCATAATCACTGATAACAGTGTGTCCTTTCTTTATGTACTGCACTATCATTTTGCCCTTTTTGCAAGGTCTTCCAGCAATGCCTGCAAAGCGCGTCCCTATTGCATTAAGTAATTGGAACATTTCATAAGTAATATAAGATTTTAGTGAATGAACTCAAAACCTTCTTTTCAATAAGGTAGAATATTTGATGGTATCATCTGAAAATGACCAGGGAATAACAGTGTTGCTGTGTAAATATCCTTCTGTTGCTTTGTTACTTCAGGCTATAACCCATTTGCTGCTAAAGGCATACATTTTTTTCCTCCCTCCGTATAAAGAAGTGCACTGTACTATATAAAATCACAAGAAATTTTTAGGAAAACCTCCGATGCCAGCTGAGTAAATAGAAAATAGAATTTACTTCTGCTTCCCCTATGTAGATATATTTGCAGTTGTATTTGCAATATGTGTATATGAAGGGATCCTTACTTCCATCCCGCGAATATGGCAAAACAATTGAGAATGGATACTAGAATATTTATGAGCAGATTCATTTCACAATGTCACTGACAAATGCTTCTCAATCTCACATTCATGTTATTAAAAGTACAGTATTGAAACAAACAGAATATTTCATCCAAAATTGGTTGGTTTGGGGCTTATGTGCTATGTGTTTTTCCTATAGACACATGGAGAGTAATTTTATCACAGGGCACCTAGGTGAGCAGCCCAAAAAGCACCTATGGAGGCTATTTTAGAAGTTCTATTCACATGTCAGACCTGAATGCAGCGGCAGAAAAGCATGGAGGCAGCATCCATGTGGAAAATGTGATTTTGGAAAGGCTGGAGGATGCAGGTTTTTGCACCGGGCATGTTAATCTCTGGGCGTTTTTCTGGGAGGCTGCAGGGGGCGCTTTGAGGCATGGCGTGAATGATGCCAGTGTTTGCATGTTCATGATCTATTTCACATAGGCCAGCGATGTGCAGGGTGGATTTTCTGAATGTGCCAATTTACACCTGCTACAAATCACAGATAAGTGTTGTCTTTTTGGACCTTTTATGATGTTGGTGACTGGAGGAGTCTTGCTTTGTGATTCCTTGACCGGATTGTCATCTCTGTCTATATAGGTATCTGTTCTGCAAACTTTTGTTTCCCTGGTTTTCCTGCACCAATTCATGGTCCATTCCAAACTAGTCCTCCGTCCTTTTTCAAATATCCTAGTACTCAACCCCCTCCCCCTGCCATACCTATTCCATAGTCCCAGTGTCCCTCTCCCGGGCCAGCGTGTGTCAGTCTTCCCATTGCCCAGCTGCCTAGTGCTGTGTATACAGCAGTGTTCCCAGTTGTATTCATGTCTCAGTATTTCCCTGCTGCCCATCTGTGTGTTTGTGTGTGTGTGTGTGTGTGTGTGCGTGTGTGTGTGTGTGTCTGTGTGTGTGCGTGTGTGTGTGTGTGTGTGTATGCGTACATGTGCAGATGCCTATGTGCTGGTAAAGGAAGCCACAGGGTATTGCTGGAAGGAGGCAGGAACCATGGATGACCTTAACACATGGTTTGTGCATGACATGCTGCATGAGGTGCACAGGGAACACAGGAGAGCCATCAGGAGGTATCCATACAGAAGATCCATAGGTCCAGGGCCTCACAGATAAGCAGTGCCTCACCAGGTTCTGCTTTGACAAGGCAGCCGTCCATTATCTCTGTCACCACAGCCGTCACAGTGGGTCTCAGCAAGTCTGCTTCTCATAGTTCCCGATGGCCTTTCTAATGCATACTGCAGAATATGTAGCCCTCCCTCAGATTGTGCAGCAGAGGCAGCTAACCATGCTCCGGTTCCATGTAACATTGAATGTAACTTTGGCAAGTGTTTTTAACTATTGGGTCAGTGAATTTTTTAAAACTCTTGCTGTGATGAATAAAACGTGTATATTCTGTGCTGCTATATGCATAGTAGGCATAGCTAGCGGACATGGCCTAGGCAGAACACATATGGTGCTCACAAGTATATGTGTTCATTATAAAATACCTCAGTCTATGGGTGTACTCACATATTCATTTATATCTGCTATAGAGTAAGTGTAAGTATCCGCACCTGAATTTAAGGCACAATCTCTGCCAGGTAGGCTAGTATTCTTTAAATACTAGCATGCGCGGCGTTTTGCAACTAAGAGAAGTTCCCTCAAGGGAGTAACGGTTCGTCCATTTCACGCGGGCAGCATGATTTATTAAAGCAGTAACAAATTGACGGTCCCCTGAAGAACCATAATTGAGAAACGCAGAGGCGCTTCACAAATAGCGTCGGGACATTCAGCTTTAACAGCGAGACTGCAGTATTTTAGTATATTTCCATCTGTTTGCAAGTTAAGTGGAAAATTTAATAATCTTTACTGGAAGATGGATTTTTAACCAATAGAATGGGTTTATGAAATAAAAGGGTCGTTGATGCGAACAGGCATACGTACTGGAGAATAAATCTCTGAAACAAATGCCGATGTAAGTCTGAGACCCGTAGACATAAAACCCTAAGATTTGGATCTTGAAACATAGAGAGACTAACAATTTATAAAGTGATAGAGCATAGGAATCTTTTTCATTATATCATAGTATTCTTTAAAGACAAGTAGGCACCTGCTTGTCTTTATTTTAAAAAAACAAAATAGGTGGGTTTTGGCTGCCTTAACTTAGATGCCCAGTTATAAAATTACCCTCTAGATGGATAACTTTTAGTCCCACCTCCCTCCACCTCTAAGTTTTATGTAGTATGGGGCCATTCAGGGAAGTATTCAGCTCATACCATCTGTATAACATTTTAAACATTAAAGATAGTGGTTTTATGAGATTGCTGGCTGTTGGTGACTGCATAAACCCTTTTGAATATTGACCTGTATGTTTCTACAATAATGCTTTTAGAATGTTGCCCAAGGATTGGGACGAGAAAGTACATTTCATGACATTTACTCTCTGCAGGTGATAATACAGTGAGAAAACAGTCTCGCCATCGTGTCATCATTCAGTTCCCATCCTATGGCGGCCGTGATTGCCCTGACACTTTATTTGAAGAAAAGGAATGTGAGTCTCCTAAAATCTGCAATAGTTACAGGTAAAAACATTCAAGATGAAAGGATTTTATTCTCATTTGTCTATGTTTGAAAGGAGGGAGAGATTTCTAGTAAATGCTCCTGAACAAAATCAGCACAAACAGATCAGTGTAAGCATCTGCACTTTACCCTGACAATTTATAGTAACCTTGGACTGAGGTGAGAGGATAATGGTCTTCATGACAGTGTGGTTCTTGGTCTCTTGGCAAAGATTGCCAGGAGTGGTGCTAATTAGTACCAAATCATGATGCTGCTTGTCAGTGCGAACTGGGAACTGGGTAAAGACCACCAACTTATTTTACATAGTCAACAGATTTTCAGAAGATACTAACTGTCAGTTACTTTGAATTTTATTTGAAATGGTGACCTAGACATGAAAATCCCAATAACCATGTGCAAGTCTGCTTAACACTATTTTCTCCTGACCTTCCTGCATTTTCCTTTGACAAATCTTATTGAGGGTTAAGTCAAAATGAGCCACAGGCAGGCTAAAAGTAAGGAAGGGACAACTTGCCACGTGGAAGGCCTAATACCAGATATGTGGATCACACACTTGTCCCAGCCACACAACTACCATACAAAACCCCAGACAAATATGCAGATAACAACTGGACAGGTGTCATCCAAACAGGACATATGGGGCATCTACGGACATGAGTTGATACCTGCTGATGGCTATCTGAGGGGTAGGATATACTGCAGAGATGTGATGGAGCCAAAGCTGTACAGTCACAGTCATGATATCATATATGACTCATGTCTCACATGTATGTTACAGCTGTATGCATGCAACTGCCTGTTACTATACCGCATTATCAGTGAAATCACGTCGGACTAAATCTTACCGACAAATTATGCTTATGGAGACATTGCACTAACTAGTAGGCTACACCTCCACACCTCTCTGTACAGTAATGTCTGGATTCAAAGAGACTGCAGGTCACTGCCTAAAATGTCTGTTTTGTGTGCCTGTGTAGGTTAGCCTCTCCAGTACCCATGAGGCACTGCACATGCGAGACATCAGTCTGCAGCTGATGACCAAATGGAGAATGCACTGATCCATCACATCACTGACAGTGTGTGCTACAGGGAAATTTTAAAATTTCCCTGTCGCTGCCTGGTAACTTACCAGGGGCAAAGTTATGCTTATACTAATGTGATGCAGTTGCAGAAAGTTTTGTCTGATAAAGAATTGACTGAGAAGTAGATAGGTGGTTTTGTTTTTCTCTTAAGATCCCTTATGTGGAATGTAAATCACTCTTTATTGCTTGATTGTGTATGAGTAGGTTTTGATTGTCTCTCCTTGATGTGATTTACTTATGTGATAATTCTCTTTTCTGAATTTATTATTGTATTTTTGTTAAGTTTACCTTTTTTAATTGATTGTAATCATGAAAAGCATTAAATAAAAATTAAAAAAAAAAGACAGTATGTGCTACAAACACAGAACAGCTATAAACCATGCTACTGAGCACTTTCAGCGGTCATCCTGAGGGTGATGCTGGGCGCTCAGCACCTGGTCCCGAGAGCTTACACTGTTAGAGATAGTGTCTGTTGCCACCTGTGCTGCAGATCCACATCACTGCCAGTGTGTGGCAGGTATTGTCTGTAGTGTTATGTTAGTCACCTTCTTTCTTGCACAGTTGCAATATGCCGTAGGTACCTGTCACATCTAGGCCCTGTTTCATGCTTCTCATGGACAGGGACCCTTCTCGAACAGTGCATGCCAGTGTCCAGTGTTGCAGCAGCTGATGCCATGGACGACAAATGCAGTGGGCTTGCATGGGGCTGCTCCTATCATCCTATTGGTTCTGCCATGACCACAGTGAGCAGGCCAGGGACAACTGCTGTCCCAACTATCTGGAAATACCAATCCACCACAGCAAGCACAGTCAGACTGCACCTGCTGCCCATCACAGGACTGTTTCAGCCAGTCAGCACAAAATGCATGTGTATAGAGCAACCATGTACACCCTGGCTTAGCACAAACAGCATGGTCACACAGCATTTGGACTTCCAGGACAGGGAGAGCACCCACATCACTAGAGCTAGACCCTATATAGCACTGTTTATTTATTTAACAGGATTTTCATACTGCCTTATCCTAAAATCAAAGCGGTTTATAGTGCAACTTGGGAGTTTTACATAGATCTATGTGGATACATAGCAGTGCCATAGTCACAACTTGATCAGAGTGAGAGTGCCCTTGCAGTGTGAACTGCTGTGGTCACCCACACATGCACGTGGCAGATGGGCATTACAAAGTCTCAGTCATTGAGCCATCCTCCAATGCAGACACATTCTTGGCAAATCACTCTGTTTCAGGCCATACCCACAATCCTTTTCTCCTCATCATGCAAATTTGCAGACTAACGGAAAACACCTCAGAAAACACCCACAAATAAGAACAGAGGCGAGGGACATCTTGAACAATTTTCAGAAGACTGTGTTCGTGAAAAACTAGCTCAACTTAAAGTAGACAAAGCGATGGGACCGGATGGGATACACCCTAGAATACTGAGGGAACTTGGGGACGTTCTAGCAACTCCACTGACTGACCTTTTCAATGCCTCGTTGGAGTCGGGAGTGGTGCCAAAGGACTGGAGAGAGGCTCATGTGGTGCCTTTACACAAAAGCGGAAGTAAGGATGTGGTTGAAAACTACAGGCCGGTTAGTTTAACTTCGGTGGTGAGTAAATTATTGGAAACGCTGCTGAAAGAGAAAATAGTGAGGTTTCTGGAGTCCGGCGGATTACAGGATCCGAGGCAGCATGGATTCACCAGAGGCAGGTCTTGTCAGACAAATCTGATTGATTTCTTTGACTGGGTGACCAGGGAGTTGGCCCGAGGGAGAGCTCTAGATGTGGTGTATTTAGATTTCAGTAAAGCCTTTGACACTGTTCCTCACAGGCGACTTATAAACAAACTGAGCGCCCTAGGGATGGACCCTAAAGTTACTGCTTGGGTTAGAAATTGGTTGGGTGGGAGGCGACAAAGAGTACAAGTAAATGGAGCTCACTCTGAGGAGAAGGATGTTACCAGTGGTGTGCCCCAGGGATCTGTCCTTGGTCCGATTCTTTTTAACATCTTTGTTAGTGATATAGCGGAAGGGCTGTCGGGTAAGGTTTGCCTCTTTGCGGATGATACCAAAATCTGCAATAGAGTCGACACTCAGGAAGGTGTAGATAACATGAGGAGGGATCTAGCTAAGCTTGAAGAATGGTCTAGAATTTGGCAGCTGGGATTTAATGTTAAAAAATGTAAGGTCATGCATTTGGGATGCAGCAATCCAAGGGAGCAATACAGTATAGGAGGTGAAGTACTTTTGTCCACTAAAGAAGAGCGGGACCTAGGCGTGGTTGTATCTGATGATCTTAAAGTAGCTAAACAGGTAGAAAAGGCGACGGCAAAAGCTAGAAGGATGCTTGGGTGCAGTCTAGGCAATGTGGGGCACAGTGCAGTGCAGAAGGCTAAAGAACTCTGGAGAGACATGCACACAACACACACACATACACACACACACACATTCGCATCGCCGCACTGTACAAAAGTGGGGATATTTGGCATTCCTTCCTGCCACTTTGGCCTCCATATCAGCTCAGGCATTGTTAACGTGTGCTTATTGTGCAGGCACTAGTAGTGCACTCTGATTTTCACCCCCGTTGTTAACGCCTGCTCAGTGTGCCAGTGCTATCAGTCTGCCTTTCCATCCAGCTATGGATAGTGGAGCCTGTCTGTGTGGCTGATGGGTGTTTGGACCCTTGCTGGCCGATTCACTGGGGGATGCACATGCTGGTGCTGTATATGCACCACAGCCAGGTCTTGAACCTGTGACCCCTCCGCTCATATACACACTGATTTTGTGTGTTGCCCACAGAGTTGCTATATGGATTTGGTAGTCCCTGTGTGGAGCTGTGGTCATTGACAGGGTAAATGTCTGCTGTAATTTCTGCATGTCTTGTGCCATACCTGTCTGACAAGGTGTGTTTGAAGGGTGTTGGAGGGGGCGTGTTGTCTGGTCTGTATTTTTGCCCTGGCTCTGTATGTTGCTAGTGGCGGACGCTGTATCTGCCACCAGTACCCTCACACTATGCTGGGGGGGGGGCAGTCGGGTCTGTGCCTAGGGTGCCAGAGATCCTTGGACCAGCCCATGTTGCGCATCATCTTTTCACAGTAGCAGCATGTTTGTGTGCCGCCAATGTCACTGCTGCATCATGGCAGACATCACAGATGTACAATCTGGGCAGCTGTCTGGTCTGCCTTGCGCACCAATAAACCCCAATCCCCAACCCCCACTGCATGACCATGTGCCTCCCTCTTTGTCCCATTTGTACCATCAACATAGTGCCCTTTCATAGCTGGACACTATGCTGTTGCTGCTAATAGAACACTGCTATCACTATCTTGGGCTTACCTGTCTGTGGATCACATTGCAGACATTGAACTACGCTCTCTCCCCTCAAAATACCCCCTTTCCATGAGGTTTTACTTGGTATTAGGGTTCCCAGCGTTAAAGGGCACTAACGCAACAGGCATTAAAGAAGCACCTGCTGTTAACACCCACTCTCTGCCTACTGTTCCCTTAACACTGCAGAAGCTTTTAACTCTCATTAATGCAGCAGCATTAAGGGTGCAAGGGTGCCGATAACATGTGTTAACGGAACACTTGCTTCCTTAACACCCTTTGATAAACATACCCCTAGGTAGCACATTTCACTCCAAAATACCATGGTAGTCCTACGGCTTCATGATTCCTTTAATATGTCCAGGCCTCCAGTTCATGAGGCAGCAAAATAGCCCTACAACATTATGGAACCTCCACCATATTTAACTGTAGGAAGGGTGTTTGTCCCTATTCTGGTCTGCATTGCTAAAGAGCGCAAGTTTGGTTTCATCTGTCCACAGAACATATTCCCAGAAGAGCTGTGGTTTCTCAAGGTGGGTTTGGGCAAAGATCAGGCTTGTCTTGCTATGCGTATCTTTGAGTAGTAGGGTCCTCCTTGGCCTTTGCCCATGAAGTCCTTCTTTGATTAGTGCACGGCATATAGTACAGGTTGAAACCACCATTCCAGATTACTCCAGGTCTGCCTTAAACTCTTGTACATGGTATTTTCCCAACAGTTTACATTAACCTTTGAAGACTTCTTGGATTAATTTTCCTCTTCCCACCATGTCCTAGGAGGTTCTTGATAGTTCCATGAGCAGAAAACTTAACAAAATAGCAAACTGTAGACAGGGCCCACAGGAATTCCAAAGTCTTTGGAGATGGCCTTGTACCCCCCCTTGAAGTTTGATAATGGCTTTTCTGAAGGTCTCAGGCAGCTCTCTTGTCTTCACCATTGTGAAAATGGAACAAGGAGTGAATTTGACCATTTTAACCATTAGAGCCATCATTCATTGCTTACTGACAATTGATCACAGGTGCATCTAATTTTACTGCAGTGGGAATGTGGTTTTTCTGTACAAACTGATTTGAATTGTTTATAAAGCTGCCAATAATCATGTCCTGGCAATGTCCCAGTTTTTATACTATTTCCTACAATTTCCTTTTTTAATTGGTCTTGTTTTATTTGATTATTTTATGTGTCAAATATGTGTGCATATATAGTCCAAAGCCATTTCACTGGCCACCTTTCTTTAGGAGATATTGGACATTAAGTGGTTGAACTGCAGGTGCCAATAAAGTTGACCAGAGCTTTATATTTAGCTTAATACATGTATATTGCTGCTTAGTTACATCCACTATAGGTGGGTTATCAAATACAATACAATAAACAATAAACAGTCGCAGTCAACGCAGGCAATTATAGGATAGCGGTGATGTTCTAAAGTTATCCAAATGGCTATCTTGATAGGGCTTCACCCATACTCTGTCCCACCACTCTATGGATAGTGCCAGGGAAATAAGGTTATGCAATCATGAATGCATATTTGATTCATCTTTATCTTTATTTCCACATTTGATTAACCATCCAGGCCAAGGCATCAGTGTGGTGTACAATGAACAAATAATCTCTGCTAACAGAGAGAACACCAAAGTCATGATAGGATGGAAAAGGGGACAGAGCACATAGGAAAGATAGAAGACATAGATATGCGGTCAATGAGAGAAGGGAAGGGAGATGCAATGTGAATGTAGGTAGGCAGGAGATCAAAGGCGGTGCTGAAGAGATGGGTCTTCAGCATTGCCTTGAATCGGGGAAAGGACTGCTCAGCATGGAGGATAGATGGTAAGGAGTTCCAAAGGGCTGGCCAAGAAAGAAGAATGCAGAATGCCTTATAAATTCCAGATGTGCATGGGCTGGTGAAGGGAGGGCTAGGTGGTGATTGTAAACAGATCAGAGGGTAGAGGAGGGATGTGCATGTGTAATAAGTCAGCCAGATATTGTGGAGTGCCAGAATGAACTGCCCAACGAACGGTGATAATGACCTTATACTGGAATCGGTATTGGAGGGGAAGCCAGTATAGATTAAAAAATAGGAGGGTGACATGGTCAGTATGGGAGGCATGGGTAATAAGTGGTGAAGCTGGTAATGAGGACGGCCGGCCAAAATAGAATTACAGTAATTGAGTCGTGAGAGAAGAAGAGACACTGTGAGGGTGACCAAGGAGGACGTTGGGAGCTCTCAGCTGGCGTAGTGTGAGAAACGAATAACGCACAACAGAGGTGACATGTTGATGGAAGGAGAGTGACACCCAGATATCGAAGAGTTGACGTCAGGGGTACAGCAATGCCAGAGAGAGTGGGGGCCAAGGTGGGGGAAGGGGCACCAAAAGTAAAACAAATGGCAGCTGATTTAGCAGGGTTCAGATGCAAATAATTAGACAATAACCATGAGAAAATCTGGACCAGACAGGAGTTTAGGGGGGTGAGGTCTGGAGAGAGACAACTGGTGCGGAAAATGAGAATGATATCATCAGCATAGTAGTACATGAGAACAGAAAAGACCTGAGCCACCGAAGGACCTTTCCACGAATGCCATAATCATGAATATAAGACAGGAGGGTAGGATGGTCAACAAGGTCGAATGTGGCGGAGAGATCAAGTGAAACTGCAATAGAAAAATCACCCTGTTCATCTGCCACATGCAGGACTTTCAGGAGAGAGATAAGAATGGTTTCCATACTGTGTCCAGCCCAGAAACTGGACTGTCAGGGGTGAAGAGTCAAGGTAGAGTTGAGATGTGAAGACAGCTGTGAGAAGACTACCTTTTCCAGAATCTTAGATAAGAAGGGAAGGTTAGAGACGGGCTGCCAATGCGCGGGGAGGGAAGGGTCCAGGGACGTTTTTTTTCAGAATGGGACGGGCACCTAAAAATTAAAAGTGCTTGCAAATAACTTGAGGACATGTATACCTAAGAATTAAAGTGCATGCATACAATGCATGTGCAAAGAACAAAGAGGTGAAACGAACATGTAAAAATGCTCAAAAATCGAGAGTCATTTCAAATGAGCACGAAGAGAACTTTTTTGGGCCCTGCATGTCCCTATGGGGCGGTCAGTGTAATTTGCAACGGCATTGTCTAGATAGTGGATAGACTCAGCCAGCAGCTGTTGTTTGGATGACAGGTGCTGCTATCCAGCTAGGTTCTAAAAAGAGTGGGGGTGATATTCAAAGGCATTTATATGGTCCCCATGATAGCTGGTTAGCTTTGGAACATGTCAGTTAGCCTCGCGGCAATCCGGGCAACCTAGTTATTCAATGCCAGATATGGCCCCGGCATTGAATATCCGGGTTTAACGTTCAGTGTCAGTAGCTAGCCACTGTAGGAATGTTAGCAGCCAGCGTTGAATATTGAGCCTAATGCTTTTAAGAACATATGCTCTGGTTTAGACTTAACTTCTTTAAGGTGTAGCAGTGTAAAGTTTTCCAAGTGCAATCAGGAAGTCAGGGCCTTGCTGCTGTGACCGCCTCCCCCCCCACCCCCCACCACCCACCTCTGTTCCTGTTCCTAAATATTGTATACCCACTCCCAGCACTAACCCTGGTTACTTACATAAATACAGCACACGTACATAGCTTGGTGGTTCCCTTTTGCAAAATGGTGGCACTGAGCAGTAGCACCCTTATATATGTATCCAGGGTTTTACTAGCAGGATATCAGTTTAATTTAGCTTAGGTGATAAAGTATCACAGGCTTCTCTATTTGGAAGAAAATAAATCATTACCCCGTTTGTTAATCAGATATAATTTCTCTTCCTACAAGAGATGACCACCTCTTATTTGTTTAAGCGCTTTATTCTCTGACTCATAAAATGTTATTTTGCTGTCATGATTCCAGCAGAATGTTCTCCTTTATTCCATTATTGCTTGCAGAAAACAAATGGATGTTATTAAGTAATGCATCATTTCAGTCTGGTATAATGATAACTCCTTTACAGTGATAACCATAAAAACTTTCTCCCTAGAGTTCACAAGACATATTTTTTTGCAGATGTGTGCTGAAATATGTAAAACATACTGTATCAGATGCAGAGCATATTAGCAGAAACATATACAAAAAAGTTTAATTTGCCTCTAAAGCTACAGAATATTCCTTTATGCAGCAGTTATAAACTTGATGACATTTCACCACTAAAGAAAACCTTGGACGAATGTTTTTTTTTTTTCTTTTCATTTTATGGAGGATAACTTCAAGATACTGACTGTATGCAGGGAAGTCATTATATTGCACTTCTAAGTCAGAATGCAAAGATTTTGCCTGTTTTGTAAGAGCCACGGTAGTCCACATTAGTAAACTGCAATAAATTCCACAATATTTCACGAGAACGTGTGCAAGAGTTCAGAAGTGTTTCAGAGGAAAATTAATTTCATTAATTACACTGGACAACAAATTTATTCAAAGGTTTTGCTTCCTGAAAACCTTTTGGTGATTATGATAGAAATCTTCAAACTGAACACAAATATAATTTCAGATTGACTCTATCACGTCGAAATTTGGAGAAATGTGAAATTAAATTTTGACTGAATTTAGCATGTGTTCTTTTTTTCCCAAGTTTATTTAAATTACATAACACAAAACAACCTGCGATTCTAAAGTATCAAGCCTTTGCTGTGAGATGTTCACTTGTGCTGAAAGTTGCTCAATATCCTTTCTGATTCCCACAGAGTCCTCGATCTGATGTTCCATCATGATTTTAAGGGCTCAGACCTCCTGCAATACTACGAGTAGATCTTCTGAAGATTCAGTTTATTAGGAGTCGGGATCCTTTTTTCTGCTGCTTCAAGCCTGAAGGGAGGCTAAATTGAGCTTCTTGCAGCAGGGATTTCTTCCTAGTTATAGTTTAGGATCAGCCAGGAATAAACCAGGAGTAAAGAGAGAGTAATAATTGGAGAGGAAGGGTGATTGATTTGAAGCACCCCACAGAGCTGAAGGCTTAAGCAGCCATCTTGTTTGGCTTCAGATTCCAGAATCAAATTTAGCATGTTCAATTGCACAATAATGCTGACATATTGCACTAGTTCACCTGAGCTAAAAACATAAGAACATAAGATATGCCATACTGGGTCAAACCAAGGTCCATCAAGCCCAGTATCCTGTTTCCAACAGTGGCCAATCTAGGTCATAAGTACCTAGCAGTTTCCCCAAAAGACACAGGTTCCACAATGCTTGTACTGGGTCAAGCATTAATATCCTGGATCCCTTCTTAATAATGGTTTATGGACCTCTCCTCCAAGAACTTGTCCAAACCTTTTTTAAACCCAGCTACACTAACAGCCTTTACTACAACCTCCGGTAATAAATTCCAGAGTTTGATTACACGTTGAGTGAAAAAATATTTTATTTTATTAGTCTTAAATAGCTTACCCTGTAGCTTCATTGCATGTCCCCTAGTCTTTCTAAATTCTGATAACGTAAACAATTGATCTACGTTTACCCGCTCCACTCTGTTCATTAATTTATAGACTTCTATCACATTTCCCCTCAGCCATCTCTTTTCCAGGTTAAAGAGCCCTAACCTTTTTAGCCTTTCTTCATAGGAGTATCCTTCCATCGCCTTTACCATTTTGGTGGCTTTCCTCTGAACCTTTTCTAATAACGCTATATCCTTTTTAAGATACAGCAACCAGAACTGCACACAATATTCAAGGTGCGGTCTCACCATGGAATGATATAGAGGCATTATAATATCTTTTGTTTTATTTTCAATTCCTTTCCTTATGATACCTAGCATTCTATTTGCTCTCTTGGCCGCCGCTGCACACTGGACGGAGGGTTTAACATGTTATCCACAATGATGCCTAAATCTTTTTCCTGGGTGGTGGTTCCTAATGTGGAACTTTGCATCGTGTAACCATAGTTTGGGTTGTTCTTCCCTAGGTGCATAACTTTGCACTTGTCCATATTAAATTTCATCTGCCATTTTGATGCCCAGTCTTCCAATTTATCAAGATCCTCTTGCAATTTTACACAATCCTCTTGGGTTTTAACAACTTTAAATAGTTTTGTGTCATCTGCAAATTTGATAACCTCACTCGTTATTCCCTTTTCTAGGTCATTTGTGAATATGTCAAAAAGCAGCGGACCCAGCACAGATCCCTGGGGTACACCACTATTCACCTTTCTCCATTGGTCTGTAGTTTCCCGGATCACCCCTGGAACCCTTTTTAAAAATTGGCGTTACATTGGCGATCCTCCAATCTTCAGGTATTATAGATAATTTTAATGAAAGTTCACAGATTACTAATAGCAGGTCTGCAATCTCATATTTCAGTTCTTTCAACACCCTTGGATGTATACCATCCGGGCCAGGTGATTTGCTACTCTTCAGTTTATATAATAGTTGTAATACATCTTCCCAATGTATCGATATTTCCTTCAATTCTTCCGCACCTTTAAATGCCACTTCAGTCATGGGTAACATCCCTACATGTTCCTCAGTAAAGACCGAAGCAAAGAATTTATTCTGTCTCTCAGCTATCGCCTTGTTGCCTCTTAGTGCCCCTTTAACCCCTCTATCATCTAATGGACCAACTGACTCTCTCACAGGTTTTTTGCTACGAATGTACTTGAAAAAGTCTTTATTTCGCGTTTTTTCTTCCGCAGCAAGCTTCTTCTCAAATTCTCCCTTTGCCTGCCTTATCAATGCCTTGCATTTGACTTGCCAGTGCTTGTGCTGTTTCTAGATTTCGTCGTTTGGCTCTTTTTTCCATTTCCTGAAAGATGCTTTTTTGGCAACAACAGCCTCTCTGACCTCACCTTTATACCATGCTGGCAGTTTTTTGGACTTCCTTCCACTTTTCTTAAAGCGTGGAATACAGCTGGTCTGGGCTTCCAAGATAGTATTTTTCAGCAACACCCAAGCTTTTTCTTAACTATTTTCCTCATTTTATCATACTCTCCCTTTCGAAAGTTAAAAGGTAGTACTGTGGATTTCCTTCCTATCCCTCCTCCACTAATTAAATCAAAGGCGATCATGCTATGATCACTATTGCCAAGTGGCCCCAACACCCTTATCCCTTGCACTAGATCTGGTGTTCCACTAAGGACTAGATCTAATATGGCTTCCCCTCTGGTCGGTTCATGAACCAGCTGCTCCAAGAAGCAGTCATTTATTTCATCTAGGAACTTTATCTCCCTAGCATGTCCTGACGTGACACTGACCCAGTCGATACTGGGGTAATTGAAATCACCCATTATTATTACTGCGCTGTAACATTTCTTAGCTTCCTTAATTTCTTTGAGCATTTCATCATCCATTTGTTCATTCTGGCCAGGAGGTCGATAGTACACCCCCACTGCCATTGCCTTCCCCTTTTTACATGGAATTTCAATCCATAGAGATTCTACAGCAAATTTTGTTTCCTGCAAAACTTTAATCCTTTCTGACTCAATGCCCTCTCTAACATTGAGCGCAACCCCTCCACCAATTTGTTCAGCTCTATCATTACAATATAGTTTGTACCCAGGTATCACAGTGTCCCACTGGCTGTCCTCCTTCCACCATGTCTCTGATATTCCAATCATATCTAACCTCTCATTTAGTGCTATATATTCTAACTCTCCCATCTTATTTTTTAGACTTCTAGCATTTGCATACAAGCACTTTAGAGACTGTGTTTTATTCATTTTAATCTGGCTATTGGTAGGCATGGGTAATTTGGGATCTTTAAGTTCTGTCTGCTTCATACTCAAGGGCATTTGGGCTACTTTACTTTTTTTTGGAACCTCTCTGCTTTTGGTAGTATTCTTCAAGGATACATTCTTCCGAACCATGTGCTCTTCGGCGACTGTCGGCTTTCCCCTATTATCTAGTTTAAAAGCTGCTCTATCTCCTTTTTAAAGGTTAATGCCATCAGCCTGGTTCCATTCCGGTTAAAGTGAAGCCCATCCCTTCGCAAGATCCCCTCCTTTCCCCAGAACGTCCCCCAGTTCCTAAAAAATCCAAAACCCTCATCTCTGCACCATTGTCACATCCACACATTGAGACTCCAGAGCTCTGCCTGCCTTTTGAGTCCTGCACGTGGAACGGGAAGCATTTCGGAGAACGCTACCCTGGAAGTTCTGGATTTCAACTTCCTACCTAAAAGCCTAAATTTAGCCTCCATAACCTCCCTGCCATATTTTCCTATGTCATTGGTACCGACATGTACCAAGACAGCAGACTCCTCCCCAGCACTATCTAAGACCTTATCTAGGTGGCACGTGAGGTCTGCTACCTTCGCACCAGGCAGGCATGTTACCAGGCAATCCTCATGTCCACCTGCCACCCAGCTATCTACATGCCTAATGATCGAATCACCAATCATAACGGCTGTCCTTACCCTTACCTCATGGGCACATGGCCCTGGAGAAACATCCTCGGTTTGAGAGGGTTTTACATCACCTGGAGGACAGGTTCTAGTTACAAGATCACTTCCTGCCACACCAGGGTGATGCTTTCCTATCATGTGACCTCTGTCCTCCATGGCAACAGGGATGCTGCCAGACTGGACGTGGGACTTCAGGACTATATCCCTGTAGGTCTCATCTATGTACCTCTCTGTCTTTCTTATGTCTTCCAAGTCTGCTACTCTAGCCTCTAGAGAACGGACTCATTCCCTGAGAGCAAAGAGCTCCTTGCACCTAGTGCACATGTAAGACCTCTCACCAACTGTGAGAAAATCATACATGTGACACTCAATGCAAAAGACTAGAAAGCCCCCATCTTGCTGCTGGACTGCTGTCTGCATCTTAGTTTTAAGCTTGTGTTTAGATCTTTAAGTTCTTTACTTACTAAGGGTTGCTATGGCTATTTATACTAATAAAAATGTATCTAATACGTTTAATATACCTTGTTCACCTGAAGCTTAATTAATCTCAGGTCCTTAGTGTATGACTGATTTGGATAACGAGCTTCACCTGAGAGCACCTCCTTTCCTTTAATATGTGTAAGTACCTATAAAGCTACGATTATCCCAGGGGTGGGTGGGTTTTGGGGAGGGAGGGAGGGAGGGAAATAACACATATTAAAAGAGGGCTGCTACACAGTACCCTGGCCTGTGCTGCTGAGGTAAGCTGTGACCAACTTCCTGGGTGATTAACAGACCTTGCTTGGATAGAAGGAGTCTTTCAAAATGGCCTTTTGACCTGCCACCTGGTGTTAACACCTATTGAAAACGTTTCACAGGTCTCTTGCCCCTAGGTAGAAGGCCTCTTTGTAAAGGTCTCTAGAAGACTTTATTTGTTGCTCAAAGAGTACTGACCCTGTTTTGCCTTTTATGCTAAGTTATATTCTGATTTGATTTAAATTACAACTCTTTGCTGCTGCTAGGCTCTGACTTATTATTAAATTTAAACTACAAGCTCTCTGCTGGTTTCTAAATTTAACCAGAAAGCTGTCTTCTGTGTTTTAATGTTAAACTAAAGTACTTTGCTGATACTAGGCCCCAAGTGAGTATTAAATTTAAACTACAAGCTCTCTGCTGGGTTCCAAATTTAACCAGAAAGCTCTCTTCTGTGTTTTAAATTTAAACTAAAAGTACTTTGCTGATACTAGGCCCTGTGTGACTATTAAATTTAAACTACAAGCTCTCTGCTGGGTATGAAATGTAACCAGAAAGTTCTCTTCTGTGTTTTAAATTTAAGCTTAAACTGCTGCTACTAGGTCCTGACTGATTTAACAAAAAAACACTGGATTCGCAGATTAATTAGCTTTAATACAAAGAAGTCCTTTCAGAAAAATCCCAGCAGTATATACTCACAATTGCAGATCTCTCCAGAAGTAGCAGTCCCTTTTTCTAGTCCTAGTTTTCACCAGGACATTGCGACAATGGAAAAGCAGTATCAGGGCAACTGGAACCCATCAATGCTGGCTGACTATTGTTGGACACTAAGATGTTTTGCCCTCTGATTTTCAGGAGCAAGCATATGATGTTTCTTGTCTTAGTGTCCAACAATAGTCGGCCAGCATTGATGGGTTCCAGTTGCCCTGATACTGCTTTTCCATTGTCACAATGTTGTGGTGAAAACTTTCACCATGTGTGTCACTGACTGCACCAAGATTAGCAGGGAAGAAGTCCAAGTGTGAATGCAGAAAATGAATCTTCAGCAACATGTTGCACTTCGTGTTTTTTTATGCTTGAAGCATGTTGTCAACCAGCTGCACTTAGTTTGGTGCCCTGTAATTGCCAAGAAAATTCTCAGCATCCCTGAATGCCTTCCATGCGATTTTCTCAAGCCCCAATAGCAGATCTTCGAACCGCTTGTCAATGACGGTGTGTCAGGCTTGTGGACCCAGAGAAATGCCTTCTTGGCCTCAGTTATTCTTGGAAACATCTGTCTCAAATATCAAAATCCGTCATCTTCCTTGTTCATCGTCTTTATGAAGTTTTTCATTAGTCAAAGTTTTATATGCAGAGGCAAAAATATCTTACTTGTGTGGTTCATGTGTCACATTTTTCTGTCCTGGATCCAAATGCAAAAAAACAGTCCAGAACATGGTTATCTCACATGGAAACCTTTAAGCAATGTAATTCTCATACCAGTGTGTACAAGAGTCTGACCCTACACAGTTGGTTGAAACTGCAATCTCCCCAGATTCTGTACCCTTGACAAAAGATAAAGATATGTGAATATCAAATGGAGTTTTCCTCAATGAGATCCTAAAACGTGCCATATAACCCCTGAAGAAGACATTGCAGAAAAATGGCGGAGTCGGGTCAGGCTCTTGTACGCTCTGGTTTGAGAATTATATTGATTAAAGGTTTCCATTTGAGATAACCATGTTATGGACTGGTTTGTATTTCTATTCACGTGGCAGCTGTGCTTCATCGTTCGACTGGAAACAAACGCTTACAGAGCAGCCAGTTCTTTTTAATGTAATGAGACTCCTTAGCATGGGAGTCCCATTTGCAAATGAAACAACAGGACTTGGTATATTCAAGCTGCATTCCTTGTAGCAGTGGTACTACTTTTAGATCACCACAGATGTTCCAGTTGTAGTTGTACTGTATGTGTTTCAACAACAGTTCCATGTTTTCGTAAGTTTGTTACATGTGCTCTGCACAGGCAATAGGTATTGAAGAATGGACATTGCCATTGGGTAACAAGACAGCTTTCAGATTTAACAGTGACAAATTGATAAAAAGGCACCATTGTTGTGGGTCATGTTCACAACCCAAAGCCATGAACAACACATCAATGTCAGTGCAGAAACAGAGATTGTCAACCTGCACAAAGAAATTGTTCATATCTTCTTGGTGGGTCCGAAAGACAGAAATTTTTGTACCAGGCGGCAGCAAACCCCATCCTTGCAATCTTGAACAAAGTAGTTCAGCTTTTGTTTTTGACAAACTTAAGTCCCTCGCTAGGTCATTCAATTCTGACTGTGTTATCAGATGAGGCACACAGATAGAAATGGTTCAAAATCTGGATCCATGTTGTTTTCCATGTCTGCCTCTGGTGGCTTCGATACTGGAATACTGTTGTCATGCGACACTGGGCTCATGGCTGAAGGCAGACTGGGGCATTCAAAAGATTTCTTATTTTTAGCAGAGAAGCTTTGTCAGACAGAAGTAACAGTCCATCATGTGATCCTTCTGTTCGCGCTATATTATTGAGACTGCAAATGGCATTGACTTCCGAGTACCTCTGAGCCGGACAGCACATGATGGACATTAAATTTAAGGAGCTCAGGATTTGTCTTGATCGCCAACATTACAATGAAAGTAGAGCTCATACGCTTTCTTAATAAGTGCAGTCATGCTGTGTCTTTGAGGCTTAAGTGTATACTCACCACAAATGCAACAGAATGTATCTCGGCTGTTGCAACACTGTAGACATTTCTACAGAATTATCATTTAGACAAGAATCTTACATATAAATACTATTGTTAAGAACACAAACTGATATCAATGTCATGCATAGCATCTGTGTTCGAAAGCTGCTTTTATAGCCTGTACTGTCTGCATCCATCCTGACTAAGCATGCCCACGCATTCTTGAGCAGTAGCGTTTCCATTGTACTGAGTGCATGCCCAACCATGCCTGGACTAAACAAAACAGCTTACTTTCTAGGCAACATATGAGTAGACTTAAAATAAGCAAGGAAATCACAAAAATAGGTGATTGCAAAAAATGGTGCATGATAGGAAAATTTCAAGGTGATTTTCACGATCAGCAACTCAAAATTCATAAGATACACCCAAAAGTGTTCAGGAAGCAAAATCTTCATTGTCCAGTGTTATAATTTGAAAATCTGGAAAACCCTACAGTTGAAAAGAAAAGATTCTCTGGTTTAGAGAAGTTATGCCATACTTTTAAATTATTTAGAACTGTCAAAGTTAAATTTGTAATGTTGAATTAACAAAAATGTTTACAAGTTTCAGAACATCCTTATACATATTATGATTTGATATAAACTGTGAAGAAAACAAACTGTTGCTCGTCTTGAATCATAATTCCTGAAGAGGACTGTGGGAGAGAGCATCATATCCTTTCAGTGATGCATAGATGAATGGCCCAGTAGTTAGAGCAGTGACTTGGGAACTTAGGTGCTCAGAATTCAGATTCTGCTTCTGCCACTCTTTGTAACTTTGGCTGAATCCAGTGGTATAAATACTCCCCAAGTAGCCCCCGCAATGCAGAGGTGCCCAGGCTACAGGAGGGCCACTCAGCCTTCCTAGCCCTACCGCAACCTCCTGACTCTGAGTAAAACCAGTAGGCAGCATTGTGACCCTGCCTACCAGTTTTACTAACAGTAGGGGACCTTTCCTCCCCTTCTCCCCCGATTACCACGTCTGTGACTGAAGCTCTGAAGCCAGCAGAAAAAAAAATTAAAAAGGAATGCTGAAAGCTACAGTTCTCCCCCCCCCCCCTAGTCACGGTACTGTGGCAGCATTAGCAAAACAAATAGAAGAAAGTTGTGTGGCTCTTTAATCCCGGCACACTGCTGATGGCTGTGTCGGTCTGGCCCCCTCTGATATAGACTTCCTACTGTAGAAGAAATGGACCAGTGCAACCATCAGCAGCGCACATGTACCTTGCTTTTATTTGTTTTTGAATCACAGCTGCTGATCCCTGGAAGGTGGTGATGGTGGCAGGAAGGGTGAAGAACAAGAGATGCTGGTTTGGGGAAAATGGTATGGAAGCTTGAGTGAACACAAGAGAGGGAGTGGGGGATATGCTGGTAGGGAGAGACTAGAGAGGAAAGAGAATATGCTAAATGAGATGGGAAAGGAGAAAGAGGATTTGGTAGCTTGGAGGGGGAGTAGGATGACAGAGAGGGTGTGCTGGCTCAGGGGAGGGAAATGGAAGGTTATGAACATAAAGGGGGATGAACGGGGTAGGGTGAGGAGCAGGGAAATGGGATATTCTGGATTGATGGGGAGGATGAGAGAGAGGAGATGTTGGACGGATGGGGGTTGAGAGAGAAAGAGAGAGGAATGCTGGGTAGATGGATTCGGCAGAGTGAGAGAGGAGACGCTGGAAAGATGAGGCAGAGAGATAGGATATCCTGGATGGATGGGGGATCTGACAGAGAGACAGAGGTGATACTGGATAGATGGGGGGGAGGATTGAGAGAGATAGGTTATGCTGGACAGATGGGAGTGCTGAGGGAGAGAGGTGATGCTGGATGGATGAGACTGGGAGAGAGGAGTCCTGGAAGGATGGGGGATCTAAGAGAGACACAGAGGTCATGCTGGATAGATGGGGGGGGGGGGGACTCAGAGAGAGAGGTTATATTGGATGTATAGGAATGCTGAAGGACAGAGTTGATGCTGGATGGATGAGAGCTTGAGAGAGAAGTGAGATGCTAGATGAATAGGAGCCGGACAGAGAGAGGGGAGGTGCTGGATGAAAGAGGGGTATTGAAAGAAAGGAGGAGGTGCTCGATGGAAAAGAAGAAGAAAGGAGAGTTTGTGAAAGATTGGAGAATAAGAGGAAAAGGAATGCGAAGGTCAGGGTAAAGGAAAGAGATGGAAGGCTATATGTAGAGGTGATAAAAGAGGGAATTTGAAGATGGGATAGTAAGAAGGATTGAAAGCTGAGTAGATAGGCAGCAAGATAAACGGATGTAGTGGAGAAAGTGAAGAAACAAAGAGACACTCCACCTGCAGCATCAAAGAAAGCAGGACAGGAGCATGCCATGGAGTTAAGGACACTTTATTGAAAACCTACATGTGTCTTGGCCAATGACCTTCCTCAAGGGACAATGACCTCCAAAAAATAAAACCAATTAAAACAAAGAGATAACATCAGTAATGAATGTATGTCTCCCAATAACGTCATGATGTGAGGGCTTGTGTGCATCAGTGATACTGAGGGCTAAGCTATCAGTAATTTAACTACTGGCAGGGTCTCCCAAGATGGACAGGTCTCAGCTGAGGTGCCCAGACAAGACAAACCACCCATCTGAGCAGCAGCAGAATGGGACAGTGTTGACGGCGGAGGATCACATTTCTGTGACAACAGCAACAACACTAAACTTAAACTGCACGGAGGAAAGGCCCGGCAATCTGCTTCTGTATCTTGTCATAAAAACCCAACGGATAGTCACAACAAAACAAATTGCACTATAGTGCTGGAAGATGAGACTCCCAGGACAGAAGGCACTCAACTAGCTACTGGGAAAGAGCTGAAGACTTTTCAGAGTAAAGCCAGCATTTATGATGTGGTTGGATCAAAGCCCTCGGGACAATCTGACTGCTGATGTAGCTGCGCATGAAAAGAGAGTCAGAAGCTGTAAAGATGTCTTACATATTGGAACATGGAATATACGAAGCATGAACCAAGAGAAGTTGGAGGTGGTCAAGAATGAAATGGAACGTGTACAACTTGATCTGTTGGGTGTCATCGAACTGAAATGGACTGGCATCGGGCACTTTGCATCAGATGATCACATGGTCTGCTATGCTGGAAATGAAAGACAAAGGGGTCTGTTTACTAAACGGCGGTAGAGGACCCCGTGCGAAATCAGAGCCGCGGGCGCCAGTTAGTAAACAGACCCCCAAAGAAGAAATGGAGTTGCATTTATAATAAAGAAGAAACTTGCAAGAACTGTAATGAAATATAATGCAGTCAGTGAACGCTTAATCTCTATTCATCTATGAGGAATGCCTATCAACACAACTATAATTCAAGTATATGCCCCAACAACAGCTGCAGAAGAGGATGAAATTGAAGAGTTCTATGAACAAGTTCAAGCTGAAATTGATAGAATATGCAAACAAGATATCCTGATAGTCATGGGTGACTGGAACGCAAAAGCTGACAATAAAGAAGAAGGCAAAGTGCTTGGAAAATATGGACTTGGCAACAGAAATTAAGCTGGAGAAAGAATGATAGAATTCTGCAAGACCAATGATCTATTCATCTCAAACACCTTCTTCCAGCAACATAAGTGATGGCCGTACACATGGACTTCACCGAATGGATTGTACAAAATCAAATTGACTACATCTGTGGAAGTCAATGATTGAAAAGCTCTATAACATCAACAAAGACAAAACCTGGAGTTGACTGTGGTATAGATCATCAACTACTAGTATGCAAACTCAAGTTAAAGTTGAAAAAGAGCAAACCACTCATGAATGCAGCAAAATATGACCTTGAGAATATACTACTGGAATTTAAAGACTGCCTGCAAAATTGATTTTCTGCTTGAGATACAAATGACAGAGCTCCAGAAGAAAGCGAGAAGTCTCTACAAAAGGTGGAAAAGCAAAAACGGCCAAAATGGTTGACAGAAGACGCTCTGAAAATTGCCCAGAAATGCAGAGAAGCTAAAACCAGAGGAGAAAGAAAGACAATCGCAGAACTCAACAGAGATTTCCAATGTGCAGCAAGACAGGACAAGGGAAAGTACTACAATGACACATGCAAGGAAATAGAAGCAGAAACAATTAGAGAAAACAAGATTGGCTTTCCTAAAGTTACGAGAGTTAAAGAAAAAATTCCAACCTTGAATTGGAATGTTACAAGATGCTCAAGGTTCTATGTTGAATGGTGCTGAGAAGATCAAGAAAAGGTGGAAAGAATATACAGAGTTTTTATATGATAAAGATCAAGTGGACCAACAGCCATTTCAACCTGTACCTTGTGATTCGGAACCATTGGTGATGAAAGAAGAAGTTGAAGCAGCATTGAAAGCCTTATCAAAGAACAAAGCACCAGGCATTGATGGCATTCCCATAGAAGTATTACAGCAATCTGATGCAGCTGTTACCATACTTACAAGGCTCTGCCAATAAATTTGGAAGACAAATTCATGGCCAACTGACTGGAAAAGATCTGTGTTTATACCAATGCTAAAGAAAGGTGATCCAACTGACTGTGGAAATTATCGCACAATCGCTCTGATCCCACATGCCAGCAAGATTCTACTGAAGATTATTCAACAGCAACCATACCTGGAACAAGAACTACTTGAAGAGCAAGCAGGGTTCAGGAAAGGACGAGGAACGAGAGACATCATCGCGAAAGTGAGATGGATCCTTGAAAAGACTAAAGAATATCAAAAGGATATCTATTTGTGCTTTAACGACTATAGCAAGGCTTTTGAATGTGTAAACCATGAGAAACTCTGGGCCACATTAAGAAGCATGGGTATACCAGAACACCTGATCATTCCCTTGCACAATCTGTACATTGATCAAGAAGCAACAGTTCGAACGGAACAAGGAGAAACAGAATGGTTTAAAATAAGCAAAGGTGTAAGACAAGCCGGCATACTTTCCCCCTACCTGTTTAATTTATATGCAGAACAAATCATCAGAGAAGCAGGATTGTATGAAGACAACAGAGGTGTGAAGATTGGTGGAAAACTCATTAACAACCTTCGCTATGTTGATGATACCACATTACTGGCTGAAAGTGAAGATGATCTACAACATTTGCTTCTCATGATCAAATAATATAGTCTCAAAATGGGCCTGCACCTTAATGTAATGAAGACAAATATCTTGACAACTGGTAAAATCAACAAGTTCATCGTTGAAGGAGAAGAAATTGAAAGTGTGGACAACTTTAACCTACTTGGATCAACTATCAATAAAGAAGCAACAAGCAGTCAAGAAATCCGACGACGCATTGCTCTTGGCAGAATGGCTATGAAAGACCTAGACAAGATTCTCAAGAGCAGAGATGTCTCTCTCCATATAAAGATTTGACTTGTTCAAGCCATGGTATTTTCAATAACATCATATGGATGTGAAAGCTGGACAGTGAAAAAGATAGACAGGAAAAAAATGGATGCCTTTGAATTATGGTGCTGGCGGGGAATACTGCGTATACCATGGACTGCCTGAAGAATAAACCAGTCAGTACTAGAGGAGATCAAATCTAAACTTTCTTTAGAAGCTCAGATGACAAGACTTTGACGTTCATACTTGGGACACATCATGCGAAGAGAGAGATCATTAGAGAAAGACATCATGCTTGGCAAGATAGAAGGTCAACGCAAAAGAGGAAGGCCAGCAATGAGATGGATCGATACAATAACAGCAGCTACGGGTACCAATCTGTCAACAATGAGCCGCTTGACAGAAGACCGAACACAATTTAGGACAACTATCCAGATGGTCGCCATGAGTCGACACCGACTCGACGGCACTTAATAACAACAACATAAAAAATAATCATAAAAACAGGAACCTAACATCTTAAATAATATATGACATACACTACAAATGATTGTTTATGAGACATATGTATTAAAATAGTGCATATAATAACAGTAAAAAAATAATAAATAATAAATGATGAGGCCGTCGGGCTGGTCCCTCGGCCGAGGGTAACTCGGGCCCGGGCCCGGCCTCGGCCCTCGTCACGTGGTTGGGGAGCGAGGGAAGGGGGGCGCAAGGGCTTCGGGTCGGTTGCCATGGGGATCGCTTGTCGTGGCGCGAGGAGCGATCCCATTGGCTGCGGTGGGGTGAGGTGGGGGGTAGGGTGGCGAGGAGCCGCGTGGCTCGGCCTTTCCTTCGGCTCCTCGCTTAGGATTGGGCGTTTTTTTCACGCCCACCCTCCCTTGGTGTTCTGCGGAGGGGGGGAGGGGTTTGTTGCAGCTGGGGGAGGCGGGGTAGAGAAACAGCGCTCGCCGAGGCAGCGGGAGTGCTAACTGCTTTAGGAGCTGTGGGGAGCGAAGGGCTCCCCGGGGGTGGGGGCGAGACATCCCGGTTGGGGGTCTCGGCCCGGTAGGTGGGTGTGAGAGCCGGCCTTTGCTACTAGGATGGTGAGGCTGGCAGTGGGGGGGGGGTGGTGAGGAGGATGTTCCGCCTTGCTATTAGCATGGCGGGTGGGGCATCGTCCGGTATGGGGGTGGGGGTGAAATTAAGGTTGGTTGCCCATGTTGGGCGGTTATTATATGTATTAAATTGTAAATAAAGCTGCGACCAAGGTTGTACCATGTTAAAGTGTTGGTGTGCTTATTATGTGTAAAGACAAATGGTGTTGGGGGTGATAGGGGAAGGTGTGGAGGGCGAGACGGGCTTCCGGGTTACCTGAGTTACTGAGAGGACATATATTAAAAATGTCAATGAATATTTAATAATTAAAGATAAAGTCATAAATATGGCAAAGCCAGGCTAGAAATGATGCAATATTACTTCGAAAGGACATTTAAAAATGGATAAGGGCCAAAAAGCCTCTAATTACTCACCAACTGATGCAAAAGAAGAGGAATAATTGGTACTATAGACAACTAAAACAGCAGATATAAAAGGGAAAAAAGGTTTAGTAGACCAATGAGCTTAACGATCTGAGCAATACTGGATAGTAAACATGTCATGGGACCAAACAACATTGCTAGCAGAACAAAAAGGTGCACTGGATTGGTGTCAGTGCATAAGCAGAATACCTCAATTGTAGGTGGTATCATCAATGCACAATCATCAGGCATGACTGGAGAACCATAATTGAATTATACCACTTGATTAAAAACTACTGTGAAAACCCATGACTATCAAGAGTAGAGAGTAATGGAAATTTATCTTGTAATGATACAATTGGTCTTGTTGGGTTTGCTGCACCATATAGGAAGGGTGACAGGAGTAAATATGTCAATATGCAGTAGTCATACTAAGTACCAAGGATATTTTAGTGTGACCAGAAGGACAGAAGACAAGATGGATGCTCCGTGGTGCATAATGCAAATGCATAACACTCACCATTAAAAATTTTCCGAGTGTTGGAGGCAGCAGAGGATTATCTGGTCAAAGTGAAGAATTCAATGAACAAAAAAGGAATTGTGAATCGCATGTATATATATATATCCATATCATCAAACCAAAACTTCAAATAAAAATCGCAAATACCATAATGCTGGTGTGGTGTAACAGAGAAAAAGTAACATTGTGTTATATAGCAGCCTTGTTGCATTCACCTCATAAATGGCATCTTGTTGGAGTCTAGTGATCTAGCAAAGAATTACACAATAAATATGCTCCTAAGTTGCCAGAGAGACCACTTGCCATTTAACCTGCCAGGATAAGTTGAAAATTAGTGAGGAAACTCAGTATTTAAAGGACATATACCTATAGCGCATATCCAGCACTAAATTTGGAGGAAAAAGGCCGTGCAATGCACAATGTAAATCTAGACAAAGCATTTGAAAAACACATACCTGTGGTGCGTATCCAGCACTAAAACCCATTGAAAGGAAAAAGCACCTATAATACACGATTTAAATCGAGGCAACAATCACCTCATAGCCAACATCACTGTAAGCTTAGGGTCGAAGTGTGGGGTGAAACTATGTGGCACCAGGGGGACTGATAGAATTAATAAAATAAGAGAACCTTAAAAATGTGGTAATAAAGACAGCACCAGAGAGATCTGGTCATACAAAAACATACTGACTAATGGGGATTCAAGCCAGATTAGTGCCAGTGTAATCTGAACCCATAACGGCACAGGTCTCACAATGAAACCAATGTTAATGTAACAAGGTGACTAATAGAATTAGTAAAAAAAAAAGATCTTAAAAATATGATGGTGAAGACAGCACCATACAACATCATACCGACTGACTGGAGGGATGCAAGCCAGAAATGATTAACGCCAGTGTAACTCAAAACCAAAACAGCACAGTGCCTCACAATGAATCTAATAAAATTGATGAAAATAAAGGAACCTTAAAAAAGTGGTAATAAAAACAACATCAGAAAATTGGGTCATGAGAAAACATACAGACTGTCTCAGGGTATGCAAGCCAGAAGAGATAAGTGTCAGTATAATGGAGAACCAACCAGACATAGTGCCTCTCAGTGAAACCAACCTTAAAGTAACAAATATATCATTACAATTGACCATAAAAAATAAAAGGCAACAAAAAGTGATGATGCATATGACTAGTAAGAAAAAGATACACCGAACAGGCCAATGGAGAAAAAGACGAGGGACTGCTGGTCTCTCTAATGACAGAGTCATTATAAAGAACACAAATTCAGGGAGATCATAGACATAGAGGATCCCATCCAAAAGGCAGTAAGAGATACATAAAAAACAACAAACCCAGAGAAATTAAGTAATACAGAAAAATCGCATAAAAAGTAACCTAGAAATAAGAAGAACCCACAAAATCAGAAGGAACACACATTTATTATACCTCTCTTTTAGTAATCGAAGACAATGCAACCTCAGGACTCATCCATCTCTACAATGACTAATATCAGAGACAGTTAAGTTTATTTTGATTTTATCCTGCTGCTATAAACGGATCCAAAGTGTCTGTCCTATGCTATTTTCAATTCTGTCACTGTATTTGCCTCCACCACTTCCATTGAGAGGGCATTCCAAGCATCCACCATCCTTTCAGTGAAAACGTATTTCCTGACGTTGCCTTTCAGTTTACCCCCTTGCAGCTTCATGTTATGCCTTCTAGTGTTACAGCTTCCCCATCTTTGAAACAGGTTTGTTTGTTCATTAATACTCCTTAAGTATTTAAAGGTCTGTATCATATCTTCCCTGTACCTCCTCTCCTCTAGAGTGTACATATTTAGGACTTGGAGTCTCTTTTCATACGTCTTCTGGTGCAGGCTCCAAATCATTTTAATCACCTTCCTCTATGAGATATGGTTTCCAAAACTGAACACAATATTCCAAGTGAGGCCTCACCAGAGACTTGTACAGTGACATTAGTACCTCTTCCTTTCTGCTGGTAATTCCTCTCTGTATGCAACTCAGCATCCTTCTGGCTTTGGCCACCGCCTTGTCACACTGTTTCACCACTTTGAGATCCTCAGAAACAATCACTCTAAGGTCCTTCTCCTGGTCCATGCACACCGACCTCTCATCCCCTATGCACACCGACCTCTTGTTCCCTTGGATTTCTGCTTCCCAAGTGCATGACACTGCACCTCTTCACATTAAATCTTAACTGCCAAGCATTAAATCCTTCTTCCAGCTTTTGCAGATCTTTCCTCATGTTATCAACTCTCTCAGGGGAGTCCACTCTGTTGCAAATTTTCATGTCATCTGCAAAAAGACAGACTTTTCCATTCAGTCCTTCAGCAATATCACTCACAAATACATTGAACAATACCGGACCCAGGACTGATATCTGGGGCACGCCACTATTTTTATTTATTTATTTATTTATTAACATTTCTTATATACTGCACTATTTGCCATCAGTGCGGTTTACATAGAACATAAACATCCGACAATATACATATGTCTGGTCATTACATTTAACAGGGAATGGAACTTGGAGAACAAGGTAAACTATATACAAATGAAGTTGAACGTGTACGGATGCTGTTTAGTGTTTTACATTATTGAGGATACCTGTTGCAGGACCTTGTCTGGTTGGCTACTAATAATGTTGAGGGGCATGGTATTCGAGTGTGACTGGGGTTCGGGGCTGTCAGTGAGATATTTGATAAAGAGGAAATGTTTAAGGGCCCTCCTGAACTGGCTCAAGTTGGGGATTGCTCTGATATGTGGTGGTAAGGTGTTCCATAGACTTGGGGCGCAGAGTCGGAAGGCCCTGTGAGCTGTTGTTTTGGTGCAGCTTGTCATTTCTTTCGGTATTGATAGCATGTTGGTCTCTGCGGTTCTTCTTAGTCTGTTGGGTGCTAGTGGTTGGATGAGGTCAGATATAGAGGAGGAGGTGAGCCCCTTGGTAGCTTTGAAAGTCATCAGCACGGTCTTAAAATTAATCCTGGCTTGAATGGGGAGCCAGTGTAACTGTTTCAGGAGGGGTGTCACATGATCTCTCCTGGATGCTTCAAAGAGTACCCGCGCTGCACTGTTCATAACAAGTTGCAGGGGGTTTAGGGTGGATTGGGGGAGTCCTTGTAGTATGGAGTTTGAATAATTGAAATGAGGAATGATAAGGGCTTGGTAAATGGTGCGAAAATCATCTGGTTCAAGTAACAGTCGTAGGTGTCTGAGGGATCTGATTTTAAAGTAGATTGCTCTTACGGTATTAGCTATGTGTTTCTTCATGTCGAGATTTTGGTCCAACGTCACCCCAAGGTAACGTATAGCTGATTTCACTTGTAGATCGGCATCATTTACCTTCACACAGCTGGGTGGTGTGAAACTGGGATTTCTCGAGATGAAAAGAACCTCCGTCTTCTTGTGTTGGATTCGCAGATTCTGTGATAGGAGCCATTCGGATATGGTGTTGAAGCAATTGGTCAGAGGGGTGAGGTCTAGACTATCCAATGATATTGGCATGTATAACAGCACATCGTCAGCGTATATCATGCAACTAACATTGAAAGATCTAATGATGCTGCAGATGCACTAATCACCTTCCTTTCATCTGAGTGAGTTCTGTTTACCATTTCCTTCTGTCGTCTGTCAGTCAACCAATTTCTGATCCAGTTTACCACCTTGGGACCCATCTCCAGGTTGATCATTTATTGATAAGCCTCCTATGAGGAACAGTATCAAAGGCTTTGCTGAAATCTAGGTAGATCACATCCATCGCATGCCCTTGATCAATATTTCATTCATGTGACTCATTCAACCATGTTTCTGAAATGGACACAATGTCCAAGTCCATTTCCACCATTACGTTGTCCCCTATAATGTCTCTATCATTAGAGAGGTCAGCAGTCCCTCGCCTTTTTCTCCATTGGCCTGTTCGGTGTATCTTTTTTTTACTAGTCATATGCATCATCACTTTTTGTTGCCTTTTATTCTTTATGAACAATTTTAATGATATATTTGTAGAGGCACTATGTTGGTTTGGTTTTGTGTTATACTGACACAAATCTCTTCTGGCTTGCATCCCCCGAGACAGTCGATATGTCTTTCTGAAGCTGTGTTTTATTACCATTTTTTTAAGGTTGCTTTATTTTTATCAATTTTATTGGATTCATTGTGAGGCACTGTGCTGTTTTAGTTTTGAGTTACACTGGCGTTAATCATTGGTGTTGTATGATCTGATCTCTCCAATGCTGCCTTCACCATCATATTTTTAAGATCTTTTTATTTTTATTAATTCTATTAGTCACCTTGTTACATTAACATTGGTTTTATTGGGAGGCACTGTGCCATTATGGGTTTAGGTTACACTGGCACTAATCACTTCTGACTTGCATCCCACCAGACAGTCAGTATGTTTTTGTGTGACCAGATCTCTCTGGTGCTGTCTTTAATACCACATTTTTAAGGTTCTCTAATTTTTATTAATTAATACGTAGTTCACCCCACCATTTGACCCTAAGCTTACAGTGACGTTGGGTATGAGGTCATTGGTGCCTCGATTTAAATCGTGTATTGTAGGGGCTTTTTCCTTTCGATGGATTTTAGTGTTGGATACGTACCACAGGTATGTGTTTTTCAAATGCTTTGCTAGATTTAAATTGTGTGCATTGCACGGCCTTTTTTCCTCTTATTTAATTTAGTACTGAATACGTGCCACAGGTATGTGCCCTTTAAAATACTCAGTTTCCTCACTAATTTTCAACTTCTGCTAATTTAAATGGCAAGTTGTCTCTTATGAGAAGAAACTTGAAGACCTAAATATGTACACTCTGGAGGAGAGGAGGGACAGGGGAGATATGATTCAGACCTTTAAATACTTAAAGAGCATTAATGACCAAACAAACCTCTTCCAAAGATGGGGAAGCTGTAAAAGTAGAGGGCATAACATGAAGCTGCAAGGGGTAAACTGAAAGGCAATGTCAGTTTGTATCCTTGTCTGGCCATTCCTTTGTGAGTGGCCTTTAAACGAGGCAAGAATTTGGATGAAATGCTCACTAACTTTGATGGCCAGATCAGGAAGGAGACCAAGGAACTTGTTGGCCATTATCTTTGTGCTAACTGTAGCTGGTGCTTCTCTGCTCTGAATGGCCCTTGCTGGACTCACTCTAATGGGAAGGTCTATTCATTGGGTCACTATATGACATGTGATATTGCAGGAGTGATACATATGATTCTTTGCCCTTGTTCCTTAGTTTATGTGGGGCAGAGAATGTGGAAAATTTGGGTATGACTGAACATAAAAGTGAGATTAATATGGAATCAGGGACTGCCCCATTAGTAGCAATTGGACACAATTTCAACTCTCACCTTCTGGTATATGCTGGCGCGTGCTTTAGTATCTCCCGCGCACTTGGAGGGGGTGGTAATTATGTGAAACAACTTGCAATCTGTGAACTCACCTGGATGTATTGGCTGGGATCCATCGAACCACAAAATTTGAATAAGGGGTTGATTGATCTTCTCCACTCTGACAGGCTGTCTCAACCATGTGACCATTCAGCCATGTTTTTATAGAAAGCTTTTTTTAGTAGATAGTGGAGCATTCAGCCGGCTGGAGTTTGGCTCTGTTTGCAGTGGATTCTCTTGCGGTGGATTTTCTTGTGCTACTTCAGTAAATTTGGCACGTTCCCCTGATGCAGATAAGAGATAGTATATTTCTTATCGAAACACAATATTGTGCCGGGTTTTGGATTACTGTGTTTTGCTTTAAGCACTATTTTTCACATGTTTGTGCACAGTTCAGTTTTAGTTAGTAAAAAAAAAGTAAAAATGTGGACCGATGATGAATATCAAGCACACTAGTTTGGGCCCTTGAGACTATTATACTAGAGGGTCAGTTATGATCTGTTTATGCTCAACTAAGATTTTAGGTCCTTTTACTTATTTAATTAATTTTAAAATAGTTTTGCCTGATCCGCTTAATTAAGAAAATTAGCAAGTTTTACTTTTTTTCTTGGGGATTTTTTGGGTTGATTTGTGGTACTAGAGGGGAGGCAGCTGGGACCGTTACATCAGAGCCACACAGTGAAGAGGAGCCTTCCCTACTGTGTTCAAAAGTGCCTGCCTGCCCTTTTACTACTGACATAGGTGTCATCCTTGCTACCGCAAGGATTTTAACAAGCCCTGCCATGCTCTATCTCATCGTATCCCATCTCACTCAGCCCCAGCATACTTTAGCCTCCCCAAAGAGCTGAGTTACCAGCCACCTACGTCAGCCTAGCAATTCCTTTGTGGCAGTGACAGACCATGGCAAAGATCACACTTACTTTAAAAGAATAGTAGGCAACAAATAAAAAAGAGAAAACACCAACGATAAAGCCCATATCAAGAGAATCCGACTGGAATAAGAAAAAAACAAACATAACAATCAAATCATAAAACTATGCTACAAGCCCACAAATTAGGAGACAATTACACTCAGACATTACCCTCCCCAACTAAACCCTGTCTATCAATCAAGAATTATTCCAAATGTGTAACATCAACAAAAACATATGAAGCTCCATCAAAATTGATGATACATTTACAAGGAAATCGTAGAAAAAAGGTGGCACCCAAAACTAACACCTGAGGCTTTAAAGATAAAAATTGCCTCCGGCGAAGTTGGGTGCCACAAGACACATCAGGAAAAACATTGACTGTCTGTCCACAAAACGTAACTGACTTAACCTTAAAGAAAGCTTTTAGACTACGCTGCTTGATCACTACAGATGGAAAGGTGACCAGCAGAGTAGAGCCTAAAGTGATGATATCCAAAGAGTCTTACAGAAAGGCTGTAAGATTAGACATAGAAGGAATTACCTCATTCAGAAAATTTGCAACAGAGTGGACTCCCCCGAGAGAGTGATGAACATGAGGAAAGATCTACAAAAGCTGGAAGAATGGTCTAATGCTTGGCAATTAAGATTTAATGCAAAGAAATGCAGTGTTATGCACTTGGGTAGCAGAAACCCAAGGGAAATTTACGCGATACGGGGCGAGAGGCTGGAGTGCATGGATCAGGAGAAAGACCTTGGTGTGATTATTTCTGTAGATGTCAAGGTGGCAAAACAGTATGACAAGGCAGTGGCAAAAGCCAGAAGGATGATGGATTGCATACAGAGAGGAATTACCATCAGAAAGGAAGAGATACTAATGCCACTATAGAAGTCACGGGTGAGGCCTCACTTGGAATACTGTGTTCAGTTATGGAGACCGTATCTTGCAAAGGATGTAAAAGGAATGGAAACTGTTCAGAGGAAGGCAACCAAAATGATTTGGAGCCTGCGTCAGAAACCTTATGAGAAGAGACTTGAAGACCTAAATACGTACACTTTGGAGGAGAGGAGGGATAGGGGAGATATGATTCAGACCTTTAAATACTTAAAGAGAAATAATGAACAAACAAACCTCTTCCAAAGACGGGGAAGCTGCAGAACTAGAGGGCATAACTTGAAGCTGCAAGGGGTAAACTGAAAGGAAATGTCAGGAAATACTACTTCACTGAAAGGGTGGTGGATGCTTGGAATGCCCTTCCGATGGAAGTGGTGGGAGCAAACACAGTGACGGAATTCAAAATGGTATGGGACAGACACAGTGGATCCCTTTACAACAACAGGTTAAAAGCAAAATAATCTGGACAGACTACATGGACCATACTGGTCTTTATCTGCCATCATTTACTATGTTACTATGAGATTCTAATTTAGTAAGAGCCATATGCATCAAAGAGACTTTCTCATCAAGTTGCTGCAAAAAGACAGCAGCTTCGGGAATTTAATGTTGAGAATACTTTAGAATCAATACATTGTAAAGCCCCCCAAACATCCTTCAAGGTCACTTCTGCTTCCAGAAGCAGCAACAGGAGCTCAGAAGAGTCTCCCAAAGCTGCAAACTGAACTGGAGTAGGCAAACTAACCACAACTTTAACATTCCTTTCCAGCTCAGAGGGCTCCCTGGAAATGACAGATATCCCAGACCCAGGGCAAGGAGGAGGAGATCTCCCACCGGGGCTCAAAGAAGCACCCTTGGGAGAAGACTGCGCCATAGGTAGAGGGACAAAATGTTTATCCAGAGGGCCGACCAGTTTCGAACATCCGGTATCGGTACTCTGGGGCCTGCAATACACCTTAGCCTTCCTTTTTCCATTATAATAAGAAATTACCAAGAACTAACTAACTGAACAGAGCCAAATAAAAGCACAGTAAATAAGCAAACCTTAACATTCAGGCTCTCAACATCCCAAATAGTGTAGTCGCAGCAACGCCGCAGTGACATCAAAGGGGCGTCAAAGGGGCCCACCCAAAGACGCAGGAAAGAATTTTTGATTCTGCGCCTGATGGTTTCTCAATTGGGTGGGCTCTTCTTTCTGAAGTTTCCCTGTAAATGTCTTGTAAAATTGGAAGTTTTGTCATATATTTTATTTTTTCCATCTCAACTAATTTCCTTTTTGAATGCCCGTGGGGTTGTTGGGGGTGGGTCAGCCATTTGCTCTACTCTGTCTTGATTGGGAGTATGGCTGATATGCCTCTCTGTATATTTCCTATAAGAGATTGATGTTGAATTTTTTCCTATTCCTTTTGGATCTCTTATTGTGGGCTAGAGCGGGAATATCAGGTTGATTATGTCTCCTCTGGATTGTGTTTTCCTTAGTTGTTTTATGAATATTCACTGGTTTCCTGATTTCCTGTGCAAGTGATGGTATCCTTGTAAATTTGTATACTTATAAATATAAAATAAAATAAAAAATATATATATTGAACTAAAAAGCATGCAAATGCATGTTAGACATCTCACAGGCTACATTATTCAGTGAAAGTTAACAACAGCTCCCCTGGCAGCATTGGCACTCTAAAGCACAAGTTAATGTTCCCGGGAATGGCGTATAAACTTCGTACCCATTTAAAAAATATCCCCCCTTAGCAGAAGACATACTATCCAAGGTCTGCTTAGAAGACTTACTTTTCCGTTTGGAATGACTTCTGGGCATACCCACGGCTAATCGGGCCTAGGCCCCGAATTGGCACCGAAGGTGCACCAAAGGGGCGAATCCCCTTTGGTCACGCCCCCTTCGGGCACGCGACCGCGGCCGCGAAGGCAGCCGGCTTTTAAATGTTGCAGTTTCCCCGATGGAAGAAGGGGTAGGAGGAGCTTCACCTGCAAACACTTCATTCTGCATAAGGGAATCACCAGGCAGAAGAGACTGGGGGTCACTCTGTACCCCCTACTAGACACCAGCGATGATCCTTAAGTGCTGAAGGGGGCAGATGGTGGGAGGATTTAGAGAAGGCGCCACCTTGACTTTTGGAAAATTAGGAATAGGGGATAGGGGAGTTGGGAAGGGAATTTTAAAGGATCAGAGGTAGGGAATATATTTTTTACAGCTTAGTATAGCCTTTAAAAGACAGCCTGGTATCCTAGCGTTTCAGCTGGGAGAGCACAATGAGGTCATTTTAGAAGCTCTATTCACATTGTGGACTTCCGAAAACAGGCTTAGAGATGTCCAAAGCACAGAGACTGTCTCCAGAGCCATTTTAGAAGCTGCTCTGGGAACATTCACAGCATGAGGACATACGTCTAAACAGGGACATGGAGCAGGCGTGGCTGAGGCATTTCCAAGACACTACTGCTACTGATCATTTGTATAGGTGTATGCAGCAGATGTCCCCACATGATCACAGAAACATCATGGACATCCGGTGTCACATCTAATGTTAGACCTGCTCCAGGTACAAACAAGCATCTGCACAGTCCTTATTTTGGTTGAAAAACATCCAGAGTGTGTAGAGAAGAAAGCATGCTATTATGCACAATACTCAGCACAACATCACGGGCTGCAGCAGTGGGATTTCAATCTTGACTGCCCTGTTCCTCACCCCATACTCTAACCAATAGGCTATCCTAGAGGTCCAGGTTTTGAAATGCGGTCCTGGGAATGTCTACCGTATGTAGATGCCCCTGCAGACATCTCTATTGGGCACATCCATGTTTGTGAAATCACGTCTGCACCTGCACATGTCTGCTTTTTTTTTCTGATTGCACTGGGACAGCTCTTCTAAACTTTTCCTCAATGTGACTTGCTATAGCAAATCCATAAGAAATTTTCCATGGGATTCGCTAACCTACAAAACCGAGGTACCGGAGATTAGTGAATCCCGCAATACATTTTCCGGCTAAATTTTATGTAGGAAACTTTGCACACTGCTTTACTTTTACATCGTAACCGACCAACTATTTTCCGCAATCCAGTGCTAAGAGATTTGACAGCAGCTACAGTATCTTTCCCCACTGGAAGAATCAGCTGAATAGCATCAGTATAGAGACACCATTTCATGCCAAAACCTCCACGGAGAGCTTTTTTTGAGGGGGTATGCAGGGGTACTGAGTACTGACACCTTTTTCATTGCCTGCTAAAACGGACCCATGCAGGGCCGTACCATGGGCTATGTGAGCAGTGCAGCTGCACAAGATGCAGGTACAGAAAAGGCACCAATGTCATTGCTAGGCTTCCAGGAAGCCCAAGAAAAGCACCTTTCCGTGCGCAGATGGGTGCAAGGGTGCACCTGGTTCGTGCATTTCTAGCTTGGTATGGTTCTGGACACATGAGAACTGGCACCTTCTTTGCTAGGAAATCAGGCACTGCTACAATGCTGTCTCCTGAGGCCACATAAAAATGTTTAAAAGTAAAAGTGACAATGGCGGATGCTGAGAAACATCACAGTTGAGACATCTTGGATAGACAGGGCACCCTGGATGTTCACCGAAAAATCATCTTTGACAGGAAGCAGTTGGTAACCAAAATTCCCCTAATTCCCATGGAACCGCATCATTCTAATAGGGTCCATCACATCAAAAGCACATGGTAGATCCAGAAGGATCAGGAAGACAGACTCTTCCATGTCAAAATGTCACAAAGTTTCGTAATAATAACAATCTCAGAATAATCTCTGATATGAAAGCACCCACCTGCCTAGGATAAAAACTAGATGAGCCTTACTATGATATTGGCAGGAAATAGTGGAACTAGATTGAAAACTGAACATTTTAAGGTCCGGATTTAAAAAGTGCATGCTTAGTATAAAACACAGAGCGGAACATGTAGTGCTTGCAAACAGATATTTTAATCGTTTAGCAGAGAAAGTATAAAAAAAGGAGCTCGTTGCCCTCATTTTACTCAATGGCTCTTTCAAATCAGGAAATATAGTAGTGTAAACCTATTCAAACCCTGGAAATCCAAAGTCTCCAATGCTACAACTACAAAGGCCAGGGAGTATGAAGATAACTCCACTACAGTAGCTGCTCCTGCCAATCTCAATATGGCCATTGTTTTCCAAACTTGTTTGTAAGCTGTATCTTATCCACTACAAAATACATAGAAAAACGATTACAATCTAGCATCTCCAAATTTTGATCCACAGAGGACTAGACGTCCTCGTTATTAACAATATTAAACAGTTATTTTGTATTATTCTCCACTGTGGCAAAAGAGCTGGCATAGATCTGTTGGTTGCCACATGATATCCATTTGCAGTTGTCCCCATACATCCTCATTATCTGAACAGTAAGAAGTCAACCAAGGCTGCTCCAGTCTGAGGATGGATCTCTTTAAGGTTTCATTGATCTATAGAGAACCAAGGGATACATTCAAGAATTCCTGTACCACATTTTCAAGAGGCTATTATTTCTAAAATCTGAAATTTCTCCTGTTCCCATGAGTAACTAAAATAATGCCAGCAGAGACTGATAGTGGAGGGCATTTAAGAAGGTGCCAGTAGGGATTAGGCCTGGGGGGTATTTGTGGATTAAAAGTGGTCATTGGGGTGCTATCCTAACTAAGAGGGGGGTTAAAAGGAGATCAGGATACCAAAAAAGGAGACATTATAGGTATGGGGCTAGGTCACTGTACTGGTGTGATAGCTCCTATAAGTCACTTGACTACCTGCGGCGCTATTTTGTTTGGTAAGTAAACCATGTAAAGCTTTGCTCCATTTACCACAGCTTGGCGAATAGGAAGAAAATAAGGTAATGAGTCTATTATGCCCCTTTTTTATATGTCAATATGTCCATTTAGTGAGGCATTTTTCCCATGCAACATTAATAGTGAATACCGTGTTAATTAACATAGGCAAACAAGTGTTTTGTATGTGCTAATGTTAGCATATTATAGTGAATCAGCTCCTGTATATCTATGGAAAAATGTTTAGCATATCTGACTGTACACTATTAAAGTTTGGAAACCTATTTGGGTAAAGGAAGCCGTAATCTGGATAAATGCCATAGCCAGCCCTCTGTCGATTTTTAGTGGCTAAATCATTACAGGCTGCTCCAGCACTCTCTATAGTGTGCCAGGCAGAGTGAAAATGGAGCATGGGTGTTCCGTTGAGTTATTTGGACAGCACTGTTGGACTGAAGATGGCTGCTCTCTCTCTATATATATATGCAATAGAGGTGTAGAGGCAAAAAAATACAATTTAGTTTAGTTTCCTGTCATTTGCAGATTTTTTTCATTTTGAGTTTTGTTTTTATACATTTCCAATTTGTTTCATCTTATTTTTATATATTTTCATTTCAGGGAAATTTGGTTAATTAAGAGCTGGCTGTGGCTGATACACAAACAAAAAAAAACCACTCATGGCAAGCCATCCCAACCCCAACATTACAAACCGAGCTGTTAATGAAAACCTGCACTTCCTTCCGCCACCCTCCAATCCTCCCAGCACCAGTATTTGGCAATGTAGTACCCATTCCTCCACTGAAGAGGCAGCTGATCCTCTCCCCATCCACATCTTGATCTCTCCCAACACTTATATTATTCTAATGTTACATTTTTTATATATAGCACCTCTCCTCCCTTTTTTTTCCAGGAAAAAATGCATTTTGGCTAGTCCTTGCTTTGAACTTACACCTCAAAGCAGTGTGGGATTTATAGTCCCTGATTCTAACCATTAAAATGTTTGCTCTAGGTCCCATAATGCAACATGAGAGTGTTATTAAAAAGCTAGGACTGGCCTAAAATCTCTCTCTTGGAAGTGGGTAACTTGGAAGCTCTGCTAATTCTCCTTGGATGCCATTAAGCTCTTCAGGGAATCTCTCAGAAGATTCCAGAAAGATTACTAGAGGTTTCTAGGCACAGAGCTAAAAGCTGATTTTACTTTGACATGTATTCAAAACATTTCTAAACCGGATCACTAATTGAATAACCAGGATCTGGAGAAGGCTTGGTAAATGTCTCTGAAAGTATAATTTCACACAATGATTCAGGATTGTAAGTCTAAGAATTCAACAAATAAAAATTTTAACAAGGGTTCCAGGATACTTAGCCCAGAAATTACAGGGTTAGGAGCATGGCACAAGAAAAGTCTTTGTAATAAGTCTCTAGAACAGTAGTCAATACATTCACAAGGCAAGGAATCCAGGAAAGGTTTTCCACAAAACTGAAGACCAGACAAGGAAACTTTGGACCAATCAGGAAACAGGCACTAAGATTACACTGGTCAACGTTGAAATCGTTACTGACTTTAAAAGGCCCTAATCTGTAGTATCTTGGTGAGCTGAACACGAATATAACATTAAAAAAAAATTATTGGCTCTCGTTTTGAAGATATTGCATGTAGTTCATTTTTGACGTTTCACCGTGTAAATTTATCCAGTAGGACATCAACAACATCCCAAATAAGCCTTGAATGATGTAATATTGCATCACATTGCATAATACCAGCACGCACACATCATCCAGAGTTGATTGCATCATTTTCTGATGCAATGCAATACTACTGCCAGACTGCAATACTACTGCCAGACAGCAGTGTACTATACGGAGTCGGAAAGGAAAGTAATCTGGTATTCTGTTCCGATATTGAAAGCCTCATGAATGCCTTAAAAATCACTCATGACCCACAAGACTGGAGACTATTTATAGACTCTTCGAAACTGAGTCTGAAGGCTGTGCTTTTGAACAATGGAAACCGTCTTCCATCTATTCCAGTAGCACATGCCGTCCACATGAAAGAGACATACGATAACTTAAAGCATCTACTGACTTCCATTAACTATAACAAGTACAGCTGGCACCTCTGTGGTGACTTGAAGGTAGTTGCCCTTTTAATGGGACTGCAGCAGGGATATATAAAATACATGTGTTTCTTATGTGAGTGAGATGGCCGAGCAATGGATTAGCACTACTTGCGGAAGGAATGGAATCGCAGACAAAATGTAACAGTTGGAGAGAAGAATATCCAGAACCCAGCTCTGGTTGAGGCTCACAAAATCCTGCTGCCACCCCTTCACATCAAACTAGGTTTGATGAAAAACTTTGTGAAAGCCATGGACCGCACTTCGCCAGCTTTCCGATACCTGCATGAAAAATTCCCTCGACTCAGCGAAGCAAAGATTAAAGAGGGAGTTTTTGTGGGTCCTCAGATTCGAGAGCTCTTCAAAGATGACCGGTTCAACAACTTGCTGCAGGGTGATGCAAAACAAGCATGGAATGCTTTTGGCCTAGTGTCAACAAACTTTCTTGGGAATGTTAGGGCAGAAAAATACAAGGAACTAGTAGAAGACATGCTGATGCAGTATCAGAAACTTGGCTGCAATATGTCTCTAAAGATCCATTTCCTTGATTCCCATCTCGATTTCTTTCCTGACAACTGTGGTATGATTAGTGATGAACAGGGTGAACGTTTTCACCAAGCATTTTAAAAAAATCTGTAAAAATGAACATAAATGAAATGGGCATTTTGTTAAATTTTCCCATTTCATTTCAAACAAAAGCAGAAATGTAATCAATAAGATTAAAGCTTCCATAAATGCAAGGATATGGAATTGTCATATGCTTCAGTCAATGCACAGAACCCTCCAGTCTTTAGCTAGCAATGGAAACCAATCATGATAATGCAGGCTTTATCAGTGAAAGGCACAACATGCTGACATGGCTTAAAGCAAATATAGCTGTACGTGAATGAGTCTTTTTTCTTTTGACATTCAGCCAGTGGCATAAATTCTACCCAAACAGTCCCTGCAATGCCGGGGGTGCTGGGCAGGAAGGGGGACCACACAGCGGCAGTAAGGCAGACCGGCAAACTGTATAGGTCACTGGTGAGGCCTCACTTGGAATACTGTATTCAGTTTTGGAGACCATATCTCACAAAGGATGTAAAACGACTGGAAACTGTTCAGAGCCTGCGTCAGAAGTCTTATGAGAAGAGACTTGAAGACCTAAATATGTACACTCTGGAGGAGAGGAGGGATAGGGGAGATATGATTTAGACCTTTAAATACTTAAATAAACAAACCTCTTCCAAAGACGGGGAAGCTGTAAAACTAGAGGGCATAACATGAAGCTGCAAGGGGGTAAATTGAAAGGCAATGTCAGGAAATACTTTTTCACTGAAAGGGTGGTGGATGCTTGGAATGCCCTCCTGATGGAAGTGGTGGGGGCAAATGCCGTGACAGAATTCAAAATGGCATGGGACAGGCACAGTGGATCCCTTTACAGCAACAGGAGAAAATCAAAATAAACTGAACTATCTAATTTCTCAACAAATAGGGGTGTCCTACACGAAGCGGTAGGTTCACCCCTAAACCAAGACATGGGGAGGGGTGGCCTGCACGGAGCGGCAGGTACACCTACTCTTGCCACCTTGCTGGGCAGACCAGATGGACCATACTGGTCTTTATCTGCCGTCATTTACTTTGTTACTATGTTACTTTAATAGGATTGCTATGCTGCTTCCATTCTTTTAAGTTTTCATTAGGCCTAGCAGCTGTTACCTACCTGGCCGAAGTCTGGTGATGACAGCCACACCATGTGACATCAGTCCTGTAGGTAACAGCATCTGTGTCTGGTGCAAATTTAAAAGAGCCGGAGGCATCATTGCAAACCTGTTAAAGTAAGTTTGCCGCCGCTACTAGTGTTACAATGGCAGTGTGTGCATGGAGTGCACCGCAGCAACAATGGGGTGCCCTCAGCAAAATTTTGCTCAGGGACCCCTCATTAAAAGTTAAGCCCCTGCATTCAGCAGTGCACCTAATTGTAAGTAGCAACAGGTGAGTGTATATTACTTATGCTACAATCCTTACATTGGATGCCAGTTAAATACCAAATTCAGAAGGGTAGTTAATAAAGTGCTTTACAGGGATAGTACATGAGATTTGCCCCTTACCATGTAGTAAAGGGTAAAAATGTGTTATTTTACTATAGCGCATGATTTTGCACCACACTGTGTATTGAGTAATAATGAGATGCAAAGCATGCAAAACCTTATTTTTATTCAAATTGTGTTATTTTTGGAAAAAATAAAGCCAGCTCAAAGATGGCTTTTTGTTTCCTGGCTGGAAGCATTGGTCTGCTAATGTGCAGCCCAGTGCTCCAGGTCACAGTCTTAAAGGGGCCGTGCTCTTGAAAAAAATGGTGATTTGACTCCCTTTCATCTGGCACCATAAATAAGTCAGGGCCCCCCCAAATAATCACCCCTCCTCAGAGAGAGACCACAGCAGCCTCTAAGCCCCAGCACATGCCCCCCCCCCCCAAATCCCCCATTCCCCTCCAGAACCATAATGAACATTCCCCTGCCCGTGAAGATCCCCCCTTTATCCGCTAAGGCTGTCTGGGCCTACCTTAGTAGTCCCTGGAAGTCTAGGTGTTGGTTGGTAGGTGACTGATACTCCTGGCTTTGAGCTGACATTATTTTTCTCTCTGAATAACGTGGCTTATGATGATCACCACGAGCTGTGTCCTTCCTTTTCCACAGGATTTACTAGCCACAGGTTAGTGGCTCCTACAGTAAACCAAACTGTGGTAAAATGAAATATTTATCTCAGCTTAAAACTACCCCCCCCCCCCAATCTAAGGTATTACTTTTAAATCTCGAAGCCATATATATTCAGGCCCTTTCTATGTAAGGGATAAGCTAGAGAAATATTTCCTGTGAAGAGTACTTAAATCCCAGCACAAACCCTTCCTTTAGTTCCCCTCACCCAGGGTCTATGTACAAAGGTGTGAAATTGGCTTCACATGAAAAATAGAGCAAAGCATCTGTAAACATGAACAAATGTGAAAGTTAAGGTATTTTATGCTAATGAAATACCTTTAAGTGAGGTAAACGTTCATGCAAAGTCATTTTGTATGAAGGTTTATGTAAATCTGGCATTAATGAGCTGCCGTGATGCAAAATCATGCAAAGTAGCTCATTAGTGCACACAAATTGCCTAAATGAGTTTCATTGGCCTCTTTTCTCAGAGAAAGCTGCAGGAAACATTAAAAGCCCCCTTTTAGCAGTGGTGCCATCAAATTAAAGGGCCCACTGGCCTGAACTGGAGGCACCAGACCCCTTCCCTCTATTGGCCTAGTGAGCCAGACACCCCCCAGCCCTAGCACCAGACTAAAATGGTAGAAATCCTTCACTTTCAAAATGTCTAGCCCTTCCATTAGTGAGGATCGCTCCACTGGACCATTCCCCGTACAGTATTTCAAAGATGAGTGTAGGAGCAATCTCCACTTGATACTACCCCAGTGGATATCTTTACAAAATGGCACAGGCAGACCCCTAGCATATGCACTTATTTGGAAGTGTGACCACTAGTCGTAGTACCATAATCCTACTGCTAATATCAACCAGTGCCATTTTGAATACAAAGTCACCAGGGCAGGAGAGGTGCGTCCTAGTTCTGGGGGGAGTGGAGAGATGGTCTGGTAGGCCGACACTCACTAATAGAAGGGTTGGAGTCTTCAGAAAATGGGGGGAATTCTGCCATTTTAGCAATGCATTGAGGTTGGAGATGGAAGGAGGCATCAGGCCCACTAGACCATCAGGGTGTGGTCTCTGTGAGAGGGGGTTAAGAGGGGCTCCAATTTGGGCTGGTGGGGATCCTTTTTTAATTTCTTTCTTATACTTTAAATGAATGAAGTTCCTGGCTGTGGCAATGCAGGAGAAATTCACCGAGTTTAGCTATGGATGTAAATGAGCCAGCAGCTCATTTGCATCTTTTAGCAACAATTCACAGAAGAGATGACAACAGATGTCCGGAAAATGTGTTATTTGATATATGATATATTGCAGATTCCAAGGGAGGTCCATCTGACAACCAACCTGCTTGATTTTCATTACAGAATCAAGGCATGTCTTGTCTCTGTAGCTTTTAGCTGTTATTGAGTTATGTGAGTGAAAAGTCCTTGAAAATTGAAGATGTTGGACTTTTTAGAAGCAGGATAATAGAGGATATGGATTTGCTTGATGAGGATATCATGAAGTAGGGTAATTATTAACCAGGCCTAATTTTTGTCTGTAAATTAATAATTTGATTTAGTGTTTTTATAGCTATGAATTGTAACCCTAGTTCTGGAGACATATTGGAAGGCTTTGTTTATTATAGAAGCATAGAAACATGATGGCAGAAAAAGACCTTATGGCCTATCCAGTCTGCCCTTCCATATCAACTACTATAGTCCATGTTTTTCCTTTAGAGATCTTTTGTGTTTGTCCCATGCTTTCTTGAATTCAGATATTGTCCTTGTCTCTTCTAAGTACACTAGAAGACTGTTTGCATATTACTCTTGAGTCTATCCCCTTTCACCCTCATCCTATACCCCCTTGTTGCAGAACTTTCTTTCAGTTGAAAGAGGAGCTACTCCTGTGCATTTATGCAATGGAGGTATTTAAATGTCTCTATCATATCATCCCTATCTTGCCTTTCCTCTAAAGTATACATATTGAGATCTTTAAGTCTGTCCCCATATGGTTTATAATGAAGACCACTGACCATTTTGGTAGCCACCTTCTGCACAGACTCCATTCTGTTTATATCCTTTCAAAGTTGTTGTCTCCAGAATTGTACACAATACTCCAAATGAGGTCTCACCAAAGACTTATGCTGAGGTACTATCACCTCCTTTTTTCTGCTAGCCATTCCTCTCCCTATGCACCCACGCATTCTTCTGGCTTCCGCTGTCACCTTTTCTACCTATTTAGCCACTTTAAGATCATCAGACACAATCACACCCAGGCCTTCTCTTCTTTCATGGACAGAAGTACTTCACCCCTCACTATCCTCTATTCTAGCAGTTTTTCCATTAATTTAACCAGCCGAAGGGCGCGAACAACACCAGCAAGCCGCCACCATCAGCCCGCCCCAATCGGCATCCAGCACAGGGAGCAGGATCAGGGACTCCTCCTGCTCCCTGCACTGAAGGCCAATCAGGCCCGCACAAGACACTTTAAAGAGCACCAGCCGAAGGGCACGAACAACACCAGTGAGCCACCGCCATCAGCCTGCCCCGATCAGCGTCCAGCACAGAGAGCAGGATCGGGGACTCCTCCTGCTCCCTGCACCGAAGGCCAATCAGGCCCGCACAAGACACTTTAAAGAGCACCAGCCGAAGGGCGCGAACAACACTAGCACAACGCCACCATTGGCCCGCCCCAATCAGCATCCAGCACAGGGAGCAGGATCGGGGACTCCTCCTGCTCCCTGCACCGAAGGCCAATCAGGCCCGCACAAGACACTTTAAAGAGCACCAGCCGAAGGGCGCGCCCGCACCTGATACACAGGTGGAATAAGGAACAAAACAGCACCCAATAACCACGCAGCAATGATCCTGGACCACAACTGTAAGTATCCCACACTAGACCTAAACTCTCCTTCCTCTCTACACTCATATACAGCGCTCCAGAACTGAATAATCTCATCTTCAACTACAAAGTGCCCTTTTACTCTGCACTGCACCAATAGCGTTAAGCAGCCAAGGTCTCAAGATGGAAACAACTTTCAACATTCGTGCAGTGACCTCTGATATCACGGCCATAATTAAGATCACAACTGACCAACCAAACACAACCTCATTTCCTCTCTCATCATACTACCACTGCAAACTACACGCCGACCTGTAAAACAAGACAACTCAAACAATCAGCCATGAAGTGGATGCAATCCTCCCTACTTTTCACCATCATAGCTACTCTGCTAATAAGACCAACCAGAACACCACCCAACTGGAACAAATCAATACCAATACTCTACAGGCCCAGACAACTCCTAGCACCACAAACCCTCTTCTCCAGCAACCACAAAAAAACAAACCACCTCATCCACATACTGGCTGACGAAGCCACCTGGACCAACACAGCATCCAAACAACAGACTCAGTCAAGTGCTCTCTAATAAACACCCGCTCTATTAGAAATAAGAGCCACACAATATCAGATTACATATATGACCAGAATGTTCAGATCAGGTGCATAACTGAATCATGGCTTACAGACGTGGACACCATCCTTCTGAACCAACTTACTCCTCCTCAGATGGAGTCTCACCAACCAATCAGAAAAGGTCACAAAGGAGGGGCTACACTCATTCTAGCTGACAAACAACTAAACCTAAAAACCATCAACAAGTTCTCTATCCCCACTCTCAACTCTATCACTCTAGAAAGCAAAGACATAATGATATGCCTATTTTACCAAGCCCCCACTTCCAACACTGACGACTTATCAACCATAATCGAGCTAACTACCAGATATACCAACAAAGGCAAGTTACCCTTAATCTAGGTGACTTCAACCTAAGCTCCTTAGCTCCAGCTCACGCAAAAGCATTCCTGGAAGCCTTAACCTCCTTGGATCTCTATCAGATTATATCAACACAGACATACATTGCTGGCAACACCCTGGACCTAGTCTACTTACTTTCTATCACCCACACCTCAGTCTCCCAGATCAATCATCAAGTAACTCCCGTGCCATGGTCGGATCACTACGCAATTACCTTCAACATTCCTCTCGTCACTCAACAATCCAGACAGCACTACATGAACTCACAAAGACGCTTCAAAGAATTCAATAAGGACAACCTTCTAGACCAAATAATCCCTCAACTAGAAAACAGCCCTTATGACCTAACATCTCTAATACAGACCTGGAACCACTCCATCTCCCACGCAGCCTATGCACCATCAAACCTGAGAACTTCCAAAATAGAGAAAAAAGCCCCATGGTACTCATCAGAAATCAAACACGCAAAAACCACCTTGAGAAGACTTGAAATGCGATGGTGAAAAACAAGAGCACGATCAGACAAACAGGAATACACGGCAAAGCAACATGAATACAACAAACTAATTCTCAAGCACAAGAGGGAACATCACACAAATATTATAATGACCTCCTTAAACTGACCAAGGGAGCTATTCTCCATAGTGAAAACCCTTTCAAAAACTCCTCAAGCCCAAGACACAGATGCCCTAACCCCCGAATCTTATGCATCATACCTTCAAATCAAGCTATCCTGTCCACAAACATCACAAAATCTTCCCTCCCCAACTATGACTGACCAAACTCAATTAAACAGCTGGTCCACTTTTTATCCAGTTACTGAAGACCATTGCATCAACCTACTCAAAGCCCTAAACACATCCACTTCTCTGCTAGATCCATGCCCAACTACCTGGATAAAGGCAATGGCGCACGAACTAGCTCCAACACTCTGCAAGATAGTTAACGCCTCACTAACTCAAGGAACCATGCCACCTCAACTGAAAATCTCATCTATCAGACCTCTACTAAAGAATAACACAATTGACCCAACCTCCCCTGCCTCTTACCGACCTATCTCCAGCATTCCACTCCTATCTAAACTAATAGAGAAACGGTCCAATGCCAACTGCAAGACCTCGTCGATGCCTCTGCCCCACTCGACATCCAACAGCACGGATTCAGAGATTACCATGGGGTCAAAACATTACTGACATCCCTTCTGAACACAGTAATCAAGGGACTCGAAGATATCAAAAAGGGCTTTGTCTTATTATTTCTAGACATAACAGCAGCTTTCGACTCAATCACCCACTTCATATTACTCAACAGGCTAAGTGAAATAGGAGTAAGTGGCACACCTCTGGCATGGTTTTACTCCTTCCTAGCAGACAGAAAATCTCAAGTCAAAATAAAAGGCAACATTTCTCGACCTTTCCCTTTAAAACAAGGGCTTCCTCAAGGATCATCTCTTTCACCCTTACTCTTCAACATTTACTTACAGCCAGTGTGCAAAATTCTACAAGATCACAACATATACTACCACCTATATGCAGATGATCTTATGATATACACCGACCTAGACACAAAGAACCCTAACTTCTCCAGCATCTCTTCATGCATGTCAGCAATAACCGAATGGCTAAACCTACGCAACCTCGAGATCAACTATAAAAAGCCGGAAGCCTTTATAGTCACAAGGGACCCCACATTCAAATCTCTAGAAAACATAACAATTGGAAACAGATCCATCCCAGTAAAAAGCGAGGTAAAGTACCTGGGAATCCATCTGGACCAGAGGCTCAACTTCCAGTCCCACATTAACAAAACTACTGCTAAGGTCTATTACAAAATGAAGCTCCTACAAAACCTCAGACCTTTACTTGATCAGAACCACTTCCAGTCTGTCTGCCAGGCGCTAATTACACCGCACTTTGATTATTGCAACCTAATTCTACACGGCCTACCCAAGTGCACAATCCAAACCTTATAATTAGCCCAAAACGCAACAGCCCGACTAATCACAAGATCCAGCAAGCAAGACCATATCACTCCCATACTTGAATCTCTTCACTGGCTCCCCATTAGCTCTCGAATAAAATATAAAGCCATAATGATGGCATTCAAGATTCAACATGATCAATCTGCCAGATGCTTAAAAAACACAATCAGAAGAACCCCTGACAGCAGATCAAGGAGAACCCAACACCAAAACTCCCTTGCAAGCACCACATCACACACAGGCATCTCCCAGAATACCCTACACAGAGTATTTGAATTATACATCTCTTCGCTATAGAACTCTCTCCCACCCCTACTGAGAGCCACCATAGACACCACAGACTTCAGGAAACTATTAAAGACTCACTTATTCACCGAGCATTTCTACAACCCACCAGTCATCTAAGACATTACCTATAACACAGACAGAGCTGTAAATAGTTAATTGTTAAATGTAATCACTGTTAACAGTTTTGTACATAGTTCTAATGAAATATTTTATGTAAACAAGTTCTTTTCCATGTAAACCGCCTTGAGAAACTGAAAGGTGGTATATAAAAAATGTTAAATAAATAAAATAAATAAATAAATTTACTTACCACAGAGGTCAGATAACTGGGCTGTAGTTCTCAACCTCATCCTTACTTCCATTTTTATGAAACGGAGCCATATATGCCTTTCTCCAGTCCTTTGGGACCCCTCCTGACATTAAGGAAACATTGGAAAGGTCAGACTTTGGAGCCACTAGAACATCCCCAAGTTCCTTCAGTATTCTCGGATGTATCCCATCTGTTCCCTTCACTTTGTCTACTTTTAGTTTATCTAGTTCCTCACAAACAGAGTCTTCTGAAAATCGTACAAGATCCCCTTCACTTCTGTTCCTATTTGTGTATGTTTTCTGAAGTCCTGCTCTGGGCTCTTCATCAAATATTTGTTAAGCAATTCCTCTTGATCCTCATCAGCTTCTACGTATTCCTCCCTTTTAACCTTGAGTCTGACAATACCACTTTTGCACTTACTTCTCTTGCTAACCTATCTGAAAAATGTCTTGTCCCCCCATTTTATTGCATTGTCTATTTCTTCTTCTTTTTGGGTCTTTGCTTTCCTGACTACTTTCCTAACTTCTCTAAGTTTTTCCAAATATTGATGCTTGTCTTCCTCTTTTTGTAATCTCTTGTATTTTACAGTATGAAGACCACCTTATTTTTCTTCACCTTTTCATCTATTTCTTTTGAGAACCGTAGTGGTTTCCATTTCCTTTTACATTTATTTACCTTTCTAACAAAAAGGTTTGTTGTCCTTAAAATATCCCCTTTCAATTTTGCCCATTGCTATTCTACATTCCCCAACTGTTCCTATCCCACTAATGACTCCTTGATGTATTGTCCCATCTTGGCAAGGTTAGTTTTCCTAAGTCTAAGACCCTCACTTTTGAATGGACTTTATCAGCCCTAGTCCTATTACTATACTACACCATCTGGTGATCATTGGATGCAAGATGATCTCTTACTATAACATCAGAAACTCTTTCCCCATTGGTAAGCCCCAGGTCCAGAATGACCCCTTCAATATAGGTTCTATTATGAGTACCGGAATAGTTCTCCTTGTAAAGAATCTAGGATCTCCTTACTTCTAGATGATAATGCAGCAGAGATATGCCAATCAACATCTGGCATATTGAAATCTCCTAACAGTAGCAGTTGTCCTCTCATGGCAATACTGTGTATGTCTTCTATTAAATCTCTGTCCACTTCTTCACCCTGTGAAGGAGGTCTGTATATCACACCAATGCAAATGGATTTCCCTTTCCCTCTTTCTTGTTTAACCCACAGTGCCTCCTCACTCCCTGTTAAGCCCTCTAATTCTATAATTTTAATATTATTTTATATTATTGTATTGTTTACCAAGGTGTGCAATGGTTTTGCTGTTACAGTGCAGTAATAATACAAATTAATGCACAATAACTGCAAAACCTCTGTGTTAACAATTGAGGCCATTTCCAGCACTTTGCAGTTGTCACAGAGAATTCTTACCATGAACAGCAGAGCCAATAACATGCCATGAGATTGCGTTAACAGATCTGCATTATTTACTGCATTAACATTTAACAAGCAGTAATGACCTCATTAAATGTAAAGTGCAGTCTTTGCCCATTCCCCATCCTAAAATAGCATATTCAATGTTAGCATGTGCTAGTTGCGGCATTAAACAGCCTATACTTGTGCTGTTTGCATGTGCTAAAAACTGCATTAAATAGCTAATGCAGCTTAATAAACTGGTTGTTTATTATATTTTTATATTGGTATTTTGCATTAATGATTTTATGTGTTTTAATATGTATTAATGCTATAATGTGATGCATATTATTTGAATGTTTCTTATTGTATGTTCTGATTTGTAAACTGATTTGAGGTGTCAGTGATAAAGCGGTTTAAAATAAATAAATATTTTCATTATGAATCTGTGCATTTAAGCATTTAGGGGCATGTTTACCAAAGTGCGCTAACAGTTACCAGGGCCTTTATCATATGATAAATGGTTAGCGTGGAACTGCAATAACCATTACCGTGTGCTAAAATTATCAGCATAGTAAAAATCCCACACTAGCCACTTAGCATGTGATAGGGTCAGGACTGGGTTGGTTTAGGGTGGAGAGTGGGTATTGATTGCACATCACAGTTAACACAGGCATCAAACTTTGGAATTCATTGATGGAGGATGTAGTAAAAGCTGTTAGTGTAGCTGGGTTTAAAACATTTTGGACAAGTTCCTGGAGGAAAGGTCCATAAACCATTATTAAAGAAGACCCGGGAAACCCACTGCTTACCCTGGGACACATATTGTAAAATCTATGTACCTTTCTGGGAACCTGCCAGGTACTTGTGACCTGGATTAGCCACTGTTGGAAACAGATTACTGGGTTTGATGGACCTTGGTCTGACCCAGTATGTTCCTATGTTCTTAGAGTGCCATCTTATCATTAACGTACATTATTCATGAATGTTGCGGTTAGCACGGGTACAATTACCACCACCTCAGTGAATGGCATTAGGGGCATCTGCATTGCAATCATAGCATGGTGAGGTGCTTCTCTTTGCATTAACTGCATGGGGGCATTCCAGAGATGCCCCCAACAGTTTATGTGGGTCAGACATTTTTGCACTTAAAACATGCCATGGTGGCGGACCTTAGCACACTTTAATAAACATTCTCCTTAGTGTTCTCTTTCTCTGCTTCCTTCCTTCTGCTCTTGACTAGATGTTGTAGCAAACTGATTATGGATTACATGAGAATTATGTTAATTTATATCATCTTCCACATCATCATCTATCATGACTTAGCCAACAGTGCTCTTCCGACTTTATTATAGATCAGCATTGGTCCATTTTTCCCTAGTTTTTCCTGGATCTTTTATTGCTGTAAGGATCACAATCCTGATACTGGTGAGGAGGTTTGTATGCTATCAAGGTCCTGTGAGTTATTTTGTCAGAGCTTATGCTGTTGCTATGGGTACTCTTTCCAATGAGGTGTTGCTAGAAGTACCACAGACTCAGCAAACTACTCATGAATAAAATTTATATGTACAGTATAGAAATGCTATGTAATGTTGAGCACTACAGAATGAAATATCTCCTTGTCTAGATGAGCCTAGGGTCTAACATGCAACCCAAATTTCAATAAACTCATTTTTTAAGAACATGGATTATTCCTGGCAGTGTTATTACTCATTTTTATCTTGACGTAGTATATAAAACAGAAATTTTTCTTAAATGCTTCAAACGATTCGGAACCTTCTCTAAATCTTATAAGTAGAGTAAGGAATTGATTCTTTCTTTTTATGCAGGTGGAAAACACATAAATGGCGAAGATGCCAATTAGTGCCATGGTATGTCCGTCAGGACAGCCCTGGAGCACATGAGACGTGCGGATTAGGGCTGCAAGCCAGAGGTAAGTCTGGCTCAGTTTTTTAAATAAAACTATTTTTCATAACCATTTCTAATTTTCTTTTTAACAAGTTGAAGATATTGTCTTTTGCTGAAGTGTTTTGCTTGTAATGACCATAGTCTCAGATATAAATCATCTAAGAAGCTATATCGTATGGTAAGATTGCACATGAAGGCAGCTAAAAAGCAATCCCTGTCTGTCCAGTTATTCTTCTCATCAGCACAATCAGTGAGTCACAATGGAGTCAGAGAATGCTGTATTAATAGATAAATGATGAATATATAACACTTTAATCACACAGTCCAATAAAACAACAAGCAGTCAATAAGTTAAACCCAATATGGCCATGCTTCAGTGAAGCCTGCCTCAGAATGATAAACTAAGGGGGTTATTTTGGAAGCCCTATTCGTGCTTTGGACATCTGAAAATGGGCACAGAGGTGTCTCCAGAGCCATTTTAGAAGTCAGCTCTGTGGACGTCTAAGTCTGAACGGGGGTGTGGCTGATCTCAGAAATGTCCTGGACGACCGGAGTCGCATCTAAGTTTAGACCTGCTCCAGTCATAAATAAGTATCGGGAAAGTGTTCATTTTGGCTGTAAAAAAATCCATGAGAAGAAAGTGCTCCATCATCCCCAGTCCTCAGCACAATTTCAGTGATAGCAGCAGTGGCAGAGCCGGTCTAAGGACTAGATTTTACTGGTAAATAATGCCCAGTCCAAAGGAATGTTTACGTCATGCATTTAACTTACATGGGACATTATGGTGGTTATTTTAGAAGCCTTATTTGCAATTTCCATGAGGAAAACCTGGCATATATATGTGGAAATGACATCCATGTGGAAATGGTGATTTTAAAAAGGACTAAATTTACATGTGGATGTTCATAGTGCATAGAAATTGCAAGACGGCATGTCAGGGAGGTAATTAGAGAATGTCTTGGGAAGATCAAAAATCTATACGAAATTCCTCATTTCATATAGAGAATTCACATATATGATCAAAACTGTCTATACCTAGATTGACAGCTGCTCTATGACATGTAGAGGTTTCCAAAGAGTACTCATATTGGCCAGCAGAAGGTATTAAAGAAGTTATTACACCACCTTGGATGAGCCTGATCTTGTCTGATTTTAGAAACTAGGCAGGGTCGGGCCTGGCTAGTACTTGGATGGAAGACCACCTTGGAATGCCAAGTGCTGTAGTCTTAGTAACTGGAAGGCCTGGCTATCTACTTCCGCTCACATTTTGCCAAGAAAATCCAGGGGATGGGTCACCAGGAATCTACATACAACAACCACCTCCTTTTTAATCTCTGTTAATGATAGAAACCTCTGAAGTTAATTGGTAGCATTTAAATATACCGGCTTGCAAAGAAACTTATACTTGTAAGTTGCATATGCAAATTGCAAAATACAAATTTACATGCATAAGGACAACACTTGCATGTTAGCTGCCAAGTTTCCCCATTGATTTTTCCCATGTGAAGATTTATGAAATGTTTTATCCGGCTCTATGTGTTGGCAAATGCTTGTGCATATTGGATTTATTTATTTATTTTATTTATTTGAGCACATTTTTATACCGCTCCTTCCAGTGATCAGCAGCGGTTTACATTTAACAATTAACTCTGCGCAGTTTAGCAGTTACATAAAACAGTAAGAAGATAACTTAGAACATTGAAATATAACATTGATTTAAGATAACTCAAAATAATTCAGAACTATTTACATAATAGAATAGAACATGTTAACATACATGTTATAAATTTAACTATATACAGTATTTGTGATTAAAGTACATGTAAGTAGATTTATAGATTAATTAATATTGGATATATTGGATTGCACGCCTGTACATCCTTATATGTATTTTAGAAAAGGCTCCACATTTGGTATATCCTTTTCTACAATACCGCCAGAAATGTGCATGTCCTGACCTCAACATCTCAATTCTAATCTCGTGCTATCTAAAATTTGCCTTCTCATGATGGTAAATGCTCTTCAGAGAACCTTATCAGTATTGCAAGGTAAAAAAAAATGATTTAAAATATTTCCAGTATTTTGTTTTAAAAAGAGCAGTACTTCTTCCCAATATTCAGGACAGCTAAATCAGGGATTTGGGTAGGGGATGCTAATCTATCGATCAGATTGGTTGGAATTTAATAGCCCGTGCTATTTAATTTAGGATTTTCATTTAATAATTGATTTTTTCAGCAAAGGTGCAATAGGTCACACAGTGTTATTCACATGTAGTCACAAGAAGATATTTCTGCATATTATGGATTGAAAAACATTCAAATAACTTCTGTAATCTTGAAAAGGTATGACAACATGATATATTACATTTTTCCCAAACACTGTAAATATTTGTTAGTGGTAGTAAGGATCTGAGTTCTAGGACTCTGGTGCTTAGGCTGTGGCTTTTCTGCTTCGCTTAGCACTAGACAGACTAGGAGAGCAGACTGCAGGCTGCACAGCGCAGCGCTGGCACAGCCGACAGAGAGCACTAGGGAGGCCATGTAAAGCTGCTGTCAGCAGCAGGCTTTTGATAATCAGTGCATGCACCTGTGCACACACTCAAGGTCTTCCACGTCAAGCCCTCATGTTGCAGTGGGAGGGTCACAGCTGGCCTTGAGCACATTCATGCAGATACTCAACGTCCTGCTACTAACAGCATCTTTAAAGGGCTTCCACTGTGCTGTTTGTCGGCTGTGCCAGAGCGGTGTTGCTATCCCCAAAGCCCAGTTTGTTTGGCTTTTCATGGAGGTAGGATGATAAGGACAGCAGCAGTGGCGGTAGGGGGGCTGGAAGAGGGTGGAATGCTGGACATCTTATGTGGGGTGAAGGAAGAGGGGGACATCCTGAATATCTGGGGGGGTGGAAGAAAGGAGAAATGATAGAGACCTAGGAAGGGAGTAGGAAAGGGGAGATGCTAGAGACATGGGGAGAGGGTAAGAGAGATGCTGGATACCTAGGAGGAGAGGGTAAGGGAAGATGCTGGAGCCTGGGGGATAGGGGAGGATAGAGATGCTGGTGACCTGGGGGTAAGAGTAGGAGAGATGCTTGAAACTTGGAGGTGGAGTAGGGAAGAGGAGATGCTGGAGACCTAGGGGGTGGGAATGGGGGAGAGACTTTGGACTACAGGTTGGGCAGGGCAAAGGCGCATGGCCAAGGGCTCACCTAGGGCAGTGGTTCCCAAAGTGTGCGTCGGGACCCCAAATGGGGTCACATTATCAGTAGATGGGGTCACAGAAACAGGGCCTGCTCCCTCTCCTGCTGCAGTTCCGTGCTGATCTATGCTCAGTAGAATGTTCACAGGCCCTGGCTCCTCCTCTTTTGTGGGCTTCTTCTTAGACTGAAAATTCATGCAGCGTACTGTGGACTGTGAACACACAATGACACATAGAACCCTGTGCTGACTGCTGTTACTTTCTGCACTACTGCTGTCGTCTTCCTCTTTTGGTTATGTAGGGAGGGGGGTAAAGGGAGGGAAGTGGAGGTGTGCTTTTTTGTTTTCATCATAAGCTGGGGTCACATGAATTTGCAAGTACTAAAATGGGGTCATACCGGGACTAGGATATCAGATATCCTTGGACTGGCCCTGCTTGCATGTGATCTTGAGCAAGTTGATTTGCTTTCCTGTGGCTAATTCAATCCTATTGTAACTGGGAAATTAAAATTACTTTACTGTCTTCTTCAGAAGCAAACAGTGTGCCATCCAGTATGCATGCCAATGTACCATATGCATGCATTCATATGCATACATTCAGATTCAGCTGCATATGGTACATATGCAGCTGAATCTGAAGTCAGAATGGCGGCTGTTGATCAGCAAGCGATTTACAAGGCAGCAAAGGATGTATGGATCGGTACCATGCCATTGGCCGAGGCTGGAGCAGGGCAGGAAGCAGCTTGGGGAGAGCATTTCAAAGGAGGTTTTGGATTTTAGATTTCAAAAGGGAGGTGGGTTATGTGCTGGCCCTTTAAATCCATTTTATTACCGCTGCCACCAGCATGGACATGGTTAAACGCAGCGCATGTAGTGCACTGTCAGTCTGAGCTCTTAAGGAGGAGTCAGGACTAGAAAGAAGAGGAAGCAGTTTAGCCTGCATGTTTGAACGGAGTATAAAAGGCATAAAAACAGGCAATCAAAAGGTCATGTGAAGACTAGATAATTACCCTCCTGGTCTAGCTTTCCCATTGTGTATCTATGGGAAATATGCTTTGTACATCCATATGAACACAGAGCCTTTTGTAAAATACATAGGACATGCAGGATTGTACGTGTATTGTTGGCTCGTACAGCGGAGCAGTCATTTTACATGTGCACAAGACGAGTAGTTTCAACTAGCAGCTTCCATATAGAAGTTCAAGAACGTGCATGCGGAAGCAATCGTTATGGAACTTCAACATGGAAGTGTCAGCACAAATTAATTAGTAAAACCACAATTTTTTTTCTCTAAAATTTTCAGGGCAAAATTAAAAAGGAGGGAGAGGGAAGTTTAAGGAGAATTACCCTCTAAATCCTGTGTGTAAAGCCCTGACTGAAAGAAGCACTTTTTAAAAATCGATAAATGCCTCTGGTAGAAAAGCTGCTGGGGATTTTTTTTTTTACAAAGGGGTCCTTTTACCAAAAGTGTGCACGTAGCACATGATTATCAGCAATAGCAATGCGTGGTATGTAACCCATGATGTGTTACCAGCAAGTTCCCAGTAGTTAGCACACGATTGCAAACCCTAATACACCATGCAGTTAATGTGGGTGCACCCAGCGACACCCTTAGCGGTATCATTATGCGCAGTCATGTTAATTTCCACATTGTCACAGAGCACATGCTAATTGCCCTCTTGCTAGTGGCAATGTGCTTTCCACGCCCACACTCCACCCCAACTTGCCTTAGCTAGCATGCACGCACGTCAGTGCTCACTGCTATCAGGCACCACATGCTAAAATGCACATGAACTGTTTAGCAGCATTTAGTAAAAGGGCCCTGTAGTTGTGTATTCTCGATGCAAGATAGAGAATACAAATGACTATTTTTGGTCCGCCCAAGTCATACCCAAATCGTATCTAAACCATGTCCCCTTGAAATTTCTTGGTACTATGAACCTGCACATGTAAATAGAGACTTTATGAAATCAACATTTATATGTGTTTGTGATCTACATATGTAAATGCTGCTGTTTATATGTGGAGATTTTTTTAATTAGCATTTCTGTTGACTTTGGATGTTGGGAACAGCAAAGATGCTAGCTCCAGATGGCCAGAAACAAGAGTCTAAGGAGTTATTATGCAAGACGATAAGAGCGAAATCGACTATATTACCTAGGTCTAGAAATGACAGATGAGAGTTACACTGCAATCAGTGCTGGAAGATGTGGTTGGAAAAATACACCAAAAGTAAAATTACCATTAATGGATTTTACGGACTACTGTAGTGGATAATTGCATGCAGAGAGAGGAATTCAATTAATAAAGATCAATAAAATTCATAGCTAACTCATGTAATGAGGAAATCTAAATTTATTATGAATTAGAATGTGACTATGAGAAAAACCCAGGTCTTCTGAAAAATAAATCAATAACTACATGAATAGACACAGTGTGTGCGTTTTGGCAGTGTGTTATCTCAGTACATCAGTTCCATTCTGTTTAGTTTCTTTCATACTAGTCATCTTAATAATCCTATGTTGTATGATCTCTGCTAAGGCAAGGCTACACTACACCATTTATTTTGTTTGCACATATTCTTGCTTAGTTTAATTCAAGGAAATATTTTTCTTCCTAAGTAGCTTTCGTGCATTTGAAACATTTGTGTTTTTAGTTTAGCCAAGCCATGATAGATACAGTGAGAACTTTTTAATGGATTTACTTCATTTTATTTGAATGAAAATGAAACAGAGGGGAAAAGAATGAATTTAAGTATTTTTTAGATTTAGCAAGTAAATACACTTCTAATTATACTGCCCATGTATTGCAACTATACCCGCTGCCACTCACCTGAAAGAGTGGAGGGAAATTTTACAACAGGGTACCTAAACAATTTTTGAATAATGCACCTGTTTTATGCTTATTTTATGAAGGAATCCTAGGCAGTTATGTGTCTTTATAAAATAAAATGTGCACAAATGCATACTCGGAGAGTTACACATGCCCTGTTCTCTTCCCCTATCCCAGTTGGAAATTCATTCCCGCCTCTTCATCTTGACTCATAATACTCAATCTTCCACTTATTTCTTTGGATTCAATGTCCTCTCTCTCTTTCCTCATACCCTGTGCCCATATCCTTCTTGCTCTGCTTCCTCCCTGCTCAAACCATGTCCTTCTTATCCCTCACACTCCACCCAAGGTCTTACTTGTTCCTTTCTATCCATCGAACACAAAGGGTCCCTGTCTTTTTCAGTGCGCCCTCTGCTACAGTCCTCTTTTCACGATCTCACGCCAACCTCCATTTGGGACTTTCTCCTTCATTCCCTATGTTCTCTCTCACACCTCCAGCCCCCTCTGAACCTCCCCACACCTCAACCCTAGGTCCTCCTTCCTTGATAAGCAGCAGTGCAATACTTTACTGTGTATAGCCTCTGCCAGTTACTTGATTCCAACAGCTTCAAGGTTGTTGAATGGTTTGGGGACCCTCACATCCTATGTTACTTGTTACAAGGTACGTGTGGGCAAAAGTGTATCCATATTTCACAATTAGGTAGACTTTTCAAAATTATTGAATTAATTCATAACTATGTAGTTAGCATTTTCTCACTGTGGCTCCTTTAAGATGCAGAAAGATGATACTTAAACAACTGGAATAAGTCTTTCCCCAATTTGCCATCTAACTTCGTAGGAACTGAAGTATTATGTTACCACCTCCAGTTTATATTTCAAGTGCCAGATTTTCAATATTCCCAAGACTCCGGCTGTAGCTCGTTTATGGGTGTTTTATTATTATTGGCCTTTTTCTTGGAATTCATTTTTATTTCATTGAAGATTTATTTGAACTTGTTAACTTTTACATTGGCACTAGCAGATGTTACATCCATCAAATTGTTCATGTTACTTGATATCTTCTGAGACCATGGTGTTTGTACTTGCTTGTAATTTTGTTCTGTGCTTTTTTTCTTTGCCCCACGATCTTATTAGAAATGAGACATTTATCTTATTAGAACCATGTTCCCACAATTCTCTGATTAATCATAAATGATATCACTATATTACCACATAACAGTTTTGAGCAAAGGGAATAATAATGTTGTTGCCTTCCCTTTTAAATCACTGGTTGCCATTATTTGCTAACTGTTGACTGGTGCACTCTTTTTATGCCCAGAAGCTTGATATACACTGTGTACTCTTCTTCTTTCAGCAATCACCTGTCGCAGGCAAGATGGAGGACAGGCTGATATTAATGAGTGCCTTAAGTATGCAGGTCCACTGCCACCTTTAACTCAGGCTTGCCAAATTCCATGCCAAGATGACTGTCAATTTACACACTGGTCAAAGTTCTCTTCCTGTAATGGAGACTGTGGAGCAGTCAGAACAAGAAGGCGTTCTCTCTTGGGTATGTATTAAAGGAAGGTAGACACTAAGAGCCCAATTCAGGAAGGGGCATGTCCGGGCTTTCCGGACGGCCCCGAGCAGGATGGACCCATTAGGATCCGATTCTGTAACATGGGAGCAAAACGTTCCCGTGGCATACAGAATCAGGCCCAAGGACAGCCCGGCGTGCCCCAGCATGGCCTGCAGGACATCCATCCCACAGGCACATGCGTGCCCGCAGTGCCCTAGCACTTGCCCCGCTGCCCGATCCCTGGCGAGGGCTGCCAGAGCCTGGATTGGGTGGCAGAGATATATCTCTGGTGGCCTGTTGCTCTGGTGGTGGGCTGCCATGCTCCCATGGGGGGCTGCCAGGCAGGATCAGGGGGGTAGCCTGCCCTTATTCCAGCACTGAGGTAGAATAACCAGGCTGTACCCCCGGTAACCCCTGGACATTCAGAGCTGTCACTGGAATTGGCCCTGTATGTCCAGGGCCAGACCCGCCCATGCCCCACCCCCCATCATGTACACATCCCTCGCTGCATGCCAAGTGGTTCTGTGTATGCAGCTGGGAAGTTGAGCAGAATACCGCCATTCCCCTTCTAGAATCGGGCCCTAAGGGGGATAGTCACTGAAGTGCATTATGGGAATAGCACATGAGATTTGACCCTTACCACACAGTAAAGGGCAAAAATATGCATTATTATACTATAGTGCATTTTTTTACCACACCATTTGTTGAATAATAATCAGATACCAAGCATGCAAATGTATACAGAATACCTCACTATCATTCAAATAGAATAACACGACTTGCATTGATCACCGCAAGCTGCATAATTCTTGGAAAAATAATAGCAGTTCAGGCCAAATTCTTAAGGAGTCCAGTCCCCAAAAACCCCTTCCCCCTCCCAAGGACCCCAAGGCAGGACCCCCTCACCTAAACACTCTTCTCACACCCCCTAGAGGCCACCCAAGACTACCAAGAAGAGTCCCTGGTAGTCTAGGACAAGCTTGTCAGGAGCAATCCCCTCTTAGTCCTGCTGGTGCTGTGTTCAAAATGGCATATCAAATTTGTAGCGGTAGTCTCGCACTCCTGCCATTAGGGATTAACCAGCTATAAGGGACCTTTTGTCCAAATATGACAGGTTGACCCTTAGCAGTAATAGCATGAGACTACCACTAGGAGTCATAAGGGTCATTTTGAGTCCAATGCCAGCAGGACAAAGAGGGGATCCCTCCAGTTGGCCGTCCTCTAGCCTACCAGGGAATCTTCTAGGTAGGCCTGGGTGGCCTCCAGAGGGCATGAGGGGATCTTCAGGAGGGACTGATCTATCAGGGTCCTGGGGAGGGGGACGAGGTCTTCTGGGGGGCTTCTATGCCCTTGGGTCTCTTTGAGAAGGGAATATCTTTGGTGGCGGGATGCTGACCTTTTGCTGGTGCTGGAGAGAGAGGGCCATCAGACCATGGATGGTTAACAAATACACTGACCTCTTTACAATGGTGCCTGGGACCATCGAGCCATATGTTAGCAGCCCAATGCTCACAGGTGGGAAAATAGTGCCAACTTAAAGCTGGTGTTATTTTTCCTTTGGGATAACCCAGCTCTTTTTCTTTCGGAGACTAACTCAGGATGTTTCAACTCATCAACTGCATTCCTTTCAGCTGCTCTATTACAGTTACTTCCTCCTACCAGGAAGTGCATTTTTAGCTGTGCTGGACTTTCCCAATGGAATTCTAACAATTTAATCTTTAGAAAGTCTTTGAAAACCTGCTTTTTCACTCAACGTTTTGCTCACTCTTGAGGTACAAGTTGATTGGTTATTGATTTTATTGTTGTATTAAGGCTATTTATTATTGCATTTTTATATGCTTTTCAGATTGTAAACTGCTTTCATACTTTTCTGATAAGCAGTATATTAAGTAAAGTTAATCAATCAGTCAATCAACCTGAAGTCAGTTAAGCTGCAGCACAATGGGAAATTTTGCTGCAACCTAGTAACTAACCCCTAAGAGTATTTTATTACTAACCTTTGTTAACATATTGTGAGATAAAATATCCTAATGGTTAGCACAATGGTTCTCAAACCTGTTCTGGAGGAGAATCAGCCAGCCAGATGTTCAGTTTATCTGCAATGAACATGCATGAGATAGATTTTCATGCACTGCTTGAGCCCTGGAAATTCACAGGAGGGATAGAAGGAAAACAGCCATATGCCTTTCACCCAAGAGATTTTATACTTGAACCTCCTCATGACACTTCCCCTTTAGAGACTGCCATCAATCCATATACCACCCATTATGAATAAATTACTGACAGAGATTGGGAAACTTCTGCACTCACATTAGTGAGGGAAAATGTATTGACTTCCTTACATAAATATTAAAGTACTGGGCTTGATGGACCTTGGTCTGATCCAGTATGGCATTTCTTACTTTAAGGATGTTTAACATAGAATTTAGTACTGCACTCATCAGAAAGGGATGTGAGCAGCCTAAAATGCACACCACTGTGAGAACCAGAAATACCCCTACCCTTCTAGAAAGAAGCATAACTCCCACCCACCAGTAGCAGAATTGCTCCTGCCTGAAAAATAATCATCGTTTGCTTCCACTAGATACTTGATCACTGTTCTGAGTTTCCAAGCTGCACATTTCTCCTTTTTTTCCACGCAAAGCTTGAAGGGGGGAGAGCTCCAATCCACCCAGATCCTCCCTCCCCAGAGCTCCACATGCACGTCATCTGATCTGATTGCATTAAGGGGGAGAGGGAAAAATTCCACTTGCTCCTGCCCATGAATCAAAGGTCTCACATGATATTACCTGACCAAACACTATTCTTTGCCCCAACATTCCTTGCCCTTCATCCTCCAAACCTTTGAAAGGGAAACTCTCCACCCTCTAATCCCCTGGCTCTTGGATTACCACCCTTGGGCTCCCCTGGCTTCACCATCTGACACCTCTGTGGAGAAAAAAAGAGTGTAAGATTTCTTTTGGGGCAGTTTCTCCAAATGGGTTGGTTTTGCGCATACCATGACAGTCATGAACCTCATTTCTAAGCCAGGGTATGTTGAGTAAGATCTCAGTGTCTCAAATTTACTGCAAATGCTGGCGTAGTATTTGCATCGTGCCAAAGAGAGCCTTCCTCTGGAGTTTGTAAGATGTTATGTGTATGAGTAATTTATCAAGGTGTGCTTGGAAGTTCTTAATTAAACCTGTGGGAAATAACTCGGTATCTTTTTGCCACATTTGCTTGGTCTCCGACTGCAATTTTTGGTACTTGAAGATTTTCTCCCTCTCAATGTGATTCAAAGAGTAGTTGCTTGGAAGCAACACCTCTATAATCAATGCCCTTCTGGTGTTTTTCTCCTTTACCGCTATATCTGGTTTCCTTGTTTCCAGCTTCTTATCAGTCAGAATGGGAGTAAGGTTTCACTCGGGCAGTTTCTCCAAAGGACTAGTGAAGTTCATGACAGTTGTGAACTTCACTTCTAAGCCAGGGCATGGGGAGTATGATCTCAGTCTCTCAAATTTACTGGTAAGGCCCGGGGTAATACTTGCATCATGCCAAAGAGAGACTCCTGATGGAGTTCGTAAGATGTAACATGTATGGGGAAGTTTGTCAAGATGTGCTTGGAAATTCCTCTTTATCAGTCTCTGTGCATCATCTAATGCTTCAGAACCTGTGTAAAGACTGCAAATTGTTCCTATCTATTTCACTGTATCTGATTATAGGCAGAAGCAAGGAGAATGGGGGATCTGCAGTTCTAGGAACTCCCAAAAGAGAAAAGGAGGGAAGCATCAAGCCCAGAACCTCTTGATACTGCACTGGGATCTCCACCAAGCAGGGGGGGGGGGGAATGGGAGGGGGGAGTTAAGTGTACTTTTGGAGAGGTGCTGGCAATGGGGAGCAATGCTTGGAGGAGTTTTGTGCTCTAGATGGGCGGTATGTTTCTGGAAGGGAAATCCAGAACCTGTATCACAAATAATCCTCGAGACTGTTAATTCATAGGCAACTAATTTCCCTGTCTTTTCGCCCTAGAGTTAAACCAAATCCTGAGCTAGATTTACTAAAGTGCACTATTGTTTTAGTGCATGTGCATGCCATTAACATGCATTATTAAGTGGGTCCCATTGCATAAAATGAGACCTGCAGTAAATAATGCATGTTAATGTGTTTTAGCATGCAGTAATGTGATAGCAGCTTTCATTAAATCTAGCTCAATCGGGGCAGTGGGAGCCGGCTTCGGCAGCCTTAAAAGCGGCGTCCCTGCAGGCAGAGGGACACCGCTCAGGACATTTCACCTCCCCTCCAGCTCCTGCCCAATCGGGGCAGTGGGAGCCGGCTTCGGCAGCCTTAAAAGCGGCGTCCCTGCAGGCAGAGGGACACCGCTCCGAACATTTCACCTCCCCTCCAGCTCCTGCCCAATCGGGGCAGTGGGAGCCGGTTTAGCTCCTGCCCAATCGGGGCAGTGGGAGCCGGTTTAGCTCCTGCCCAATCGGGGCAGTGGGAGCCGGCTTCGGCAGCCTTAAAAGTGGCATCCCTGCAGGGCGTGCCCGCACCTGGCGGGCCCGCGCCTGAGGGCCTCGCCAGATGGCCCTTTGGCGTGGCCCTTAGGCGCAGCGCATAGGCGCCCACAAAAATCATACCGAACAACCAATCCCTAATCGTCCGGAACCACACAGTCAAAACCGGCAGAAAGAACACCACAGCAACACCCACAACAACCAGATACCACTACGACCCGCAGCATCAACAAAGATACAAAAACAGCAACCTACAACACCGAAGCCCAGACTGATCCTCAAAATACCAGGTATTCTCTCTAACCATGCCACCTCTCTTAGCCCCCATATACCTCCTCACTCCCCTCCTGACCTTCCACCCCCATCCTCAAAACACACACAATAACCTACTTTGGCCCACTCTCCCACCAGCACAACCCATACACACCTACAAACCAAAACAAGACCACTCCCGCATCCAGCACACGCACACCCACATCCCCAAACCCCCCAACCCATCACCGCATCACCATCTCACTTATCAATGCACGCTCTGTTAGAAATAAGTACCACTTGCTCCAGGATCTAATCACAAATGAGCGGATAGACCTCCTATGTATCACAGAAACCTGGCTGACTGATACTGACACAGTACTAATGAACCAGCTTACCCCAGAAGGATATACCCTCCACCACTGCTCCCAAGCACACACCAAAGGAGGAGGTGTCACTATCATCGCAAAAACCGATCTTCACTTCAGGATCCTCTCATCGGAAACCACTAATGAAGCTGACCTCCTCACCATCACCAATAAACACCTCTCAGTATGTTTAATCTACCGTGCACCCACCACGACCACTAACCTACCGAGCATACTTCAATTCATATCAGAAAGCACAAGCTCGACAAAGGAACAAATCATCTTAGGAGACCTCAACCTCCCGTCGCTGCAAGAAGAACAGGCGACAACATTCCGCACCGCTATGTCAGCGATGGATCTGATGCAGATCATACAAGAACCGTCTCATGACAAAGGCAATACTCTAGACCTCATATTCCTAAACTCCATAACCGCCACCTCTGGAAAAAACCCACAAATTACGCCGGTACCCTGGTCTGACCATTACCTCATCACCATTTCCTACACCTACCAACATAAGACCAACAAAGAAGAGGGACACCACATAAGATGATTTAAAACCTTCAACAAGGAGGACTTCCTAGCCCAAACTCTACCCCATCTCCAAGCAAACTCCAGCAACATCAATGACCTAATACAGAACTGGAACACCACGATCTCTACAGCATCTGAAGCACCAACGAACAAAGCCATCACCAGACCTCCTTCCACAAAGGCCAGATGGTATACTCCCAACCTCCGGAAACTAAAAACCAAACTTAGAAGAACTGAAAGAAAATGGAGAAAAACCAAAGATGAAAACGACAAAACAAAATACCTACATGAACTCAAAGCACATATCACCACGAGACCGACAAAGCAAAGAAAATCTACCACATGAAAATCATAAATACCTCCATAAACAAGCCTCGTGAACTCTTTCAGATTGTCAAAAAACTGACAAAGACACCCCAGAACTCTGACCAACTTCCGAAAATCCCACCAGAACTATTAGCCCGTCAATACAAACAATTACAACGACCACAAAACTCACAGCTAAACGCAGAGGCCACCATAACAGACCTCCACCCTAACCTACGCAGCGACTGGACCACATTCAAAGAAACCTCACCAGAAGAAACATCAACCACCATCTCCTGCCTCAACACCACCACCTCCCCGCTAGACCCCTGCCCCACAGACTGGATAAAGAAATCCAAAAATGAACTGAGAACACCACTAGCCCATATCATCAATGAATCCTTCTCCCAAGGACACATGCCAGATACCCTCAAAACTACAATCATCCGACCATCCTTAAAAAAAGCAAAACCTGGATCCCCTTGATCCAGCATCCTACAGACCCATCGCAAGCTTACCTTTCACTGCTAAGATAATCGAGAAGATCGTCCAACAGCAACTACAGGAACACCTGGACACCAACAACATACTGGACCTGCAACAACATGGCTTCCGCCCTCTGCATGGGGTTGAGACCCTCATGACCACACTGATGAACACTCTTCTCCTGGGAACACAAGAAAAACACTCTGGATATGCTATGATCTTCCTCGATATATCTGCAGCTTTTGACACCATCTAACACAACCTCCTCATACACAGACTACGCACAATTGGGATCAAAGACACCGTACTAAAATGGTTCCAGTCCTACCTTACTAACAGGAAACAACTAATCCGTACCAGCACCATGACATCCCCCCCATTCTAGCAACACCAAGGGGTGCCCCAAGGATCTACACTATCAGCCATGCTCTTCAACATCTACCTTCAACCACTCTGCTCAGTCATACGCATCCACAACATCAGCTTCCACATATATGCTGATGATATCATGCTTTACGCCCCCATTACAACCACGGACCCAACAAACACCCATCTATCAGCATGCTTCGCCGAGGTGTCCGACTGGTTACGAGCAAACAACCTATCCATCAACATGAAGAAAACAGAAGCCCTCATAGTCACTAGAGACCCAGATTTCACCCCACCTACACACCTCACTATAGGACCCACAAGCATTCAAATACAACCACAAATACGATACCTGGGCATAATTATTGACCAAGCCCTCACCTTAAAGCAGCAAATCACCAAAACCTCCGGAACTATATTCCACAAAGCAAGAATGGTGCAACGTCTTAGACCCCTGCTTGACCATCAACACTTCCGAACTGTAATGCAAGCCATGACGCTCCCACATCTGGACTACTGCAACATAATCTACCACAGCCTGCCAGCCACACAGACAAATCCCCTCCGAACAGCACTAAACACCACGGCAAGAATCATCCAGACTGCAAAGAAAACCGACCACATCACCCCAATTCTGAAAGACCTACACATACTTCCCTTCGAAGCAAGGTCTAAATACAAAGACATCCTACTCACCCACAAAGCCATCCATCAAGCACAGAACTCCCAGCTTCGCACCCTACTGTCTCGTCCAGCCCACGGCAGAACTACCAGACAAACCTCCAGCAATTCCCTCACCATCCCCCACAAAAGAACTAAATGCTCGCAACGGACCTGCAACCGGGCTTTTGAACTTTATGCTCCATCCCTATGGAACTCTTTACCGAGTTATCTCAGAAACAACGCCGATCTACCATCTTTCAGGAAACAGCTGAAAACCACCCTGTTCCAGGAATACCTCAACACGACCCCCACCAAAAAGCGAACTAACCTCTAAACTCGTCCACCAAGAACCTCTGATTCAAAACTACAGTAACCTGCCCATGTCCAATGTCTGTCCCATGTCCAAAGTCTGTACCATGTCAAAATCATTAATGTTGTCTCCCTGGTGATGGCCCCGCCCTACCAACTTAATTTCCCCACCCTTCTATGTAACACCGCTTTGATCCGGCGAAAAGCGGGATATAAATACAGCTAAATAAATAAATAGTGGACTAAGTGATCATAACTAATTGCTGAGAAGGAGGGAAGCCAGTGTTCAAACCTAAGTCCTGCTACTGACACTGTAACTTTGGGCAAACCATTTTATCTCCTATTGTCTTAGGTGCACACTAGACTGTAAGCTCTTTTGGCAGGGAATTATGGTACCTGGATACTCATCAAAATTGTACAGTGTACATATGTCAAGAAGTATTTCGAAAATCATAAACATTATTAGTTGAGATAAAGTATTGCTTTTATAAGCTAAAATTGCAATGTCTTAAGTTGTCATGCACTTGGGAAGCAGAAATCCAAGGGAATTGTATGTGATAAGGGGCGAGAGATTGATGTGCACGGACCAGTAGAAGGACCTCCGAGTGATTGTTTCTGATGATCTCAAGGTGGCAAAACAGTGTGACAGGGTGGTGGCAAAAGCCAGAAGGATGCTGGGTTGCATACATAGAGGAATTACCTGCAGAAAGGAAGAGGTACTAATGCCACTGTACAAGTCGCTGGTGAGGCCTCGCTTGGAATATTGTGTTCAGTTTTGGAGACCATATCTCCCAAATGATATAAAAAAACTGGAAGTGGTTCAGAGGAAGGCGACCAAAATGATTTGGAGCCTGTGTCAGAAGACCTATGAGAGAAAGACCTAAATATATAAACTCTGGAGGAAAGGAGGGACAGGGGAGATATGATTCAGACCTTTAAATACTTAGAGTATTAATGGACAAACAAACCTCTTCCAAAGACGGGGAAGCTGTAAAACTAGAGGGCATAACATGAAGCTGCAAGGGGGTAAACTGAAAGGCAATGTCAGGAAATACTTTTTCACTGAAAGGGTGGTGGATGCTTGGAATCCCCTCCCAATGGAAGTGGTGGGGGCAAATACAGTGACAGAATTCAAAATGGCATGGGACAGACACAGTGGATCCCTTTATAGCAACAGGATAAAATCAAAATAAGCATAACCTTTTCTTATATCTGAACAAATAGGGGTGACCTACATGGAGCGGTGGGTGCACCCCTAAACAAAGGCATAGGGAGGTGTGACCTGCACAGAACAGCAAATGCACCTACTCTTGACGTCTTGCTGGGCAGGCTGGATGGACCATACTGGTCTTTATCTGTCATCTTATACTATGTTACTATGTTATTCCAACCATGTAAAACAGACAACTAGGGTATTATTACACAATACACCTACCACATTCCAACTGATCGGCTATTTTGAGATCTAGGTTTATAATATATAAAACAGTATACCCTGAAGAGCATCTTATTAGGTAGTCTAAATAATAACAATGTCATTTTTGTTAAGATACAATCCCTGTGGTACCAAGCAATATGGCCAGATAATTACTCCCTCCTGCAGTTAAATGTCCTGACTCAGAGGCAGAGGTATGTAATTGATGTTAACACAATTATGGAGATAAAGGCTGAAATTAAGAGTGCCAACGATTATACCCAACAGAAGTAAACAAATGATTTTAGTGGGTTATTTTTAAAACTGCAGCTTTAGATGTGAATTCATATGGACTTTTTGTTTAATATAATGCCTGTTAGGTCATGCCTTTATTGGGATGGAAAATGAATCATTAAAGATATGGAATCCTTACTCATTTGTAAGAATTATAACAAAGTTAATAGGAAAACACTTCATAGAAACATGCATAGTAACTTATTATATGATGGCAGATAAAGACCAGTATGGTCCATCTAGTTTGCCTAGCAAGGGGGCAAGAGTAGGTGCACCTGCCGTTCTGTGCAGGTCACCCCCCCCCCCCCCAGGCTTTTGTTTAGGGTGTACCCACCACTCCATGCAGGTCACCCCTATATGTTGAGATACAAGAGATAGTTATGTTTATTTTGATATTATCCTGATTAAGCCACAGGCCAACTAGGCACATTCTTATGGCTCAAATATTTAAGAAGGTCCTGCTCAGATTTGCTAATTCAGTGGCTTGTGAGAGAGATTCTTGCCCAGGTAGGTCAGCTATTGGCAGAAGGAACAGATATGCCAGTGCTCACAGAGGATGTCTATTCTCCAAACTCCCTGTGCATTTCGTCCAGTCAGCAAGCAGCGCTTTGTACCCACTGCTTCCTCCTCTGCATTCATAACCCCACGGGGCTTCCTTGTGTGTCTTAATATGTATTTATATGACAGTGGGGGCCATATTTGCTTCTTTACTTTGGGCCCAGCAAGGGCCCTGTACATGGGGTTGGTCAAGTGTGACTGGGTAAATCTATGGACCCTGTGTGTCTTTTGGGAAACCGCTTGGTACTTGTGACCTGGATTGGCCACTGTTGGAAAAAGGATACTGGGCTTGATTGTCCTTGGTCTGACCCAGTATGGCATTTCTTATGTTCTTATGCATGTGTGAGTGAGTAGGTGGGGAGGCCACTCTGCCTCCTTCCACTCTCAGTCCCCGTGTTTCTCTGTCCTTATTCTCCTCCCTCCCTCCATATTCCCTTCTTTCTTATCCTTCTATTCTCTCTTCTCTCATCCTCCCTTTTACTATCTCACTTCCAACCTTTCTGTCTCCTTTTTTCTTCCTTTCAAATCTTTTCTTCCTCTCTCAGCTGTGGCCCTGTGAGCTCCTCCACCCCTTCCCACCTGGGCCCTGGGAGCTTCTCAACTTCTTTAACTAGCAGAGACTAGTTCCCTGCAGCAGAGTTCTGCTGGTCTTGCGGCTTCTTGGGCTGGAGCATTTTGTTCCCCACCAGTTGCTCTGCTCAGTGCTGCCAGCAGCACTTCACGGTCAGCAGGTGTGTCTTGGCTTCCCTGTCAGTTACTCCATTTAGTGTGGCCCACACTACATTCACATGTGGTCCTGTCCCTCATCTCCCCACCATAGCTCAGTCATAGGGTAGCAGACTGCTACATGCTGTCAATCAACATGGGCACCAATGTTCCCTCTAATTTTCTGTGGGCTGTGTGCGCATAAAATATCAGCTGTGTGCAGCTTTTGAAGGAAGGTTAAATTTTTGTGCGCCACATAACGACACTCGGAGTTATATACTTTTAAATTTGACTACACGTCAGAATACCGTACGTACACCACATTGATTTTAATCAAATTAAATGAAAATAGATGATTACTAAATAAAGCGGGAAAGTTTTCTAGTAATTACAACATTTTAAGATGCCTGTGTTGTTTTCTATCAGAATCAGAGCTGTAATTTTTGTGCGCTCTGTTGTAAAGTATGTGCGCTCGCTCGGCGAGGTGTGTGCATGCGCACACGCGCACAGCTTAGAGGGAACAGTGATGGGCACACAATGTGGTGGTGGTGGAATAAGATGAACAACCCAACTAGCTTTATATACAGGGTGGCCCAAAAAAAGTGAGAGCATCTCGCAGCATATAAGTTATTTAAAAATTTAAAAAGACAGATGTAAGCAATTGACAAATTTAAAAAAAAAGATGGCGACCGGAAATTGTCGAAATAAAGACATTATATAGCTAAAAAAGGTAAATAAGTAAACTATTTAAGCTTTTAATTTACAAGATGTTCTCACTTTTTTTGGGCCACCTTGTATATATATAGTATGATGTTGCTTTTTTATCTAATGCTTTTTGTGAAATGGAATTATATTTAATATAAGAAGTCATGTACTTTTTGAAATGACTTCCCATTTTGCCAAAGTACTAGGAACAAATGAAAGTGAGTAATCTCACAAATATGCAGCATCAAAGCCCTGAAATCAATCATATGTTCACTAAAAAAAAACCCTGTGAACACCAGAGGAAACCTGACGCAATTGTTTTGTCTCAGAAATATAGAAAATAATTCTCAATAGAATATATGGCCATAAAGCCATATAGAAAGCTTCCTAGCTACCCAGTGCTAGAAAAGAGGCTTTAGGCCAATCCGGGATTTCTGATCTTATCATGATGCATTTTGGGACTGACAGCACTGATTTCGATGGGTGGAATCAGGAGTTATATTTACTGCATGGTGTTGGGATGTAAGTTCAAATCAAGGATTGGCCAACATGTGTCCCTCCTAGAACTGGGTAATTTTGCTATACCGAGCTGTTCCTTTGTAGCCTGTGTTAATGTTGTCATGTCACCATGTTTCAATCAGAAATATAGCCCCCTCTCCCAATCCTAACCCAACCCATGCTCCCCTCTCCCTCCATGTTCCTCCCCCCCCCCCACACACACACATACACATGCCATTTTCTGCAAATTTTTCTTTACTTTAGCCTCAGGGTTAACTTTGCTATTAATGGCAAATTCTCAGTGCCTGATTTATAAAAGCAATGTCCCATTGTGTGCTTACAGGCGAGAAAAAAAAATCTTTTATGGATCAGGCCCTGTATGTACTAATTTATTCCCTGATTATTTTATGTTTAGCTCCAGGGAAATAGAAGCACAGTAAATATGTCTATGAATTCAAAAGCAGCCGTGACCCACATGGTTTATTATTTCTATACTTGGGTCATTTCCTAGTAAATAACAAAAGTTCATATTGCGGCATTATTTTATGACAAATAAATCTATATACCTAACTGAGTGTGAAGATCTAATTATTCTCTGCAGGAATATGAGAAGAATAGCTTCTCCAGATTGAGAATGGAAACACATACCCGGAACGGACAGGGAAAGCCCCAAATTGTTTTTTCTGACTTGAAGGTGGGCTTACAGTATACTCTGCCATGAACCCTGTAATCCCTAAAAGTTCCACTTTCCAGTTTACCTATTTTCACTATTTCCATGGGCATATCAGAAAACTTTCACATCAATATTTAAACATTGTGGCTGGCATTTTGTTTTAAATGCTGGAGATGGTGGTTAAGTATAATAAATATATTCATTGCTGCTATCCGCAGAAGCAGCTGTGCTGAATACACATATAATGTAGTAACTATGAGGGCAGCAGTAGTATCCAGTCTGCGAGCTTCACAGCTATCTAGAGGTGCTGTATGGATAGTGGACTCCATATTCCCTCTTTCCGCATAGTTAGGTGGACTCCCTACATTCAGCCCCAACACTATCCGTATGGTGTCACTGAAGATACATTGCCTTTGAATAACGACCCATTAGAGTATTTTAGAAATACTCTAAATAAAATAGGGGGTTAATTTTATAATAGTGCCTAATACAATATGAAAAAGGTGCCTATATTATGCTTATTTTATAAAGTCTTCTAACACAAAACTGCAGAATAAAATCAGTTGGTAAGTTTTTTTTAGAGGGCCATCAACTCATTCTAAGAGTAGTAAATTGCATGTCTCTCATTGGCTCCATTACTGCTGTCACATCCGAAAACAGAAAGATGGCACATGATCCAGCCAGGCAGCCAACCAGAGATCACAACTCTGAGGCCCATTGAACATCTGCATTTAATCCATTTGGCACAATGGCACGGAGCTGAGATATCCAAAACCGCTCTTGATAATTAAGCCATTGATCGCAATCGCTCCTCCACCAGTTTATTTCATAACTATCAATTTCTTGCCACCAGAGGTCATCTACTGTATGATTCTTCTCTCGCCAACAAAACTGGCTAAAAAAGAATCACGCAACACTAATGGAACCAAGCAGATGAAATAGGAGAGCAGATTCCTGAAGCAGAAGCGTGATTTTCAAACATCGTGTTGGATGACCTAGACTAATTGTGTTGTACAAAGTGCATTAATTTTGTACCACAGATAAGTAGAAATTTTGCATAATATTTATGGCGTGACTGAAAGAAAGGACTATATGAATCTTAAAATCTTGGACCAATGATGATATCTAATGAGAGGTATAAGATTTGCTACTCTGTTTCCTTGATTTCATAACAACTTGCTGACTGATTTTATTCTGTAATTATGCATTGAAAGCTTTTCAGTGTGGTAATTTTGGATACATTTTGTTTAATATCTGTGTTCACATTTTATGATGGCAACATAAACGCCTATGTGCCTGTATAATTTAATCATCCAAAGCCATCCCCAGTAGTGAACAAATGCTCAGTTAGAGATCCCCAGTTACTCTGAGGTGGGTAAAAAAAAAATGCGTGCACTCAATCATGGACACATGTGTGTATTTAGTTTTTTTGTTTGAAAATATTTCTATCCCACTCAACCACAATGTTCTGAGCAGGTTACAATAAATCTTTACCTTAGGTCAAGACATTTTAAAATGACAAAGACACACTCATTAACTAAAAACACTGAACAACATACTTATTAAAAGAAGCATATTTATAGACCAAAAGCCTGTGACAGTAAATATGTTTTCCACTTTTTGAAAAACTGTATTAAATCAGGGCATAACCTAATCTCAATTTCTAATGAATTCCACAAGACTGGAACCATAATCAAAAATAGACTCTTAAGGGTATGTTTACTAAAGCACATTAGTTGCTATCATGGTGTTAATGTGGGATGATTACATTGCAGTAGCAGCTAACACAGGCCAATACAGCATCACAATGATTTTCTGTAATGTCTGCATTTCGTGTAGTAGCTGGGAATCAGGCAGAGAGCAGGTGTGCCTGCAATGTGCAATTACTGCAGATGTAAACAGCACGCGATAATCGCCAAAGTTGCAGACACCGCAAGTGCAACTCAATGGATGGTGATAGCTGAATCTGCGGTGCTGGTTAACCGCGATCCCTGCATTTTCACCACATTATCTGCTGGGGGAATGCTGCGCACGCCCCCAACAAATACCATGAGGCTTTTGCAACTGCCGCAGTGCATTTACAACTAACGCCTGGCATTAGCTGAAAAAGCTGATTGCGCTTTAGTAGATATTTTTTAATTTTATTTATTTAGGTGTTTTTTCTATACCGCCTCTTCCAGCGATCAAGAGCGGTTTACAAAGAACAGAACAATTACATTAAACTTTTTTTAGAAACATAAGTGGAACATGTTTACAATCAACATATTTACATGGAACTATTTTACATTAATTACATATCTAAAATGTATTATTGGGTGGGAGAAGAGAAGACTGTTCTTTATGCATCTGAGAATAAATATGGGAAGCTATGGTTATAGGAGGAGTAAGGGGTAGGGGCTAGGAAGTGCGGATTAGAAACTATGTTGGGTAGAGCTATTCATGGTTGTGATTATCTCCAAAATGCCCTTTAGCGATCAAGGGTCTTGCTTTCCTAACCCCCGAGAGTAACAATAATGAATTTTGCAGGCACACCCTACTAGGTCTTTCAGAGCTGTAGAACTGTAAGGAAGAACTCAGTCTGAAGATAGACCTTGTCCATTTTTAAACACCATTAGAAATACTTTGAATTGTACCGTAAATTCAACTGGAAGACAGTGCAACACTTTTAAATCTGATGTAATGTGATACACATTACAGCTTCACTCCTGCTCCACCAAGACTATGCCCTCAGGGGCATCCCAAGGGTTTCTGCTGCCCTAAGCAGAACCCTGACTTTCCACTGCCCCCCCCCCCCTAGCTTCCGCCACTCCCCCAGCTGCCACCGATTCTATCTCAGGGGGGGAGGGGGGCAGCGGCAGTATTTCCAAAAGCAGTGACTTTTTTCTGCTGATTTTGGAAATATTGCCGCTGTTGCTGCCCGCCTTACCCCCCCAAATGGAATCGGCAGCAGCTGGGGTGGTGGGGCGGCATGACTGCCCATATGTGCCACTGTCACCACCCTCCAGGAACAGCCTCTTAGCTCGCCTAGTGGTTGGGACGGCCCTGTGTGCCCCCAAGAACACTTATGTGCAGCACATGCATAAGTATCCACATTCTTGCATGCTCGGGAATTTAAATCTGCATATCAGGCCATGCAGGAGTAATCTAGTGGTTAGAGAAACAGCCTAGTACCAAAAAAATCTGGGTTTGCTTCCCTCTGGTACTCCTTGTGACCTTGGGCAAGTCACTTTACCCTCCACTACCTCGGAAGAAAAGGCTTGGCAATCTACTTCCAGTTATAGATTGCCAAGAAAACCAAGAGGCTGCTGGGTTGCCAGGAGTCAGCATTGACTTAAAAAAAAATCAGGCCATGCAGATTTATAAAAGTCCTCTTCCATGTGTAAATGAATAGAAGAGTCTTTATAAAATTACTTCCTTGAAGCCTGCTTTTTCATAGCTCGTTTAGGTAGTAAAAGGAAAATCCAAGTCAGGGCATTCACAATTTGAAATGTGCTTTTAGAAAAGGCTCCCTGAATGTGAAGCCTTTTGTAAAATTCCTATATAGCCATAGGGGAAACCCATGGATCTCTCAGCACGTGCAGAAGGAATAACCATTTTACAGACAAGCTCATTAGAAAAGAGCGACATCACGCAGGGCTTTGAATATTTAGGTGCCGGCATTTACATATGTCAGGAACGATTTTGCAACCTACATGTGTTAAGTGCAATCACTTGCATGTGTAATTGAACATCCATGGGATGCCAGAACACAGCAATCATGCTATTCAGCAACACTATCTGAATAGTACCACTGAATATCCCCACATACCATGTAAAGAACACCTGGTTAAAACCGGGGTAGTTCGTGGATGGATCAGGGCGGTGCCAGTCGCTCTCCGCTCAGTGGTGATATTCAGCTATTAACTGGAGAGCTAAACTGGTTAAAGTTAGGACATTTCAATGGTTGTTTCTATCTGGTTAGCGGCTGAATATTGTTGCTGACCAGACAGCAACACGCTGACGAGCAAACCTGGATATTGAGCTCTGGGTCTCAGTATCTGGGTTTTTTTTTTAAGCAGCAGCAGCTAGGCACTTTAAAAAGCATAGGCACCACCCCCGAATATGGGTCCCTTAATGTATATTTCCTTTGGAAAATAGGAAATCCAGGCATCCTTATTTTTGTTGTTTTATTTATGCAATTTTCAAATATACAAATCAAGCAATACCACTTGTACAGAAATGGAACGAGTAGTACAACAGTCTGTGACTCCCAGACATCACAAGGAAAACCAAAGGAAAATCTATTACCACCCAAATTCTCTAGTCCTTAACACAAAGAGAGATCCGTCTAGGAAACAAAAATCTAATAAGTACACTGAAGGAAAAGCGACACATCAGCCTATCATCAAAAGCTATCTAATACGCTGCAAATAGCTGACAGCTAACTCAAAACCTAGGTAACAGCAGGTAGACGGGTACTTATAAAGGAAACCAACTGAGCTGGGTCATAGAACACATAAGCTATAGATTATAACTTAACCAAATTTTAAGAAGAAAAGACCCCCCCCCCCCCAGCTGAAGAACCCCAGGCTTCAAAAGCAAAAACTCCTTCCTTCTCTTTTGTTTCTCATGGGATAAGTCCAGAAAGATACAAACTAACAAACCTTTAAGTACTATAGACCAGGGGTGGGCAATTCCAGTCCTGGAGGGCCGTAGACCAGTCAGGTTTTCATGATGTCCCTAATGAATATTCATGGACCTATTTCCATACAATGGAAGGCAGTGGATGCAAATAGATCTCATGAATATTCATTATACGGTATAGATTGTTTTTTAAAGTACAATTTGAGTAGCTAATGCCAATCCGAGCACAGTGCCAAATTTATTACAAGCATTGCCGGTGTCACCATTCCAGTATCTGAAGATTCCAGTACTTCTGAAATATTAAGAATATGCATACATTGTTGTTCCCCCAAGAAAGATTGAACAGCATCCCCTTGCGCCTTCTTAACAGCAGTTACATAATAGATCTTGGCCAGGGGAGGATGGGACTCCACCAGGATACCCAAAACCTCCACTAAATAGAGCTTGAACATATCTCTTGCTGATATCAGAGATGATCTGAGAAAGTTTGCCAGGCGGAGATTAGAGGCATGAACCTGATTTTCCAACATCTCGGTCTTAAATTTAATTCCAGATATATTCTTAACCAAAGCCAAAGACCGCTCTTCCTGATGATGTACCTTGATCTTGGTTTCTTCTCAATTCAATTCAGAAATAACTTCAGAGTTTTTCTGAATAGAGATAGCATTGACATGCACCTGAGACTATATTTTATTTGACTGTATTACCATCAGCTCACCCAGTCTTGAGATGGCACTCCAAATTGCCTCCAACATAAAGTCTCTGGATGTTCCAGCACAATTTGGAAAAAGACCACTGCTCACCCTACTCAAACTCGCTGGGCAGACAGCTCCGACCTGCTTCTGAAAGCCGAGGAAAGGAAAACAGCCTGTCTGCAAGCTTCTCCGGTTCTTGTGCCACTCCCGCAACCAATATAGTTGGCCCCGGCTTCAAATCTTGATCCACAAACAGCTCAGAAACACCTCCACTCACTGGGGAGCTCAAGGACACTAGATCAGGCCCAGACACCCCAGGAATCTCCAAGCTGAGGAATCCATCAGGCAAAGCACGAAGGCAACGCAGCTCCGGCATCAGATCACAGCCTGAAGTAGATGCCTGGCTTCCCTGCCCCAGCATTGACACAGCTAGGCTGTTTCACTTTGTGATTCCTCAGACGCATAAGAAAGGAATCCATCAGACCTATGGAAAGCACTTGTGAAGGGGAAACCTGCGATTTGGGAGGCTTTCCCTGCATTTCCCCTTTCTTTTCAGCATTAAGGTGAGCGTGTCTGAAGCAACGGAAGATCACGTGGTCATCGTGGATCTCCAGACAAAACTTTTGAGGCCCTCACAGAATGCATCACTTTGACAATTATGCAAGCTCTTCTAACTGTTGCCTAAGCATGTTGTGCTGTTTACATATGTAAACCCACTATTTATACATGTAAATGGCCAAAACGTGACCATTTACATGTGTTTGATCTGGTGGCTGGAATTTCCAAGGGGGCATGTTGTGGGTGGGCTGGAAAAGTGTCTATGTATTTCCAATTTTATAATTGCAGTACATGCAGAAACATCTTAATGTCAGCATTCCCACCTGCTCTAGCTGCTTGTTTGGACTTAGGGTTTTGCATAAGTGAGTGAGCGACAATAGTGCTTACCTCTGTGGTGTTTAAATCCACCTCAAAATTCCTTAATTGGCTCTTCCTGGATGTGCAGTGATGCCAATTTTTTTTTTTAAGATATTTCTAGTAAGGTGGCAGCTCCTGTTCCATGTGCTGCTTCTTGCACAGAAATTTGCCGGCATCCTGATATATATTTCACAAAAGGCTCTGCATTCAGCGAGCCTTTGTAAAATACTCAGGAAACTGTGCACACCCCGACTTGGGTGCTCTGTTTCCTAAATAGATGCCCTATGCAAAATCGGGTCTCACGTCTGTCAAATTCTTGCAAACACTTGTGATGTTTTTAATAGCACGCCATAAAAAGACTGCAATTTTACAGCAGTGATTTGACACAATGACACCATGAGACTACAAAATGCCAGAGCAAGTCCAAAATAGGAAAGCTTAGTTAACTTTCAGCTAAACTTTGGCATGGCAACTCTGTAAAACAAAAAGAAACCTAGGACTTCTATTTGTATACTGTATGTTCCGAAATCATTGCTGATAATCTGAAATCAAATGTTTTTGAACATGTTTTAAGAAGATATATTTAGGTTAATAATAATGAGTGCTAATGAGATCTCTTGTTTTCCTAATCCAGGGAAAAGTAAGAAGAAGGATAAATGCAAAAATCCCCAGTTGTATCCTTTGATTGAGACCCAGTTTTGTCCTTGTGACAAATACAATGCCCAACCAGTGGGGAACTGGTCTGACTGTATTTTACCGGAAGGCAAGGTTGAAATATTGCTGGGAATGAAAGTCCAAGGAGATATCAAGGAGTGCGGGCAGGGATATCGCTACCAGGCAATGGCTTGCTATGATCAGAACAACAGGCTGGTAGAAACAGCAAGATGCAACAGCCATGGTAAGAACTGGCCTTTTTTTCATTCACTCTCAGATCTGTGCTGTTACAGCAGAGAAACAGGTGAAACTGGGAAATGTTTAATAGTACTTAGGTTTATGCACAAGTCAAGCAGATCATAAGCAATTACACAGAAGAGGGCACGGGGAAGGATGAGTCATTTGCTGGTTTTACCTACAGAGAAAATGACACAAACAAAATGATCTACATCATGTGGCTGGCTAACCTCACCATCTAATTTTACAGACATAGTGTGACCATTTGAATAGTGTTAGATTGCTAGAGGGATCACCAGAGTGCATGAGCGAGCTGAGGGTAGTTCCTGGGAGTCCTAAACAGGTGGAACTAATTATTTGTGCACAATTAAGCAAGGGGCTGGGGAGCTCAAAAGCCAAATCTTTTACAAAAAAAGGAAGCAGAGAGAATGGCACAGAGGCAACACAAAGATAAAAACCCATTAGGAAAGGGCTGGGGCTTGCCTGCAAGTTGTGATAGGAAGGAAATCTTAAGTGTTTGGTTTAAATGAAAATACTGTATGACATAGAAAGCAAGCAGATACTATAAATATTGCATGAATCTAAGCTCCTGTGTTCTGTTTGTCCATAATAAAAGTGCAGATTTTGCCTTAGAGAGCTAATTAGATTGAATTAGCTAATTAGATTGAATATGAGGCCAAATAAGGGCAAAAATATCCAAGTTAAATGTTTACCAACCCTTTCGTGGAGACACCATGGTCTGGTTTAATGATAATGAGTTTGCTTGAGTTAGATTTGCATACACTGGGTCTCCAAAACATGCAAATGTAACTCATACCTATTCATTGTGACAAACCCAAAGACCCAACTGGATAGGTGTGCCTCTATGTGAGGGTTGGGAACCACTGATTTAATCTGCCAAATTCCATTTCAGTTTTGATGACATAGAATCCAGTTTATCTACGGCTATTCCTAAACGTTTTCACAGTAGGGATCCCGTTTTCATCTCAAGTGTTCTTGAATTTTGTTCTAGTTCATCTCTAACATTTCCACTGGAAGACCATGTCATGCATTAGCCACTCTTTCCGTGAAGAAATATTTATGTATTTTGTTATAGTACATTGATATTTTTAAGGTATTTGTTCCTCTCATGTCCCTCCATCTCAACTCTTCCCTAGGGCATACATATTCCGGTCCTTAAGAGTGCAATCTCCATGCTGTCTATACATCTGCAAAACCCTCGGGTACTTTTTATCTGCAGATTTTGCTCTATTTTAAAACTAAAACTATGCATGCAATTTGGCCACTCCCTCTCTGAGGAGTAGCTTCACCCATTTGCCCTTTCTTTTTTATGCTTCTCATCAATATCACACTCCCCATCGTGTACTGTTCACTTGGATTTCTGTACCCCAAATACACAATTCTATTACGTTTTGTATTCAGGTCACTTTTCATGCTATGTACTTCTTCACAGATCTCCACTTTGTTGCAGATCTTAGAGTCATTAGCAAAAAGGCACACAGTTCCTTCTAACCCCTGTGCAACATCAGTCACAAAGAGTTTGAACAGAACTGCAACAGGACAGATCCCTTAGGCACTCTGCTAATCACCTTTCCTTCCTCAGCGAGAATTCTATTTACCGTTACCCTCTATAGTCTGTCACTCAACTAGTTTCTAATCCAGTCTACCACCTTACAGTTCACCTGCAGGCTGATCCATTTATTTATAACTGTCCGGTGTGTAAGAGTATAAAATGGGTCATTGCTCCACATCTAGTGCATGCCCTGATCTAATGTTCGGATCACTCAATCAAAGCAATTGATCAGATTTGTCTGACTTGATCTCCCTTTGATCAAGTCATGAAACTTTGGATACTTCAGCTTTCTGCATTCAAAAGACTTTAGTATTACTTTATTTAGTAGTGTTTTTCCATTAGTTTTCCCATTACAGCTGTGAGGCTAAAAGGTGCAGTTTCCAGCTCCTCCCTTCTTGCTACTTTTGTGTGGAAGGAAATCTGCTCCTCTCTAGTCCCACAGGATTATTTCTGTCTTCCATCAATGGATCCACCCGATCTTTTCAGAGATCTCTTAAGATATATTCCACTTTACCTCTTCCATCTCGACTATCTGTGCCTCTTTGCTAGCTCTTTGACATATATTTCTTTTTCACCTCTTTGAGCTGCCATGTAACTTTATGATGCTAATCTCTTTTTGCCCCTGTTTTTTTTTTCAAATAACCTCCTTTGAAAATAATTCTGGTCTTCTTTTCCTTTTATTTGCTTATCTAACAAAGATTTGTACTACTTGCTATTGTTTAGCCCAAAGTTATTCTCCCGCAGAAGGATTTTCTCACTTTATGCCTTCTTAAAAGTGTTTCCCCATTTTAACAGTCAGTACTGTTCGAGTCAAGCATGACCCCTCTCTGCCTTTTCTTTTATGAAATCATACTGTTTGTTCATCACAGGATCTTGGCTGACCAGTCTGCCTGTATTTTGAAAATTCTTTCCCAGCTGTAAGAATCGGGTCCAGTGTTGTCCCTGCCCTCATGGGTTCTGTGCTATTTGTCTAAGGAGTGTCCCTTGAAAGGAATTCAGGATCTTTCTATTTCCAATTGATTCTGGACACTGGATGCTCTAAACCACATCCAGTACATTAAAACCTCCCACCAGTAGCACTTTTCCCTTACACTGCCATATTATGAATGTCGTTGATTAGATTTCTGGCCTGCTGTTCCACCTCTGCTGAAAGTATATAGGTCACATTGGCATGGATGTGTCATCCTCCATTTCCAAGATGACCACAGTGCCTCCTTCCTTCTCCATACTCATAGAATTTTAGTTGCTTTAATGTATTTACGTGTACATAATGTGCCTCCATTTTACCTTCTTCATACTTTCTGAATGTAGTACAGCTTGGCATCAGTGGAGTACAAAGGGCAGGGCAGTGGGTGCAGCCTGCCCCGGATGTTGGTCGGAAGGGGTGTTCACCTCTGCTGGCCCCATGGGGTGCCTGCCTCAGGTGACAGTTGGCTGGGAACACCACTGCTTGGCACAGCTGTCTCCCATTCATAGGACTCACTGAACCATGATTCTAGATCTGCTTCATCTAACATACTTAGCAATATTATAAACATAACTTTAACTTGAATTAAGTATAAACTTAATTATCACAATCAATCTTCTAGTGGCAGCCAGTGTGTCATATAATATGTGCTGCACTAATGCAGTATTCCCCTGCTCTCTTTCTCAACCGCATTTACCCTTCACTCCTCTACCTCATCACCTCAGGATGACTGGATTATAGACCAGCGACTGTGGTGCAGGCTCAGTTCCTCTCTGGAGCTTTCTGTTTCTTTCCACTGACTGTGCTCCTTGCATAGGTGGTTCGTGACTCAGTCCCTTGGGGAAACTAAAGTGGGATGGAAGAGCAGTGCTTGAGGCTGGGAAAGCTTAGCCTCCCTGAGTCTCTCATATGGGGGAGGGGGAACTAGTTCCTCACAACATTGCACAGAGAGAAGCTGGGGTGCACTCTCTGGGTTCCTGCCATCTTCCTGAGGGAATCAAAAATCTGCAGCAGCTTTTGGGAGGACCATGTTTGGCTAAGGTTTAGCTGAGCATAACAGAGCCAGAGCCAGGGGAATTTGAAATACAGCAGACACATCACAATCAGCAGGAGAAAGTCTGCAAGGACAGGCAGCCCGGCCTGGAGGAAGAAGCTGGATTTTCCCTACAACAGCCCCGTTGAGAAGTTACAAAGGAGTGGAAAGACAGGTGCAGCAGGGGGTTCCCCTTTTAGCTGCAAACAGAGCACTCTACGGGCAATGTGGGAATGCCCAGTAACAGCCCAGAAATTTAAAGGGGCATCAGCACACAAAAGAGCAGCACCCCCAGTACTGAGTCTAGACACTGGGATCCTGCGGGAAAAGGAGAGTGCTAGCACAGGACCCCTTGTGAACTTCCCAGGAAGATTATTCTCACCATCAAGTTATTCAGGTAAGTAACAGGAGAGCTGCAGCAGCAATTCATTCTCAAGAACCAGTTGGATAGGTGTCAGAAGAGCATAGTTACCGGGGTGGAACATTACTGGGTGGCTGGACTGTCATAGCACCAGGCGCTGGACATAGGTCTGGTATAGCACCCACCATGCCTCTCCCTCCCCCCCCCCCCCAGGGACTCTAATTGCTGCAAGGAGGACAGCGGGTCTTGAATAGCAGAGAGGAAAGGAATGGGGGACAACAGAAAAAGTAAGAGCAGCAATAAGCACACAGAGCCAAGTCAGCAAGAGGAGAAAAGGCAGCAGTGATCAAGGGAAAGGGCAGATCAATGCTTGATCCAAGATCAGACACCAGGAGTAAGGTCCGCAGTAATGGAATGGAAGCAACTTGAGTAATGGGAGCAAGAAGAAAGGAGACAGAGAAAGCTAGAGCAGGAAGGAACCAAAGAGTAAGGGGAAGCAACGGTCCACCTATAGACATGCAGCCTAAGTTAAGAGGAGGAATCATCAGAAACAATAGACGAGTCCACAAGAAACACCCTTTCTTCTAAGGAATCAGGTGAAGAAGGTTCCAAGATCAAAGAACTTGTAAACAAATTAAGAGCAGCAGCGGCGGTCTATAAGAGTGGGACATTTGCATGCACTACACTCTGAGCTTCAGCAACAAGAGAATGTGCAAAGTGGGAACAACCAGGCACCAGCTCCCAAGCGACATATGCACAAAGAAACAAGACAAAGTAGCAAACACAGTAGAGAACCAATGGGTTGGACAAGGGGAAAAGGCAGGGACATCACCCACAGCTAAACTAGCAACATATATTTGTACCACCAGTCCCATATTAAGAACATAAGAACATAAGATATGCCATACTGGGTCAGACCAAGGTCCATCAAGCCCAGTATTCTGTTTCCAACAGTGGCAAATCTAGGTCATATGTACCTAGCAGTTTCCCCAAGAGACACAAGTTCCACAATGCTTGTACTGGGTCAAGCATTGATATCTTCGGTCACTTCTTAATAATGGTTTATGGACCTTTCCTCCAGGAACTTGTCCAAACCTTTTTTAAACCCAGCTACACTAACAGCCTTTACTACATCCTCCGGTAACAAATTCCAGAGTTTGATTACACGTTGAGTGAAAAAATATTTTCTTTTATTAGTCTTAAATAGTTTACCCTGTAGCTTTATTGCATGTCCCCTAGTCTTTCTATATTCTGATAAGGTAAACAATCGATCTACGTTTACCCGTTCCACTCCGTTCATTAATTTATAGACTTCTCTCATATTTATTGTCTCTTTTCCAGGTTAAAGAGCCCTAACCTTTTTAGCCTTTCTTCATAGGAGTATCCTTCCATCCCCTTTACCATTTTGGTGGCTCTTCTCTGTACCTTTTCTAAAATCGCTATATCCTTTTTAAGATACGGCGACCAGAATTGCACACAATATTCAAGGTGCGGTCTCACCATGGAACGATATAGAGGCATTATAATATCTTTTGTTTTATTTTCCATTCCTTTCCTTATCATACCTAGCATTCTATTTGCTCTCTTGGCCGTCGCTGCACACTGGGCCGAGGGTTTTAACATGGTATCCACAATGACGCCTAAATCTTTTTCCTGGGTGGTGGTTCCTAATGTGGAACCTTGCATCGTGTTACCATAGTTTGGGTTGTTCTTCCCTAGGTGCATAACCTTGCACTTGTCCACATTAAATTTCATCTGCCATTTTGATGCCCAGTCTTCCAATTTATCAAGATCCTCTTGCAATTTTTCACAATCCTCTTGGGTTTTAACAACTTTAAATAGTTTTGTGTCATCTGCAAATTTGATAACCTCACTTGTTATTCCACTTTCCAGGTCATTTATGAATATGTCAAAAAGCAGCGGACCCAGCACAGATCCCTGGGGTACACCACGATTCACCTTTCTCCATTGGGAAAATTGGCCATTTAGCCCTACCCTCTGCTTTTTATTAGACAGTCATGTTTCATTAGAGGTTAAAGAAAACATTTGGAGAAACAAATAAGTAGATATCTTTTCACTATTGCAGAGGGATGAGAGACAGTGTAACTACACCAGCTGCCAAAGAAAATCCAAGCTAAAAGATAAGAAAGTGGAACCAGCAAATAAATATTATAAATGCAAATCAGTGTGCGACCTTAAGAATTTTGGCAAGCATAGTAGGGGAGAAGGCACCAGAAAACTGCAGGGAGCTGTTGAAGTACCAGGACATTATCTATGAAGCATATGCAACTTACGGGGGTAATTCTTAGTTGGACTATGATGAGAAATTTCTTAGCAACATGGCAAATAATAAAAGCCTACACTGGGATAAAAAAGTTATCAACTTGTAGATCATCACAATGATGTAACACAGTCACACAGAACAGTGGACAAGGTATTAATTGGTCGGGGCACATCACAGGGAGTCCATTGGGTAGCTTTGTACATGAACAAAGGAATAGGAGGGACTCGGGATGGGACATATATAGGGGAATTTGACAACTGTCCAAGTACAATCTTGGATGTCTAAGCCAGAACACCTGGGCAAAAAGCAGGCATGTCCAGGTGCAGACGTGATTTCACAAACATGAATGCGCTTAATATGCAGGAGCATCAACATAGACATCCCCAGAACCGTATTTCAGAACCTGGATGTCTGCAATAGCCTAATGGTTAGAGCAGTAGATAAGGAGCAGCAGCCAGGGTTCAAATCCCACTGCTGCTGTTGTTGACATTGTGCTGACTACTGGGAAGATTGAGTGCTTTCTCCTCTATACTCTCTGGATGCTGTTCAGTTAAAACAAGTATTGTTCATGCCTGGGGCAGGTCTAATGTTAGACATGGTTCCAGATGTTTCTGTGATCAGGTGGGGATGTCCAGGTCCTGGGAATGCCCAAGCCAAACCTTTTCCATGCCCCATTTGTACTTTGATGCCCCCCACAGCCGGCTTCTGAAATGGCTTTGGACATCTCTAAGCCTGTTTCCAGACATCCAAAGCATGAATAGGGCTTCTAAAATGGCCCCCATAATGGGGAGAGGCAGGTCATTGACATTCAGAGAGGAATCTGTAGACTGTTCAACCCCAGGTACTGCAGATTCCAAAACCATTGCAAGTTCAGGTGCACATGTGCAGAGAGCCACCCACAGTATAGGTGCCGCAAAAATGAGAGTGACCAGAAGTGGAAGATTTGAGGTGGACCGAGGCACCAAGGGTTAGGTGGCGCCATCACGGCTCAACATAGAAATGTTAAAAGCAAATCTAGAAAGTTCTAAGAAAAACAAAGCAAATTGGCAGCTGGATGGGTTCCTGAATGTTTTTGTTATCCTTTATGAGGATCCTCCAGGCAAGATAATTCACTAATGGTTCAAAATAAGGGGAGAAGAGGGCTCTTAGGAAGGTGGCTGAACTGTTCAAGGACAAACCATTTGAAGAGATTTTGGTCCCTAAAAAGGTGCTGGGTGAATTCCCCCTTTTATACCTCCTAGATTGATAGCTTGAATGATTTCCTAGATAAGGCACTCTGCTTAGTAACAAATGCATTGTTAAATCAAGCACTGGACATGATAAAGCGCTACGGCAATGGTGTGAGGTTAGTAAAAGCTGATATAGAATCTGCATTTAGATTGTTGCCCATACACTCAACTTGCTTTCACTTACTGCGCTTTAAGTTTCAAGGACAATATTATTATGACAAGTCTACTGATGAGGTGCTTAGTGTCCTGCTCATATTTTGAAAAATGTTCTTACACTGGGCAATGGAAAAGGACATCTGAGAAGTAGGGTAATACACTACCATCATGATTTTCTAATGATGGGCTGCAGTGAGGACTGCAGAACCATCTTAGAAAATTCAGAAGAAAGGTAGAGCAGCTTGGGATACCACTGGCAGAGGATAAGAAAGAGGGCCCGGGCAGGTATTGTCGTTTCTGGATATAGGGATGGATACTGTACAAATGATCACACGATTACCTGAAGAAAAACTGTGTGCCCTAAAAACTTGCAAAAAACACCACAACAGCCAAGAAAGTGACACTGGGGAAACAGTAGGCTCTCATAGATCACCTTTATTTTGCCTGCAGAGTTGTGACAATGAGACAAAACTTCAATAGGTGGCTAGCAGGCGCCGCAAGGCAGGTTAGGGAAAGACATCACTTCATTAGCTTTGATAAGAGAAAATCTGAAGATGTAACTATCATTTTTAACCCAATTCAATGGACTTAATGTATGGCAGGAGAACACAGTGAGCAGTAGGGACCTGGAGATTTTCTCCGATGCCCCAGGGAGTCAGGGATTGGGCTGTACTTCAAGGGATAATAGTGTGCGGAGAAATGGCCTGGGGAATGGTACTCTCAAGGTGTTATGAAGGACGTGGCATTTTTAGAATTATGACTATGGAGCAATAGGTTTAGAAACAAAAAGGTTCTGGTTAGACAACCCGGCCGTGGTTAAACAGCTCATGCTGATGGCTTATGAATTTGGTGTGCAAGCTAGCGCCTTGAACTCCGTTCATATACTACAGTGAAGCAAATGTCTGGGGGTAGGAATAAACTAGCTGACACTTTGTCATATTTTCAATGAGTGCACTTCAGATGTGCAGCTCTGGGCATGGATGAAAGAGCAAACCAAAATGTCAAATCGACTTTGGGATCTTGGATTCACAAAGCTTCTGCACGGATTTCTGAGTCCCTAGCACTCAGCATGCTGAAGGGGACGGGCAGGCACTGGGGCAGTTCACACAGGAAGGAGGTATAGAAAAGGCAGAAATAAATAGCATGGTGTTTGTTACATGGTTCAGTGCACAGGGGACATCTAGGGCACAAGACAGGATACATCTAGCTGGAATAGCAAACCTGACATCACCAAAGCATTTCATACACAAAAAATGATGGAACGGTGGGGGAACAGGAACTGGCAAAACTTGATACAAGATGCGCCATCGCACTGCAGGTCATTCAGGCAGCAATAAAGGCCTTGGTCACAAGGGTGAGAGACACATACGAGCTTGTGCTCTTCAAGGCGGCATTTCTGACCTTAATTGCTATGGCAAGAGGGGCACTGGCAGGGCCTGGGCTGTTGGCGAAGGACGTTCAGTGGGAGGCAGGGAGAGTAACATTGAGAATCACGCATTCAAAAACTGACCAGGCAAAGAAAAGACACTGGGTCAGGTTAACAAGGACAGAGATCAAAACACTATGCTGTATGGGAGCACTGAAGAAGTATATGAAAATGAGACACCACAGAGCAGGTATATTTTTCAAACACCATAAGAACATAAGATATGCCATACTGGGTCAGACCAAGATCCATCAAGCTCGGTATCCTGTTTCCAACAGTGGCCAATCTAGGTCATATGTACCTAGCAGTTTCCCCAAGAGACACAGGTTCCACAATGCTTGTATTCGGTCAAGTATTGATATCCTGGGTTCCTTTTTAATAATGGTTTATGGACCTTTCCTCCAGAAACTTGTCCAAACCTTTTTTAAACCCAACTACACTAACAGCCTTTACTACATCCTCCGGTAACAAATTCCAGAGTTTGATTACACGTTGAGTGAAAAAATATTTTCTCTTATTTGTCTTAAATAGTTTACCCTGTAGCTTCATTACATGTCCCCTAGTCTTTCTATATTCTGATAGCGTAAACAATTGATCTATGTTTACCTGTTCCACTCCATTCATTAATTTATAGACCTCTATCATATCTCCCCTCAGCCGTCTCTTTTCCAGGTTGAAGAGCCCTAACCTTTGTAGCCTCTCTTCATAGGAGTAGCATTCCATCCCCTTTACCATGTTGGTGGCTCTTCTCTGTACCTTTTCTAATAACGCTATATCCTTTTTAAGATACGGCGACCAGAATTGCACACAATATTCAAGGTGTTGTCACACCAAGGAACAATATAGAGGCATTATAATATCTTTTGTTTTATTTTCCTTTCCTTTCCTTATGATACCTAGCATTCTATTTGCTTTCTTGGCTGCTGCTGCACACTGGGCAGAGGGTTTTAACATATTATCCACGATGGCGCCTAAATCTTTTTCCTGGGTGGTGCTTCCCAATGTGGAACCTTGCATCGTGTAACCATAGTGTGGGTTGTTCTTTCCTAGGTGCATAACTTTGCACTTGTCCACATTAAATTTCATCTGCCATTTGGATGCCCAGTCTTCCAATTTATCCTGATCCTCCTGCAGTTTTCTGCAATCCCCTTGGGTTTTAACTTTAAACAGTTTTGTGTCATCTGCAAATTTGATAACCTCACTAGTTATTCCCTTTTCCAGGTCATTTATGAATATGTCAAAAAGCAGCGGACCCAGCACAGATCCCTGGGGTACTCCACTATTCACCTTTTTCCATTGGGAAAATTGGCCATTTAGCCCTACGCTCTGCTTTCTATCTTTTAACCAGTTCCCGATCCACAATAGTACACTGCCTCCTATCCCATGACTTTTTAGTTTTGCCAAAAGTCTCTGATGAGGGACCTTGTCAAAGGCTTTCTGAAAGTCCAGATACACTATATCAACCGACTCACCTTTGTCTACCTGTTTATTCACACCTTCAAAAAAACATAACAGATTAGTAAGACAAGATCTTCCTTGTCTAAAGCCATGTTGGCTATCTCCCATTAGGCCATGACTATCTACATGCTGAGTAATTGTGTTTTTTATGTTGGTTTCTACCATTTTTCCCGGTACTGACATCAGGCTCACTGGTCTGTAGTTTCCCAGATCACCCCTGGAACCCTTTTTAAAAATTGGCATTATATTGGCGATCCTCCAATCTTCAGGTATTATAGATGATTTTAATGAAAGTTCACATATTACTAATAGCAGGTCTGCAATCTCATCTGTGCAAGTCGCTGGCAGCAGCAGCAGATCTGATCCCTCCCTGTTTTGATGTTGCATCAGAGGAGGAAGGGACCAGACCCGCAAAAAGACTTAGGGGGCACATTTTGGCTGTCTGCTGTTGCCCTGAGAGAACAAAAAGTGGTGGCGACAGAGCAACAGCAGGCAGTCGAAATGCACCCCCTAAGCCTTTGAGCCCTGTGCGGCTGCACTGCTCGCACAGGGCTAGGTACGGTACTGAGTGAAATGATAAAGTGGTATAAAAACAGTTAAATAAATACATTTTCATCAGTGTTACAGTTGAATTGCTCTGAATAATTTATTATGTAATAACACAACGTACAATGGGTCTACAATGTTTCTGAATGAATATATCCAATAACTAATTCTATATAACTGCTCATTCAACCAATTCGACAGAGTTGAAATATCTAGAGGAATTCTCCAGCTGATCTCAGATCAATACGTGCATCACTCTCACGTTTCAAAAGAAACTTCAATGGTGTGCCGATTTCACATCAAGGATCTGCTGAGTTTTCTAATTATATATCAAATTCATGTGCCAATGGTTCCAAATTAGCAATATAGTTTCAAATTAACGATGCTGCTGGGCACCAACTCGAAGATTGTAAAGATAAAAATATAAAAAGTACTTAGCTTAGTATTCAAAAAGGCCCAGCATACTGCTACATAGAAAAATTGGATTGCTACTTGGCTATTGTCCATATCCCGACGCTAATAATTTTGGCGCCTTGCGTTTCACACTGAGGCGGTTCATCAGGGGAATCAAGGATCTCGTGAAAATCTCAAAATAAATGCTGCCCACGTTCCACTGAAGGATCTTCTTATCTTTACTCAAAGACCATCGGGCGTCTTTCCCGATGGTCTTTGAGTAAAGATAAGAAGATCCTTCAGTGGAACGTGGGCAGCATTTATTTTGAGATTTTCACGAGATCCTTGATTCCCCTGATGAACCGCCTCAGTGTGAAACGCAAGGCGCCAAAATTATTAGCGTCGGGATATGGACAATAGCCAAGTAGCAATCCAATTTTTCTATGTTGCAGTATGCTGGGCCTTTTTGAATACTAAGCTAAGTACTTTTTATATTTTTATCTTTACAATCTTCGAGTTGGTGCCCAGCAGCATCGTTAATTTGAAACTATATTGCTAATTTGGAACCATTGGCACATGAATTTGATATATAATTAGAAAACTCAGCAGATCCTTGATGTGAAATCGGCACACCATTGAAGTTTCTTTTGAAACGTGAGAGTGATGCACGTATTGATCTGAGATCAGCTGGAGAATTCCTCTAGATATTTCAACTCTGTCGAATTGGTTGAATGAGCAGTTATACTGAATAATTTATTGACAATAAAAACTGTGGCCGTTTATTCCCACTCTAACAATGACATCTGGCCACTCATAGTAGTTGGCGATAATGGACAACAGGGCAAGGGTAGGCAGAAAGGGATGTGCAGCGGAAGAAAGTGGGTAGGAAGGGCGATGTGTAGGAAAAGTTCCCACATGGCCCAGTGTAATGGGCTATGCTCTGTTAGGTTTATTTTCTTGAGTTTTGGTGCCTTGGCTGCTCTCATAGTTCTCCCAGCTGTCCTCCCCAACTCTGACCTCCAGCAATCTAGCCAGCTTTCTCCTTCTTTAGCAAAACTCCCCCTTCCGTTTAAGCCTAGTCAGTTTAGGGATAGCTGTGGGGGTCCTGCTACAGTTGTCAAGAAACGAATGAAAATCCATAGATCTACTGAGGATTATGGCATTGTAACAGGAGGAAAATTAGGAAGAATAGATGGGTCTCTGTCATCATACTTTATCTGATCAATATATAGCCGTGACAGTCAATGTTTTTTTTAAATGCTGGTCACAATGGCTAAATAAATACAAGACATTCAGCACCGGTATCTGGACAGAGGCCAGCACTGAATATTGGGTCACTGCAGTCAGTGGTGGCACTATGCATATTGCGGCGATTTTCAGTGTCACTAAAGAAATAGCTAGCTGGATAGTCATTTAGGCTAATATCTGTATAGCAATGCTGAAAATCACTGCTATTCAGAAACCAGCAGCTGTACCCTAACTCTGTCTCTGGACTTCCCCATCACTATAGAGCCGAGGGGTTTAGAGAAAATATTCAGAATATCACTCTCAATGATATTTATTCAGTTAGCAGGTGCTGCTGATTGAATATGTGCTTTTGAATATTGGCCCATATGTATTGATGCTTCCCTTTTACTTCCCATATTTCTCCCCTCCTGTCCCATCTAATATTATGGTCTGTTGATTCAGGAAAAGCCTTTCGGGGTCATTTCAAATGATGAATAGCGGGGGTGTACATCCAATTTGGACGTACATCCCTGCTATTCACCTGGGCCCCTATTCTTTTCCCAAAGTTCCCCGCAGGTACATAGGAGATGTGCGGGGAGCTCTGGACGGAGGCAGGCAGGGACGATGATGGGGAGGAGAGTGGTTGGGCCAGGGGCAGGGTGCACAACTCAGACATACAGTGCCGATTCCAGTCATGGCCCTGTACATTCAGGTTCACCGGGATAGATGGGGGACTTATTGCACCTCGGAGGTGGAATATGTCCCCCCCCCCCAGCATCAGAGGAAGGCCCAATCAGGGGTCGGATGGCGGGCAACAGGACATTTTGTGTGGTGCAGGTGATCGGTAAGCCTAACCAAGGAAGTGCCTGGATGTCCGGGGTTTCGGAATCGGGGCACAGTCTGGACGTCCAGACCCAATGCCGCGATTCTGTTCCACGGGGCCGTCTAGCCTCCATGGGAGCAGAATCGGGTGCATCTCCGGGCTGTCCGGATTTCTGGACATCCAGATGGCCAAGACATGCGCCTACAGAATTGGCCTCCACGTTTCCAGACCTGCAGCTCAGCACCTGCTCATATTTTCCTTCACCAGGCTCTAAGGAAGTAGCCCCTTACTCTGCAGAATCTCTAATTTGATTAAAAGAAATATAATTTAATAAATGATACTCATGTTAGCATAAGTTCAGTGGGATGTAGTAAAGCTGTTTAAGTTGAGGAAATGAATATGCACATACCTCTAAGAGAGATTCCTCTCAAAGGAGAAAGTCATTTCTTTTAAAACAAGAAGAGGACAGTTTTTTAATTCAGGCACATTCTTATATTCTTCTCTATTTCTTCAATACTTCTCTGTCATTGTGTGAAAAGGAAAGATTCCCTCAGAGTCATATGGGGGTCATTTTATAACAGGGTGCCTCAGAGACAGCAGAAAGCCTCTTTGACTGTTGGGACCAAGCTCCACCCCCAGGCTCAACCCAGGGCTGGCCCATCCACTAGGCAAGCTAGGCGGCCAGCCTGGGTAGGTGGTGGCAGCAATGACATGGTGGGCGGCTGTAGCAGCGGTGCACATGGGCAGCTGCCACTGCCCCCACCCCCCAAATGCTGCCGATTCTGTTTGGGGGTGGGCGACAGGCAGTGGCAGTATTTCCAAAAGCGGCTGCCGCTGCCCACCTATCTCTTTCTAGATGGAATCGGCAGCAGCTGGGGGCAGCGGTGATGGCAATAGCTGGAGAGGGGTGGCAGCAGCTGGGAGGGGGCGGCGTGAATGAGGGAGCGGCAGCGTCATGACTGGGGTTTCTGCCTAGGGCGACAGAAACCTTTAGGCTGGCCCTGGCTCCACCCCCAAGCTCACAAGTTGATTTTAATGTCATTCCCCGTGGTAATAATAGCAAATTGCTTAGCATGGGTGTGAAACAAGTGCACTTTTAGTAACACTAAGGGCAGACAGTTTTCACATGGCTAATTTATTTGCCACTCTGCCCTGCATGTGCCTGATCTTGTCTGATTTCAGAATCTAAGCAAGGTCAGGCCTGGTTTATATTTGGATTGGAGACCCCCTTAGAATGCCAGGTGCTGTAGGTTTACTGTGTGGAATCAAGGCCTGGCAACCTACTTTCGAGCACACCTTGCAAGCAATATGGATAACTATCTAGAGATTCGCAGAGGTCAAAATCAACTTGATGGCACTTAAGAACAACAGGTCCGAAAATCAAATGCATTTACGTGATTTACAGACCTGTAAACAATGTAATTGCTGTTTACATGTTTATCTCTGCTCTATGCCCTGATGCTAACCATGTAGCATCGAGGCATGTCATGGGTGTTCCAGGGCGGCACCATTTGCTAACCAGACAGCGGTGATATTGCACCATTGCCCGGTTAGCGATCCATGGGTAAAGATAGACCATAAAACTGGTCTATCTTTAGCTATGGTGGCTAACCGAGTAGCGACTCAATATCGCCGCTGCCCAGTTAGGTTCTGCGGCATCTTTGGCGGTGTGGCGACCCTGGATATTCAATGTTGGGGCCGCCTATCCAGGGTTAAAGTTCAGTCACAAATGAATTTCGAACCCGAGTTTATTTGTGTTACACATCTCAAAAGTGTAAGCTTGAGGTCTACAATGTTGTGCCATTTATATGACTTATATCAGCTAGTGATATCTGCTTTATCTGGCAGTAGGCGTTGCATAAGGGTTTTCTTTCTTTAATCTTTGATGGTGTCATCAGTGATACATACATGGGACTGAGCTTGGGCCCCTGTTTGCTACTGGTTTTACTATTGCATGTTGGACAGAGGACAAATTGCAGTAACTGCTACTACCAAAGTCTTTTTTTGCAAATTTTCTTTTGTGTAATTTTAAGATTTTACTTTAAGGATTATAGCTAAGCTTTCTGAAAAAAGGCCATTAGAAGAAATGTGGAAACATCAGAAAAGAAATGCCTATGACTGAGAAATAACTGTTAACTTTAATATATTTCTCCATGCCTCCCAGCTCTCTTCCTCCTGCCTGGAATATCTACCCTCTTAGGCAGTGTTCTAGACGCCCTCTTGCCATGACCTGCCTTTGTTCTTCCAATGGACTCTCCCAAGAGGAAGTGGGCAGGGAAGATGCAGGCCTGATTGGAGAAGCATCAGAAATTGATTTGTCCTTCTGATGATCTCCCCACAGTGGGGGGCAGGCAGGCACGAAGCGGTAGCGACAACGGATCTGCTTCCTGCCAATGATCTCCCTGAGGTGGGGGAAGATGCCACATCTAATGTTGGCTGCAGCGAGTTTGGCAGGAGGAGGAGGTGCTAGACTCCATATCAGGGGTGGTTCTACCATGAGGTCACCTGAGGCGATGGCCTCAGGCGGCACTCGGACGGGGACGGCACTCAGATGCTTGCGGCACTCCGGCTCTGTTTTAATTTTAGATTTTGCAACCTCTGACATGCCTCTGCTTTCCCGCTGCTTTTTTGTTCTTGCTGCAAACATTCTTGAGGAAAAAAAAGCAGTGGGAAGGAGGAAGTGATGTCATTGACTAAGTTGGTAGCTGCAGTGTGAAGCTCCGTGGTCGGGAAGATAAGTTCCCCCCAAAAAATGTGAACTCCTGGAATAAAAGTACAGAAAAGAGTCGGTAAGACCCGGTGGAGGGCTGAAGCAGGAAATGGCACAAAAAAACCCCGCGCCCAGACCTGAAAACCTTCAGGTTTAAGGCGGCTTCAGGGGCAACGGGATCCAAAGCAAAAATGGCGCTGAATGGCACTGCAGGGGAAAAGAAGAAAAACTCGCCACCTGGGGCACATGAGCCAGTGGAAGGTGATTTAAACACACTCAAAGAGGAGCTGAAAGAGTGGTTTGGGACTATTCATCAGGATTTGGCCAACTTTAAGGCAGAAGCAAAATCGTGGATCAGAGAGTTAAATGATGATATTCATGAGCTTGATCAGTGAATAGAAGCAATGGAACAGAAAGTACAGGACCACGAGGGGCTGCTTCATAATATAAAAGAGGGCAGCGAGCTTGCTAAATTGGAGATGGGGGAGTTATGGACAAAGTTGGAGGACTTGGAAAATAGAACGCGACGCTCCAACATTCGCCTGAGAGGTTTTCCAGAGAAAGAGGGGACCCATAACTACAAAGCACTGGTAGAACAGCTATGCAAAGCCATCCTGAGGCAAGCTGAAACACCAGTGGATAATTTGTGTTTTGAAATAGATAGAGCACACAGGGCATTGGGCACGAGGCGAGAAGGCCATCCAAGAGACATTGTGGCATGCTTCCGCAATTTCAATACAAAAGAGGCGGTCATGCATGCAGCGCGGAAAGTGGGTAGAGTGCACTGGGAGGATCAACCAGTGGAAATGTACGCTGACATTTCTGTAATAACCATCAGAAAGAGGAGAGCATTCAAGGATATCACCTCAAGACTGAGAGAGAAACAGATTTGCTACAAATGGCTCTTTCCCTTTGGCCTACAATTTAATATTATGGGGGAAACTACCATTGCGTGCAATATGGAGGAGGCCATCATGGGAATGGGGGCAGCAGGGTGGTCGGATCTGCCGGAGGTCCCTGTGTGAAAAGAAAGTGAGCAGTAGAGACTTGGACATGCAAGCATGGAGTGGCAGCAAGCACCCGGGTGAAACATAATAATGACAATGCAGGCTTGTAAAGATATGGTACTTGTTTGGAGAAGTAGAGCTGGGGAGTTCTGGGATATGCGAGAAATGTAGAAAAGGAAAAAGAAAAGGGGGGAGGTGAAAAATAATAATATCTTAGCAGTGTCCCACACCTCACACACATGGAGAGGGGTGGATCTCTTTGTAAACGGAAGGGAAGGTTGGGGTGGGGTGGGGTGGAGGGGAGGGGGAGGGGGATAGAGAGAGGGGGGTGAGGTGAGGGGTGAGGGGAGTGAGACCTTTTTTTTTTTTTTGTATTTCTGTTTATTAATTTTCACAATAATCCAAGCAAACACACTTGAAATGAAAATAAGGATACAGGTAACAAAGGTCAGTTAAACATCCAACCCAACAGGAAATCAACCTAGCAAGCAATCAAACAAGACCTGTTCCATCCACAGCCCTCAAAAATGGGGGAGAGTCCAACTAAGAAATATAATTACACAAATAAGTGAAGAAAATAAGACTGAAAGGAAACAGTCAGGCACTATCCTCTGCAGTGAACCTACACTGTAGCAGAGGGACGATGGGAATTAATGAAGGCAAGCAACTGGGACGGATCATAAAAAACATATGTAGCGGAAGTCATTTTGATAATACATTTTGAAGGAAATTTAAGAAAAAACTGAGCACCCAACAACAACACAGCGGGACGTAAAAGTAAAAATTCCCGTCTACGTTTCTGGGTTGCTCTTACGAGATCAGGAAAAACCCGAACTGTCAAACCCAAAAAGGCAGTGTCCCTTTTCCGAAAAAACATTTTAAGAAACCAATCCCTGTCTGAAGCTAATGCAAAAGTTGCAATTAAAGTAGCAGGAGCAACAGTATCCACTAAAGAAGTTTCCAACAGAGCTGAGACATCCAGGGAATCTGCAACATTTACCCCAGGTATATCCCCACCTCCCTCTATTTTCTTTCTAACAGAAAGATAATAAACCTTAACCAATGGGGGGTGCGATTCCACAGGTACCCCCAATATTTCCAACATATATTTCTTAATCATTTCCTTCGACCCCACAGAGGGGGCCTTTGGAAAATTAACCAACTGCAAATTGGAATAACGGGAATAGTTTTCCAACATTTCTAAACGCAGTTGCATTGCCATAAAGTCCTTTTGAAAACTTTGTCCCGAATCTTCAAGCAGGGTTATTTTCTGCTGCAAATCAGAAACGGAACTCTGCACTGCCGAAATTTCCAACGTGTGTTGTTGCAGAAGTCCAGTATGATCCTGAAGTTGTGTAGAGACCGACAAAATCTGAAGAACTAAAAGTTCACCTAATTTGACAATAGCCGACCAAATCGTTTCAAGGGTAAATTCCTCAGGTTTCTGAAAAGGAAAGGAAATGAAACAGCTACTCCCTCTGCTCCAGCCTCCATTCTCCTTCGTCCAACCTCCGAGACAGCAGAGACCCCTAGGGCCACCGTAGATGGCTCACTGGATGCGACGGGGCTAACCGCGGCAAAACTGCCGCTCTGAGGAACCGGCGTCCCTCCACTCCCCACTCCCCTTCCAGAAACCAGGGGAGGGCTCGCCGTCGGCACCGGGCTCCCGTTCAGCATAGGCACTTTAAGGGGCCGCCACTGCTCCGGCGATGAGATGTCGGGCCCGGAGCCACCCGCCGAGCTCAAATCAGCCGAGGGATTCCTAGGGCCACTGATCGCCGGTTCTTGACCTGACCGCTGCCGCGGGACTACAAAAGCATCAAGCGGACCAACCGCATGAGGTAATGGGGTCGAGGTAGCAGGGGTAGAGGAGGGCTTCTTTGCCCCTTTTGCTTTCCTTTTCCCCATAAATCAGGAACAGAGCCACGCAGCACTCCCTTCAGAACGCCATCTTGGAAACTCCCCCTATAATCTCGGGAGTGAGACCTTACAGTCTGGAAATAAGGTTCTACCCGAAGGAATATGGCAGATAGTATAAGACATGATTTTCGAATTATATCCATGAATGTAAGGGGCCTAAATTCATATAGAAAATGGCAGCTGTGCTACAAAGAAGTACATAGGTTGAATGGGGATATAATTTTACTACAAGAAACACATTTAATGTGTGGGGGGGAGAGGAGAATGATAAATAGAAAATTCCCAAACCAGTGGTTTGTGTCTAATCTCCAGGAAAAGAAGAAAGGGGGGGGGGGCATATTGATAGATGCGAGGATCCAGCACCAATGTCTATGGCTTAAAAAAGATAAGGGAGGCAGATACTTACTACTAAAAATTAAATATCTAGAACAGGTATATACAATAGTGAACCTATATGGGCCTAATTGTGCCCAAGGGGACTTTTATGAAGAACTGAAATCTATAATAATTAACTTTAGTGAAGGCCATCTAATAGTTGGGGGTGATTTCAATCTAACAGTAAATCCAGGGTTAGATTCCTCACAAGGACAGTCGGGGGGGTACTGCGAAACAGAGGAAAAAATTAAAAACTTTTATGAGGGACTTGGGATTGATTGATATATGGCGGGACATGCATGGGTGGGAAAGAGACTATACTTTCTATTCACCTGTACATGGGTCCTATAGTAGGACTGATATGTGATTGGTTCACAAGGGACTAATGTCTTGGGTAATAGGGAGTGCAATTGGTGATAGCTCATGGTCGAACCATGCTCCAGTGTGGGGAGACATCCGGGATCCTGTGGCTCGGCGAGGAAGGGGACAATGGATTTTGAATGAGGCACTTTTAGAAGAGTCTTGGATTATTCAGCAGGTAACTGACTCCATTTTGGAGTATTTGGAGTGTTACCTCAATTGTACTGTCTAAATACTGTTAAGTAACTGTACTGTCTAAATGTTTACACGTACCCTAATGTTAAATGTAACCCTCCAATTGTGATGTGACGTGACCACCTTGATTGAAGGAAAAGACATACAAATCTGTCTAAATAAAATAAATAAAAATAAATAAATTTGTAGTATAATGATAATGGTCAGTGCTCACTAGGGGTGCTTTGGGACTGTTTGAAAACAGTGGTTAGAGGAAAGCTATTGCAATAGGAACCCACGTAAAGAAAGAGAAAGAGGCTAAAAAAGATAAACTGGGGGGGCGGAGCCTGATGTCCAGCGGGTAAGACGCTTCGCGCTGAAGCTCCCGAGAGGCCTACTTAGAATCCTGACTTAATACCTATACAAATTTACTATTTCGCTCCGGGCTGACCGGGGAACCTCGGGGGGGATGGCGGCCCATAAACCAGCGCGCTTGGACTTCGGGTCTCCTTCTTCTTCTCACGGAAAACGCTCCAAAACAGAGGTGTCCTCCCCACAGAAGATGGCTCCATTTCGAGAAAACCCCGAAATGCACCTGGAGATTTTAGAGGAAATACGCGGCGTGAAGGAATTGGTGCAGTCCAATGGAGAAGCGCTTAGAGCCATGCGAGAAGACTTTGGAGTGCTCCAGGACCGACTTGAAAGTCTCTCATTGCGGCAGGACAATATGGCGGGGGTCCTCGACTCGCACGCGGTGCGCTTGGGCACACTGGACAAGGCTGAGCGCCAGATACAGAATCTTCAAAAGGAGTTAGAAGATAGCAATAATCGAGCCCGTCGCAACAATGTGAGGCTCATTGGAATACCGGAGGGGGTGGAAGCGGGAGATATGAGAGAATTCCTGCTCAAAACTCTTCCCTCCTTGCTGAAGATCACCTTTCATAAAGAACTGGAAATCGATCGTGCACACCGTGTTCCTACCCACATGGCGCTCAACCGAACGACCCCCCGGCCTATTATCTTTCGCTTGCTACGATATCAACAAGTGGAACAAATTTTAAATGCTGCTCGGGCGAACCATCATTTGGAATTTGAAGGTCACAAAGTCTCCTTCTTCCCTGATTTGGCAAAGCCTACCGTTGACCGACGGAAGAAACTCCTTGCTCTTCGCCCTCGACTTCAACAGCTACAGGCTCGCTTTGGTCTGTTGTATCCCGCGAAGCTCCGAGTGACTCTCCACAACCAAACTAGGACATTCGAAGATCCTGATCTACTATCAGCATTTTTAGACTCCAAAGAAGCAGAGCAGATGCGCTAATCCAACGACTTGGACTTTTATTTGCCGGCTCTGTCCGCCATTTTGAAGGGCCCGATGCGGCGGTCATAGTCAAGCACAGAGACTACCTGGACTTTCTTTCTTTCTTTCTATGACTTTTTTGTTTTTTGGTCTCCTATCCCTCCATGATGTGTGCCTCGGTCGGATTCGGAGCACGCACAGTCCTACAGGTTATGTGTTTTCTCTCAATTTCGGCCTTCTCTGGGGCTTCTCCCCGCAGACACATGGTCGCCAGTAATTTTTGGGGTTCTGCTTCTTCTCTACCTACCGCGCTGCGGTTTTTCTTTTTTAATGTGGGGCGCTTCATTGTATTATCTAAGCTTATTTTCTTTTATGCCATATGTACAGCCAGATACAGTCAATATGAGGGACATTGTGAAATTATGTGCGCTATCATGCTCAGAATTTTTAACTTGTCTAAATGGCCTTATGTAAAATCTTATCACTCAACGTAAAGGGCATTAATAGTCCAATCAAAAGAAAGAAAATCCTTAGCTATCTTAGCCATGAGCATGCTGATTTAGCGTTTCTTCAGGAAACGCACTTAAACTCTGCTGAAACACTGAAACTCAATGTTAAGCCTTACATGGTGGCTGCCTATTCTCCCGCCGTTTCCAAACGGTGCGGGGTAGCCATTCTGGTTAAGAAATCTTTGCAAGCTACTGTAATTGATACTAGCGCTGACAAGGAGGGTAGATGGGCCCGAGTACATCTTAAGGTTGGAGATAGTGAATTTACATGTATTTGCATTTATGCCCCGAATGTGGACAACCCTGCTTACTATGCAAGTATTGCGCAGTTGGCACAGGCCTCTGCCAATACTCCATTAATACTTGGTGGTGATTTTAATCAAGTGTTAGACCCTCTGATAGATAGACAGCCGCCTAGAACGAGTAGTCCACCCAAGAGTCTTGCTACCCTTACAGCTCTGATGCAAGATCTTGCGCTGGTAGATATATGGAGGCTGCTTCACCCCTCCGACTTAGAGTTCACTTTCTTTTCTGCCCCCCATCACTCCCAATCTAGAATAGATTTCTTTCTCATTTCCAAAGCAATGATTTCTCAAGTACACACGACTAGGACTCATCCTCTCCATATTTCAGATCATGCTGCCATATCTTTATCATTACATGTCACTGCGCGGGACGATTCTCCCCGAGCTTGGTTTTTTGATAGATCCTTACAGGGTCAAAAAGATTTTCAGGTTGATATAAAGGCCGCTATCCAAGATTATTTTCATTTTAACTCACCCCATGACACAGCGAGCTGGGCTTGGTGGGAGGGTTTTAAAGCATCTATCCGCGCAACTATAACTAGCTATCAAATTCGGCAGGGGAAACAAAGAAAGCAGCATTTACTGATTCTAGAGCAGCAGATAAAAGCTGGGGAGCGTCTTCTCACGTCCCGTACTGACCCATGTATTTTACTCCGTTTACAACGCTTGCGTTTTCAATACAATCAGCTTTTGTACACTGCTGCTGTTAAAAATATTGAATCACAACAAGGGCTATATTATCGGGAAAATAATCGTGCTGGCAAATTATTAGCAAATGCCCTTAAAGGACAAAAAGAAGCCAAGCGTGTTACCGCCCTCCGTAATCCGTCGGGGGGGGGCTTGGTCACTAAAGATACCGAAATCTTAGAACTCTTTCGTGATTTTTATACTCGGCTTTATCAATCTGAATGTGATTTTGAGCCAGATGTATTTGAACGCTTACTTTCAGGGGTACAAAGACCGACCCTATCTGACGAAGATAGAGTGGCCTTGGACACACCCTTTACTGTCTCAGAAATTCATTCTGCTATCAAGAAATGTGCCTCAGGTCGAGCCGCAGGCCCAGACGGTCTCCCTGCTGAATTCTACAAAACCTTTCACGCTGACTTAGCTCCAGTTTTGAAACTTTATTTTTCTGCTCTGGCCGAGGAGGGTTCTCCTTCTGGGTCCTTTTCAATGGCAAATGTAGTAGTTTTTGAGAAAGAGGGGAGAGACCCGCAACTAACAGCTAATTATCGTCCAATTTCCCTCCTAAACGCGGACTATAAAATATTTGCCACCATTCTCTCTACCCGGCTCTCTGATAGGATGCCTACCTTGATACACCCAGATCAATGCGGTTTCATTCCTGGTAGATCAACTGCTGACAATGCTCGGACTCTATGCCATGTACTGACTACCGCAGTTAATCTTGATCGCCCATTTGTTGGTCTCTCACTTGATGCTGAGAAGGCCTTTGATCGCTTAGAGTGGCCCTTCCTGTTTGCAGTCCTCCGCTGGTACGGATTCGGGGAAGGTTTTCTCCGTTGTCTTCGCACCATGTACGCACAGCCTACAGCCAGTATATGTGCCAATGCTTTAAAGTCTCAGCCTTTTCCCCTTCAACGCGGCACTCGCCAGGGATGCCCACTGTCTCCACTTCTCTTCGATCTTGCACTCGAACCCTTGGCTTTACTAATCCGGCAATCGGAGGAGATTCATGGAGTCCCCTTCACCCATAGGGAAATCAAAATTTCAGCGTATGCTGATGACCTTATGCTTTTTGTCTCTATAGACTCAGTACCGGCTGTCCTAGAGCAAATTGGTAAATACTCACAACTGTCCGGTTATAAGATAAATTGGACCAAGTCGGTAGCCTTTCCTTTAAATCCTTTGCTTCATCAGGCAGATATGCAACCCTTCCCCTTTTTATGGCAACCTCGCATGGTCAAATACCTTGGGGTTCACTATTGTTCTCCTTTGGAAGACACTATCTCCTTCAATGCCAAAGACTTAACCTCTAAAGTCCGGGCGCTTACTCACCGCTGGACTCCTTTAACACTTACCTGGTGGGGTCGCTTAGAAACCATAAAAATGATGATTGTTCCGAAAGTGAATTATATCTTAGAAATGTTGCCCTGTCTCTTACCTCGACGTATATATAAAGATATAGAGGGCCTTCTGACTAGATACTTGTGGCAAAACAAGACACCTAGGATAGCGAAACATAAGCTGCAAGCAGATAAGGAAAATGGGGGTGTCAGATTCCCTGATTTCCTGAAGTATCATCAATCTTTTCTTCTCAAACAAGGCGCTCGTTGGCTGGAAGATCCAGTACCGAGTAGACCTGTGTGGCTAGACATAGAAGAGGACCTTTGCAAACCGATTCCTCTTACTTTTCTCCCTGGTATGACTCTCCCATCAGACTCCCACTTTCCACCAATGCTTTTAGACACCTTAGGTGCCTTTAATAATCTTATGCAATCTTTAGACTCCCGACTCTGTCCGTTAGACAAGCTCCCACTTTGGTACAATACTCGATTTCGAATACAAAATAAGCCGATGGCGTGGAGCCCCTGGTACACTAGGGGCATCTGGCTTCCTAGTCAGTTGTTCCATGAAGGTCGCTGGAAAACTTTTAGGGAATTGCAAATTGAATTTGGTCTCCCAGCGAAACACTACTTTCAGTTGGTGCAACTTCAGCATTGCCTTCGGAGTGCTAAGGTGCTCCCGCCATCGGCCTCCCCTACACAAGGTTGGTTGGAGACTATCCGATCTATCGGTAGTTCACCGGGAGTAGCATCCAATTTTTACAAAACCTTATGTAATGCTATAACTAGAGATACCCCTATAGCGCAGAAAGCATGGGAGAGAGAATTGCATGTGACATTGACCCCGGAGCAATGGAGTCTTGTCTGGAGTAGAGTGACACGGGTCTCCCGATCCGCCTCACTCACTCAGACACTCTTCTTTCTAGCCCACCGGTGTTTTTACACTCCTGACAGATTAGCCAAATGGAACACTACTCAGGGCAATAGTTGTTGGACATGTCATGCGGCCATTGGTTCACTACCTCATGTTATGTATGAATGTCCCGCACTACAGTATTACTGGCGTCGGGTCTGGGGTCGTATCCAGTCTATTTTGCACTTTCAAGAGCCCCTTTCTTGGAGGATAGTGGGACTTCGCTCAGCTGCGGGGATCCCCTCTCTTCCAAAAACGGCTTACTTCCTTTTGGACTTTATGCTTGGCATTGCTATTTCCCTAATTACGAAATACTGGAAAAATAGCTCTCATCTGAGCCCCAATGAATGGTGGAATCATGTCTGTCTCTACAGTAAATATGAACAAATACCTCGTATGTTTGCTTCCCCCATTCAGACTCCTCATCATCGGTCTAAATGGAAGATGCTCAATGACTATGTACATTCTGCTCAATGCTCTCATCTGACTGTCTAAATTTGTATATATCTTTGTCCCATGATTATTCTGTATCGCAGATACTCTTTTGATTGTTTTGATGTATAATCACTGTTGTTAGGAAGCGTTCACATGCTGACATAATCAGCTAGAGAAGAAGCGTGGGGGTGGGGGGTAATTGGGTTTACTTTTCTTTATTGTATACTTGTTTTGTCTCCTTTGGTGTGTTGTTTCTTTTGTTTGTTGCAAAATGAAAATAAAAGTTTAAAAAAAAAAAAAAAAAGATAAACTGAGGGAAAGTTTAAGAATGTGGGCGAGGAGGCGAAAACAGGGCAACTTAAATAAAGAACACAATAAAATGTTAAGGAGCATCAGGCAACAGTTAAACGAATTGGAGTTGGGGGAGATAAAGTTTGCGCAAGAGAAACTCTGTCAAACGCACTTTGAGTTTGGGAATAAGCCCAGTCGACTATTAGCGTACCAACTTAAAAAACTTCAAGTGCGGAACTGTATCCACAAAATAAGCGATAGATATGGTAAGGAATTGAGGCGGAGTGAGGAGATTAAAGCTAGATTTGTGGAGTTTTACAGGGAACTATATATGCCTGAAGAGACAGTGCCCCAGGTGATGATTCAAAAATATTTAGAGGGGGTTCAATTACCTAAACTAGGGGAGGAGGAGAGCTTAGCTATGTCCAGGCCTATCACATCCCAGGAAATGCTTAGGGTAATTAAGGAGCTACCTCTGCACAAGACTCCTGGAAGGGATGGGTTCACTAACAAATTCTACAAAGCTTTTGCCCTGGTATTGGCTGACCCCCTAACTCGATTATATAACACAATAGGGTCAGAGGAGCCCTTGCCCCAATCGATGAGAATGGTGGGAGTAACTTTAATACCAAAAGAGGGTAAAGATCCTACTCAATGTGGATCGTACCGCCCAATTTCCCTCTTGGGATCGGACTTAAAAAATTTTCTAGAGTACTGGCCAATAGATTGCTTTCACATATGCCGCAATTAATACATATGGACCAATCTGGATGTATTCCTGGTAGACAGGCATCAGATAATTTAAGAAGGATCTTGAATGTAGTCTGGAAAGGTAAGAGTAGGAAAGATGAGTTACTGTTGCTGGCGATAGATGCAGAAAAAGCTTTTGACAGAGTGTCTTGGCCCTTTTTGATCCAGACCTTGACAAAAGTGGGTATTGAAGGCAAGTATTTAGATTGGGTTAGATCGCTCTATAAGAACCCCCTAGCGGCCTTATGAATAAACGGAGAGTACACGGAGGCCTTTAGACTTATGAGAAGGACTAGGCAGGGCTGCCCACTGTCCCCATTACTATTTGTGTTATCAATGGAACCCTTGGCACAGAGAGTGAGAGCAGTAGAAGAGATTCAGGGGCTGAAATGGGAACAGGGGGAGTGTAAGGTGTCCTTGTTTGCTGATGACTTGTTGCTTATAATTACATCCCCTGAACAGACGCTGCACTCCCTGATGAGGGAGCTAGATAGTTTTGGGAAAGTATCTGACTTTAAGATGAACGCATCAAAATCAGAGATTTTAAATATCTCAGTCCCAGAAAAAATAAGCGAACGGTTGATGAATTTATTTCCTTTTAAATGGGCTAAAAGAAGTATTCGATATTTGGGAGTCCATATAACTCCTTTGCTCTCAGATCTCTTTAGAGTGAACTATATCCCATTGGAGGAAAGGATCAAGAGAGACTTAGAAGGATGGGAAAGGGTGAAGTTAACATGGTCAGGAAGGATAGCAGCTGTGAAAATGATGATTCTGCCCAGGCTATTGTTTTTATTTAGTACGTTACCTGTTGCTGTCCCAGGGGGGGTACTTGAAAAAGATGCAAAGGTTTTTGTGGAAATTTGTATTGGGAGGGAAAGAGAGCGAGAGTTCCTACAAATATCTTGACAAGGGGCAAAACAAATGGGGAGATAGCTGTTCCAGACTGAATAAAATATTATAGTGCAGCCAAACTGAGTGGGGGATACATGAAAAACAGGACTGGGTCCAAATGGAGAAAGTGGCTTTGGGAGTGCCCTCACTGAAAGAAGCCCTGTGGGTGTTGATTGTTAACTACCAATGCTGTATATTCTCTTGACAACAATAAAAAACAAATTTAAAAAAAAAGCGGCGGGAAGGAAGAGGCAGGCCAGAGGCGGCAAAATCTAAAATAAAAACAGTCGGAGTACCGCCGCCGCTGCAGGATGATAGCTTGCAGGAAGAGAGGTGCAGGGGAAGGGAGGGGTGACTGGAGGACAAGTGCTAGACAAAGGGGAGAGACAGGGGGCAAATGTTGGATAAAGGGGAGAGACAGGGGGACAAGTGCTAGACAAAGGGGAGAGAAAAAGGGCAAATGCTGGACAAAGGGGGGAGACTGGGGGACATACTGGACAAAGGGGGGGAGACGGGGGAACAAGTGCTAGACAAAGGGGAGAGACGTGAGCAAATGCTGGACAATGGAGAAGGAGACAGGAGGACAAGTGTTGGACAATGGGGGGGGAAGACAGGAGGACAAATGCTGGACAACACTGGGGAGACAGGAGGACAAATGCTGGACAATGGGGGAGACAGGGGAACAAATGCTGGACAACAGGGGAGGAGGCCAAGAAGACAAATGCTGGAGGAGGGAAGCAGGGAGACAAATGCTGGATGGGGGGAAGTAGGGAGACATGCTGGACAATGGGGGGAGGGAGACAGTAGGACAAATGCTGGACAACACAGAGTGGAAGAAGAGCTGGGGAATGGAAAGACTGGGGGCGAAGGTTGAAAAGCAGTAGGTAGATGGCGTAAAAAAGAGGGAGACTGAGAACTGGATCGTAAGGAGTAGTGAAATCTGGGTGGCCAGAGAGTGAGAGAAATAAATGGAAGAAAGTTGGAAAGAAAAAAATAAATATCCAAGATAGAAAGAAGTGAAGAAAACAAAAGGAGAGAAAATAAATGGCAGATGGAGTAGAGACTGTAGAAAGAAAGCTAAGAGAAGACAGAAGAAAGCAGAAGCCTCAGATCGGGACCAGCATGATCAGAGTATAAAATGGTCAGACAACAAAGGTAGAAAAAATAATTTTATTTTCAAATGAGTGATTGAACTTTGCACTATTTTTATATTTAACACAGTACAGGGAAATTAGTCTCTTTTATTTCTTTGGTATTGCATGGCATGCAGAGTCTGTCTTCTTGGGCTTTCAGTTTAATTTTTATCTACATATTTTTATTTTCACTTTAGGTTAACCTCATTTATTCTGTACTTGGTGAGGGTCTGTGTTCTGAGTGTGTGACTGGGGCCAAGAGTTCTGTTAACATGGAGTTTGTACGAAGGGACCTGTACTGTAGTAATTTGACTTGTTTAGCTTTTCAGTAGCATTTATAGTGCTGCTTTTATCTAGATAGGCCCCTTGTTGTATGAGTTTTGGAAGTTTATGCTGATATGATATGGTTGATTTGGCCTTGTAGATCATAGGAGACTTTTGTAGGTTTTTGTATTAGTTCACAATATGCTTGGTACTGGAGAATGTTTGTTAGTGACATGGCCAGAATCAGATTTTTTTTAAAATTAGATACTGAATTTTGTGGGTTGATGTCCTAGTTCTGCTCTTCACCCATTGTTGGGGGGGTGGGGGTTCTGTGAATGCAAAATATATGTTCAAAAAGAAAACGACAACAACCGTAACACAGTTTATCACAACAAAATAAAACTGAGTTATTTAATTTGGTGTTATAAAATGTGCAGTGGTTCTCACTCTCTTTTAAGTCTGTGGTGTGCGAACATCTTTTTATTTCCTCCACATTATTTAATTGACTTTTTGATTTGGTTCAATCCCTGACTGCAGTTCTGAGAAAGCCTCCCCCCAGGTTCAGGGGGAGAGGGGGGGTGCCATCTCATCCCTCACCTCAGGCAGCAGATTGCCTTGAGCCGCCCCTGATCCATATTACCACCAGCAGGCACAGACAAGAGGATGGTAATGGACAGCAGTGAGCACACACGCTTGCAAAGCATAGCTGACACAGAATGTACATGTTAATCAGCAGGTGGCACGGCTGACGGACTGGGATGGTTCAAAACTTTGGTGGGGTCATGGTCCCTGTGGTCCACCCTGTTCTGACAGCTATGGGGTGCCTAAGCTAATAGTGCAGGAATGCAGCTATTTTTGGCCTATTTTATAATGACACATAGGCACCTATGTATTTTTATAAAATACTAGCAAAGACTTGCAGAAATAATGCTTATATTGAAGGCACAGACATTTCGTCTGCTCTAGGGTATGCAAAAAGGTTAATGCATACTTTATGCTCATATGTGTGTATTTCATAAAATATGTGGGTAAATCATGACTCTGCCCATTTTCCATGCATATTCCCCTGAGCACGCCTACTGTACACATAGACACTGGCCTGTACCATTCATGCCTTAGAAATAACCTAATGAGAGCCCTTTTACATGCATAGAATAGTGTTTTATGTGTGAGAAACCTTTTTAGAATTACTGTCATACAGTCTTTTCCTTTACAGAGAACTCTTCATTCTCTTGGTCAGTAGACGAGAAATTCCTGTAGATCTTTGCATTCTCCTTTTCTCTTTCTGGACAGGTAGTGAAAGAGATTTCTTGGTATATAGGAAGCCCCAGCTGAACCACCAAAATGATTCTTCACAACTGCTATGATGTATATCATTTCAGATCCAATTACTCCATTCCTCGTATGCATAGTTCTAAAAGTTGTTCCTATTTCTACTTCATAATTACAAAGCATGCATAGTAATTTAATGATCATAATGTTCTGTTTGGTCGAGCTTTGAACCTCAAACTACCAAATAGGTCACAAGTCATGGGATAAGAACATGCAGCTCAGTCAATCCAGGTTCACCCCACACCTGCCACCCCCATCATTCTTAGAAGGCACAAACCACTTTCTGGGGGCTGTTTATTAAGCATTTTTCCCATAGACACAAAGGGGGTTATTCTGTGCCATGAATAGCGGGGATGGACAGCCCAACAGGACATCCATCCTCACCTCCTGGACCCCCAACCTATCATATGCATTTAACCATGGCATCAGTCACATCCCAATCCTCCATAACAATGGTAGAAGAGGGTTTGAAAACCCCCGTCAAACCTCAACAACACGCCACTCACACCTCCTACACATCCCTCTACAGAGCCTTCAGAGGAACCAAGCTGAGAAATATAAATACCAATGCTTACTCAAATGTGCACTTATAAATGCTAGATCAATACGCTCGAAATGGCCTGTAGCCATGGACCTAATAACCCTCCATGACCTCGATATCCTAATGATAACTGAGACATGGCTATCTGACTGTGATAATGTTCTAATCAACCAGATGTCGCCACCTGGTTACTCGATCTATGCTTGCCATAGGACCCACCAGAGGGGAGGAGGCACACTCATCCTTGCCAGGTCCGAACTCCAATTTGCACTAAGCAACACCAATAGCTCAACCTATCTAGACATAATCTCCATATCGAACGAACACTGTTCAATTAACCTACTGTACCAAACACCAACATCATCACCAGATGACCTTTCATCAATAATCGATCTAGCCTGTAACTCCGGTAATCCACACTCCCTAAACTGGCTGAAGGGAGATTTCAACCTGCCCTCCCTACTAGATACACATTCATCTGCCTTCCTTGATGCAATGAATGAGCTGGGCTATATGCAACTCATCGACTCCTCCACTCATAACAAGGGAGGTAAACTGGACCTGATCTTCGCCCCTCAGACTGCTGTCAACTCAACCCAGAGCCTGCTGCTCTCCATAACACCTGTACCCTGGTCTGACCATAACCTACTCCTATTCCACATACCCACCAACTACATCAGCAACTTCAACAATAAAGCATGTACCCCCCCTAGAATTATGACAACACGCTTTCGGCCCCTTGTTAAGGAGAAGGCTCTCAAGAAGATCATACCTCTCCTCTCTAATGAATCCCTTGACCCAGACGAATTGGTATCCAACTGGGATGATGCCCTCAGAGCTGTTGCATGTCTCCCAGCCACCAACAAGAACCCAGCAAAACGGGAACATGCATCATGGTACTCCCAGGATCTGCGAGCTTTGCTTCTCCACCTACGCAAGCTCGAGAGACAGTGGTGTCACACCCGAACCTCCGAGGCACTTGGGGCATACTCTGCTCAACTACAGTTACACCGAGAAGAAAACATGGAAAAAAGAAAACAGTACCATTCTGAATTACTAAAGCGATCATTGAACAAACCACATGACCTATTCAATATTGTCAAGACCTTAACAGGCGACCCAGCTCTAGCCCAATCACCCATGCCCAAGCCGCAAGACTATGCCAATTACCTACAATCGAAGTCGATCTAGACCAATACGATGGCAACCATCATATACTTCTTCACCTCGCATGTGTCCTCCCAACCAACTTCTCTCCTGAAATTCTCAGAGGTATCCAACGAAGAGATTGTAGATATTATTTCCTCTATCAACCTCACCACTGCTCCTAACAATCCTTGCCCTGCAAGCTGGATCAAAGAGTTGCGCCATGATCTCAGCCCGACCATATGCAGAATCCTGAACCAATCCCTCTCATCAGGGTCCTTTCCTCAAAGCTTAAAATACACATCAATCTGCCCTCTGTAAAAAAATACAAAAATCGCTGTGGTCTTTTTGGAGTAGTATGCTAATATTGTAACTGAAAAGTAACTCCACTTTAACATGCAGTTTCTACTTCGGGCTTGTATGGTGTTATTGCTTTCATTAAGCTCTCTTTTATCCAATGTGTAGTCTCAGACCAGTGCAGCACTTGTGGCCACTATGTTTGGTGGACCACAAGGCGCAAAGCAACAGCATCAACGACTACTGGATAAAATGCTTTTATTTGTATCTACCGTGACTAATTTTCTTTGCTCTTCACACCTATATAATGTTCCCTTAAAGTGTTTCAACGAATATATAAAATGTTAGACAGGCTTATCTTTTGTTCCACTAGGGCTTAGTGGTTTTCGCCTTCGCTATCGCTGAAGTTATCTCTTTCAACGAATATATAAAATGTTAGACAGGCTTATCTTTTGTTCCACTAGGGCTTAGTGGTTTTCGCCTTCGCTATCGCTGAAGTTATCTCAACGCCTCCTCTGGCGCCTTAGCGTTTCACTCTCGCAAGAGAGTTTCTTCAGGAGATCTGTGTGCGAATAAAACAATGTTGATGGTACCTGTTCATAAAGTCTATACTGCTTAAAAGTATAACGTGTCTACATTCACTTTATTTAAAACATTTAAAATGGCAATTCAATAGTTCTAATAATATATCTTACTCACTATTGACTGCTGCCCACGTCTCTCTGATTCTTACTTTTCTTTTCCTGAGAAAAACGCCGTGCATGCGGATAGAGATCTTGTTCATCCTTTTAAGCTAACAGCTGATTGATCAATGGTGCCCATCATTAGCATATATGCCATTCCACCGAGGCATTTAAACCAAATGGTTTAACTGTGTTTACTAAAAAGATCCATCTCTGTTCATAAAATGATAATGTTTCTTCCAGTGTTTTGCCTCTTTTCGGTCTATCAATGCAATCTATGCAGAAACAACGCAGTTGTGAAAACTCATGGTTATTTTTAAGACAATGTTGTGTTAATGGAGCCGCCATTACTTTATTAACCAACCGACTCTTATGTTCTTGTATGCGAACTCTAAACATTCTGTTCGTCTTACCTATATAAAGTTTCAGACACGGACATCTGATGGCATATACAACCGAAGTTGTAATGCAGGATGTTGATCTTTTAAGGAGGTATTTTTTCCCCCTGTATGTAAACTCACTGGTCTCTTCTGTGATCTGGCAAATAGTACAATGGCCACACGCTGTGTGGCCACCTCCTCGTGATTCCCTTTCCTGTGTCTGGAGAGAGACTGTCTTGGTTACATTCAACTGTTCTTTCAAGTGCCACACGCACCTAATTGTCTTATCCATAAGCCCCGGAACTGTTCGTAAAATGTGTTGATTCTTTATAACTAACCTCTGAATTTTGTAACTAAACGGAGAGAACTTTGTGATTAGATTGACACTGTCATCAGCCATTTTTGTAGTGGTCTGTGAAGTGGAACGTAGTAACCAGGCTCTATCATTGTTTAGAGCTCTTTTATAGGCCTTTTTAGTAATTTGTTCTGGATAACCACGAGCTGTAAAATCCTTAATGAGCTGTTTAGATTTTCTTTTAAAGTCTGACAGTTCTGAACAGTTACGTCGGAATCTCAAAAATTGTGAGAATGGAAGGCTATTTTTGAGCTTGACTGGGTGAGCACTGGAATAATGAAGAAATGTATTACGGGTGATAGGTTTTTTGTAAACTGAAGTTATCCACCCTTCAATACCTTTTTTCACTGTTAAGTCTAAAAAAACTATTGTTTTCGAAGCTATAGTATGAGTAAATTCTATGGCTGTATTACAGCCGTTAAGCCAAGTAACAAACTCCTGTGCTGATGTTTTTGATCCTTTCCATAATACAAAAATGTCGTCTATATAGCGTGTCCACATTTTTATTTGGTGGAACCATGGAGATGCTGTCAACCATTCATGTTCAAATCCGCTCATAAATAAATTTGCAATGGATGGAGCACACGACGCTCCCATTGCTATTCCTGATTTTTGCAAATATAAGCTGTTCTCAAAGTGAAAAAAATTTTTTCAATAACTAGATGTGCTAATTTCATCAGAAATGAGATCTGGATGTCAGACAGGTCTTCTCTGCCTCGTAAGGAGCTTTCTATCGTGAAAAGTGCTTCTGATTGAGGTATACTTGTATAAAGTGCTGTTATATCCAGGGTCATGAGTAAAATTTCTTCATCCAACGCCCATTGGGTGTGTTGACTCAATTTGTCAAGAAAATGTGAGGTGTCGCGTATGTAAGATGGAATATCCTTCAGCAGTGGTCTCAAAAATGAATCTAGATATGTTGAAAGTGGTTCTAAAAGTGAGCCTCTTGTAGAGACAATAGGTCTACCCGGTGGTTTTGAAAGGCACTTATGAATTTTCGGCACAAGATAAAGATTAGCTGTAACAGGTGCTTTCACATTCAAAAAATTCATCTCTTTTTTAGAAATTAATTTTTGTTGTAAGGCTGCTGTAGTTTCATTTTTGATAACGTCTTGTAAATCTCCTGTTGGATCTTTAAATAGGTGCTGATATACTCGAACATCTGACAACTGGCGTGTTGCCTCTTCTAAATAATCCTGTTTACTCTGAATTATTATAGCTCCTCCTTTGTCTGCTCTAGAAATGACTATATCAGTCCGTTGTTTTAACTGTGCCCATATAGTTCTCTCTTGTTTTGTTAATACGCTATGGGAAAATCTCTGTTGTTTTTCTAACTCAGTAATCTCCTTTATGATTACATCTTTAAAGGTTTGTATTGCTGGAGGTAATATACCTGGGGGCACCCATGTGGACTTTAACGGAAGGGGTATTCTACGATCTTGAAGATTTTTATCTGAAATTGGATTTTGATGGAAATAACTTTTGAGGTTAAGTTTCCTAATGAATGCCTCAAAATCTATCCTAAATTGAAATGGATCGTATGTTGACGCAGGTACAAAGGATAAGCCTTTACTTAGTATTTGAAGTTGAGCTTCTGAAAAGAATTTCTTTGAGATGTTAATCACCAGATCTTGAGGATCTTCTAACTGATCAGAGTTCCTGTTCATAGTCTTCAATCGTGTTGCTCGCGTGTTTTGCTCCGGAACAAATTACTAAAAAGGCCTATAAAAGAGCTCTAAACAATGATAGAGCCTGGTTACTACGTTCCACTTCACAGACCACTACAAAAATGGCTGATGACAGTGTCAATCTAATCACAAAGTTCTCTCCGTTTAGTTACAAAATTCAGAGGTTAGTTTTAAAGAATCAACACATTTTACGAACAGTTCCGGGGCTTATGGATAAGACAGTTAGGTGCGTGTGGCAGCGCAATTACAACTTGAAAGAACAGTTGAATGTAACCAAGACAGTCTCTCTCCAAACACATGAAAGGGAATCACGAGGAGGTGGCCACACAGCGTGTGGCCATTGTACTATTTGCCAGATCACAGAAGAGACCAGTGAGTTTACATACAGGGGGAAAAAATACCTCCTTAAAAGATCAACATCCTGCATTACAACTTCGGTTGTATATGCCATCAGATGTCCGTGTCTGAAACTTTATATAGGTAAGACGAACAGAATGTTTAGAGTTCGCATACAAGAACATAAGAGTCGGTTGGTTAATAAAGTAATGGCGGCTCCATTAACACAACATTGTCTTGAAAATAACCATGAGTTTTCAGAACTGCGTTGTTTCTGCATAGATCGCATTGATAGACCGAAAAGAGGCAAAACACTGGAAGAAACATTATCATTTTATGAACAGAGATGGATCTTTTTAGTAAACACAGTTAAACCATTTGGTTTAAATGCCTCGGTGGAATGGCATATATGCTAATGATGGGCACCATTGATCAATCAGCTGTTAGCTTAAAAGGATGAACAAGATCTCTATCCGCATGCACGGCGTTTTTCTCAGGAAAAGAAAAGTAAGAATCAGAGAGACGTGGGCAGCAGTCAATAGTGAGTAAGATATATTATTAGAACTATTGAATTGCCATTTTAAATGTTTTAAATAAAGTGAATGTAGACACGTTATACTTTTAAGCAGTATAGACTTTATGAACAGGTACCATCAACATTGTTTTATTTGCACACAGATCTCCTGAAGAAACTCTCTTGCGAGAGTGAAACGCTAAGGCGCCAGAGGAGGCGTTGAGATAACTTCAGCGATAGCGAAGGCGAAAACCACTAAGCCCTAGTGGAACAAAAGATAAGCCTGTCTAACATTTTATATATTCGTTGAAAGAGATAACTTCAGCGATAGCGAAGGCGAAAACCACTAAGCCCTAGTGGAACAAAAGATAAGCCTGTCTAACATTTTATATATTCGTTGAAACACTTTAAGGGAACATTATATACGTGTGAAGAGCAAAGAAAATTAGTCACAGTAGATACAAAAAAAAGCATTTTATCCCGTAGTCGTTAATGCTGTTGCTTTGCGCCTTGTGGCCCACCAAACATAGTGGCCACAAGTGCTGCACTGGTCTGAGACTACACATTGGATAAAAGAGAGCTTAATGAAAGCAATAACACCATACAAGCCCGAAGTAGAAACTGCATGTTAAATTGGAGTTACTTTTCAGTTACTCTGTTAAAAAATAGCAAACTCGATCCATCTAAAGTTGAGTCCTTCAGACCAATTTCGAGCATCCCTCTACTTGCCAAAATCATTGAGAAGGTAGTCCAGCGACAAATTCAACACCATGTCGACATTGAAGCACCTCTGGACCCATCCCAACATGGCTTTAGAGACGCACACGGTGTTGACACCATCCTCACAACCCTCTTCAACAATCTAGTCACAGGACTTGACAACATCCACCAAGGATATGTCCTCATCTTCTTGGACATAGCAGCCGCTTTTGACTCGGTGAACCACCAGACACTCTTACTTCGCCTCAAAGAAAAAGGGATACAAGGCTCAGCGCTAGCCTGGTGTAAATCTTATTTGTGTGATAGATGGCAACAAGTCAGAGCTGGTTCCATGACATCAGAGCCATTCCCACTGAAACAAGGCGTACCTCAGGGCTCATCCCTATCTGCATTGATGTTTAACATCTACATGCAGCCCATCTGTGCGTTAATTCGATCCTTCAATGTCCAATGCCTTGCCTATGCAGACGACATCCTCATTTAAACACCCTTCAAGACTGATCAACCTGACTTCTCTCCAACATTAAGATGCTTTGAAGCAATAGCAGACTGGCTCCTCTCCCAAAATCTACGAATTAACCACAGCAAAACGGACGTTCTATTCGTCACGAGAAACCAGAAGTTCGCATCACCTCCCTCACTACAAGTCAACAATACGGAACTGAAGGTAAAACCCACAATTTGCTATCTAGGCATCACTCTTGACCAGCGGCTAGACATGTCAGCACTTGTCAAAAACACCACAAAAGCAATTTATCACAAGATCCGAACACTACGTCATCTCCGACCACTACTTGACTTCCCTGACTACTGATCAATCTTCCAAGCTTTAGTTATCCCACATTTCGACTTCGCTAACATCATCCTACAGGGACTCCCACAGTCGACTCTAAACCCGCTCCGACTTGCCATGAACTCAGCTGCGAGGGTACTGGTAGGACTATCAAGGTCAGAACATATAACGCCAGTCCTGAAGAACCTACACTGGCTACAGTTGCAGGCCAGAATCCTCTACAAGATTCTAGTCCTGACATTCAAAGCCCTCAAGAACCAGCCACCCACGCCCATCAGTAAACTTCTCCACAGCACACCAGTCAACAGAATCAGGAGATCTACATTGATGAATACCCTTGAAGTCTCTAAGTTAGTGATAAAATGCACAAAGACAACAGCCAGTAGAGCCTTCTCCATTTTCGCACCTATGGCCTGGAATGCCCTCCCAGCGGAAATCCGAGCTATCTCCAATCTACCATTATTCAGAAAAGCTCTCAAACACCACATGTTTCTACAACATTACCCTGATAACAATTCCAGAAAGCACACAGCCATCACCTTACCTCCCTACCTAGCCCGCCCCAAAGATCTACCTCCCATAGAGAATGGTTAATCAGTTGTCTCCTACCTTCTCTCCCTGACCCAGGAGCTTAGGCCTCTGTTTAAATGTCCTTGTAAGACATGTCTATAATCTGTATATAGTTCCCTCGGTTTTTTCCATGTTTACTGCCCCTGTTCAATGTAAACTCAATGTGACTTGTTACATTGTAGTATGTTTTGTTTCAACTGTAAACCGCACTGATTATAATAGCGCGGTATATAAGAAATATAAATAAATAAATAAAATAAATAAATAAATCCATCCCCGCTATTCGTGCCTTCACCCGCCCTCGACTAACTTTCCTGCTGGTTGTGCAGGGAAGTTAGCTGGGGGGGGGAAGGGGCGGAGTCTGGGCGGTCGCTGGCCTGGACATACAGGGCCAATTCTAATGTTGGCCCTGTACGTTCCAGTAACTTAAGCATCCCTTAAAAACTCAAATGACAAAACTCTGACTTACATACGAAAGTCGTACTTTGGACATATCATGTGAAGAGAAAGATCATTATAGAAAGACATCCTGCTTGGCAAGGTTGAACATCAGCGAAAAAGAGGAAGACTGGCAATGTGATTGATCAATAGAGTAACAGCAGATATGGATGCCATTCTATAATTAGCTGCCTGACTGAAGACCAAACACTTTAGGACAACTATCCACAAGGTCGCCATGAATTGACATCAACTCGATGACATTTAACAACAACCCCTATCTTCCACTAAACATATTTCACTTAGTAAGGACACCAGAACAATGTTTTGTTCTTTGACCCCCTCTGAAAGCCTAATTGTCAGGGGTATAAGATGTTATTTTTGATCCAAAAATATTCATAATTAAGGAAAATGATCTTCTTCAAAGGTTTTCCCAGGAAGGGTACCTATGAAATAGGGTGATATGAATCTAAATCACTAGCATTTGAGGTCCATTCTTTAAAACTAGTTTTAACTATAGCTTGCATTAATTTTGGAGGGCTATGCCCCTAATCAAAAGATTCACTGACAATCTGTTTAAAAATTGGGGTAACCCATTCCCTACAATTTAAAAAAAAATCTGTGGGAAGAGGATCCAGTTTGCATATTTTCACCTGAGTGCTCTGTAACAGATCTACTACCTCATCCAGTGATACAGGGCAACAACCAGCACAGCCTTCTCAATATACAGTTAAGGAATATCCAACTAAATCCACATCACATGGCTCATCCTCAACACTCAGTTCCAATCTTATTTTCTTAGAACATAACATAAGAACATAAGATATGCCATACTGAGTCAGACCAAAGTTCATCAAGCCCAGTATTCTGTTTCCAACAGTGGCCAATCTAGGTCATATTTACCTAGGAGTTTTTCCCAAGAGACACAAGTTCCACAATGCTTGTACTGGGTCAAGCATTGATATCTTCGGTCACTTCTTAATAATGGTTTATGGACCTTTCCTCCAGGAACTTGTCCAAAACTTTTTTAAACCCAGCTACACTAACAGCCTTTACTACATCCTCCGGTAACAAATTCCAGAGTTTGATTACACGTTGAGAGAAAAAATATTTTCTTTTATTAGTCTTAAATAGTTTACCCTGTAGCTTCATTGCATGTCCCCTAGTCTTTCTATATTCTGATAAGGTAAACAATCGATCTACGTTTACCCGTTCCACTCCGTTCATTAATTTATAGACTTCTATCATATCTCCCCTCAGCCGTCTCTTTTCCAGGTTAAAGAGCCTTAACCTTTTTAGCCTTTCTTCATAGGAGTATCCTTCCATCCCCTTTACCATTTTGGTGGCTCTTCTCTGTACCTTTTCTAAAATCGCTATATCCTTTTTAAGATACGGCGACCAGAATTGCACACAATATTCAAGGTGCGGTCTCACCATGGAACGATATAGAGGCATTATAATATCTTTTGTTTTATTTTCCATTCCTTTCCTTATCATACCTAGCATTCTATTTGCTCTCTTGGCCGCCGCTGCACACTGGGCCGAGGGTTTTAACATGGTATCCACAATGACGCCTAAATCTTTTTCCTGGGTGGTGGTTCCTAATGTGGAAACTTGCATCGTGTAACCATAGTTTGGGTTGTTCTTCCCTAGGTGCATAACCTTGCACTTGTCCACATTAAATTTCATCTGCCATTTTGATGCCCAGTCTTCCAATTTATCAAGATCCTCTTGCAATTTTTCACAATCCTCTTGGGTTTTAACAACTTTAAATAGTTTTGTGTCATCTGCAAATTTGATAGCCTCACTCGTTATTCCACTTTCCAGGTCATTTATGAATATGTCAAAAAGCAGCGGACCCAGCACAGATCCCTGGGGTACACCACTATTCACCTTTCTCCATTGGGAAAATTGGCCATTTAGCCGTACCCTCTGCTTTCTATCTTTTAACCAGTTCCTGATCCACAATAGTACACTGCCTCCTATCCCATGACTCTTTAGTTTTGCCAAAAGTCTCTGATGAGGGACCTTGTGAAAGGCTTTCTGAAAGTCCAGATGCACAATATCAACCGACTCACCTTTGTCCACCTGTTTATTCACTCCTTCAAAAATAACATAACAGATTAGTAAGACAAGATCTTCCTTGTCTAAAGCCATGTTGGCTTCTCCCATTAGGTTGGGACTATCTACATGCTGAGTAATTTTATTCTTTATGATGGTTTCTACCATTTTTCCCGGTACTGACGTCAGGCTCACCGGTCTGTAGTTTCCCGGATCACCCCTGGAACCCTTTTTAAAAATTGGTGTTACATTGGCGATCCTCCAATCTTCAGGTATTAGAGATGATTTTAATGATAGTTCACAGATTACTGATAGCAGTTCTGCAATTTCATATTTCAGTTCTTTCAACACCCTTGGATGTATACCATCCGGCCCAAGTGATTTGCTACTCTTCAGTTTATCTAATAGTTGTAAGACATCTTCCCGATGTATCGATATTTCCTTCAATTCTTCTGCACCTTTAAATACCACTTCAGTCATGGGTAACATCCCTACATCTTCCTCAGTAAAGACCGAAGCAAAGAATTCATTCAGTCTCTCCGCTATCGCCTTGTCGCCTCTTAGTGCTCCTTTAACCCCTTTATCATCTAATGGACCAACTGACTCTCTCACAGGCTTTTTGCTATGAATGTACTTGAAAAGGTCTTTATTTCACGTTTTTGCTTCCGCAGCAAGCTTCTTCTCAAATTCTCTCTTTGCCTGCCTTATCAATGCCTTGCATTTGACTTTCCAGTGCTTGTGCTGTTTCCAGGTTTCGTCGTTTGGCTCTTTTTTCCATTTCCTGAAAGATGCTTTTTTGGCAACAACAGCCTCTCTGACCTCACCTTTAAACCATGCTGGCAGTTTTTTGGACTTCCTTCCACTTTTCTTAAAGCGTGGAATACAGCTGGTCTGGGCTTCCAAGATAGTATTTTTCAACAACACCCAAGCTTGATGTACGTCTTTAACCTTCGCAACTGCTCCTTTTAGTTTTTTCTTAACTGTTTTCCTCATTTTATCATAGTCTCCCTTTCGAAAGTTAAAAGGTAGTACTGTGGATTTCCTTACTATCCCTCCTCCACTAATTAAATCAAAGGCGATCGTGCTATGATCACTATTGCCAAGTGGCCACAACACCATTATCTCTTGCACTAGATCTGGTGTTCCACTAAGGACTAGGTCTAATATGGCTTCCCCTCTGGTTGGTTCATGAACCAGCTGCTCCAAGAAGCAGTCATTTATTTCATCTAGGAACTTTATCTCCCTAGCATGTCCTGACGTGACACTGACCCAGTCGATACTGGGGTAATTGAAATCACCCATTATTATTACTGCGCTGTAACTTTTGTTAGCTTCCTTGATTTCTTTGAGCATTTCATCATCCATTTGGTCATCCTGGCCAGGTGCTCGATAGTACACCCACACTGCCATCGCCTTCCCCCTTTTATATGGAATCCATATAGATTCTACAGCAGATTTTGTTTCCTGCAAAACTTTAATCCTTTCTGACTCAATGCCCTCTCTAACATAGACCGCAACCCCTCCACCAATTTGATCAGCTCTATCATTACGATATAGTTTGTACCCAGGTATCACAGTGTCCCACTGGTTGTCCTCCTTCCACCATGTCTCTGATATTCCAATCATATCTAACCTTTCATTTAGTGCTATATATTCTAACTCTCCCATCTTATTCTTTAGACTTCTAGCATTTGCATACAAGCATTTTAGAGAATGTATTTTATTCATGTTAATTTGGCTATTGTTAGACATGGGTAAATTGGGATCTTTAAGCTCTGTCTGCTCCATACTTGAGGGCATTTGGGCTACTTTACTCTTTTGTGGAACCTCTCTGCTTTTGGTAGTATCCTTCAAGGATACATTCTTCCGAACCATCCGCTCTTGGGCGACTGTCGGCTTTCCCCTAATATCTAGTTTAAAAGCTGCTCTATCTCCTTTTTAAAGGTTAATGCCAGCAGCCTGGTTCCATCCCGGTTAAAGTGAAGCCCATCCCTTCGGAAGAGCCCCTCCTTTCCCCAGAATGTTCCCCAGTGCCTAACAAATCCAAAACCCTCATCTCTGCACCATTGTCTCATCCACGCATTGAGACTCCGGAGCTCTGCCTTCCTTTTGGGTCCTGCGCGTGGAACAGGAAGCATTTCGGAGAATGCTACCCTGGAAGTTCTGGATTTCAACTTCCTACCTAAAAGCCTAAATTTTGCCTCCAGAACCTCCCTACCACATTTTCCTATGTCATTGGTACCGACATATACCAAGACAGCAGACTCCTCCCCAGCACTATCTAAGACCTTATCTAGGTGGCGCGTGAGGTCCGCTACCTTCGCACCAGGCAGGCATGTTACCAGGCGATCCTCACGTCCACCAGCCACCCAGCTATCTACATGCCTAATGATCAAATCACCAACTATAACGGCTGTCCTAACCCTTCCCTCATGGGCACATGGCCCTGGAGAAACTTCCTCGGTGCGAGAGGGTTTTACATCACCTGGAGGACAGGTCCTAGTTACAGGATCACTTCCTGCCACACCAGGGTGATGCTCTCCTGTCACGTGACCTCTCTCCTCCATGGCAACAGGGGTGCTGCCAGACTGGAGGTGGGACTTCAGGACTATATCCCTGTAGGTCTCGTCTATGTACCTCTCTGTCTGTCTTATGTTTTCCAAGTCTGCTACTTCTTAGGGCCCAATTTTCAGCTGTCCAAATTTTGGAAGGGCTATGTGCCTCATCAGCACATAGCCCTCCCCGCCAAACTCTACACTGGATATTCAATGCTGCGGCAATGTTATTGAATATCCAGTGATCACCGCAGACCGAGGAAGCCACCAAGGCTAAGCATGCAGCAGCGATATTGGATGCTGTCGGGTTAGCCCCTGCATCTTAAGTATCGGCAAGGGTTCTCCATGCCTATCTTTTAGGCGCATGTCGCTAACCGGGCAGCATCCAATATCACTGCTGCATGATTAATGACAGTCTCCATCTCTACTCCATCCCTGAACACCCCCAATATGCCCCAATGCTAACCAGATAGCATCGGGGCGCGTAGGGGACTTAGCAAGGGATATTCAATAGAACTAACCATGTAGGTGCCATTGAATATCTCCATGTAAGGGCATTTACACGGTTTATTGGGCTTTTGAATATCGGACCCTTAATTTTTGTATCAAAATGCAACAAAACAGCTCCATGGGCAGATTTAGTCAACCCTTCCCTTTGAACATTGATGGTGCATAAAGTCACTTAAGAACACAAAACAGATGTTGAGGCCAACTTTCCTCCCTCTCTAACTGAGTTGAAATATAAGGGGCATGCTTACTAAGCTGTGCTATTTGTTACTGCATATTTGAATGTGCATTGATCAGCATGCTCAAAACCATGCTAACAGCGCAAATGCAAAACAGACAGCAAGTGGTTAATTCTGCTCTATCTGCTTAGCATGCAACTGGGAGGAAAATGGGTGCAGAGAGTGGGCATGATGTGCATTGTGGTTAGTGCCAGAGTTATTAACTTGCATTCATCATTAATGATGCAGTTAGTGCGGGTTCACTTAACCCCACTTCAATGGGTGACATAAGGACATTCACATTAAGAGCAAATTGCACTGACAGATGTCAGAGTTTGAATCAGTGAAGTATCTGCTGGGTTCATGCTCTTCATGTTCCCAACGGATAACGCATGACTGTTGCACGTATCATGCTTTGATTTCTACTCTCAAGCGCGATACCTACAAAACATTTGCGCAGCTTAGTAAACATGCCCCTAAGTCTTCTTGGCTTTTATTGCTTCCTCGTTATGTAACTGCAGAGGTTCCCTGTGGAGCATCATATTATCCCCCTGTCTTGTTTTTCTTCTACTTCCTCTCTAATTGTTGCTCCTGCCTTTTTAATTAGAGCAGGCCAGGATGATAAAAGGCTGCTCTTTTCCTAAAAGACTTTCTCTAAATCATTCTTTCTGGGGCTAATCTCTGGGCTGCATATCAAATACATTATACCACATCTGTACTTGCATCCCAGCATCTAAACCCTGCAATTCATGTTCCTGTGGATCCATAGCTACATTTACTTCCCGACTGGAGAAATCCTTGCAGACCCTCCTTACTTGGGTGATGAGCAGTTCACACAGCAGATATGGTTCAGCAGGATACCTTTGACGTGATCAAATAATGATCCAACCAGAGAACGTGAGACACTGAAAAACTATGTCAAACCACTCAAATGCTTAAGTGCTTGCTCAATCAAATGATAGGTGCTGTTGATGGCTCAAGGGACTGTTCACAAAATTGTTTCCTTCCTTCTGTGAGAGAATTTGAGTTCCAGTTTCTCATTCTTTTAGCTAAATTGCTTGAAGTTCGGTGTTTATCTTTGATCTCTTCTACAAATAAACTCTGAGTTCCTAGATATTTGTTGTTGTTTTTTTTAAAAATAGATTAGAACTATTTTCTGTACATCTTAATCAGGGGCTTTAGCAGTTGGGTTGTCTGGTTCTTTCAAACCAACTTCTATTTGATTAGATTTAAGAGTAAACCTTGGCTCACGTTATTTCCTGCTTTCTCAAAGAGAATTTCAAGTCCACTTTCTGGCTGTATTTTTTAGCTAACTTTGTTTATGTTAGTAAAATCTGATTTCCTAGCACTTGTAATATCACCTACTTACCCTGCTTCGTTTTGTGCAAATAATGATCCCTGACTGGGGATAAGAACTCTGGTATGCTTGTTCAGTTAGGGAAAACATTTCCCGCGCTCACTTCAGGTATTTTATATGAAAGTACATTCAAGTGTAATAGCTGTAGGATTTCACTATTCAGAGCAACACTGCAGAAACTACAATATTGCCTTTTGTTATGTTTCACTCTTCAGGATTAAAAGGCAAATTATCAGAGGTAGGGCTGAGCTAGAGTTTGCCAAAAGAGCAGGCCAGAGACCCTTTCACCAGAGGCCTCCAAAAGGGATGAGGCTCAGGGAGCTCTCGCACTATGTATCACAAAGCCTGCTGTGTATTTTCCCTCCTCAAATGTTACAGTGCGATTCAGGCACGGGGATGCCTAGAGTAAGGAAAGAGCTCTAGGATTAATCATCCTATGTAATCTGAAGGTCATCAGTCAACAGTGTAATGAAGTAATAAGGAATAGGGACAGTATCTTCAGGTGTGTAAATAGAGGTGTCATCAGCAGGAATAAGGAAGCAAAGTGGTCACTAGTGAGGTTCCAACATTTTACGCTGCTCTGGAGACCATGACCCAGTGCTCAACACATTTTCATTAAATCTAGGAGTCAGCCCATAAACCTAGAAGCCAGCAACTAAGACCTCACTTGCTTCTCCTTTCCCCACCTCTCCCAACATTGTCCTCAGTGACGTTTGAGTGGGGGTGAGGGAGGTAATCACCTTCAAGATCAGCAGCAGTTCTTTTAGAAACTGATTTATTGAGGCTCTTTTTCTATTCTTTGTCTATGGACAAAGAAAATTTAGTAAATCAGTCTTAATCTTAAAATGCCTCCGTTGACCAGTGGCAGAAGTCAGCAGTCTCCCTTCTTGAAGCATGCTGTGTGTGCACTATGCCGTTTACTGTTCAAAATGAAACTCAGGAATTATCCAAATAATAGCCCTTCCTTCTAAAGGATATACTATACATTAAATTAATACTATACTCGTACATTAAATGTAACACCATATCATTTTCTCTCATATACTTCCTTTGTGTCGGTTAACCCAATTCACTGCTTGTCGGTTTGCAAAAAGGCAGAGGGTATTCCAGATATGGATATAAACATTCCCTCACTCAAAAGGGTTTATCAAGATTTTTCCCTCCTCTATGGGATTCACCTCACATTCCCGACTGGAAGGGATTCTCCCAAAATACCTTCTCCTGCAGTCAGCTGTGTGACATTACCCTCTTAATAGTTTAAGCAAATAAGCCATTGTTCTTTGCTTCATATATCACCATAGTCTGGGTCCCTCTCTCTCTCTCTCTCTCATATTCCCCCAGCCTTCACCCATTCTCTCTCTCATGCCCTCCCACTAGTCTTGTGCGATTTCAAACCAGGAGACTTCTCAGACTTCCTGCACCATGAAGCTTACAGAGAGCCAAATCACAGAGGGGAAGTGGGAGACATGCTGTTTCTTCAGTCATTCTGTAAAAGAAAAATATTTGGAGGCATAAAATCCCAGGAGTAACCTCTCTTCCATTTACACCCATAACTATATGGTCCTGCTGTGTGTGCACTATGCCATTACTGTGTTTCACTATGAAAGAACCATAAAACATGCAAATATTCCCTTTGAATGTACTTACAGTATATTTTCCCCAGAACTTCACACAAACGATTTATAATTTAGTTGGTTAAACAACTGGATTTAGCTCATGACTTTCTCAGAAGAGTACCCTCTTTTAATAAATCTAATTGTTTCAATTATCATGTAATTGCATGAAAAGTGTATGCCAATGAGGTTACCAGGTTGGGAATGAACCTTACACCTAACTCAGGAGATTTTGTGGGAGATTATCTCAGTCTCTCAAATCTACTAATGCTAATGACGTTTGTTGGCTTATACAGCAGACGTTCAACCAATGAGGTTCAGAAAGGAAAACTGTTTAATGAGTACAGGATACATATATTGAAAACTGACAAGAAATATACAGACAGAGCTTCATGCTAAGATGGCTACAAGCACATGGATAGTGTAACAGGAATAAAGCTGAACAACTACAATTGGGAAACAGGAACCAGAAACTCATTTTCTGAGTCTGTTTCCTTCTAATAGGGCTTCTGAGATATGTAATTCCTTCTGTAAGGTAACTTCTATTTTTACCTAGACAACAGTGCCGCCTACTATCTTTACTGGTTTTCTACTAGTACAAAAAACATTATACATTAAACTGTCAGATATAATTAGTCTGGTTCTTGTGTGTGTTTTTCAACACATTGTTCCAAAGACATTGTCCTCTTGCAGTTCATAAGATGTAATGCGTATAGCAACTTATATGCTTGAAAATTCTCTGGGCACATGTGACTCCTTTTTACCCCCTACAAGGATCAAAATATAGTTGTAATTGGGCAAAAGTGGTTTTGTTCATTCCCATAATTTAAATATTTATTGGATTGCCCCCAGGTGAAAATACAATTGTATTTATTTTTGTTTATTAAGCATGATGTCAGTTATTGACTATCAAGTTATATAAAATAGCTATTTTAATTGTCTATCTTTTATTATTTATTTATTTAAAGTTTCTTATATACCGCACTATTCAGCATCAGCGCGGTTTACATTGAACAATAATATCTCAGTACATTTGAACACGTATGAGTTTACAGATAACAGGGCAAAAACTTGGATAACAAAGGGTAACTATTTACAATAAATATATATATTTAAATATAGAAAACACTAGTTTAACCTGTTACTGTACCAGAAGCAGATAAAACATAGTGTACTACTTTTATAAAAGACATGGAATCTTCCTAATGAAATTATAAACAGTATAGAGAGAGTTTTTACTAAGAATAGGTCTGAGTCTGTTCTCCTTTGTGAAACTTCCCGTTGAGGTACCTGGATACTTTGATAGGTATGAGGAACTCCGTTAAAGGAAGCAGAAGCTGGCCCTGAAAGGAAAAAGCTGACCCTTAGTTCTCATAGGAAATTTTTCCATTTTTTGCTTTCATTGAAGGCGTTGGAGCCCAGGCTGCAGCCACCATAGTAACCGACTTTCTGCCCTTTCACCCCATGACATCGTGGGCAGGCAGACACCTGGCGGAGGCATTTGGGGATATAGGAAACACTAACCTGGCGCACGTGCAATCTAGGCGGCATACATTCAGGTGCGGTATATATCTCCCTTGTCCCTGAAGGACTCACAATCTATGTTTTGAACCTGAGGCAATGGAGGGTTAAGTGACTTGCCCAAGGCCACAAAGAGTGCCAGTGGGACTAGAAATCACAGTTCCTCTGGCCAGGGCCGGCCCAAGAATTTCAGACACCCTAGGCAGAACCCCCGGCCAAGCCATGTCGCCCCCAACCATCTATCCATCCATTCATCACCATGGGGGGGGGGGCAGCAGTATTTCAAAAAGCAGCAGCTTTCTGCTGCTGCATTTGTCCCCTGCAGGGGGGCCATGTCTTTCAGCACACATGGCCTGCTGCTTCTGATTCTCTTCCACTTGCCTAATTGATATGCTGGCCCTGCCTCTGGCCCAAGGTTGCTGTCCTCCAGCAGGATTTGAACCCCCAGCTCACTGGTCTGAGGTAACTTGCTCCAACCACTAGGCCACTCCTCCCCATGTGTTAATATAGAAGACTGTTTTTGGACCTGGCTTCACCATAGGCTAATTGGTATAAATTGAGCCCAAGTAAGGCAGGCACTAAATAGTATTCACATTACAAGAGAAGAGGGAGTTTCAGCAGCTTCACAGTGGTGACACCTTGGGGTCAAAGGGGTGCGCAACATAAGATGTGCATCTCTTAGTGGAAGAGAATAAAGTTCCCTTCTCAAGTCTTGCTGAGTACCTTCATGTGGTGACCTCGTTGTTTAACATCTATACTAAATCTTAACAAGGCGACACTACAATTGAAGTATGGTAGGAAAAAAAAAAGAAAAATACATAGTTGCCACACGTTGTCCAGGATAAAAAGGTGCTCACCTGTAGCTTGTGCACTAGGGCTAACAATGGCGGTTGCAATAGTGCAAACACTGCAGTTGTAGATAACATCCTTGCCACAAATAAAGGCCATGGGTGAGCCTGCCAATGGACCCATTGTGGCAGGAGATAAACCACAGAAATTAATGAAAATGTTAAGAGGCTTAACTACGGTTAAGTGGACTTCTGCAGGAGATAATATAGTAACCTAGTAACATAGTATATAACGGCAGATAAAGAGCAGTATGGTCCATCTATTCTGCCCAGCAAGGAGGCAAGATTAGGTGTGCCTGCTGCTCCATGCAGGTCACCCCTCCCTATACCTTTGTTTAGGGATGTACTCACTGCTCCGTGTAGTTTACCCCTATTTGTTGAGATACAAGAGATAGTTATGTTTATTTTGATTTTGATTTTATCTTGTTGCTATAAAGGAATCCTCTGTGTCTATCCCATGCCATTTTGAATTCCGCCACTGTATTTTCCCCCACCACTTCCATCAAGAGGACATTCCAAGCATCTACCACCCTTTCAGTGAAAAAGTATTTCCTGACATTGCCTTTCAGTTTACCACCTTTCAGCTTCATGTTATGCCCTCTAGTTTTACAGCTTCCCCATCTTTGGAAGAGGTTTGTTTGTTCATTAATATTCTTTAAGTATTTAAAGGTCTGAATATATACTGCTACTTTTATGCTACAAACCCTATATTTAAGTCAAGAGGGTATAGAAAAAGAATCTGCCAAAAACTGGAAGAAAGGAAAATTGCCACTACCAAAACTGCAAAAGCAATAGATGCAAATTTAAGATCTTTAATTTCACAGCTCAAAATAAAGAGGTATGTGAATAATAACATCTTGAAGCAACTAAGGGCTTTGATGGAAATGAAATACAGGGAGGAGGCGGAGACCTAGGTGAGAGTACCAGAAGAAAGGAATACACAGAAAAAGAAAGAGCAGTTGAGGGAGAGATGGAGCTGAGAGATCTGGAACTACAGGAGAGTGAGCTGAATAAAGAACGAGTCAACAAATCAGCTGAAGAGGAGGAAGAAAGGGAAAATGGAACAAGATGAAAATAAGTTCCAAATAAGGGAAATATTACCCAAGTTAAATTTAACACCTAAGGTTAGAAGTATGATATTTATTTATTTATTTATTTATTTATTTAATGAGGAGTTTTTTTATACCATCTTATCATATATTCAAGGAGTGGACAAGTAGCTTACTGGTTAGAACACTGACTTAGTAACCAAGCAACTAGGGGTCGATTTCCACTAGCACTCTTTGTGTCCTTGGGCAAGTCACGTAACCTTCCATTGCCTTGGAGGAAAGGCCTGGCAATCTACTTCCAGTCACACTGCCAAGAAAACCTACAAGCTTCTGGGTTGCCAGGAGTCAGAAATGACTCAAAGGCACACATTGCATTGCATTATATATTCAAAGTGGTTACATTATAACATGAATCAGGAACTGTACATTGAACAGGGGAAGTAAACTTGGAGGATTACATTGGGGGTACTATATGGCAATTAAGATGAACAAGGCCATTTCCAGTATAAAGGGGCCATTTATTGACAGCACCAAAATACATTGAATACAATATTGTGCAGCTAAAATTATTACTGCAAGAATACTACCAACTAATATGCATGGCCAGAAGAAAAAGAGTTCCTCCTTGGAAAAAGCGCATCAAAGGAAAAATAGTCATGGCATGAGGAGGTATCCCTGATAGATGAGTATCTGAAAGAATTAAGATCATCAAAGATATTAAGGAAGATCCAAGACATCAAGCTGAAGTATGCTGCATTAACAGAAGAAGACCTAAAATTTATTTGTTCCAACAATAAATTGAAAGTAGCAGCAGAAGCACCACCAACTAAAGCCAAAACAGAAACCTTCTGGAGAAAACTATATGAGGATCCTATAAGACACAGTCAAGAAGCAGAATGATTACCCTGCATACAGGAGTATTTAGAAAAAGCAGTTATCAAACCTATGGGATGGGTTAGCTTCACTCCACCAAGTGGCGAACTGGGTTAGCTTCACTCCACCAAGTGGCGAACTGCAAAAATCAATTGTTCAAGCAGCCAGACTTAATACTGCAATGGCATATTACAGGAAGAACATTTATCCTTCCAAAGGGGGATTCAAGCAACATTCCCAAAAATTATATACCAGTAACTTGTCTACCAACAATCTATAAGTTTTTCACTGCAATAGATGCAGACAGAATATATGATCATCTTGAGTTCAATAACATCATGACAATAGAACAAAAGTGCAATAAGAGGGGAGTGTATTGAACCAAGGAGCAGTTAATGTTGAATAAGGCCATCATGGCCAGTGCTAAGATAGGAAGAAATCTCAGTATAGCATGTATCAATTATAAGAAAGTTTTTGACAGCATCCTACACTCTTAGGGATATGCTTACTAATTAGCAGTAATGGCTTCCATGCGATAACTGAAGCCACTATCACCGATTAGTAAACATACCCCTTGGATAATAAGTTGCCTAAGAAATGTATAAAACAAATCATGGTTTGAAATGGTACATTGAGTTCACTATGACAGTGTGTCAGACCATACTCTCTTTGAGATATGAAGATGGTCAGTACATCATTCCTAACATTAAGATCCAGTGAGGATTATTTCACTTCTGTTTTGTATGGTGCTTAATCCAATGAACACTCTCATGAACACTTTGGGATAGAGATTTAGCCTGAATCCTAAAGAAGGCAACAACCTAGAAACAACATCCCATCTACTATTTGTAAATGATCTGAAGCTCTACAGTTCCAGCAACCAACAATTAGGAGAGCAACTTTGTGTGGTGAAAAGCATTTCTGATGATATCAGGATGACTTTTGGCCTTGACAAGTGTGCTAAGGCAGATTCTTTTAGAAGAAAATTGATCAAAATGGAAAGCATCTCCCTGGCTGAGACTATGACATCAAGGATCTTGAACAGGAAGGTGAATATAAGTATCATGGAGTAGAGGAAGGAATGATACTCAAGCAGAAATTATGGAGAGAGATCAGTAAAGAATATTACAGGAGATTAAAATTGTTATTGAAAAGTACTTTAACATCACGGAATAAGATACAAGCCATCAATCAGCTGGCAATTCTTGTACTATCATGCAGCTTTAGGATTCTGGACTGGCCTCTTAAAGATCTTGAAAAACTAGATGTGCAAACAAGAAAACTCCTCCACGCTCAAGAAGTAATTTACAAGAATCAGTCTATGCCAAGACTAAATATTCCTAGAGCTGAAGGAGGGTGAGGCCTCATTGATTATACCTATGGAGCTACTATCATAGGCCTGTATGCCTACCTGACAGCATCATCAGATTCAAATATGCAGAAAGTTCTGAAATATGAAAGTAAACATCCAGAATCTGTCTCAATCATAAAACTTGGACAAGCGTTCCAATGACTAGAAGGAATGAATGAAAAGCCACAAATGCACACAGGAAAAGAAGCAACAGAATTTTCAAAACAAGAGAAAAAATGCTTCAAAGAATTAAATCAGCAAATGAGGAAAACCAAGTGGCTAATGCACAAATACAGTGGGAAATACAAAGTGTTACTTCAGGAACCCTTTGTTAAGGAGCACTGAATTGAAACTGAAGGATGAGAGATAGTTGCAGCCCAGGAAAGCACATTATGGACAAGATGGTTTACAGCGAGCATTGAAAAAACTGACAAAACAGACATATGTCAATTCTGTAAGACAGAGCTTGAAACAGTGACTCACCTCATAGCTGGCTGTAAAGTTCTGATGGTGAAAAATTTCTATACAGAAAGGCACAATAAAGTAGCACGCCTCATCCATTGAGAACTCTGTAAACGCTACAACATCACTGTCCCTGAAAAGCATTGGGATCATGACCCTAAGAGAATTAAAGAGAATAAGGAGGTTATGATCACCTGGGACATTCCCATTCTGACAGATAAGAAATTGGATGTGAGGAAACCCGACATAGTGGTAAAGGAGAAAAACATTAGAATAGCATTGATACTAGAGATATTGTTCCTAGTGATTATTCTGTGAATCTCATGGAGAGGCAGAAGATCCTGATGTACCAAGAAATGCAGCCAAATAACAAGAAAATGCGGCAGAAAGTTACAGAAATATTTACCATTGTATTGGGAGCCACAGGCTTGATGAAGAAGAACTTCCAAACACATCTTGACAAACTACCCATACCTGTAACATCTTACGAACACCAGAAGAAAGCTCTCTTTGGCATGATGCAACTACTACATCAAGTATTAGCAGTAAATTTGAGAGACTGAGATCATACTTCACATACCCTGGCTTAAAAGTGAGGTTCACGACTGTAATGGTATGCGCAAAACTAATCCATTTCGAGAAAGTGCCCCAAGTGACACCTTTCCTCCAGAGTCAGTGTGTATGTGTAGTGGGTTTCTGAGAATGCTGCAGGTCTGTGATCCTTGGTTAAGGACAGCCAATTAAATGACCAACATAGATGGAGAGGAAAACCCGAAGTATTTGATAATGAAGATTAGCCCAACAGAGACCAGTTTGAGATAAGACAATAAATCTGATGTGGTTAAAGAGTGATATCCTGGAAGAAGTCGTCTGTATTTTTGACACCCGAGACAATTGCCCAGCATAAGCATAACAACTAGACAGTACCAGCTTACTATTGCATTGCTTTCTGAAAAGGCAGTTACTATATTCAGTTACTGGGGTGAAGCAGAGCCTTTAGCCTCCTTGTCTGACCTTTTGACAAATGCTGACTTGGAAAATGGCTTAACCAAGGGAGAGCGGACTCGTTGCTCCTTAGCCCTTCCTCTTAACCCATTATCCCTTTTACTCCCCCCCACACCCCCCCCCCAATAATCTGACACAACTCCGTTTGATAAAAGAACTGGTCGCAGCTTTATTAACGTTAACATCCGAACAATCAAATCCAAATATATAAATATACCGTCAGCATTAGGCCATCACCAGCCATATGATTAGCAAAGTGATAGCGCCTCCGCTTGCCTCTTCTTTACCCCCCTTAGCCCCCGACTTCACCATGTGAGTAGCAAAAGCCAGCCAGGGGGTTGTCCCGGGACGGGGGTACTCCACCCCTGTCCCAATCTTGTCTTAAGCGTCTGGACCCCAGAAACCTCTGGGATCCCGCCACCGGCGCAGATGCGCAGCGTCAGTGCGCCACCCCCCCCCCCCGAACAAAGCTGCGACCAACGAGAATCATGCAACGCTACCCACTCTACGGCCTCTTGCCAGTCGTTCAATAATAAGTCCAACCCAACCGGGGATAAATGGACTCCATCCATGCTGTAAAGACCTGCACATCCCACCTCCACCCAAGAATGCAATACTTGGTAACCGCCATGTGCACAAACCCACTTGCCGATTTGCCGGTTGATCTTAACTAATCCCCGAGACCAGCGCCGCTGATCCCAACAAATCGGCCGCGGTATAATGTCTGACCACATGACGATCACCTCCGGGAATAACCGCATCACTTCCCCCAAATCCCTCTGTACCGCCCTGATCAGCTGCTTGCAAGTCCAAGCTGACAAGTCGTTGCCCCCCAAATGGAGTAAAATCAAATCTGGAGAACTCCGCAGGCGTGCATGGTGCCGAAGCAAAGGAAGCAACTGAGTCCAACGGAGACCTCGCTCACCCAGCCATGATACGGTCACCACTGCTGGATCCAGACCAAGATTCGCTCCCAAAGGCCGCACAGCCGCGCGCCGGCCCGCCCAATGCACAAATGAATGGTCGATCAGCCAACAGCTATGCGGGTTCGCCCCCTGGTCTGCAAAAGAAAAAACACAATTAGCCAAATGCCCACCCGCCTTCTTAGAGCCGCACATAGCCCAAGAAAGCGTTGGACCGCCATCTCCCTATGCGCTGTACTTCTTGCCCTGACAAACCCGCGGCCGCAGCACTAGTTGCTGCACCTATCCGAAAAGAATGTGATGCAAACTGCAAAGGATCCTCACCTATCTCCCGCAGCACCATGCGTAACACTGCAGTCACCTGAAACCTAGTGACCTTTGCTGCATTGGCATGCCGAAAGAGCACCCCTTCGACTGCCGGACGGAACCGCAAATAGACCCAGAGTGCCGCCACCGCGCAAGTATTCATGCCTTCCAGCTCCTGCAGAACCACCCAGCGCCCCCACCCCAGCTGATCGGTCTTAGACTGAGCCAACCAGATACGTAACGTTGACTTTTCAATACGGACATGCTGGTAAAGCAGGCCTCCCACTCCAGATCCTGCCGAATGAGCAATTAACTCCCCTATGCGAAAGGCCCCGAAAAAAGCCAAGCAAAATATCGCTCTAAACAGCACCGCCTCATAAACCGAGGACGCCACTGAAGGAAGCGTCTTGCATATCCGCACTAGCAACTCGTGTGTTATCGGCCGCCGGCTGTCCCCCCGCCATGGCTCCACCCGCCCCCAACCTTGAAGCAGGCACCTCGTTAAAAACCCACCCACTGGTGGGGACCAATCCACCGCGGTCGCGAAGAACCTATATCCCGCTAAATGAGACCGCACCGCCGCTTTAGACCTCCCGCCCGCTTTCGCCTCCATGATTTAATGTGCCAGCATCCAATCAGACAATGCGTCCGGCTGCCACCCGCAAGCCGCGCAGAATTCCACAATCTTACCAAATCCACGCTGATATGCAGCCCAAGTCGCCGGTGCCACTGAGCTCCGCAGCAAACACAACATCCCTCCTGGCCAATTCTCCATAATCGCTCCGATCCAGTTGCGTCTGCTCCTGGCGCCAATCTCCGAAACCGGGCCCACTGCAAACGAGAACGAGCATCCGCTACCTCATTCCTGCAACCCGGAATATGCCTTGCTTTAAGCACCACATTTAAACGTAGACACGCCAAAACTATCTCCCGCATTAGCTCTGCCACCAGCTTGCAGCGCGGCGAATAACGGTTGATCACACTAACCACCGCCGCATTATCACACCACCACAAGATGCGCCTATTAGCTAGACGCTCTGGCCAGACCTCCAAAGCCACCAACATGGGAAAGAGCTCCAAAAAAGTCACATTACTCACCAACTGAGACTCGCGCCAAGACTGTGGCCACATTTCCGCGCACCAAGCCCCCGCAAAGTAAATGCCTAAACCAATTCCACCCGCAGCATCCGAGAGCAACTGCAAATCCCCAGAGGAAAGCTCCTCCCCTAACATAACTGAAATGCCATTAAAGTCCCTCAAAAATGTATCCCAGATCCGTAAATCTGCCCGCATTACCTCGGTCACCCTAATACGATGGTGCGGTTTTCTCACCCCCGCGGAAGCCCCGGCCAGATGCCGCAGAAACATCCTGCCCATGGGAATGGCCCGGCAAGCAAAATTTAGAGCCCCGATCAAGGCCTGCAGCTCCCTTAACGTCAACTTGGTCGACGCCCTTGCATTGGCCACCAAAACCCGCAACCTGACCACCTTGTCGCGTGGTAGTCGGACCACCATCTTGCCGGCATCCAACTCCACCCCTAGAAAGGTCACCGCCTCGCCGGGCTCTCCGTCTTCCCGGCTGCCAATGGCACTCCCAATTCGCATGCCAGATCGAGAAAGCCGTTCACGAGCCTCTGACAATCCCCTGAGTTTTCTGCGCCGACAAACAAAAAATCATCCAAATAATGGACCACGTTCGCACACCCGACATCCTCGACCAGCGCCCAGTGAAGAAAAGTACTAAATTTTTCAAAGTAAGCACAAGACACGGAACAACCCATGAGCATGCACTTGTCAAAGTAAAAACCATCTCCAAACTGAAAACCCAATAAAGGAAAACTGTCAGGGTGGGCCGGCAGCAGCCGAAGGGCAGACTCAATGTCAACCTTTGTCATCCAAGCCCCCCGCCCTGCACGGCATACCAATGCAACCGCGCGATCGAATGAGGCATAACGCACCTCGCACTTGTCCCGAGGTATCTGATCATTCACTGAAGCTCCCTCCGGAAAGGACAAATTATGTATTAATCTAAACTTTCCCACTTCCTTTTTCGGAATAATCCCTACTGGGGAAACTACAAAGTCAGGGAATGGCTTCTGCGCAAAGGGGCCTGCAATCTGCCCCAACTCCAGCTCCAAGAGCAGCTTTGATCAGACCACGCTCACTAACCGCCGCACCGAGGGGGCGTTACGCTACACCCTACCTGCTACCCTGCCCACAACCGGAATTAAAAAACCTTTGTGAAAACCTTTGTCCAACACTAACCCGTCGGCCCGCCTCGGATAACGCAACAGTCTAGCCCGCAAAACCTCGGCCTTTATCGGGGTTGGGGCTAGGCTGCGCAACGCTACCTCACTTTGAGACAGGCCCACTAGGCGCAAGGACAACTTTCTTGCCGCACTTTGCTGCAGAATGGCCTCCCCCACATCCTGAGCAGGCATGCCGGAATTTGCAATCCGGGAAAGGGCACGAAGCCTTATTGAACCGCCAACACACGTCATCTGTGCCCGCCCCTCCCCCCCTCTGCGGCAATGGCGTCCCGGACTGATGAAAGGAACGACCCGCACCCCCTGCACCTGCGCCTCCCTGCTTCACCCCGCCCTGCCCGGCCGACCCCCCTTTCACCGACATTTGCGTTAGCCAGAGGTTAATGTCCTGTGAACCCCAAGACAAAGACCGGTTCTCCTCCATTTTATCCCAAAACCGCTCGTCATAATTCAACCACGACCAACCTTCGTGAGTCTGTGCAGCCTCCAATATAGCGTCCGCATAGGCCAATAACATCCCATATTGTTCGGGCTGATAATGTCCCCACACACTCGCTAAACGCAAAAACGCCCGCGTCCAGTTCACCACGTTCCGTGACACCTTCTTCAGCCGCCCTGCCTTCTCATCTGCCCATCTTTTCCTCCTGCTCTCCCCTGAACGCCTCCTACCCTCCAACAAGCGGAAAATGTCAATATAGCGTCGTTTCCTGATCTTACGACTCAATTTTTTAGGGACACCTTCCCACAACTCCGCGTACTGCTAAGGAAGGAGCCCCTCTTGACTGCTTCCCTGACTCCCCGCCGCTCCAACCCCCAGCCCTACCTGAGACCCCCCCCGCTCGAAGATGAGGATGAGGTCGAGCATGAGGACGAGCTAAACGAAGAGGAAGAGGAGTCCGACCGATGCTGCCGTCGCCCTCCATGCCTCCACTTCTGGTGCGCATGTCTTTTTCCGCCCCAGACGCCCTCCCCCCTGCTGACCGATCACCCCCACCGCCAGTAGACTCACCTGCGGCTCCCAAAGGCACATCCACCTCTGCAGACGTTCCCGCGGCCGCCCCGCTGTCCTCCACCACCGGCTGCCATGGTTCACCTTGCAGCACTCCGGCCATCTCCTCTCCTCCGCTTCGACGCTCCTCGGTCAAACCAGCTCCCTGGAAATCACCGTTCCCGGGCGTGGTCAAGTGTGCACCCCTCACTGGCACCTGTGAAGACATAAAAGGAAACACGGAAGGAGGGATGACCGCTGGCCATACCGGCGGCCAAGCCCCAAGCCATTCTGCCCCCGAAGACCCTTGCCCCCCTCTCAACCAGTGCTCCCAAGCCAGCAAGCTCCCAGAAGGCCATGACCCCCCACGCTCCCCCAAGCCAGCAGCTGCTGGCCGCCATCCATGTCCGACAGCCGGATCGCCTGCCCGCCCCACATCCCCCGCAGCCAGACTCCAACCTGCGCCCTGAGGGGTGCTCTCAACTCCCGTGACCCCCAAAACCCCTCTACCCCTTTCTGCTCCCCCAAAACCGTGCCCCTGCTGGACGCCCTCTACCTCCCCTTGCCCCCTCCTGATCCCCGTCCTCCCCCTTGACCTCCGTGCTGCCCCACCTCCACCCCCGGCCCTAAGGGCTGGCCGAGCACCATTCCTGGTCACCGGAGAGGACTGCAGGCCCCTCGCTCGTCTGCTCCCTCGCACTGCCCTGGCCCCCCTACCCTGATTACCCCTGTCCACCACTGGACTCCTCTGCCAAAGTAATTCCAGCCACCGTTGCCACAGCCCCCCTCCCTCGCCGCATAGAAAGCCTCCCCGAGTCGCTTCTACCCCTTCCCAGCCCCCTCCCCCGCAGACCTCCGCGTGCCGGCATCGCTGCTCCCCCCTTTTTGAGGCTCCCTACACCCCTTGATTATCCACTTTAAATTTAAGTTTTGTTTTACCTGTTTTTGAATGTAAGTAGGGCCAACCTTGCCGCCACTTGCCTGCCAGCCGCTGCCGCGCCTCCCCGCTGCAGCTCCCGCCATGCCACGGACCACGTGCTGCTCGGCTCAACACACCGCCCGATCCAACAGGCTACCGCTGCCAGCACAACCAGCCGCACAGACGGGCCGCCGCTCCTCACTCAATTCAATGCAAGGGCAATCGAAGGATCAACTGCAGCCTCCCGTCAACACAACCGGCCTCCTTGCTCACCACTCTGCAACTCCCGAGACCGCCAGGGCCGATCTGCCCTGCTCCCTCAGTCCTTTCCTATTGGCTCCCCTCCCACCTCCTGCTAGGTGAGGAGCCAATAGATTTAAAGGACGCCACTTGGCCTGACCCCCCCCCCCCCCACACACACACACACAGTTCTCCGCTCGGGCCTCGCCGTCACTCCTGGCCGCTCCGCCCAGTTACGGGCGGCCGGCATGGACGGGGCCACGCGGCCTTTATGTTTGTTTCATTCTTTCTATGGGAAGGAACACTTAGAAACCTTCACTTTGATTGCATGTCTTGTGTACTAGAAATGTTGCTTGAATAACTGAGGTAATATAAGTTGAATCTTATAAACATTAAATATTTCTCTACTTCTAAACTTTTAGCTGATTAATTATTTGTGTTTGTTAATTGACTTCAAGAATGATTTCAGTGGAAAATGTAACAACATACTGATTTTGTTCACTTAATGCTTCAAAGACTATTAATGACACCGGAATAGAGGAAGATGCTGGCAATTGTTGAAATGCTACTACCCATGGGTAGGCAACAAAATATAAAAATAATATATGAAGTATTTATTATGTTGCCCTTTTCTGTTGACTTAAATGTCAAATTTGCACCTTGCAGCTTGCTCATTTATTTGTAGTCTTAGTTTTTATAGGCAGATTCATGAAAGAATTGAATAAAAATGAATCATGTCAACTATGATCTTGGTCTGGGGAAAACTATCTGAAATATTAACAGACTTACGTAATGATTCTCATAAGAAATTTCTAGTAAAGCTGCACACAAACTAAGATTTTCTAAAGGTCTGTAGAGTTTGCTAACATTAACTCAGTTTCATCTACTGCTGCAGAAATTCATATAATTGTTTCGTGAATAAAATGAGATAATTCATCTCTTCTGTAACAAGAGATTGTGGAGTCCACTTTAGAAGGTTGCATGCATCTACATATGTGGATTTTACAAGGGCACAATGTACATATGTAGTTGCCACAGGACACAGAGATTTAAAAAGGGCATGTTCTGGTCGGGGTTTGGGCTGCCCAAAAGCATATATGTGTACTTCCATTTTACAATGGGCATGTAGGTATATTTTAAAAAATGTCCCAATGAGTATTTACATCTGCTTCGAGACAGGTGTGTCAGAGTCCAAGAGCTATATTACCTGGTTTCTTCATTGGCTTCTCTTATATGTGCAGTTTTGTAAAATCTGACAGTTACACTTGCCAAATAAGGAGCCTAACCCAAGGCTGGTGTTACCATTAGAAGAACTAGGGGATTGCTTCGTTTGCCAATGTTTGGAGAGTTCAAAATCCAAAAAATTGAAAACCCCTATCAGAATCAAATTAATATACCTAAGAAAAATTCTGATCTAACTAAGAAACAATTTCCCTTTGTGCACCATCTTTTTGTTGGAGCTGCCAACCAAAGTGAACAGAACAAAATCCTTACACCACTGTGGTTTCTCCATTTTAATCAAGTATTTTTTAATTTTTTTTAATAAAGTTTATTATAAATATAAAGAAACATACAAAATCAAAAAAAAGTAACAATAGTTGGGGACAATAGTTGGAAACAATATCCCCACTTCATCAACAAGTAGTAAGAATTGTAAATTAGACCACATTTAGGAGAAATTTACTTACATTCAACAAGTTAGCATAGATCTCTGACTAAGACCGGTAAACCCCTAACCATGAAGGAGAAAAGGTACAAGAAAAAGAAAAAACAAAATAAAAAAAAACCTAAGGACTTAACCTTTCCCCTCTAAAAAAACTAACAATTGGTCCACTTCAGAAAAAACATATCGCATCCCCTGATACAGTGGAGGAGTGGCCTAGTGGTTGGGGCAAGGTACTTCGGGCCAGAAGGTCGGGGGTTCAAATCCCACTAGAGGACAGCAACCTTGGGCCAGAAGGACTGGGGTTTCTAGTCCCACAGGTGCTCCTTGTGGTCTTGGGCAAGCCACTTAACCCTCCATAGCCCATGTTCCCTGTAAAATAGTTCTCTGTGTGCTGTGCTTTCCTGTCTAATCAATGTGTTTATACCTCAAAAATTTCCTGTCATGATTTGACAATTTCTAATCTGTAATCAAAACCGCTGCTGATCGCTGGAAGTAGCGGTATACAAATGTATACTAAATAAATAAATAAATAAAATAAATAAATTTATGGCATTTGCATGGAAATCTCAAATTAAATAAGGCTCCCAGGGCCAGAACACGAGGACGAACCTCCAAAAAGGCTTTCCGTCGTCGTTGTGTGGCCCTGGACACATCAGGAAATATCTGAACACACTGGCCACAGAATTTCTCAAATTTCTTCTTAAAATAGGCTCTAAAGATTTTTTGTTTATCTAATTCAGAGGCAACAGTGACTAATAAAGTTGCCCTAACAGGAATCTCATCCTGTGAGGACTCTAAAAAATTTGAAATATTTAACGAAGGTAAATCATAAGATCCACCCTGTGCCCCTTCTACCTTACCTCTATCCTCAACAACATTTATTTTAGAGGAAATATAATAGATATTCAACAGAGCAATAGAGTCAGAATCGGTAATTAACAATACATCCTTCAGGTATTTATAAAAAAGCATTACAGGTGCAAGATAATGTGTTTTAGGGAAATTCAAGATGCGGAGATTCCTTGAACGCAAGGAATTCTCCAACAGTTCATCTTGATAATGTAAAGAAGTCACGTCATGAACTAAAGTATCTACGATTGTCCGCTGTACATCAATCCGAGCTTCAGTAGATACCAAAGTTTTTTCAATATTAGACAGCCTAGACTCCTGATTAGCAATCTTTTCAACAGTTTCCTTTGTAAAAACCGAAACCTTTTGAAGAGAGGAGTCCAAGGTCAACTCTAACTTGGATAACATAGCCCACAGATCCCTCAAAGAAACATCATCCGAGGGGGTCGGTGGCTCAACAGTCCCAGCAAATACTACCACAGAAGGGAGCGGTGGAGGCAATGACACATTCGGTGGTTTGATCCTCAAAAAAGAAGAGGAAAGGATAGGCTCCTCTATACCTAAATGATTTGAATCACCCACAACAGTGGAACAATTCTCCTTAACAGCTAGGGGGGAGTTCTCCATTTGCGGCGAAGAGTTAGAAGAAACAATACTCACAGTTGACTTCTCACTTGACGAAATATCCACTTTAGGATCTGATGCTACTCTCATAGTCAAGTGTGCGTCCATAGGCCCCACAGTTTTTACAGCCTTCGGCTGAGCAGCCGACTGGAGGCGTTTCTTCCTCTTCCCCATCTGCGAGACACTATCTCGCCAAATCTGCGCCGAAGGGGCACCAAAGGGGCGTGGCCTGCCCCTTTGGTCACGCCCCTTCGGGCACGCACCACGGGCATTTTTTAATTTTTTAAAACAAGTCAATAGCTTAATAGCTTGTACTTAGGTTTATGTCGAGCTTATGAAGAACTGCCAAGTAGGTCCAAAAATGACGACGTGTCACGTTTCGGGTTTGCAAGTTCCCAACCCTGCCTCAGGTCAAGCCAAATGCAGTAGTTGCAAAGCTTCAATGAATCCTTGATGAAGAGAAAAACGCCTTAAATATCATGGAACGGCATCTGACCTCACTCGTGATGAAAACAGCCATCAACCAATCAAATTAGTTCTTCAGTAAAAATGAGTTTGAATTTTTGATCAATAAACATCCTAAAACGCCAATTTTCTATTTAGTGCCTAAAATTCATAAATCATTACAAAATCCACCAGGGCACCCCATAGTTTCTTATTTATTTATTTTTATTTCTTATATACCGCGCTCTTTTAATCAGTGCGGTTTACATATGAACAAATTTAAACACAATGACATGGTCAGCATTGTTTTTTTACAATGAACAGGGTACAAAAACCTGGCAGTAAACAGGGTTAACTATATACAAGAACATGGCGGTAAACAAGGTTGACTATATACATGGTATAATTATATGGTTAATTACATGGAAGTGGTAAATAAATAAATCACAAGTACAATATAAATACGGTATGGATAGAGTGTGCAAGTATGAACCGTCATGATTAGCCATTTTCTACCGGGGTCAAGTGGGAAAGACCAGCATGAGGGCTATGTTCATTCGGAGTAGCTTCCGGGTAGTATATTAGGAACAGATGATATTTTAAGGCCTTTCTGAATGTTATTAGGCTTGTGATGGCTCTGATTTCGGGTGGAAGGGCATTCCAGGCTCTGGGTGCAAACAGTGAGAAGGCTCTAGAGGCTGTCGATTTAGAGCATTTCGTAAGGAGTTTCTGAAGGTCAATGGAGTTCAATGTCACAGATCTCCTGGATCTGTTAGCTGGAGTGACATGTATCATATTGCTGATAGGTGATAGAGATGGGCTCTTTGAGGCTTTAAAAGTCATGACCAGGGTTTTATATAGGGTTCTAGCCTGGAGGGGTAACCAATGTAAACTCTTCAGTATTGGGGTTATGTGCTCTGAGCGTGGAGCACCTACGAGAATTCTCACGGCTGCATTCATGGCCAAACGGAGGGGGTTTAGAGTAGATTGAGGGAGACCGTGTAGAATGATATTGGCAAAATCCAGGTGTGGTAATACCAAGGCTTGGAAGATCGTGCGGAAGTCGGAGTAGTCAAGTAGAGGTCGGAGATTACGTAGGGATCTAATCTTGCGTAAATTGCGTTCGTTACTTTCTTGATGTGTGCTGACATATCAAGCCGCTGGTCTAAAGTAATCCCTAAGTATCAGATTGTGGGTTGTGCCTTCAGCTCAATGTTGTTCACCTGTAATGAGGCAGGGGGTATGAATGTTGGATTCCGGGTGACGAATAGGATGTCTGTTTTGTTGTGATTTATGCGTAGATTCTATATGAGGAGCCAGTTTGATACAGCTTCAAAGCAATGAACTATTGATGTATAATCTGGTTGTTTTACGTTGGATGGAGCATACATCAGGATGTCATCAGCATATGCAAGACATTGAATGTTGAAGGTACGTATCAAATCACAAATTGGCTGCATATATATATTGAACATTAGTGCGGACAAGGAGGATCCCTGAGGAACACCTTGTTTAAGGGGGAATGAATCAGATATTGCTTCTCCTGTTCTGACTTGCTGCTGTCTGTCTGATAAGTAAGATTTGCACCAGTTCAGGGCTAGACCTTGGATACCCTTATCTTGGAGGCGCTGTAGAGAGTATTGTGGTTTACCGAATCAAATGTGGCAGCTATGTCGAGAAAAATGAGATAGCTAGGGATTCCTTATTAGAACCACTTTCTAAATACTGTGATATCTTTTTACAGCCTGCCTTGGCTAGAGTATCTTCTTATATTAAGGACACTGGGGATATTTTACAACAATTATCCGATTGCGCTGATTATGGTTCTTATAAATACCTGGTCACCCTGGATGTACAATCCCTTTATACAAATATTGTCAGGGGGAAGTGCTTGCTTGCCTTGTAGATTATCCATTAAATCTTCCCATACGTATTCCCAGGACGTTTCTACTGGATTTGCTGGATTTAGTTTTGAATAACAATTTTTTCCTTTACCAACAACAATATTACTTACAAGTATTTGGCACAGCAATGGGGGTCACAGTTGCCCCTTCAATTGCAACCATTTACATAGCTAAATTCAAAGAGCTCTTTGTTTATTCCAATCTGTTTCTCCATATTCCTTTTTGGTGAAGGTTCTTAGATGATATTTTCTTTCTTTGGACTGGTACTAAACCGGAGCTAGATTCGTTTCTATTGTTACTTAACACTTCTAAATCCAACATTCAATTTAAAGCCCAAGTAGAGATGCTTCAAATTCAGTTTTTAGATATTGCAATTACACTTACTCCTGAAGGTTTTGTCACTTCTCTATACCGAAAACCTGTGCAGCGTAACACTCTCTTATGTTATGATAGCTACCATCCAATGTCGCTAAAACGGGGGTTGCCCTATGGGCAGTTTTTGCTCGACGTAATTGCCCGACAGTGCAAGAGTTTCATTCTCATGCTGCAGACTTGCAACAACGCTTGCTTCATAGAGGCTACCCATATAGTCTCGTCAAGACAGCGTACAAGCGTGCAAAATTTACACATCGCTAGTGGTTGTTTTCGTCGGCATCTACACAACAGGATGACAATATTACAGGGATTTTCCCTTAAACTAATGGGATTGCACGGGTAGTGCGGTGCTGCACCCTGGCTAGGCGGTCGCCTAGTGCAGACAGCGTGCCATCTAATGTCTTGTATTTTGCAGAGATTCCAGGGCCAAGGCCTCTGGAGTTGTAGTTGTGTGCAAAAAAGGCCAACCAAGTGGTTTTGGAGGCAACACAGGAAAATTTATTTTTTTTTTCTTTTGTAGTCAACACTTTGCAAACAAAACTGTTATGGAAGTTCCTGAACAGAACAACAGAATAGAGGATAATTTCTCCAAAAAAACTGTCACATAAACCATGCTCCAACAATGCTATAAATGAGATTGCTTCCTTCAGCTCTTTAACAGAAGATAACTTCTTTTCCCCAACAAGCCACAGTTGTAACTTATTGCTATTATCAAAGTCCAGCAAATGCCTCAGCTTCTTTCAACTGCGTAGGGTTTTAAAAGTAAGGCTTCTTCCGCTTATCAGCATTGCTAACAGAAAACTGCTGCTTTAAAACATTTTACTCCAGCATAAACATTTGTGGTAACTTTCAACCTTGAATAATTCTTTCTCTATCTCAGGCTCCCAGCACTCAGCGTATCAGGTTAACTGGCTTCTGGTTTCTCTTTAGCTTAAACCGTTGGCCCCCCCTCAGTCTGAAGCTATGCACAAGGAGCATTCCATTAAGGAATCAATGGAGTCCTGTTCCACTTCACAGGATTCCGTCTCCATATCTTCGCACTCAGAATCACATATCTTTGGTCTTGAGACTGACTCAGAGTATTCAGGCCTAATTTCTTTTAAAAGCTTGAACACCTTTTCCCAATGAGCTTTTCGTCTCCCCTCTGGGTTTTCAGTATGGCTACCAGACTTTTTACCCTTTAATAAAACACTTAAAGGTTCTGTCTGTTTTCCTTTACTTCTGGGAACATTCTTCCTGACAGGCTTCTTAAAAGATAAAACTTCTGCCTCAGAATCCTGTAGGGCTATCTCTGTATCTTGGCTGTATTCTTCAGCTCCCCCGGGTCTTTCCCTCCTACCTCCAAGCCTGGCTGCCAATCTCTCACAGTAGGGGCTCTTCTTTGAAGTAGTGTCCTCAGAATCAGAGCTGCTCTGGGAATCACTCTGGTGTCTGTTCCTAGACTCTCTCTGCTCTCCACCACTGAAGCTTTGGTCCTCTTCAGTTTGGCTTAAGGATTCTCTTTCCAGCTTGCTTACAGCTAGCTTCCTCAGTACCTCTCTCTTGGAAGGAGTGGGATTAGCCCTGCTCCTGGCTCTGTCCCAGCTGCTGCTGCTGAACCTGTTCCTATGTCCCAACTTGGACTTGTTCTCCAACCTGTTCCCGAACCTGTTCCTGTGTGTTTCTGTGAGCTTAAATGTATGCAAGCGTACTCCCTCTCCTGGCTCCTCCCACAGGTGTCTCCTATCCCTCCTCTGGGTTGCCATGGAGTCTGGGTGTGGTCTGAGCCTAGTAGCTCTGGAAGTGTGGGTTTTTCCACTACCTGCATTTTGAAACGTGTGTCTAGCTGAGCCCTTCCCCCACACAGAAGAAAAAGTTTCTTTTTTATCTGTTTTCCAGGGCTGAGCTACAGCCTCATCACCACACATCCCCCCCTTTAAGCTATTACGGGCTGGCGCCGCAACCCGCGCACAGCCCGTAATCCTTGACAGGGCATCTGCGTTTGTGTGAAGCTTCCCGGCCCTATGCTGTATACGGAAATCAAATTCTTGAAGGGCCATATACCAACGCGTCAAACGTGCATTGTGGTCTTTCATCTTGTTCAACCACTTTAATGGCACGTGGTCAATCACTAGCAAAAACCTACGACCTGTTAAGTAAAACCTTAGCACATTTACAGCCCATTTTATCGCTAGGCACTCCCTTTCAACTATCGAGTATTTTCGCTCTGGTGGGGCTAGCTTACGACTTAAAAACATTACAGGGTGTTCTACGCCCTCATGTTTTTGGGAGAGTACTGCGCCCAAGCCAGTTTCGGATCCATTGGTTTGTATAATGAAGGGGCGGCTAAAATCTACCCCTCGCAGTACCGGGGCCCTGCAGAGTTTATCCTTCAATGTCCTAAAGGCCTGCTCTGCTATCTCTGACCACTGTAGCTGATTTGGGGCGTTCTTCTTTAGCATTTCGGTGAGTGCGGCACTCTCCGTCGCAAAATGTGGGATAAACCGACGGTAATAGCCTATTAACCCTAAAAAGCTATGTAATTGTTTTTTGGTTAAAGGCTTGGGAAACGTTTTTACACTCTCTACGTTATCGAGTAGGGGCTTAACTATCCCATGGCCGACTAAATGTCCCAGGTATTTTACCTCTTTGCCTCCAAACATGCACTTTGCGGGGTTTAAAGTGATACCCGCACCTCGCATTGCCCCCAAAACTGCTTTAACCCTGATCAAGTGTTGCTCTCAGTTTGAACTATGGATCACAATATCATCCATATATGCTGTTGCATATTGTTGGTGTGGGCGCAAGACCATGTCAATTAACCTTTGGCATGTCGCAGCTGCCCCATGCAGACCAAATGGCATTCTGCGAAACTGAAAGAGACCGATAAGGGTACTAAAAGTGGTCTTTGGGCGAGATTCCTGAGTAAGGGGAATCTGCCAGTACCCTTTGGTTAAATCAAGGGTGGTCAAATAGGTGGCCTGGCCTAAGCGATCTAGGAGTTCCTCGATTCTAGGCATAGGGTATGAGTCAAACCGGGATATCTCATTGACTTTTCGGAAATCAATGCAAAATCGCATTGTTCCATCCGGCTTGGGGACCAGTACTATCGGACTATTCCATGGACTTCTGGACTCCTCGATTATCCCATCTTCATCATCTCTTGTACTTGGCTCACCACCTCTTTCTGCTTCGCCTCGGGTAGCCTGTAGGGTCTCTGCCGGACTATTTCCCCTTGTGGGGTCACTATTTCATGGGCGACAAGTTTTGTTTCACCTGGTACCGGAGTTAGGACATCTGGGAACTCCTGTAATACCCTGGACAAATCCTGTCATTGTGTCCATGAAAGCTCCTTGCCTAACCTAGGGACTGGATCTGCCCGACAATCAGCCAGTTGCGGACCCAGATCTTCATCCTCCCTTTCCACACAACTCGCGGTTAAATCCTTTATTTCTGTCCTGCCGGTAGAACCAAACCCTCCCACGCCCCAGGTGGTGGTGGTCAGTTCATCTACTTCCTCTAGGGGTGGAAATACTACCCTTTCGCATATTAGCTGAGCCACTCGGTCCCCTATATTCACCTTAAAATCCTCTTGTGTGAAATTAAACAGGAGGACTTCAACAGGCCCACGATAATCGGGATCTATGACCCCTGCACCTACATCTATAAAATTTTTCAGCGCAAGGCCCGACCTTGGAGCAATCCGTCCATAGCAGCCTGGCGGTATTTCTACCTGGAGACCCGTCTCAACTATGGCTCTCCCCTGTCGTGGTATGGTGACCTCTACCGCACTGCACAGATCAAACCCGGTGCCTGCTCAGACGCACACTTAGGGACCTGGGCATCTGGGGTGGTGCGGCAAAACCGGAGAACAAACTTCGGTTTGGGGTCAGTTACATCCCCTCGGGGTTCTTTCTTGCCTCCCTGTTTCAAGTTGCTCCCGAACAAAGGACCGGGGACTGCCCTTGCCCTTGCTTCCACCTTGTATGAAGAGCTTACTAGCCTCTCCTTCTTAGTTGTGGGGTGGGAAACCTTTCCTGAATGTTCTGGCTTGTCTTGCCTGCTTTATTTTGCAACTCCTCTGCTAACCCACGCCTAAATTGGGGCCAATCTCTCCCTAGGACTAAGGCATGGGGAAGTCTGGGAACAACAGCTACCGCTATTTTTCTCTTCATACCTAACCCCTTTATCCTTACTTGGTGTATGGAATAGGTTGAAGCTGCCCCATGGATACATCTGATTTTGATATGGTCTCTAGAAGACTCTGGCATGGGCCTCTCTTGTGACTCAATTCTTCTCCAGAGCTTCTGAGAGATCATTGATTGGTCTGCCCCAGAATCTAATAAGGCCTCCGTGGGGATCCCTTCCACCTCCACAGTTAATAGGAATCCTTCTCCAGTATCTCTGGGACGGGTGGTTACTAGAACTGTCCTGGCCTTACAGTCCCTTTTAAAATGACCTGCCTCCCCACAGGAAAAACATTTTCTCTGGGTATCATGCAATTTATCCATAGGCACATTTTTTACCTTTCCCAGCCTTGCAAACCTTGCCTTCTCTTCTGGCATCTCCATAGCTGCCCGCCTAAAAACACGCATGATGTCTTTCTCTAAAGATCTCTCTCTTCGCATGATGTATCGAAAGTATGAAGTCTTGTCATCTGAGCTTCTAAAGAAAGCTTAGGATTGATCACCTCTAGTACTGACTGGTTTGTTCTTTCGGCAGTCCATGCTATAAACAGTACTCATCCCCAGCACCATAATTCAAAGGCATCAATTTTCTTCGTGTCTATCTTTTTCACTGTCCAACTTTCACATCCATATGATGTTATTGAAACCATGGCTTGAACAAGTTGATTCTTTGAATGGAGAGAGGAGATATCTCTGCTCTTGAGAACCTTGGCTAGGTCCTTCAGAGCCATTCTGCCAAGAGCAATGTGTCATCATATTTCTTGACCGCTCGTTGCTTCTTTATTGATAGTTGATCCAAATAGGTTAAAGTTGTCAACTATTTCAATTTCTTCTCCATCAATGATGAACTTATTCATTTTGCCAGTTGTCAAGATCTTTGTCTTCTTAATGTTAAGGTGCAGATCCATTTGAAAACTATATTCCTTGATCTTGAGAAGCAAATGTTTCATATCATCTTCCCTTTCAGCCAGTAATGTGGTATGATCAACATAGCGAAGGTTGTTGATGAGTCTTCAACGAATTTTCACACCTCTGTTGTCTTCATGCAGTCCTGCTTCTCTGATGATTTGTTCTGCATATAAATTAAAGAGGTAGGGGGAAAGTATGCAGCCTTGTCGAACACCTTTCTTCAGTATTAGCATAAACACAGATCTTTTCCTGGCAGTTGGCCATGAATTTGTCTTCCAAATTTCCTGGTAGAGCCTTGAAAATATGGTAACAGCTTCATCTGATTGCTGTAATAACTCAATGGGAATGCCATCAATGCCCGGTGCTTTGTTCTTTGATAAGGCTTTCAGTGTTGCTTCGACTTCTTTCAACACCAATGGTTCCTGATCATAAGGTATAGGTTGAAACAGCTGCTAGTTAAATGTGGAGCAAACCGCTCAGCACCCTTTTCTATACCACAAGGCATCCCACAAGGTTTGGCACTCTCATCAATACTTTTCCATTTATACATGCGTCCCGTCTGTGATATCATCAAAAAATACAAAATTCTGTTCCACCTATATGCCAATGGCCTCATGGTATACACTCCAATTGACCTGGAAGCACTAAATCTCATGGCCATCACTCATTACCTGGAAGATGTAGCCACCTGGCTCAACAGCAACAACCTCATATTAAACTAAGAAAACAGAAGCACTCTACATCAGCAGAAGCACCATCTTCAAACCCCCAAGACAAATCCAACTGCAGAACAAAGCTATACTTGTAAAAGATGAAGTGTGCTACCTAGGCATCACTCTGGACAAAAACATCAACCTCCAATCACACATAAACAAAACAGCAGTGAAGGCATACCACAAACTAAACCTCATAAGAAGACTAAAACCACTTCTATACCAGGACCACTTCCAGAACGTACGCCAAGCCACCAGTACTGGACTCCGGCAATTCACTCTACCAAGGACTCCCAAAGCAAGTCAAACACCCACTACAGATGGTTCAGAACACAACAGCATGAATTATCAGTGGAACCAATAAGACAGACCACATTACACTGGTATTACACCAACTACACTGGCTCCCAATTCAAGCACACGCCAAGTTCAAAACAATACTAAAATCATCCACCACTCCTCAGCAGACATCCTAGAAACCCTAATCACAAGAGAAATCAATATCCACCCTAGAAGGAGCAACAGCAGACACATGATCAATGTGCCAACGGACTGTCGGAAAAGCAAGCAATCAGTTTCCAAGAGAGCATTCTCGCTAGCTGCACCACAACTATGGAACACTCTCCCCGAAGAAATCCGCTCCACCGAAGGCATAAAGGACTTCAGAAAAAACTCAAGAACTTTCTGTCCGACAACCACACCGGCCCTAACCATTGACTCTTTGAAACAGCAGAACAGCCCCAATAACCATGCTAAGATGTAAATGGACAGAACCTAGGTAAATATGTTAAGCAACGTGTAAATAGTTTATCACCCTGTTAAGTACCCCAAGCTAAGTTAATTGTGTCCTTTTTGAGTTTAAAGTTTAATGAAAACCGCTTTGATTCCAGGATAAGGCATTATAAAAAACAGGTTAAATAATTAAATTATTAAAGGGGACCCAGGAAAAACTCCTCTTTGCCCCATCATAAGCACTGTGGAATCTGTGTCCTTTGGGGAAACTGCTAGGTATTTGTGACCTAGTTTGACCACTGTTGGAAACAGGAGACTGGGTTTGATAGATATTGGTCTGACGCAGTATGGCATATCTTATGTTCCTATAAGAGACTTTCTTTTCCATAGTCTCTAATAAAGTGTCTGCCTTCTTAAACTTTGCAGCTGTCTCTTGGGAGAAAACACAGAGCTAAATAATTATAGTAGAAAGGAATTTCTCAGTATGTGACACTACTTGCCAAATATCCTGCAGAGAGACTTGAGAGTCTGGCAATAGCATGGGGACCCTATCCAAGCTACATACAACAGGTTTAGGACAAACGATCCTGTTAACAGGCCCTGAAACACTAGGGGAAAGCTCTGTCAAATCAAGAAGAGAACTATCCTGCAAAGATGGGTGAAGGGGTGGAGGTGGAGTCTGCTTCCAGGGAGCTCAGAGATGCTCCCTCTCCTGAGGACATTGACTGCAGCATAGTCTACCCTGATAAACTAACCTTTGGGACTAGATGGTTATCCATAGGCCTAGATCCTACCACTGGCTTGCTGCTTTTTGATTTTCTTTTCACTGGCATTCTGATAAGCTAACAAGAACAAAAAACTCAGCACTCCCCTCACTCCTGAGCTCCTACGGGGCGTGCAACCCCTTGTTGCAACATGGAGTTACACGCCCCTTAGTGCTCACCCCCGGCCATGCACCAACAGCCACATGCCTAAAAGGGCCTGGTTTATAAGGTCCTCAGGGAGAGTGTAGGTGTCCGCCATGATACCAGGGCTGCAGACAAGCACACTGATGTTTCCTCTGGGCAGCAGGCCACAGTCAAACAGCTGCAGAGATTCAAACTATCAACCCAATTCTTTTAGGGCCCCCAGGGACAGTGCAAATGTCTGCAGCGATGCCTGGGTTGCAGACAAATATGCTGATGTTTCCTCTGGGCAGCAGGCAGCCAGCTCCCTGTAGTGTCATCTTGATGAGATTTGGTATAAATCGTATATAAGAAGCACTAAACATGAGCTCAGACAGCTTGAGAGAAGATGACGATGATCCAAGATCACATATGACCGTGATGTCTAAGCTATAAGAATCAATAACACATAAAAGTCCAAAAGAGGGATCAAAAGATATACTGAATCTAACCCAATTCCCCCATGCAAAGGAGTGGAAACATTTATATTTTTGTCGGACTATATTATCATACGGCCACCCAATACAGGACTGACCTGCACCGAAGAGTCCATTTCAATTATACATTTGAAAAGGCAAAAACATGCTTGCTTTCCCCATGATTGAAAAATACTGTCGACACAGCCTGTGTTTCTAACTAAAGTAAAGTTAAACATCAGGGCGAAGAAAAACTTATCTGTAATCCAGATAAATGTCAGCCAAGTTCATCACCAAACTTCATATCTAGCTCACTTTGAGCACAGCACTGAGAAAATGAAAAAAATGCCGATAGCACCAAACACTTATATAACAGAATATGATATACCAAAAGAAGGAACACCACACCGAGCTCATTTTAAATTCATTAAATCGCATCAGAGAATTATTTGGCATAGTGAAATCATTAGTTAAGAATCCTACTCAAGAGACCAAGCATCCCTCCCCATCTCTACAAGCGCCAACATACCACTTCCAAGCCAAAACCTAGAAGACAGGCAGCATATTAACTGCAACCGTTCTGCCACCAAACAACAACCCAGTACCCTCCAACTGGCATATCTTCAATCCAATCTCACTAGAGCACCTAGAGAGCATTATCACAAATCTCAACACCATCACTTCCCTCTAGATCCATGCCAGTAAGCTGGATCAAAATATCTCACTCTCAGCTTGCCGCAGCACTACTTGAGATCACATAACACTCTCTCACCCAAGGCTACATGCCCACCAAACTCAAGCACACCTCTGTCTGACCATAATCAAGAGTCCATCACTAAACCCAGAGAGCTCTAGCTCATATAGATCCATATGCAGTCTACCCTTTCTGGCAAAGATTACTGAGAAGGTCATGCAGCTTCAGCTCCAGGATCACCTTGACTTGCATGCACTTCTTGACTCATAACAGTACTGATTTAGACCTATTTGGACAGATTAACATGGACAGATTAACACAAGACATATAAAGAACTTATCAAGGATTCATCCTACCTTTCCTGGACATCACATCTGCCTTTGACTCAGTTCCTCACAATGCATTATTACAGCGCCTGCAATCCATCGGACTAGACAACACGACATTAAACACAACATTAAAATGGCTCAGCTCTTACTTAACAGACTGCCAATAGCAAGTATGAGCAGCAGGAATTGTTTCCACTCCATATAAACTACACCAAAAAGTTCCTCAAATGCTCTGCACTGTCCTTGCTTCTTTTCAACATAATTCTGCATACCATTTGCTCAATTATTCATGCGCATAATATTTAATACCATATTTATGCAGAGGATATCGGGCCCGATATTGATTTGTGATAGCTATGCGTCTCTAAGGCGCATAGCCATCGCCCGTTGAACTTTTACCCTGGATATTCAATCTGGGGTCATATCCAGCCAGCAGACTTGAATATCCAGGTCTGCCACGATGCGCTGCTTAGTGCAGAAGCTAACCGAGCTGTGGCAATATTCAGCCGCTGCCCAGTTAGCTTTGGCAAGAAAAGTTAGGACAGCTTTTGCTGCGCCTATCTTTTGCCACTATCTTTTGCCACTGAGGGATAACCGGGCAGCAGCTGAATATCTCCACTGCCTGGTTATCCCCAGGTACCAGGGCATACCAGGTGCCCCCGGAATGCCTCTGACCTGCCCTAATACTAAGCGGTTAGCATTGAGGTGAATAGCGGCATTACTCAGGATATTCAGCGGCACTAACCATTTTAGTGCCGCTGAATATCCCGCTTAGGGGCATTTACATGGTTTACAGCTCTGTAAACCATGTAAATGCCTTCAATATTGGGCCTATTCTGTTTTATGTACCCTTCTCCGCCACACAGCCCATTTACACCTCACTAATAAAGTGCCTTACATCAGTCACCCAGTTGTTATCAGAACACCATCTGCTTATGAACTACGAGAAAACAGAGGTGCTCCATAGTACAAGAGACACAAACTTCAACCCACCAACATCTACACTATAAGAATCCCAGGACCACAGCTAAAAGTGAAATAGATTGTGCTTTACTTGGGAATAGCACTCGACCCAGCAGCTAACCCTACGACCTCATATCAGCAACACCATCAAACACATCTACACAAAATAAAAAGAGTGCAGAGCCTACGACCATCCAGGACTTCCATACAGTTTTTCAAGACCTAGTGTGCCTACATTGGGATTATTGAAATATCATCCTACAAGGACTATCAAATCACTCCTATTACTACTACTGCTGAGCATTTGTATAGCACTACTTGACATACGCAGTGCTGCACAAACATGTAAGAGACAGTCCCTGCTCAACAGAGCTTACAATCTAGTCAAGACAGACAACACAGTAGGTGTAGACATGGGATACATCTAGGGAGAATGGTAAGGAGACATCTAGGGGGAATGGTAAGGAGACATCTAGGGAGAATGGTAAGGAAACATCTAGGGAGAATGGTAAGGAGACATCTAGGGGGAATGGTAAGGAAACATAAACCCCAATCTTCAAACACTTATACTAACTCCCTATAGTGAGCCGCACAAAATACAAGGCCTTGCTTACCATTTTCAAAATCTCACATAGCCTTTTCTTCATATATCTACAGTTTTTATTATACAAGACACCCAAAAGCAGACAGAGAAGCAACGTACAAAATTCCTTCACCATCCCCACAGCAAACGTGAAAAGCAACCAGAGCATCTCGAATTGAGTCTTCTCACTATATGCTCCAAGAATATGGAACGCACTCCCTCAGGGCTTACAAACCATCCATGACCTATTCGACTTCTGCAAGAGACTGAAAGTTCATTTGTTCGTCAAGCACGTTGGAACAGAGGACTAGTTCTCCTCCTACCATTAAGTGCACAGAGCTCTACCACCCCCCCCCCTTCCCGCTCCTCCACGTCGATTCTCCAGGAATATGCATATTGTACCTTATTTTGTTTGTTCCTAAATGTTCTTATGTGACTTCAATGTTCTTGTTAATCAGGTAATTGGCATTCCGATAAGGTGGCATATAAAAGTAGTTAAAAAATAAATATAACTGGGTCACCATGTGAACTTGGTCTGTAAGGCAGAGAAACTGAGTGGTAACTGTGGGCTGTGAGGGGATGTTGTCAGGATTGCAGGGAGGATGTGATTTGTTTGTTTTTTTTTGTTTTTTTAGCATTGCATTGTGCTTCAGAATTGAATGTGGCAGGTTGGGAGTGGGGGATAAAATTGCAGACACAGTCGGATTTTTGGGAATTGATAATGTTAGGAGATTTCAATGCTCCAAGGAGCGTAAAGTGTTATTCGTTTCTGTACTCCATGTAGGTGGATATGTAGGGTTTTTTGGGGGTTTTTTTAACTATCTTTAACATTAGAGCAGTGTACTGTTTAAAACGAAAGACATTGAGTTTCACAGTTAGAAATTCGAGTAAGCATGCTCCCCACCCTCCCTTCCACCTCACTAAGTTTAGTAGAAGTCTCTGAAGAGAAATCACACAACTGCTTAACAGTGGGAACCAAAGAGTGTTCAATGCGACTAACAACTTTCCAGATGTCAGCCAAGGTGACCTGAGCTTCAGGTACGTCCTCAGCCACACCTGACACAGTTGACCAAGCAACAGGCTTCAGCTTTTCCCCCGATTCTATCGGAGTACTCTGCTGAAACTGTCCACCCACTGAGGCAGATGGAGGTGGGGAGATAAAACATGGCGGAGAAGGAGGAGAACGATCCGGGGAACTTAAGGACGCAGCAGATGAACGTAAAGTCAGAAAGTCAGGGCCCAAAGAAACATCAGTACCAGACAGTACCTTAACATGTTTGTCCATAGGACCCACCGTTACCTCAACCGGTGCCACAGGTGCAATCTTTTTCTTCCGCTTACCCATCTGGATACTGAGTCTCCTGGAGCCGCTACAGACAGTTCTCCTACGGTTCTCCAAGGGGCTCCCAAGGGGCCTAACACGCCCCTTGTATCTAGCCCCTTAGATCGCTGCCCTGGACTCGCGCCTCCAGCTGCGCCAAACGCACAAAGCTTATAAAGAGGTCCCCGGTGATGTCGGGGCCGCCGGAGCAGGAGACTGTTCCCTCTCCAATCAGGCACTGTCGTCTCTGGCTCTCCCAAGCTGCTCCCACACTGCTCGGACTTTAAAGAGGCCCCCGGTGACGTCGGGGCCGCCGGAGCAGGAGCCTGTTCCCTCTCCAATTGGGCGCTGTCGTCTCTGGAGGAAAGGACAATAAACCATTATTAAAGGGGACCCGGGAAATCCACAGTTTGCCCCAATAAAAGTACTGTGGAACCTGTGTCTTTTGGGGAAATTGCTAGGTACTTGTGACCTGGATAAGCCACTGTTGGAAACAGGATACTGGGTTTGATGGACCTTGGTCTGACCCAGTATGGCATATCTTATGTTCTTATGACATTTTTCTCTCTTGTTCCTAATTCTTTCTAGCTCACTTATGGCCAGGCTGGAAACTGGCTTTGTGAGCCTTCATTGTCACTACCCAGGGATTTTTTCCATTTATTTTTATAAGCAATCACACACACAGCTTAGTTGTTAAGTTAACAGTCTTGAGTCAGAGCACATCTGGCCTGGATCTTTTCCGGGTCTGGCAGTGATAAACCACTAAGGGACATGTTTACCAAACCACTCTAATAGTTCGGGACTTACCATGTGTTAAGCATGCCATGATGACAAGACAGGGCAGCGTGATGAACGTCTCATGCTATCTGCATAGTGCAGGATGGGGCAGGGACCGGGTGGGTTAAGGGTGGAATGTAGGAAGTGACGGCACATCACAGTTCACATGGGCATCATTTGTGTGGAAATGTTGCAATTAGCACACATGCACTTACTGCCATTTAGCGTGACTCCGATGCAGTAATGGCAGAGGGACATGCTGACCCCACCCCCCAAAAGTTAGCACCAGCCTCCGCGTTAATCTTTGTGGTTGAACATGGCCTAACATCACAGATGTTAGTAAACATGCCCCTAATTGTCTGCCAGGTGTCACTTTTTATGTAATCACTTATCTGGTTAATGTTAAGTGGATTTTCATTTGGCCTATCCATTTAAGAGAGACGAATGGAGGGGTAGAAGAATGGTTAGAGCAGTGGGCTAAGAACGAAGGAAGCACAGTTTGAATTGCACTGCTGCTTCTTGTGACCTTGGGCAAGTCACGTAACCCTTCATTGCCTGCAAGCTTCCTGGGCCAGAAAAATATCTACAGTATCTGAAAGCAACTCACCTTGAACTCTGAGAAATGCATGAGCTAAATCCAAAACAAATCCATCAAATATGGACTTCTAAACATAAAGGGCCTGATAGCCATCTAGCCATCTGTGCCAACCCTTAACCCTGGAAATTCAATGGTGGGGTCATATGCATCCTAGGCATTGAATATTCGGGTTTGCCACACAGCCTCCCAGCTGCAGTAGCTAACCGGGCAGCGGCAATAATGCTTTTGCTTCACCTATCTTTTAAATGCAAACCAAAGTGAAAGCCAAACCCCATGAGCCTACAATACTAGTTCACCAAGCTCAGTATTGAGGAAAAACAAGAAAAAGTGAACTACAATAGGATAGTGTTCCCTATAACTTCCCAAACTTTTTTTATATTTGTTGGACCTGGATTCCTCACACCGCAGCTATAAACAGAAAAGCTGTGGTTCAGGGGAAAAGTGTCCCTTTTAATCAAAAAGCAGTAAGAACCGCGTAAACTGCTGGCAGATTTATACCCAGTCAGAATGCTCTTCACTTATCTGCAATTATGGCAAAAACGCTGGAACAGGTGATGATTCCGCAACACAGTCCTGTATATCAATCTTCCACACCCTGCTTCAGGTCAATTTGTCATCACCCAACACTCCTGGGCGTTACTGTTGGGTGACGACAAATCTTGTTTTTCCTCACCTATCTTTTAGCCACGGGTCACTAACAGGGCGGCATGCATTATTGCTGCTGCCCCGGTTCCCCCAACATGTCCCAATGCTAAGCGGTTAGCATCGGGGCGTGTAGGGGAGAAGATTGGGGATATTCAGAGGCACTAACCAGCAGCCCAAAACATTTAGATTAAGAGAAACATTTATGTGACCCTCCTTAAATGAATAAAGCTAACTGGGTAGTACTGAATATTTATTCCCACTATAGAACACTCCCCACTCATCCTTCTTATAGCTGGATAACTTAGTAATAGAGAAAAATGACAACAAAGAAAAGACCATATGGCCTGTCCAGACTCCCTCCCATACAACTGCTAAGCCTTACCATTTCATTTCTTCCCTTAGAGATTCTCTATGTTTGTCTCATACCTTCTTGAATTATGGCTGGACATTCGATCTCTGGACATTTGCTATGTGGCTGGACATTTGATATTTGGACAATAAGTAGGTGGTCAATGGCTTGGATCTTTAAATGCCAATTATTTTGAATATCAATCCCATCGTGTAAATCTAGGCAATAATGTAATTATTCCTAGAGCACTAAATCTAAGAAAATGGTAATACAAATAGAGCAATTTTTATCAGTTTCTTAAAAAGACAGTAGTCCTGGACCTTACTGAAACAATGTATCTGAGCTGCATAGCTTAGGAGCTAAACAAGAAGAGATCCTTTTTAGGTTCATTGCATGCCTTCAAAAGTTTTAGTTTACATAAAATTGATATAATCCACATTAACCTATGGATTAATACAGTGCGATCTGTGAGCATTAAAAAGTTTTAACATGCATTAAATTTTTTTTATTAAACTGAATGATTAAAACAAGCAGAAAAAATGCTGAAAAATCAGGCAAAAAGTTAGAAAACGTTCTAAAAATGAACATTTTTTCTATGTCCATTCTTTGTTTTTATTTCTTATGAAATTATGTGGTCTTTTTCTGATTGAGAGTTGGAATGTCAGCATGGCAAGGATCACCAGTGGAACAAATGTGATGTGTTTTAAATCTTAAAATACTGTAGGTTTAACACGTACTGCTCTATGTTCTAACAGTAGCTATTTGCAACTCCAAACCTAACCAGGACTACATTAGTGAAAGAGGCCACATACAACCAACTTTGGGAATCCTAAGAGGAGGTTAAGTGTCTGGCTGTTAAATCTGTGTTACAGATCCCTAAAATAAGCATATGAGATTAGGAGGAGAAAACAGATTTGACCATGAGGCAGCAGAAAGGCTCCTACCTTTAGAAGTACCCCATTGAAGTCACCCATCTTTAACTCCATTGAGGTCTGACTCGATTTATTCCGCACAGACCATGTAGGGACAGATCATCATAACTTCTTACACCACTCACTAGTATTAAGACAACTATATGCAAACAGTACAGTATACAAAGTGGTCAATATTTAGCTGCAGCAATAAGTTTTTAAAATGCTGGCCACCATGGTTAAAAAATATTCTGATTTTTAGCACTACTATCTGGGTAGTTGTTGGGGCTTCATACCTGGATAAGGCAGGCAGAAGCAGAACTCATCCATCTTACACCAATATTCAGTCTGGATAACCTGACCTCCTTTGCATGGTCCTAAGTTATCTGGGTAAGTTATCCAGATAGCAGACTGAATAGTAGCACTATCCGGATACGTTTTGGAACCACCCTGGCTCTGCGCATGCTCTACCTCAGCATTATGGAGGTAATTTTTTAAGGCGGCACTTGAAATACCATCAATGCACATAAATCACATATTTGTAACTACTTATGCGTGTGAAAGAGCGAGAAAGTATTTTCTAAGTTCCTGTTTCAGGCTGATGGTGCATACTTCCACTGTGGGAGTGCACAGGGGTATAACTTGGGCAAAGCACCAGCTTATATGGATAAATTGTAAAATATTATAAGGGCTGATGTAAGTTATTAAGCCTAGATTTAATATGTGTTTTCAACCACCCAGGCTTATCTTAATATAACAGGCTTGAGATACGTGCATTCTGTGTGCCTAAAATTATAGATTATCCTTAAAATTGATAGTGTTGGGGTGGTTGGCTTATTTTCAACAGCAATATCTGGATAGTGCCACGGAATATTACTACACAAGCTTGATCAGGGGTGCCTGATAGCAGGTGCTGCTATCCAGATGAGTGCTGCCAAATATTGGGCTGAAATGTTTCATATCTCTTGGAAAGGAGATGCATTTTCAGATCTATTAGACACAAGTGTTTTTGAAGTCCATAAGCTACATGGAAAAGATGATGAAAGGCCCAATCTGAGACAGACTAACAATAGCCATTTTTGACTTCTTCCTCACATTCTGGTAAGGTTTATTTCTTTGAATTTTATTTAAACAAATGTTTTGATACTGGCTCCCTGGTTTGAACAAACATGCAAAGAAATGGATGACTTGCTTGAAAAATGAATGCAAAAATGGTGAAACAGAGGATCCCAGGGTCACTAAGGGGCATGTTTACTAAAGTGTGATAACTGCTAGCGTGGGGTTTAGTGCATGGTAAATATGCCTCGCTAAAACATAGCATGGACCCACATGCTAAAAATCACGGGCTCGATATTTGAAAGGTTAACAGCCAAGTGAACTGTGTAAATGCCTTAAATGTATTTATTTATTTAATGTCTTTTTTATACCGCGCTCTTTAGAATCAGTGCGGTTTACAGTTAACAACTTGTGCAGTGCAGGCAGGACCTTCATTGGACTTACAATGAACAGGGGTTTCTAAATGAGACTGACAGGGTAAATGGGGATATTCAATGGCACTTACACAATTCAGGCTGTCGAATATCCTCTTCTAACTCCCCTACGCTCCACGATGCTATCCACTTAGTATCGGGGCATGTTGAGGACATTCCGAGGAAGTAACAAGAGATAACCAGGCAGTAAATGGTATTGCATGTTGCCTGGTTAGTGATCTGCGCTGAAAAGATAGGCAAGACAGGAAAACCCTCGCCTATCTTTAAGGCGCAGGAGTTAACCGGTTAGCATGCAATTTCACTGCCGCCCGGTTAGCTTCGGCAGCTTCTTGTGTCTGCAGTGATCCCATACTACTACTGAACATTTGTATAGCACTACAAGACGTATGCAGCGCTGCACAGACACATGTAAAAGACGCTCCCTGCTCATCGGAGCTTACAATCTAATAGAGACAGACAACACAGTAGCTGTAAACATGGGCCACATCTAGGGGGAATGGTAAGGAACCACAAAGGACATCAGGAGATTCAAGATCTGAAAGCAGCAGCTAAGAGGTGAGTTTTCAGCCTGGAAATGAAAAGGGCCAGAGAAGGCACCCGATGCACAGACTCAGATAGTTTGTTCTGGCCATAAGGAGCAGCAAGGTGAAAGGAGCAAAGTCTGGATTTGGCAATGGAAGAGAAGGGCACACATAGAAGCGATTTGCTAGAAGAGTGGAGTTCCCAAGGAGGGAATATCTGGGTTAGAGGTCGGTGGGGAGGGCTATGTGCCGATGAGGCACATAGCCCTTGGAAAATTGCCCTAATTCAGTATCAGACTCCACATGCCAACTGGGCAGCATGTGATTGCTCATAGACTGAGTGAGTTGGGATAGAACATGGGTGTTCACAGTGCAGTATGGTTAGTGCAGACATTTTGAACAGGCACTACCATGAATGTTGCTGTTAACACGGATGCACTTAACCTACCTTAAGTGCACCCAGGTGTCTTTTAGTGCAATGCCAATTAGTGTGTGTCTGTTAGCACAGGAGGAAGGCACAAAATCCCCCTGAAGGTGGCGTGGGTCTCCAAGGTAGATTCATAGCCCAAACACACGCTACTGGTGCACTCTTTAGTAAACATGCCCTAGTTATGGAATTCCTTGGTAAAAGGTTCCTCTGTTAATAACGTTTTCTAGTACGTGGCATGCAAGGCTACCACTTGTCCCAACACCAAGCTAAACGTGTAACAGAGCATGAATTTTCTAGCGTGCTTCCCAGTATAGATGACCAGGGGAGGAGATTATAAAACATAATGGTTTTGGAGTGAAAGTGCCTTTCTTTTCCCTCTTTCTGCCAAAAAGGAAGGCAGAGCTCTAAGGGGTATGTTTACTAGACCATGGTAGTGGACTCCATGTGATATCAGAGTCACGGATCCATTGATTTCAATGGGGCTGCGGCTCCAATATCACACGGGGTCCGCTACCGCTGTTTAGTAAACATACCCCTAAGTATCAGTAGATGCCGACCAAGGACCATACCAAATAAAAAGAGGAGAACTTTGGATACTATCCCAGCTTCAAGGAAGTGTGATTCCCAGGAGTGAAATTCCTATATCCTGGAGAAGCAGGTTGAGGTTGCAGGAGTAGATCTAAGAATCCTGTGAGAGGTCAGAGGAAACACACCTATTTTACTATTGTCTTTTGTGCTGTCTATAATCTTGTTAACAGTTTTATTAAATGTTTTGTTAATACAAGTGCTTTGTTTGAGAAAAGATCATGTGTTTGCTTTTACTGAGTGTCTTGGGTGTTAGTAAGAGGAATTGTTTTCTATATTGCCCCCTTGCTCAGAAATCATTGAGAATTTACTAAAAAGTGAAAATTGGAGAGGTGCAGGTAAGAAGAGGTTGCTTATTCTCTCTTGCTAGCTTTCTCTCTCTACCCATTCTCTTCACGTGTTTAGGATCGCGCAACCCGCTGCATGCATGCCAGAGTTCATGCCACCTGCTGTCTACACGTTCATTTTCCCAAGCCAGTGCAGGTCTCCCTTTCTGCCACCAGGGTGTAGCATTTCACTCCTCTTCCTTCCATCCCACAGTGACATGACTTGCAAGGTGCCAATGCAAACTGTGAAGCTAGAAGCAGCACTCAAGATGGAGACACTTGGTATTATCACCAGCAGCAAGTTGTTCAGAGCCAGAAAATCTAGCCCCCTCCCCTCTTTCCTCTTTCCTCTCTCCTCTTCTCCTTTCTCCTACCAAGGATCAGTGTTAGGGAAGGGAAAATCAGGGAAATTGCCATGAGTTTCCATGCTGCAAGGGCCCCAGTCCTACTCAAAGCTGAAGCTGGCACAACCTGCCAATGAGCTTCCGAGCACTCTTTGAAGTTTCTGACCTGTGTACTAGCATGTCCGTTATCTAATACCAGTCCTGCTACTTTCCCTCTCTCTCCTCTTCGCCATTTCCTCGTTCTCATTTTGTTCTCTTCCACTGCTCTTAACCTCTATGGGCCCGATTCTGTAAGGTGAATAGCAGGGCTGTACGTCCCAGTGGGATGTGCAGCCCCGCTAGCCGTCTGGCCCGAATGCAAATAAACTCTCTGCCCCTATCCATTTCTCTACTCTGTGGAGGGAGAGCTGGATGGGGCACCACCAGGGTGGAGAGTGGGCAGAGTGTGGGCGGGCCAGGCACCCGGATGTACAGGGCCAATTCAGGTCATGTCCCTTTACATCCAGGGATCACCAGGAGGATGCCCAGCTTATTCCACCATGGAGGTGAAATAAGTGCGGTGTGCCCATGTGCTCTGGCCTGGAAGTTCCCCCAGAAGCAGCGGAGCCACAGAAGATGAGTCCCAGCCACCCAATCCTGGCAATGACAGACCCTGCCAAGGGTTGGGCAGTGGGAAAATTGGTCTGGTGGGGTGTCTAGCCATCAGCACTCCCACTGGGCATCCCTGTGCCATGGCAATGGGATGCCACACCACCAGCGGGAGCAGAGGGAGGCCTGGTCATCTTGCTGCAGGGGCATGCCGGGCTATCGCAGTGCCTGATCCTGCTACCGTGGGAGCATCTTGCTCCCACACTGTAGAATTGGGTACAGTCCAACCAGTTCAATGTTTGACCATCCAGACGGCCTGGGCATGCCCCTATGGGGATCAGGCTCCACATCTCTGTTTTCCTTTTATTTTTCTTATTGCAGCAACCAAAATACTATGATATTGTTTTACTAATTTACATAGATGCAGATGGAGTTGTGTGACAGCAGTATTGTGTTATGCTCAATTTAAATATGTTTGAGATTGAAGTAAATAAATTTGTATGAGAGAACCCTTAACATGTATCTATTTTAATAAATTAGTCCTGAGAAATAAATGTAGGGTTGAAGCAAGTTGTGAAGTCTTGATGTTGGTCCCTCCTGTGCAGCATTGATATGTTTTGCAAAAATGTGATTCATTTTTCTGTGGATGCCTTTGTATTATGATGGTTGAAATTCAGGAAGAACCGAAGTGCTGCTGTTTGCCTTTGGAAGTCAAAGTGAATTTGGGTGAATTCCCTCTCTTCAGAGCTGAAAGAAATTGTCTTGGATGTACTGTAATGTTTACATTTCAGCTCTGTAGTATCTTCAGAACACCAAGTTACCCACCTCAAAAAGAGATACACCTGATTTTCAACTTGCATCCCAACGGAGTGCTTCTGATTGAAAAAAACTCAGCTTAGCTATGACTAAAACAAGGGGATAATTTTATAACACATTTTGCACTTGTAAAGCGTGTTTTACATGAGGAAAATGGCTACTATAAAATTGTGTAAAAAATTAAAAAGAAATGGAAAGGTACCTCAAGATAATGTCTATTGTTGTTCGATTGAGGGGTAGGGATTCTTGGGAGCATAACTTGGACAGATCTGGGGCAGGAGTGCGGTGAAGAGGTGTATTTTCTATACTGTACAGATATCAAGAACATGCTCACATGAGCACCTTCTTCCAAGGAGGGGTCAATTTGTTGCAAGAGAATTTGAGAGCTATTTGGGAGAGTTCAGAGCCTATTTCCTTGTTAAGCACACAGGAAATTTTACATAGGTGCCTTGTCATAAAATTAACCCCCCCCCCCCAAAAAAAGTCCTTAGCATCCCTTGTATACTTTGAAAATGATAGAAAAACAAAGGGTTATTGTCAATGAAGGTGGAACTGTCAGAGGTTTGTGCTTTGTTGCATTTGAATTTTTATCAGATAGGAGCATGTTTGCTAAAGCGTGCTAGCGGGTAGTGCAGGGTTCAGCACATGACATTTAGCGCATGACACTATGCTATCAATCATGCACTACCCAGGCAGCACGAGAATGGGCAGGGATAGGGTGGGTTAGCAGCGTAATATGGTGCCATGGTACATCATGGCCCCTTATGGGCTTGTGCTGACCATGACTATAGCTGTTAGTGCAGGCACACATGATGCCAACTGGATGAGTGGTGTTACCTGCACCTGCCTGCCCGTTTGTGCAGTGCCACATGATCGCAAAGTTGCGAGGGCTTCTGCGCTGATATCGCCCTGCAACTGTCTGCCACCAGCGCTGCCTTTAGTAAACATGCCCGGAGTATTGTAGAGGCTTGACTATTATTTTAACTTTGTCAAAAATAAAACAGTCGTTAGTTTTGCTGTTAACCAAGGAATATTCAAGGGGCAAAAAATGAGTTTGCAGTCAAAACAATCCCCCTGTTCAAGGTCAATGAAATGAACTAAAGATTTTAATAAAAATAGTGGCAATGCACAGATAGATTTTTGAATTCTTTGCCGTCTCCTCAGGTTATATAGAAGAAGCGTGTATTATTCCATGCCCCTCTGATTGCAAACTCAGTGAATGGTCCAACTGGTCCCGCTGTAGTAAATCCTGTGGAAGTGGAGTGAAGGTTCGATCTAAATGGCTTCGAGAGAAACCATATAATGGCGGAAGGCCCTGCCCAAAGCTGGATCATGTCAATCAGGTACATGCATTTGCATTAATTCATATGAACTTTTAGATATGTTTATGACTTGTGTTATATTAATAAGCTACTCCAACAACGCCTGCAAGTTCTGTCCATCACATTTACCTGGCTACTGTTATCTAAATAAAAGGGTGATGTTCCATTATTTCAACAAATGAGAAAGAGCAGCACTTCTCTTCTGCGGGTGTTTTAAAAACACTGTATATCCACTTGCCGGTTCCTCTGCATAGAAGGGAATGCAGGCTGTCAGAAAGATCTGATAAAAAAAAAACATAAGCTGCTGTTCACAAGAAAACCGCTAATGGTTTTATTACAGTGCCATGTAAAAAGTCATTAGAGTCTGCTACTCACCACGAGCCATCACAGACTGCAGTCGTACTGCTGTGAGTACATGCCTCTGTGTTTTATAATAAATAAATAAATGGCTGTTAATCAAAGCAAATATTTGCTATTAATGTGAACTGCATTTGAAAGATGGGGTTGTGAATGAACAATGTGGCTAATCACGGCATCAAATTAAACCCTTGACTCCTCAGAATGAAGCAGGGAAGCTTTCTGGTTTTCTGCTGCCAACTGCTTCCTTCTTAGGTATGTTCACGACGGCACTGCCCTCTCATGGCAGCTAGGTTGAATATCGTGTCAACTAGGCTTCCAAAAGTGTAATTTATGGTTGGAGTTATGTAGAGAGTTTTCTGTGCATCTAAAGTCAGTAGAAGGTCTTAAATCATTGAGGTTATTAGAACCAAAAATCAGTCATAATAACTTTCAGCTTTCGTTTCTATTTCCGAGCCTTCAAACCTAAATATACAGAAGCAATGCGCACACTGTACACCTGCCTTCAAACTGTTGCACCCATAGCTGACATTCAGATAGCACAGAACCTTTTAATCTAAGGAATCCCTGAACCGTGTGCATGTCAAAGCACGCATTCAGGTTAAGCATATTTGAATCATTCAGTCACATGAAATCAGAAGATACCTCAGGCTGGATCAGATCAAAGATCTACTGTATCAGTCCCAGCATACTCATCAGTGAGCAGTCTGGATCATCAGGAAGGACACGGCATTCTTTGTCACGCATTCCCATGGATAAGCTTACGTTTTTAAGCTCCTTATGCCAACCCATTGTACAATATACACAAGTCTTCCAAGCTACTTAGTGGATGATCTAATCCCAGACATCCCTTCTCAGGCTTTAAAACCATCTCAGAATAAGTTATTAATCTTACCATTTTTTTTTTCAGATATAGATAAAACTTACCTACCTCACATCTTGTTATCTTGCCCCAGTCTTTGGAAAATACGTTTAAATGAACTCATGCTTGAGCTTTCCTTTTCAAAGTTTAAAGCCAGACTGAAGACCATGTTCTTCACGTGGGTATTGTGTGACGTGCCACTTGGCCTTTCATTCTCATGACTGTCACTGACAATGTAATTAAGGCACTTGTTTCAATCTGAGCCTTTCCCTTTCCATCTCTTCTAGTTCTTCTCCTTTAGGCTCTGTTTGCCAGTTAGTTTTATTTTTGGTTGTCTAGATTACACTGTTTTCTAGTTGTATTTAATCCTATTTGTTTGTTTATTTATGTATTGATTGCTATTTTGATGTCCACTATCTTCTTGTTTTCACATCTCATACAACGCCATGCTGACGCAACCCACATCCAGCAAAACAACAACCCATCCTGTAAATAGTTATCCAAATTGTAAATAGTTTAGAGCGTGTCATGTCCCCATAAACATACCGGTGACACAACAGCTCAGTTGTATATAGTTACCCCAGTTTGAAACCCAAGTTACAATACCTGTTCTCTGTAATGTACATTGCATATTCCGTCGCTTGTACAAATTGATGTTATCTGTAAACTGCGCTGATTTTAAAGAGTGCGCTATAGAAATGATTTAAATAAATAAATAAAGAATTCACAAAGGAACATTTTTATTTAATACTGTTCAAATTTTCTTAGACTTTTTTATATTGTTTTATTGTGAATTGTTTTTATTTAATTTTGTTTGTCTGTTGCTTTAATGTTGGTTTTGAGAGGTTGTTAATCAAATTTAATAAACATAAATATTAAGGGGGTTATTTTAGAAGCCTTATTCACATTTTACATATGTATGCAAATAGCACACACATGTAAATAGCCATTTTAGAAGAGAGACATTTTACATGTTGATGCCCATAGCATGTTGAAATTGTCAAGGGCATTTTCGAGCATGGCCGGGATGGGACAAAAATCTACATGTGTATTCACCATTTCATAAGGGAAGGCAAACGTAAGCCCAAAATTGGCCACATCTGGAATTATACCTGCTTTCTGACACAAAAAAGTATTTTTAAAATACTCCTCTTACCTATCCCCTTACAAAAAGGGCATATCTCCTGTAATCTTCCAATGTTTATTTCCCCTCTAAATTGAAAAGGGTCAAAATAGAGTCCTCTGTAATTAATTAAGAGCATCTGCACATCTAGGTTTGCACAATGGCCCACCTTTATGCATGTTTTGGTGACATGCTAGCACTTACTCAAGCACATTGCCAGGTTTCCTCCACCGATTCTTCCAAGCTTGGATATTTGTGAAATGACTCTTTCTATTGCACATGGATGTGTTATTTTGGAAATGGTTTCATGTTGCCAGAGCTGTTCCTAAAATATCTTTGTAATTGAGTACATCCTAAGCTCGATGTCTCAATTCTGATTTCCACATACTATCTAAAATGTGCCATCACACATTTAACCAGCTTTTCCCAACCTCTCAGCTATGTTCTCTACCTTCCATCCCCCCTCTATCTGTGAATACCAATCCTCAGTCTTCCCCTTTCAGCCCCTCTCCACCTTCCCCTGTTTCTGCTTCCCATTCTCAGGGGCATGATTGCTAACGTGCATAGAATTCATGCATATTAAGAAACATAGAAACATGATGGCAGAAAAAGACCTTATGACTTTTCCCGTCTGCCCTTTCGTACCAACTACTATAGTCCCTTTTTTTTCCTTTAGAGATCTTCTGTGTTGGTCCCATGCTTTCTTGAATTCAGATACTGGTCTGGTCTCTACTACCTCGACAGGGAGATTGTTCCACGCATCTACAACTCTTTCTGTAAAGAAATATTTCCTCATTTTACTTCTGAGTCTATCCCCTTTTGTCTTTATCCTATGTCCTCTCATTGTAGAGTTTTCTTTCAATTGAAGAGGCTTTCCTCCTTTTCATTTATGCCACGGAGGTATTTAAACATCTCTATCATATTTCTTATCTCCCACCTTTCCTCCAAAGTATACATATTGAGATTTTTAAGTCTGTCCCCATATGCCTTATTACAAAGTCCATTGACCATTTTGCAGGCACTCTCTGCACAGACTCACAGACTCCATCCTCTTTATATCCATTTGAAGGTGTGGTCTCCAGAATTTCACACAATACTCCAAATGAGTTTTCACCAAAGACTTATACAGAGGCACTATCGCCTCCTTCTTCCTGCTGGCCATTCCTCTCCCTGTGCACTCAAGCATCCTTCTGGCTTTTGCCATTGCCTTTTATACCTGTTTAGCCACTTTAAGATCATTAGAAACAATCACCCCCAGGCCCTGTTCTTCTTTTGTGGACAGAAGTACTTCACCCCTTATACTGTACCGCTCCATTGGATTTTTGCAACCCAAATGCATGACCTTACATTTTTTAGCGTTAAATCGCAGCTGCCAAATTTTGGACCATTCTTCAAGCTTTGCGAGATCCCTCCCCATGTTATATACTACTACTTGCTGTCTACTCTAATGCAGATTTTGGTATCATCTGCAAAGAGGCAAACCTTATCAGAGAACCCTTCAGCAATATCAAAAACAAAAATGGTAAAAAGAATTGGACCAAGGCCAGATTCCTACGGCACACCACTGGCTACATCCTTCGCCTCAGAGTAAACTCCATTTACCTGATACCTTTTGTAGCCTCCTACTCAACCAATTTCTATACCAGTCAGTCACTCTAGGATTCATCCCTATGATGCTTAATTTAGTTATAATTCGCCTGTGCGGAATGGTGTCAAAGGCTTTACTGAAATCTAAGTACACCACATCTAGGGCTCTCCCTTGGTCCAACTCTCTGGTCGCCCAGTCAACAATATCAATCCAATTTGTCTGACAAGACCTGCCTCTGGTGAACCCATGCTGCCTCTGATCCTGTAATCCATTGGACTCCACAAATTTCACTATCCTCGGTTTTAGCAGTGTTTCCATTAATTTACTCACTACGGAAGTCAGACTAACCGGCCTGTAGTTCTCAACCTCATCCTTACTTCTGCTTTTGTGTGAAGGGACCACATGTGCCTTTCTCCAGTCCTCTGAGACCACTCCCAATTCTAAAGAAGCACTGAAAAGATTAGATGGTGGAGCTGCTAGAACTTCCCAAATTCCTTCTATACTCTGGGATGTATCCCATCCAGCACTATAGCTTTGTCTACTTTTAGTTTAGCTAGTTCCTCACGAACACAGTCTTCTGAAAATCACTCAAGATTCCCTTCACTACTGTTCCTATTTGTGGATATTTTCTGCTGCTAGCCCTTCAACTGTGAACACAGAACAAAAATATTTGTTAAGCAATTCTGCTTTATCCTCATCAGTTTCAGAAAATAGTGAGGTTTCTGGAGTCCAGCGGATTACAGGATCCGAGGCAGCATGGATTCACCAGAGGCAGGTCTTTTCAGACAAATCTGATTGATTTCTTTGACTGGGTGACCAGGGAGTTGGACCGAGGGAGAGCTCTAGATGTGGTGTATTTATATTTCAGTGAAGCCTTTGACACTGTTCCTCACAGGCGACTTATAAACAAACTGAGCACCCTAGGGATGGACCCTAAAGTTACTGCTTGGGTTAGAAATTGGTTGGGTGGGAGGCGACAAAGAGTACAAGTAAATGGAGCTCACTCTGAGGAGGAGGATGTTACCAGTGGTGTGCCCCAGGGATCTGTCCTTGGTCCGATTCTTTTTAACATCTTTGTTAGTGATATAGCAGAAGGGCTGTCGGGTAAGGTTTGCCTCTTTGCAGATGATACCAAAATCTGCAATAGAGTAGACACCCAGAAAGGTGTAGATAACATGAGGAGGGATCTAGCTAAGCTTGAAGAATGGTCTAGAATTTGGCAGCTTGGATTTAATGTTAAAAAATCTAAGGTCATGCATTTGGGCTGCAGCAATCCAAGGGAGCAATACAGTATAGGAGGTGAAGTACTTTTGTCCACTAAAGAAGAGCGGGACCTAGGCGTGGTCATGTCTGATGATCTTAAAGTAGCTAAACAGGTAGAAAAGGCGATGGAAAAAGCTAGAAGGATGCTTGGGTGCATACGGAGAGGAATGGCTAGCAGAAAAAAGGAGGTGATAATGCCTCTGTATAAGTCTTTGGTGCGACCTCATTTGGAGTATGGTGTGCAATTCCGGAGACCGCACCTTCAAAAGAATGTGAACAGGATGGAGTCGGTGCAGAGGGTGGCTACTAAAATGATTAGTGGTCTTCATTATAAAGCATATGAGGACAGACTTAAGGATCTTAATATGTACACCTTAGAGGAAAAGCGAGATAGAGGTGATATGATTGGGATGTTTAAATAGCTCCATGGCATAAATGTTCAGGGAGAGAGCCTCTTTCAATTGAAAGCAAGTTCTGCTACGAGGGGACATGGGATGAGGGTGAAGGGAGATAGATTCAGGAGTGATATGTGGAAATATTTCTTTACAGAAAGAGTAGTGGATCCATGGAATAGTCTCCCAGTGGAGGTGGTAGAGATGAGGACAGTAACTGAATTCAAAAAAGCATGGGACCAACACAGAGGATCTCTAAAGGTAAAAAGCGGACTGTTGTAGTTGTTGTTATGGAAGGACAGACTAGATAGGCCATGTGGTCTTTTTCTGTCATTGTGTTTCTATGTTTCTACATATTTTTCTCTTTCACCTTTAAGTCTGACAATACCACTTTTGCATTTCCTCCTCTCACTAACATATCTGAAAAATGTCTTGTCCCCCCATTTTACTGCATTGGCTATTTCTTCCATTTTGTTTTCCTGACTACTTTCCTTGCTTCTCTACGTTTTTCCAAATATTGATGCTTTTTCCCCGTTTCTGTGATCTCTTCTATTTTATGAAGGCCACCCTCTTTTTGTTCACGTTTTCAGCTACTTCTTTTGAGAACCATAATGACCTTCTTTTCCTTTTACATTTATTTGCTTTACTAACAAAAAGGTTTGTTGCCCTTAAAATATCCCCTTTCATTTTTGTCCATTGCTTTTCTATATCCCCCAGCTGTTCCCATCCCATTAATGACTCCTTGATGTATTGTCCCATCTTGGTGTAGTTAGTTTTCCTAAAGGCTAGGACTCTCACTTTTGGACTTTATCAGCCCTAGTCCTAATACTAAACCACACTATCTGGTGATCACTGGATGAGAGATGATCCCCTACAATAACATCAGAAACACTTTCCCCATTGGTAAGCACCAGGTCCAGTATGGCCCCTTCATGTGTGGGTTCTGTTATGAGTTGCCGGAATAATTCTCCCTGTAGAGAATCCAAAATCTCCTTAATTCTAGATGATACCACAGCAAGGATGTGCCATCCAACATCCGGCATATTGAAATCACCTATCAATAGAATTTCTCCTTTCATGGCAATACTATGAATGTCTTCAATTAAATCTCTGTCCATTTCTGTCTGTGAAGGAGATCTGTATATCATGCCAATGCAAATGGATTTTCCATCCCCTCTTTCTAGTTTAACCTGCAGTGCCTCCTCCTTCCCTTGTACTGTATGCATACAAGACATGCATTTAAAATAAATGTGTGAAACAAATCATGAAAAAATATATGAAAATCAGGAAAAAATGGGAAAATTTGCAAACAGCTGAACCTGCTTTTGTTTGTGCTTATCCCTACTGCTTCACACTCATCCATCTCTGGTTTCACTTATGTCCCCTGCACTCTGTGTTCCCATTGTACATCCTCTCCCATTGCTCCCCCTACCTCTCTAATCCTACCCCAGTATTTCTTCAGCCTCACTCATCATTTCCTAGTGCTTCTCTTTCACCCAAAACTCATTCATTGGCCCAAATGTGTCCATCCATTCCAGCCTCAATTATCCTTGCCCCTTGCTGCCACAAGCTTCAATAATACACACCCAGTTGGATGTAGCTGATGATGTGTGATACAAGGCTATTGAAACAACACATACAGACTGACTGGCCCTTCTCTGCTTGCAGTGCCTGTGCTGGTTTTCAGAAGCCAGGGCTGAGAATAGAGGCAGCAGCAGTTTAAACAGTGAGCATACTGTACCTGCATGTGCCGCTTTCATCATTCAACAGTGTAAACTGCCATCCCCATTACCCTGGCACCAGATAAAGGTGTTTCACAGCATTTTGGAGATCTGTATTCTACTATGAGTTCTGCTAATCTGGGGCACTGCCAAATAGAATTGGGGTCTAGGACACAGATGCTTGTGTATTGCAATACCTCTGAATAAGAAACTCCTGTTTTATATGATTACACTATGCAGAATCAATTCTACTGCAGTGTTCATAAAAATGAGAACAGAAGGTCTGGATATTGGTCCCCTACATTGCCCACTTAGTGTCATTTACTATAATTACATTTTAGGCTGACACATTTAGGAGCCCTTTTACTAAAGCCCACTAAAAGATTAACACACATTTTGGCAGATGGAATGGCCCACGATGACAGATAACGCACGAGCATGACAGCTACCAACTGCTAAAGCATGCATTAATTGACCATCATGCAAAGGGGCAGGGAATGGACAGGGTATCAACACATTGTGGGAATGGAGAGCACATTTGCAGCTAGCTTGAGATACATATCATGCACTTTAAATGTAGCGGGTGCATATAATAATATCTCTATGAGTGACATTAGGCAGAGCTGTGTTAATTGCATAGCATGGAGTGGAGGAGTAGCCTAATGGTTAGAGCACTGGCTTGGGAACCAAGAGACCACCAGCGTTTGATTCCCACTAATACTCCTTGTGTCCGTAGGCAAGTCACTCAATCCTCCATTGCCTCAGAAAACTCCACATTATCCATGTCCCTGTTTAATGTACATTACCAAGTTTAAGTTACAATGTAAAGTGCTTTGACTGAAATGATAAAGTGGTATAAAAAACCTGTTAAATAAATGTTAGGATTCACATCTATACTGTAACTGCCAGGAAATGTTGATGAAGCCACCAACAGTTACTATTGCAGCTTTGCACTTAACGCATGCTAGTTTAATACTAAATGCATATGTGCAAGGGTCCCTTAAGGGAGAGCTATCCAGTTACTAGTTCCAGAAGGAAGATATCAGGACAATCTTAGATTTCTGGCAGCTCTATCCTGGTGCATTAAGGCACCTACAGCATTGATTTCAGTGGGTATAATCAGAGTCTAAAAATGTCACACTGCTTTGACAAGTTACGTTGAAAGCTAAGTCTGGCCAAAATGTGTGTCTCCTGAACTTGGATAGCTTGGCAGCTCTACTTAAAACCACCACTACCTTGTCATATGCAATACATCCACACATCTTTCTTGGCTCAGTGCAACTGGACAGAATGGAACAACTTGCCAAATCTGGCATTTAAATCCGAAAACTAAATATGAAGTAAAGAGTCTGAGCCACTCTCATTGATATAGAATGGAGAAAAAAGTCCTAGTGAATCAGACCCTAAGATGGCATTCTAGTGAAAGAATGTATTTAGCTCACAATTTTGTAGGAGGATAGTATTTATATATATTATTCATGAACCTTTGGTTTCTTTGTTGGCCATTTTCAGTGGGGTACACTCGTCTGTAATGTATGCTAACTTTGTGAATCTACCTGCTGAAAATGACATATGTTTTGTTCTGTAGCTGAATGTTATTTCTTTCTTTCTTTTTGGATGCTGGCTCTGTGTCATGGATTATACATGGACCAGGCTCAGGTAAGCTTGGCTGAAATAATAGGATATAAAATCGACTTCCTCTTCCGCTTCCGCATACACTTGTTTTGCATATCATTTCTCAATTTTCCAAATATCCCTGTATTCCTCTGAGTGTAATAATTGTCCTTTTCTTCTGTAAAATTCAGAGCTTAACATGTATTAGCAGTGAAGTTTCTGAATTACCTTTTCATTCAAAAGGTGGTTTCCCTACTTTGCTTCATTAGGTTTAGGGAGTTCATTATTATTTCTGGGCACTTGGTGGGGGAGGGTGCGTAATTTTATAAAACATTTTTTGTGTGGAAAGAATGTTTCAGATGCAGAAAAATGCTCTTAAAAAATTGTGCGTAGGTGCATAGAAAGATAGGCTAATTCCATAAACTCCCATGCAGGCAACATATGTTACGACATACATAATCGGGGCCTGTTTTATTAAGTGAAGTGTATGACTGAAAATAGGGCACGCATTTAGGCGCCTAATTTAGGTGCCTAAATTTAGGCGCTCTGTTTTTTTTGTATATTGGACCCTTAATTTATTTATTCCCCATTTAATGTGCTGTCCCTTCCAGAGGGGTCTACAGTAGAACATAGACAGAAATGTGACCAAAGGAATATATATAATAGATTATTTTTTTAATATAATGATAAATGAATGAAGCATTTTAAATAACCTCTTGAGTTATTAATTTTTATTCTTTTTTTGCCATTTAGATCTTATTTTACTGTGAGATGTTTCATATTTCAATTTGGTTACTGTACAGGAATACATTTCTATGTTGTAAATTCATTCCTTTGTGTCTTTACAATTTTTTCTGGCATACTGACGTATTTCAGGTTTATGAAGTGGTTCCATGTCACAGTGACTGTAGTCAGTGCATATGGATTACAGAGCCATGGAGTGTTTGCAAAGTGACTAATGTGGACCTAAAAGAGAACTGTGGTGAAGGAGTACAGACCAGAAAAGTGAGGTTGGTACATTTTAAGTGACACAGGACTTAAATTTCCAAACACAGTCACACGGTTTACTGGAGTGTTGGCCTGAAGCCGTGAGCAGTGTGCAAATGCACACCTTCCCCAGTGTTCTACTGCACTGCGCCCTATGATTATACTTTATGCAGTAGTTTCCTCCAAACTGTTTTTGTGCAGGCTGAGACGGATCAGAGAGATTTTAATATATGTGAAAGAATGGGATTCAGAAAGGCAAAAGTTTCAGTACACACATTTCTTACCAAGCAACACATGACAAAGGGTAAAACCAAAGGAAATAAATATAAAGCTTTACCACATTTTGTGCTCTTTTGGCTTGTGTGGACAAATTACCTACTCTTGGTTCTTGAAAAATGACTAAGGACGTGTCTGTGACACCTGTCGTAATTAACAATGGCATGATGCTTTCCTGGCTGGCAAAGATCTCATTAGACCTTTTTTGATGTGAGTCAAGCTTTACATCTGGTTGACCAGTTTTGTATAACATAGTTCAGAGGTTTGAAGAAGCCCGAAATAAAGACTATATTTTTTTTATTGACCTCTTCCTAGAGCACTTAATGCTATTCATGTTTTCAAATAGAAAGTGCATCTGCTGCATGCTAAGTCATCCTCTTTTATTTATGCAGTTGAATATTGCCTCCCCGCTCCCAGTGGTGTTAATCCTTGAAAATACGCCTCCTTCTAGCTGCTCAGAATTTGGCCAGTTAGATTTAAACCTGTTCTGTTTTCACCCCGTAGCTAAAATAACTCACTTGCACTGAAAATCCATGCTAACTAGCTAAGCTCTATTGCTGGACTTAACTAAACCCGTAGTCCACTCCCTTTTTTAAGCAGCCAATCAATTTAGCTTGTTGAGTAGGTAGTCATTTTTAACACTAACTCTCAAAGGTAGATTTCTACTGGATAATCCGCTCTTACGATACATAATCATAATAATGTGTCATTTCAACTTTGCTTGACCTCGTCAAGGTAAAGAAGGAAGACTTGGGGTAATTTTATAACTGAGTACATGTATACAAAGTAAGCAGAGGTTACGATGAGTTTTTAGAATGACAGCATGTATTTATTGCCAAGTTGACAATTACCCCAGGGAATTTATGTGCTTCTATTTATGCCCTGCTCTTTAACACACATTTTCTGAATTAACGTTGAGCATAAGGATGAATTCTCCAGGACCAAGCAAGAAGTCAGTCCTCACATATAGGGTGACATCGGTGCCGACGGAGCCCCCGTGCGGAGCATTTCCCCAGCTTTCAAAGAAAGCCTTTGGGAATGCAGCGGGCCTGCGCGGTGCCCTTCCCGTCCAAGGGTGCCATCTTGCTCAGTCTTTCTTTTTCCGTGGAGCCCGACGGACGTGAATTTGTGTCACCCGGGAAAAGTTGATTTTTTTTCTGCGATTTTTGTGTTGTCTTATTCGGTTCTACGCCGGTTCCCCTTCCCGTCTGGGCTCGGTACACTGGTATCGAGTCCGGAGTTTTGATTTTCGTTTTTTGTCCTTTGTGACTAGCATTCACGCTCTTTTTTTGTTTTCACTGGCAGCCCGGTCTTTTGACCTTGCAGGAGCCCTTTTTCCCCCGATGACTGCCAGCGGGTTCAAAAAGTGTGATCGGTGCAAGAAACATGTCTCTCACCGACACACATGACTGCTGCCTCTGATGCCTCGGGCCTGACCATGACCCATTGGCCTGTGGCCCGTGCGGCAAAATGTTGTCGAAGGCGCTTCGGAGCCGTCAGCATCAACGTGAGAGGATTTTCTCTGACTCCGTGTCCGGCCGGGTCCAGACTTCGTCAGTGGACTCGACATCTCGGGAGTCCATCAGGGCCCGAGTCGGGGGCTGCTGAGTCTCCTGAGCTTGGACTCAGGTTCACGGCCTTGGAGAGCAGCTTGGCTGCCTTCATGGAACAGCAGCGGGTGCTGATCACTGGTCTGACTGGTGCATCTGCCCCGACCACTGGGACCTCAACGTCTAAGTCGACCCCGGAGACCGAGTCGATCCTCGAGTCGATGAAGTCTCGAGTCGATCCTCGGTCAAGGTCCCCCTCGACCTCCCATGCGGGGCCAAGGTGTTCGACGCCAATACCCTCGGCATCGGGGCAGATGGCACCGAGGCCCACATGGCCGGAGCTGCTCGATTCCTCCTCGGAGGATTCAGAGTGGGAGACGGAGGACGAGGAGTCCCCGGACAACTTCCGGACCCGGTGCGTTCCTTCAGACTCACTGGAGTCCGAGCATCGGAGACGATCCCCCCCCCCCCCCCGGAGGATACCCAGTTCTCGGACTTCGTGAGGGACATGGCGAAAGCCTTGGCCTTCCCTGCAGATGCCGAGGAGGAGCCTCAAGCCGAGGAGCTCGATGCCCTCCAGTATGATTTTCCTCTGAAGAAAGCCGTTACTGTACCGGTTCCTCCGATGCTGGAATGGCTGCTCTTCCATATGTGGGAGGCACCGTCCTCGATGCCGGTTCATAGCAAACGGGTCAATTCCATTTATCGAGTCCATAAGAGCCCTGGGTTCCAAAAGGCACAGCTACCATACCACTCCATGGTTGTGGAATTGGCCATGCACCATCTGAAGAGTCAGAAGATGCACTCCTTGGTGCCCCCCGGCTGGGAGGCCCGGAACCTGGATGCATTCGGTAGAAAGTGCTTCCAGGGCTCTATGCTATCTTGCCGTGTCCAGACCTACCAGCTGTACATGGGCATGTACCTACGAGATCTGGCAAAGGAGATTGCCGGGTTCTCAGCTGGCCTCTCCGAGGAACCTTTGCAGAGGTTCAAGGCTTTGTCAACAGGGATTCGAGAGTGCTCGAAGTTTATCTCTCGAGCAGCCTATGATGGCTTCGAGGCTTTGGCCCGGGTAGCCGCGGACGGCATTGGTGCACGCTGTCAGGCCTGGCTACAGTCATCAGACCTTGAGCCATAGGTGCAGGACAAGTTGGTTGATGTCCCTGCACGAGGTGAAAACCTTTTCGGTAAGCCCATGACTGAAAAGACTGCGGAAATCGAGACTGAGACTCTCACCAGGACAAGGCTGTCCAGGAAGACTTCTGCCCCTTCTCACAAAAAGAAGGTCTCAGGAAAGAAGCCCTTTTTCCTGAGGAAGGGTGCTGCCTACAAATCCTACCCTCAATATCAGGCCTCTCCAGCTCCCCAACAGGGTCAGCAGGCCAAGGGGCAGGGGCATAGGCCCCGTAGACAGAAGACCCCCAAGCCGCCAGCTCCGGCTCCTGCACAGCAGGGAGCGGGATTTTGACTCCCACAGCATAGCCTCTTCTCCACAGCTGGCTCCACTCAGCACATGAGGTCGGCTGACCCTGTACGCCTACAGGTGGCCAGCCATCACAGAGGATACCTGGGTACTGAGCATAGTCCAGAAGGGCTACTTGCTCCACTTCCACCAGATACCCCCCCTCCTACTTCCCAGGGGAGCCTCCAAGACTCCCTCTGCACAGAAACCTCCTCCTTCATGAGTTGGCAAGTCTTCTAAAGGAACAGGCGGTGGAACCGGTGCCCCACCACCTGAAAGGGCAAGGCTTCTACTCCAGGTACTTCCTGGTACCAAAAAGGACAGGAGGCCTCCGGCCTATCCTAGACTTGCGAAACTTAAACAAGTTTCTGGAGAGGGAAAAGTTCAAGATGCTTACCCTAGGGATACTGCTGCCCTACCTCCAGCAGGGAGATTGACTATGCTCCTTAGATCTAAAGGATGCTTATACTCACATCCTCATCCATCCAGACCACAGACAATATCTCAGATTCATGGTGGTAGGAAACCATTTCCAGTACAGGGTACTTCCCTTTGGTCTAACTTCTGCCCCCAGGGTTTTCACCAAATGCCTGGTGGTGATGGCGGCTGATCTCAGGAATCATGGAATTTTCATCTTCCCATACCTGGACGACTGGCTCATCAGGGGCCAGTCTCTCCAGGAGGCCAGACAAGCCACTCTTCGCACTGTCTCTCTTCTTCAGCATCTGGGCTTTGTTATAAACTATGCAAAGTCCACTTTTCTCCCCTCACAGAACCTAGAGTTTTTAGGGGCAAGATTAGACACCCTGCAGGCAAGAGCGTACTTACCCGAGGACAGGGCCCACAGACTGATGGACTTGGCCAACCAGTTCCAAAGCAATTCTCAGGTCCCTACCAGACAACTTCCTGAGGCTCCTGGGCCACATGGCATCCACGGTACATGTGACCCTGAATGCACGTCTGCACATGCGAGCTGCTCAGTGGGCGCAAGCCACAGGCCACCTCCAAGACAGGGAAAAGGTGTCCAAACCACTCTTGGACTCCTTGCAGTGGTGGCTACATCTCCCAAACCTTCTCAGGGGGGTGCCCTTTCAGGCCCCAGCACACACAAGAGTGCTGACCACTGATGCTTCCTTAAAGGACTGGGGTGCACATTGCCAGGGCACGTGCACTCAAGGCCTCTGGTCCCCTCGGGAAGCCACACAGCAGATCAATCTTTTGGAGCTGCGAGCAATCTGCTTAGCTTTACAGACTTTTTCTCATGCCCTCTCTCACCAGTCTGTCTTAGTTCAGACAGACAATCAGGTAGCAAAGTTCTATGTGAACAAGCAAGGGGGCACAGGGTCCAGGCTCCTATGTCAGGAGGCGCAGGCCCTTTGCTCCTTTGCAGTCAAACAGGGTATGTTTCTCAAAGCAGTTTATCTACCTGGTCAGGAGAACTTCTTGGCAGACAAACTAAGCAGGATTTTCCAGCCTCACGAATGGCAGTTGAATCCACTGGTGGTCCAGCAGATCTTTCTACGATGGGGACTTCCATCCATCGATCTCTTTGCAAGTCCACTGAATCGTCAGCTGCCCAGGTTTTGCTCCAAATAAGCAAAGCAACCCACTCCAAATGCATACAAAAAATCAATAAAAATAAAAACTGCAATGTTCATTATTGACTGATTTTAAACAAACAGAAAACTGCACAGAAGGTCTCAGTATCCATAGGCATGTAACAGGCGCAGTACAAAATAACTGTTACCACTAAACAGCCTGATTAACATCAATGACCCTCCGTGCAGAACAGGGATGACCACTATACAGGCTAAGCAACAAAAAAAAATACTTAGCTTAAAGCAACTTCATTCTTTGAAGCAACAGTTGACATGTTTCAAATAGGTAGCCACCCCGTTCCCCGACGCTCCAAGTCAGAGCTCTCAAAAGCGTTTCGCGATGACTCTCGCTTCATCAGGGGAAACACAAATCACAACACCACTTGGCCTGTCCCAAAAGAGCACAGAGCAACAAAATCCCCAACCTTCTTTTCACCATTGCCAGGCTCACAAATGCCGCGAATGGGACAGGCCAAGTGGTGTTGTGATTTGTGTTTTCCCTGATGAAGCGAGAGTCATCGCGAAACGCTTTTGAGAGCTCTGACTTGGAGCATCGGGGAACGGGGTGGCTACCTATTTGAAACATGTCAACTGTTGCTTCAAAGAATGAAGTTGATTTAAGTTAAGTATTTTTTTTGTTGCTTAGCCTGTATAGTGTGGTCAGCCCTGTTCTGCATGGAGGGTCATTGATGTTAATCAGGCTGGTTCATGGTAACAGTTATTTTGTACCGCGCCTGTTACATGCCTATGGATACTGAGACCTTCTGTGCAGTTTTCTGTTTGTTTAAAATCAGTCAATAACGAACATTGCAGTTTTTATTTTTATTGATTTTTTGTATGTATTTGGAGTGGGTTGCTTTGCTTATTTGGATTTTTACACTCTGAGAAGAGACCTATTCAAGTTTTCAGGTTTTGCTCCAGACAGCCGCATCCCCTGAGAACGGCAGCAGATGCGTTTCTGATCTCTTGGTCTACGGGTCTCCTGTATGCGTTTCCTCCCACACCCCTGGTGGCCCGAACTCTGTTCAAGATTCTACAGGACATGGCCCTGGTGATTCTGGTAGCCCCCAGATGGCCGAGGCAACCGTGATTTCCACTTCTTCTGCAGTTGGCGGTGGAAACTCCATTCCCTCTGGGGTTGCAACCCAATCTCCTGTCTCAAGATCAGGGTTCCCTTCTGCACCCCAATCTCATATCCCTCAATCTGATGGCCTGGCTGCTGAAAAGATAGTGCTAGCTCCCTTACTTCTACCTAGGGAAGTTGAAGAGGTGGCCTTAGCCTGTAGGAGACAGTCCACTAGAAAGTCATATGCCCTCAAGTGGCGTAGGTTCTCAATATGGTGTGCTCAGCGCAATGAAGATCCTTTCTCCTGCCTTGTGCCAGTAGTACTACAATACCTACTTCACCTGTCAGACCTAGGCCTGACGTCCAACTCTGTTCGGGTCCATCTCAGTGCTCTATCAGCACACCACTCACCGGTGGAGGGTCAGCCTCTGTCGGTTCATCCTTTGGTGTCCCAATTTCTCAGAGGTCTGCTTCTTCTCAAGCCTCCGGTTCGTCCACCGGTGACTGAGTGGGATTTGAACGTGGTCTTGCAGCAACTTAGTCGCCCACCATTTGAGCCGATGGCTACGTGCCATTTATGCTTCCTTTCTTGGAAGGCAATCTTCCTGGTAGCCCTTACCGCGGCCAGAAGTGTGAGTGAACTACAAGCTCTTGTTTCTGATAGACCATACACACGATTCTATAGGAACAAGGTGGTCCTATGGACCCATCCGAAGTTCCTTCCAAAAGTTGTCTCCTCCTTCCACCTCAACCAGGAGGTGGTTCTTCCAACATTCTTTCCCAGGCCGCATACCAGCCGGACTGAAACAGTCTTGCATACCCTGGACTGTAAGAGGGCGTTGTCCTTTTACATAGAATGTACGCGGGGGCACCGAAGGGCTACTCAGCTCTTCGTCTCCTTTGACCCTAATAAACTGGGGTTGCCTATCTACAAGTGTACCTTGTCCACTTGGGTAGCAGATTGTATCACCTGGGTGTACAGGGCAGCCAACCTCTCCTTGCAGGGTCGAGTCACGGCCCACCATGTCAGGGCGAAAGCCGCGTCAGTAGCTCATCTCCGCTCTGTTCCGTTGGCAGACATCTGCCGGGCTGCTACTTGGTCTTCAAGCCAGACTTTTGCAGCACACTACTGCCTCGAGAGAGAGTCCTGAAGGGACAGTGCTTTTGGACAGGAGGTACTCCGTAATCTCTTTGAGGTTTAGGAAACTCCTACACTGTGGCCCTTGTGTTGGGCTACCGTACGGGGGCGTTCTCAGAGGATATTCTTATCACGGATGCTGAGGCTCTTACGAGGGAGCCATTTTTTCAGCTTTGGGTTCCCGGAAGCCTGGAGCTGGGGAGTCCCATATGTGAGGACTGACTTCCTGCTTGGTCCTGGAGAAAGAGTAGTTACTCACCTGTAACAGGTGTTCTCCAGGAGCAGCAGGAATCAGTCCTCATGACCCTCCCTCCTCCCCTGGAGTTGCAGTCATATACTTTATTTTGTTTTTTGCTGTCTTTTAGCTATGTCATCAGACTGAGCAAGATGGCACCCTTGGATGGGAAGGGGACCGCGCAGGCACGTTGCATTCCCAAAGGCTTTCTTTGAAAGCTGGGGAAATGCTCTGCATGGGGACTCTGTCAGCACTGACATCACCCCATATGTGAGGACTGATTCCTGCTGCTTCTGGAGAACACCTGTTACAGGTGTGTAACTACTCTTTTTCAAAAGTATATTCATAAATACAAATTCATCTCCACCCCTACCCCCAGGAACGCCTTGAGTAATGTTTGGGTAAAGTTCTGCATCTACAGGCTGTATGTGTTTAACCTTACATGTATATTGAACAAAGCACATTTATAAATGCCTATTTCTGCCCATGAGGCACGGCCTTCCTGCAGAAAAGCCCCTGAAAATTGCTATCTACATAGCACACTGCGGAGACATCAGCCTGGCCTCCTCTTTTCTTTATCCACTCCTCAGACAGATTTCATTCCTCTTCAAGAAAAACCCCAGAGGCCTTGGATATTTGATTAATACTGTTTAAGAATAGCAACATAGCTTAATGTGGACAGCCTTTGGCACCATTCTGAATGTCCATTAGTTTCTGGTGCCAGTTAGAATAATTCTGTTTATGGAAAGGTTACATTTTGGCAGATTGCCAAACAAATTTACCCAGCATAGGCTCATGCACATTCAGCTTATAATTATTCTCTTTAATCTACTATATGCAAGCCTGATAAAATTATGTTTAGAACAGAATCATCAACTCAAGTTGTTTAAGACTTGCAAGGATACAGAATACACAGTTGAAAAACACGAACACAGAGGATAAATGCCATGAAATAGATTGCTCAGGAGAGTGGATTTGTGCACGTACTCTTCCTGCAAATGTTCAGTTACATTAAGTAACTCCGACTGTAAATATGTGGGCTAAAATCAATTTCTGGATTGAAGGAGTAATAACCCTGCAACTGAGCCCCTTCAACACTTTTCGAAGCGTCAGATAAGCATTATCTTCAGCAAATATATAGTGCAAAATACCTACAAAGTGAGAGTTTAAAGGGGATAAGCTTCCTAGAAATTGTCAATTCAGTTTATCTTCATCAGAGAGTATGAAAAAAATAAGATGATGTGCAGAGTTAAGTGGCCGTTCTTGCTGAGGAAACGTTCAGCGAAGCACTGGAATGGAAAAATATGGAAATCCAGTGGTCATCAGATCTGTGTTTTTAAGATATTGACAGTCTGTTGCCAGAGTCAGTTCAAGGATATGAGGTATCCTAGACGAACCCTCATTCCTGCCGCTAAGCTCCCACCCCTCTCTGGGACCTGCAAAACAGCACTTACCGAAAGTCTCCGATGATGTGCCATGACCAGCAACTTCCACCCTCTCCAACACAGGACATCAGGGGAGTGAGAGCAGCAAGCAGCCTGGTAACCAGAGATACCAGGGTTTGAATCCAACTGGCACTTCTCGTGGCCTTGGGCAAGTCAGTTGACTCTCAGGTACAAGCTTAGCTTGTTAGTTCTCTGCGGGCAGGGAAATACCTACATACAGTACTTGACTACAGCTTGCCTTTAATTATCACTGGGAAGGCATGAGCTGAATAATAATAATACTAATAACTGGAGACGCTGGGTAAGTGCTGTGTTGCTGTTTTAATGTCATTGCTAAAACAAGGCTGGCCACATCAAGGAGGGCACTCTCCCTGGCAGCACCCGCTATATGGAACTCTCTCCCAGACCACATAAGATCAACCAAGAACTTCAAGGACTTCAGAAAACTTCTTAAGACTGATCTATTTACAGTACATTTCAAGGACCTCACATAAATTTTCTACCTCAAGACATTACAGGATCACGATCCTACCTCCAAGACATTACAGAATCTCAATCCTAGCATGCCTCTCAAACAGCCCCATTTTGTATATATGTATATAGCTCATTATGTAAATAGTTCACCGATATAATCTAACGCACTGCCCCACACACTACACTTCTCAGTTCTCACACTGCATGCTACAAACCACACTTTATTATTGATTTTGATTGATGTGCACACAGCCTTGATTTAACGATAAGGCGGTATACTGAATCCTTCTAAATAAATAAATAAATAAATTGCTACTGCTGCAGGTCCTTGGACAGGGGAAGCAGCAGCAGCAGCAATGGGCAGCCTCAAAATGATGGCACGCTAGGTGACCACCTAATTTTTTGGATGGTAGCGCTAGCCCTGTCTATTGCCTAACACGTTATTTCCACCTTTGTACAATCATCACTCTGCGGTTGTCATGTGCAGGTTTCTTTATTTTCAGATGCATGCAGAACACAGTTGATGGTCCTTCCGATACGGTTGAAGACTACTTGTGTGATCCTGAAGAGATGCCTCATGGAGCTCGAAAGTGCAAGTTACCATGCCCAGAAGATTGTGTTATGTCTGAATGGGGGCAGTGGACTAAATGTGCTTTGGTAAGAATTTCTAAGCCTTACCAGGTAGAGTTTACCAGTAGGCAACATTTGCATAAACTCTGAATGAAGACAAAGGCCACTGGCTGTTGTCATGAAGGGACCGTCAGTGCTGGAGGGCAGTAAATCATGAATATTTAGTACCGGCACAAGTGGCATCTGTACTGGAACTTAGTATCCAGACCAGCACAAATAGATAAGAGTTCTCCCTCTTCCAGTTTGCCCTTAAAGCTGCAGTTTAGGATTAGACAAACATTAATGGTAGAGGAGGGGAGCAGGGCAAGGGGCCACTCAGCCACCCCACATTTTTTAAAATATTTTGGCGGCATCAGGTTGCCCAGCAGACTCTGTGTCTTTTTGTATTCTGGGTGGTGGGAAGGAAAGGGGCTCCACTTCCTGTTGAGCTGCTCTTTTTTTATAATAATTAGGACAACCTTTTATATGGCCTGAATTAATGCAATAAAGTTAAATGGATAGCACCTGGGAATTTAAACCCAGGACTTTGGATAAGTCACAAAATCATGTAAATAAAGTATTTTGAATATTTATTCCACAGCTTTCAAACTTGTATCTGTCCATATAAAGGTGGCTAATAAAAAATAACATGGGGAGGACAATTTTCAAAGACGTTTTTGCACATAAAACAAGGTTTTATGTATAGAAATAGAGTTTTGAAAGTTATCCACTTTATCTGCATACAAGAACCTGATTAGCCACACAACGAGAGATGATCTTGGTGGCATGGTTGAGGTGGAGAGCAGATGTATGCACAGACTTCTGGATTTCCAAACGTTTGTGCATAGGTTTGCACAGGAATACAGTCCACACAAATAGAAGGGGCAGATTTGCTTGTGTAGTTTTCCTGACTCAATATTGAATGGGAAATCGTTCCCTTGCCTCCAGACTTTATTCTTGGGGTGTCATTTATTAATGAGCTAACAGCATTTATTAGTTCATGCAAAAGGTATTTACACATGCTATTTTCTGCAGGGCCAATTTTATTCCTATGAGCCCTGCAGGTGTGCTAATGCTGTTAGTGTACACTGTTAAGCTATGACCCATTTAGGTACATTATTTAAAGGTTGTCTGCCCCATAAGACTGGCATCGATTGAAAAAAGAGAGAAAGAGATGTCCATGGAGTCCACACTTAAGTCTTATTTTACAGTCTTATATTGAAAGGGATCCACCTCATTCAGAAAAAATATGGATGTCAGCATTTACACCTGCCCAAATCCATGGGAGGAGATGAGAGTACCAAGGGACTGTGTATAGAGAGAGGAGAGGGCCTAAGACTGAAACTTAGGGTACACCAACTGAAAATGGGATAGCAGTAGAGGAGGAACCACCAGAACAAACACTGAAGGCGCAATGGGAGAGATAAGTAGAGAACCAGGACAGTACAGAGCCCCTAAAACCAAGTGAGGACAGAGTTTCAAGGAGAAGATGGCGGTCAACAGAGTCAAAGGCAGGAGAAAGGTCTAGAAGGATGAGGACCGAGTAAAGGCCTTTGGACTTAGCTAGGAACAAGTCACTGCAGACTCTGGCAAGTGTTGACTCGGTGCAGTGTAAGGGACAAAAGTCAGATTGAAGAAGATCTAGCAGGGCTTGGGAGGAAAGAAATTCAAGACAACGGAGGATGACTGCATGTTCAAGAAGTTTGGAAATGAAGGGAAGAAGGGAGATGAGTCAATAATTAGAAGGACAACTAGGGTCAAGTGAAGATTTCTTGAGGAGAGGTGTGACCACAGCATGCTAGAAGGCAGTAGGGACAGTAGCAGTGGTAAGCAAGAGGTTGAGAATATATGAGATGGTAGGTATGACGAAGGAGTATATGGAGTTAAGGAGATGGGTAGGGATAGGGTCAGAGGAGCAAGTAGTAGGGTTAGAGGAGGAAAGAAGAAAAGAGGTTTCCTCTTTGGAGATCATAGAAAAGGATGAAAGAGTAACAGAGTTTGAGGGGAAAAATTGATATTGAGGAGGCGGAAGAGGGGATAAAGCTAATCTAGTGGAGAACTGGAGTGTAATCATGTGGATTTTGTCATGGTTATAGTTGGCTAGGGTTTGGGCAGAAAGAGAAGGAGTGGTCGGAGAGGGAGGCACTTTAAGGAGAGAGTTAAGAGTAGAAAAGAGACAGCAGAGGTCAGTGGCAAGAGCATTAGTCAGATAGTCATAGTAGCTTTGCTTGGTGAGTGCTAAGGCTGACTGGAAGGAGATAAGCATGAATTTGAAATGGAGAAAATCAGAAAGGGAGTGGAATTTGAGTCAAGAGTGCTCAGCTGAGTGGGCACAGGAGTGTGGATAGTGGGTAGTTGAAGATAGACAGGGCTGGGGTATAGTGCGTCTTACAGGATAAGGGATGAGAGGAGCAAGAGTATCCAGTGCAGAGGAGAGGCCAGTATTATAGGAAGCTAAAGCCTCTTCAACAGACTTAGAAGACAAGGTGGAAGAAAGAGATGATGAGACAATGATGGAGACAGCCAATGAATCGATAGCATGAAGATTCCTAAAGAGGTAGGAGGAGACAGGGTGAGATTGAGGTGGGGAGTGATGAAGAATGAAACTTATGAGGTGATGATCAGATAAGGGAAGAACTGAAGTATGGAAATTGGAAGGTAGAATTAAAGAAGAAAATCAGATCAAGGCAATGACTGTGCTGATGGGTGGGAGCAGAGGAACAAAGTTGGAGGTTGAAAGAGGAGGTAAGGGAGAGGAGTTTAGGAATGTAGGGATCAGAAGGGTTATCAACATGAAGGTTAAAGTCACTAAGAATAAGGGAGGGGGAGGAAGAATCCAGAAATAGGGAAAGCCAGGAGTCAGTCACTAAAAAAGGCAGAAGTGAATTTATCAGGGAGTCAATAAATAGCAGCTATCTAAAGAGACAAGGGATTGAAAAGACAGATGGAATGGACTTCAAAGGATAAAAGGAATGAGACTGAAGAAGAAGAAGGGGTTGGAATTGGCAGGAATGAGAAAGCAGAAACCCAACATCACCACCACATCCAGTGGCACAAGGAGTGTGGGAAAATTGGTAGCCACCGTGACAGAAGGAAGCGACCAAAGCAGTGTCATCAGGGAGGAGCCGGGTTTCTGTAAGAGCAAGGAGGTGGAAAGAGATCATGAGTAAAGGGGAGTTTATTAGATATGGAATGAGCATTCCATAAGGCACAAGAGAAAGGGAGAGAGGAGGGGGAATGGAGAGGAATGTGAATGAGATTAGAGTGGATGAATGAGGAGTTGGAGTGAGGGAATAGTCTAGGGGGGCCAGGGTTAGGATTAATGTCACCTGATGAAAGAAGGAGAAGGATAAGAAAAGTGTGAGGCAGAGAGGACAGAATGGTGGAAACAAGGATGAGGTTTCTTTAGAGAGAAAGGAGAGGGATGAATGAGGGGGATAAAAAGTTGCCATTCAAAAACTAAGGAAAGGTAGGAAGACAAGATGGGAGAATAAATGGGAAAGATAGGGAGAGAGCGATAAGGAAGGGGGGATTGAGGATGCTGGTATGAGGGGAGAAGGTTAGGGAGTGTCAATAGTAGGAAGAAAAAGTGATGTGGAGCCATAAAGAGAGAAGGTTTGGAGAGGAAAGCAGAAGGGATAGTAGAAGAGGTATTTTAACAGTAATTCTAATACTAAGAGTGAAAACAAAGTCAGAATATCCATGTTCAAAATTCAAAGCAAAGTCCTACAAGGATGATCGCAATCTTCGCTCTGCGCCATAGCTATTGAGAGTGGCGGCAATTGAGGGTTTGTGAGGATGCAGGAGATGGATGTGGGTGTCACTGTAGGCCAACTTGGATAGTGGGGGGTCGGCAAAAGGCAGGAGAAAGTCTTTGAAGCAGTGGCCATTTATCTAAGTCCGTATGGTTTGCTGCGGGTGCGGTTGCCACTACTTTTGCCAGGCTCAAGTTCACAGCTTGAGTTATACACTGTGTGGCAATGGCTCAGCTGGCTACTTAGCATCTGTAGGTGTCGACAGAGTAACTGTTCTTGCCACATGCTTACTGGACCTCCAGCAACCGCAGCTAAGTGTTCCTCAAACTATCCACCAGTGAATGAAGATAAAATGTTATAAGACAAGGTCAGAATCCCAGAACAAAGGGGAGACTATGAGAAGCACAACTGGATGCCCTGATTGCAGAACTGCACAGCAAGGTTCTGACCACAAAGGCACAGTTCTGCAGCATTACATGCAGTCCAACGGCAGCAGATCAATGAGGGATTGCATCAAGGGAGAGAGTCAGGTTTCTCAACTGTAAGGGCGGAAAGCAGTGAAATGCTGTTAGATCAGTCGGAAGGGCAGGGCGAGCTGCAGGCCATGGCTCGCACATGTTTCAGCGGGTTAGGCCGCTCTGCTGCCTATCACCATGAATGGCGTGTTAGGCTTGCATTTATCTCGGCTCACACTTTTCATGCGCTGAGTGGCACCTGGTGCTTTTCTGCTGGAGTGTGCCTGCTTGTGTGCAACACTGACGCTGGCCATGGCTTGGACCTGGGACGGACACTTAACACCAGGAAGCATGAAGAGTGGAGGGAAATTCTATTCTATTGATGAAGCATCTCATTTCTGTCCCTCTTTTACGTATGTCTTCTCATGCTTCAACCAAGGCAAACTTTACCTTAAAAATAATCCTATTAAACTCCTTCTCTATGCATGAAAGGTAAAGTATCATTTGATAAACGATCTGGCTTGAGGAGAGCAACACTGCTTATCTTTGCCATTTTGCTCTCCCAATTTTTCCCTCTTTCATAATGATAGAGCTTTTAGATCGGGGAAGGGGAAACTGCTTTCTTTTTCTATAATGAGTTTTTGCTTACAGGACTTCAGAAAATTATAGTCTTATTCTGAGACTTTGCTTGTTCAACTTAAATCTGTATCTTCCACGCTTACTTTTCTTCTCCTTTATGTTTCATCCCTTCTTTATCCAGCATTAAAGGCAATCCATGCTCTCTAATCATGGAAATTTCTCTTAGATTTCCAAATATGTTCATTCTGGGCAATGTTTAACCTTCATGCGGATGACCCTGCAAACTATAACCAGTGATCTTCTGTTCTTCATAGATTCTTCTTGTGTACAGTCTCCTATTTACATTGTTAGTCTTATTTTATATCTGGTCACCATTACTGTTCCAAGTTGAATTGATTAAAATGACTGCACATTCATGGTCAGACCACTCTGTCACCTTTCTTCTTACTTTATTACAGCCAAAACCCATACTTGAATGATGGAAAATTAAGATCTAACTATTCCAAAATATTCACAAGGTAATAACAAAAGAAATTTTTAGACCGCTATCTTCTTTTAAGGCCAAGTTATCTTAAAATATAAGAAACAATTCAATAACGGGAGGCGGAGCCTACGAAGCACCAACATGGCTGCGTAGGAGAAGCTCTCCTGGCCCTTTGACAGCGAATCCTGGTCATCTGCAGCTCTACCCGCCTAGTTTGCAGTGCTTTAGAGCGCCAGCGCTGAATTATGTCAGCCGGTAAGCAGACCCGCCTTGACTTTGCTGCTGCGGCGGCGTCTGGCACAAAGCGATCTAAGACCGATCCTCTCTCCCCACAGAAAATGGCGGCACCGCCCGAAGCCCCTGAGGGCCTGAAAGAAGTGTTGAAGGAGGTAAGGGCGGTTCGCTGCCGGGTGGACGCAAACAGCGAATCCTTGGACAAGGTGCAAACGTGCCTTAAGGAGTTGTCTGGGCAAATGCAGCAGCTTACCTTACGGATGGAGAAAGTGGAGAGGGCCACTGCGGAACACGAGGAGCGCCTAGCCCTTATCCCGCGGATGAGCCGTAAGCTGGAAGGGCTTGAGAAGAGCGTTGAGGACATGAGTAACAGGGCCCGCCGGAATAACGTCCGGGTATTGGGAATTCCGGAAGGGGCAGAGGGGAGCGATTCAATTCGTTATTTGGAATCTTTGATCCCGCAGCTCTTGAAGCTGGATTTCTCTCGCCCGTTTTGAAATAGAGCGGGCCCACCGGCTACCATCTTCGGTGAATCAGCGCTCTAAATTCCCGCGCCCGATGATCTTTTGTGCGCTCAGGCACCAACATGCAATCCAAATCCTGACGGCAGCTAAAACCATCCAGCCTCTATTACCTGGGGGTCAGAAAGTGGCCTTTTATCCGGATTTTAGCAAGCCAACTGTTGAGCGACGAAAGCGATTCCTAGCGTTCCGGCCTCGTCTCCAGCGCCTACAGGCAAAGTACGGCCTCTTCAGTCCCGCCCGGTTTAAAGTAACTTTAAACAACGAGACCAAGACCTTCGACGATCCTGCAGAGCTAGCAGTGTACATTGAAGATCAAGAAGCTCTGCAAATGCAGTCGAGTTGAAGTGCCGTGGCAGCTGGAAGTCGGCTGCGCTCAGGACTGTCCTGCGGACTTACTGATTTAGGCCCTCTGAGGCCCTTCATCAATTTGTGGCGAAGGGTCTGGCCCTCGTACGGCGCAGAGCCGGGAAGGGCGGGCAGTTCTGCCGCTCAACCGGGCTGTGCCGAGGGGAGCCTCAGAGGAGCAGGACTTTGACATGCACCTTGTTTTATTGCCTTCTGTTTTCAGTATGTCTGTTTTGGTTGGGGATGGCGGGTAGCTTTCATTGGGGCCAGGCTGCGCCATGTTTGGTCATTCTTCCTGGCTCACCCAAGTTTATATTATTATCAGGGGATGTTTTATTGGGGGGTTTGTATTGGCTCTCAGGAGGGGGATTTGTGGGTTATTTGTTGGGGTCGCCAGTTTTGGGATTTCCTTATGGGGCTGCTTTGCTATCTTCAGTCATATGGTGTGAGTAGTTTGCTGAACAACTATGGCTAATTGGCTAAAAATCGTGTCCTTAAATGTAAAGGGCATCAAAACTCCCATGAAAAGAAAAAAATTCTAGCATATTGTGCCCGGAATCAGGCGGATGTTGTGTTTCTCAGGAGACCCATCTTACTCTGCAGGAAACCATGAAGTTAGAGGGTAAGCACTATTTGCTTATGGGTTCCTCCCCAGCGGAGCACAAGAAGAATGGAGTTGCCACACTCGTCCGGAAAGCACTGGGGGCATCGCTAGTTCGTACTAGTAATGATGCCTCGGGGAGATGGTCACGGTCCCTGGTAGAAATTGGGGGGGTGCAGTTTTTTTTTGTCAACGTGTATGGTCCGAATAAAGATGATCCGGATTTTTTCCGTGCTTTGAATAGCACCTTACAAAAGGACTATACTGCCCCAATTATTGTAGGGGGGGATTTTAATTTGGTAAATGAGTCCTTGATAGACCGATGCCCAGCGAGAATAAGCCGACCCTCTCGGGCGGATGGCGCTTTTTCAGCCCTTAAGGGTGATTGTGGTCTGGTCGATATCTGGAGGCTGCTCCATCCTACTGAGAAGGATTTTACCTTTCTTTCTCCAGTGCATAATTCTCTTTCCAGGATAGACTTTTTTTTAGTTTCCAGGTCTTTAGTCTCAGGCTGCTGTGAGGCAGAAATCCTGGGGGGGACCGTGTCCGATCATTCAGCTATTACGCTTAAACTTCCGCTATTGGAGGCTGTTGGGGGCAATCCAGTGTGGTCATTTAACAGAACCTGGCTCGCGGATCCCTCCTTCCAATCCGAGTTGAGTGCTGCTACTAGGGCCTATTTTTCACATAATACCTTAGGGGCCACGGCTAGTTGGGCCTGGTGGGAAGCCTTTAAGGCCTCCCTAAGGGCGACTATCACTAGTTATAAGATTAAGGAGGCTAGAAGGAGGAAAGAACAGTTAGCAGTTCTGGAAAACCAGATCAAGGCGGGGGAGCGGCTCTGGATCCGGCAGCCTGATGCTGGGATCCTTTGTAGGTTGCAGAGATTGCGGTTTCAATACAACAAGTTGTTGAGCTCTGAGATAGAACATGTGATGTTAAAACAATCGGCAAGATATCATGTCGAGCAGAATAGGGCTAGCAAGCTCCTAGCAAGTGCATTGCGTGGGAAAAGGGAAAAGGCTAGAATTGTCTCTCTTGTAAATGACAGTCAGACGAGATTTGTCACGGACGAACTCATTCTAGAGGAATTTTCAATATTCTATAATAAGTTGTACTCCTCAGAAGTGGTAGCAGATTCTGCGGCGACCGCGCGATTTCTTGATGCGCTCAGCCATCCCAGATTAGGAGCCCTACAAGCTCATCAGTTGGGCCGACCTTTCTCTAATAAGGAGGTGACTGAGGCAATCAAAGCCATGAAGGGTGGGAAAGCTGCGGGCCCAGATGGGCTGCCTGCGGAACTTTATAAAGTTATGAGTGATGACTTGGCTCCTTACTTAATGCTTTATTATGGGGAGCTGGAAAAGGAATCCGGTCAGCCCGGTAATCTCTCAGAAGCTACCATTGTGGTCCTGGAGAAGCCTGGGAAAAGCCCTGAAAATGTTAAGAATTATCGGCCTATCTCCCTATTGAACATAGATTATAAAATCTATGCGAGCATTCTGGCTAAGCGGCTTGCTTTGGTCATTGGGGACTTAGTGCATCCTGATCAGTGTGGCTTTATACCAGGCAGGTCCACCTTTGATAATGCCTGACTGTTGTGTAATCTGATCGATAGGGCGGCGGCGGACACCTCCCCTTGTGTGGCCCTCTCCCTGGATGCGGAAAAGGCATTTGACAGGTTGGAATGGTCCTTTCTTTTTTCTGTGCTAACTTGGTTCGGATTGGGAGAGGACTTTATCAACAAGGTCAGGTTGCTTTATGCCAAAACCAGTGCTAGAGTTTTTGCTAATGGCCGTCTGCATCGTTCCTTCTCATTGCACCGGGGTACTCGACAGGGCTGTCCCTTATCCCCGCTATTGTTTGACTTGGCTCTTGAACCTTTAGCCCTGGCTGTTCGGCAAAGTGAAGCTATTCTGGGTCTCAACATTAATGGATTGAATGTTAAGTTATCTGCATATGCAGATGACCTCTTGTTATTTACACAGCCTCAGGAAATCCCACAGATCCTTACTTTAATCAATAATTACTCCAGTCTGTCGGGCTATAAGATTAACTGGGATAAGTCCGTGGCCTTCCCACTTAATGGATGCTCGACAATCGCAATGATGTCCCCCTTCCCGTTTAGATGGGAACCTGCTGGCATTAAATACTTGGGAGCCTGGTATAGTGCCTCTGTGGCGGATACCATCCGTGTGAACGTGGAGGAGCTCACCCGGATAGTCCGCAGTAAAATTTCTGCATGCTCTCCCTTATACCTTACCTGGTGGGGTCGTTTAGAAGTCATTAAAATGGTTCTGGTCCCCAAGATCAATTATGTTCTAGGCATGCTCCCCTTCACCATACCGATAGAGATATTTACGGGGTTGGAGAGAACCCTTTTGGGGTTCCTGTGGAAGGATGTCCAGCCTCGTATAGCCCTCCGGAAACTTAAGGCCCCCAAAGATAAGGGGGGTGTCCATTTCCCCGATTTTCAATGGTACCATCACGCACTCCTCATTAAGCAGGGTACTACATGGCTGGACACTGAGGTGGAGACCCCAGGGCCAAGGTGGCTCCAAGTCGAAGCCCGGGCAGCAGGCTCCTACCCTTTGAAACACTTGTTGGGAATGCTGCATCCTGAGGAAGGGCCACAGGGCAAGGTAATCCGGGCTACCCAGGCTGCCTTTCTAAAGCTGGTGCAAATAGCGGGCGGAGATGGGCTCCCCTCGCGACGGACTCCGCTTTGGCGAAACCCACTGTTTAAGATTGGGGGCCAGCGGTTCGCTTGGAAAGACTGGCAAGAAAGGGGCATATGGACCCTGGGCCATATAGTTGGGCCTGCGGGATTGAAAGATTTTAATTCCTTCAGGGCAGAATTCTCCTTACCTCAGAGTAGCTATTTTCGTTGGCTGCAAATTAAGCATAGTATCCTGGCAGCCAGGGTCGAAATCCGCAATTTGGTAGAGGAGGGTAGCCTGATTCTTAACCTCAAAGCTATGTACGGGCAAAAGGGCATGATAGCTGGTGTATATGCTTTGTTTAGGGACTACGCCAGCTCAGTACCGAGGGGGCTATATCGGGTCTGGGAATCTGAGTTGTCTGTGGTGCACTCTTTTGATATGTGGGCACCGCTGTGGGGCACTGTCACCAGAGCCTCCCGCTCTGCTGCGATTACGCAATCTATGTATTTCCTTTTGCACAGGGCTCATCTCACGCCTGTAAAGGTTTCCAAATGGGACCGGTCATCCACAGGGAATTGCTGGTCCTGTCAGAGAGCGAAAGGCACATTCCTTCATATGTTTTATGAGTGCCCCTTTGTGCAGAGCTATTGGAGGGAGGTCTGGCATAAAATACAAGTTGTACTGGGCATACCAGACCAGCTTTCCAAGACTGTAGTTTTCTTGCGTTCCTTGGGGCTTTCCCAAGATGGGCACAGGTCCAAGGACTTCCTGTTAAACTTTATGATGGCCGTTGCTTTCAAGCTGATCTTAGTTAATTGGAAGACCTTGGAGAAGTTGCGGTCAGGGGAATGGTGGAGCTTGGTCTGTCACTATGCCAAATATGAACGGATATACGACAAGCTTCATCATCCCGGCAGCGGGGCGCTCTGTCATGATAAGTGGCTTCTCCTAGACCAATACGTTGCTCGCTCTGTTGCTGGTTAACTCTTGTAGCTGGTCTCCAACATGGGATGTTAATTTGTGGTTGGGATATGGTCGCATAGCAGCCCAGTGAATTGCTGGATTCTGGCTTCTCTGGCACTGTTCTATATGCTTGTCTACTCCTGAGGGTCGGGGGGTGGGGGGTTTTCTTTTCTTTTTCTTTTTCTTTCACGGTTATTTACTGTTATTGCTGTGTTGATTTTTGTGTGTGTGGTGTATGTTGTACTGGTTGTTGGAAAACTTAATAAAGATATTAAAAAAAAAAAAAAAGAAACAATTCAATAACAAAAGCAAGAGACGGATAGAGAAAAGCCCTAGAAGCTGAAATGTACACATACTAGGACCCAATCAAGTCTGGATTTTCTCTCTCATAGTAGCAAATTCCAAGAGCTGCTTGGGAAGCAGGAAAACAAATTATTCTACTATAATTCACAATACAATGACAAGGAGATTTCAAATTGAACCCAGTCCCCAAACTATAAATCTAGGTTTCAGAACCAAGAATTGCTTCAGGCCGCGGGGTTGGGGTCCTAGTGGCTGTGAGTAACCGGGTGCCTGGCCTTAGAGCTTTTTAAACCCTTTTTCTAGGAATCAAGAAAGGCATTTGGGGGGGGGGGGGGTTGGTGGAGCAGGCAAGGGCTGGGGGCTGTATGTAGTGGAGGAAGAGTTAAGTAGTAGAAGGAATGGGAAGGCTAGGGGGTTAGGGCGGATGTCAGTTAGAGGGCCAAAGTAAAGGGAGGGGGCAGTTGAAGGGTAACTGGGTGGGTGATTTTGATTTGAAATCCCTTCACATCGGTGTGGGAAGGGATTTCATTAGGTATGGGTGAGTGACATGCGGGTTGGAGGGGGGGGATGGGTCGGAGCCAGAGTATTTTACCTGCGGGGCTGGCTCCTCCTCTTCCTCCTTGGTGTGGTGGTGTGGTAGAGTGGCAGAGAGTGCATCTCCCGCCCATCCCATCCTTGTTGGCAAGGTTCACAGCAGTTTGCAGTTTCAGACTATTTATTGCACCTGATTGGGGGGGGGCGGGTTACTCTTGCCAATCTGGTTCTCATGAGTCTTTTCAAACATATGCTGGTGGGTGGGGATCAGGTGATCTCAACTCGAAAGTGGGGGAGGGGCAGGTGACTCTCCAGTCTCAGGGGCCCTCACCTTGGAGGTGCCAGCCTCTGCTAGTAATATGGCGAGGCTGGCGATAGCACAGGGGAATGCCACTGGGGACCACAGTGACTGGAGGATATTGTTCCACCTAGCTAGTAATATGGCAGGTGGTAAACTTTATCTGGTAAAGTTGGAAGGGCGTTTGATGCAAATTTTTTAACACCTGTCACCCTCACGGTGGCCAGCCCAACGCCTAGGGTGCTGAGTCTTGTTCTGCCTGTGGTGTTTCTGCCTCAGAGAGCGTGGGCTTGCTTTAACCCTGCAAGGCCTTCTGGGAAAGTAAGTCCCTTTACCCTTGAGCACAGATGAGTTGCAGTCGAGTGGTTTCAGGCAATGACAAGAATTTATTTTCCCCTTCCCAGCGGATTAAGTGCAAGTGAATAACTCAGGACAAAACATGCCATACAATTGGCTTGAGGAAATTATACATGAACTCAGGTAAGTTAGCCTTGTCAGCTTCAGGCTTTAAACGTGCATTGCTTGATACAAAACAAATCACAACAGCTTCAATTAGCAAAGAAAATGTTCCCTTTTCTTCTGCTGCTTTTACCGTCTCTCACAGACACTGTTCAGCATAGGGAATTCACATAGTCAGCCAAAGATAATGTACAGTCCATCCGATCATCCACTATTTCATTATGGTCAGAGTCTATCTGCATTTCCTCAGCATCAGGAATAGCAGGGTGTGTCCGTAAGCTGCTATCCTGATCTTTGAAACAAACGGTTTCTCTGACCTCACGTGGTTTCTCTCTGTAACACTCTCCTGAGCAGGGTTGTAAACTACCATATATGCTGTAGTTTTTATCCAGGGAGTTTGCTACTTTCTGGTAACTATAGGGAATTGCTTTATAGCTAGGTTCAAACTTGTATGAATTATTAAGCCTACCTTTTGGCTTTGAAAGGGAAGGAACTCTCCACTCTGCAGGGTTAGACTGGTTCTCAAACACAGCTGGTGTTTGCTTGCCTCTCAGCCTATTAACTTTCCCCTCAGATGTACCGGTATTCTCCTGCCAGCATGTCTCTCTCTTAGGAGCGTGTGAGCTTTGCCAAGCCTGCCTCTCAGGAAGATTCTTCTCTCTCTTGCCTTTACCAGACAACCCCTGTCTTGGGTTGCTTCCTGAAGAGCTTACTTAGCCACTCCGCACCAGCAACCTTACTGGGTTCTTGGAGCTACAGAAGGCTACATTCAAAACAATGGAAAGGTTATCAGAAAAACAGCAATAAAATACCACACACTTCTATATAGAAATACACCAAAGCTTTAGTGGAGAGAAACTGAGAGAAACACGTTCTCCCTGTTTACTCTAACTACTAGCCATGGTTCACTTTATTTATAGGATTCTTTTGGATGAGACAGCATAATTTTACTTTATTTTTACACGTCAGGTATACGTATTCATCATATCATAGGTCAATGTCTAATCACTGTAGGTCAGTCTGCGGAGACATACATGGGGTCCAAGACATAACTGTTTACTGCTACATAGGTCATTAGGAGGAGACATACAGGATTCCAAGACATAATTGACCTAATTGACATAATTGTTTACTGTTGACAACTTGATATCTACTAACCCTGAGTACTTTAGCTACTGACCCTGAGACTGCTATCTGGTATCCCTGAGACTGCTATCTGGTATCCCTGAGACAGAGAGGCTGGAGTACAACCTGCCCTTTCTTTATTTCAGGACATGTAAACCTTCACTTAGTAAGCAAATATATGAAGTTTTATTTCTAAGCAAAGTTCTGAACAGAATTAACTCTCTCAGGTTTAGTCAGTCTAATAGTGTACGGTACCCTGTACCAACATACCTGCTTTCACTTCCTTCTGGCCTCAGGAATATGGCTCCCTTGGTTCTCACTCCTCCTTGACTCCTTCTAGTCAGCGTGCTCCTTTGCTGGCTTCCTTTCTGGCTCTCTTCCCAGTTCCCCCTCTGGCTCTGCATTGGGCTCTGCTTGGTCCAAGCTAATGACCACTTTTTATCATTGTAACTCTCAGGGCTTAGCTGTGCCCTGCCCTGAAACAGGTGAAGCTCATTACCTCCTGAGCTAGGGAATACGTCACTGCAGGGGCGTGTCTTTCTAGCTCGTGACTCTCTTTGTTTACTTCTTCTTTGCAAACACTGAGCCATGTGCTCAGACTGCCTGTCAGTTTCTGAAAGCAAATCCTCATCTTGCCCTATCCTTATAGGCTCAGAAGGGACTTCTTCATGACACACCTATTGCTTTGGTTCGGGTTGTTGTTTACTGTCTTGTTATCATTAAATAAAGCTGTGATCAGTGTTTTTCCCAAATGTTCTTGTATGCTGAGTTTGTGAAGAGTGCAGTTGGGAAGGCGGAGGGGGTGAGGGAGAGAGGGGATGTTGGGGAAACGGAGAAGGGGGAAGGGGCCCCAAGGTGCAGATTACCTCAGTTACTCCCTGCATCTGATTTGGGTAATTCAAGATATAATAAGAAATATGCATATGAAAGAGCCTTTAAAAAGCTTTTACTGAAGTCCACACAGGTTTTGCATTTAATGTGCAAAAACAATGCATGGTAGGTACAAAGCGTCTGCATGACCAGCATGTTCCCAACACCTAATGTGCCACAGGCTACCTGAACTTGTGGCACCTAATGTTAGCCACATTCGTACAAAGTGCTATATTGCCACAGGGCATGTGGAAGTTTCCCTCATGCTAGCAGCAATGTGCTGTCCACAACTACACTCAATCCCTTCCCTGTTGCATGACACAATGTCTAATTACTGTACGATTTACCACATGGTTGCTGGCATATCCCCACATTAGTTTTCTTTGCTGTCAGTTAACCGACTACCGGGATTTAATAAAAGGGATCCTAAATGTAAGATAGTATTGCAGTCAGGCTCTAATGCAAATGAGACTAGCAAATGTGCCCACTCTCTAAAAAATGAATCATATTCAAAAGTGTCCCTTCTTCATGAACTTCATCCTGGCTCATAGGTAACCAATTCCTCCTACATTAGAAACTGAAAGGTAGGAAGCTCATGCAATAGGCAAATTGTCTGATAGAATTTTATAGACTTCCTGAAAATATCCCCTTACCATATTGACTGGAGAGTCTGAGGTATGAGTTGGTAAAAATCAAGAATCTTAAATTATTCTTTTTGCTTAAATTCTCTAGATATTACAGTTTCGTTTGAATCACATCACTTTTTTTAATCTTGGCCACATGGAGATCTGTATCATTCAAAAACTGTCTTTTTACTTGTTCTATCCTAGTCTCATGCTTTTCCAATAATAGCTTTGGACCTCCTAACTTTGTTGAAATAAGGCGACTCTTCTCAGAAAAGATAGAGGTTGCTTTCTTGAGAGAGTTTCCGATATTGAGTCTCATATGACCTTGGACAACTTACATCACTCCCCACGATTTACCTATGAAGTACCAAACTTCTTCCCTAAATGAGTTGACTCTGGAACCATATGTCCAACCTGCTGCTCACTTAGCTGAACTCCTTGCTGCAATGGGAAGAGAACACCAAAGGAGGCCACTCTGTGACACCAGTTGCTCCATGGGTTAGCAGTCTGTTCAGAACAGAGTGTTCTCCTCTAGTGCAATTGCTTCCTGGTCATGGGAGAACAGGCCTATAATCCAGGAGGAGGGTGATCCCCCTCTGGACTCCACTCTGTAGTTAGGGTTGCCAACTTTTTGAAAGAAAATCCCGCTATCTGTGGCTAGTCATGCTCCGCCCATGCCCACCCCTGTCCACCCTTTCCCCACCCCCTGTCCCACCCCACTCACCCTTGCCCCACCCTGTGCCCTGCCCCCTGCTCCCAAAAATAATATCAGAAAGGACAATGTGCAAACTGAACAAGCAAGATTGCTAAACATTCTTAAACAGAAATTCCATACTAACAGAATACCCAGCATTGGGTATATACACACACACACACACACAATACAGACAGGCCTTCATCAATAAACAAGCACAAAACGAAAAGAGAAATATATAGACAAAAATTAAGCTAAAACCTCAGAAAGCCAGACGCTGCATGTAGTGCAACATAAGAGAAATAGAAATGCATTCCCTCCATAGTGTTCAAAATAAAAGACAGCAGATGTCAGGATTGGCATTAGGAGGGGTGCAATCTGACAATTGCCCTGGACCCAAAAGCCAGAGAGGGTCTCATATCTGTTGGAGATGGAAAAATGCACAGCCTGCTAGTGGACTTTAGGCAATGCAGTGTGTGACTGAGTCAATGTCTACTCCTGGTAACCCAGCAGCTCCTGGGTTTTCTTGGCAGTGTGACTAGAAGTAGATTGCCAAGCTTTTTTTTGGAGGCAATGGAGAGTTAAATGACTTGCCCAAGGACACAAGAGTGTTACTAGGAATTGAACCCTGGTCTTTTGGCTACTAAGTCAGTGCTCTAACCACTAGGCTACATCTCTAGCACCAGGCCTGCCCAGCATTGGCTCCCTTCTGTGGTGCTTGTGGCTATTCTAGAAAAATAGAAACATGACGGCAGAAAAAGACCACATGGCCTATCTAGTCTACCCTTCCATATTGACTATTACCATAGACCTCTCTTTTCTTTTAGAGATCCTTTGTGTTTGTCCCATGCTTTTTTGAATTCAGATACTGTCCTCATCTCTACCCACCTCTACAGGGAGACTATTCCACCCATCTACCAATCTTTCCATAAAGAAATATGTCTGCATATTACTCCTGAGTCTATCCCCTTTCACCCTCATCCTATGTTCCCTTGTAGCAGAGCTTGCTTTCAATTGAAAGAGGCTCTCCTCCTGTGCATTTATGCCACGGAAGTATTTAAATGTCTCTATCATATCTCCTTTAACCCTCCTTTCCTCTAAAGTATTCATATTAAGATCCTAAAGTCTATCCTCATATGCTTTATAATGAAGATCACTAACCATTAGTAGCCACCCTCTGCACCGACTCCACTCTGTTTATATCCTTTTGAAGGTGCGGTCTCCAGAACTGCACACAGTACTCCAAATGAGGTTGCACCAAAGACCTATACAGAGTCACTATCACCTCCTTTTTTCTGCTGGCCATTCATCTCCCTATGCACCCAAGCATCCTTCTAGGCTTTGCCATCACCTTTTCCTCCTGTTTAGCTACTTTAAGATCGTCAGACACTGTACCACTCCCTTGGAATTTTGCAGCCCAAATGCATGACCCTTCTTTTTTTAGCATTAGATCTCAGCTGCCAAATTCTAGAGCATTCTTCAAGCTTAGCTAGATCCTTCCTAATGCTATCTACTCCTTCCTGGGTGTCTATTCTATTTTAGATTTTGGTATCATCTGCAAAAAGGCAAACCTTACCCAACAGCCCTTCCGCAATAACAGTAACTAAGATGTTAACACTTTCTAGGCCGAGCCCAAAACTCTTGGGATCCAAAATTCTGACTAAATATTCCTATCAAATGGTATATAATACATGACCATAGCAGAAGGAAAATCACTATTAGAACATATTGAATAAGACGGGTACAATTTTCCTGAAATATGCAAAAATTAACCCAGCTGCAGAATGTGGATTAAAAATTTAAAGTAGGCCTTGAAAGGGTTAAAAAGAATCGGACCAAGGACAGATCCCTGTTGCACACCACTGGTAACCTCCCTCTCCTCAGAGTGAGCTCCATTTACCTTTATCCTTTGTCACCTCCCCCTCAACCAATTTCTAACCCAATTAGTAATGTTAGGGTCCATCCCTAGGGTGCTCAGTTTGTTGATAAGTCACCTGTGTGGAACATTATCAAAGGCTTTACTGAAATCCAAGTACACCACATCTAGGGCTCTCCCTCAGTCCAACTCCCTGGTCACCCAGTCAAAGAAATCGATCAGATCTGTCTGACAAGACTTACTTCTGGTGAATCCTATAATCCATTGGACTCCAGAAACCTCATTATTTTCTCTTTTAGCAGTGTTTTCAAATAATTTGTTCACCACAGAGGTTTATACTAATCAGCCTGTAGTTTTCAACCACATGCTTACTTCTGCTTTTGTGTAAAGGAAGCATATGTGCCTCTATCCATATGTGCCTTCTGACTCCACTCCAATCTCCAAAGAGGCATTGAAAAGATCAGTCAGTGGAGCTGCTAGAACATCCCCAAGTTCCTTTAGTATTCTCGGATGTAAACCATTCATTCCCTTCACTTTGTCTACTTTTAGTTTAGCTAGTTCCTCCCGAACACAGTCTTCTGAAAATCATTTGAGATCCCTGTCGCTTCTGTTCCTATTTGTGGGTGTTTTCTTAGGTCCTGCTCCTGGCCCTTCATCTGTGAACAAAGAACAGAAATATTTGTTAAGCAACTCCGCTTTATCCTCATCAGTTTCTGTATATTCCTCCCTTTCAACCTTGAGTCTGACAATACCACTTTTGCCCTTCCTCTTCTCATTAGCATATCTGAAAAATGTCTTATCCCCCCATTTTATTGCCTTGGCTATTTCTTCTTCTTTTAGTATCTTTGCTTTCCTGACTACTTTGCTAGCTTCTCTGACTTTTTCCAAATATAAATGCCTGTCTTCTGCTCTCTGTGATCCCTTGTATTTCATGAAGGCATCCCTCTTCTTCTTCACCTTTTCATTTACTTCCTTTGAGAACCATAGCGGCCTCCTTTTCCTTTTACCTTTCTTTTCCTTTCTAACAAAAAGGCTGGATGCCCTTAAAATATCCTCTTTGAGTTTTGCCCAGTGTTTTTCTACATCTCCAACCTGTTCCCATCCCACTAACAATTCCTTGAGGTATGGGCCCATCTTGCAAAGTTAGTTTTCCTAAAATCTAAGACTCTTGATTTTGAATGGATTTTATCAGTCCTAGTCCTAATGCTGAACCACACCATCTGGTGATCACTGGATGATCTCCCATTATAACATCAGAAACACTTTCATCATTGGTAAGCACCAAGTCCAGTATGGCCTCTTCATGTGTGGGTTCTGTTACCAGTTGCCTGAATAGTTCTCCCTGTAGAGAATCTAGGATCTCCTTACTTCTAGATTACACCGCAGCAGGGATGTTGCAATCAACATTTGGCATATTGAAATCATCTATCAATAGCATTTCCCCTTTCCTAGCAATGCTGCTTATGTCTTCTATTAAATCTCCATCTACTTCTTCTCCCTGTGAGGGGGGTCTGTATATTATGCTATAAATGATACCATCCATGCAACCATGCATTTATCTCTAGGATGCAAGCTTCTCTTCTTCCACCTTTACCCTCAACAGAGTTCTGGACTGCTGTGAGGATTGTGGAGGCAGTGTCCGGGAGTAGCCACAAGTCCCACATGCCTTAAACAAGAGCAGCCATGGTGATTGCGGCTCTCCCCATTACCTGCATGACCCCATATGCTGCCTGAACCCAGCCCCTGCAGATTCACTTTTCTTTTTCACTTCTGCCGCCACTGCTCAAAGTCAACTTGGGGCTACCATGGCTGTTGAAAGCCCCAATTTCAGCCCAAAGCTGCATGCGTATGGCCGACTCTTGGCAGGCCATGCTAGGGTTTCTCCTCTGCAACCTATAAATCAGTGCCCCTCCCTCATTATTATTAATGTTGGCTACGCCCCACCCTCCTTTTTCCCAAAACTCCTTTTCATGTGATGCTAGTATATCTCCTTCAAATCCAATGTTATAAGAAAATTCCAGTGAAAGGGCAAATGCATAGCCAGAATAAAAATAACTACTTAGCGGTAAATACTTAGCATCATTCAAACAGGCTGTGATAGTCCAAAAACCCCTCTGGTCATCTCATTAACAACAACGTAAACATTTTCCAGCACCAGGAATATAGGTGAACTAATATAAAACCCTACAAAAGTCACCGAAGATCTACAAGGCCAAAGCTACCATACCATACCAGCATAAACTTCCAAAACTCACACAAGGGGCCTACCCAGAAAAAAGCAGCAGGGAGCCCTAGAACATCCATATGCCTATTTGAAAACCTGAACAAATTACTACAGTTTAATATAGATCTCTATGTACAAACTCCATGTTAATAGAACACCTGGCCTCAGTCACACACTCAGAATACAGACCCTCAGCAAATACAGAATAAGTGACCACAACCTAAAGTAAAAATAAAAATATGTAGTCAAAAATTAAACTGAAACCCCAAGAAGCCAGACTCCGCATGCAATGCAACATCAGAAAAATAAGAGATGATGTTCCCCATACTGTGTAAAATATAAAGATAGCGCAAAGTCTAATCACTAAATTGAAAATAAAATTTCTTTTCTACCTTTGTTGTCTGACCATTTTATTCTCTGATCATGCTGATCCTGATCTGAGGCTTCTGCTTTCCCATCTTCTCTTAGCACTTTTTCTATGGTCTAGAGCCCCATCTGCCATTTCTTGCCTCTTCTTTTGTTTTCTTCACTTCCTTCCATCAGCCTATTTCCAGTTCCAGTAACCATCCCCAGAATCAGCCCACTTTCCAGTCCTCCCCACCATTACCTTCCAATGTCAACCCCTTTGCATTCCCAGGACTGCCAGTACTTTCCATTCCCTTCCAGTCCCCCTCCTTTTGCACTGTCCAGCTCTTTCTAGTCCAAATACCATCCCAGGTATCAGCTCACTTCCAGTCCCAGTGCGACCCCCATGCCATCCCCCTTCCAGTCATCCCCCTTCCAGTGCCATCCCCATGTGCCCCCTCTCTTACAGTCCCAGTTCTCCCTTCCTTCCAACCTCCCCCCCCCCCCCCACATTACTCAGTCACCTACTATAAGAACATAAGAACATAAGATGTGCCATACTGGGTCAGGCCAAGGTCCATCAAGCCCAGTATCCTGTTTCCAACAGTGGCCAATCTAGGTCATACGTACCTAGCAGTTTCCCCAAAAGACACAGGTTCCACAATGCTTGTACTGGGTCAAGCATTGATATCCTGGGTCCCTTCTTAATAATGGTTTATGGACCTTTCCTCCAGGAACTTGTCCAAACCTTTTTCAAACCCAGCTACACTAACAGCCTTTACTACATCCTCCAGTAACAAATTCCAGAGTTTGATTACACGTTGAGTGAAAAAATATTTTCTTTTATTAGTCTTAAATAGTTTACCCTGTAGCTTCATTGCATGTCCCCTAGTCTTTCTATATTCTGATAACGTAAATAATCGATCTACGTTTACCTGTTCCACTCCATTCATTAATTTATAGACTTCTATCATATCTCCCCTCAGCCGCCTCTTTTCCAGGTTAAAGAGCCCTAACCTTTTTAGCCTTTCTTCATAGGAGTGTCCTTCCATCCCCTTTACCATTTTGGTGGCTCTTCTCTGAACCTTTTCTAATAACGCTATATCCTTTTTAAGATACGGCGACCAGAATTGCACACAATATTCAAGGTGCGGTCTCACCATGGAACGATATAGAGGCATTATACCAGTCCCATCCCTAAGTGTCAGCTCCCTCCAGTCCCACCTCCAGGTGTCAGCTCCCTTCCAGTCCCCTCCAGTAACATCCCCAGGTGTCATCTCCCTTCCAGCCCCCTCTTTCCCCCCTCTGTCAGCTCCCTTCCTGCCTCCTCCTTCCTCCCCCCTGTGTCAGCTCCCTTCCAGCCCCACCTTCCCCCGTGTCAGTTTCCTTCCTGCTACTTCCTTCCCCCTCTGTGAGCTCCATTCCTGCTACTTCCTTCCTCCCCCATGTCAGCTGCCTTCCTGCCCCCACCTTCCCTCCATGTAAGCTCCCTTCCAGCCATCATCTTCTCCCCATGTCAGCTCCCTTCCATTCCCCATCTTCTCCCCATGTAAGCTGCCTTTCAGCCACCACCTTTTCCCCATGTCAGCTCCCTTCCAGCCACCTCTTTCACCCTTCTGTCAACTCCCTTCTAGCCCCCACCTTCCCCCCTCTTTCAGCTCCTTTCTAGCCCCTTCCTTCCCCCCTCTTTTGGCTCCCCATCCAGCTCCCACCTCCTCCCCATGTCAGCTCCCTTCCCGCCACCTCCTTTCCCTTCTGTCAGCTCCCTTCCTGCCCCTACCTTCCCCCCCCCCAACCTTCCCCCATGTCAGCTCCCTTCCATCCACCTCCTTCACCCCTCCATCAGCTCCCTTCTAGCCCTCACCTTCTCCCCTCTTTCAGCTCCCTTCCAGCCCACAGCTTCTCCCCATGTCATCTCCCACCCAGCCCCCCATGTCAATCCCTTCCTGCCACCTTCTTCCTCCCCCATGTCAGTTCCCTTCCAGCCCCCCCCCCTCCAAAGTTGGTTCCTTATGGCCACCTCCTTCCTCCCTCCCCATGTCAGCTCCCTTCCAACCCCACCTCCCCCATGTCAATCCCTTCCTCCCACCTCTTTCCCCCCCCATGTCAGTCCCTTCCTGCCACCTCCTTCCCCTGGCAGCCATGACTCCTGCTTCCTACAGAGCTGCGGCTGCAATAGCACTAATAATTTAAAGTCAAAATGAAACCAGTGTGGAGCCTTCTGGCCCTATGGAATCGCTGCTGCTGCGTCCTGCCCTCAAAAGAAAGTTACGCTAAAGGGGGTAGGATGCAGCAGCAGGGGTTCCATAAGGCCGGAAAGCTCTGCACCGGTTTTGCTTTGATTTTAAATCATTAGCGCTATTGCAGCTGCAGCTCTTTAAGAGGCAGGAGCTGGGGCTGGAGTGAAGGAGAGGGTGAGGGTGAGGCTGAGCCAGGGGGGGAGACAAGGACTCCAGAAGATGAAAAACCATTTTTCTGCTCTGGCCAGTCTTGGTCCCATGGCCAGAGCAAAGAAACAGCTTTTCAACGGCTGGTCTTAGATCTCTGCCTGTAGCTGGTCTGACCATGTGAAAACTGGCCAGGCCGGCAGATTACTGGCCAGTTGGCAACCCTATCTATAGTAGACTCTTTGTGGCAGGTCAAAACCAGAGTGTCTCAGCCAATGGTCAGGCCCTGTATCTCTCCAATTTGCTTGCATGAAATGGGAAGAAGCCCTGACACAGAGGAGTAAGTACAAAGTTTATTCTTTTTCCCCCCATAACTATTCCAGGGATAGTCAGCAGACCCTAGGGAGAACTAATCAGAGCTCACTACCACAGATGTCATCTTGGCTATCAGATCTCTTGATCACCTTTCATTTCTTTTGTTTTGCTTCTTTTTCCACTGTTAGCAAAATACATAGGACCACCTGCAGACTGCATTAAGTTGATATTCAGGAGTTAACATACAAATATTGGGCCTTTCCTTCTGATTTTATAGATATTTCTTTGGAGCTCAAGGCATCCTCTTCTTACAATGTGCTAAGTTTCACATTCAATGATATAGTTCCTCTTTACAAATATGGAGTCCCTTATAGACACAACCATCCATGGTTTCATCAGGGCCTAAGGCTCTTATAAAGGCAGAAAGGAAATGATATGAACAAAAGACCACAGAGGACCTTCTCTTCCATAGGCAGGGTACCCTCACTGTACACAAAAGGGTGTATGCTCCAAAGAAGGATTTCTCTTCTAATTTCATCCACACTCATGCAACTGAATCTAAACAATTCTTTTTCATTGTTGCTAGGCTTTTGAGCTTCATGTAACCCTAAGGTTGCCAACTTTTTCACCGAGAAAAACCTGACACCTGTGGCTCGCCATGCTCCACCCATTCTCCGCCCCCAGTCCCACCCCTGCCCCGCCCCCAGCCCCACCCACAAAAATTACCGAGGATTCACTCACACCCTCCCTCAGTGCTGGTTCACTCACCCCCCCTCCCCTCAGTGCTGGTTCACTCACTCACCCCCCCTGCTGACTCACTCACCCCACTCCCCTGCTGGTTCACTCACTCACCCTCTCTCTCCCCTGCTGGTTCACTCACACACACCTCCTCCCCTGCTGGTTCACTCACTCACCCCCCCTCCCCTGCTGGGTCACTCACACACACCTCCTCCCCTGCTGGTTCACTCACACCACCCCTCCACTCCCTGCTGGTTCACTCACCCACCCCCCTGTCACTCACTCACCCCCTCCCCTGCTGGTTCACTCACACCCAGGGGCGGCCCAAGGGGGGTGCGGGGCCATGTGCGGAGACTCGGTGCGGGGCCTCATTTGCATAAGTGGCCTTATTTGCATAAATATTTGCATAATGCTAACATACACTAACTTTTAGTAAACATGTCTCTTAATGAGTGTATGGATAAAGACAGACTATAATCCAGTGCCAACCGCCAGGCACATTAGGAACTACTACAAACACTGCCCAGGCACATTAGGAACTACTACAAACACTGCCCAGACTACAGTATAATGCAGTGCCAACCGCCAGGCACATTAGGAACTTCTACAAACACTGCCCATTTAGAACCCATAGCAAACCCGCCGTATCCTAACAGCACTACCAGGACTCACAAAGCACCATACCCTACCTATCAAAAAGCAACACTGCAAATATTAAACCAATACATTTCAGAGTACAACAATACATGACCTACTGGGGAAAGAGAACAAGTGGCAATGTCAAATAGGAATTACATAAACAGAATACCTCAGCTCAGTTACACATGCAGAACATAGACCATCACCAAACAAGGAATCACAATTTAGAAACAGGAAGGTAATAATTAAACTGGGAACCCCAAAAGCCAAACTTGGAATGTACAACAACACTGTAGAAATAAAACTATAAATTAATTTCCACTTGTACCAAACAAAGCGCAGACGTTAATGATGCACATTTCCCAGAGCTTTCATATTCCAGTTAATAAATTCAAAATAAAGAGATATCTTTTTACCTTTTGTGCATTTTTTTTCAGTTGCAATTGCTCCAGACACTTTCTTCTGGTTTCTTCATGTTTTCTGCTAACTCTCCATCATCTGCTGTCCATTTGTCCTTTCTTCTCTCTTCTAGTTTTTTTCCATTCTCTCTCTCTACATCTGCTTTAACATACTAATCTTTCTCCTTTTGCTCTTTCCTCATTCCTATTTCATCCACTCAAATTTTACCCCTCCATCCTCAATCCCCACTTACTCTCCCAATACCCGGCTAATTGTAGATTTTTTTATCCCTCCCACACAAAATATTTTCCCCTCTCCATTTTACTCTCCCAGCCCCATCCCATTCTAATCCTCCCCCAACATCAGCTCCCTTCTAGTTCCAGCCTCACCCAGCATCCATTCCCTTCTAGTCCCTGCATCAGCCCATTTCCAGTCCTAGCCCCCCATCAGCCCATTTCCAGTCCTAGCAACCCCCCAACCCAATACCAGTCCTAGCCCCCCCCCATCAACCCACTTCCAGTCCTAACCCACCATCAGCCCACTTCCAGTCCTAACCCCATCAACCCATTTCCAGTCAGCCCCCCATAGCCCATTGCCAGTCCTAACCCCCCCATCAGCCCACAGCCCATTACCAGTCCTAACCCTATCAGCCCACCTCAAGTCCTAACCCCTCCCCATCAGCCCATTTCCTGTCCTAGCCCCCCCCCATAGCCCATTATCAGTCCTATCCCCCCCATAGCCCATTACCAGACAGCCCCCATCAGCAACAGCCCATTACCAGTCTTAACCCCCCCATAGCCCATTACCAGTCCTAACCCCCCATCAGCCCACAGCCCATTACCAGTACTAACCCCATCAGCCCACCTCCAGTGTTAACCCCCCCCATCAGCCCATTCCCAGTCCTAGCCCCCCCATAGCCCATTACGTCCTAACCCCATCAGCCCACCTCCAGTCTTAATCCCCCCAGCCCATTTCCAGTCCTAGCAACCCCCCCAACCCATTACCAGTCCTAGCCCCCCATAGCCCACTGCCAGTCCTAATCCCACCAGCCCATTTCCAGTCTTAATCCCCATCACCCAATTTTCAGTTTAAGCCCCCCCATAACCCATTACCATTCCTAACCTCCCCATCAGCCCACTGCCAGTCCTAATACCAACAGCCCATTTCCAGTCATAATCCCCCATCAGCCCATTTCCAGTCCTAATCCCCCATAGCCCATTACCAGTACTAATCCCCCCATCAACCCACTTTCAGTCTTAATCCCATCAGCCCATATACAGACTTAGCTCCCCCATAGCCCATCACCACTCCTAACCGCCCCCCATAGCCCATCACCACTCCTAACCCCCCATAGCCCCCCCATAGCCCATCACCACTCCTAACTCCCCATAGCCCCCCCAGAGCCCATCACCACTTCTAACCCCCCCATAGCCCATCACCACTTCTAACCCCCCCCAATGCCCATCAACACTTCTAACCCCACCATATCCCATCAATTCTAACCCCCCCATAGCCCATCACCACTTCTAACCCCCACCATAGCCCATCATCACTTCTAAACCCCCCCACCTAGCCCATCATCACTTCTAACCCCCCCCATAGCCCATCACCACTTCTAACCCCCCCATAGCCCATCACCACTTCTAACCCCCACCATAGCCCCCCCCCCACCCCCAGCCCCCCAGCCCGGGAAAATTTTTTTTTTTTTAAGCTGTCTTCTCCGGCTGCCGGGGCCGCCGCGGCAGCATCGAGTGTGCCGCGGGGCCCCCCTGCCCAGCAGAACCTGCCCTCCCCTTGATCACCTCTGTCTCGGATTGTAGCTTCAGTCAAACGCGCCGGCTTTCAGAGCGCGAAAGGACCAGTTTCCCTTTCGCGGCTCTGATAAGCCCGCGGGGGCTGATGGGACCTTCCCATCAGCCCCCGCGGGCTTAACAGAGCAGCGAGGGAGAAACTCTCCTCTCGCGCTCTGAGCGCCGGCGCGTGTGACTGACGCTACCCCGAGAGACCGCGGTGATAACGGGGCGGGCAGGTTCTGCGGGGCCGGGGGGGCCCCGCGGCACACTCGATGCTGCCGCGGCGGCCCCCGGCAGCGGAAGAAGACAGCTTTTTTTTTTTTTTTTAAATTTAACTTTAGGATCAGAATGTTTTTTGCGCGGGGCCCCCTGAAACGCGGGGCCCTGTGCAAAAAACATTCTCGCTCAATGGACGGGCCGGCCCTGCTCACACCAACCCCCCTCCCCTGCTGGTTCACACCAACCTCCCTCCCCTGCTGGTTCACTCACACACCCCCTCCACTGCTGGTTCACTCACACCACCCCCCCCCCCACTGCTGGTTCACTCACACCACCCCCCCTCCACTGCTGGTTCACTCACCCACCCCCCTGTCACTCACCCCTCTTGCTGGGTCACTCACTCACCCCGCCGCCCCTGCTGGTTCACTCTCACCAACCCCCCCTCCTGCTGGTTCACTCACACCACCCCCCCCCTCCACTGCTGGTTCACTCACACACCCCCCTTGCTGGTTCACTCACACCTTCACCCCCCCCCCCTGCTGGTTCACTCACACCCCCCCCCCCTGCCCAAGCCGCTGCTTCTGCTTTGTACAGAGCAGCGGCTGCAATACACTTACTTTGAAAAGTAAAGACAAACTGTGTGAGGAGCCCTCCGGTCATCGCAGCGCCCGAGGAAGTGATGTCATGGGGGCGGGCTCCTCACGGGTTGTCTTTCCTTTTCAAATTAACTTTATTGCAGCTAAAGTTAATTTGAAAAGGAAAGACAACCTGTGAGGAGCCCGCCCCCATGACATCACTACCTCGGGCTCTGCGATGACCGGAGGGCTCCTCACACAGTTTATCTTTAGTTTTCAATGTAAGTGTATTGCAGTCGCTGCTCTGTACAAAGCAGAAGCAGCGGCTGCACTGCTATGGGGAATCGCGTTCGCGTTCGCGCCGTGGACTTCGGGACAAAAGCCGTTTTTTTGCTCTGGCCGCTCCCGATCTTGTGGCCAGAGCAAAAAAACGGCTTTTCAACGGCCGGTTTTACATCTGTGCCGGCAGCCGGCCTGGCCATGGAAAAACCGTCCAGGCCAGCTGAAAACCGGCCGGTTGGCAACCCTATGTAACCCTCCAAGGATGATCTATCCTGTCCTTATTCTCAGAGCCACTTGCAGCTTTCTTCACAAACAAATTTTTATGATGACATCAGAGCTTTCAGACTCATCCAACTCTGCTGGTCACTTCGGAAATTTGTTATCTTGCAATATATTATGCAATAAACATAAGGCAACTGAGTCCACCTCACTTAATACAAGTCATCTCTGTTCAGCACTAGAGGACTTACTTCCTTTAGCCTCATTATTAGCAGGTACACTTTTAGGGGATAATTTTAAAAAGGCCATTCCATTCTAATCCCCCTCCTTTTCCACTGTCCAGCCCTTTCTAGTCCAAATACTATTCCAGGTATCAGCTCACTTCCAGTCTGAGTGCCACCCCCGCCCATGCCAATATATTATGCAACAAACATAAGGTTACTGAGTCCACCTCACTTAATACAAGTCATCTCTATTCATCACTAGATGACCTACTTCCTTTAGTCTCATTAGTAGCAGGTACACTTTTAAAGGATAACACAGGTACACTAAAAAAAATTTTTTTTAAACTGCCTCTAATGTTTCGATTGATTTTTACGTTTTTTGGTGCGCTGAATCCAAATCTGGTAACCAATTTGCTCCATCACGTACAGATTTTTTGCTACATTGGGTTAGCAGTTTGAGGTGAACGTTTCAGATTGAGTGCGATCGAGATAAAAGTTTCTTGGATGAATTCTTTATACTAATTGTTTAGTAGTTATTCAAATAAGAATAAAGAAAATTGTAACAAGGCAGCACATAAGAATAGAGTAATGTCAACAAAACACACTGTGATGGTAGCAAAATTGTCTGCACTTAAAACAGCCACATACATGTGCACAAACATTGAGCATATAAGAGCGAGGTTAGACACAAAGCAAAGCAAAGAAATGTGCAAAAAATGTTGTACAGGTATGTATGTAAGAATAGAAAACGCAAACCGCACCATTACAATACATGAAGACAAACACCCGATGGTGTGAAAATAAAATTCTAATAAATGAGATCCGACACTGTGGTAATAACTAGCAAATTTTTATTTCAAAGTTTAGTAAAAACACGATATTTGTCAACACAGTTTAGATTTTAAAGTCATTCTTGGGTCAATCAATCTCCTGGTGGGCCCGTTTCTTCTTCCCCCGAATGCTTCTCTTGGTGCGCTGCTTGGCGTATTTTTCATCTGGGGTTTCCCGCAGCAGCAACCAGCAGAAATCAGCCATCATAGTGGTGTTCCATCTTCCTTGATACCTTCTCTCTGCGTCCTTGATGTCCTGGTGAAACCTTTCACCTTGTTCTTCACTGTACGCCCCCAAGTTTTCGGGAAAGTAGTTCACATGGGAGTGCAAGAAATGGACTTTAGGCTCATGTTACAGCCTTGTTCTTTGAAGGCATTGAGCATCCTGGCAACAATATCCTTATAGTTCTCATCCCGCCTGTTCCCCAAGAATTTGAGAACAACATCCTTGAAGGAATCCCAGGCTTCTTTTTCCTTCTCAGACATCGTTTCAGCGAATGCTCCATCTGAAATGAGTTTCCTTATATCAGGGCCAACAAACACTCCTTCCTTTAGCTTTGCTTCAGAAAGTCGGGGGAACTTTGAGCAAAGGTACCGAAAGCACTCACCATCTTTTGGAAGGGACTTGATGAATTGCTTAATGAGACCCAACTTAATGTGGAGAGGTGGTAATAGAATTTTATCACGAGGTACCAAGCTCTCATGAAGAACATTTTTCTCACCGGGTCTCAAATACTCCCGAATTGGCCAGTCTTTTTTCCCCCAGTGTAGGTCGCGGGTCCGGCTATCCCACAAGCAAAGGAAGCAGGGATATTTGGTGAAACCGGATTGCTGCCCTAATAGCATGGATAGAATTTTAAAGTCTCCACAAATCATCCACTTATGCTCATCATAACGAATCTTCTGAAGAATCAGGGCCAAATTCTCGTATTTTTCTTGGAGAATAACAGAGTGAGCAATAGGAACTGAAGCGAATGTGTTGCCATTATGAAGAAGAACACCTTTTATGCTGTCTTTTGACGAATCAATGAACAGCCGCCATTCAGCAGGATCATACTTGAGTTTAAACTTTTCCATCACTCCGTATATATCGTTGCAAAATACCAAATCTTCCTCTTTGCTGAAATATTTCAAAAATTGTGTCTCGCGGTTGCGGTACCAATAAAAAGTTGTTCCTGGTGACAATAGATTTTTCTGTTTAAGCCGAGAACCTAGCAGTTGGGCAGCATCTTTTGGGAGTCCTAAATCCCGGACTAAATCATTCAATTCAGCTTGAGAGAAAAGTTCAGGTTTCGGATCTGGTTCAGTTTCAAACTCGGAAGTACTGGACTCATCGGGAAAAGCCATCTGATGAGTCTCATCATGATCAGAACCGTCCACACAAATATGATCCAAAGATTTTGGTGGTTCAGGCACAGGTACTTCGTTGCTATGAGGCATAGGCCTAATTGCTGAGGGAAGGTTGGGGTAACTTATTACGTTCTTATTTTTTAAGTTGTATCCCTTCACAATGCAAGAGCAAAAATAGCAGTCACTGCTGTGGTCTCTTTGTTCACGCCACATCATAGGTATTCCGAAACGAAATGCTTGTTTTTTACCTTTCATCCATAAGCGTAGATCTTCCTCACATGTCTTGCACACTCTGTGAGGAGCCCACGGTTTGTCTTGATCGCCTAACTTCAAACCGAAATAGGCGAAATATACTTTTTTAATAAATGCAGAAATGTTCCTCTGCCGCTTTTTCACGGTATATTCCCCACAAATAAAACAAAAACTGGCCGGAGAGTTGACGCAACCTCTGGCTCTGTGAGCCATCACAAATACACAGCACTGCAAACTACAACTGTAGTGAACCACTTCGGAATAAAGCTGGATTACGACTGAGCAAACAAAAGGTAATAATGAACTTGCAAGAAACTGAAATTTGACAGGAACGTTCATGTCGCAACCACCGTGTTTGAGCGAGCGAACGAGGCGAGGCGAACAGGAAAGAACATGCGCCAGCGCGAGTACTGGATTTAGCCCCCCGCCTCCCAATTGTCCTGTTAATGTATAAAATGAATACAAAACACTCTAAAATATCATGAGGGAGTGTTTCTAGTTAGTTAACCATTACAACCTCTATTTTGGGCCAAGAAAATAAACTGCAGTCGGCTAAAAAGAAATTATGTGAACATTCCTTATATGGGTAAGAAATCTAATTTTGCAAGAAAACGTGACATGATGGAACATTTTGGCTATTTTTCCTGGATTCAGCACCCCAAAATCTATAGGAATCAGTTGCAAAACTGGAGGCAGTTTTTTGGTAGTGTACCTGTGTAATTTTAAAAAGGCCTTTTTGCGCATATATTTCTGTATAACACATAAAATGCTGCTTATAAAAATACCTCCATATAAAAATATGTGTGGGGACAAGAAAGCGCATACTTGTACGTGACTTTGATGTAGACATATTCAGGGTTGATTCTGATTCTGAGCATGGGGTGGAGTTTGCAATTTGTGCATGTCCTTTATAAAATATGTGGGTGCCTGGCATAAAAGTATGTGGCTACATTATAGTCACACTGTCTCCTCCTTTTGTGGGGAAATTTTAGGAAGACACAAAGGTGTATATTTACTAAAGGGCATTAATGGTAAGCGTGGGGTTTTCCATGCTAACCGCTTAGCACATGATGGGGTGAAGTGTGGGTGCTGACTGCACATCGCGGTAAGCACAAGGGGCATTAGTACATGCCAATCGTCAATGTTGCAGGTGCAGTTACTGCCACCTCAATGGATGGCAGTAAGTGCATCTGCATTAATTGCGATTGACGGTTCAGCATGGCAAAGTGCTCCTCACTGAGGGAACTTCACAGGGACAAGCCTGGAATACTCCATCAGTTAGTGTAGGTCCGTCACTCTCCCCATGCTAATTTAACGTGCTCCTTTAGTGTACTTTTGTCAGCATGCCCCTTTGTGTCTTCATAAAATAGACTAAAGTTAGTAAAGATGTGTGCAGGCTGGAACATTTTCTTTTGTTTTGGTCTTTACTCTAAATTCTCCCAATCTTCATGTTTTTTTTAGTTTCTTTCACAGATTTGTTTTAATAGGGAATTTGTATTGCATATTAAGGGGCCCTTTAACTAAATCCCGTATACGGTAAACCTACATTTTAGGGTATGGTAACATGAGTGTGGGGACCACGGTAAACATTACCACAGGGGCATGATAACTACCATCTGCTAAAATGTGCATTAATTGCCCATCACATGATGGGGCAATAAATAGGTGGGTTAGGGGAAGAGTATGGGCATGGAGAACACATTATAGTTACTGTGGGGTACATATCATGTGCTCAATGTTAGTGTGGCAATTAGCACGGTTGCCCTCAACAATACCTCTGTGGGTGGCTTTAGATGCACCCATGTTAATTGTGAATGCCATAGCCATGTGTTAGGGTACAGTTCTGTGCACTAAATACCGGGGACATGCTGGGCACATCCCCAAGATCAGTGCATGACTGTTGAGCTTACCGCATGTTACTGTTTGCTCTCACTGTGCAGTAAGTGCAGACCCTTGCCAGCGCTTTAGTAAAAAGGGCCCTAAATTCATTTAACAAATACTAATCAATTTATCACGTTACTTCACCAGTTAGTAAGTGTTAAATCACTTTAACATGCTGTGATAAGGAAGCTTGTAGTGAGCCTATGGAAATAGGAGAAACTAATGATTTTGCTTTTAAGAAAAGTGACATCCCTGCAGTGCACAGGTTTCAGCGTTGGCATAAAGAAAGCAAACAGAGAGAAACTGAACCTAGGCTGCCACACCGAAGCTCTGCTGATGTAGTTGCAGGCTTGAAGGATAATTGCAAGCACCTGTCCAGAGGGGGAGAGACACTGCCCAGGAAGCAGGGATATAAACCTTGGCTAGAGAGAAAGCAGAGAAGAGAGCCCAGAGAGAGAGAGCACAGGAAGAGAGAGACCGGAAGGAGAGAGAGCAGAGAAGGCTTCAAGCCCCAGTTCCTGTTCAAAAGGTTCAGAGAGTTCAGAGGTGGGAGCCCAGGACTCAGCACAGGAGTCAAAGGTGCCAAGCCTGGAACAGGGAGCCGTGGCAGAGCTCCAGGAAGGAACTCAGGGAAGTGAACCAGGGACTGTTCCCCCAGAAGCTGGAGGGAGACTGGTGAACACAGCCAGGGAGAAGTGTCCACAGCTTCAGGTACAATTTATCCTTACCGGGTGGAGCTGTGCTCAAGAGAGACACAGGGATCCTCAGAGAGAATATATCCTGAGACATACGTTAAAAGCTCAGAGCAGGGCACTGCATTACTGGAGCCAAAGGAAAAGGTTGAGCCTATTGAGCAGGATTTATTGCCTCCGGAAGTATTCATGGACTGTACGCTATGTCAAGCTGTTAGCATTGAGTCCCTTTACTAAAGAATAGCTGAAAAGATAAAGTCTCCTGAAAAGTAGAGTATTGAAACCTAGCCTGAACTGAAGGTAGGAACTTGCTCTTTTAAGGGGAAGATATCTGTTGCATGTACATTTGAATGCTTAATGAAGACAAAGGTAAAAAGAAGATATTTTTACTTTGTTGAATGAAGAAGCTGTGTTTTCTTTATCCGTTATATTGATAAGCAGCTGCATATAATTAAGGACCGTGAAGCTCATCCAGCCTAAGTTGTAAATAACCTTGAGCGAATGAATGGAGAAGTATCCTGTTACAGTCTACATGGACTTTGTTTGCGTTTGGGGAATAAATTTTGACATTTGCCTTTACTTGCGGTTTCATGACTACACTTCATCTTAGAAGGCCAAAACTACAACTCCCAGCATGCTTCACTGGAGAAAAATAGTTTATTCAACCTTTTATAAGAGAAGTTAATGGCAACCCTGCCCCTCTAAGCCTTAGGCAGAGGGCTGGGGCGGGACAAGTGGCGTAGTTGTTTGGATCTCGCCTGTATCAGGATATACAACACTTCAGGATATACGCCCTAAAGGTTTTTTAACACCAAACTGCTGAGCTGTGCTGTTAGCTGCAGAGTGGAAAATCGCTGGCAGGTGTGGGCAGAGCGACGGAGGTGGCCAGTGAGACACTCCCTTTTTCAGGCCAGAGTCAATGCCTAACCTCAGGTAAAGAGTATTTAGGCGTGGGTTAAACCTGGATTCAAGTAAAAGGGGTGGAAGTTTCTAAGCATTCAGCTAAAAGGGACTAGCAGAGTTTTGGTGGTATCGCACTTGGTGGGTTTTGTTTTGTTTTCTCCTGCAGAAATTGCTGAGATGGATCCAAAGGACATACTGCAATGGATGGCATCCCAATTCCAGAAACAGCGAGAAATGGCACACCAGGCACAAGGACCGGCAGCAGCCGCTTTGCAGGCACAACAGAAGCTGGTACTGGACTTGATGGAGGCATTGCTCGCTAACCAGAAAGCAACAGCTGGAGCATTGCCAACCCCATCAGGACTAGAAGGGACACCAAATACCTGTATGGTAGGGCCACAGACATGTGGGACATTTTCCTTTGGAAAACATTCAATAGAGGATGATATTGACGATTTCTTAGAATCCTTTGAGAGAGTTGCTCATACTGTAGGTTGGCCAATGGAACAGTGGGCTGTACGGCTAGCCACATCTCTCACAGGAGAGGCATTAGCAGCCTACAGGGCCATGCCAGCGGCACTTGCTACAGATTATGGAGAGCTAAAAAAGGCTATCCGAGATCGCTTAGGTTTAACTCAGATGGTCTACCATCGCATGCTGAGAGCTACAAGCTTAAGAGCCGGTGAGACACCTAAGGCTTTGTGCCAAAGGGTCAGAGGCTTAACTTTAAAATGGTTAGCTCCAGAAGGTAAAACCATGGATATGGTGATAGATACAATTGTGTTAGAGCAGTTTATTGCTGTGGTTCCTAAAGAAAACGAAATCCTTTCTGATATTACAAAACTGCCGGACCACAGGAGAAGCAACCCTGCTAACTGAGCACTATTTAGAAGCAGAATTGGCTGGTCAAGCAAAAGGGGGCGCTCTGAAAATAGCAGCAGAGGCTAGTTTTGAACAATCAGAAAGGAGACCAAGGAAAAATGTGGAATGTATGAAAACTTATCTGCCTACGCAGGAGAGCAAGTGGGCAAGAAAAAAATGTTTTCAATGTGGAAAGTTAGGTCACATACAAAAGGAATGTAAAGCACGTACAGCATTGATAGGTGCTAATGTGAAACAACTAAGAGAGGGTTTCCTTTTGAATGTTGATATTCAGGGCATTGCTACTAACGCTCTACTCGACTCGACTCAGGTGCTGACCAGAGTATGATCTCACGGAGACTCTGGCGGGCAATACAAGCCCAGAGTGAGTCAGTCCCGAGCCGACCAGAGGGGAAGGTCCGGATCAGATGTATCCATGGAGCAGCCTCCTTTTATCCCATGTATAAGGTGTTAATAAAGGGGTTAGGGATACAGAGGGAAGTCCTGGTAGCCGTAGTCCCGAGACTGCCCCATGACCTAGTGTTGGGTAGGGATTGGCCCCAGTTCAAAAGAGGATTGGAGAAGGGCCTACATCAAAAAGTTGGACTGGTGTCTACACGGTCCCAGTCAGAGACCCAAGACAAAAAGGATGAACACCCAGATGAATCCCTAGGTGAATTACCCTCACATGATGACCTAGTAGCTTCCTCTGCTGATAAGAGTAAGAAGGGAAAAGCTGAGAAACGCGGTGAAAGACAGTGTAGGTCTCGAGGGAGAGCTGAGATGGAAGCTGGACAAGGGTTACCTTGGGTCCCTGCAGAATTGGTTGAAAAGTTCCCGTCCTTTCCCAATGAGCAGCAAGCGGACCCCGCGCTTACACGGGCGTTTGAATATGCCCAGGTTGAGAGGGATGCCCTCCCAAGATTCCTCTTGGATAAGGGAATACTATACAGGGAGAGTCTTGATCCCCAGACAGGGACGGTCAGGAAGCAGCTGGTGGTACCCGCCGCTTTTAAGATGTTGGTCTTGAGGCTTGCCCATGACCACCCAGTAGGAGGTCACAAAGGGGTACAGGGGACTCTAGACCAGATCCTTGCCCGCTTCTACTGGCCGGGCGTCTTCAAGGAAACCACCCAATTTTGTGAGTCATGCCCTTCTTGTCAATGGGTCACCACTGTCCGACTACCAGGGGTGCCCATGATCCCGACGCCCGTAAAATCAGAGCCTATCTGAAGAATCGCAATGGACATAGTGGGACCTCTGGTGAAGACACCCCAAGGCTTCCAGTATATTTTAGTTATAGTGGATTAAGCCACCAGGTTCCCGTGGACCATTCCCTTGCGTAACATCTCTGCAAAAATGATAGCCTTAGAGGTAATAAAGCTATTTTGTGAGGTGGGTTTTCCCCGGGAGGTGCTGACAGACCGGGGCACCAATTTTATGTCAATGTACTTGCCCTAGGTGTGGGACGCTTTCGGGGTACAGCACATAAAAACAGCCGCCTATCACCCCCAGTCTAATGGGCTAGTAGAAAGATTAAACCAGACGTTGAAACAGATGCTAAGGCGAGGCTTGGATGGTAACATGACCGAGTGGGATGTTATGCTCCCTTTCGTTCTATACGCCTGCCGAGAGTGGACACAGGCATCTTTAGGGGTATCCCCCTATAAATTGATGTACGGACGTGCCACACGGGGAATTTTAGATATATTATGGGAGCAATGGGTCGAGCCCGAGATAGAGGTTATGGGAGTACCCCATTTGCTTTGAGATTTGAGGGGGCGGTTACATAGGACCTCCCAAGTGGCTGAGGAAAACTTACAGGCCAGCCAGATTCGCCAAAAGAAACACTATGATCAAGGTATGAAACCCCGCCAAATAGCCCTAGGAGAGAAAGTCATAGTAATGGTGACAGGTGCCACACCAAAATTTGAGGTCCAGTGGAAAGGACCATATAAAGTGGTCAAACAAGTGGGGCCGTTATCCTACGCGGTAGAGAAAAGTAAGGGCCGCCAGCAGGTTTACCACATAAATGTTTTTAGGCCCTGGCGGGAACGAACAGCGGTAGCCAATCTATCTAAAGTGGAACATAAGGCAGGAAGATTACAGCAAGATACTGACTCCCCATCAAAGATTACGAACTGTGAGGGGGAAATGCCGCCAGCCCGTAATATATTAGGGAGGGGGGTATGTGATAAGGAAGCTTGTAGTGAGCCTATGGAAATAGGAGAAACTAATGATTTTGCTTTTAAGAAAAGTGACATCCCTGCAGTGCACAGGTTTCAGCATTGGCATAAAGAAAGCAAACAGAGAGAAACTGAACCTAGGCTGCCACACCGAAGCTCTGCTGATGTAGTTGCAGGCTTGAAGGATAATTGCAAGCACCTGTCCAGAGGGGGAGAGACACTGCCCGGGAAGCAGGGATATAAACCTTGGCTAGAGAGAAAGCAGATAAGAGAGCCCGGAGAGGGAGAGCACTGGAGGAGAGAGCCCGGAGAGAGAGAGCACGGGAAGAGAGAGACCGGAAGGAGAGAGCAGAGAAGGCTTCAAGCCCCAGTTCCTGTTCAGAAGGTTCAGAGAGTTCAGAGGTGGGAGCCCAGGAGTCAAAGGTGGGAGCACAGGAGTCAAAGGAGCCAAGACTGGAACAGGGAGCCGTGGCAGAGCTCCAGGAAGGAACTCAGGGAAGTGAACCAGGGACTGTTCCCCAGAATCTGGAGGGAGACTGGTGAACACAGCCAGGGAGAAGTGTCCACAGCTTCAGGTACAATTTTTCCTTACCGGGTGGAGCTGTGCTCAAGAGAGACACAGGGATCCTCAGAGAGAATATACCCTGAGACATACATTAAAAGCTCAGAGCAGGGCACTGCATTACCGGAGCCAGAGGAAATGCAGGTTGAGCCTATTGAGCAGGATTTATTGCCTCCGGAACTACTCATGGACTGTATGCCATGTCAAGCTGTTAGCATTGAGTCCCTTTGCTAAAGAATAGCTGAAAAGATAAAGTCTCCTGAAAAGTAGAGTATTGTAACCTAGCCTGAACTGAAGGTAGGAACTTGCTCTTTTAAGGGGAAGATACCTGTTGCATGTATATTTGAATGCTTAATGAAGACAAAGGTAAAAAGAAGATATTTTTACTTTGTTGAATGAAGAAGCTGTGTTTTCTTTATCCATTATATTGATAAGCAGCTGCAGATAATTAAGGACTGTGAAGCTCATCCAGCCTAAGTTGTAAATAACCTTGAGCGAATGAATGGAGAAGTATCCTGTTACAGTCTACATGGATTTTGTTTGCGTTTGGGGAATGCATTTTGTCATTTGCCTTTACTTTCGGTTTCATGACTACACTTCATCTTAGAAGGCCAAAACTACAACTCCCAGCATGCTTCACTGGAGAAAAATAGTTTATTCAACCTTTTATAAGAGACGTTAATGGCAACCCTGCCCCTCTAAGCCTTAGGCAGAGGGCTGGGGTGTGACAATGCACTAAAGTTTTTAAATCACACTAACAAACCTAATACACACTAATGAATGCACACCCCTATAAAATGCATGCATACTTCACTGGCCATCCTAGGCAACCTATTATAAAATTACTCTCTTCATTTTTCAACCTCTGTTACACAAGAGAAAACTAACTTCCTTGTAACTATTTCACCAGCAGGTCCTTTATCAGCTCAGTTGGTCAAGAACTCTGCACTGGTACAGCACTCCTCTATTCTTTCAATGATAAATCTAATCTAGCATCCTGAAGCTTTTCTAGTGGCTGGAGGCAGACTACTATTTTTCAGGTTCTTAAAAATCCTCCAGTGAACCCTTTAGGTATCATGCATTTTCACCTGTATTTAATTTGCCATTAATATCCAGGATCCTCAAACTGTTTTTTCAGACAACTCTCTGACTTTCAGAATAAAAGGTACACACTCTATCCTAGGTAGATTAATTTTTAGATGGACACAGCCATAGTTTTTCTAAATGAAGTCCAGCTTCGTCAAGATAATGTAGAAGCTATCATAGTTGTAATTTTGGACCTAACTGTAGTGTTTGATCTGATTGACCACTCCCTTTTGTTATTGCAGTTTGGCAGAATTGTGTATGGGTAGAATGGTCCTAAATCAGTTCTCTTCTTCCTTGCATGAGCATACCTTTAAATTGAATTGCTATTCCACTATTTCACAGCCACATTTTCTCAACTGCACTGTCCCTCGAGGATCTATTCTTGCCCCACCAGCCACAGTTATTCAGACATTTGACATTTGACAGTTGAAGTAAGCATTGGATTTCTTTTTTTATTTTTTAGGAGACCTTTTGTTCTTTTTTTATTGAGTGTAGGAAGACCCCTTTCAAGGCTGATGTCCCTGTTGAAGGGTTTGTCCCCAACTTTATTTACTACTCTTGTGCTTCAGTTTTACTAAAAGTTTTACAAATGTAATTGTGACCTTGTTTTTAATGTATTATGTTGTTATTTTTGTTTTTGTTTCTTTATAGATTGTACCATCTTACTACTGTGTTCACACAAGTAACGCATGTTTTTCATACTTTGATGAACGTTTGTGTGTCCCTGATGCAGGCGTGTGCCAAAACATGTTGGGCTGATATACTGTACTTTCAATGTATGGGTTATTACTTTTACATGTGTTATTAAGTTATTTATTCTTAGTTTGATATTCATTTGGGACTGCTACTGTTTTGTGTTGTCAGTGGCTTTTAGATCAAAAACTTAAACTGAATCCATCAAAATGTGCGTTTATCAGAGGTATATCTTAAAATTGAAATACATAAAAACACGTACATATTTCAAATAACATACAACCTACAAAAACAATTAAAATGAAAGGAACCATGACATTATGCATAATAAACCATTAAATTCATAAAAACATATGGACATTGCTTTCAATGCCGGGGCCATATCCAACCACCAGGCATTGAGTATCTGGATCAGCTGGATAGTGTTGAAGTTAACCAAGCAGCAGTGATATTCAGTCGCTGCGTGGTTATCTTAGGCAGCAAAAGTTGGGCCAGCCTTTAATGTGCCTAACTTTTGCCACCTAAGGATAACTGGGCAGTTACGCCTGGGTGTTGACCCTGCTCTTCCTCCAGGATGCCTCAGTGCTAGCCGGCTAGCATCGGGATGTACAGCGGCGGTACCCACAAATATTCAGTGGTACTAACTGTGTTACTGCCACTGAATATCCCAGTGACCATGATTAACGCAATTAGCAAGTCTGCTAACCATGTTAATCGCTTTCAGTATCCCCACTACATGTATTCACCTTTCTATACTGGAGTTTGTTACACCTTTTAATTTGATTTTTAATTTTTTTTTTATGTTTGTGCACTGCTTTGCTGTACTACAGAAAAGCACTTTATCCGATTTGTAAGAAACATAAACATAATCATGGCAAAATGCTGGAAATTCCCTCAAGAGTTAACCAAGAAGCTTTGCAGTTATCGCACTTTAATTCTGAAAATTAGGGGGTTATTTTAAAAGCGCTGTTTGTGCTTTGGATGTCTGCAAATGGGCATGCAGATGTTCAATCGCAGAGACATTTTCAGAGGAATTTAAGGAACCGGCTCTAGAGACATCCCCGGCGCCGGGACCATCCAAGCCATGAAGAGGGAATGGTGGGGACATGTCTGGGGCACTCCCAAGAACTTTGATGTCCTCAACTGATTTCAGAAAAGCCCTTCACATCCTGAGCCGCGTCAGAAGTTATACCTGCTGCAGGCACGAATAGGCATCAGAAAAGTGCTTGGTAGGCAGAAGGAGGACACTCATGCCCCGAATAGTTTTCACGCTGAAAACAAACTCTAATAGGGAATGAGGGATCTTGTTTACATTTTACCACACCAGTAGACATCCCTGTATGCAAAGTAGCATGTGATAAACGTCCCCACCCATGTTTTTGTAGCAGGGATGTCTATGCGGATGCCGGTGTGGGCATCAATGTCGGAGATGTCTATGTTTCCATAATCAGGCCAGAACATAAACATCCCTGGCATTTTTCTCCACGTTTTGCCCTCGATGTCCGAGATTGCACTTGGATGCCCTTTCTAAAATGCCGCTTTTAATGTGCAGCAACTGCAAAACCATAACAAAGTTTAGTAAATGAGGCCCTGGATACATTTTAAAATATTTTTTATGAATCTGTCACATTAATATACTATATAGCAAGGAATCTAAAAGAGTGAAGGTGAAAAATGAAGCGCAGTGCTATGAAGTATTTTCTGGACATATAGGGTTTTTCGCATGTGTATAAGGGCTTTCATAAAATTACCCCAGGGGTTATAGGTATGAAGGTGCATATGGTGCCAAAAAGACACATCTATCCTGAAATACGAGTATGTCAATATGTAAATAGTTACCCATGTTCTCCAAGTTCTATTCCCTGTTATAATGTAAACTCTATCAGTCTTCTCTGATCTGAGTATTCTTTGTTAAATGTAAACCGCACTGATAACAAATAGTGCGGTATATAAGAATTGTTAAATAAATAAATAAATAAATAAATTTTATGTGACCCAGATGTAGTCGTATTTAGGGATGGAGTTTGGGTGGCGTGAGGGCAAAGTCGTAATTGTGCATGATATTTATAACATACGAGCGTGTGTGTATATTTTATGTCTAGGCATGATTTCTGCTGGCTTTGCCCTCCTATTTTATAAAGAGACACACAGGCACTTATGTGTTTTTATAAAATAGATGCTTCTTGACATTTACATAAATAGGCCTACTTTTCTTGTTATAAAATGACCCTCCCTGTAAGCAGTGACATAAGTTCCAATCAGGGCCCCCAAGCAGAATTTTGCAGAGGGCTCCCCATTGTCAGGTGGTATGCCCTTCCCCATGCATGCCCCCCGTTGTGCAGCTGCCCCTCCTTGTGTTGGCCACCCCCATGCAAGTGGCAAACTTACTTGATCATCTTTGCCATGCTGCCTCTGCTCTAGTAAGTTTGCCGTATGCCTGGCAGCTGTTCCTCGCCGGGCTGAAGTCTCACTCTGCCTTACTGCCACTGTGTGGGCCCCCTTTTTATCCAGCCCCCCCCCCCCAACATTGTGGGGGCTTCTTGGGTGGAATTTACACCACTGCCTGTAAGCACTGATGTAACGTACTCATAGTTCCTTGATTTCATTCAGGTAAAGAACAGAGCATACCAATCTATTTTGATTATATTTGGGCAATTTTCAAAGCCATTTCCTGGATAAACTGCCTTGGCTGAAAGTTGTCCTCCTTTGCCCTTCCCAGAGCATGCACAGTCTTCCATAGCATTTTGATGCTTAGCCAAACAAAATATTCCTGTTAAGGTATTTAAGTTAGGGGTGGAAATCTGTGTGCATAGATTTGATTTTCCAGTCTCTCAACAAAGAAAGTAGTAGAATTAGCACCAGCTGTAAACTTGTGCTTAGTCAGCCATTTGTTTGCATGCTGCCACATGCTCTGTTTTTATGCGCGCACATTTTGTGCAAATGAACAGCAGACTATCCTACAGTGATGTCATCCTCATATGAAAATAAATGCATGGGAACAAACTGGAGCCATCAGCTAAGTAATATTGTGATCCGTTATCACAGTGCAAGAGTCAATCAATAAGATATCTGTACAATATTTTTATTGCAATGCATTGTTGAAGCTGACATCATGCCACCTTTACCTACTGATCCTTTTTTGTTTTAAACGTTCTCTCTGTTTTACTTTTCAAGCCCTGCAGTGGTAGCAACTTTCGTGAAAGGTCAGCATTTCCCATAAGACAGCCCGATGAAGGAAAAAATTGCCATATTGCCATTGAGACTGAGCCTTGCCGTCTAAACAAAAACTGTTTTCACTATGATTATAATGTCACAGGTACGTCTAGCACAGTTGCATTTCCAAGGTGCAGCATTGTAAAACTCCATGCAAAATATGTATCGAAGAAGATTTAGGGATATGATTCATTGCAACTGATGTGGTTTTTTGGGGTTCCTTAAAAATTAAAGTTTGTGCAAATCACTTGTGTGCATGTACTATATACCTATGAATTTACATACGTACATGAGAAAGATCTAGTGTGTGTGCAATGCAAAAAATGAAGAGGCAAAATGAACACAAAAAAATGCCCCAAAACTGGAAAAAATGTGATTGAAAGTAGCACAAACCAAACCTTTTTTTTTGCCCATGCACATGCCTAGTAATCTTACAGCCAGAGTCACATAACTAGGGGTCACTGCAAAATTATGAAAGCAATAAAGTCACAGCTCTGCTTCTTTATTTCTAAAATTGGCGGTTTTCTATTTGCACTTTTTATTTTATTTGCATGCACATTAGCTTTAGGGTATTTGATCACTCTCCAGGTGATCTGTCTTTTCTGAAACAGACAAATGGGGAAATTAAAAGTACCAGCTGTGAACAGTCAGGACAGGAGAATTTTAGCCTGGAATGACCAGAGGACCAGCAATACTAACACATTTGCACTTGTAAAAAATTTTTATAGATGCACAGTTTTCAACTTCTTTCACATTTCTCTATTTTTATTTCCTTGATCTTCTTTGGCACACGTTTTCTCATTCACAAGGTTCAGGGATAAACATCTTGAGATCTGATTAAACAAAGCCCATAAATGTGAACCTCTGGGTATTAATCTATTTCCTATGAAGAAAGGGCCTGATATTGAGCTGGGCGAGCTAAGCACCGCTTTGGCACATAGCCCTGCCTGCTCACCCTTAACTGTGGATATTCAGTGCCATGCCAAGAGCATTGAATATCCACTTTGGGTGTCCTAGGGAAACTGCCGCACAGCCTAATGGTGTAGCGGCGATATTGGACCATTACCCAGTTAGTATCCACGGCTAAAATTAAACGAGCCAAAAGCTCGCCTAGTTTTAGCCATGGAGCGCTAACCGGATAGCGGTCCAATATTGCCACTACCTGGTTACCAGGAGGTAAGGCACAAGGAGAGCAGAACTCCTGCAGACTAATCTTGGGGGCACAACAAGCAAGAGCGAGAGATGAACACAGTTGCTTAAAAAAGTGCTTTATTGGAGTCCCCAACGCGTTTTCGGCTGACGCCTTCTTCGGGGGGAGGGGTACTTTTATAAACAAAAATAATAAGAAAACAGCGCATATTAAAAACATTAAAAAAGACATTAATGAATAAATAGATAAAAATACAATATAAGAGTAAAACTAGGCACGTAACTTAATACCATTGCATGTGGCTCTTGGAGAACATTTATATATAAGAACCATAATAAAATAGTTAAAAACAAGAAATGCAATTAAAAAACAATTAAAAACCATTGAAAAACAATTAAGAGACACCACAAATATAGACGCAGGGCAGAAAAAGACTAATTAAAATCCAAAACACTGACAAATGTAGACATATTTGTACTCACTAACTATGCACCAGGTGTACAAAGTACCGTTGGATTGAATTTAAGGTGTGAAGACCCTTTTGTATGGTCATCAATGGCGTGAGTCTCTTACCACTACAAAATGGAGAATTATAAGTTAATTTTTAAAATTAAAAGATGAAACCACCGTTTTCCACGTCTTTTATAAGCAAACGGTTTTAGGTCATGTACATTCTCCAGGTATCTATGATTAATGGTTTTTGTATGTACTCGTACAAAAAATAGTCAACATGCATTTTAAATTTTATTGGTTTCATCTTTTAATGGATTTCATAATCACATTTTCGTCCAGTAGTGTCACAACGGGAAGGTTTTACTTTTTTTATTCATGCTGATTCCTTCACATAACACCAGTTTTACTCAGTCCCATATTTTAAAAATTAACTTATAATTTTCCATTTTGTAGTGGTAAGAGACTCACGCCATTGATGACCATACAAAAGGGTCTTCACACCTTAAATTCAATTAAACGGTACTTTGTACACCTGGTGCATAGTTAGTGAGTACAAATATGTCTACATTTGTCAGTGTTTTGGATTTTAATTAGTCTTTTTCTGCCCTGCGTCTTTTTAAGCAACTGTGTTCATCTCTCGCTCTTGCTTGTTGTGCACCCACTACCTGGTTACCACCATACTTTGTCCCCGCTCTGCCCTGCAATGCCCCCAACACATCCTGATGCTAACGGATAGCATTGGGGCACGTAGGGGGAAAAGACTGGAATATTTGACGGCACTAACCATCTAGATGCTGTCGAATATTCCCGTTTAAGTTATTTACATGGTTTACTGGGCTGTAAACCATGTAAATGCCTTTCCAATATCGGGTCCAGAAAGAGTAAATATATGGCAGGCAAAACCACAGATCTACAATGCATCGTGTTCCGGGGAGAAAGACTGACAAGACAGAAATTTGGATGTATCTGAAGAAGAAAAGTAAAGGGACAGTGAAAGGAAACATTCATTCAAACAGTGGTTTTGTTGCTTCAATACCTCCTGAACATCTCACAAAATTAATTCAACTCACTAGAAAGCAATCACACTTCTGAGAGCAAAAATGGAAGGAGAACCAGGGGAACACAGCTAAGAAAATGAGAGCAGTATAATAAATAAAATATGAGAAAGATAGAAAGTAAAACACAAGGGGAGAGTTTTCAGTGTGTTGGGCCCGACTGCGTAAGTGGCTTTTATAAATGATGACTGATAAACAGATAAATTTGGCTCTATAAGTCAAGAAACACCAAACATGTATCTGGCTATCTTAAAACTGAGCCACAGGAGCAGAGATTATACAGATAGCAGAGATATTCAGCCATTATTCTTATAAGTTATCTGTCCAAGCCAGACCACAGAAATAACAAGGACAACTAAATAAATGCATTTACTGTGCCAGTGTATCCCCCTTTTCACTCTTGGCAGGGAGGATTAGTGCAGAGGTCCACATTCAGAGGTGGCAACAATTTGCAACTTCTGCAGTATCTAGAATGGGGTCAGCCTTCTGCCCTAAGCAATCAGACGCTTTTCTGACTCCACATCCAAAAATAGCCCAGTCCAGGTTTTCCCTGTAAACCAAAAAACACTACACTAAAAAACTGAGGTTCAAAAGAGCAGCACAGAAGACATTCATGCATAATAAAAGCCATTTAGGAATTTCAATAAAGGAAATCCATTTGAGAGCTTCTAATTAGGGGGACGGAGTTGTAGATGCGCTATTACATGCAAATCCATCTACCAATCAGTTTGTATAATATAACAAATTTAATGAAAGCTATAAAAATATTGGAAAACAGCACTGGGGTTTCTAGTCCCACAGATGCTCCTTGTGGTCTTGGGCAAGCCACTTAACCCTCCATTGCCCATGTTCCCTGTAAGTATTAGTGTATGTGTCTCAAAATCCCCACGTGTTAAATGTATCCCCCACTTGTGTTGTGACCGCTTTGATTGAAGGATAAGGCGGTATATAAATACCATTAAATAAATAAATAAATAAATTTCATAGGAGGTAATTATGGTACTGTGCCTTTGGGAATACTTTTCAATACAGATTTACAGAAGGGGGATTCAGGTTTCTTACTTAACATATTGAATGCATTCAGTATAGTTCTTAACACTGTTGCAAACATAGAATAAAGGGGAAGAGTAGCTTTGAAGACACCTTTGCGTGTCTCTGTCTTTCTGTGTGTATGTGTTTGTGTGTGTCTGTGTCTGTGTCTGTGTAAACTTAGGTATTATGGGAGGCGGTAAAAGACTGTGGAATGTTGGTAAGTATTCCATTACAAAAGCTTCCCCTCCCCTCCTTCAGCAGCTTGGCCATAGCAAAACTGATGTGGTATCCCAACTGTTTCCATTACCACAAAATATTCTGGTATGAATTAAGGGGGGATGTTCAGCAGCGGCAGTTAACGTTGCTACAGCGGCTAGCTATCACCGCTGAAAATTAAACCCGGATGTTCAATGCCAGGATCATATCCGGCCACTGGCGTTAAATATCCAGGTTGGCCGGTTTGCGATTTTGCAATCCAGTTCAGCCACTGGCTGGATTGCAAAAGCAGCTACAGTTAGGACGGCCATTCAGCTGTCCTAATTTTAGCTAATTAGGGTTAATCAGGCAGTGGCTGAATATCGCCACTGCTTGATTAAGCTGCGGTGCCACCCTGCCCCACCCACACAATGCCTCAACGCTAGCCAGTTAGCTTTGAGACGCTTAGAGGCTCCACCCGGTGATCTTCAGCAGCAGTAACCACTGAGCACCATTAAAGTGGTTTACAAGTCTGCAAACCATCTAAATAGCTTTGAATATCTCCCCCCCCCCCAACTAAAACCTTAGCATTCAGATAAGGAAGCATAGGCTATGTACAATGACATACACACTACATGTACGCACATGAACAGTGACAAAGCTTAAGTGTGTGTGTGTGTGTGTTTGTGTGTGTGTGTGTGTGTGTGTACTGTATGTCTGTGTGTGTCTGTGAGGGGTTGAAGAGTGTACGTGGGTTATAGGGGTATTGTGAAGATGGCAGGTATGGAAGGATGTGAGGGGGTGTTTTTAGAGAGGTGCTGATTGCAGTTTGTGTATGAATGCATCATGTAAGGCATATGTTGTCATTCACCCAGCTGCTTCAGTTTTTGTTCCCTGTTTGTCCCCATATGCTGGCCTTGCTCTGGGCCTTACGTACTATCAGAGGTTTGGAATGAGCACTCAGCATATTGCATCCTGGAACGATGTCAGAGCACGGAGGGACAGATCTGCTTAAAGTACCGGCGACTAGCACATCGGGCGCATGCCCTCTCCTCCACCTCTGTCCATCCATTTTCTGCTCTTGCCCTGCTGCTGGCATCGCTGTGGAGAAAACAGAAGGTGGAAGCAGCAAGGTAAGAGCAGAAAGTGTCTGGATGGAGGTGCAGAGGACAGGGGGGGGGGGGCATGTGCCCAATGTTCAAGTCACACAGGGCACAATTCTGGCTTGGTATGGCCCTGTGTGGACCCATTTCCCACAGTCCACACCACCACCCCCATGGCCAAACTGTTACCAGCTCAGCACCACCTTTCTCCCAAGACTGCCACCTCATGGTTCAACATCTTTCCCTTTCCCTCCCCCATGGTCCTTTCACTTATTTATTTACATTCTCTTATATACCGTGCTATTCTGCATCAGTGTGGTTTACATTGAACAAACTGAAATTACATTGAACAGGGCATTATAACTTGGAGATAACTATTATACAGGGAACATGGGCTATGGAGGGTTAAGTGGCTTGCCCAAGACCACAAGGAGCACCTGTGGGACTAGAAACCCCAGTCCTTCCAGCCCAAGATTGCTGTCCTCTAGTGGGATTTGAAACCCCGACCTTCCAGCCTGAAGTACCTTGCCCCAACCACTAGGCCACTCCTCCACTCCACTTGCCTTTATAGTGCAGATGTCACCAGCAGCAGTGGCGTCCCCACCCCCGCCATGCTCCTTAAACACCTCAGCTCTTTTAGTGATCTGAATGATACAATGTGGTCTGAAACGTTTGGGGACCACTGCTCTAGACCACTAAAGGCGCCATAGTTTGACCTGAATGTGAAATGGATAGTTATTAAAAATTATTCATGCATTGTTTCACCGGCTCCCCACTGTGCTGCTTACTCATTTGCAGACTGGAGCACATGTCAGCTGAGCGAGAAGGCTGTCTGTGGCAATGGCATCAAAACCCGAATGCTGGATTGTGTAAACAGTGATGGCAAATCAGTTGACCTGAAGTTTTGTGAAGAGGTGAGTGCTGTCAATTTATTTTTGTGAATAGGCTCAGATTTTGGGCCCTTTTTACTAAACCCCACTAACCAGTTAATGTGCGTTTTAGCATGTGGTAACTGGCCACAGTGAGTGCCGACACACACATTGACTGGCAATTGCAGGCTGCTGTGCAGAGTGGGTGGGTTAGAGGTAGAGTGTGAGCATGGACAACACAGCAGCATGTAATCACAGTTAGCGTGGCACAAAGCACAAGTTCACCTAACGACTCCTCTATGGAATGATTAGGTGAACTCGCATTGTTGTGCCATGTGTTAGCTGCCGGGAACATGCGGATTGTGTCCTGATAGCTAAAGCTTAGGATTTTCATTTAACGTGCATTTATTTTGTATGTTAAGTGCAAAACCTCAGTGGGCTTTAGTAAAAGGAGTTCTCTGTCTCTAAGATGAACCTTAACTGAGATTTACAAATATTTGTTTCTTTCTCTTTTGAACTGATTGTGAAACAGGTATTTAGAAACATAGAAACATGACTGCAGAAAAAGACCATATGGCCTATCTAGTCTACCCTTCCATATCAACTTTTTTTCCTTTAGAGATCATCTGTGTTTGTCCCATGCTTTCTTGAATTCAGATACTGTCCTCGTCTCTGCTACATCCACTGGGAGACTATTCCTCACATCTACCACTCTTTCCATAAAGAAATATTTCCGCATATTACTCCTAAGTCTATCCACTTTCACCCTCATCATATGTCCCCTCATTGCAGAACTTACTTTTATTTGAAAGAGGCTGTCCTGTACATTTTGGATGCAACATTTATTTTTTTATGTATGGTATTGCAGATCACAAATGCATTCGTTGCAAAAGAATTCTTTAATTGTGTAAATGGCTGAATATCTGGAGATATTTACCTTGCTGCAGGATTTAGTGAAGGTCTCAAATCGGCTGAAGAGGAACCAAATGTTGTTGAATGTTAAATCAGAAGTGTTATGGTTTGGTAAAGGGAGTATGAAGATGAGGTTGGAGATTTGAAGAAATGCCCCTCAAACAATCAATGAAAAATTTGGAATTTCATGAAATGCAAGTCTTTCTTTTGAGATACATATTTTGACAGTGGTTCAAACAGTGTTTTCATTTAAAATTGAATCAACAAATTAGAGCATATTTGAGTATGGAAAAGTTAAAGCATGTGTTTTTCGTCATAATTCTGTCACAGCTAGATTATGAGAATGTGGTGTTGGTTGAGTTACCTAAGAAGTCCTTGTACCAGTTACAGCTATTATAATATTCAGCAGCCCAGCTGAAAGGCACATTAGGAAAGAGACGTCATGTTTCTCCCGCGCTGAAGAGATTTTATTACTTGCTAGTTGAGCTTAGAAGGATTTTTGAGAACTATATGGCTGGTGACGCATGGTTCCGCTGACTGGATGATTATGATGAGGGGTGTTAACTGCTGTTGGTTAAAGTTGAAATGTTAATAAAGCTGCGACCAGTTGAATTCCCATTTTTGTCCTAGTGTGGTTAATGAAAGGGGGGAGAGGGGGTGGTGGGGGGAGGCCGGAGGGGAAAGGGAGCACTGCGTCCGCTGTCCTCGGTTACTTGATATTGGTATATAAATCCATAGAGGAGCTTGGACCACAATATTTGTCAGATGCATTGGTTTCTTATAGAACAGTGAGTAAAGTGAGATCATCACAGAATGGCTTGCTTTGTGTGCCCTCTTGAAAGAGGTAAACTTGCAAGCAACAAGAAAAAGGACATTAGCTGTTTCACTGCTCTTTTGGAATCATTTACCATATAGTACTCAAAAGCAATCAGATTATTTGCGCCTCAGGAAAAGACTAAAAACTTGATTGTGGAGGCAGACATCTGAGGAGGACATATGAGAGATGGTGCAGGAAAGACTATTACAGGGGTGTGTGTGGTATTAGACTCATCAGATGGTTTTAAATAGTTTTATAAAATTGCATTTGTGTAGGGGTTTATCTAGAGGCAAATAACAAGGGGCATGGTTACTGAGGGTTAACACACATTAATGAAGTTAGCATGCACGGCATGCCTCTGTGCTCATAGAATAAAAGAGTTCTGGGTGCTTAAAATGCATTAGCATTCATTAAGGCATGTTAAATCCTTTAGTAAATATGCCCCTAATTTGTATAAATAAAATAAATACCAGTAGCCAATGAGGTTTTTACAGATTTTTTAGACTCTTTGTTATTTTGAGTGACTGTTTCTTATTTTACTATTTACTTTTATCTATTTTGTGACTACTTTCCACCACTTTCCCCTTCTTCTTGCACTCCCTCCAGGCATTCTCCTTTTTTCCTCCTTCCACTGAGAGTGCCTTGGATTGACCTAGCAATCCAAGGCACTCTCTCCTCCCTTCATTCCCTCCCTCTCCATCTAGGCAATCTCTTCTTCTTCTTCTTCTTTTCTTGCTCCCTCAAGGCACTCATTCTCCTCTTTCTTCCCTCCCTTCCTCCAGACTTTCATCTTCTCATAATCTCCTTCCTCTCACCATTCCTCCATCCTCTCTCCTCCTCATTTCACCTCCAAGTATGCTCATCTCCCAAAAAATGCTCTTTGCCTTCCTTTCTCTACTTCCCAATTATCAATTATTTTCCCAGGACATTCTCTCTCTCTCTCTCTCTCTCTCTCCTTCCCTCCTGCCACACTTATCAGAATGTCTTTGCCAGTGCAGCAGAAATTTCTTTTACCAGTTAAGCACTGCCCCAAACCATCAGCATTAGCAACTCCCCCTCAACACTGGCAGTGTCCCCCCTGCCCATCCCTGACATACCAATCTTTCCTCCCAGGTGCAATCACTGCTGTTCCTCCTCCCTCTCCCTCTCATGAGCCCAGCAATCTCAACCAGGAGTCGATAAACATAATTTCTTAACTTCTGCTGCCATTCCTCTGCAATCAGAACTGCTTGGGGCCCCTATTCTCACAAGACGTGCTGGCTTCATATGGTAGTGTACACTATTTACTATCTCCTTCTCCTGGTAGATTGCAGGATACAGTGGAGAACGTAAACAAAGATTTTCCAGACACCAATGCAAGCTCTCCTCCCATCCCTCCTTTTCTTTAGGTTGGCAGCTGTGTCCATCTCATTTCTCTCTCTGCACATTTGTGCTTCCAATGTGACACACTGGTTGGGAACCTCTGTTTTAGGTTACTCCAACACAGGCAATGTTAATAGCATTTGGGACTCAGCCTTGCCTCCAGCATTGCAGAGTTCAGATTCTCATTTGACACTTTGCCAAGAGTTCAATAACTAAACTCAACAATTATAATTATAAAAAAAACCATCCTTCCCACAACAATGCTGCAAAAATGCATAATTAGACATTATGGCGGTGATATTCAGCAGCGGCGGCTAGCTAATCTAACGCAGCTAGCCGTTGCCGCAGAACTCTAAACCCAGATAGTCAATGCTGATTTGCTTGGCACTGCCCAACATTAGTATTCCCCAACCTCTTCTCTTTCCCCTTTGTGAGAAGGCTCAGGAGCTTTTCCTTCTCTCCTCCTTTTCTCCATTACCTTCACCTCTCCTCTATCTCTTTTCCTGTAGCCACAGGGGGAAGGGAGGACTGCAGGGGGAGGGGGAAGAGGAAGGGAAAATGAGAATTGGTGAGGACAAAAAACCTGGGATGGTAGAAGTAGATGGAATTTGGGAGAAAAATAACTTAGTTTCTACTACTACTACTGATCATTTGTATAGCACTACAAGGCATACACAGCACTGTACAAAGACATGTAACAGACAGTTCCTGCTCATTGGAGCTTACATTCTAGTCAGGACAAACAACACAATAGTTGAGGAGAGGGATACATCTAGAGCAGAGGTTCCCATCTTCAGTCCTGGAGGGCCATTCAGGTTTTCAGGCTGTCCCTAATAAATATGCATGAGGTGACTTTGCATGCACTGCCCCCATTGTATTCAAATGTATCTCATGCATATTCATTAGGGACAGCCTGAAAACCTGAATGGTGTTTGGCCCTCCAGGACTGGAGTTGGGAACCTCTGATCTAGAGCAGTGTTTCCCAACCCAGTCCTACGGGGCACACCGGCCAGTCAGGTTTTTGGGATATCCCTAATGACTATGCATGAGATATATATGCATTAGAGATATCCTGCCAACCTGACTGGTTTGTGGCCCTCCAGGGCTGGATTTGGAGACCCCTGCCTTACACCTCTGTCATTTAAGATTGTGAGTGGGCAAGGTGCAGATGTCCTAGACATCGAAAGGGTATATAGAATGTGACACATTCCTCCTCGATTCTCACCACCACCAAAAAGTTGTCTAATAGACAATATTTTGGTGGTGGTGAGAATCGAGGAGTAATGTGTCACATTCTATATACCCTTTCGATGTCTAGGACATCTGCACCTTGCCCACTCACAATCTTAAATGACAGAGGTGTAAGGCAGGGGTCTCCAAATCCAGCCCTGGAGGGCCACAAACCAGTCAGGTTGGCAGGATATCTCTAATGCATATATATCTCATGCATAGTCATTAGGGATATCCCGAAAACCTGACTGGCCGGTGTGCCCCGTAGGACTGGGTTGGGAAACACTGATCTAGAGGACTAGTAAGGAAACATGTAGGAGACTAAGTGGATTAGGTAAAATCTGGACTGGGGAGAGGGAGGTAAGAGTGCCTATAGCTATGTTGGTTCTGCTTCCTCTCATGCAGCTAATCCCTATCTAGCATCACTTTTTGAAAAGCTGTATATAAAGTTTAATAAACGAAACCAACTAAACTAAATTAAACTTTCTCTCATCCCTATTCCTGCATGCCGTGTCTCTCATACATGCACAGCTAGCTTTTCTCCTGTTCCCACTAACCTGAAAGCCTCTCCCCATGTCAATCATACCCCCAACCAACTAACCTTGCCACCCAGTTATCCTACCCCCAACCAGCCATTTCCTTCCAATCAGCCAGCCTAACCCCTCCTCATCTATTATAATTATTTAACTAGCTCCTCGGCATTACTTACCACCATCGCAGCCCCAACTAACCCTCAGCCTCTTTCCACCCCCGCCTCTAGCCATCCAGCCATCCAACTTCAGCCTTTTTCTGCCACTTCCTCCTGACAGCCAGTCATCCCCCAGCTTGTTTCCACCACTGCCTCCAATCCCCAGCCCCTAGCCAGCATGTTTCTACCCCTACCTCTTGTTAGCCAGTCTGCTTGACGGTTTTCACCACTTGCCAGTCAACCAGCCTGCTTCCACCCCCAGCCCAAGCAAGTCTGCCTCAAACACCTCCCAGCCTCTGCCAACTTGCTTACTGCTTCTAACATGGGAAGCTTGCCTGCAAACCTTGTTTCTCTTCAGTCTCCAGGATTCGGATCTCTTAAAGTTTGAGCCACTAAATGCTTGAATTCTCATGTTGGCCTCACAGTAACTTCACTAGATCAGCACAGAAATATCGGCAACTGGAGGAATGAAACCTGCAGAATTCCACAGTGCCAGCTCAGTTGTTTGGTGACTTCACGGGAACCCGAGGAGCCTTGGAGAAATGTTGGTCAGGCCAGTGCCCTATGGCCTACCCCATTCCAACCCCTATATCCTCTGGGCTCAGTGAATGTGGCCTCTATACTGACAACTATTTCCCAGATAGCAAGTTGGTTTATCAAAATGGCCTCCCTTTGTCCATGTTTTCTTTAAACCATGTTCACTTTAGATGTACTGTAGCTTACGGAGGTTTAAGCAGTCCCCACAAGGCAGATCTATTCCTGTTTAAAAGCATTCAGAAATTATAGCATCTCTTTGGGATAGTGCATCTGCATTACGATGCTTTATTCCTAACCAGAGTTAAGTAGTCCTGAAGTGAACAATCGACTGAATCTTTTCACCAGGGATGCTTTTTATGTGAATATAGGCCAGTTTTTGAACTGCACACTCTTCTGTAGATATTTTTGAAAGTGAAGGACTGGAGGGATACGCAAAGTCTTTGTAGCATTAACATTTTTCTATCAGCAATGAAATAGTACTCACTTTATAGCCATTTGATGCCACTGTATTCTGTCTTTGGCAGCTAAGTAGAAGTCAAAGTTAAACAGATCATATATCAGCATATGTTTTTTCAAACTGTCTTTGTTGTTGTTAAGTGCCGTCAATTTGGTGTTGACTCATAGCGACTCTCTAGATAGTTGTCCTAAACTGTGTTCGGTCTTCAGTCAGTCGGCTCATTGTTGAAAGAATGGCACCCATAGCTGCTGTTATTGTATCGATCCATCTCATTACTGGCCACCTTCTTTTGCGTTGACCTTCTACCTTGCCAAGCATGGTGTCTTTCTCTAATGATATCTGCCTTCGCATGATGCGTCCAAAGTATGAAAGTCGAAGTCTTGTTATCTGAGCTTCTAAGGAAAGCTTAGGTTTGATCCCTTCTAGTACTGACTAGTTTGTTCTTTGGACAGTCCATGGGATACACAGTATTCATTGCCAGCACCACAATTCAAAGGCATCAATTTTCTTCCTGTCTATCTTTTTCACTGTCCAACTTTCGCATCCATATGACATTATTGAAAATACCATGGCTTAGACAAATCAAATTTTTGTATGGAGAAAGACATCTCTGCTCTTGAGAATCTTGTCTAGGTCCTTCATAGCCATTCTGCCAAGAGCAATGAGTCATCTGATGTCTTGACTGGTTGTTGTTTCTTTATTAATAGTTGATCCAAGTAGGTTAAAGTTGTCAACTATTTCAATTTTTTCTACACCAACGATGAAATTATTGATTTTGACAGTTGTCAAGATCTTTGTCTTCTTTACATTAAGGTGCAGGCCTATTTTAAGACTATGTTCCTTGATCTGGAGAAGCAAATGTTTCAGATCATCTTCACTTTCGGCCAGTAATATGGTATCATCAGCATAGCGAAGGTTGTTGATGAGTCTTTCACCAATCTTCACACCTCTGTTGTCTTCATACAGTCCTGCTTCTCTGATGATTTGTTCTGCATATAAATTAAACAGGTAGGGGAAAAGCATGCAGCCTTGTTGTACATCTTTGCTAATTTTAAATCATTCTGTTTCTCTTTGTTTGGTATGAACTGTTGCTTCTTGATCAATGTAAGGTTTGTGCAAGAGAACAATCAAGTTTTCTGGTATACCCATGCTTCTTAATGTGGCCCAGAGTTTCTCATCGTTTACACAGTCAAAAGCCTTGCTGTAGTTGAAAACATATATAGATATCCTTTTGGTATTATTTTGTATTTTCTAGGATCCATCTCACATCCGCAATGATATCTCTCGTTCCTTGCCTTTTCCTGAACCCTGCTTGCACTTCAGGCAGTTCTCGTTCCAGGTATGGCTGTAGTATCTGCTGAATGATCTTGAGTAAAGTCTTGCTGGCATGTGGGATCAGAGTGATTGTGCATTAATTTTCACAGTCAGTTGGATCACCATTCTTCAGCATTGGTATAAACACAGATCTTTTTCAGTCAGTCGGCTATGATGTCGTCTTCCAGATTTCTTGGCAGAGCCTTGTACAGCTGCATCCAATTGCTGTAATACTTCAATGGGAATATTATCAATGCCTGGTGATTTGTTCTTTGATAAAGCTTTCAATGCTACTTCAACTTCTTTTTTCATCACCATTGATTCCTGATCACAAGGTACGGGTTGAAATGGCTGTTGGCCCACTTGATCTTTGTCATATAACAACTCTTTATATTCTGTCCACCTTTTCTTGATCTTCTCAGCATCATTCAACATAGATCCTGGAGCATCTTGTAACATTCCAATTCAAGGCTGGAATTGTTTTCTTTATCTCTCATAGCTTTAGGAAAGCCAATCTTCTTCTTCCTCTGATAGTTTCTGCTTCTATTTCCTTGCATGCATTATTGTAGTACTTCTCCTTGTCTTGTCTTGCTGCACATTGGAAATCTCTGTTGAGTTCTGTGATTGCCTTTCTTTCTCCTCTGGCTTTACTACTACTACTACTACTACTACTGCTAAGCATTTGTATAGCGCTGCACAGACATGTAAGAGACAGTCCCTAGTCATCAGAGTTACAATCTAGTCAAGACAGACAACAAAGAGGTGTAGACAGGGATAAAACAAGGGGGAAAGGTAAAGAAACAAGGAGATCAGGTGAGTCAAGATCCAAAAGCAGCAACGGAGAGGTGAGTTTTCAGCCTGGATTTGAAAAGGGTCATAGAAAGTGCCTGGTGTACAGACACAGGTAGTTTGTTCCAGGCATAAGGTGCAGCAGGATGAAAGGAGCGAAGTCTGGAGTTAGCAATAGGAGAGAAGGGCACAGATAGAAGCAGTTTGCCAGAAGAGCGGAGTTCCCGAGAGGGGGTGTAAGGAGAGATAAGAGAAGAAAGGTAGTGAGGAGCTTCAGAGTGAATGCATTTATAGGTCAGCAGGAGAAGTTTGAACTGGATGCAGAACCAATGAAGGGATAGGGAGCCAATGAAGTGACTTGAGAAGAGGGGTAATATGGGCATGACGAGGCTGGCAGAGATTAGCCATGCAGCAGAGTGTTGAACAGATTGAAGGGGAGAGAGATGATTCAAAGGGAGACCAGCAAGGAATAGGTTACAGTAGTCAAGACGGGAGGTGATTAAGGAGTGGATAAGCATCTTAGTAGTGTGTTCAGAAAGGAATGGGCAGATTTTGTTGATGTTATAGAGAAAGAAATGGCAGGCCTTAGCTATCAGATGAATGTGTGTGGAGAAGGAGAGAGAGGAGTCAAAGACAACCCCAAGATTGCGAGCCGAGAAAACAGGAAGGAGTAGAGAGTTATCCACAGAGACTGAGAAAGAGGAAGAGGAGGTTTTAGGGAGAAAGATAAGAAGTTCAGTCTTGACCATGTTCAATTTCAAGCAGTGATAGGACATCCAAGCAGCAATTCAGAAAGGCAGGCAGAGATCCGGGTCTGGATTGCTGCAGAGATTTCAGGCGTAGAGAGGTAGATCTTGGAGTCATCAGCATAAAGATAATATTGAAAGCCATGGAAAGAGATGAGCGCACCAAGGGACTGGGTATAGAGAGAGAAAAGGAGCTGACCCAAGACAGATCCTTGGGGTATATCAACTTGGAGCAGGATAGCAGAAGAAGAGGAGCCTCCAGAACGAACACTGAAAGAGCGATGGGAGAGAAAGGAGGAGAACCAGGATAGTACAGAGCCCTTAAAACCAAGCAAGGACAGGGTATTGAGGAGAAGGCTGTGGTCAACAGTGTCAAAAGTGGCAGAGAAGTCAAGAAGGATGAGGACAGAGTAAAGGTCCTTGGATTTTGCCAGGAACAAGTCACTGGAGACTTTGGCAAGAGCTGTTTCAGTAGAGTGTAAAGGACGAAAGCCAGACTGTAAAGGATCCAGGAGGGCATGAAAGGAGAGGAAGTCGAGGCAGCAGCGGTTAATCACACATTCCAGTAGTTTAGAAACAAAGGGAAGGAGGGAGATGGGTCGATAATTAGAAGGACTGGTGGAATCAAGTGAGGGTTTCTTGAGGAGTGGTGTGACCACAGCATGCTTGAAGGCTGCAGGGACAGTTGCAGTGGAGAGCGATAGGCTGAGAATATGAGAGATGGAAGGGACAACAGTGGAGGAGATGGGGCTTAGGAGACGGGTGGGGAAAGAATCAGAGGAGCAGGTGGTGAGTTTGGAGGAAGAAAGAAGGTGTATAGTTTCCTCTTCAGAGATCACAGGAAAGGAAGAGAGGGTTGCAGAGGTAAGGGGGGGGGGGTAATTGGGAGTGAAGAGGAGGAGGAGGGGAAGTAGCTGAATTTGTGTGGAATTGGAGGGTGATCTTGTGGATTTTGTCTTGGAAATAGTCAGCTAGGGTTTGGGCAGAAAGGGAGGGAGGGGTTAGAGGCGGAGGCACTTTGAGGAGAGAGCTGAGAGTAGTAAAGAAATGGTGAGGGTCAGAGGCAAGACAGTTAGTCAGATGGACATAATAGTCTTGTCTGGTAAGAGCTATGGCTGATTGGAAAGAGACAAGCATGAAACCACCCAAACCACCACAAACCACAAACCACCACACCACCACAAACCACAAACCACAAACCACCCAAACCACCACCACCACAAACCACCCAAATCACCACTGTCTAAAACCATACAAACACATGATCAGCCTACAAATTGTATATATTGTATATTTTGTGGTTGTACATAGTTACCCTGTTAGCCAAGTTGAATATCCTGTTCATATGTAAACACAAAGTACTATTGGAAATGTGTATGTTCACTGTTTATTGTAAACCGCGCTGATGCTGAATAGCGCAGTATAGAAGAGACTTTAAATAAAATAATAAATAAATAAATAAATAAATGAATTTGAAGTGTAGAAAGTCTGCAAGGGAGTAGGATTTGAGCCAAGCATGCTCAGCAGAACGGGCACAGGAATGCAGATAGCAGGTAGTGAATGAAAGCCAGGGCTTGGGTGCAGAACGCGTCACAGGACATGGCATGGGCAGAGCGAGAGTATCTAGAGCAAAGGAGAGTGCAGCATTATAGGAAGCTACTGCCTCGTCAACAGACTTAAATGACATAGTGGAGGAAAGAGATGAAGAAACAGTGGAAGAGAGAACCAAAGGATCAATAGCATGAAGATTTCTAAATAGGTTGGAAGAGACAGGATGAGTTTGAGGCGACGGGTGATGAAGGTTGAAGCTTAAAAGGTGAAGATCAGATAAGGAAAGAACTAAGCTACAGACGTTCGAGGGTAAACAACTAGAGAAAAATACCAGGACAAGGCAGTGGCCATGCTGGTGAGTGGGGGCAGTAGAGCAAAGCTGGAGGTCACACAAGGAGGTAAGGGAGAGGAACTTTAAAGCATAAGGATCAGAAGGGTTATCAACTTGAATGCTAAAATCCCCGAGAATAAGAGTGGGGGAAGAGGAATCCAGAAAGAAGGAAAACCACGAGTCAAAGTCAGTGAGAAAGGTAGATGTAGACTTGTCAGGAGGTCGATAAATAACAACTACCCGGAGAGGTTATGGTGTGAAAAGGTGGATGTAGTGGACTTCAAAAGAGGGAAAGGAGTGAGACTGAGGCAGCAGGAGGGGTTGGAATTGGCAGGAGGGAGAAAGTAGAAGCCCAATACCACCACCACGGCCAGTGGGATGAGGCAGGTGGGACAACTGATAGCCCCCATGACAGAGAGCAGCGATAAGAACATAAGAACATAAGATATGCCATACTGGGTCAGACCAAGGTCCATCAAGCCCAATATTCTGTTTCCAACAGTGGCCAATCTAGGTCATATGTACCTAGCAGTTTCCTCAAGAGACACAAGTTCCACAATGCTTGTACTGGATGCAGTGTAATCTGGGAGGAGCCAGGTCTCAGTTAGAGCAAGAAGATGGAGAGCATTAGAGAGAAAGAGATCATGAGTAAAAGTAAATTTATTAGAGACAGAGTGTGCTTTCCACAAGGCACATGAGAAAGGGAGAGTGGAAGGGGAAAGGAGAGGGATATGAATAAGATTAGAGGTATTGCATGAAGATCTCTTCTTGGAGTGTGATCGAAGTCTAAGGGGGCCAGGCGTCGGGTTAATATCTCTGGATGAGAGAAGGAGAAGGAGTAGCAGAGTACGGGGCAGAGAGGAGACAGAATGAATCAAGGGAAGTTGGAAGTTGTCAAGAATGAAATGGAATATGTACAACTCGATCTGTTGGGTGTCAGCGAACTGAAATGGATTCTGCTCTCTGTCATGGGGACTATCAGTTCTCCCACACGCTTCTCTGCATTTCTGGGCAATTTTCAGAGATTCTTCGGTTATCCATTTTGGCTCTTTTTGCTTTTTCACCTTTTGTAGAGACTTCTCACTTTCTTCCAACACAAAAAATTGTGCTTATCTTAAACTCTTCAATGGGGGTGAATAGGGGTGAATCATTGAAGAGTTTAAGATAAGCACAGTTTTGTGTACATATTGGAGTGAATTACAGATATTCCATCAAAGCAGAAGTTCTTTAAAGTTAATCATTAGTAGGAAAGTTATGGACGTGTTTGGTTGTTGATGTGAAAGGGCACATCGCTCATGAATGAAATATTGTGAGCGGTGCCGTGTTAAATCTGAGACCAAAGTTCCAACTAACTATTCCTTAACAACAAAGTTAAAGCTTGTATAAGCATGTTAACCTGCTGAGTATTTGATTAATTCACTACTTTTATGGAATTGGAGGGATGTGATTGTTGATAGTGGTCTAACATGACTAGCCACTGCCGCTGAAACTTGTTGTTGTTAAGTGCCATTGAGTCGGAGTCGACTCATGGTGACCCTCTGGATAGCTATCCTAAATTGTGTTCGGTCTTCAGTCAGGCGGCTCATTGTTGACAGACTGGTACCCGTAGCTGCTGTTATTGTATCGATTCATCTCATTGCTGGCCTTCCTCTTTTACGTTGACTTTCTATCTTGCCAAGCATGATGTCTTTCTCTAATGATCTTTCTCTTTGCATGATGTGTCCAAAGTATGAAAGTCGGAGTCTTGTCATCTGAGCTTCTAAAGAAAGCTTAGGTTTGATCTCCTCTAGTACCGACTGGTTTGTTCTTCGGGCAGTCCATGTATACACGCTGAAACTTAAACCTGGATATTCAGTGCTGGGTCATATCCGGCCCCATCATTGAATATCTAGGTTGTTTAGTGGAAGCTTACTGGGCTGAAGCGATATTCAGCAGCTGACCAGTTAGCTTCCATAGTATAAGTTAGGGCAGCCTTTGCTGTACTTACTTTTGCTGCCATGCAATAACTGGGCAGTGGCTCAATATCGCTGCTGCCCGGTTATGGCCAGGTACCACCTGTGGACTTCCCTGATGCTAACCGGTTGGCATCGGAGTGTGCAGCGGCAGCACCTGGGGATATTCAGTAGCAGGGGAATTAATGTGGTTAGTGGTCGGCTAACTGCATAAATCCCTTTCAATATCGGGCTCAGTATTTTAAAGCATTGATATTTTTAGACTATTTAATAGAAAAAAAGTTCAATTACTCAAGATGCTGTACCTCATTGTATTTGTACACTATTTGTTGAGGTTACTGATTAGAAATGTTCTAACATGCTTGTCGTAAACAAGGAACTGATAGATAGCTTTAGATGAGTGGATCCAGGGCCATACCAAGGGCTATGCAAGTGGTACAACCGCACAGGGTGCAAGTATGGGAGGGGCGCCTATTACATCACTGGGCATCCAGACAGCCCAACAAGAGTGAATTTCTGCATGCGACTCAGTGGGAAGGGGGGCCCCAGGTATGCGAGTTTCACAAGGTGCTTTTCTAGCTTGGTATTGTCCTAAGTGGATCTGTTGGTTTGAATGATGATTTGATGTTTTAATTATATTGTTTGTCTTCCTCTAGCTTGGCTTGGAAAAGACATGGCAGATGAACACATCTTGTGTGGTGGAATGCCCAGTAAACTGTCAACTCTCGGATTGGTCTTCCTGGTCTGAGTGCTCTCAGTCATGTGGCCTTACAGGTTGGTAGAACCGTCTGAGATGTCAATGAGAAGCAAGGTTCAGGCAGATTCAAGTAATTGGGAGGAAATAAAATCTGTTCTGCCCTAGGAAGAAATGACACTAGGTGTGTTAACCTGAGCACCTTTATAATGTTTATGTTAATCCTGTTAACACTATTTAAATGAAAACTGATAGAATCAAAACTGTTGAGGCCCTTTTACTAAAGTGCACTGGGGCTTTGCAAATAACGCACATTTAATGCAAAACCAAACATGCAGTAGTTGCAACTGCTTTGTGCACTAATTACCGGAGGTGTGTCAAGCATGTTCCCAGCAATTACCATACTGAAAGGTAATTTACCATACCGCAGCAACATGCACAATTACCATGAGTGCACTTAATAATAAGATGCTTTGAGCTGTAGCTGACTGGCTGTTGACACAAAACCTACGGATCAACCATGACAAAACTGATGTTCTATTCGTCACGAGGAACCAGATGTTCATACCTCCCCCAGCACTACATGCCAACAATGCAGAGTTGAAATCCAAATCCACCATCTGTTATCTAGGCATCACGCTCGATCAGCACCTTGATATGACAACCCATGTAAAAAACGTCATGAAGGCAATATATCATAAGATCAGAACGCTGCGTCACCTTCGCCCCCTACTGGATTTTACCGACTACCGGACAACCTTCCAGGCATTAGTCCTCCCACATCTGGACTTTGCCAACATCATCCTCCACGGACTCTCACAATCAACCTTAAATCCGCTCCGCCTAGCTATGAACGCAGCTTCAAGAGTCCTTTCTGGATCGTCAAGATCTGACCACATAATGCCAATCATGAAAGAACTGCATTGGCTACCATTACATGCCAGACTCCAATACAAGTCAATTGTCCTTACATTCAAAGCCCTAAATAATTACCCCTCCATGCCAATCAGCAAGCTAATCCACAGTACCCCTGAAAATAGAAACCGGAGGCCTCAAACAACGAACACCTTAGTAGTCCCTAAGATGACGACAAAATGCACAAAGACAACCTCCAACAGGGCCTTCTCCATATTTGCTCCTTTAAACTGGAATGTCCTTCCCCATGAAATCCGAGGCATCAAAAATCTAGCCCCATTCAGAAAAGCCTTGAAACACCACCTATTTACAAAATTCTACCCGGAGACAATCCGTGGTGAAAACTCAATTGACAAACTACCTCCCAGCCACCCTAACACCCTAACACAAACAGATAATGGTTAGCCACTCATAAGTCCCACCACTAACCATCACACGTGTACTATCCTTCCACGAACACACATGTATCAGCTAGAAGAGTTAGTGAAGTGTACATAGTATAAAGTTTAGCTTCTATATAGTTTCCCCGGTATTTCTCCATGTTTAATATCCTCTTTCACTGTAAACTCAGTGTTACCTGTATGCATTGTAGTATGTTTTGTTCAATGTACACCACACTGATTATAATAGCGCGGTATAAAAGAAATGTTAAATAAATAAAATAAATAAATAAACTCCACCTATTCAGGTGGTGTTACGTGAACCGCGCTAATTGCAAGGGTCACAATTAGTCTGCAATATTAACCCCCTGTGCTAAATGTGGAATGTTCGCCATGACCACTCTCCATCCCTAACCTGCCTATTTGCTCCCCTAATACACCATGGACAGTTAGCACGGAAATCTGGTCATTCTCTCATGGCCCCACACTAGTTCTCAACGCGTTTCCCAATGCACCTTCAGCATGCGCCAGAACATGTGCTGACAGCTAGTGCACTTTACTAAAAGACCTCCTTTATCTTCCTTCCTATGGAAGGAACTTTGCCTTCATTTGCAGTACAAAGCAAGAGGGAGGGAAAGTCTGTAACATAGAAAATTCACTAGCTGAATAGAAGTATCTCTGCTCAAATATTTTGTTGAATTTCTTTCCACAATGGTACTGTTCACAAAGCTATAGAAGCTGTAGAAGCTAATTGATGTCTCAGAAAGATGCCTTTCACTTACACGTTTTGAGCTAGATTTGGGACTGGGCAGTAGTTCTTCATGTGCATTTTATCTGTGCAAGTATTCACCTACTGTAAAATTTCTTGCTTTAGGCAAAACCTGTGCTTTTCTGAAGTTGGCTAGTCCAAGTGGTCTGCAGAATGTTTGTATTATGCATAGTCATTTGAAGAGGATTTGATTTTTGAAAGTCTTACTTTTTTCACAAATGTAAATATTATCATAAAACATTAAGGGGCTGTATTTACTAAAGAGGTTATTTTAGAAGCCTTATTTGTGTTTTACATGTGAATGTGGCAGCAGAAAAATGTGCACACTGCATCCAAGTGTAAAACGCAACTTTAGAAAGACAGTGATTTACACATGTGTGCCTCAGCCACATCTAAATTAAACAGGGACATGCTGGATGCATAGTCTGGGAGGGAAAAAAAACTACATGGGTATCCCCCATTTCATTTAGAGGATGCACATGGAAGATCAAAATTGTCCACATTTGGATTTACTCTTTCTTCTGGCATGAATAGGTTTTTTGCAAATTGAAATGAGGTAAACAATAAGTTCTCTTTGATTGGTTACAAGAGGCTGTACGTCTAGTTTTGCAAAATTGCCAGGACACACGTGTAATCAGCAGCATTTACACATGCTGATTCTGAAATGCTGGCGTGTAGAAATGTAAATTGCCAGGGTTCCCTCATTATTCTTCCCACGTGTATGTTTGTAAAATAGCGTCCATCCCTGTGCATTCCTGCGCTTCCTCCTTTGATTTAAAACACACACCCATAATGAGAGGCGGTGATCTGTTGAGTTTTTATTGGACTTAGACGCGACTACCCTCTCTTCTAAGATTACCATAGATTTGCAGACATTTTAACTTGGATGCCCCTGCAACCACATAAACGGGCTTTCTAAAATGGGCCTTCACAGGTTTTCTCTCATTTTGTATCATTTTGGTAAAGAAGGCCTTAAGCAAGGTAAAGTTAAGGCCCATTAATCCTAAATATAAGAATATGAGAATTGCCAAAAGCCTCTAGCCCAGCATCCTGTTTCTGGCAGTGACAGACAGCGGGGACTAATGAAGATATATAAGATCAGGATTTGCATAAAGTGGTCCATTGCCTGCCATTTACCCTTCCACATTCCATCTCTTTTGTGTATCAATAGCCAACGAATGACCAGTTTTGCATTGATTTGTCAATTCCCTTGCAAAGCCAGTCATGAACTAGAACATTTATGGATCTAGCACATGCTGTCTTCTTCAAATGAAAATAAACGTATCAACCACTCATCCAAAATTCATAATGCAAATTTAAGAATGCTGATAATCATTTCACATGTTTTTCATTTTATTCACATACTAGACCCAAATATTTCCCTGTACCAAGCTGAAAGCAATAGTTTCCATAGGAAGCTGTACAAATTATAAGGTCATGATCTCTCTTTTTTTAATACACACTCAAATTAATTGACTTATATCTGTCTGTATTTTCAAAGGAAAAATGTTACGAAGGAGGACAGTAACTCAGCCCTTCCAGGGAGATGGTAGACCTTGCCCCCCACAGATGGAACAGTCAAAGCCTTGTCCTGTGAAACCTTGTTATCAATGGAAATATGGTCAGTGGTCTGAATGCAAAGTTGAGGTATGTCCTGGTAGTATTTTTAAATGGAAGTACATATCAGGAGGGTAATTTTTTAACAGATTATCTAGGTTGAAAGGTCAGGTAGGCTTTGTTAGATCCCTCCATGTTATCCACATCTGTCCTGTTGCAGATTTTGATATTATCTGCAAAGAGGCAAACATTTTGCAACAGCACTTCCTCAATATCACTTATAAAAATACTGAAAAGAACTGGATCAAGGAACAATCTCTGAAGCACACCAGCAGCAACACCCCTATTCTCAGACTGAACTCCACTTGCCTTCATCCTTTGTAACTTCCCACTAAACCAGTTTCTGACCCAGTCAGTAATTTTAGTTCCATACAAAGTTCACTCAGTTTGCTTATGAGCTGTCTATGTGGAACCATGTCTAAGGCTTTGCTGAAATTTAAGTACATCACATCTAGCAAGGCAAAGAAGTCGTTTAGTTTTTCTGCTGCTGCCTTATCCTCCCTGAACACTCCTTTTACTCCTTGATCATCCTGTATTCCAATTAAACCTCTCACAAGCTTTTTGCTTCAGATATACTTGAAAATATTTTATTATTAGTTATAACCTCTACTACAAGCTTTTTTTCAAAGGGGCTTTTTTTCAATGGGACCTAGTTACAAAGGGCTCGATTTTCAAAGGCCTTTCACGGGTAACTTCCCTAGATACCCATGTAAAGGCCTTATCTGGTATTTTTGAAGGACACGTACATGGGTAGTGCCCTTCGAAAATCCTGAATATGTCCCTAATGCGCCCAGATGCTATCTGTATAGCATGGGGCCATGTTGGGGGCATTCCAGGGCGGAGCAGAGTTGGGCCAAGGCACTACCCATGTAGCACCGATTTTTGATGCTACACAGTTAGCGCTCTTCGCCTTAAAGATAGGTGTGGGAAAACCTCGCCTATCTTTAAGGCACTGGGGTTAACCATGTTGCATCGACAATCAGTGCTACACAGGTAGCTCCTGTGGCTTCTTGTCTGCGTGGCGACACCAAAGATTTTCAATGCCGGGGCTGCATATGACCCTGGCATGGAAAATCCAGGTTAGGTGGGTGATGGGCAGGCTGTGCGCCGATGCGGCGCATAGCACCGTTCAACTGAAATTCGGACCCAAAGAGCCTTGCTAAGCCCAGCTTAGCAAACATGCCCCTTAGTCTCTCTTGGTCTGCCTTATATACTCTTACGCCAGTGCTTGTGCTCATTCTTATTTTCATCATTAGGGTCTGCTTTCCATTTTCTGAAAGATGCACTTTTGAATAATTTTATGTTGACTGCAAATTCAATTGCCTCACTTGTTATTGCCATTTCCATATAGTTTATAGATATGTTAAAAGCTACCAGTCCTAGTACAGATCCCTGGGACACCCCACTATTCACCCTTCTCCAGTGAGAAAATTGACAGTTTAGCCCTTACTCTTTGTTTTCTATCTTTTGACTAATCTCCAGTTCCAAATAGGACATTGTCGTCTATGTCATAACTTTTTAATTTTCTGGGGAGTCTCTCATAAAAGACTGCCAAACGTCTTTTGAAAATCCAGATACACTATGTTCCTGGGCAATATACTTTCCTAAAATGGCTTTTATATAACTATGTGAAACCCAAAAGTACGCATGTTGGCAAGAATGTGTAGGCATTGCTGGGGCACAGTCTGGGTGAGCACAGGAGGAGTCATGAAGCATGTGCACATTGTATATAAAATACCTTAATCTACACAGATACTCTACTTGCGGACATTTATGCCTGCTCTCATAATGTCTACACCTGCAGTATAGGTATTATTCATGCTGGATTTGGCTAATATTTTATAAAAACACATAGAGCACATTTCACAATGGGACATCCAAGTAGAATCTAGCATGTCAAAGCCAGAACATTTGAACAAAAACCAAGCAAGTGTAAGTTCAGGTACGATTTCGGAAACATGGACATGACCCATATCCACATATATCAAACGTCTATAGAGACGTCCCCCGGTTAGAAGTGTAGCTTAAGAGCAGTGTGGCTAGGGTTTAAATCCCAGTGTGAGCCTTTGTGATCTGAGGCTAGTCATTTAATTCTCCATCTTCTCTGCACTCTCTGGATGTTTTAAGGTGAAAACAAGCATATTTCTGATGCCTCTTCGTGCCTGGAGCAGGTTTAAACAGGGGCATGTCTGCAGACATTTCTGAGATCGAATAGAAGTGCATAAGTCCATTTCCTCAGCCCGGACATGTCTCTGCCATACCCCTGTGCCTAGTTGGACGTCCCTGCCCTGGAGACATCTGTGAATATTATTTGTGGAATGGCTATGGCTACGGAGATGTTTCCGTGATTTTATTGTCCAAATCACAACTAGACCTTTTAAAATGACCCTGATAGGCACCAATGTGCCTTTATAAAATAGACTTAAAATAGGCACCTTCTCCAACTCCAGATCTAGACACCCTGTTATAAAATTATACACTAGGCATACCTAAACGAATGTGCATTTTTATGCACTTATTTCATGCCCGTTTTATAAAGTAAGATATGTGTATACTTCGTTGTATAAAATAGACACATATGTTATTGAAACACATATTAATTTAAACCACAAGCACTTACGCCATTTATGTTTTTCAAGAACACATGTAAATTATAGTTTATGTGCGAACGTTATGCTCCACCCAAACTCTGCCCCTGTACAAGCCCATGGTGAAAGTGCATCAATCGGCCCAACGTGTGTACTTTCAGATTAGTGCCCACATCAAATATGCTCAAAAATGCCCTCTATGAATGTATATAACTAAAATACCGTGATTTATATGTGTGAATCAAGATGTGACTTAGAAAATTACCCCCATATGTATCGGTGGGCGTCCTGCCACTGCGCTTCTCTAACTCCACCTTAACACTATCATTTAGAGGGATTTTTACTGGCATTATCCAGGTAGGGCTATTCCAAATTCAGGGATAGTGAATATATACATTTAGCAGGAGCTGTTAAACGTATAAGTCTGTTTGAATATTGGGCGCATAGTTTTCAGAGTTTAATCCAAAACCCCTGAAAATGCTGGACTGCAGCAGTTACTGGCAACACCCTGAGATTAGCACTTCTGAAAGCAGAGACACTCTGCTGAGCACAAAAGATAAATGAAAAAAGACAAAAAACAAAAGCCCTACAAATAGTTAGTGCAATATAGCAACAAACAATTCAGTATTGTCATTACAGTGCAGGATAATTTCATAAAAATAAGACACTTTAAAAAAAATCATACATGTTCTCTAAACTAAGACCGTTTCATTTGTGCAACATAAAATTATTACTGCAACTGCGTTTTCTAATTTCAGTTTTGTGTCGGCCTCTACTTTCTCCTAGGATGCTCAGTGTGGAGAAGGAATACGAATTAGGAACATCTCCTGCATGGTTTATGATGGATCCAAAGAAGATCCTGGTAAAATAGTGGACGACGAATTCTGTGGAGAAACAGAAATGATTGTAAATGGTGATAAGAAAGTGGTGCTTGAGGAAACATGCACTCTACCATGTCCAGGTAAATTAAGAAAAACAATTTTGTTAGATTCCAGTTTTAATAGTTAAACTGGTTCTATAGAACTTTATGTTCTTCTGGTCTCAGAAACTCATTAATTGCAAACGTTTATTTATGTGGATCCTTCTATTCTATTCTTTTGCATGCAGGGTATCTGATGCCTTAGGCAAACCTTGAGCTATGTGTCTCCCCCAGAGGTGGCTCAAAGCTATATGACCCCCTTCCCCGATGTCCCATATTTGCCCTTCTCTACCCACCCATGTCCATTATCTCCCCTACCCTTCCTTATCTCCCCAGGCAGTCAGCATTTCCCCTTCCCTTCCCTGTTCTCCAGGTAACAGCATCTCCCATGCCCCACCCCATCTCCCATGCCAAGGGACCAACATTTCCCCTTCTCCATAACCTTCATGGTGGTCAACATTAACCCTTTCCCTCTGTATCTCCCCTCAAGGTGGCCAGCATCTCATCTCCCTTTCCTACCCCCTCCCCTATATTTAGCATTTACCCCCCTTCTCTTCCCCTTGCCAGGACTGCAGCCACCACCACTGCCCCATCTCCTCCCAGTCCCAAAGCTGCAATGGATCAACCTTGCACTTGTCCACATTAAATTTCATCTGCCATTTGGATGCCCAGTCTCAAAAGGTCCTCCCACAGTTTCTCACAATGCACATATAACTTAGCAACTCTGAATAATTTTGTGTTGTCTGCAAATGTAATCACCTCACTTGATCCTAATTCCAGATCATTTATAAATATGTTAAAAAGCACCAGTCCTAGTACAGATCCCTGGGTACACCATTATTTATCTTCCTCCATTGACAGGGCTGGCCCAATCACCAGGCAGGGTCACATCTTCTTTAGGGCTGCAAAGAGCAAGGCATTGAAAGCTAACCAATAGATTCCGATATCCCAGGAGACCACAAGGCTTAAGGTTTGACTAGGGTGCTACCACCTTGAGCCAACTCTGGGGTTGGCCCTATCCATTGAGAAAATTGACCATTTAGAAGTATTCTGTTTTCTATCTCTCAACCAGTTTCCAATCCACAATAGAACTTTGCATCATATGTCATGATTCAATTATCAGTCCTACATTTTTAGTTGCTGGAGGGGGAGGAGCATCTTAATCAATGGTGGCCAGTGCAGTTAAAGTGGCTGGCTCTCACCACTTTAAATTACCACAGATAGTCAGTGCTGGGGCCAGCCACTGGCCAGATACCTAAATTGGCTAAAGATAGGATAGTGGGTGACAAATTCAGAAGCATTTATGCAGTTTGTGGACCTGCAGATTGTGTAAATGTCGCACAGTGGCATATTTGGCTGCACATACCTGGTTCATGCCACTGAATAGTCCTTCATAGCCTGGTAAAATGCCCCGATGCTAACTACTTAGCATCAGGTAGTTCCACCAGCGGTGCGGGGCTGGTACCAAAGCTTAGCTGGTCAGCAGTGATAATGAACGCTATCAGGCTGACTAACTTTAGCTGGTTTAGCTATTCAGCCAGTGACTGAATATCACCGTTGCATAGATAAATCACTATCTGGCAAAACTGGATAGTCAGTGCCACTGATTGGATATGGCCCTGGCACTGAATTTCTGCCACAGAATATGCCCCCCAGCTTTTTTTCTGGTTTAGGTTATCCAGTTAGAGGCTCAATATCACCACAGACCAGCTAACCTTTGATGCCATCCCCAGAACACCCCGATGTTAAGCAATTAGCACCAGGGCATTTAACCAGGCTAAATGGGAGATATCCAGTGGCACAGACTGGTAAGTGCACGAAATATCCTGCTGAGTAGCATTTATATGGGTTTCAGGTCTGCAAGCCATGTAAATGCTTTTGAATATGCCTCCCACTGTATATAATTCAGTCTGTCCTGTATAATTATTTTTTACAGATGACCTACTTAAATGCTAATTCATTAAAATATGCTGAGAAGTTCCCGATTAAGTCACAGCTCACAACGTCTTCTATCACAGCTCACAGCTTGTTGTAGCAATATATAGAACACTTCATGTAAAATAATACTCAGTTTGTTGATACTAATCTTAGAAGAACTCCAAGACCCTGCTAACTGTTTTGTTTTGCTGATCCTGTTTGCCGCTAAGCACGTGTTTGCCATTTCTCTAACCCGACCTGGTGCCTGGGTTTTAATATCTCTGTGTCAGGGGCTGAGGATACACAGTAGTGCCAAATTGATCAGATTCGCTGCTTTCCATGCAGTGAGAAACAGCGGTATGGCTCTGCAAAAAAATGGAAGTTAAATATACTCTGTACCAAGGACTATGGTGTACCTACACATGATGATATCAGAACTTCAGTAAATGTTATTGAGTAACCAAACAACACAAAATTTCCGAAAGCTGTCACTTCATATAGTAACATATAGTAACATGGGGGCTTGTTTACAAAGCCGCGGTAGTGGTTCGCGATCGCGATCGCAGCCGCGGCCCCATTGAAATCAATGGGGCCGCGGCTCCGATTACGATCGCAAACCGCTACCGCGGCTTTGTAAACAAGCCCCATAGTAAGTGACGGCAGATAAAGACCAGCATGGTCCATCTAGTCTGCCCAGCAAGATGGCAAGAGTAGGTGCACCTGTCGCTCTGTGCAGGCCACCCCTCCCCATGTTTTTGTTTCTGTTTAGGGGTGAACCCACCACTCCATGTAGGACACCCTTATTTGTTCAGATGCTAGATAGTTCAGAAGTTAGATGGTACTGTTTGTTTTGCTTTTATCCTGTTGCTGTAAAGGGATCCACTGTGTTTGTCCCATGCCGTTTTGAATTCCATCACCGTGTTTGCCCTCACCACTTCCATCGGGAGGGCATTCCAAGCATCCACCACCCTTCCAGTGAAGAAATATTTCCTGACATTGCCTTTCAATTTACCACCTTGCAGCTTCATGTTATGCCCTCTAGTTTTACAGCTTCCCCGTCTTTGGAAGAGGTTTGTTTGTTCATCATTTCTCTTTAAGTATTTAAAGGTCTGAATCATATCTCCCCTGTCCCTCCTCTCCTCCAAAGTGTACATATTTAGGTCTTCAAGTCTCTTCTCATAAGGCTTCTGACGCAGGCTCCAAATCATTTTGGTCGCCTTTCTCTGAACAGTTTCCAGTCTTTTTACATCTTTTGCAAGATATGGCCTCCAAAACTGAACACAGTATTCCAAGTGAGGCCTCACCAGTGACTTGTACAGTGGCATAAGTACCTCTTCCTTTCTGCTGGTAATCCCTCTTTGAATGCAGCCCAACATCCTCCTGGCTTTCGCCACCGCCTTGTCGCACTGTTTTGCCACCTTGAGATCATCAGAGATAATCACACCAAGGTCTTTCTCCTGAACCGTGCATACCAACCTCTCACCCCCTATTGTGTACTTTTCCCTTGGATTTCTGCTACCCAAGTGCATGACACTGCACTTTTTCACATTAAATCGTAGTTGCCAAGCATTAGACCAGTCTTCCAGCTTTTGTAGATCTTTCCTCATGTTATCCACTCCCTCTGGGGAGTCCACTCTGTTGCAAATTTTTGTGTCATCTGCAAAAAGACAGACTTTTCCATTCAGTCCTTCAGCAATATCACTCACAAATACATTGAACACTGCCGGGCCCAGGACCGAACCCTGAGGCACCCGGCTAATCACCTTCCTCTCATCCGAGTGAGCTCCATGTACCATCACCCTCTGTTGTCTGTCAGTCAACCAATTTCTAATCCAGTTTACTATCTTGGGACCCATCCCCAAGCTAAAATACAGTATTCCATTCAATATCATCATTAATACCATGTGGCTTGACTGTGTTAACTTCAAAAATCCAAAATTGTTCTCTAAATGTAAGTCAAGCCATCTGATCCTCTCTCCAATGAGGAAATGGTACATGATTGATAAACACCAATTTCAAATCAGAAAACTAGTGAGTCTTATCTTGGTAATGAGCCACCAGCAGCAGTAATCATTTCTGTGGTTAAATAACTTTTGTTCAGAATCTCAACTGAGTTTTATTTTTGTGTAGTCCTGTCTACATACACTAACTGGAACGTGATGTGTCCAAGGAAAGAACAAAACAATCATATAATATTGAAAAGAGGCGTTTTATTCACAAACCAAAAGTTGGTGCCCACCCGACACAGGCCGTGTTTCGTTTAACAAAACTTTTGGTTTGTGTAAGTTTTGTTAAACGAAACACGGCCTGTGTCGGGTGGGCACCAACTTTTGGTTTGTGAATAAAACGCCTCTTTCAATATTATATGATTGTTTTGTTCTTTCCTTGGACACATCACGTTCCTCTACTGTGTATTGTTTCTGACGTGACTGGTTGCTCTTAGTTGGACCGATACATACACTAACTGGCAGAACCCTGGTAGCAGGAGCAGTGAGGCAAAGCCCTGGCACCTTTTCTTAGTTTACTTTAAACTATGCTCCTTTCTTGGGTCACGGCAGCAAGTGGGGCTTCTTATGATTTCACTGCTGGTTTAACCTTGGACATGGAAACTGAAATCATAATAAGCGTTGCATGCTGCTTCGACCCGGAAAAGGCGCACAGCTCAAAGTAAACTAAGAAAAAGTACTTGGGTTTTGTGTCACTGACCCTGCCAGAATGGAGAGAGAAGCTTGACTTTTGGTGGGGAGGGGGAGAAGAGATTCTTGACTGTTGGGAAAGTGAGGAGAGTGGAAATGCTTGACTATTGGAGGAGATAGGAAAAGGAAGATGCTCCGTTGTTGAGGAATGGGGAGGGGGCGATGCTTGACTGTTGAAAGGGTGGGGAATGGGTGATACTACACTGTTGGGGTGATGAGGAGGAGAAATGCTGGAGAGCTAAGGGGAAAGGGAAAAGAGAGATGCTTGACTGAAGAAGAAGGGGAGAGGGAAGATGCTTGACTGTTAAGGGGAGAGGGTAAATACTTTAATGTTTGGGGGAGAGAGAAAGAGATGTGAGACACTAGACTGTTGGGGGAAAGGAGGAGAGGAGCTGCTGGACTGCCAGGGTGGAGAGAAATGCTGGACCTTTGATGGGGAGATGCTGGACTGTGAGGTTGGAAGAGAAAAAAAAGAAAGAATTGAGAGATGCTGAACATAGTGGAACCATATGGTAGAGGCCATGGCAGGTGATTTGGAAGGAATGAGTAAGAAGAGAATGGGAATAAAGCTGGGGAGGTGGTTAAAGAGGGCAGTCGGAGACTGGGTGGGATAGAGACTGAAGAAAAGGACTGGAGAGCATGACAAAAGAGGAGCTGGGGCTGGTGAGGGAATGAGAGACAGAACAAAACAGATGAGGGCTAGGAAGGGAGCGAGTATAGAGGGTTGAAGTGGTAGGAGGGGAAGAAGTGGGTGAAAGACAGACTGGAATTAGAGGCTGGTGAAGGAGTGAGAATGTGAGATGGAAAATGCAAGGGTTAGGGAGATGGGAAGAGTGGGAAGCTGGGCTGAGAAGGAGATGGAAAGTTGATAGTTGAAAGGTTAAAAGAGGGAGATTGAGAACTAGATGTAGAGGAAGGGTACAATTTGGAAGGATAAGCAGAAAAGAAAAAATTGGAGAAAAGAGCTGGAATGGAAAGATCAATGTCGAAGAAAGATGTAAAGGAGGAATGGATAAGGATGGGAGGAGAAAGGAAAATTGCAAATGGGCAGCAGACCCAGGGAAGAATTAGGAGAAAACAGACAAAAGAAAGCAGAAAAGAGAAACTGAGACCAACACGACTAGAAAAATAAAATGCTTAGAAAACAAAGATAGAAAAAGTATTTTATTTTGAATTTATTTATTGGAAGATGTCAGTTTTGAGAAATGTGCATCTCTGATGTTTTTGCATTTTTCACAGTACAAGAGAAAATGCATTTCTGTTACTATTTCTCCAGTATTTCTAGGACTGGAATTAAGCATACTTAACATAAGCAACTGCCTAGGGTACCAAATTTGTAGACACCAAATTCTTAGGCCAAAGACGAGCCTGCTGCTGCTCATTTTAGGGCCATATTTAGATTTGGATTTTAATTCATGCCTTTTTCAATGGTAGCTCAAGGCAAGTTATGTTCAGGTATAGCAGGTATTTTCCTGTCCCCAGAGGGCTTGTAATCTAAGGGTCCAATATTGAAAGTGATTAACGTGGTTAGCAGACCTACTAACTGTGTTAATTGTGTTGATGAGGATATTCAGCAGCACTAACGTGCTTAATGCTGCTGAATATTCATGGGTGCTGCCGTGGACACCCCACTGCTAGCTGGCTAGTATTAGGGCATTCTGGGGGTTGAGTGGAGGTGGCACCTAGTGATAAACAGGCAGCGGTGAGATTCAGCCACTGCCTGGTTATCGCCAAGTGACAAAAGTTAGGCACCTTAAAGGATAGCTTGTCTTTCACCACCAAAGCTGAATATTGCTGCTACCCAATTAGCTTCTCTGCTATCCGTCTGACAAGGATATTTAATGCTGGTGACCAAATATGACCCCGGCATTGAATATCTGGGTCTTAGGTTCAGCGGTGACGGCTAGCCACTTTGCAATAACTAGCCACCATAACTGAATATCGGGCCCTTAGTTTGTCTCTGAGGCAATGGCTGAATACTGTACCACTGCTTGTCCAAGATCAAGAGGAGCATATCACATATGCATATGCTGCTTGAAGGGGACACCACTGTGGCTCTATGGCTACCTTCTGCTCCTCTTCTGGTTCTCCAATCTTGGGGATCTCTGACAATCTCCAATCTCCTCTCTCCGGGCACTACAATCTGATCTTGCCTATGGGTTCCAAAAGCTTAGGGGTATGTTTACTAAACCGTCCTAATGTTACCGGCGCTGTTTGCAGCGTTAATGTGAGGAATGCCATATAAGTAGTAGACGTTCCGGCAGCAAGGTAGCAATGAATCTGTATCGCGTGATAGAGGGCGCCTTGGCTCGTTAGCGCGTGTTAACCTTAAGTTCATGCCAGCACTATGTTAGAAGCTATAGAGACATAGCCCGCTGGTTACTGCAATGACTGCAGAGACAGAAGCCATGAGTTCAATCCTGCAGTGGTGTTAACTAATAAGGCTGTCTGAAGCATTTCCTTTTAATTTAAATCTGTGCTGCTAGCAAAAACACCCTCACAGTGCCGTAACCTAAGGTGCCTCATAAGGCGCCCTATAGGGCACATTATAAAGTGCCCTGTCCACCAAGGCACCTTATAATGTGCCCTATAGGGCGCTTTATAGGGCACGCTATAAAGTGCGCTATAGGGCGCCTTATGAGGCACCTTAGTTTACGGCACTGAGGTGAGGGTATTTTTGCTGGCAGCACAGATTGTTGAGATGTGTCTGACTGTTACACAAATTAAAAAGAAATGCCTCAGACAGGCTTATTAAATAACTGCAGGATCAAACTCATGACCTCTGCCACAGCAGTTATTGTAGTAACCGGTGGGCTACATCTCTATAGCTGCTAACACAGCACTGGCTGGCTACAGAAGGACTGCAGGTCACCACACAAACTGTCTGCTGTGGTTACCAGGATAGGGTAAACCCACCCGTACCCATGATGCACTGCACATATGGATCAGCAGCCTACATCTGAGCACAAGATGGGGTATGTGCCTCTATAGCACCCCGGCCTGGTAGGGGGAACTGACCGTGTGTGTTACTGGCACAGAGTAACTACAGACCGTGACATTGTGCAGTTCCTGTGCTCACCCTGAGGGTGAGGTGGGGCGTCCAGCACCAGGTCCGCAGCACATGACATGGGTGCGATAGGCTGTGTTGCAGGTCCCCGTCAGTGCCAGTGTGTGATAGGTAGTCCTTGCAGACACACCTGTATTCATCTGTATTTGACAGTCAGGTCTAGCCCTTGTGAATTATGATGCACCAAGAATAGTGCGTAACCTGTGTGGTTGGCATGGTCACATGTTATAAGAGAAGGGTGGTGTTTGGACCCAAAAGTGGATTATGTAGCACCACCCAACCCGCCCTCTGTGGGTTAGGGTGGAGGACAGGATCTCCCACCAACAGATCCACATTCTACATCTCTGCAATGATAGGGACCATCAACTCCAGTCCTGCTGGGGAATAGGCACCCTACAGGGTAGTCAATGCAGATCTGTATGCATCACATAGGGCACTGGCAGGCAGGCAGTAAGCCTGGAAAAGCTCAGCTGCCCCCCACCATGATCTGACATTCACCAGCAGAAGGCACAGTCAGTCTCCACCCGCTGCACCCTGCAAGGTGTTCCAACCATACACATGCTAACTGCAGACAGTCTGCTAGCTAGTATATAGTGCATGTTCCTGGAGGAACTATGTGCACCCAAAAATGGGATGTGAGCACACACACCAAGCAAGTATGTCAGTGATTGGTCCCCAGAGAAGGAAACTCATAGATACCACTTGAGAGAAATGCAGTCAGGGTGAGAGTGATCTCCCAGCATGACATGCTGTGGCCACCCTGTCCGTGCAGGTGGTGGTCGGGCACTACAATGTCCCAGCCATTGCCCTATGCCCTGTGCAGATGCATCCTGCCCAGACCGCTGTGTCCGGTCCATACCCACAATACCTTGCTCCTCATTATGCACACTGGCAGGCTAACACTGGAGACAGTGCAAGCATTGGGGGCTCAGTAAGGTGTAGGCAGCCACAAAACACTGGGTAGACATACACACACTCCCACACCTATTTCAGCATTGTGCAAAGATAGAGGTGGTTGGCAGCCCTGGCCGCCACACCAGTCCTGGGCACAGTGCAGGCATTGCTAAGGTATGCAGGTGCCAGTATTGGTACCTGCTGCTCTGCGCAGGGCCCAACAGCCTGACTCTCCATGAGGCTTTGGATAGTGGAGCCTGTGGGTGTGGGTGTTTGTGCCCCTGTTGGCTGATGTTCTAGGGCAGAGGTTCACAACTCCGGTCCTGGTGGGCCAAGCACGATTCAGGTTTTCAGGCTGCCCCTAATGAATATCCATGAGATACATTTGCATACAATGGGGGCACTGCATACCAATGCATCCCATGCATATTTATTAGGGACAGCATGAAAACCTGAAGAGTGTTTGGCCCTCCAGGGCTGCAGTTGGGAACATCTGCTCTAGGGAGTGCTCATGTTTATGGTGTATGTGCTCTATAGGGTAAAATATAGGGACATGGTCTGCAGGAGCCACAGCTAGGACTTGAACCTGTGACCTTCTGCTCCTGAACATAATGGCTGTGTGTACTGCACCAAACTGTTGCCACAGAAGCAGGTCATTCCCTGAGGATACCATTACTGTTCATCAGACAACACTTGTCTTTTGCACTGCACGCCACCCACCTGAACAGGGATTGGCCACTGCCCCCTCCACCACCAGCACCCCTCCGCCACCATGCTGACATGCCCTTATGCCGATGGTGCTGGTGGTGCTCAGTCCCAGGACATCCAGTGTGCCTGTAGGCGGTTGCCTATGGTGTGGGATCTGGGGTAGGGGTGCCTACATAGACATTCACGCTCCCCCCCCGTCACCGCCTGTCACTCTTATGTGCCCTTTGGGGTACCTGCTGGGTGATGTCCCCTGGGACACTGTGGGACAGACACTCGTGGGCATGTTTGACCTTGGTCAGTTGCTGGCTTGCTGATTTTCAGTTTCTAGGTTCCTTTGTGCCATCTTGGCATCTGCCTAGTCCACCCTGTGCCCAGCTGCCCCACTGCATGTCCCGCCTTCAGCTCCCTGTACCCCATTTGCAGCCTCACCGTCGTGCCCTTTCGTATTTGGGCACTATGCTGTTGCTGCACATGTATCACTACTATCACTTTTCTTGGTTTCCCTGCCTTTGCTGTACATTGCTGACTGAACTGGTTTCTCTCTCTTTCAAATGTGCCTCTAACGCGAAGTTTTCACTGACATTAATTTTCTGACCCTGATTTCACGGCTTTAGTGTGCCTGGAGCCTCTCCCCGCCCACTCTCCGCCCATTGACCCCTTATCTCCGCCCTCTGGGGAGCCTTACTCCACCCTCTGTGTGCCTTAACGCTACCGGAAACGCTATCAGAGTATGGGAGACAGCCAACATGGCTATAGACAAAGAAGATCTTGTCTTACTAATCTGATATGTTTTTTTGAAGGTGTGCATAAACAGGTAGACAAAGGTGAGTCGGTTGATATAGTGTATCTGGACTTTCAGAAAGCTTTTGACAAAGTCCCCCATCAGAGACTTTTGGCGAAGCTAAAAAGTCATGGGATAGGAGGCAGTGTACTATTGTGGATCGGGAACTGGTTAAAAGATAGAAAGCAGAGGGTAGGGCTAAATGGCCAATATTCCCAATGGAAAAAGGTGAATAGTGGAGTACCCCAGGGATCTGTACTGGGTCCGCTGCTTTTTGACATATTCATAAATGACCTGGAAAAGGGAATAACTAGTGAGATTATCAAATTTGCAGATGACACAAAACTGTTTAAAGTTGTTAAAACCCAAGAGGATTGTGGAAAACTGCAGGAGGATCTGGATAAATTGGAAGACTGGGCATCCAAATGGCAGATGAAATTTAATGTGGACAAGTGCAAAGTTATGCACCTAGGAAAGAACAACCCACACTATAGTTACACGATGCAAGGCTCCAAATTAGAAACCACCACCCAGGAAAAAGATTTAGGAGTCATTGTGGATAACATGTTAAAACCCTCCGCCCAGTGTGCAGCGGCGGCCAAGAAAGCAAATAGAATGCTAGGTATCATAAGGAAAGGGATGGAGAACAAAACAAAGGATATTATAATGCCTCTGTATCGCTCCATGGTACGACCGTACCTTGAATATTGTGTGCAATTCTGGTCACCGTATCTTAAAAAGGACATAGCGTTATTAGAAAAAGTACAGAGAAGAGCCACCAAATTGGTGAAGGGGATGGAAGGCTACTCCTATGAAGAGAGGCTAAGAAGGTTAGGGCTCTTTAGCCTGGAGAAGAGACGGCTGAGAGGAAATATGATAGAGGTCTATAAATTAATGAATGGAGTGGAACGGATAAACGTGGATCAATTGTTTACGCTATCAGAGTATAGAAAGACTAGGGGACATGTAATGAAGCTACAGGGTAAACTATTTAAGACAAATAAGAGAAAATATTTTTTCACTCAACGTGTAATCAAACTCTGGAATCTGTTACCGGAGGATGTAGTAAGGGTTGTTAGTATAGCTGGGTTTAAAAAAGGTTTGGACAAGTTCCTGGAGGAAAGGTCCATAAACCACTATTAAAAAGGGACCCAGGCTATCAATGCTTGACCCAGTACAAGCATTGTGGAACCTGTGTCTTTGGGGATATTGCTAGGTACGTATAACCTAGATTGGCCACTGTTGGAAACAGGATACTGGGCTTGATGGACCTCGGTCTGACCCAGTATGGCATGTCTTATGTTCTTATGTTCTCGCTCGGTAATGCGCCATTATCGCGCGATAACATCACTTATTGTGCAATAACGTCGCCGCTGAGAAGTTAGCGCTGTTTAGTAAACATACCCCCAACTGTTACTTATTATTTAGTGATCTGTAGCAGTCCTGCTTGTTCTATTTTCCCAGTAGAAGATATGCTGGTATTCAAGAGTAGCCTAGTAGTTAGAGCTACAGCCTAGTACCCAAGAGATCAGGATTCAGTTCCCACTAATACTCCTTATGACCTTGGGCATGTCACTTTACTCTCCATTACCGTGGAAGAAAAGGCCTGGTAATCTACTTTTAGTCATACCTTGCCAGGAAAACCCAAGAGCTGCTGGATTGCCAAGAGCCAGTATTGACTTGACGGCACTTAAAAAAAAAAGGGGACCAATATAATATAGCATGCCTTGGGCAAGTCACTTAACTCTCCATTGCTTCAGAAAAATCCAAGTTATCAATGTCCCTGTTTAATGTACATTACCAAGTTGAAGTTACAATGTAAACCACTTTGACTGAAATGATAAAGCAGAATAAAAAAACCTGTTAAATAAATAATAATTATCACACTGCATTTTCATAGGTAGGGTTGGTGCTATGTGGAGGTGTGGCCTAGTGGTTGGGGCAAGTTATCTCAGGCCAGAAGGTCAGTAGTTCAAATCCCACTAGAGGATGGCAACCTTGGGCCAAAAGGACAGAGACATGGTGGAAGGAGGACAACCAGTGGGACACTGTGATACCTGGGTACAAACTATATCGTAATGATAGAGCTGATCAAATTGGTGGAGGGGTTGCGTTCTATGTTAGAGAGGGCATTGACTCAGAAAGGATTAAAGTTTTGCAGGAAACAAAATCTGCTGTAGAATCTATATGGATTGAAATTCCATATAAAAGGGGGAAGGCAATAGCAGTGGGGGTGTACTATCGAGCACCTGGCCAGAATGACCAAATTGATGATGAAATGCTCAAAGAAATCAAGGAAGCTAACAAAAGTTACAGCGCAGTAATAATAATGGGTGATTTCAATTACCCCGGTATCGACTGGGTCAGTGTCACGTCAGTACATGCTAGGGAGATAAAGTTCCTAGATGAAATAAATGACTGCTTCTTGGAGCAGCTGGTTCATGAACCAACCAGAGGGGAAGTCATATTAGACCTAGTCCTTAGTGAAACACCAGATCTAGTGCAAGAGATAAGGGTGTTGGGGCCACTTGGCAATAGTGATCATAGCATGATCGCCTTTGATTTAATTAGTGGAGGAGGGATAGTAAGGAAATCCACAGTACTACCTTTTAACTTTCGAAAGGGAGACTATGATAAAATGAGGAAAACAGTTAAGAAAAAACTAAAAGGAGCAGTTGCAAAGGTTAAAGACGTACATCAAGCTTGGGTGTTGTTGAAAAATACTATCTTGGAAGCCCAGACCAGCTGTATTCCACGCTTTAAGAAAAGTGGAAGGAAGTCCAAAAAACTGCTAGCATGGTTTAAAGGTGAGGTCAGAGAGGCTGTTGTTGCCAAAAAAGCATCTTTCAGGAAATGGAAAAAAGAGCCAAACAACGAAACCTGGAAACAGCACAAGCACTGGCAAGTCAAATGCAAGGCATTGATAAGGCAGGCAAAGAGAGAATTTGAGAAGAAGCTTGCTGCGGAAGCAAAAACGCGAAATAAAGACCTTTTCAAGTACATTCGTAGCAAAAAACCTGTGAGAGAGTCAGTTGGTCCATTAGATGATAAAGGGGTTAAAGGAGCACTAAGAGGCGACAAGGCGATAGCGGAGAGACTGAATGGATTCTTTGCTTTGGTCTTTACTGAGGAAGATGTAGGGATGTTACCCATGACTGAAGTGGTATTTAAAGGTGTGGAAGAATTGAAGGAAATATCGATACATCGGGAAGATGTCTTACAACTATTAGATAAACTGAGAGTAGCAAATCATCTGGGCCGGATGGTATACATCCAAGGGTGTTGAAAGAACTGAAATATGAGATTGCAGACCTGCTATCAGTAATCTGTGAACTATCATTAAAATCATCTCTAATACCTGAAGATTGGAGGATCGCCAATGTAACATCAATTTTTAAAAAGGGTTCCAGGGGTGATCCGGGAAACTACAGACCGGTGAGCCTGACGTCAGTACCAGGAAAAACGGTAGAAACCATCATAAAGAATAAAATTACTCAGCATGTAGATAGTCACAACCTAATGGGAGACAGCCAACATGGCTTTAGACAAGGAAGATCTTGTCTTACTAATCTGTTATGTTTTTTTGAAGGAGTGAATAAACAGGTGGACAAAGGTGAGTCGGTTGATATTGTGTATCTGGACTTTCAGAAAGCCTTTGACAAGGTCCCTCATGAGAGACTTTTGGCAAAACTAAAGAGTCATGGGATAGGAGGCAGTGTACTATTGTGGATCAGGAACTGGTTAAAAGATAGAAAGCAGAGGGTAGGGCTAAATGGCCAATTTTCCCAATGGAGAAAGGTGAATAGTGGTGACCCCAGGGATCTGTGCTGGGTCCGCTGCTTTTTGACATATTCATAAATGACCTGGAAAGTGGAATAACGAGTGAGGTTATCAAATTTGCAGATGACACAAAACTATTTAAAGTTGTTAAAACCCAAGAGGATTGTGAAAAATTGCAAGAGGATCTTGATAAATTGGAAGACTGGGCATCAAAATGGCAGATGAAATTTAATGTGGACAAGTGCAAGGTTATACACCTAGGGAAGAACAACCCAAACTATGGTTACACGATGCAAGGTTCCACATTAGGAACCACCACCCAGGAAAAAGATTAAGGTGTCATTGTGGATACCATGTTAAAACCCTCGGCCCAGTGTGCAGCAGCGGCCAAGAGAGCAAATAGAATGCTAGGTATGATAAGGAAAGGAATGGAAAATAAAACAAAAGATACTATAATGCCTCTGTATCGTTCCATGGTGAGACCGCACCTTGAAGATTGTGTGCAATTCTGGTCCCCGTATCTTAAAAAGGATATAGCGATTTTAGAAAAGGTTCAGAGAAGAGCCACCAAAATGGTAAAGGGGATGGAAGGATACTCCTATGAAGAAAGGCTAAAAAGGTTAGGGCTCTTTAACCTGGAAAAGAGACGGCTGAGGGGAGATATGATAGAAGTCTATAAATTAATGAACGGAGTAGAACAGGTAAACGTAGATCGATTGTTTACGTTATCAGAATATAGAAAGACTAGGGGACATGCAATGAAGCTACAGGGTAAACTATTTAAGACTAATAAAAGAAAATATTTTTTCACTCAACGTGTAATCAAACTCTGGAATTTGTTACCGGAGGATGTAGTAAAGGCTGTTAGTGTAGCTGGGTTTAAAAAAGGTTTGGACAAGTTCCTGGAGGAAAGGTCCATAAACCATTATTAAGAAGTGACTGAAGATATCAATGCTTGACCCAGTACAAGCATTGTGGAACTTGTGTCTCTTGGGTAAACTGCTAGGTACATATGACCTAGATTGGCCACTGTTGGAAACAGGATACTGGTGTTGATGGACCTTGGTCTGACCCAGTATAGCATATCTTATGTTCTTATGTAAGGAGTGGGGTTTCTAGTCCCACCGGTGCTCCTTGTGGTCTTGGGCAAGCCACTTAACCCTCCATTGCCCATGTTTCCTGTAAGAATTAGTGTATATGTCTTGTATCCCCCAATCGTGTTGTGACCACTTTGATTAAAGGATAAAGGTGGCATGCAAAACTGTCTAAGTAAATAAATGTGAGCCATGGCAGTTTTGTTATGCCATGGCATATTTTCTCTAAATGAACTTTTTGCAGGGTTTTTTAAATACTTTATAATTTATCTGGTTGTTAGCACTGGAGGGAAGTTATTGGAAATCTAGTAGCCTTAATTCAACTTCATGTATAAAGGATGTCCATACTGTCATGAAGTTATTGATGGGGGGGGGGGGGGCAGGGAGAGGAAGAGGAAAGAAGCAGCATAATAATCGTGCCATGGAGCAGCACCAACTCTGTCACAATAAAGCTTTGGTAAGTGTTTGAAACAATTGAGTTTTAAATATTTTAGTGTCACTCATCATACATGACAACTGTTGTATATTACTTAGAAATCCATTGTCAGGTGCATTAGAAGGAATTATTTTTTATAAGAATATAAGTAGCACAGTTCAAACCTATATACCTAGTGCCCCCTGGGTTAATCTTGGCTCCCCCCAACCTCCCAAAAAAGTCCTGGCTATGTCATTGTGTTCTGTGAAAATGTTGGGGGTTAGCCTTAATAACACATTAAGCTTTAAACCTCACTTCTCTGCTGTAACTAAGAAATCACTTAGTGCCTTGCATAAAATTCAAACATTAAGGGGGTTATTCTAAAATTCTCAGACATGATTTGGATGTCTGAAGATGTGCACATGGACATCAAAATCGTCTTTGGAGCCATTTTAAAAATGACAAAGATGACATCCAAATAGACAGGGAGCATGGTGGAGGCACGTCTGAGGAGGTGAAATGAACGTAGGAGTCCACAGGAAAGGGCACAAGTACTCTCAAGTACCACAAACACAGACAAAAAGCGAGTAACAAAATAAATGTTTTATTGAAAATCGGTCAATGCCAAGGCAACCAGCCAATAAGGGAAACAAAGCCTGACATGGCCATGTCACTAGACATAAGGAGAGGAGGAATGGTGATGAAAAAAATGAACCATAAACAATTAATAACAATAAAAGAAATAATAAAAAATAAAAAATAAAACTTCCATATAAAAACATGAGTGCCTAAAGACCTAAAAATGTGGGTCCAAATTAGACGGATCTATATTCGTGTACATGACCAACCTAGATCAAAGCCAATGACTGAGCATATAAACCTCATAGGCATCATGGACACAACAAAAAAAGAAGAACCATCCCTGCAGGAGTAGTGCTGACTTGGAGAAACCTATAAATTGGCCCAGAACTACCTTGAAATTGAACCTCTGTCACATATATCCTAAGGTATCTTGTAGGAATAAAGCTTTCTGTACAAAAATGTATCAACCTCCCTCTAATGGAAGTTTTATATTTTTTATATTGTTTATGGTTCATTTTTTTCATCACCATTCTTCCTCTCCTTATGTCTAGTGATTGTTCGCATTTTATGCTAAAAGGCAAGATCTTAGGACTGTACAACAGTTTGTGAGGTTTTAAAGTTTCCCTTTAAAGATATACTCCATGGGTACACACCATACATCTATATAGTCATTGGCAATCAGGTTTGAATATGTTGGCTACACATTGTTGTATTTTTTAAGTTTTATCACTTTTACCATTTTTATGATATGCAACTATGTATGTTTTTATCCACGGTATTATTTATTAATTTTTATGTGTCTGTTTCTATATAGCATTTTTTGTCCCTTATGGGCCCGATTCCATACAGGATATAGATCCCCTGTGTGCGTCTGGTCTGAACTGGACACACAGAGGGGATCGCGATTCTGATCCTGTGGGGCACATCTAGCCCCGCGGGATCAGAATCGTGAACAATCCTGTACATGCAGGCCAGGATTGCAATTCAGTCCGGCCTGCACATGCAGGACTGTCCCTGGCTAACTCAGTCAGGGCTTTTAAATGGAGCCGTGGCGCCATGGCGTTGCCATGGCACCATGGCTCCATTTAAAAGCTGCGATGCCGGCCGCCAGCAAAAAGGGTTTACTCTTCACAGTCCGACCCCCGATCTAGCCTCCTCAGGCCAGGGTCCGGCTGCGGGGAATAAACACTGGCCCCTCCTGCCCCATCTGCGCCCGGGATGTAAAAAAAAAAAACTTCCAGGGAAGTTATTCCACCTCGGAGGTGGAATAATTTCCCCGGACATTTTGCCGGCCCTGAAAGTACAGGGCCAACATTAGAATCGGCCCTGTATGTCCAGGGCTGGCGACCGCCCACTGCCCGCCCAAACTCCACCCCCAGACCACCTCTTCCCCGCCCCCGAGGGCAGGCAAGGGCACGAATAGCAGTGATGGACGTCCCATCGGCCGTCCATCCCCGCTATTCATTGCACAGATTCAGAATGTGATGTGTTTTTGTTGTGAATCCGAATTCACGGTAGGATGATTATCTATGTTTTACATGTCTCTTATATTTACATATATATGATGTAATTATTTGTCTATGGAGCATGTTTTCACAGTCTCTGTTCATTTGTTAGTTAGTTTATAATTACTTTATCATTTTTAATTAAGTACTTTGTTTTTTCATGGTTTTATTTATTTATTTATTCATCGTGTAAATATTTGATGATTGTGTATTCATGTTTTTACTTCCAGTAGACCATTATCCCTGAAGAAGGCCATGCTGAAAAATGGCCTTGTTGGGCTTTATTTCTTTTGTTGGCTGGTTGCCTTGGCATTGACTGATTTTCAATAAAACACTGGTTTGTTACTTGCTTTTTGTCTGTATTTGTGGTGTAATGAACTTAGACATCCCCATTCGATTTTAGACATGGCAAGAACGTCTGCAGGCATGTCCATGTTTAGACCTGCTCCAGGCACAAACAGGCATCAGGAAAGTGCTTGTAGTGGTCTTAAAACAATCAAAGGGTGTAGAGAAGATGGAGAATAAGTGACTAGCCTAAGATCACAAAAACCCACACTGGGATTTTAAACCCTAGCCACCCTGCTCCTAACACCGTCTAGCCCCACGGGATTAGAATCGCGATCAGACCTGTTTGTGCAGGCCGGGAATGCGATTCAGCCCAGCCTGCATGTACAGGCACTGCCCGACTAACTCAATCAGGGCTTTTAAATGGAGCTGCGGCACCATGGCGCCCGGTTGCCATGGCACTGCGGCTCCATTTAAAAGCCATGATCCAGGCCTCCGGCTCCTGCAAAGCATTCCCCGCAACCCGACCCCTGATACAGCCACCTACGGCCAGGGTCGTGCTACAGGAAATGTCCTTGGTCCCTCCTGCCCGATCCGTGCCCCAGGCCCGCCGACCCACAATATCTGGGGAAGTTATTCCACCTTGGAGGTTTAATAACTTCCCTGTACAAGTCGCTGGCCCTGTACGTACAGGGCCGACAGTAGAATCAGCCCTGTACGTATAGGGCCGGCGACCACCCTCCGCCCACCCTAATTTCACCCCCGATCTTCCCCCTCCCCGCCCCATCTAACTTCCCCGTATAAAAAGTTCTCTAAATCTGAGTGTATTTTGTTTAATGTAAACCGCACTGATGTCAAATAGCGCGGTATATAAGAGCTGTTAAATAAATAAATAAATAACTGGTGGGGAAGTTAGATGCCGGTGGGGAGGGCCACATGGGACAGAAAAACCCCGTTAGCCTTTGCAAGTGCTCTTTTTCATTTCTTTCTAACCATTCTCCTTATTTTATCATAGCCTACCTGTTCAAAGTTAAATGTAAAAAAGGTCAGACTCAAAAAAAGAGACCTGTAGCTAATGAAGATTAAATGTTGGATTGTTAGGAGAGGAAACTGCTCTAGACCTGAATCTTCCTTTTCATATTTAGATGGTTGAAAATCAACCTGTGAATGTGTCATAAACATAAAATGTAGTGCTAAACACAAAGTGTGATAATCAGAATAAATTAGATTGCAATGTTCACTTAACTTCCAATAACAGCTACCAGGAACTGTTCAGGCTGTAGCCAGTCAAAGATGTCCATAGAATTGCAGCACAGAGCAGACAAATCTCTAAGTCCTGGCCTTACACCACCTTTCCACTGGTATAGCAAGGACGTCTGGGCAAAGCACTGAGTACGTACATGGGCTGTCCCTGAATACACTTTATGCATCTCAGTGGCGCACCATACCCTATTCTGACCCTTCCTGCCCACATTCTGAGATCCCTGTGCTAGCGGCTTGTACGTGCAGGGCCACGGGGGTTTCTGAATATGGTATTGGCTGTTTTCACTTGCAGAACGTCTTCCTCACACGTTTATGTCTTATTTGTGTTCTGGAATGATCTCCATAGTGCTGTGCTAAAAATCCCATGTTAACCGGGTAGCACACATGTGGATGGGGTCTGGGTGGGTTAGGGGCATAACGTGAGTGTTGAAGGCACATCACAGTTAGTGTGGGGCTTATGGTCGTGTGCTAACTGCAACTATTCCCGTTAGCACAGGTGAACCTAATGCTACCTCGGTGGGTGGTGTTAAGTGTGCTTGCGTGCTGGTTTGTGCATTGCCACATGATTGCCACACATTATCAGCGTGGGGGACAGAAGCATATGCCTACAAACATTAGCAAAGACCTCTGTCCTAATGCTGTGTTGCAATCGTGTGCTTCTAGTATGGCCTTTAATAAACATGCACTTAATAGCAGTGTTACCAGTGACTGGAACAATGTAAAATGCTGGCACTACCAACTAAGCAAAGTTTTCATTATTTCAACTTGATTCTGTGATTTGACTTTGGCAGGTGACTGTTATTTGAAGGAGTGGTCTGAATGGAGCCTGTGCCAGTTGACATGTGTTAACAGTCAAGATCTTGGATTTGGAGGCAAACAAGCTCGATCCAGAGCGGTGATAATTCAGGAACTACAAAATCAGCATTTGTGTCCAGAACAGTCCCTGGAGTCAAGATCGTGTAATGGTGAGTACACTAAAGAAAAATGTCTCCTTCTGTTCCATAATGCTGTACAATAAAGCCAATGGAAAATACCCATAAAATTAAAATTACTCACTTAATTCGAATCAAAACAAGCTGCATCATTACTATCAATTCAAAGTTGCTGTTATCATTAGAACATGTGATTTGATGCCTCTAGAGGCCATCTTAAAGGGCCAATGGTGTCTGTCCACCCATCCTGATTTCCCCCCTCCTGCATTATACAACTCCTCCAATAGATCCCCCTCATCCAAAACCCCTCCAAATCACACACTCCAACCCCTTGAAACAGACTCTCCACTAGCCTAGTTCATGCCCCCTATTGCAGGTTACTGTCTTCTGCAGTAAATTTCAATGTCGCATCTTAATAACTATCCCACTTAAATGGATATCCTTAACCAATAGCAGCTGAATATTAAGTCTAAGCCATGCCCCATGGGTGCCTCCATTGTCGGCTTTTTATGTCAGTATTTTTTGGCCAGACATTTGCTGGCTCCAAATTTTTTTTTTATTCCAATTTCAACAAACTTACAATAGCAAGCATAAAGCAACATAAGTGGTTTTACATACATAAACAATCACGTAATGAAATTACATAAGAAAATATTACTAAGAAAAAGCTTAACTGCAAAGACACTATACTTAGCCCACAAACGGGGAGATATTTCAAAGGAAATAAAGTTAAAGAAAACATAAGAGTAAAGCTCTAATCGCCTAACAGCATATAATTATGCTACCCACCTCCTCTTATTTATTGCCGTGTCCCTCTTTACTATTCAAAAAGAGCTCTAACTGAGAAGGATCTAAAAAAAATAAATTTAGAACCCTGAAATGTAACCAGACATTTACAGGGATATCTGAGGAAAAAAGTAGCCGAAAGAGCTACCACTCTAGGCTTCAAGGCCAGAAATGCCTGTCTCCTAGTTTTTTGTAGCCTTACAGACATCAGGAAACATTTGAACCTTAGCACCCCAAAACAGTGTCGACATATTTTTAAAATAATTTCAAAAAACAAGCACCTTATCCTGGTCGGAAACAAAAGATACTACTAAAGTAGCTGGCTCCAACTTTATAAACAAAATGTGTACAGTTAACACTGAAGTTAACCACATAAATTCTTATTTATCGCGGTCTCAAAGATCTCTTTTCTCTGTGCAGATGGACAGTGCTTTGAATACAAGTGGATGGCCAGTCCCTGGAGAGGATCATCTCGAATAGTTTGGTGTCAAAGGTCAGATGGCATAAATGTTACAGGTAACTATTTTTTACTCTTACTTATACTAAAAGACATTTTTGTCCTTACATCCGAATTTAAGTTTTAGAATATTGAAGGACAGCGTGGTCTGTCCACTATCTTTGGAGAACACATGAACAGTGTTGTCTAAGCTTGTTTGCTGAAAGAAAGTTGTAGGATTATGCATACTGGCTCTGGAATCTATCTCTTTTTCTTCTTTTTTGGAGACAACATTGGAGTTTGCTTGTTTTGGATTTTGCTGTGTTTCCTGGCTTGATTATAAAAGCAGGTGCTGCCCCCTCTGTTTATTGCAAGCACTGCTGCTGCCAGCACTCTTCCATCGAGTTAAAGATTTCTGAATAAAAAGTTCTTGTAGCAAGACTACTCTAATAACTAGGGAAAAGGAACAGCATTTATCTGGTTGGTGTAATTTTCAACCGCCACATATCTGGACAGCAACTTTAGGCCTGTTTTTCATGCAGCCTAAACTGTCCAGATAAGTGGCAGCTGAAAATCACGTTAACTGGGTAAATACCAGCACTTATCTGGATCATGCCAGTACCGCCCTTAATCTTCCCCCGGAACACCTCTGCACTAAGCGGATAATGCCAGGGCACTCTGTGGAGAGATTTAGCGGCACTATCTGGATAGTGCTACTGACTATCTTGGTCATCACCTTTATCAAGACATGGTTTAAGGGTTCTCATTATCAGTGCCATTGTTCATAAAATATATGTCTATGCATGACTTGACATGTGAACATTTATGCCTGCTCTTAAGGAGGGAACAATGTCTGCATTTTCAATCTAAGCACAATTTCTGCTGCTTTATATGAACATAGGAACATAAAATTTGCCATAATGGATCAAACCAAAAGTCCATCATGCCCAATACCCTGTTTCCAACAGTGGCCAATCCTGGTTGCAAGTACCTGGCAGGATAGCAGAATGTAAGCAGATTCCATGCTGCCTGTCCCAGGATTAAGCAGTGAATTTCACTATGTTCACCTTCACACTTAAGCGGCCTGTAATTATGTTACCCCCACAATTCTTAACTATTATGTATGCAGAGGTACATGTCATGATATATCTTTTTTTCTAGGACAAGAGCCCATTTGGTGCAAATTTTTATGGATATCAGATAAAGTGTATCCATAATCCCTCTGTAGCTAGGGCAAATATTCTATTTATTTATTTAGACATTTTTGTATACCACCTTATCCTTCAATCAAAGTGGTCAACAAGACATTGGGAGGCATACATTCAACAGGAGGGGATATGATTCACATACATAAAAGGCTATCTACTTATAGGTCTAAATGGGGGGTGGGCGGTTGGGGCTAAGTGGTGAAGGTAGCTAGTTTGCCACTAGGGTGGTTTCTAGTGCTTGGCAACTTAAGGTGGTCTGTTCACCAGGGGAGCTTGCCAAATATGTACAACGCTGGACTATTTTCAGCACATGCACACCTATTCCATGGGGATTATGGTCAGCAGAACATCAAAGGAGATATATTTGGCAGCTAACACTAAAGCCATAACTTTGTCTAGTTTCAAAACATATAATTTGTAACTGCGTGTCTCACTATGCATGCAGTGAAAATCATAAGAGCAAGGAGGCAGTGGATGATAAACAGTTTCTGAGGCAACCTGTGGCAACCCATGTCTTTTCTGTGGGAGGTCCTTCTTGAACGGCAAGGTATCCAAGCATTACTTCTATTTGTTGGACCTAAATAAAATGCAGATCTAAAACTTAGCTCAAACATATTCTTAACAACTTTTTAATCATAGCCCCTCTTAAACATGAACAGAAGGGTGGAACTCCAAGACTATTTAGTAATATTTTTCATCCATGACTGCAGTTCATGGGGGTTATGGATAAAAATACCTATATGCCTTGAGGAAAACTTATCAGTTCTTGAAACCCTCATTTTTATCTATTCCAGAAAAAAAATGTTCCTGGTGTGTATTATTGTATAGACGCCATTTTTGTCAAGAAAAAAAGAATAAGATCCAAGAAATGCAGATATCGGAGACCATTCTGGAATGCACCACCCTTCTTTGTCCATTCATCTGATGTCGGACACAGCCATGGATTTTGGATGAGTGCCTGGATCTGGTGGATAAACAGAAACGAATTAGACACGTCAACTTCAAGTAGTACCGACGACTGAACAAAGAGGTCTGATAGAAGATGAAGGTGGAACGAGAAGCCTACTGGAATGGTGTCGCAGCCAACCTGGAAGAAGCAGCATCCAGGCATGTGTACCGGACTCTGTATCAGAACCTCAGGAGACTGAGTGGTAAAACTAAGTTGACCAATGACAACATCAAGAAAGCGGATGGTACCTTTGTGAGCTCCCCTGGTGAATGACAGCAACAGTGGAAAGAATTCTTCCAAGAGGTATACAATCACGATCCGCCCCAGAGCCACTACCCATCGACCTGCTGGAGAATCCATTCCTCGATGGTGAGCCGATAGTTGATGATGTGAAGAGTGTGATAAGATCATTGAAGAACAGAAAGGTGCCTAGAGTGGACTGTCACTGCCGAAATGATCAAAGCTGGGGGAGATATCCTGCTGCAATGGCTTCACGTTCTTCTAACACTCATCTGGCACATGGAACGAGTTCCATCAGCATGGAAGAAAGTCATCATCGTGCCAATCCTGAAGAAAAGCAATAGCCGGGAATGCAAGAACTACTGTGGCATCAGTCTCCTTTCAATCGTTGGCAAAGTTTTCATGAAGCTCACACAATCAAAGCTGCAGAAATATTGTGAACAGACCAGTCGAGAAGAGCAAGCAGGATTTAGGCCATATTGGGACTGCACTGATCAAATATTCACTATTCATCAACTGGTGGTGGAAAGGATCAGGCGTGGAAAGTGAACCATCATCGTCTTCATTGACTTCAAATCCACATTTGACTTTGTTCACTGGCCTCCCTGTGGAGGGCATTGGAGAATGAGTCCATGCTATTGAAGATCATCCAACTTCTCCAAGCATTACACAATGGTCCAACCAGCAGTGTGCGGATCCAAAATGAACTATCCAAGGAATTTCCTATCCAAACTGGAGTATGCCAGGGAGACGTTGCCTCACCACTGTTTTTCAATATTGTACTCGACACCATTATGAGGAAAACATTCGAGGACTGATGCAGGGTCTAGTATGATGTGAACAACTTCCTGACCGATTTGATGTTCGCAGACGACATTGCCATATTTGCTGACACACATGCAGATGCCACTGACACCCTTTACCACATCACCCGCATCACCCAATCTTATGGCCTAAGAATCAATACAGACAAGATCAAAGTTATAACCACGGATGGATCATCGGCCAATGTTCACCTCAATGGAATCCAAATCAAGCAGATCCCAGCATTCAAATACCTGGGATCGCTGGTACAGAGAAGGTGGCATCTAGCATTAATTCCACAGCAGGATTGGCCAAGCAACAGTAGCGTTCACCTCACTCAAATGGTGCCTCTGGAAAAAGGCCAATATCACCACCAAGACCAAAATTCACCTCTTCTGAACACTGATCCTGCCATTTCTCCTGTACAGATTGGAAATATGGACTCTGCTCAAACCAGATATGAACAAGCTCAAGGTCTTTTAAATGCAATGCCTAAGAGAGATTTTGGGTGTCTCTCTTCATGATTATCATTGAAACAAGACAATTTGGACAAGGTGTGACCATCAATCTTCAGTTGAAGAACAATTCCAAAAACGCAGACTGCGATGGTTGCAGAATGAAAACGAGTTGGCTGCCATACAAACTCCTCTGGCGAGAATGTCCTGTCCATTGGAGGGTTCAATGAGCAGCACCAAAGAAAATGTGGCTCAGATATATCGAGAAAGACTTAAGGAACCAGCTACTGACCATCGACGAGGCCATAAATATCGCCATTGATCACCAAGGTTGGAAGTGTATTGTGACCATCACACGGAATCCAGTGGTACCTACAGCAGCATATTGGTTGAGAGGATAACCTGCTCCCCAAATGTCAGCTAAGGATTAAAGAAAAAGAAAAAAGACCCAAAGTTATTGTAATATGGGTTAGAAACCTCTTCAGGTTGTTTGAGGCTCAGAGTTTTTCTTTGCCCTGTAGTATATTCACAATTAAGTAGTTAGCATCCTGCCCTGCATTTTATTTTCAGATATTTAAGCAAAATCAGGATTTCAGAGGGTGAATAAATATTGTCTGTGCTAAATTTCCCTAATTATATGCCCTCTTAAGCAGGGGCAAATGTATGAAATAGTGTCACTTTTTAGTAATAATGCAGCAGTTTAAGGGGGATAGGCGGGTAAGACAGTGGTCGTTGTCTTAAAAAAAAATTACTAGATAAGAGCCATTGGAAACCTCTGCCTTCCGCTCCAATTGCAATGGGGAAAAGAAAGCAAATTCAAATACATTCTATAACACAGGTAAAAAAAACTCCTGGTCATCGGTCTGCTATGATCTGGCAGACCATCACTATTAGTTATGGGCAATATAACTTTGCAGTGAAGAGCATCTTTACTTCCTGGAACACAGTACAACAATTCCAGAAGCACATCAATCCCCGAATCATAGAGAATAGAACTTAATTTGAAAGTTACTTTTTTTCCCTCAGAGATTTCATATTGCTGTACTTTGAGAATAGCTGAATCTTAGGGAGAATTTTAATTTAGGCAGCTTTTTGAGTCTGAATATCTAAAGTGGAAACATGAGGTGGGATAATTTATAATATATTACTTCCTAAATAAACTTTTTTTTCCATTTTATAAGCATCTCTCTCCCACACAGGTATCACTTTCCTAGAATAAATATGTTAATGATGTCACAAAAACCTGACATGTTCTTTGTCAGAAAATGTTTTGAGTGGTGTTAAGCTGATATTGGAAGACAGGGGGAGGTGAAAACAAAAGCAGAGAGAGTGTTTCTTCATCTTTTGCATTGGATTGACTGCCAGAGTTTATTAGAAACAGGTTTACATACTTGATATGCAGTGCTAGTTACATTTATAATTCAGGATCCCTGCATACAAAATGGACAGAAGTATCTTCCTTCTCAAAAACAGGGTTGCTACCTCATCCAGGTCGACTTGATTTCTATGAGGCGGGCTGAGAGCTATCATCGGATGTGCCTATATTAAGCCTGGAAAATGATGTACATTTTTAGGGAGATCAGTGATTTATATGTGGAAGGATTGGGTTGAAAGTGCTGAGGGCTGACTCGGAATGTCACTGCCTTATTAAATTAGGAAAGTCTTGAGGAGAGTTGATGATTTTAGCTGAGACAGAGCTGGATTGTGGTTCGGGGAGAGTGGTTATTTATATGGGTGGCTTTATCATTAGGTAGGCGAGGCAGCCACTTCAGGCAGCAAAATTTTGAGGGCAGGAAAAATGCCCCCAAAACATCCCACAGTGGCTGTTTCACCTCTACCTGGTCCCACAGTTTCATCTTCTTCCAGCACTACCGCTTCTTCCAAGGTCTGCGGCAATGGCAGTGACAGTGGCAAGAAAGCTAAATTCTAAGCACAGGGTCTTTCGGACTCTCATGCACCTCCAGGGCCTGGCTGGTCCTGATCACCTCTGATGCTTACTTGTCACTAGAGTGAGGCTAGACCAGCAGGGCCTTGGATGCATCCTCCCTCCATCCTATGGCCCCCTCCCATGTCCAGCATCCCCCATCTTCCTCTGGCCCCCCTCCAATGGAAGGGGCAATAGGAAGATGGAGGGGGAATGCTGGGAACAGGAATGGGAGTGGGGGGGAGGGGCAGAAGGAGGGAAATGCTGGACACAGTGGGGGGCCATAGGGCACAGGGGTGGGAGCAGAGGGGTATAGGCAGACTGAGGGGAATGCTGGGAGGGGGAATAAGAAGACAGAGGGGCATGGTGGACATGGGAGGGGGCCCTTGAGATATCGAAACAGATGATGGATAAGGATGAGGGCCATAGAGAGATGAAGGGGGATGCTGGACATGGGAGGGATATATAGAAAGAGTGAGGAGATGCTGGCCATGTTGAGGGATAAGGATAGAAAGTGGGGATTTTGGACATAGCACATAGGAACAGAGGGGGGATAGTGAGAGAGAGAGGAGGCTGGACATGGGGGGATAGGGATAGAGAGAAAGAGGAAAGAGTGGATATGGGGGAGAGATAGGGAAAGAGGAGATGCTAGACTTGGGGGATGAAGTCAGAAAAAAGGGGTGAGGCGCTGAACAGGGGACGAGAGAAGGAAAGAGATGCAGTGCATTGAGGGGATAGAGAAAGGGAGAATTAGTTAAAGGCTGGGGAAAGAAAGAGAATGGAGAATAGGAGACCTGTTTTAATAGTTGAAAGTGGTAGATAGATGCAGTAAAAAAAAAAAAAAGGGAAAATGAAGGACTGGATAGTAAGGGGTTACATCTGAGTTGATAGAGAGAAAAGTAAATGGAAGGAATCTGAAAGGCAAAAAGTCTGTCAGAGACTGAAGTCAGAAGGGAGGAGGGGAGTGAGGTAGGAGATGGACTAAAGACCCTAGAAAGCAAAAGCCAGTTAATAGAAGACAGAGGAAAGCAACAACCAGAGACTGGGACAAATAACAAAAGTAAAAAAAAAAGATTTTCAATTTAGTGCTTGGAATATGTCAAGATTTAGAATTTATATGCTCAGTTTTTATATTTTGGACAGTACAGGGGCATCTAGGGTATACATCCCATGGTGCTAAAAGAACTGAAATATGAAACTGCAGACCTATTATTAGTAAATCTGTGAACGATCATTAAAATCATCTGTAGCACCTGAAGATTGGAGAATGGCCAATGTAACAACTATTTTTAAAAAGGGCTCCAGGGGTGATCCAGGAAACTATAGACTGGTGAGCCTGATATCAGTACTGGGCAAAACAGTAGACACCATTATAAAGAATAACCTTACTGAACATTTATTTATTTATTTTATTTAGACAGTTTTTGTATACTGCCTTATCCTTCAATCAAAGTGGTCACAACACAATTGGGGGATACATTTAACACATGGGGATATGAGACACATACACTAATACTTACAGGGAACATGGGCAATGGAGGGTTAGGTGGCTTTCCCAAGACCACAAGGAGCATCTGTGGGACTGGAAACCCCAATCCTTCTGGCCCAAGGTTGCTGTCCTCTAGTGGGATTTGAACCCCTGACCTTCTGGCCTGAAGTACCTTGCCCCAACCACTAGGCTACTCCTCCATGTAGATAGTCATGGTTTAATGGGAGAAAGCCAACTTGAATTTAACCAAGGAAAGCCTTGTCTTACTAATGATGTAGTGTATCTGGATTTTCAGAAAGCCTTTGACAAGGTCCCTCATGAGAGAGACTTGGCAAAATTAAAAAGTCATGGGGTTGGAGTCAGTGTAGTATTGTAGATCAGGAACTGGTTAAAAGATACTGTAGAAAACAGAGAGTAGGGCTAAATGGCCAATTTTCTCAGTGGAGAAGAGTGAATAGTGGAATACCCCAGGGATCTGTGTTGGGCCTGCTGCTTTTTAACATATTCATAAATGATCTGGAAATGGGAATAACGAGTGAGGTGATCAAATTTGCAAATGACCCCAAATTATTCAAAGTTATTAGAACACAAGAGGATTGTGAAAAATTGCAAGAAGACCTTGATAAATTGGAAGACTGGATGTCCAAATGGCAGATGATAGCTAATGTGGACAAGTGCAAAGTTACACACTTAGGGAACAATAACCCAAACTATGGTTATACAATGTAAGGTTCCACATTAGGAACCATCACCCAGGAAAAGGATTTAGTTATCATTATAGATAATACGCTGAAACTTTCTGCTCAGTGTGCAGTGGCGGCGAAGAAAGCAAATAGAATGCTAGGGTTCATAAGGAAAGGAATGGAGAATAAAACCAAGGCTATTATAACGCCTCTGTATCGTTCCATTGTGCTATTGCACCATGAATGTTGTGTGAAATTCTGGCTGCCATATCTTTAAAAAGGATATAGCGTTATTAAGCTACAGAGAAGAGCCACCAAACTGGAAAAGGGGATGGAAGGATACATTTATGAAGAGAATTTTAAAAGGTTAGGGCTCTTCAACTTGGAAAAAAGATGGCTGAGGGGAGATATGAAAAAGGTCTATAAAATAGGGAACAGAGTGAATTATTATTTTATGATGTTACTGTTGAACTTAATCCTCTCCCTGACCCTATTATCATATTTTACCGTTACCACATAATATAATGTTAGAGTTAAATGTAAACCACCTTGATTTAAGGAAAAGTGATATATATACTGTTTAATTAATTAATTAATTAATTAAATAAACAGGTAAACATAGATTGTTCACTCCTTCAAAAAGCAGAAAGATTAGGGGACATTCAATGAAGCTACAATGTAGCCCATTTAAGACAAATAGGAGAAAATATTTTTTCACTCAACACATAATCAAACTCTGGAATTCGTTACTGGAGGATGTAGTAAAAACTGTTAGTGTAATTGGGTTTAAAGAAGGTTTGGACAAGTTCCTAGAGGAAAAGCCTATAAACCATTATTAAAGAGGACTGGGGAAATCCACTGCTTACCCCGGGATAAGCAACATGGAATCTGTGTACCTTTTTGGGAACCTGACAGATACTTGTGACCTGGATTGACCACTGTTGGAAACAGGATACTGGTCTTAATGGACGTTGGTTTCACCCAGTATGACATTTCTTATATTCATGTGTCTACATGTCTTTCTAGTTTGCTGGTGTTTTACTGCATGCAGTCTGATTTCTTGAGAGTTTAAGTTTAATTTTTGTCTCCTATTTCTATCTTTCGTTTTTGTTCAGTTATTCTGTCGTTGGTAAGGGTTGTTCTATGTTCTGCATGTGTAGTGGAGGCCACATGTTCTGTTAGCTTGGAGTTTTCTTTGTAGTAATTTGGCTTGTTTGGTTTTCCGAATAGACACATTAATGTTCTAGGGCTCTTGGTAATATTTATGGTGCTGCTCTTTTCTAGATAGGATCCTTCGGTGAGTTTTGGAGGTTAATGCTGTTATAGTATGGTAGTTTTTTCTGCAATCCCTGAATGATTTTTTTAGGGTTTTATATTACTTAACAACATGGCCCGTACTGGTGAGGGCTTATACAAGTGCATTGCTGGTACTGAAATGACACCAGAATCAGAAATTATTTTTGGTATGTTGAGTTCTATGACGAAATGTCCTAGTCCTGCTCTGCACCCATTGTTGGGAGAAGGGTTTCTTTGGTTACAAAATATATGTTTTTTTAAAAAAAAAAGCAAGAACTACAGTGCAGTTTGTAACACCAAAATTAAAATTGTTATAATAATTATATTGTGGGGTTATCCACTGCTGTGATTCTAGCGTTCTCTTTTTGTTCTTGCATCTCCTTTGTTTTTTGCAGAATATATATTTACATTACATGTCGGTACCATGTACAGTGTTAGGAGCTGATATGTTTTATATTAGATTCCCATGCTACATAATTAAACTCCTATCACTTTTTGTTCTATATATACAACATTGCAAAGGCAGTTTTAATTATATAGCTTGGGAATATGTCGCTTTCTTTTTTCTTGGGGCAACTGCCTTCTCACTGTTCTGAGTGAGGGGGACTCGCTGTTCCCTGACTACAGCTTTGAGAAGCCCCCTCTATTTTGGGTGATGGGTAGGATGCCAGCTCATCTCTTGCCTCAGGCAGCAGATTTCTTTGAGCTGCCTCTGGTTGTTTGGTTGGGGTTTGAGAGGTGGTGAAATGGGTAGATTTTTTATGGAGAAATTGTACTTACTTACTAGTTTCCTTGTCATGAATCCTGCTAGACCATTTTAAATAAGTGGGTTATGCTCTCTTGCCAGCAGGGGTATATCCTCTGGTGCTGCCCAGAGAGAAACCAGTATGACAGTTCTCAAGCAGAAGCAAGACTGTAACTCAGAAAACTATTGATCAACAATAACTTTGTAGAAACACTTTTTGGCTCTCTTACCACACTTGACTCTTCATCAGGCACTGATACTGATAATGCAGTTACAAGCAGAATGGAGGAGTAGCCTAATGGTTAAGAACACTGGCTTGGGAACCCAGAGACCAGGGTTCAATTCCCACTAGCACTCCTTGTGGCCCTGGGCAAGTTGCTTAACCCTCCATTGCTCAGAAAAATCCAAGTTATCAATATCCCTGTTTAACATGCATTGCCAAGTTTAAGTTTCAATGTAAACCACTTTCATTGAAATGATAAAGAAGTATATAAAGCCTCCTAAATAAATAAAAGACAGCAGGGGTCCCAAACCTTAGGAAAGGGATGTCTAGCCTTTAGCAGCTCAGGGGCCACTGACCTCAGAGGTGATGAGCATGAGGGCCATTTCCTCATGCATTTTCCCCTTACTTCTTAGCGTACTAATGAAACACGAAACAACAGACTCTAGTAAAACCTTATCAGTGATAAATATTTAACTAAATATATAATACCACTAATAATAATTATAACAACACTACATTAATATGCTACTACACTACAGCTAGCTCCCCCTCACAGCCATCACCCAATATTTCTCTCTCTCTATCTCTCTCGCCCCAGCCATCACCCGATGTTTCTCTCTTTCTCTCCTTTCCCCCATACATCACCCAATGTTTCTCCTTCTTTCTCCCTTCCCCCAGCTATCACCTGATATGTTTCTCTCTCTCCCCTTTCCCTCAGCCATCAACTGATGGGTTTTTTTTTCTCTCTTACTGCTTGGGTATGCTCTGCTCATCTGGACTGGTCTAGCAGTATGATAAGGAAGGAAAACTTTAACATACTTGTACCTGCTAATTTTCTTTCCTTAAACCATGCCCTGGGAAGACTACTCCTAAGTTGGGGATGCCCAACTGGTGACCCTCCAGAGGTTCCAAATAACTCCAGTCTCTCACCTTTTATCCTGTGGCTGCACCAAAACAGCTTTTCTGCTTTCTCACCATGATCAGCTCTGAAAAGAGCTGGTGCTAAAGTAAGGATGTTTGGCTGATCTTGCTGTTTCAAGTATAGAGAGACTTGAAACCACAATATCCACAATATTAGCACATATTTCTTCACTGTGTGGTTCAGCTCTTTGCAAAGGCAATCATGGTGGGAAGGCAGCAAAGCAGTTTCCCTGCACTCGTAAGAACAAAAGATGAGAGACAGAGAGGAGGGGGCTATGAGAGAGAGAGAGAAAAACATTGGGTGATGGCTGTAAAAAGGAAGAGGGAATAACACTGGATGATGGCTGGGGGAGAGAGAGAATAAAAAACATTGGGTGATGGCTGGGAGGAGGGAGAGAGAAAAATATTGGGTAATGCTTGGGGGGAGAAGAAGACAAACATTAGGTGATGACTAGGGAGAGTGACTCACTTCACTGGCTCCCTATCCATTTCCGCATCTAGTTCAAACTTCTCTCATTTACCTACAAGTGCATTCATTCTTTGGCTCCTCACTACCTTTCCTCTCTTATCTCATTCTACACTCCTCCTCAGGAACGCCGTTCTTCTGGCAGATCCCTTTTATCTGTGCCCATCTCTGCCACTGCCAACTCAAGACTTCGTTCATTCCACCTTGCTGCTCCATATGTCTGGAACAAACTACCTCAGTTGGTGTGTCAGGCACCTAATCTTGATTAGACTGTAAGCTCTGATAAGCAGGGGTTGTACCTTACATCTATATGGACAGTGCTGTGTATGTCTTGTAGTGCTATACAAATGATTAGTAGTAGTAGTAGACAGAGAGAAACATTGGGTGATGGCTGGAGAAAGGGAGAATGAGAGAGAGAAACATTGGGTGATGGTTGGGGCAAGGCAGAGAGAGAGAGAGGGAGAGAGAGAAATAGAAACATTGGCTGATGGATGGAAGGAAGAGAGAGAGAAACATTGGATAAAGGCTAGAGAAAGGGAGAGAGAGAGAGAACCATTGGGTGATGGTTGGGGGAAGGGAGAGAGGGAAACATCGGGTGATGGCCGGGGGGAAAGAGAGAGACAGAAACATTGGGTGATGGTCAGGGGAAAGAGAGAGAGAGAGAACATTGGGTGATGGATGGGGCAAGGCAGAGAGAGAGAGAAACATTGGCTGATGGATGGAAGGGAGAGAGAAACATTGGGTAAAGGCTGGGGGAAGTGAGAGAGAGAGAAACATTGGGTGATGGATGGGGCAAGGCAGAGAGAGAGAGAAACATCAGCAGATGGATAGAAGGAAGAGAGAGAGAAACATCAGGTAAAGGCTGGGGGAAGGAAAAGAGAGAAAGAGAGAAACCGGCTGATGGATGGGGGAAAGGTGAGAGAAAAAGAAACACCAGTTAATGGCTGGAGGAAGGGAGGGAGAGAGAGAAACATGGGGTGATGGCTGGGGGAAGGAAGAGTGAAACATTGGGTGATGGCTGAGGGAAGGGAATGACAGAGAAAAACATTGGGTTATGGCTGTGGGAAGGGGGAGAAATAAACATTGATGGATGGGGAAGGGAGAGAGAAAGACAAACATCGGGTGATGGATGGATGGAGAGAGAGAAGTACATAATTTAATGGCGGGGGAAGGGAGAGAAATAAACATTGGGTGATGGCTATGGGAAAGGAGAGAGAAAGAAAGACTGGGTGATATGGATGGGGAAGGGAGATAGAAAATCATCATGTGACAGCTGGGGGAAGGGAGAGATATAAATATCAGGTGATAGTTGGGGAAGGGAGAGAGAGACACATTGGGATATGGCTGGAGAGAGAGAAAGAGAAACATTGGGTAATGACTGGAGGAAGATTGAGAGAGAAAAAAAACATCAGTTGATGGCTGAGGGAAAGGGGAGAGAGAGAAACACATCAGGTGATAGCTGGGGGAAGGGAGAAAGAAGAAACATTGGGTGATGTATGGGGGAAAGGAGGAAGACAGCACTTTGAAAAGAACTGCTCTACCAAAGGCACCATTTGCTCCAGCTCCCGTATAAAACCTGAAGTACTCTACAAAGGTACACAGAAATGATCAGCTGGCCATCTTACAGATGTCTTCATCTCATGAAGAAGCTTATGTCTCATGGGGAGTGAGCTCTGACTCCCTAACACCTTCCTTAAACCAGCAGACATCCAAGGAATTGGTCACCATCTATTCCTTCCTCAAGCAGATAAAGCGGACAAACAGATGGTCCAATCACTGGGAGGAATTAGTAATTTCTAGATACTTCACCAATGCTCTCCTCACATCTAATGGATGCAGTGAAGGGTCTGGTTGAAGGTCCTCCTCCATGGAGGAGGGTAGGATCACAGATTTATTAAGATGAAAGGAATACAGCACTTTAGGAATAAAGGATGGCATGGCCCTCAGGGAGAAAGATGCTGACAAAATGACCCAAGGGCTCCCTATAGGGAGGGTTGGTCCCAGAGTTGGTTCAAGGTGTAGGCATCCTAGGCAAACTTTAAGCCTTATGCCCCTCCCCCTGACTCTCAGAATCTATTGTCTCTCTCCTTATCAAACAGGGTACTTATGCGAGGGTAAGCATACGATCATGTTAAACACCAAAATTACCAGTTTAGAAATACTGCCTGCCCTTTTTAATATTTTTTATTTTACACACCCCAAATTTGTCTTCTTATTATATAACATTTAAAATTCAAGCACCGACACAACGTCCTGTTTCTTTTTTTTTTTTTTAGGTTTTCATTTCACTTTTTTTTTCCTTATTTGCAACCTGTAGTCAACCATTCCATATTTTTTTTTAATTTATATTTTATTTATTTTCCAACGTATTGTTACAATTTCTCCTCAACTTCTCATACAATATCATAACCAAACCCAATACATCAATAACCTATTTACATCCAAGATTACTCTATAGCTGTCTCAACTGTCAATACTCTTTCTCCCCCCCCCCCCACAAACCCCCTTCTCCATCCCCTCCTCTCCCCCTAACCGCTTCCATATTCCATGATTCCATGATTCGTTTATCTGATTTATTTTATTCAGCCCCTTCCTCTTCCCCCCATGTTTTTTCACCCTTTCCACCCTCCATGTGTCATACCATTGCCACACCTTCCTGTATTTTTTAATCTTGTGCTTTCTGTATGCTTGTCGCACATAAGCTCCAAACTTGCTCAAATTTTCCCACTACTTCTTTTATCAGTGGTATTTCTGGGTTCTTCTACCATTTTAGAAGACTCATTTGTGCTGTTATTATCCCATACCCCAAAAATGTTGCTAGATCTTCCTCTCCTTCTTCCATTCCCTTGTTAAGAACTACCATAGCTGGAGTTAGTTTGATCTGTACCCTAGTAATTTCCCCATATAATCTTTCCACTTTTCCCCAATACATTTGCACCTTTGGACAGTTCCATAACATATATATTAGATCACCCCTTGCCCCACATTTCTTCCAGCACTCACTTGAGGTATCACTTGAGGATAGATAACTTTCAGTTTAACCGGGGTCCAGTACATCCTTAGCCGCATCTTTAAACTGTTCTCCAGTAATGGGGTCCCTGGCGATAACTTATTTAACATTTTTTTCTTATATACCGCTTTTCATGCTCTTATATGCTCTTTCATATAAATTCTCCCATCTATTTGTGTCCCATGGTCCTGGTATTTTTTTCTCCCTTCACCTCTGACTTATTGCCTTTACCTCTCCCTTCTTAAGAAGCATTTTATAAAGTTTGGACATCACCCCTTTCTGTGAATTCTGCGTTCCCATCAGCTCCTCGAATTGGGTGCATTTAACTGACAAATTCAATGTTTTCTCTTTTCTCTGTAGAAAATACCACAGTTGCACATATGCATAGTGTTCTGTCTGGTCTATCTTGTATTCTTGCTTTAACTACTCAAATATTCGGATTGCTCCCCCTTTTCCAACAATTTGTCCTAACCTTATTAACCCTTTATTTGCCCATCTCATGTATACCTTCATGGTGTTCCCTGGTCCGCATTCACCTGCCTCGTTGATAAAGGTATATCTAGAATATTTTTCCTCCCTAAAAGATGCCCTTTCCATTTTCTCCACACCTGAAACGTAAGTTCCGTAAAGGGATTACTGTCCCCCTCTTTCCTTTTCTGTCCCTCTGGGTCCCATAGCCTTACTTCTTTGTGTCTCTCTCCCTCTGTCTCTATTTGTACCCAGCTTGGAGTGTCTGACTCTTCCCTCCATGCAAAGAGTGCTCTTAGTTGTGCTGCGTCATAATATTTGGTTAAGCTGGGTACTCTTAACCCCCCCCCCCCCCATCCGTAACTGATAGATAGTATTCCTTGCAACCTTTGGGAATTTCCCCTCCAAATAAACTGCATAATTATGTTTTGCAACTTCCCTATTTCCTTTATGGCCACACTGAAGGGCAAGGACGCAAACAGAAATAGTATTTGTGGTAGCACATTAATTTTTACTATTGCTATGCGTCCCAGCCACGACAGGTGTAACCACACTCATTTGGAGAGATCCCGCCTAATGTTTTCTGCCACTGCTTGGAAATTCCATTGTTTAATATTTTCTATTGGTTTTCCTAACTGTATCTCCAAACACCTAAAATGCTGATCCACCCATTTGAACCTAAAATGTGATCTTAACGTTTCCTCCAAGTTTCCTGTTAAGTTAAACCCAAGCACTTCAGTCTTACTCTGATTTATATTTTATATCCTGCGATTTTGCTAAACTTCTATATTACTCCCATCAGTACTGGTATTGTAGTTATGAGTTGCTTCAAGTATGACATCATCCGCGAATAGCGCAATATTTTCCTCCTGACCTCCAACTCTCACTTCTTTTATATCCACTTCCTACCTAATACGCTCTGCCAAGGGCTCAATCATTAGAGCAAATAACAGTGGTGAGAGTGGGCATCCTTGTCTTGTGCCCCTCTCTAGAGCGAATCTTTCAGAGTACCCGCCATTTATTCTTATTCTCGTACTCAGATGCTCATAAAGTGCCTTTATCCATTTATAAAATTTTCCCTGAAATCCACTCGCTCCAACACTTGAAACATATCCTGCCATTCCACCCGGTCAAACACTTTTTCTGCGTCCACTGTAACTAATACCACCTGCTCTGTGGTTTTCTGAAGACACCAAGCAATATTTATTATCTTTCTAATATTATTACTCCCTTGCCTCCCTTTCACAAATCCTGTTTGATCTCTATGTATCAATTTTGGTATGATCTCTTAAATGTGATTTGCCCATACCTTTGCTAATATTTTTGCATCAAGATTAATCAACAATATAGGCATATAGGAGCCACACACCCTCCTGTCTTTGCCGGGTTTCGACAGTACAGTGATACCCGCTTCTTCCATAGATTTTGGAATCCCTTCCCCTTGCAGAACTATGTTGAAAACTTGAGTTAAAATCAGTGTAACTTGCTCAACTATTACTTTGTAAAATTTTGCCATGAACCCATCTAATCCCGGGGCTTTCCCTGTTTTGAGGGTTTTTATAAACCCCCTAATTTTCTCTTTGGTAATTTCCTCCCCTATTTCCTTCTATCTTCTGGCTTGACTTGTTTCAGGTTTACACTCTTTTATATAGATTCCTATAATATTCCTGGAATACCTTGCTAATCTTCCTTGTGTGGTGAACCATTTTCCCCTTACTATTTCTAATTCCATCTATATATGCTGCTTGTCTTTGAGCTATTAACAGGCTTGCTAGGATTTTCTCTGCCTTGTTGCCACCCTCAAAAAAATCTTTGTTTCTGCACAGCCAGCTTATGAGCTATTTCTTGAGCTCTTAATCTGCTTAGCTAAACCCTTGCTTTCAATAGGCCCGCGATGGTTGCCGGTCATGGTCTCTCTGATGCTGCACTTCCAAAGCCTGTATCCTGTTTAATAATTCTGCTTCTACTCTCCCCTTCTCACATTTGAGTCTCGCTGTCAAACAAATTCACTTCCCTCTAATTAATGCCTTTAACCCATCCCATACCATATTCAGTGTTACCTCACTTGTCTTGCTAAAGTATAAATATTCTTGTATATCTTCTCAAAATGTTTCCAGCTGCTTATCTTCTTCTAACAAGGAGTCATTTAGCTTCCAGAATTTTATCCCCTCGTCTTCCTCCCCTAAGTCAAATATTACGCATTGGGGCGTGATCTTTTCAAGTTATTGCACCTTGTTCTGCTTCCTGCGCCCTTGAGACCCACTTTCCACTCCTCTAGATCATGTCTAGTCTACTATAAGTTCCATGTACATGAGAGTAAAATAAATATTTACACTCTCCTGGATGCCTACTCCTCCAAATATCTATCAACCCCAGTCTCTCCTTCAGCCTCTTTATACTCTGTCTGTCCCTTCTCCCCCCACTAGCCTGACCTCCACTATTATCTAATCTCAGATTACAAGTTAAGGTTAAAGTCCCCTCCCAAAATTATGGGGATGTCTCCCAGTTCTTCCAGCTCCTTTAAAATTTTCTTATATGATGCCCCTTGACTCTCATTATGGCTATAGATGATTATCACCCACACCTCTTCTCCGCCAATTCGAAGCCGTACCCCTACCCATCTCCCTCTTTTCCACTACCCTCTCCTATTATTAAGTATCGATATGCTTCCCTTATCAAGATCCCCACCCCGCCTTTCTGGGGACTTGACCTTTGTCCTGCCAGCACCTCTACCGGATAACTTTTTAAGGAAAGCATGTACTTCTGTCCTACTCTGAGGTGCATCTCCTGTACACATAAAATATCTGCATTCAAATGCCTACCCTCCTTTTCTAGGAGTTGCCTTTTTCACCAAGTACGCATTCCTTTAGCTTTTATTGTGGTTATCGTTAACTTTCTGTTCTTCCTAGTTCTAATTCAGATTCAGAAACTGCTAACACCTAATCAGGAGTTCGTTCCCTCCCTACCCACCCCGACTCCCACCCACCCCTAGTGAGCAGTCTTGCTTTATAGGGCACCTCCCCCTTTAGCAAATCACAGTGAATTGGACCAGCACATATTGAATATAATTAAAGAGATTTAACTGCTTTTTCTCTGAAAGGACAGCTGCAAAACCAGCTGGTACTTGGTAGATCTCTCTCTTTTTCTTTAACAGATACCTAAGCTCCACAAACAGAACAATGGCTGGGAAAAATCATATTGCGAAAGCTGTTGCCCCCGTTACAGCTTCTGCCTCGGTCCAGACAGAGGTCCTAATGCCAGTTGAAGAACCGGTTCCATGTGCAGGGTGCCTGCATGCTGAAGCTCTGAGGAAACAAGTGGAGGAACTCAGAGAGGAGGTGGCGAGGCTGAGGAGCATTCAAGACAGTGAGAAGTACATTGATGAGATGCTTCTTGCAGCAACCAGGCTCTCCAGCACAGGAGAAGATGGCTGCCAACAGAATGTCGATGGTTGGACAAAAGTCACCAGAGCCTGCAAAATCACCAATCCAACTTCTCCAGCCCTTGAATTGAAGAACCATTATGCAGCCCTGGAAGTGGAGGAGGTGAAAGCATCCCTGGAAAGGGAAGAACCAGAGTTCAAGTACCCCATAGTTGCGGAATCAGTGACCAGAAGGAAACAAAGGATAGTGGTTGTTGGAGACTCTCTTCTGAGGGGTACTGAGGCGTCCATCTGCCGACCAGACTTGATGTCCAGAGAGGTATGCTGTCTGCCTGGTGCCAAGATCCAAGATGTTACGGAGAGTTTGCCGAGACTCATCAAGCCCACTGACTATTACCCAATGTTGCTAATCCATGTTGGAACAAATGATACTGCCAGGTATACCTCGGAACGTATCAAAAGTGACTTCATGGCTCTGGGACAGAGGGTGAAGCAGGTAGGTGCACAGGTGGTGTTCTCTTCAATCCTCCATGTTGAGGGTAAAGGCCAAGGCAGAGAGGCTCGCATCCTGGAGATGAATGCATGGCTGCGTGGATGGTGTCTTCGAGAGCGTTTTGGTTTCCTAGAACATGGGATGCTGTTCCAAGGGTTGCAGAGCAGAGATGGCATCCATCTGTCCAAGAAAGGTCAACGCATCTTTGGTAGTAGACTGGCTAATCTACTGAAGAGGGCTTTAAACTAGATTCGTTGGGGATGGGTGAAGAAAGCCCCCAGGTAAGTGAAAGCCCCCAGGTAGGTGATACATTAAATACCTTTATGGAAATGGGTAACAGGGGTAACACATGGAAAGCAGTGTGTATTAATGCCCGTAGCATGGGAAATAAGATCCCTGAAGTTGAAGCTTTGGTGGGAGTTGCTGACTTGGATTTAGTGGCAGTTACAGAAACATGGTTCACAGAAAACCATGACTGGGATGTAACTATACCTGGCTATACTTTATTCAGAAAGGACAGGGTAGGAAGAAGGGGAGGAGGAGTGGCACTATATGTAAAAACTACTATTAAAGCTTTGGAATTACAGAGCTTAAAAGGGAGAGAGGAGGCATTGTGGGTTAAACTAGAAAGAGGGAAAGAGAAATCTATTTGCATTGGTGTGATATACAGACCTCCCTCACAAGAGGAAGAGGTGGACAGAGAGTTAATTGAAGACATACGCAGCATTGCTAGGAAAGGGGAAGTGCTACTGCTAGGAGATTTCAATATGCCAGATGTTGATTGGCACATTCCTGTTGCAGTAAAATCATCTAGAAGTAAGGAGATCCTGGATTCTCTACAGGGAGAACTATTCAGGCAATTGGTAACAGACCCCACACGTGAAGGGGCCATACTGGACTTGGTGCTTACCAATGGTGAAAGTGTTTCTGATGTTGTAGTGGGAGATCATTTTGCATCCAGTGATCACCAGATGGTGTGGTTCAGTATTAGGACTAGGGCTGTTAGAATCCATTCCAAGGTGAAGATCTTAGACTTTAGGAAGACTAACTTTGCGAAGATGGGCCAATACCTCAGGGAGTCGTTAGTGGGATGGGAACAGCTGGGGGATGTAGAAAAACAGTGGGCAAAGCTGAAAGGGGGTATTTTAAAGGCAACCAACCTTTTTGTTAAAATGGTAAATAAAGGCAAAAGGAACAGGAGACCGCTATGGTTTTCGAAGGAAGTAGCTGAAAAAGTGAAGAAAAAGAGGGAGGCCTTCATGAAATACAAGAGATCACAGAGAGAGGAAGACAGGCATCTGTATTTGGAAAAACTTAGAGAAGCTAGCAAAGTAGTCAAGAAGGCAAAGATTCAAAAGGAGGAGGAAATAGCCAATGCAATAAAATGGGGGGATAAGACATTTTTCAGATATATTAGTGAGAAGAGGAAGGGCAAAAGTGGTATTGTCAGACTCAAGGATGCAGGGGGGGAATATGTAGAAGCTGATAAGGATAAAGCGGAATTGCTTAACAAATATTTTTGTTCTGTGTTCACAGATGAAGAACCAGGAGCAGGACCTCAGAAAACACCCACAAATAAGAACAGAAGCGAGGGACATATTGAACAATTTTCAGAAGACTGTTTTCGTGAGAAACTAGCTCAACTTAAAGTAGACAAAGCGATGGGACCGGATGGGATACACCCTAGAATACTGAGGGAACTTGGGGACGTTCTAGCAGCTCCACTGACTGACCTTTTCAATGCCTCGTTGGAGTCGGGAGTGGTGCCAAAGGACTGGAGAGAGGCTCATGTGGTGCCTTTACACAAAAGCGGAAGTAAGGATGTGGTTGAAAACTACAGGCCGGTTAGTTTAACTTCAGTGGTGAGTAAATTATTGGAAACGCTGCTGAAAGAGAAAATAGTGAGGTTTCTGGAGTCCGGCGGATTACAGGATCCGAGGCAGCATGGATTCACCAGAGGCAGGTCTTGTCAGACAAATCTGATCGATTTCTTTGACTGGGTGACCAGGGAGTTGGACCGAGGGAGAGCTCTAGATGTGGTGTATTTAGATTTCAGTAAAGCCTTTGACACTGTTCCTCACAGGCGACTTATAAACAAACTGAGCACCCTAGGGATGGACCCTAAAGTTACTGCTTGGGTTAGAAATTGGTTGGGTGGGAGGCGACAAAGAGTACAAGTAAATGGAGCTCACTCTGAGGAGAAGGATGTTACCAGTGGTGTGCCCCAGGGATCTGTCCTTGGTCCGATTCTTTTTAACATCTTTGTTAGTGATATAGCGGAAGGGCTGTCGGGTAAGGTTTGCCTCTTTGCGGATGATACCAAAATCTGTAATAGAGTAGACACCCAGGAAGGTGTAGATAACATGAGGAGGGATCTAGCTAAGCTTGAAGAATGGTCTAGAATTTGGCAGCTGGGATTTAATGTTAAAAAATGTAAGGTCATGCATTTGGGCTGCAGCAATACAAGGGAGCAATACAGTATAGGAGGTGAAGTACTTTTGTCCACTAAAGAAGAGCGGGACCTAGGCATGGTTGTGTCTGATGATCTTAAAGTAGCTAAACAGGTAGAAAAGGCGACGGCAAAAGCTAGAAGGATGCTTGGGTGCATACGGAGAGGAATGGCTAGCAGAAAAAAGGAGGTGATAATGCCTCTGTATAAGTCTTTGGTGCGACCTCATTTGGAGTATGGTGTGCAATTCTGGAGACCGCACCTTCAAAAGGATGTGAACAGGATGGAGTCGGTGCAGAGGGTTGCTACTAAAATGATTAATGGGCTTCATTATAAAGCATATGAGGACAGACTTAAGGATCTTAATATGTACACCTTAGAGGAAAGGCGGGATAGAGGTGATATGATTGAGATGTTTAAATACCTCCGTGGCATAAATGTTCAGGGAGAGAGCCTCTTTCAATTGAAAGCAAGTTCTGCTACGAGGGGACATGGGATGAGGGTGAAGGGAGATAGATTCAGGAGTGATATGCGGAAATATTTCTTTACGGAAAGAGTAGTGGATCCGTGGAATAGTCTCCCAGTGGAGGTGGTGGAGATGAGGACAGTGACTGAGTTCAAAAAAGCATGGGACCAACACAGAGGATCTCTAAAGGTAAAAAGTGGACTGTTGTAGTTGTTGTTATGGAAGGACAGACTAGATGGGCCTTGTGGTCTTTTTCTGTCATCATGTTTCTATGTTTCTATGTAATTGTGGCATTTGGGGGAGTGGTCTAGTGGTTAGGACAAGGTACTTCAGGCCAGAGGGCCAGGGGTTCCAGTCCCACCTGGGGACAGCAATCTCAGGCCAGAGGGTCTGGGATTTCTAGTCCTATAGGCACTCCTTGTGGTCTTGGGCAAGCCACTTAACCCTCCATTGCCCATGTTCCCTGTAAGTATTAGGGTATGTGTCTCATATCCCCTCGTGTTAAATGTATCCCCCAATTGACCACTTTGACCCGGTGAAAAGCGGGATATAAATACAGCTAAATAAATAAATTGTTTACTTCCTCCTCTCTTATCTTCCCCTCTCTATTCTCTTTCTTCAGCTCTTCCCTCTTCCCTCCCCTCCTCCTCCCTCTCCCCCTCTGCTTCCCTACCCTGCCTATTTTCTCCCCTCCTCCTCTCCCTCCCTACCCCCTCTCCCCTTTCCCCCTCCTCTTCCCCCCTCTCCCCAACCTCTTCCTCTCTTCTCTCCTCCTTATTCAGAGGAGTCAACTAGAGTAGTGTGTCTCCTGCCTCCCCCTCTCCTTCCTCTTCATCCCCCCTCCTCTCTCCTTCTCCTCCTCTCCTCTATCCTCCTCCCCCTATACTCTCCCCACCCCTAACATACCATAAAAATTCTCTATTCCCCTACCCCTTGGTACAATCTATCCCTTTACTCCCCGCCCACCTCATTTCCATCTTTGCACTTTACCTATTATTCCAACTTTAAACATTGCAAACTTCTTCAACATTTCAGTCATTTCAAACATTTCCATAGCAGCTCCGTCTCTGGTTGCTCCATTCCCTTCTTTCCCTCCTCCATGCTTTCCCATCTCTACCTTTTATGTTCATACTTATCGTCCTTTTCTCATCTCAGTGTCTCTCATCTTTTAGGTCCATCTTTGCATTCTTTGCTCCATCCCCTCTTTAGTTCTTGTTGTACTCCGCTACTTTTGTACTTTTCTAGTCCTTGCCTGCTGTTTCTGTCTTGGCTGTGTTCGAGATTCTCTGTAATCTCACCCCTGCCTCTTGGAGTGCTGTCATCGCCTACTCCATTAATTGCACTCTCCAAGATTTCCCTTTCTGAGTAAAGGACAGTTCAAAAGGATGTAGCCATCTATACTTGATTTCAGCACTCTGCAGGGCTTGTGTCACAGGTTGCATAGCTCTTCTCCATTGGAGAGTCCCTGCTGACAAGTCCTCATAGATGGTCACCGGGTAACCTTGCCAATTTAGAGCCCCCCAGCTCCTCATCTTAGTTGTCATCCGCTCTTTCATTTTATACCCTGTCAAACAAATAAGAATATCTCTGGATCTATTTGCTCGTGTTGCTCCCAGTGCCCTGTGTGCTCTATCCATTAGTATTTCTTTGGGGGTTACTGCTTCCCCCCTTTTCTTGAGCACCTCCGAGCATATTAGAGCAGCCACCTTTGCACTATCCTGGAACTCTTTATCCTCCGGTATTCCTCGGATCCTTAGATTATTCCTTCGGGATCAGTTTTCTAAATCCTCTAATTTATATTGCATTGTGTCCTGCCATTTTTGCAATTTGCTGTGCCATTGTTGTTCTTTTTCTTCTTGCGGTTCTATCTCCTGTAGGCGATTCTCATGATCTCCCACCTTATGTGTCTATTCTGCTATGACCTCCTTTACATTACCAATAAGTTCACTTAATTCTGTTTTCACCGCTTGCACCTCATTTTTTATCTCTATAAACCGTTCTCTCAGTTCTGCTTTTGTTATTTCCTTTATGGACTCTCTTCCTTGCTCTTGATTTTTTTATGCGCTGGCGCCTTGCCTGGCTTTATTTTCCATTGTAGTGTGCTCACCACCACTAGCACTTGCCCCTGCATAGGCGTATTCTCTCAAGTCTATTGCTTTCCTCCTCGTTGTCATTCTGTCTCAGCAGATCTGGTTCCCCAGTTTCTCTTTGAGGTACTGTTCAATTTATTTTAATTTAACTTTGCTGCTGCAGTTTTACTTTAAGAACAGTGCTCATTTATTTTCCACCTATTGTTATGCTTCCCTCTTCCTTACCATCCAGCCTCATATGCCTCCTGCTTGCCACTTTTTTTTTCTTATCTGGGCCCTTAGTACTGTCTCCAGCTTTATCTACCACGGAGTTTTTCTTCTGCTATTGTATAATTCTGAGCCGCACTGCCACTTCGTTGCTGTTACTTACTCTGCCTTTCTCCCTGCACCAGAGCTGTTGATCACCATTTTTGTTTCCTGCATGTTGTTGCTGCTGGGCCTCTTTGCCGTCAGACCCATGCTGCTGCTCCCCGCTGCTCTTCTCTCTTCCCCTTTTCGGCCTCAGAGCCCTCAACAATTAGCTTTGCCGCTCTCCACTCTCTCTCAAGGGGATCTTTTTATTTTTCAACGGGGTTGGCCCCAGAGCAGTGTCCCTTCAACTCCATCGGGTTCAGTGACGTCACTTGCTTCCACAATGTCATGTTTCAAACCAGAAAAATACTTTCAGTTCTGCTTCAGAGTGATGTTCACATATGCAGCAAAAATTGTAGCAGTTTAATTATGTAGCCTGGGAATCTAATATAAAACATATTGACTCCTGACACTGCACAGCTATGGTATTAAATGTGAATATATATTCTGCAAAAGACAAAGGAGATAGAAGGTGGTCACACATCAAAGAGACAAACACAAAAAGAACCATAGCACAGTTTATAACACCAAAATAAAATGATTATAACTAATTCTATTTTGGTATTTTAAACTATGCTGTGCTTCTCGCTTTTTCTTCTTGAACATATATTCTACATTCAAAGAAACTCTTCTTCCAATAATGGGCACAGAGCCAAACTAGGACATTTTCCACAGAACTCAACAAACTAAAAATAATTTCTGATTCTGTTGTCATTTCAGTAACAGCGATTATAAACCCTCACCAGTACTGGGCATATTGAGCTCCATTCCGGAAGGGGGACATCTGGGCCGTCTAGATGTCCCCACTGAAGACGAGGTTGTTAGGACCTGATTCTGGTCTGCAGGAACAAAACGCTCCTGCAGAAGCCAGAATCGGGCCTGAGGACGGCCCGGCGTGCCCCCTCTGCCTTGGGGACATCCTACCCGCAGGTACCCCAGACATCCATATTCCTGTCCCTCTTTTCCCCGCCGCCCAACCCAAGGCTAGCCTTCCGCGGCCTGGATCGGGCAGCAGGGACATCCCACCCCTGCACCCGGCCCCGGGGTTGGCTTCCCTGCCCCAATCAGCCACAAAATGCTGTTTATACCAACTGTGAGGTGGTCCGGCAGCACGTACAGGGCCGTGTCCTGAATTGGCCCTGTACATGCTGCCGGGCGGCCCATCCCTGCTCCGCAACCTCCCGCCCCCCAGCTCTCCCCCATCCTGAAGCACAGGACAAATGGGGAGAGCCAGTGGATGAATAGAGTCTAGGCATATTGTGGGGCTGCACATCCCCACGAGATGTGCAACCCAGCAACCTGCATTTAAGAATGAGGGCATTGTGAAGTAATACAAAACCTTACAAAAATTACTTAGGACCTATAGAGAAAAATCTATCATACCATACTACTACTTATCATTTGTATAGCCCTACAAGGCATATGCAGCATAGTACAGACACATTTGAAAAATGGCCCCTGCTCATCAGAGCTTACAATCTAGTCAAGATAGTCAACACAACAGCTAAAGACAAGGATATATCTACAGCAGTGGTTCTCAACCTAGTCCTCTGGGACCCACAGGCCAGTCAGGTTTTCAGGATATCCACAATGAAGATGAAAGCAGATCTATCCCATGCATATTCATTGTGGATACCCTGAAAACCCAACTGGACTAAGGGTCCCAGAGTACTGGTTTAGAAACATAGAAACATGATGGCAGAAACATAGAAACATGGTCTATCTAGTCTGCCCTTCCATATCAACTACAATAGTCCTTGTTTTATCTTTAGAGATCCTCTGTGTATGTCCCATGCTTTCAAACTAGATAATAGGGGAAAGCTGACAGTTGCCCAAAAACACATGGTTTAGAATGATGTATCTGTGAAGGATACTAGCAAAAGACTGAAGTTAGGGCATATCAACAGACAGGGGTGGTTCAAGGCAATCTGCTGCCTGAGGTGAGGGATGAGATGGCGCCCCCCCTCCCCGAGCGGGGGAGGGGGGGATGCTTTCTCAAAACTGCAGTCAGAGACTGAACCAAATCAAAAAGTTAATTAGATAATGTGGAGGAAATAAAAAGATGTTCGCACACCACGGAACTAAAAGAGAGAGCGAGAACCACTGTACAGTTTATAACACCAAATTAAATAACTCAACTGTGTTATGGTTGTTACTTTTTCTTTTTAACATATATTTTGAATTCACAGAATCCCCTCCCCCCCAGCAAAGGGTGCAGAGCAGAACTAGGACATCCACCCACAAAACTCAATACCTAATTTAAAAAAAAATCTGATTCTGGTCATCTCACTAACAAATATTCTCCAGTACCAGGCATATTGTGAACCAATACAAAATGCTATAAAAGTCACAGATGATCTACAAGGCCAAATCAACCATATCATACCTTTTGTCACAAGGAACCGTAAGTTCATACCTCCTCCATCTCTACTCGTCAACAACATAGAGTTGAAATCAAAAGCCACCATCCGTTACCTCGGCATCACATTGGATCAGCACTTGGATATGACAACGCATGTCAAGAACATCACAAAAACGATATATTATAAGATCAAATCGCTACGTCACCTCCGCTCCCTACTTGATCCCACAGACTTCCGAACAACCTTCCAGGCATTAATCCTCCCACACCTGGATTTTGCCAACATCATCCTTCATGGCCTCCCTCAATCAACTTTGAATCCGCTCCGCCTAGCCATGAATACAGCCGCCAGAGTCCTTTCTGGCTCATCAAGATCTGACCATATAACACCCATCATGAAAGAACTGCATTGGTTGCCATTACATGCCAGAATCCAGTATAAGTCTTTAGTCCTTACTTTCAAGGCACTAAATAACTGCCCCCCTACGCCAATCAGCAAGCTCATCCATGTCACCCTGGAAAACAGAAAAAGGAGAACCACATCAATGAACACCTTAATAGTCCCAAAAATAATAACGAAGTGCACTAAGGCCACCTCCAACAGGGCCTTCTCCTTATTTGCACCTCTAAACTGGAATGCGCTACCTCACGAAATCCGTGCTATCAAAAACCTAATCCTATTTAGAAAGGCATTGAAATATCACTTGTTTACAAAATGCTACCCAGAAGTCAACCTAGACATTATCAAAACTAGCTCCGCAATACAACCTGAAAAGGGCTAGCTGGTCAACCTTCTCTCTAGTCCTATTAGTGAACCACATTACAACATCCAAACGAGTTTCATATTACTGTATATAACATTAAGTTAATCTGTACATAGTACATTAAGTTAATCTGTACATAGTTCCCCCGGTTGTCCTATTGTTGAAGTTCCCTGTTTAATGTAAAACTCAATGTTACTTGTATGCATTGTAGTATGTTCTTGTTCATTGTACACCGCACTGATTGTAATAGCGCGGTATAAAAGAATTGTTAAATAAATAAATAAATAAATAAATAAATACCAGCATAAACTTGCAAAACTCATACAACAAGGGGCATACCCAGATAAAAGCAGCACTATAAATACTGTAGCAGGCCCTAGAACATCCATACACCGATTGAAAAGCTAAACAAGTCAAATTACTACAGTATAGATCCCTTCGTACAAACTCCATGTCAACAGAACTCCTGGCCTCAGTCACACACTCAGAACACAGACCCTCGATAAGTACAAAATAAGTGAGGATAACCTAAAGTGGAAATAAAAATATGTAGACAAAAATTTACCTGAAAGCCCAAGAAGACAGACTCTGCATGCAATGCAATACCAGAGAAATAAAAGAGACTCATTTTCCTGTACTGTGTAAAATATAAAAATAGTACAAAGTCCAATCACTCATTTGAAAATAAAATTATTTTTTCTACCTTTGTTGTCTGACCATTTTATACTCTGATCATGCTGGTCCCGACCTGAGGCTTCTGCTTTCTTCTGTCTTGCCTTAGCTCTCTTTCTACAGTCTCGACTCCATCTGTCATTTCTTGTCTCTCCTTTTGTTTTCTTCACTTCCTTCCATCTTGGATATTGATTTTTTTCTTTTCACCTTTCTTCCATTTATTTCTCTCTCTCTCTCTGGCCACCCAGATTTCAGTACTCCTTACTATCCAGTTCTCAATCTCCCTCTTTTTTTATGCCATCTACCTACCGTTTTTCAACCTTCATCCCCAGTCCTTCCATTCCCCAGCTCTTCTTCCCCTCTGTGTTGTCCAGCATTTGTCCTCCTGTCTCCCCCCACCATTGTTGAGCATGTCTCCTTACTTCCCCATCTAACATTTGTCTCCCTGCTTCCACCCTCCAGCATATATTCCTGCCCCCTCCCCTCTTGTCCAGCATTTGTCCCCCTGTCCCCCCAGTGTTTTCCAGCATTTGTCCCCTTGTCTCTCCCCCCATTGCCCAGCATTTGTCTTCCTGCCCTGCTTCCTTGTTATCTAGCCACGTGTCCCCCTTCTCCTCCTTTGTCCAGCATTTTCCCCTGTCTCTCCCCTTTGTCCAATATGTCCCCCTGTCTCCTCCTTTGTCCAGCATTTGCCCCCCCCCCCCATCTCTCCCCTTGGTCTAGCACTTGCCCCCTTTATCCGCCCTTTGTCCAGCACTTTCCTCCCTGTCTCCCTCTTTGTCCAGCCTTTGTCCCCTGTCTCCCCCCTTTGTCCAGCATTTGTCCCCTGTCTTTCACCTTTGTTTAGCTAGTTTCCTGTCTCTCCCTTTTGTCCAGTATGTCCCCTTGTCTCCCCCTTTGTCCAGAATTTTCCCCCCTGTCTCCCCCTTTGTCCAGCCCTTGTCCCCCTGTCTCCCTCTTTCTCCAGCATTTGCCCCCTGTCTCCCCCTTTATCCAGCATTTGTCCCCTGTCTCTCCCCTTTGTCTAGCACTTGCTCCCTGTCTCTCCCCTTTGTCCAATATGTCCCCCTGTCTCCCTCTTTGTCCAGCATTTGCCCCCCTGTCTTTCCTCTTTGTCTCTCACTTGTCCTCCTCCTGTCCCCATTCCTTCCACCTGTACCTCTTATCCGGTGGCGGCAGCAGCACTCCGGTTGTTTTTATTTTAGATTTTGCCGCCTCTGTCCTGTCTCTGCCTTCCCGCCGCTTTTTTTTCCTCAAGAATGATTGCAGCGAGAAAAGAAAAGTGGCAGGAAGGCAAAGACAGGCCAGAGGCAGCAAAATTGAAAATGAAAACAGCCGTTGTGCCACTGCCGCCGCTGCACAAATCATCTTGATCGCTTGCAGGGATCTGCAAGCGATTAGGCTGCTTTGTCTGGCAATGACACTCCAGCTCTGTTTTAATTTTAAATTTTGCAGCCTCTGGCATGCCTCTGCCTTCTGACATTAGAAATCAGAGGCAGGCCAGAGACTGCAAAATCTAAAATTAAAACAGAGCCAGAGTGCCACCGGCGTCAGAATGCCACCCCCATCAGAGTGCCGCCTGAGGCCGTCGCCTCAGATGGCTTGATGCAAGAACCACCCCTGTCGACAGAGATGTTCCAATAAAGACAAAAGTAATGCAAATGCCCTTATGTACAGAGCAGACAGAGCTTAAAGATTCCAAATTACCCCTGCCTACCTATAACCAGATTAATATGAATAAAATACAACCTCTAAAATGCTTGAATGCAAATGTTAGAAGTCTAAAAAATAAGATGGGAGAGTTAAAATATGTAGCATTAAATGAGAAGTTAGATATGATTGGTATCTTAAAGACTATGTGGAAGGACGACAACCAGTGGGACACTGTGATACCTGGGTACAAATTATATCACAATGATAGAGTAGATCAAATTGGTGGAGGGGTTGCACTCTATATTAGAGAGGGCATTGAGTCATACAGGATTAAAGTGTTGCAGGAAACAAAATACATGGCAGAATCTCTATGGATTGAAATTCCATGTAGAAAGGGAAAGGCAATGGCAGTGGGGGTGTACTATCGACCGCCTGGCCAAAATGAACAAATAGACGATGAAATGCTCAAAGAAATCAGGGAAGCTAACAAAAGTTATGATACAGTATAATGGATGATTTCAATTACCCCAGCATCGACTGGGTCAACGGCACGGCAGGACATGCTAGGGAGATAAAGTTTCTAGAAGAAATAAATGATTTCTTCTTGGAGTAGCTGGTTCATAAACCAACCAGAGGGGAAGCCATTTTGGACCTTGTCCTTAGTGGAACACAAGATCTGGTGCAAGAGATAAGAGTGTTGGGGCCACTTGGGAATAGTGATCATAGCATAATCGCATTTGATTTCATAAATGGAGGAAGGACGGCATGGAAATCCACAGTACTGTCTTTTAACTTTCAAAAGGGAAACTATGATAAAATGAGGAAAATAGTTAAGAAAAAACTAAAAGGAGCAGCTGCAAAGGTTAAAGATTACCCTGTTGTCCAAGTTGTTAACCCTGTTTAATGTAACTCAGACATTTTTGTGTACTGAAATGTTTTGTTTGATGGAAACCGCGCTGATGTCAAATAGTGCGGTATATAAGAAATGTAAATAAATAAATAAATAAATAAATAAAATCAAGCATGGGTGTTGTTTAAAAATACTATCTTGGAAGCCCAGAACAGCTGTATTCCTTGCTTTAAGAAAAGTGGAAGGAAGTCCAAAAAACTGCCAGCATGGTTTAAAGGTGAGGTCAGAGAGGGCTGTTGTAGCCAAAAAGCATCTTTCAGGAAATGGAAAAAGGATTCAAATAACAAAAACTGGAAACAACATTTATTTATTTATTTTATTTATTTAAGTGTCTTTTTTACCGCCCTATCGAGTAATCAGGGCAGTTTACATGATGAACAACAGAATTACATTATACCATATCAAACAATGTTAACCAATGCAGTTAACTTTCAATCACAGATATGTACATGATTATTTTATAACTCTTCAATATAGTGCATCTGGATTTTCAGAAAGCCTTTCACAAGGTCCCTTATGACAGACTCACGGCGAAGTTAAAACATCATGGAATAGGAGGCAGTGTACTACTGTGGATCAGGAACTGGTTAAAAGATAGAAACCAGAGGGTAGGGCTGAAATGCCAATTTTCCAAATGCAGAAAGCTGAATAGCGAAGTACCCCAGGGATCTGTGCTGAGTCTGCTGCTTTTTAATATTTATAAATGACCTGGAAATGGGAATAACGAGTGAGGTAGTCAAATTTGCAGATGACACAAAATAATTCCAGGTTGTTAAAACCCAAGAGGATTGTGAAAAATTGCAAGAGGACCTTGATAAACTGGAAGACTGGATGTTCAAATTGCAGTGAAATATAATGTGGATAAGTGCAAAGTTATGCATCTAGGAAAAAACAACCTAAAACTATGGTTAAATGATGCAAGGTTCCCAATTAGGAACCACCGCCCAGGAAAAAGATTTAGGCGTCATAATGGATAGCACGTTGAAACCCTCCTCCCAGTGTGCAGCAGTTGTCAAGAAGGCAAATAGAATGCTAGGAATCATAAAGAAATGGAGAATAAAACAAAGGATATTATAATGCCTCTGTATCTTTCTATTGTGAGACCTCACCTTGAATATTGTGTACAATTCTGATCACCGTATCTTAAAAAGTATATAGCGGAATTAGAAAAGGTACAGAGAAGAGCCACCAAAATGGTAAAGGGGATGGAAGGATACCACTATGAGGAGAGGCTTAAAATGTTAGGGCTCTTCAACATAGAAAAGAGACAGCCGAGGGGAGATATGATAGAAGTCTATAAATTAATGAATAGCATGGAACAGGCAAATGTAGATTGATTCTCTATGCCATCAAAAGTAGAAAGACTAGGGGACATGCAATGATGCTATAGTGTAATCCGTTTAAGACTAATACAAGAAAATATTTTTTCACTCAACGCGTAATCAAACTCTGGAATTTGATACCAGAGGATGCAGTAAAAGCTATAAGTGTAACTGAGTTTAATAAAGGTTTGGACAAGTACCTGGATGAGAGGTCCATAAACCATTATTAAAGAGGCCTCAGGTAATCCACTGCTTGCCCCAATACAAGCATTATGGAATCTGTGTTCTTTTTGGGAAACTGCTATGTACTTATGACCTGGATTGGCTACTGTTAGAAACAGGATACTGGGTTTGATGGACCTTAGTCTGACTCAGTATGGCATTTCTTATGTTCTTATGTTCTCCGTGTACCTTGAGCTGATAGCTGGTCCCTGTTACTGCCCTGTATTCACTCTTTAGCCAAAGAATACCCCTAAATGGTGATCAAACAAAAGCATACAACATGAAGATTCTAAAAACTGAATAGCAGGAATATACAACTTGTTATATGTTGGATATGACATCCAAGAGGAAGAGCGACTACCCCCGCCGTGGCAGCTCCTTTTAATATTTAAATAATGAAAATTACTTAATTCAAGAGGAAAAGTGCTGAAGTTTACTACTTAAGAATCCCACATCAATGCGCCATGTTTCAGATCCACCCTTGAACCCTGCTTCAGGATTTAGGATTCCAATTTGCTCATCACACATGCTTATACAAGCAAAAAGAAAACCTGCCATTTAAATGAATAATGGTGTCTGACATCACAGGAGGTAAAGCCAGTGAATTAACCAATCAGACATCAAGGGGTGTCCACAACACCGAACTCCCCTGGGATGATTGGTCAAAATCAGAGTAGACTAGACCACTCTAATTCAAGGTTGAGGCCATTGGGGCTGATGGTACGAAGTTTAAATATCCAAGACCAAGGCTTTGAAGTTGGTAAAGCCTGTCACCACCTCGAGGGTCCTCAGGAACAAAGTACACTACCTGCCAATGCAATTGCTCAAAGGAGTCGCCCTTCTCAAGGCAATGCTCCACCATTGGTGTTGAGGTCGTTGCTATGCAGAGTCATGATGCATTCTCACCTAAGCAGAGTTCGCATCGCCGTGTTGTCCAACCGATGTAATATAGATGACATGGACAAATGATTAAGTAAATAACAAACATAGAGCTACATGTGGTGTGCCAATAGGATTTAAGTATAAGTCCTTGATGTGTGTCCAGCCACTCTGGTCCCTCTAAGATAGATGCACAATAACTGCAATCTCCACATACATAGTGACCTGGGTCAAAATGACATTTAAGAGGTCTATCCACTGGTGATGCTGCCTGAACAAGTCTGTCATGAAGATTGGTACCACATGAGTATGCCAACATTAGAGGTTTTCTAAAGCAGGTGTGCAAACTCAAAATATTCCAATGTTGGTGTAGTAATTTGGTGATTTCATAGGAGTGACGAATGTTAGGGAGAACCCCCACCACTCGGTTTTCATTCGAACCCTCCTGGGCCACTGTAGGATCATCCAACAGCCATTCTCTGTGAATACAGTAGGCTCATTTGTAAGCACAATTTATGAGCATAAGAGAATAACTCCTGGCTGCCAGATGATCACTTAATTCTCGTGCATGTTTGTGGAATTCTGACAATGTACAACATATATGCTGAAGTCTCAGAAATTGGCCATAAGAAAGGCCTCTTTTTAAAGGGCCTGGATGGAAGCTATGATATCGCAAAAGAGTATTATGTTGTATGGGTTTGCGGTATAAAGATGTATGTAGGCCATCTGAGATCAATGAAATAGTAATATTCAAAAATTGAATGGATTCTGTGGCAAAATGTGCTATGAATTGAATAATTGTAATAAGCCATTCCAAGTTCATGGTAAGTGACTGCTCTGAACCAGACCACAAGAAAAAATGTTATCAAAAACCTCCTCCAGAATGGAATAAAATGGAAGCAGTGAGAAGGATAAATGCATTCTTCTTCAAAGCAGGCCATATAAATAGTCGGGAGTGAGGAAGCAACTGTCGCTCCCATCGTGATACCTGCCTCTGGTGTCACTGCTTACTGATGAACACCTGTGGTTCTTCTTCTACTTAGAACTGGTGCTTCTGTAGATGCAGGTATCTGATACTACACTGCAGGTGTTCCTGGTGCTGGTGTTACTGGGTTGTTGAGATGTTGACATGCTAATCTGAATCCTCTCTCCTTCCCTCTTGGAGTACGTGATACATTTCTTCTTATTTCCTGACTCCTTCTCCTTTCTGCAGTTAGAGCTACTCTCCTGAGCTAGTAGGAGTACTGGCACAGTCACTCATGAATTGAAGGTGTAGACTTAAGTCCAAGATACCTTCCTATCCCTCTGCTGTCTCCTTAGCTGCTCCCTGTCCTGTGGCTGCCTCTGGATGGTGTGAGGGACTAAGGAATGGCCACCATTACCTGCTCCCTGGGCTAAACTGTTCACTCCTTTCTCATGTTGCTATGGCAGAGTTCTGTCTTTGGCAGTGTTATAAAAGAAGTTGGATTTTCCCTCCCAGAGGAGTCTACTCCCAGCTCCCAGCCTGAGGTAACCCCTCCCCCCCAACACACACACACACATTCTGGAAAATTACTGGGTCATCTCCATGCTACCTTGTAGTCGTTTAGTAGGGGCACTGGAAGCCTCTGCTGCTCAAAGCAGTGACATCCAATACAGGGGCAGCAGAAGGGCATTTTTTGGGGGGAAGGCCAAGCACCGCCCCAATTTCTGCCCTAACTCCACCCAATCCAACCCCATGGGCAAAGAGCCTTCCTGTTCGCAGGCAGGAAAGATCTTTGCTGCAATCATGGGTTTTCTTCTGCCTGCGAGGGATAGGATACTCGGGGTCAGACTGCTGCCTGCCAGCTATGATCACTGCAAAAACACTTCCTATCTGCCCATGATCCTTGTGAGCAGACAGGAAGGGTCTTTGCAATGATCATGGTCAGCAGGCAGTAGGCTGCCCACTGGGATCCTATCTCTCGTGGACAGAAGAAGAAGAGAAGCTGCGATCGCAGCAAAGACCCTTCTTGTCTGCCTGTGGGGATCCAATGTGTCAGCACTTCTCTGGTTAGCAGCACTCAGCCCCCATATTCAGCAGTAAGTCCTTTGTGATTACTGCCACTAAATTTCTCACCAATATTTAAGCACCATGGCTGACTGTGATGGCATTTGAATATCAGCTGTTTTGAAAATTGACCACATAGACTTTAGTGAATCAAGAGCAAAGTTCATACAAATAATATGTGATAGCAAAATATTCCCATGTGACCCATGGTGTAATGTTCTATTTCAGGCCAGCAAGCAGTGATTTACTTATGAGTAAGATCTCATTAAAATATGATTTTGTATCCTCCAGGAGGTTGTTTAGAGGGGCGCCAGCCAGACTCTGACAGGTCATGTAACCCACCATGCCAGCAGCCACACTCATATTGCACTGAGGTATGTCCTAAGCCAACTGACTATCAAGGCAAGTAATTATGTAACTGTTCTTATACATTTTTCAGATATAGATAAACAGATGGAGAAGTCATATTATCCTGCAGGTCAGGTTGAAATGAAGAATACATCTGAATTTTCTCTTTTCCCATTGAAATTTTAATTTGAATACTTTTTGTGTGGCATGATTGCAGTCTTGGGAAAAGCCATTTTCAAAGCCATTTAATAAAATAAAAACCAATTTGCTTGGATGAATTGGCCAGCCTGAAAATTGCCCTGCTAAAGGCATGTAAAAGTACACCACAGTTATCATTTGTAACATGGCAATATGTCACATATCCCACGATTTGTTAATAGTCATGCATATTTTTTTTCCTTTTTTGTATCTTTCATTTTTTGTTTTTCAGTAGAAAGCATTTAACTTATTGAGATGTATACTATAGTACAGGCATGTCCAACAGGTAGATTGCGATTTACCTGTAGATCGCGGAGGAGTCAGATGTAGATTGCCATCACCACTTGGCTCCATCTCTTCAGCAGCTCGCCCCATCACTAGGAGAGAGCTCATGCCGGCAGGTCGTCTGCCGAAGGCTTGCCGCCACTGCTGATCCTTTGCCTGTCTTTTTTCCCTGCCTGTGGGAATCTTGCCTGCAGGTGTATTGGGGGCACTTGTTGTTTTCGTGCCAATAGTTTGTGGGTACCTCAGAGGGATGCCGCCCACACCCCGCGATGAGACGCCACAGGCCCGGCGTCATACCTGGTCTTCTGCCTCTCAAAATCACCCATTCCTGCCCCCGCCCCAATACCCCTTAGAAGTGTGTTATATACCGGGAGATATCCATTCGCCCGGGCTTTACCTGAATACACTTATCGTATTAGTTGTGTCATGTGCTGGTCATTGGTCACTTTATAGTTCGCTTTCATTAAATGTTTTCGGGCAGACACAACAAAGTGTCAATAATTTGGTGATTTTGGCAGGTTTTTCCAATTTTGTTCTAACTTGCCTATGACTTGCCTTCGAATTGGTTCAAACCACTGTGGCTTTTGCTTGCCTCTGCAATTGTATTTTGCCTTTGCGTTGATTCTACACTGCAATTTTATTTCGCCTTGCCTTTGCGTTGATTCTACACTGTGTGCAGAATTTATTAAATCTCGTGTGGTGGTATTTGAACTTGTTTAGCGGTATTTGATTTTATCTGGTTTGCTGGACAGGTGTTTGAGGTTTTTTTGATGATTGTTTGGTGGTATTTGATTAGTGGTGCCAGAATGATGAATTCTTATTTTTACTTTTAGAACTGCATGTGTGGTTTTGGCATCTGCAGTCCTTGTATTGGACATCATCCAGAGGTCTTCAGTTCCTGTTGATCTTTAATACTTTGGGACAGTGACAGTTTTGGACCAGATTCAGCCAGTGTTTATACTAACCTAGCAGATTTGGCCTTCTTACATCCAGCCACTCCAGTATAACGAAGATGAGTGTTCCAAAGGAGCAAAACCTACCACTTTCATCATGAATGGGAAATGGACTACTTCTTTATCATGGTGAAAGACAAGTGGTGTTGTCTAATTTGTAACGCCCCAATATCCTTGCCCAAAAAGGGTAATCTGGAATGTCATTATAAGGCTCTGCATAGCAATAAGTTTGTTGCTGATTTTCCACCCAAAAGTGAAATTTGTAAACTGAAGCTCAAAGAACTTAAATCAAAATTGGCTACTCAGCAACAGTTGAAGGTGAAGCCAAGGTCACATTCGGTCAATGCAACCATAGCATCCTTCAAGGTCAGCAACCTGATCGCAAAGAAATGCAAACCTTTCACTGAAGGGGAATTTGTAAAAGATTGTTTTCTTGAAGCAGCTGACAATCTTTTTGAAGGATTTAAAAATAAGAAAGAGATCATAGCTGCTATTCAAGATGTACAATTGTCAAGAAACACCGTCGTGCGGCGAATAGAAAAGATGTGTGGAGACACAACTGAACAATTGTTGGAGGATGTTTCAAATTGTGTTGCTTTCTTACTCCAACTGGATGAATCTACAGACATAAGAGACATAGCCCAATTACTAGTCTTTATCTGGATGGTTTTTGAAGACTTCAGTGTTAAAGAAGAACTACTTGGAATGATTTATTTAAAAGGGAGAACTACCGGTCAGGAAATATTCCGTTTTTTCCATTCTTTTGTGACAAAGTCTAATCTTCCATTGCATAGACTTGTTTCCATCACTACTGATGGAGCAAGAGCAATGGCAGGTGAGGTTAACGGTTTCATAGCCCTCTGTAGACAGCATGACGACTTCCCAGATTTCCTTTCTTACCACTGCATCATTCACCAGCAAGTTTTGGCAAGCAAGAGACTCAATACAAAGACTGTCATGGACATCACTTTCAAAATTGTAAATTCAGTTTGTGGAAGATCACGTCAAAGATGGCTTTTCAGTCTTACTCTTGATGAAGGGGCAGTGGAAATCATTTTGCACACAGATGTAAGGTGGCTAAGTAGGCACAAATTTCTGCAAAGATTTCGTGATTTGCTGCATGAAATAAGAATTTTTTTGAAGGGGAGGGGAGATGACCAAGCAGAGTTGGAAGATGAGGAGTGGTTATGTGATCTGCATTTCTCACTGACTTTACAGGCGGACAAAGTGATATGAACCTTGAACTACAAGGTAAAAACAAAAAACAAATGCATTGGCGAGATGATGAGTACAGTTTCATTCTACAAGAGCAAATTTGAGCTAATGATGACTGACCTTGCAAACAACACTTTTGATCATTTTCCTAATATGCAGGACCATCTGGAACAATATCTAAATTTTGTTTTTCAGAACGAGAAGTATGTGACAGAAATCTGTTCTGTTATCCAGGAATTTGAAAATAGATTCTGTGACTTCCAAAAAATTGGAACAGCTGTGGAGTACTTGTCATACCCATTCAAAATATATGTGGACATTAAAGAAACTGCAGCTGCTATCAGTAAAAATTACTCATTGAACAAGCCATCTCTTGAAAAAAAAATATTAACCCATAAAAATGACATTTTTCTCACGACCCGTGCTGAGCAAGAATCGTTTTGGAAGCTGATGCTTAGATACAAATTTCCCAACTTGGGAAGATGCAGTGAAGCTGTACACTCCTGTTTCAGTTCAGCTTATTTGTGTGAATCTGCATTTTCCCATCTGAAAATGACAAAGGGGTATGTTTACTAAACCGTCTTAACGTGCGCTCTCCCACGTTATCGCACGATAAGACGCCTTATCGTGCGATAATGGCGCCTTATCACGCAATAAGGCGCCTTATCACGCGATAAGGTGCCTTAGCGCGTGTTAATGCATGCTAAGGTGCAAACAAGTGCTGAAGGCGGAGAAAGGCTCCCGGAGGGTGGAGGAAGGCTCCCCAGGGGCGGAGAGAGAGGGTCAATGGTCAGAGAGTGGGAGGGGAGAGGCTCCCTGCACACTAACGCTGTGAAATCCGAGGCTCAAAACTAACGCCAGTGAAACCCTGGCGTTAGAGCTGATTTAAAGGGAAAAGAAACCATTTCCATCAGCAATGTACAGCAAAACCAGGGAAACCTACAAAAAAGTGATAAGTGTGATACATGTACACAGAACAAAAGGGCAAAGAAACAGTGAAAATGACCAGAAGAAAATGTAAAAAAAAACATAACGAAGCTGGGCAATAGTGATATCAATGGGAAACATCAAAAAACACCCCCAAGAAAGCTCCAAAAAAAATATATGAATTTTGGAAGGGTCTATGCTCTGTTCCCATACAAGGTGAATGAGCCCACAGTGAAATTGCGCTGATCAGGGTTTTCCTCTCCATTGGACAGGTTTCCTATGATGTGCACATGTTCTACAACAGCAGGGCGAGCATGTCTGAATGGGCAACTGGACAGATGCTGGAAAAGGGGACACAGAGGGCTGCAGGTGGCACATGCTGTGGTGCACCTGGGGCACAGTGCGGAATAGGGTAATGCCTAGCTGGCCCATATGAATGCTGAAACAGTAGAGCAGCCAGACAGCAACTGCTGAGGGCCCAACATGGGCAAGAGTGTGCTTCCCACAGTGTCACAGGGAATAGTACCCAGCAGGTACCCCCAATGGCACGGAACATTGGCAGGCGGTGCTGGGGGAAAGCGTGGACAGCTATTCAGGCACCCCTACCCCAGAACCTGCACCATAGGCAGCCGCCTACCCGCACACTGGATGGCCTGAGACTGTGCAGCACCAGCAGCACCAGCACCACCAGCAGAAGGGCATGTCAGCATGGTGGCAGAGGGGTACTGGTGGTGGAGGGGGCAGTGGTAGCTGCCCAGAGCAGACCATGGCCTAGCCCTGTTTAGGTGGGTGCCGTGCACTGCAACAGACAGGCTCTGTCTGACAAACAGTCATGGTATCTCCAGGGAATGCACTACCTCTGTGGCAACACAGTGGTGCAGTGAACACAGCCAGTGTGTTCTGGAACAGAAGGTCACAGGTTCAAGTTCCTGCCAACCCAGTCCCCATATTTTACCCACTACTAAAACATGCTAATACAGACAGAACCTTTATTGCAGATAACAGAAACATGCCCAATAAACCTACATTTTACCCTACAGAGCACAGACACCATAAACATGCACATTACCTAGAGCAGAGTCTCCCAAATGCAGTCCTGGAGGGACAAACACCATTCAGGTTCCATACTGCCTCTAATAAACACGGCTGTGCTGCATGTCTATGCACCGCCCCCATGGTATGCAGATGTTCTCATGCATATTCATTAGGGACAGCATGAAAACCCGAATAGTGTTTGGCCCACCAGGACTGGAGTTGGGAACCTCTGACCTAGAGCAGCGGCCAACAGGGGCAGACACACCCTCACCCACAGGCTCCATTATCCAAAGCCTCCTGGAGAGGCAGGATGTTGGGCCCTGCGTGCATCTCCCAATATTAGCACTTGCATACCTTAGCAATGCCACCCTAAACCTGGGAATATTGTACACACCTATCAAACGGTTGCTATGATTACTGGCAGATAGCAATTCCTAAGTTAAGCACAATTTGCTGATTGAGCTGCATCATAGCAACCTTTCTGCTGTCTGTGGAGTGTGCTTCAGGTCTGATGTCTGACAGTGTTTACCACCCTGGGGAGTGACCCCAACAGTATTGCATACCATAGCCATGCCTGCACTGTGCCCAGGACTGGTGCGGTGGCCAGGGCTGCCAAGAGCCTCTATATTTGCACAATGCTGGCATAGGTGTGGGAGCGTGTGTTTGTCTATCCAGTGTGTGGTGTCTGCCAACACCTTCCTCAGCCCACACTGTTGCCAGTGTAAGCCTGCCAATGTGCATAATGAGGAGCAAGGTACCATGGGTATAGCTCAGACAGGGTGGCCTGGCCAGGATGCATCTGCACAGGGCATAGGGCAATGGCTCGGACATTGTAGTGCCTGACAACCACCTGCACAGACAGGGTGGCCACAGCATGTCCTGCTGGGAGGTCACTCTCACCCTGACTGAGCAGTGACCACGGCATGGCTACGTTCCCCCATAGTGCTATATAGTGTTTCTCTCATGTGATGTTTATGGTTCCCTTTTGGGGCCCAATCACAGACGTATCTGCTTGGTGTGTATGCTGACATCCCAGTTCTGGGTACATGTATCTTCTCCAGAAACATGCACTATGGACTAGCTAGCAGACTATCTGCAGCTAGTATGTGTCTGGATGGAACATCTTGCAGGGTGCAGCAGCTGGAGGCTTGCTGCTGGAGAATGTCAGATAGTGGTGGGGGCAGATGAGCATTTCTAGGCCTTCTGTCTGCCTTGCCTTATGGATGTGTACAGATCTGCATTGCCTGCCCTTTATGGTGTCTGTTCCCCAGCAGGACTGGGCTTGATGGTCCTCTCTACTGCCACCATTGCAGTGAGGTAGAGTGTGGCTCTGTTGGTGGGAGATCCTGTTTCCCACCCTGAGCCACAGAGAGTGGATTGGGTGGTGGTGCATAATCCACCTATGGGTCCAAATATCCCCCCCCCCTTCACCTACATCATGTGACCATGGTACCAACACAGGATATGCACTATTTTGGGTGCATCATAGCCCATAAGGGCTAGACATGAATGAGAAATACAGATGTGTCTGCAGGAACTACCTATCACACACACTAGCACTGATGGGGACCTGCAGCATAGCCCATTTCAGCCATGAAAGGTGCTGTGGACCTGGTGCTGGGTGCCCCACCTCACCCTCAGGGTGAGCACAGTACCCGCACAATGTGACGATCTGTAGCTATTCTGTGCCAGTAACATACACGGTCAGTACCCCCTACCAGGCTGAGGTGCTGTGGGGGTGCACATGGTCAGTTCCTCCTACCAGGCCGAGGTGCTGTGGAGGTGCATACCCCATCTTGTGATCATCTGTAGACTGCTGATTTGCATGTGCAGTGCATCATGGGCACGGGTGGGTTAACCCTATCCTGATAACCACAGCAGACTGTTTGTGTGGTGACATGCAGTCCTTCTGTAGCCAGCCAGGGGCTTGTTAATAGCTGTAGCCCACTGGTTACTTCACTTCCTGCGGAGCTAGAGTTCATGGGTTCAAACCCACAGTGGGGTTATTGGATAGGGCTATCTGGAGCATTGTCAATTGTTAATGTACATTAGTGCTGCCAGCAAAAACACCCTCAGAGTACTGTAACCATAAGGTGCCTCAGAAGGCGCTTTATAGGGTGCCCTATAAAGCGCCTTCTGAGGCACCTTGTGGTTACAGTCCATATAAGGTGCCTTATAAGTTGTCCTATGGAGCGCCTTATAGGGTGCCCTATAGGGGACATTATAGGGTGCCGTGGCAGACAGTGCACTTTATAATGTGCCCTATGGAGTGCCTTATAGGGTGCCTTATGTGGCACCTTAGGTTATGGCATGTGAGTGTGTGTTTGCTGGCAGCAATAATTAAAATACAAATAAAATGCCTCCAGAAACAATACTTACATGTCAAAGCTGATGCCTCAGTCAGCCTTATGCATTAGGCACACTGGGGGATCAAACTCATGACCTCTGTATCATCAGTGTATTAACCATTGTACTACACCTCTGTTTCTGTGTTTGCATGTCTGGGCGCCTACTTAAGATTACCGCGTGTTAACGCGCTTAGCGGCGCTTAGCCCGTTAATGTGTGCAGCAGCACGCGTTATCGCGCGATAATCCCATTTTGCTACTTTAAGACTGAAACGCCCACTCCTTTTATGGCAGCCTGCACACTATCGCCGGGCGCACATTAAGATGGTTTAGTAAACATACCCCAAAGAGTACACAACGTTCCAACATGACAGATGAACATCTCCAGGATTCCCTGAGACTGGCCGTCACGCAATATTCACCCAACTTCAAAAAGCTGGTGGATGAATGCAGGCTCAGATGTCTCACTAATGAGCAAGAGCGAAATATTAAAAGATTGTGCAAGATCAGCCTGGATTAATACTCTACCTAAATTTAACACAGATTACTCAATTAAAGTTAAAGAAAGTTATTAAGACAGTTAAAGAAAGTTATTACTCAATAAAACTTTAAGAAAAAATGTACTTTCCATTTCCCCTCGCAGTTCTTACTGGATCTTTGTCTCTCTATTTTGTTTTTGCTTAATTTGCTTAACAGCTGATCACATCCAAGTAAATGATAGAAGGTTCATTAAAAATGTAGGGGGGGGGGATCCTCCAACTTTATTGGGTTAAAATTTAATTTGAAACTAATTTGAAACTTAATTTTCATGGTGGTAGATCACCGGCACTTTTGGCCGGAAAAAGTAGATCACGACCTGTTCTAAGTTGGACATGCCTGCTATAGTACATACTGTATCTTCACCAAGTTTAAAGGAAGGCATTGCTGGGGGATCTGTTTCATACAGGAGAGGAAAATAGTGTATTCATATAATCCATGCCCCAAACCTGCATGTGAGACAGAGGGTACAAAGTTCACAAAGCACTTCTAGCACCCACACTTTGTGCATACTTCCTTTGTGGCCCTACTTGCCTTCCCAGATCAAACCAATATGTAAGTATGTTTTTTGCACTCAGTTACTTGTAAACCTGTAAATAATTTACATAACCACTCCCTCTCCAAGCAATGGTCTAACTACAACCATTATTTTATTCTGTTCTTGTTATGTTATTCTGTAAGACTGATCACACATTCCATGCTCTGTTCCCTAGTTCTTTGTAAACTGTTTTGACTTTTAGAAAAGCATTATAGAAAAAAATGTTAAATAAATAAATATCTGAGCACCCTTCTTTAAAAATTAGCTGTATAATGGGCATCTTCATTGGCTCCCTCTGGCTCACCGTATCCACTATAAACTCCTCACACTAGTTCATCAGGTTTTATATACTGTGGTGGCGAGACAGGATTAGAGCCCAAGGAAAGTGGGACAAAACAGTTTTTTTCCCCTGAGCACAGGACAGATTCAGGAAGTGTAAGGGTTAAAACTCTTACTAAAGAAAAAAACTCTATGCACCAAGAGGTAGAGAGGGAACCACGCCCTAGCTCCATGGTAACCAGGGGAGGTGACGAGGGAAGCCTAGAGGTGGAGTCAGAGGCTATAGGACAGCCTCAAACATACAGTCAAACCTCGGTTTTCATGATTAATCCGTTCAAAAAAGTCTGACTAAAACCGAAACGTATGAAAACTGAAGCAATATTTCCCATAAGAAATAATGTAAATCCAATTAATCCGTTCCAGACACCCAAAAATATTCACAAAAAATACATTTTATAGAGAATAACTATATTTTTACATACAGAAAACAATGAGAAATAAATATAAATGACTAATGAAATGGATAAATGAACATTTAACATCACTGAAAGCAAGCTAAGTACAGTACTGTACAGTACAGTATGTTAACATCTGGCCTTAGCCACCCCTGACAAGCTGCTGTGCCCAGCTCTCTTCGGAATCACATTGAATTCAGTCCATTAAAATACCTTTACATTATCTGCTCAATGCTTCAGAATGGCAGAAAATCTTAATGATATAGCTTCAGACGTACCCTGCAAGAGAAAGAACTGCCTCCCACATTCATGCAACATCTCCTGCTTTCGTTGACAGCTTTTCTTCCCTGCTACCGGGACAAAATCTCAGTCAAAAGACGTTGAAAACCGAAGCAATGCATGAAAACCGGGACAAAATCTCAGTCAGAAAAGACGTTGAAAACCGAAGCGTATGAAAACCGGGGCAAATGAAAACCGAGGTTTGACTGTATAAGCAAAGAGAAACTGCTAATGAGAGGCAGGCGGTGCAGGCAAAGCAGGAGAGGAAGGCGGAGCAGGCAAGGCACACGAGGGAAGCAAGGAAGCCGGAGAGACGAAGGAGGCCAGAGAAGCTGGAGAGTCTTTCCAGGAGAAGAAGTCCTTCCAGAGAGGTTTCCACAGAAGCTGCCCTGAAAGGAGATAAAGCAGAAAGAGGCAGGTGCTCCAGCAGAACCCTTAAAGGGGATTCTTATTGCAGGCAACGTTCAGAAAGCTCAAGCCTTGAATGCAGCTCAGCTGATAGAAAGAGGACAGCTGGCTGGAAACAGAGGGGAGTTGATTCTGAGGTAAATGCTGCTGAAAGGCATGGAACAGGAATCCAAGTGAGGGAGTCTCTGGAGAGTTTTACCTGTGGCACAGTCTGAGAGGAGACGGAATGCTGGAAATAAGGTGAGCCCTTTACAAGCTTTTAAAAGTCTGCTGAGAAAGAAAAATCTCCTGGGTCCTTCCCCTGTAACTCAGCGTAGTGAGGAGTCTCACTGGGGGCAGGCTCTGAAGTTGTTAGAACAATTGAAGCCTGATGTCAGAGACACTGAGGCCAGCCAGGTGTTGTCTGGATCTGAGCAAGAGAGTATGGAAACAGAAGAATGTCTTTTTGAAAGCATGTCCTCAGATTTGGAAATGGATTGTTCTTACTGTAAAAGCCAGAAGCAGTAAAGCTATTTGAGTTTTAAAATAGTGGGAAAAGCCAGAAGCTTTGAAACTGCGTGACTTGAGGAAGGGTGTTAATTAAAGCCCTAAATTGAGCTAGCCAGATAAGCTCAAGGAAGCTGAGAGTGTTAGAAGTAAAAAAGCCAGTATTTGCAAAACTTGAATGTGGAAAATACAATTGCTTTAAGGATTGATGCAAACGTTTAGCAGCTTGTTAAGAAGCCAAGGTGCTATGCAAAGCCCTGAATGCCGTGAGAGTGTAATCCCTGCTGACAGAGGGGTTTGCTGCTCCGTTTAAACAAGCTAGCTGTGAAGACTAATGCATGGGCTGTGCTGTATCGTTTGAGCTTTGTTTTTCTTTTGGAGAAAGTATCCTGTATTTTTATGTTTGTGCAATACCTGAACTGATGCCAAAGAAGTTCAGTGGGCAGTAGAAAATAATTCCTGTGCAAAAATTAATTTTCCTGTTAACCTTGGAAACCCTCGGCTGTCTGTTTGATTAACAACACAACTACAACATTGAGAAACTCAGCAATAAAACCGCCTGACCAGTAGGAGGCCTTACAATACTCATACCCCACGTTACTTATCTGATCTCTTACAATTTCACATTCCCAGCCACTCTCTTAGGTCTATACACATTAATCGCCTTCACCTTCCCTCCCCTTCATGGGCCCATCTCCAGTCCACCCGTAATTCTGCATTCTTCATTCTTCTTCGCTGGCCCCGCCCTATGGAATTCCCTTCCCACTTCTCTCTGCCTGGAACAAAATTTTCGCATTTTTAAAGCTCAACTGAAAACTTATCTATTCAATAAAGCATTTGACCTATCCACTGCCCATGTCTAGTCCTGTGTGTTCCTCCCTCAGTCTAAATTAGAGTATTCATAAATACATTTGCCTAGCCTCTCATTCTTCTGTGATTTTGTGTGCCTTTATGTCCCGTTATGTTCACCATATATGCATGTATGCTTGCTCTGTCTCTCTCTTTCCTGTCCATCATTGTAATTTCTCCTTCCTTCTCGGTGCCTTTGGCCCATTTCAGTATTTCTATTTTGATTTTGTAAACCGCTTTGTTTTAACTTGAAGGGTGGTATAGCAAGTGAAATAAAACATAAAACATGGTAAAAATACCTGAATGCTTTTTGAAAATTACACCCCTTGATGTTTAATCTCCTATTATTGTAAGCCATATTTCATGTCAAAATCCAAAGAGTTATTTTATTAAACTATTCTCAGCAAAACAGTTTGTGATACCCTCTAGCCAGCTACTCAGTCAATTTTCTGTTCCAGAAGTCTCTATTGTTGCTATGTTTTCAAACATTCCAGGAGATTGGTATGCTCTTTACAGCCTCACTTTCAAACCTTTGTTTCTTTGTCTCCCCTAGATCGGAACATGCGGCTGTGAAGAAGGTTACACTGAAGTTACATCATCAGATGGCACACTAGATCAGTGCACACTCATTCCTGTTGTTGTGATTCCCACAACAGATGACAAAAAAGGAGATGTGAAAACAAGTCGTGCTGTTAACCCTACCCAACCCTCCAATAATCTATCTGGTAGAGGTGGAAGAACATGGTTTCTACAGCCATTTGGACAAGGTGAGTTCATAGAGCACCTCTCTCTGATGCTTAGTACTGCTAGAAATTAACATTTTTCTGATGTTGGCATAAAATGTAAATTAACATTTATTTGAGTATCTTCAGCTTCCACTACAAGTACTGAGTGAAGCATATATGAGTATCCTGCAAACATTTTGCATGCTTATTGATAGTTCCCGTGCTTGGGTAATATCAAACTGGCTTCTCTCAATGCTACATTAGTGATGACATCATTGAAAGCTACTCTAATGTACCTCTATCTACTGGCTGGGGAGCTTAACCCAATCTTCTAGACTGGTCTAGCAGGAAAAATGTTGGGCCACTATTAACTGAAGTTGAGTGGAGGAGTGGTCTAGTGGTAGTTGAAGCAACAGGGATCAGGGTTCCCCACTGGCATGATTTGGGCAAGTTGTTTTACCCTCTATTGCCTTGGAAGAAAAGGACTGGGCAAATCACTTTACCCTCCATTGCCTTGGGAAAAAAGGCCTGGCTATCTACTTCGAGTCATATCTTGCCAAGAAAGCCCAGCAGCTACTGTCAGCATTGACTTGACGGCACTTAGAAAAAGACACTATTAACTGAAGTTAATGGTGGCATTGCAAAATGATTCTGCCCCTCTAACAAAGGAGAACATTTCTCAGAAGAGATGCCAGACTATCAATGTTTTGTCAGCAGCTGTACCAAAAGCTGTTCTTCCTGCAATTTGTAAGAACAGGAATGATTTTGCTTCTATTGGTGCTCCATCTGCTAATATCCTCTGAAACAGGGGATTGGATTTTGTCCTCAGTAGGCCAAAATATATGTCCCTAGTTGGGTAGGGATATATTTATTTAACAGAGATATTTAAATACCTGATAATTTTCTTTCCTTGAATCCTGCTAGACAAGTCCAGACAAGTGGATTAATCTCCCCAATCAGCAAGTAGAGGCAGACCAGAACAACTTTCAGTGATATCACTGGTATATCCACTGGTGCAGCAAGCAGAAAGCAGATTAAAACACTCAGAAAAGTATTAACTAAAAACAACAACTTTGAACAAAATATTTGGCTCTCTTACCATACATGACTCCGCATCAGACACTGATACTGACTACTCAAATCAAGAAATATAAACTATAATAAAGATTGTACCATAAAAAACTAAAGTTCAATTTAAAGCAAAAAGAAAAATAATATTCAGAAAAATCAGTGATTCAATCTTGACTTTGCCTTAACCTAGACACCACTGGGGCTCAAAGAGCAGGCTTACTGGCAATCTATGTATCTACCCGCCATACCCATTACTTCATCATCGCTCGTATGTGATGCCAAAGGCTGGACATAGAAAGCTTCCAATATGCAAAACAATTAAAAGGGAAACAAAGTATCAGTATGACTTAATACATGTGGCTTTGTAAAAAAAGAGCACTTAGCTTTTGAGCCACTAAGGGGCATGTTTACTAAACCGGGCTAACGGTTAACCCGGGCTATCTGCAACTAGGTCCCATTGAATAATATGGGACCTAGTGGCAGATAGCCCGGGTTAACCATTAGCCCGGTTTAGTAAACATACCCATAAGTATCCAATGCCATATTCACAAAACCTGAAAGGCCACAGGCCACAGCAATACTACAAATGCTGCAACGCATCCCTTTGAGCTCGGTGGTGTCTAGGTTAAGGTCAAGGTCAAGTTTGAATCACTGATTTTTCTGAATTTTTTTTTTTTTGCTTTAAATTGAACTTTAGAATTTTATGGTCCAATCTTTATTATATTTGTTGTTATGTTTTTGGTCCTGTTTTTTTGAATATAGTGATATTCTTTTGTTTTATCTCAAATCAAGAGACAGCAGCACTCTTAAACCTGTAAGAAAATCTTCCAGGGTGGGTCCTTGATTGTTCTAACACAGGGGTGGGCAATTCCGGTCCTGGAGGGCCGCAGATCAGTCAGGTTTTCATGATGTCCCTAATGAATATTCATGAGATCTATTTGCATCCACTGCCTTCCATTGTATGGAAATAGGTCCATGAATATTCATTAGGGACATCATGAAAACCTGACTGGTCTGTGGCCCTCCAGGACCGGAATTGCCCACCCCTGGTCTAGCAGGATTCAAGAAAAGAAAACTATCAGATATATACATTTCTCCTTTCTTATCATCCTGCTAGACCAGTCCAGATGAGTGGGATGCACCCGAGCAGTCAGGACTCAGGGTGGGAGGTAAACAACTCTCTGGACAGAACTGCACTGACAAATGTGCCATCTGTTCCAGCTCTTACAGGCAACTTGTCATGTTGCACAAAGATGCTTATAGATAACCAAGTAGCCACTTTGCAGATGTCCTCTGGGGACACCAAAGTGAACTCCACCCAGGAGGAGGTCTGTGCCCTAGTGGAGTGAATGCTGACCCCCTCTGGTGTGTACTTACCACACAAAAGGTAAGCTGAACGCACAGCCTCCATAATCCAGTAGGCAGTCAAGGACTTGACTACTGCTTATCCTTTCTTCGGACTGCTAAAGAGAACAAAGTGATGGTCTGACCAACAGAAAGAAGTAGTAATCTCCAGATATCTCACTAACACCCTCCTCACGTCCATCACACACAGTGAGGAGTCCAACCTGGTTAAGATGAAAGGGAGACTGTACCTTTGGATTAAAGGATGGCACAGTCCAGAGAGAGACAGGTGTCATCCATGTGACCAAAAAGGACTCCCTACAGGAAAAGGCCTGTAGCTCTACCACCCATCTGGCAGATGTGATAGTCATCAGGAAAAGCACCATGAGAGCCAAATCCCTGAGGGAGGCCTTATGAATGGGCTCAAAGGGGGAGTTCTTTCAGTGCCCTCAACACCAAAGACTCCACTGTGGAACTATCGGACACACTAGTGGATGGATCGACTTCACTCCCTTGAGGAAGAGGGAGATGTTGGGGTGCACTGCCAAGGACATCACTTGAATACACCTATGGTAGCATGCTTTGAGAGAGTTCATATTTAAACCTTGGTCCAAACAGGACTACAAGAAGGACAGTAACTATGTCTGCCTTCTTGGCCTCCAGGGCCTGACAGGAACACCAGTTCTTGAAGACCTTACAGGGTCTCACATAGCCCAAGGAAGTAGAGGCTTTCTGGGTCTTGAGAAAGGTGCCTCCTATAGCTCCAGAAACATCTTAAGGGCCAGACTGTAAGTGAGAAGCGAGTAGGATACTTCATCACCAGGGTCTCTAGCCACAGTAGGTCTCTCTCTTGAGGAAGTAAGAGAAGGGACCCTGCCAACAGGATCAAGCAATCCATGTACCATAGCCTGTGTGGCCAGTCTGGCACCTAGTATCACAAAGTCTGGGTGAGAACAAATTCTGTGTCACAGGGGAAGACATGCATGTGCCCCTCTTGGGGGCTACTCCTGAAGCATAGTATCCAAGCTTGCCACTCAGATACTTCCTGCAACTGGCATTCTTCTGGATGGCCATCAAGTTGAACTGGATGGCCCCACCTCTTCACTATGAGGCTGAATACATGAAAGCCTAATTCCTAGTCACCGAGATTCACAGTGTTCCAACTCAAAAGATCAGCCTGGATGTTGTTGGCGCTTACTATGTAGGTTGTTGACAGAGCAACCAGATGCTCTTCTGCCCAATGACACAGCTCTGTTACCACAACAGCCACCATGCATGTTTACAGTATATAAGCCACTGCTGTGGTATTGTCCAAGAACACTCAGTCAGCTTTTCCCACCAGGAGAGACCAGAACCTCTCCAGGGCCAGGCAGATCATTCTGATCTCCAGATGGTTGTTCATCCAGGAGGCTTCCTGCAAATAACAGTGCCCCTTAAAATGGGCTCCCCAGCCCTTCAGGCTGGTATCCATCATGAGCACCACCCAATCTGGTGCTTCCAGAGGCATCTCATCCAACAGAGGATGGGACTGCAATCATCAGACCAACTGTGCCTTGATCTCCTGGGGGAGAGGTGAAGATCTAATAACTGTGAGCAGAGAGATCAGTGAGTCAACAGATGTCTCTGCAAGGAGTGCATGTGCACCCTGGCCCAAGGGAAAAGCCCCATAGTCAATACCAGGGATCCCAGGATCTACAGGTAGTCCCATTCCTAAGGGTTGCTTGAGTATAAAACTCTCTGAGCTGCTGCTACAACTCGTGAACCTCACCAGCATGAAGAACACTTGGCCTAAGAGAGTGTTGAAGCAAGTCCAAAATATTCCAAGTCCTGGGAGGAAATGGGGCTGTTCTTGGGATAGTTGATCACCAAACCCTATCTTTTCTGGCCAGTAAACCACCAGGGTTGTATCTTCTTTGGACTTCTATAAGGAGTTGTCCGGAATCAGTCAGTCATCCAGGTGCATGTGAACCCAGATTTTTTTGCCTGCATAGAAAGACCACTACTACCACCATCATTTTCGAGAAGATGCAGGATGCTGTGGCCAGGCCAAACGGTAGAGTCCAAAATGGGAAATGGTGGCCTAGGACACAGAAACGGAGGAACTGCTGATGTTGTTACCAGATGAGAGTATAAAAATATGCTTTGGAAAGGTCCAGGGAGGTAAGGAGCTCCCCTTACTGAACGAACACAATAACCAACCTAATGATCTCCATGCAGAAGTGAGACATTGAACATCTTCAAACTTTAGAGTGTATCAGTAGTGGATAGGTATAAAAAGAGTTTATATTTTGAGTTAGCATCCTCTGTCTACTTGCATGCTCCTCTTGACGTGGACTTTATTACGGATATCCTGTTTTGGTTTTCCTTTGTATTTTATATGATGATATTGATGGAATATCTGTATTTTCTTTGAAGTTTCTCAATAAATGGAATTTAAACTTAAAAAAAAAAAAGAACATCTTCAGGTTTCAGATGGGTCAGAAGAATTCTCCATTCTTCAGTACCATGAAGTATGGCATGGAGGAGGTGCTGTAGAGTTTCTTCAATCACCACCCGCTTGAGCAGAAAGCAAATGAATCTCTGGCTGACTCCTTTTGGGTTTAAAAGGAGTAGGCACCACCTAAGTTCCTACCAGGCTGAGGTCATCCCCATTTTCTACATGGAGCCTTCCATGAGGCACTCTTGGTACCACTGGGCCTGTCTTTCAGGAGTTCCTGAGGGCAAACCTCTCCAAGGTTTTTCACCAATTTCTCTAGGTCCTCCTCAAAAAGAAATTTGTTCTTAAAGGGATGCTTACTCAGCAGCAACTTGGACCAGCTTCCAAAGCATTAACCAACCAATTTCAGAGCCAAAGCCACTGCCTGGCCAATACTACTACTCTCATAGACTTGGAGGAGATTATGATCAAATCATAAAGGGCATCTGCCACATACGAAGCTCCAGATGCCAATATTGCAGTCTCCAGACTGACTGTCAACTGCTGGACCCCCTGAGAGAGTGAGAGACATCAGGGTGTGCCACCAAGGAGATCTCTTGAATATGCCTATGATAGTACACTAGGGTTGCTACCCAAAACATGAGAGAGTTCAGGATGCTCCCTAATCTAAACTGGACTCTAAGAGGTACAAAATGGTGACTGGCCCCAGATGGTGAAAGACCCTCTAGACCTTCACAAAAGTCAAGGAAGTAGAAGCCCTCTAGGTTTTAAAAAGGGCATCCACTACTGCTCCATGATAGCCCATCATGGACAGCCTATGTCTCACAAGTGCAAAGTCATAAGCGAGAAGGGAATAGGAACCTCCTTACTAGGAGCTCTTGATGCAGAAGGTGCCTTGCTTGAAGAAGCAAGAGAAATGATCTTATCAAGAGGCTCAAGATATCAACCTGCCATGGCATGCATGGTCATTCTGATGCCACTAGAATCACCAAGCCCAAGTGAAATCAAATTCTGCACAGATGACAGCTCACCATGTGCCACAAGGGGATGATACATAAAACCTCTCCTGGAGGCATCCAAGCCCACCACTTTTGCATCCTTCCTGCTGCTGAAAAGGTTCTTCACTTTAGCATTCCCATGGGTGGTATCATCAAATACTGGAAGTCCCCAACTCATCACTTGAAAGTTCAACTCATGAGAGCTTAATTCCCACTCTCCAGGATCCATGGGGCTCCAACTCTGTAAGTCAATTTGCACATTATTGACACCTGCCATGTGGGCTGCCAACTACCATGGCATCATCCGAGAAACTTTGCATATCAGGAGACTGGAACCTCTCTAGGGCCAGGAAAATTGATTTGGCCTCCAGCAAGATGAACATACAAGAAGCTTCCTGTAGGGAATAGAAGCCCTGAATAAATTGACCCAGATAATAAACCCCCCAGCCTTTCAGGCTAGCATCCATGCTGACTGTCACCCAACCTGGTGCATCCAACAACATCCCATCCATCACAGGGTGAGACTGCAATCACCATATGAACTACCTCTTATTCCCCCAGGAGAGAGGGAGGTGCTGATTAAACTACTGGGAGCAGGGAAGCCATAGAGTCAGCAGGTGCCTCTACAAGGGGTGCAACTGCTCCCTGGCCCAACAGACCACCTCCAGGGTTGACAACATGGACCCCAAGAACTACACATAGTTCCAGACCCTGGCAGCCGATGAGCACAAAAATCTCTGAGTTGCCGCTGCAGCTTGTGCAACCTCTCTGATGTGAGAAACACTTGTCCCAGCAGAGTGTTAAACCAGGTTCTGAGATATTCCAAGTCATAGGAAGGAACCAAGCTGCACTTGACATAGTTGTTCACCAATCCCAGCCATTCTAGCCAGCAAATTACCAGGGCTGTGTTTTTTCTGGACCTCCAAGGAAATGGGTTAATTTAGCCACTTGTCCAGGTAGGGATGAACCTAGATTCCTTGTTTGCACAGAAATCCTGCCACTACCACCATGAACTTTGATAGTTTGCAAGTTGTTCTGATCTACCTCTACCTGCTGGCTGGAAAGCATAACCTACTTGTTTAGACTGGTTTGGCAAGATAAGGAAAGTTATCTTTCCTAAAGTCTAGGACTCACTATTGAATGAACCATCTCCACATTTGTCTTAATACTGGACCACACCATTAGGTGATTACTAGATGCCAGATGGTCATTCACTATAGCATGGGAAATATTCTCTCCATTCATAAGAATCAAGTCCAGTATGGCCTCATCCCACATAGGTTCTTTTACCAGTTGCCAGAATAATTCTCCTTCTAGAGAATCCAGGATCTCCTTACTTCTAGATGACACTACAGCAGAGATATCCCAATCAACATCCAGCATATTGAAATCACCTATCAATAGCACTTCTCCTTTCATATCAATAATGTGAATGTCTTCAATTAAATCTTTGTCCACTTAACATAGAAACATAGAAATATGATGACAAAAAAAGACCACATGGCCTATCTAGTCTGTCCTTCCATATCAACAACTATAACAGTCCCCTTTTTACCTTTAGAGATCCTCTGTGTTTGTCCCATGCTTTTTTGAATTAAGTTACTGTCCTCATCTCTACCACCTCTACTGGGAGACTATTCCACGGATCCACTACTCTTTCCATAAAGAAATATTTCCGCATATCACTCCTAAATCTATCTCTCTTCACCCTCATCCCATGTCCCCTCGTAGCAGAACTTGCTTTCAATTGAAAGAGGCTCTCTCCCTGAACGTTTATGCCACAGAGGTATTTAAACATCTCAATCATATCACCTCTATCCCGCCTTTCCTCTAAGGTGTACATATTATGTCTGTGAAGGAGGTCTGTATATTACACTAGTGCAAATCGATGTTCCATTCACTCTTTCCAGATTAATCCACAGTGCCTCCTCCTTACCTCATAAGCCCTGCAATTCTATTGCTTTAATATTATTTTTTACATGTAGTTCCACTGCTCCTTCCTGAATAAATTATAGCCCAGTGTAATTACTGTACAGTATATCACAATCATGGTTCTTAGTGAAGTATTTCTATGTGATCACCACTAAATCCAAGTCAGCCTCTTCCATTATAGCCTTTTGATCCAGAATCTTACTATTTCCCATACTACGGGCATTAGTACACACTGCTTTCCAGATATTGCCCCTTTTTTTCCTATTTCTACAGAGGTATGTTGTGCTCATCTGAGGGCATATACTTACTTGTGGGCTTATTTTATTTATTTATTTTACTTCTTTATTTATTTATTTATTGTTTCTTATATACCGCACTCTTAGAAATCAGCGCGGTTCACATATAACAAAGGTTGTGCCAGGGCACTTACATTGAACTGGAAGCTTAACTTGGATATCAACTGGGATTAACTATGTACAGCCCATCTCCAATGAACCTAGTTTAAATCCTACTTTGGTATCTTATCCAGTATGCTGCAGAAGACACTTTGCCCCTTCTTTGATACGTGGATGCCAGCTCTTGTCAGCAGCCCTTGGAAAATCATCCCCTGATCCAGGAAACAGAAATGCTCTTGATGACACCATCCATACAGCCATGTATTCTTCTCCAGGATGTGAGCTTCTCTGCCTAGGCCAGGGGTGTCCAAATCCAGTCCTGGAGGGCCACAAACTAGCCTGGTTTTTAGGATGCCCCTAATGAATATTCATAAATATATTTGCATACAATGGGAGCAATGCATTCAAATATCTCATGCATTCCTTAGGGATACCATGAAAAACAGGCTGGTTTTCAGCCCTCTAGGACTGGATTTGTAAGGAAGCACTTGGCATAGGCTTTTACTCTTAACAGGGAGGCTTGAGAGAATACCAACTGCAAACCTATCTGCTTTATCCTCTCTCCCAAAGCTATGAAGTCACTCTTGATATGCTCGGAAGGATACTGTACCTAGTAGTATCATTTATGCATAGGATCAGATAATAGTCACTAGGCTTGATGAGTCTTGGCAAACTCTCTGTTATGTCTCGGGTTTTGGTAGCTAGCAGACAGCACACCTTCTGGGCTGTCATTGATTCAGCAACTTTGGGGTTTTTGAGTTCTAGTTCCCCCTGTTCCTCATGTGGAGAAAGAAAAAAAATCTTCTTTTAATAAAACATCCAGAGACCAAGAAAACATGGCAGAAAGATACAGAAAATGTCACAGTTGTATTGAGTCCACCAAAAAACAGCACAAACCACGTGAAACGAAGAAACCAGTCCAAGACGTCCTTCTCATTGCTTTGAGTGGAGAGATTCGTCCTTCTCATTCTATTTTATTGTACCATAATACAGGGGGTAACTGCCAAAGGGACCTGACACAAGCCTTGTTTCGACCAAACCTTCATCAAGGGTAATCTGGCATGCTACAATAATAAATAAATATATAACTTATTACCAAATAAAAACACATTGAAATAATTCATAATACATAATACCATAAGACCATAAAAACAATACAACTTAAAATCTCAATAACACTTAAAATCAAAATATAAGAAATACATGAACAAATGATTAAACCATCAGATACCTATAAATATGTATAATCACAAATAAAAATATGAAAAATTATATTCAAAAGTGAAACAAAACCATAAAACATCAATATTAAAAACAAACACATGAGGATGTGGTATAAACTATACGTGGAGAAGACCATTCACAGCATTCAAGTTAGGATAGTGGACCACAAAAGCTGCATTAAAAGGGGTTTAGTGGATAAACCTTTGGTGGCACACTGGCAAGAAATGACTCATAAAATAACAGATTTAAAGTTTTTGTGAAAATTAAATTGGAGAGGAGGTGATATCAATAAGACTATCATGCGTCTAGAGCAGAGATATATTTTTATGCTCGATACATTGTCTCCAAAGGGTTTGAATGTTGAAAGTGATTTGTCTGTGTTTTTATAGGAGTTCACTAAGGTTTTTCTTTTTGGCACCCTGTATTATGGTACAATAATATAGCTCTGTTCCTTCTGTTTACCATTGGACAGTTGTATTGAGTGCTATTGGTCTAATTTAAAATAATTTTGCTGTATGCCTTGACATATTGTACCTTGTGAGCTCTAGAAGGGGGCTTTCTTTGGCACAGCGCAAATGTTCAGATGAGAATTAGCAGTAAATCTGAGAAACTGAGACCATATTTGAATCTACTTTGCTCCACCCCTCACCGGCAACAGAACCTGGGCTCTTGGGAACGAATCTCTCCACTCAAAGCAATGAGAAGGAAGCAATAACAATTAATAATAAAATTCACACACACAATTGTGGAACACACAGGACCAAAACGCTTTGGGAGAGAGAGCCTACTTCGGCCACATTTTATTGGTTTAAAATGCCATCTCACAACATAATTTCTACTTTATTATTCTACGTCAAACATCACATTACATCTTTTACTAATGCATATTCATAATGTGCATCTCTATGTCATAGGTCAGATCTTATTAGTATAGGTCATCAGGGGGAAACATACATGTATTCCCAGGCATAACTTCTTAAACAATAATTCTAACACAAGCAGTTCTAACAATGTATGTTTCAAGACTGAAGAGAAAGTTCTTCCCTGCAGCTTTCTGTACTATAAACAGGCCTACAGTTTCTCTGATATCAACTTTCTGCAGAGTATTTAACAGAGCCTCCTTCAAGGACATCTCCTTAGCAATAGGCTTTGGAATGTCTGAGCTACTGAATCTGTGTTGTTAACGCTTTCTGAGGGCTTTCAGTGTACACAGCCCTGTACAGACAACCCTCCTTTCAGTCCCCCCTCTGATTCTGCAAAGAATCGCTTTAAAAATAAGGGAACTCAGACACTGATATTAAGGAAGGATCATAGACTCTGGGCTGATCTGTACCATCATCCAAGAAATCAGAGTCCACTGACTTCTTATAGCAAGCAGACATTACACAGAGAATCAATGCTCCTAAAATAAAACCTCCCAGAAATCCAAGCAGAGATATCAGCATCCCTCATAGGGGCTTAGACAGTGAATTCCAGAAAGAAGAGACAGAATCAAAGAAATGAGAAAAAGAACTCACATAATTACTACTTGGGACAAAGGTATGGTTTCTAACTTTATCTAGTAGGCCCTTCTCTACTTTTTTCTCATTATCCAGCAGAGAACAACAATGATCGAGGATTAATCCACACACTCCATCTTCCTTTGGTAGGAGGTAGTCTAGAGCCATGCGATTCTGGGCTACATAAGCAGAAACCTTATCCACTGCACCTTGCAGCACACTAATTGCAGCACACTAATTGCTTCTGTGAAATCTAGGCTGTAAGTTCAACAGCTGCCTGTAGACGCATAATCTGAGTACCCTATTCTTTTATGGGTGCTATTGCTCGAAAAGTTGAAAGCCAAACAGTACCCGTGAATACATCAATCTGTGATTTAGTTAAAGGACTTGTGGAATCTACTAGTTGCTGTGCAGCTGTTATTGCCTTATCCTCAGGGGATATGTCCCTGTTTCTTTTTAAAGAATCATTTGGGGTTGATAATAGAATAATATTTTGATACAGTAAAAATTGCCACAAGGTATCTAACTGGGCAATATAGCAGGTACCTGACCAATCTCTAGGCAGTTCCGTATACGCAAGATTAACACACACAAAATAATCTCCTTCTAAAGCCACAAATCCACTTTTCCAAATTGTCAAATTGTGAGGTCAAGATATATTCTGTGTACAGTTATTCAAAGCCCACTGAGTAATATTCATCTCTTCAGTTCCAACAGATAGATTATGATCCCAAGGATGATAATACTCTAACAAGGGGCAACTCCATGTAGGTATGTCTAGGTCTGATCTAGAGTCATTCAAAGGGATTGGATATCCAGAACTATTATGCTGTAATAATTCATGATCATGCACTTGTTTCCCTTGTGTTGGCACTAATTGCACTACTGAAATACAAGATTTTCTCAAAGGGGACTTTTATACCGGGTGGAGGAGTTATGTATCATTACTGTTTTACAAATGTTACAAGGAGTGTCTCCAACCTTTTGTCCCTGTATTTTGCACAGTGAAACAAATTGGAAGGGACATTAATGGAATAGGACTAATCACTCTAGGGTCTGTGGTTGTATGAGACCATTGTACAGTGGTTAGATTAAAAGCTATGTCACAAAACTCCAGAAAGGTTCTAGGCCTGGCTCGTAGCAGAAACCCATGCTGGGTGGCTGTCACAGTTAGAAGGCAAACAGCACAGTCTGAAAGGTTAAAGTGTTTTGTGACTGAGTGTGTGACTCAAAAATATTTGGGTGTTCCACGTGATTTTCCCAAGATTCTGAATGCCTACCGCTTCACTACTAATAATATGCCATAAAGTAAATATAACTTGATAAGGAAACATTCTTAACAAACCTCTAAATATCTAAGACTATTAATTACTCAAAAATAAAAACAACAAATCTATCCTTCTTAGCACTACAAAAATGAGCACTATAACCATCACCCACATCCAACTCCTGATCTCTTTAAGAGGCAGAGGTTAAGTGCCAAAGGTTTAATGCTTATATACCAGTAAAAAACTAACTCATACTAATTCTATCATCCAAATCAGCAGTACAAGTGCTGGAAAAAGTTTCTTACATAAATAGTTCATTCAAGAAGCAATCAATCACGATATTCTCTTCTGCAATATCACTGTTGTCCAAGTCCATATGAGTCTGTGTGGCAACAACAGAAGATGCCTTTCTTCCTTGATTCACAGATGCAAGGAATCACCAACCAGATCCTGTGAAGGAGCCTTTTTACACTGTGAAAGATGTATCCAATGTGGCAGTTCTTCCACTTTATAGGTTGGATATCCCACCAGGAGCACACAGAATGGACCCAGGAACCTAGGAGCCAAAATGTCTTCAGATGCAGGTTCTTGATCAGGACCCAATTTCTTGGCTTCAGTTCTGGATGTGATAACTCTGGAGGAGTATCCTGCCGAGGATTTACCTGCAATAAAGGTGAAACAGGCAAAACTGAGTGCAATCATGAGCAATAAGTCAAGATATCGCTGCGCAAAAGTTGAGAATCAGAGATTACTGCCAATTCATGTGTAGAACTAGTTGGACATCCAGAAACTATTTCATATAGTGTCAGGCCTCCTCGAGCACACTGAGGTGAATTATGCACTGCCATAAGGGCAAAAGGAAGGGCTTTTATCCAATCTGTAGCCCCATCCTGTATCATTGTGCTTAAGTGGCCTTTGAGGGTCCTATTCATCCGTTCCATTTGGTCAGAGCTTGCGGATGATAAGGAGTGTGAAACTGTCTTTTAATACCAAACCATTGTTCATTTCCCTCCCAGACACTCACAACGAAGGCCAGACCATGATCAGAAGAAAGGACAAAAAGTATACCCCAAACAGGAATAAACTGATTGAGCTGTAATTTGATGGTGATAACAGCAATCATACTGGTAGTGGGATATGTTTCTACCCATCCAGAGAAAAGACAAGTGATCACTAAAAAATATTGCTTCCCCCCTCTGGCACAGGGCAGGTCTGTAAAATCAAGCTACAAAATCAAAAATGGTCCTGACAGTTTAAGAAGGGTGACAGAAACCCTCATAACTGACCCTACTCTGCTAACCTTCAAACAGTCCAGGCAAGCTGCATACATGGCCTGTGCCACAGAAAAACCTTTGGGTGATACCAGAGAACAGAAAAGGCATGATTCATAGCCACAGCTGAGAAGTGAAGCTTAAGATTCAGGAACAGGACAAGTGGAAACAATAAACTGTATGGGCAAATGAGCATATGATCTTTTTTCCAGTAACCCTGTTCATCACAGGTCACACCCCACGAAGTCCACAGAGTCTGGATTTCAAAGGGAGTATCTTGATAATGCTGCTAGAGAGATGAAAGGGAAAACAAAGTCATGTTAGATGGTTTTAAGTACAACAATGTTGGGAATACTGATGCTTGGAGGGCTGCTTGTCAGGCTTCTTGATCTGCAAAGTGGTTGCCCTTTGACATAAAATCTCTAGCAGAGGATTGTCCTTTATACTTTAAAACTGCAACTTGTGCCGTCAATAGTACCGCTTAGAGTAAATAATGAATGAATAATTGGTTTATTAGCAAAAGACAAAAATCCCCATGGTGCCCAAATGTTTCAAAAATCCCACAAAATCCCCAAAGCATACGTGCTATCAGTATATACTATGTTTACTAGAAGGTATCAGCAAAGTTCAAATGCACATGTAAGTGCAAACACTTCTGCTAATTCTGCACTAGCAAATGGCAAAGAAGCTGATTCCAATACTTCATTAACTGTTGTGAGCGCATACCCTACACAAAGTTTTCCAGTTTCATCTCTGAAAGCAGAGCCATCCACAAACAGAGGTACATCTGGGCTGGTAAAGCGACAGGAGAAAGATCAGGTCTGGCTTGAGAGGATGTCAAATGGTTTGAAAACAATCATGAAACCCATCATCTTCTACAACATCTGTCAATGGAGCTACAAGTTTTGAAGGGTTGAAAATTGATGAATATATACTGTAACAGAAGGCTGAGAAATGTGTGGAGGACAAAGGTTGAGTCTTAGTCAAGTGAATCAACCTGGAAACTAAATGTGACATACTGTATATACTTCAAGAAGGTGCTATAAAACTAGAAAATCAGTCATTTCAATTCAAATGCCACTGCCATCTTACATAGACATGGAGGAAGTTCCAGAGTTACCGAGTTGAATCGCTTTGAGAAATAGCCCACTGACTTGCGACCAGCAAGGAAAGCCTGCAAAAGCACACAGGTTTCAGAGGAAGCAGAAATGTTGTTGTTGTTGTTAAGTGTTGTCGTGTCGGAGTCGACTCATGGCGACCCTCTGGATAGCTATCCTAAATTGTGTTCAGTCTTCAGTCAGGCAGCTCATTGTTGACAGACTGGTACCCATAGCTGCTGTTATTGTATTGATCCATCTCATTGCTGGCCTTCTTCTTTTGCGTTAACCTTCTATCTTGCCAAGCATGATGTCTTTCTCTAATGATCTCTCTCTTCGCATGATGTGTCCAAAGTATGAAAGTCGAAGTCTTGTCATCTGAGCTTCTAAAGAAAGCTTAGGTTTGATCTCCTCTAGTACTGACTGGTTTGTTCTTTGGGCAGTCCATGGTATACACAGTATTTGCCGCCAGCACCATAATTCAAAGGCATCAATTTTCTTCCTGTCTATCTTTTTCACTGTCCAGCTTTCACATCCATATGATGTTATTGAAAATACCATGGTTTGAACAAGTCAAATCTTTGTATGGAGAGAGACATCTCTGCTCTTGAGAATCGTATCTAGGTCTTTCATAGCCATCCTGCCAAGAGCAATGCATCATCTGATTTCTTGACTGCTTGTTGCTTCTTTATTGATAGTTGATCCAAGTAGGTTAAAGTTGTTCATGATTTAAATTTCTTCTCCTTCAACGATGAACCTGTTGATTATGCCAGTTGTCATGATCTTTGTCTTCTTTACATTAAGGTGCAGGCCCATTTTGAGACTATGTTCTTTGATTGTGAGAAGCAAATGTTTCAGATCATCTTCACTTTCAGCCAGTAATGTGGTATCATCAGCATAGTGAAGGTTGTTGATGAGTCTTCCACCAATCTTCACACCTCTGTTGTCTTCATACAATCCTGCTTCTCTGATGATTTGTTCTGCATATAAATTAAACAGGTAGGGGGAAAGTATGCAGCCTTGTCTTATACCTTTGCTTATTTTAAACCATTCTGTTTCTCCTTGTTCCGTTCGAACTGTTGCTTCATGATCAATGTACAGATTGTGCCAGAGTACGATCAGGTGTTCTGGTATACCCATGCTTCTTAATGAGGCCCAGAGTTTCTCATGGTTTACACAGTCAAAAGCTTTGCTATAGTCGATAAAGCACAAATAGATATCCTTTTGGTATTCTTTAGTCTTTTCAAGGATCCATCTCACATCCTCAATGATGTCTCTCGTTCCTCGCCCTTTCCTGAATCCTGTTTGCACTTCAGGTAGTTCTTGTTCCAGGTATGGTTGTAGTCTCTTTTGAATAATCTTTAGTAGAATCTTGCTGGCATATGGGATCAGAGCGATTGTGCGATAATTTCCACAGTCAGTTGGATCACCTTTCTTTAGTATTGGTATAAACACAGATCTTTTCCAGTCAGTTGGCCATGATGTTGTCTTCCATATTTCTTGGCAGAGCCTTGTAAGTACGGTAACAGCTGCATCAGATTGCTGTAATACTTCTATGGGAATGCTATCAATCCCTGGTGCTTTGTTCTTTGATAAGGCTTTCAATGCTGCTTCAACTTCTTCTTTCATCACCAATGGTTTTCGATCATAAGATATAGGTTGAAACGGCTGTTGGTCCACTTGATCTTTATCATATAAAAACTCTGTATATTCCTTCCATCTTTTCTTGATCTTCTCAGCATCATTCAACATAGAACCTTGAGCATCTTGTAACATTCCAATTCAAGGCTGGAACTTTTTCTTTAACTCTCGTAGCTTTAAGAAAGCTGATCTTGTTCTTCCTCTAATAGTTTCTGCTTCTATTTCCTTGCATGCATCATTGTAGTACTTTTCCTTGTCCTGTCTTGCTGCACATTGGAAATCTCTGTTGAGTTCTGTGATTGTCTTTCTTTCTCCTCTGGCTTTAGCTTCTCTGCGTTTCTGGGCAATTTTCAGAGTTTCTTCCATCATCCATTTTGGCCGTTTTTTCTTTTTCACCTTTTGTAGAGACTTCTCACTTTCTTCCAACACAACCTTTTTGATGTCATTCCATAACTCTTTTGGAGCTCTGTCATTTGTATCTAAACCAAAAAATTGATTTTGTAGGCAGTCTTTAAATTCCAGTGGTATATTCTCAAGGTCATATTTTGCTGTATTCATGAGTGGTTTGCTCTTTTTCAACTTTAGCTTGAGTTTGCATACTAGTAGTTGATGATCTGTACCACAGTCAGCTCCACGTTTTGTCTTTGTTGATGTTATAGAGCTTTTCCATCGTTGATTTCCACAGATGTAGTCAATTTGATATTTATACAATCCATTGGGTGAATTCCATGTGTCAGGCTTCTTGATCTGCAAAGTCGCCGCTTGAAATAGCCACATACAATTTGAATGACAGTGAATAATCTGGCGAAGATAAACACGGGGCATTTTACAGGGTGGACTTTATACCCAAAAAGGCTTCCCACTGTGGTACTATAGGTACAATGAGACCCTCAGGTCCTTCTTTTCCAAGGAGAGCATAAAGTGGAACAATGAAGTCTGAAAAATTTGCTGACCATTTTTTACAAAACACTAAGAGACCCAGGAATATGTGCAGTAATGCTGGTGTCGCTGGGAAAGGCAATGAAAGAATAGATTTCAATCTAGCAGGGGTAATTGCACGACCGGATGGTGTTAAGACAACACCCAGGAAAGTAATACTTTGAGATACAAATTGTAGTTTTGACAAATTGACATTCGATCCTAAATCAGCAATATGAGACAACAAATACAAGGAGTCTGACAAACAAGCCTCATAACTTGGTGAACATAAAAGCAAATCATCAACGTACTGAACTAAAGAGGAATGGTTGAGCCTCACATTGAGCAGCACAGTTCTTAGGGCCTGCAAAATACGCAGGACTATCGCTGTACCAGTAGCATAAAGTGATCCAGGTATATTGTTTATTATCAGATTGGAAAGCAAATAAAAATGTATTTTCTTTACTAATTCACAATGAAAAATAAGCAGAACTCAAATCTACAACAGTAAACCAGGTGGTTCCTGGTGGTACCTGTGTCCAGATTCCATGTGGATTAGGTACCAAGGGAAAAAATAGGCAAAATCACATTAGTTACTGCTCACAGGCCTTGTACAAATCTTTAAGTCTTACCATCTACCTTCAACACAGGAAGAATCAGAGAATTACATGGTGAAGTTGTAGGATAGATGAGATCGTGTTTCTGGAGATCTTCAATCACAAGACGAATTCCATCGATGGCAGCTGCTGATAGCGGGTACTGCTTGAGTCTAGGAAGCTGGGCTCCAGGTTTCAAGGTGATCTTCACAGGAGGGATATAAAGTGATCCAGCATTGCAACCTGGCACTGCCCACAGAGTTGAAGGAAGTTCTGCAAGAGCAGGATGAATGGTGCTGGCATCTGCAGGAGAAGGCACTTCAGAGAAAGAATACAGTTTAAAAAGCAATTTTTCACTCATGCAGGACAAAATAGCACTGTGTGAAGTTAAAAGTCCGACCTGAAAGATGTACTGAAAAAGTCTCTCCCACAAGAAAGGTAATAGGATACACAGTCTCTCCAATCTACAAAGGTAAAAATCCAAGCTTGCGATGAGGAATTATTCAATCTTCAATGCCTTCACAGTGCACTATTGGTGTTTGCGCTAGCTGAGCATGATAAATGGTTGGCAAATATTGTGATTGCAGTGCTGAAGTAGTAGCTCCAGTATCAATAATAAACTTCAGATTAGATTCTCCTAGTTTAGCTTCTAACTCACCCTAAGGGGTTAAGCTTAAATGCAAAAATAGTCACATATCCCATGCATCTCCTTCAAAATCTTTGGGCACTTTCCAGAACTGCATTTGCTGTTCTAGCTGGCCAGTCTATTATTGAGGTCTCCAAAATTTCTTTTATTCTCAGGTGCAAACCATTCACAAAAATATTAGTGAATCCTGTGTTTCTTCTTCTTCCCCAGAATAATCTTTAAAAGCTAGCATTCGCCTAGTGTGAACATCTGTAACCTTTTCACCCCATCCTGCCTTAGAGATGTCAGTCTCGACCAATCCTTACTTACATACTACTTTAATAGATTCTAACAATTTTTCTCTACTCAAAACAAAACTCTCTGAGTCGAAAATCTGTCACAGAGTCTTGAGTGGCCACTGCCAGTTATCCTCATGGACTGGATGAATAACACGATGAAAATCAGATGGATTAAAAAACACAGCTATAAGCAAATCATCCAAATCTGCCCAAGTGGGATTATAACTATTAAGTATTTGAGACAATAGAGAAACAAATCTACCAGGGTTATTCCTGTAATTAGGAAACGTTTTAGCCAAATCAAACACTTCCTTAGGGCTCGAATTTGCAGGCACAGTCATAGAACATGTCAAGCCCGCTGGGTACAAACGGAAGGGATAAATAGGCAAAATCTCACTTCCCTCAGCTGCTGATTCAGATTTAACTGTGTTAGAACGTAACTTATTCTACTGGTTCATAGCTTCCTGAATTGATCCTAGAGCATGGTATAATCTGTCATGCTCCTTTTTATAAGTTTCATAATGTCTGTCCAAATCTCCCTCAATCCTTTCAATACGTTCACCAGTATCCCATAATTCTTTTGCAATAGTAACACTATGACCTATTGCCACTTGTAAGGTCCCTATTACTTGTACAACACTCACTATTTCTCTGTCCACACATGCTCTCAATTCTTTGAGCTGGGTGATATTACAAATATTCAAATTACACAATTCTTCACCCCCTAACTTCTGTTTCTTTCTAAGTATTACCTCCCTTAGTTCTGCTGCACAAGTGACCCGCTCTTGCTCAGCTGGTGTCTCTTGAGATACCGAAGGAAGAGAAGGAGGAGAAAGAGCAGCATACGGTCTGGCTGAAATTGTCAGCGCGGTCACGTCTGCTTCATATGCTGGGGGAACAGCAGCTGGGAATCCATCCTCGCCCTCCTCATCCACCACCTTTTCCCAAAAATTGTTAGATCTTTCTCCTAACACAAACAACTTTTGTTTCAGATATTGAACTTCATTCCTGTTTTTTTCATGTGCCATCCATTCCCACCATGTGAGTACAATCCATTCATGACTATCACAATGCTATTATTTGTACAACATGGGCCCGATTCCGATCTCGACGTACATCTCCTTTGTACGTCCGGGCTGACCCAGACGTACAAAGGAGATCGCGATCTGATCCCACAGGGCACGTCTAGTCCCACGGGATCAGAATCGTGAACAAGCCTTCAGTCCCGGCCTGCACATACAAGCACTGCCCGGCTAACTCAGCCAGGGCTTTTAAATGGAGCCGTGGTGCTATGGCGTCATGTTGCCATAGCACCATGGCTCCATTTAAAAGCTGCGATATCGGCTGCCTGCTACAAAAGTTAATTCCCCACAGCCTCCTAAGCCAAGGGTTGGACTCATTACCTCTTGTTATTGAATGTCAACATGCTACGGAATCGATGGCCACATCACCATGCTTCTCACTCATACAATAAGAAGGGCTACCTTTCTTAAATGATAAAGCCTTAGCTCTGTCATGCCATTCATGCATCTGAGACTGAGCCTGTCTACTACACAAATTACCCATGGCTGGTAATATTCACAAATCTTCTGACACCTTCTGTCTCCCTTGCCTTGAATGTAGAGATGCGTACAGTCCTGGCACAGTATCAGCTGAATGTACTCTGCTCCACCCCTCACTGACAACAGAACCTGGGCTCTTGGGTACAAATCACACACAGTTGTGGTACACACACGAGCAAAGTGCTTTGGGAGGAAGAGAGCAAAGTCTACAACTTCTCTCTCTAATCTCCGCCTACTTCAGCCACCTTTTATTGGTTTAAAATGCCATCTCACAACATAAATTCCACCTAATTATTCTATGTCAAACATCACGTTACATCTTTTACTAATGCATATTCATAATGTGCATCTCTATGTCATAGGTCAGATCTTATTAGTATAAGTCATCATGAGGAGACATACTTGTATTCCCAGACATAACATCTTAAAAGAATAATTGTAATGCAAGCAGTTCTAACAGTATATGTTTCAAGACTTAAGAGAAATTTCTGCCCTGCAACTTTCTGTACTATAGACAGGCCTACAGTTTCTCTGATTTCTGAACTTTCTGCAGAGTATTTAGTAGAGCCTCCTCAAGGACATCAGCTTAGTAGTAGGCTTTGGAATCTCTGAACTACTGAATCGGTGGTGTTAACTCTTGAGGGCTTTCAATGATGTACTATTATTGAGTACCCTCACAGTGTACACATCCCTTCATTGGAACTGTACACCGGAGGAGTCAGGAAGTAAAACATACTTTAGCCTGCTGGTATTTTGGGGATCAGGGTAGAGACTTATCTGGGGAGCATGTGACAGATCTAATTTCAGAGAGTGGGCAGGGGGAGGATGGGATTCCAGGGGGGATCTATGTGATTTTGTGGTTCAGGTACAGAGAGGGAGAGGAGTTTGAAGAAATCAGATGTCACATTGGGGTTTGAATAGGGGGAGAAAGGAATGCAGAAAGACAACAGATCTGACTTTGGGATTCATTCATGGGAATAGAGGGATATTTGGGGATCGTATCTGACATCAAGGTTTGGATGGGGGGAGGGAGGCTCCTAAAAGCATAGATTTGTACCATCTGGAAAGATGCTTCAAATCTGTGAATATAAACCATGTGTATGTATTTAGAAAATCAATATCTCCCCCAATCTTATCCAAACTCCTAAACTTCCCATTTTTGAGTGACTAGATGTAGCCAGCCACTGAAACCAAGCAGTTCAGCAAAGGATGATTTGCAATGCTGCCGATCTGTCTGGGTAACTCATTTAATTAGCCTGCAAGATCCCTTTGACATTTGTTCATATATTTTTATTGCTAACCTTACAAAAAATGAAATAGACAGTGCTAAAAAAAATAACACATGAAGAGAATGGTTAATGTAATCAGTGACTTCTGAATTGCTCATTGCACTACAGTAGTTAGATAACAGTGCATCTATCCTCCAATCATATTTTAACAGTTCAGTTCTTAGACTACACGTTTTTAATAGCTTCATTAAATTAATCTCTCTACAATGTTGTTTTGTTAACAAAACTCTTCCCATGCTGGCCATAGACTCTTACTGTAGATTGTACTCTGGGATTGAAATGCCTGATCCCTAATGATGCCCACTGAAAGAAGACCAAGATGTAAGGATGGTCATAAATTTCAACTAATAACATTGACAATCCATGACAATTAACTTATGGATATGGCTAGGAGGGTTTAATTTTCTAATAAAGCCGAGTAGTATTTAACACTTCCTATAGTCCAGTAACTCATGTCAACATTTATTTTTTATAAGAACGTCAATATTAATTTACATTAAAATTTGCCATGCAGCCATGACTAACTTAATAAGCTAATGACTAACATTCATTCTTTTTAGATGGGAGGCTGAAGACTTGGGTTTATGGTGTATCTGCAGGCGCCTTTGTTTTACTCATCTTTATTGTCTCTATGATCTATCTAGCCTGGTGAGTTATGCTGATAATGCCTAACCAGATTGATGGTTTATGTGAATGAGTAAGACTTCCTTGATTACAGTCACACTTATTATATGTGGTTTATTGGCACAATTCAGTACCAAGTCTCATCAGTTTGATGCCCAGAAGAAGGTGATGGAAGCCACAAATACAAGTCTGAGCGAAATACAAAGCTTAATGGTAGAAAAATTATGTCTTAAGAATATAGCGTTTTATGAAGTGCGTCAGAACATCGGTCTCAGCATATGGTTTTATAAGCAATACCCACTAATAAAATCCAAGAGGCGTTTTAGGCTTGCATGCTAATTAAAAAATATGTTAGTAGTCAAGACACAGTCTAATATTTCCAACGCACTAAGAAATATTAGAGAAGCACGTTCAGCCGTAGAGCTAGGTGGCATAACATCTTCTTGCATGGAGTAAGCTAAGCATTCCGACTTTTTCAGATTTCTGTTTCTAAGAAGTGAAATGTTCATAAGAGAACATTCTACATGTAGATACTCTGCTTGCAAACAGTGACCTCCAAAGTGGCTAAATGCCAAACGAAAATATGCTAGCCTTCATATTCGCAATGGCTAGATTCCCAAATCAGTAATTCCCAATTTTCCGAGCAGCTCACATTTCACAGTCAAAAAGGGTCTGCTATTACTTCAGAGATTCATATGCATAACCAAAGAAATGGCCTAATTTCTAGAGACTTACGCCTCTGCTATATTTAACTCTGGGTGCCCACTATTGTGAGAGACATCTCATTCAAAAACATGACAATTCCTATACTATTCTAAGACCCCAAATTTCTTGGAATACACAGTATGAATGGTAGGGGCTTGGGAGAGTTTTAGCAGTTGCTGTCTCTTTAACTAATAATGCAAAATCAGAGGAGATATATAATTAATGTACTCATGTTGCATACTTGCTAGATGTAAATAGTGAGGAATATTTTTAATGAGATTCCTTTCCAGTAAAAGTTGAATTAAGGAGTGAGAAATAGGAAAACAGAAAACTTTTTCAAGCCTGCCAACCATACTGAGACAAGAAATCATAGGTTTTGCTATTCAAAAATTATTGCATGTAAATTCTTTTTAAGTTATTGATGATCACAAAATTAAAACAAATCTATTGATTTTAAGGAAACACACAGTAAAAGACATTGAGGGTTTTTTACTAAAGGGCACTGGGTGTCAGTGTGTGTTCTGATGTGAGTTGGCAGCACAGGGCCATAACAGTTAGCACGAGCCAATTTCTATGCTGTGAGTCATGCATTGTGCTGATAAGGGGCAGATTATAGGGTAGAGAGAGGGTGTGGTGAGCACTGTACAGTTAGCATGGCGATAAACACCAAGCGCTAATTGTAACCCTTGCAATTAGCACAGGTTCACCTAAAGCCACCTCAATAAGTGAAGTTAAGTGCACCCTTGCTATTTGTATGCCATGTTAGGGCATAGGACTTCGTATTAACTGCCAGGAACATGCTTTCTCCAGGGCCAAGCAGGAAGTCAATCCTCACATATTGGTGACGTCGGCACCGATGGAGCCCCCATGTGGAGCATTTCCCTAGCTTTCAAAGAAAGCCTTTGGGAATGCAGGCACGCATGCGCGGTCCCCTTCCCGCCCAAAGCTGCCATCTTGCTCAGTCTCTTTTTTTCCGTGGAGCCCTACGGACGCCTGTCCTTGTCACCCGTGGAAAAAGTTGATCTTCTGCGTTGGGTCGAGTATTTTTCTTCGGTTCGACGTCAGTTCTTTTCCCGCCTGGACTCGGTACACCGGTGCCAAGCCCGGATCTCTGTTTTTCGGTTTTTGTCCTTAGAGACTGCGTTCGCACCTTTTTTCTTTTCCCTGGCAGCCCAATTTTTTGATCTTGCAGGGGCCCTTTTTCCCCCAATGGCTGCCAGTGGCTTTAAGAAGTGTGATCGGTGTAAGAAACTGATGTCTCTCACCGACACACACGACTGCTGCCTCCGGTGCCTGGGGCCAGACCGTGATTCCACGGTCTGTAGCCCCTGTGGCAAAATTTCATCCAAGGCATTGTGGAGCCGTCAGCACCAGCATGAGAGGATCTTCTCCGAGTCTGCCTCTGGACGGATCCGGACTTCGTCAGAGGCCTCGACGTCTAGGGAGTCTGAACCCAAGCATCGTCGGGGCTCCTCTGACAGGGAGTCCCCCTCGATGGAGCACCGAAGGAAGAAGAAACCCGCGAGGGCAGCATCGGTGGACGCTCTTGGCTCTAGGGCCAGGTCACATAGCCCCGATCGCCATCCTGGGTCTTCAGAGTCGGAGAGGCCTGCAAAGCATCCTCATGTGGAGTCGGAGGCCCTGAGTCACGTGAGTACTGTTGTCCTCGTGGACTCTCCTCCGGGGGAGCCAATGTCGGGCCCGACGCCATCGAGGCCCGAGTCGGAGGCTGCTGGGTCTCCTGAGCTCGGACTCAGGTTGACGGACTTGGAGAGCAGATTGTCTGCCTTCATGGAACAGCAGCGGGTGCTGATCGCCGGTCTCACCGGCGCATCTGCCCCGACCACCGGGACATCGACGTCCAAGTCGACCCCGGAGGCTGAGCCGATCCTCGAGACCATGCGAACTCGAGTCTATCCTCGGCCTCCCGTTCGGGACCGAGGTCATCGACGCCTGTTCCCTCGGCATCGGGGCGGATGGCGTCGGTGCCCGCCCACTCGGAGCCGCTCGATTCCTCCTTGGAGGAATCGACGTGGGAGACAGAGGAGGAGGAGTCCCCTGACACCTTCCGGACTCGGTGCGTCCCTTCGGACTCACCGGGATCCGAACCTCGAACAAGGTCCCCCCCGGAGGATACTGGGTTCTCGGATTTCGTGCGGGACATGGCCAAAGCACTGGCATTCCCAGCGGATCCAGAGGAGGAGCCTCGAGCCGAGAAGCTCGAGGCTCTGTAGTATGACTCTCCTCCCAAGGAGGCCTTTACTGTCCTGGTTCCTCCGATGCTGGAGCGGTTGCTCTTCCGCATGTGGGAAGCGCCAGCCTCAATGCCGGTTCTAAGCAAGCGGGTCGATTCCATCTATCGAGTCCGCAAGAGCCCCGGGTTCCAAAAGGCACATCTACCGCACCACTCCATGGTTGTGGAATCGGCCATGCATCGACTGAAGAGTCAGAAGATGCACTCCTCGGTGCCCCCCGGCAGGGAGGCCCGGAACCTGGATGCCCTCAGTAGAAAGTGCTTCCAGGGCTCTGTTCTTGCTTGCCGTGTCCAGACCTACCAGCTGTACATGGGCATGTACCTTTGGGACCTGGCAAAGGAGATTGCCGGGTTCTCTGCTGGTTTGTCCGAGGAACCTTTGCAGAGGTTCAAGGCCTTGTCTTCTGGTATTCGGGACTGCTCGAAGTTTATATCTCGAGCAGCCTACGATGAATTTGAGGCTTCGGCCCTGTTAGCAGGGGCCGGCATCGGTGCGCGCCGCCAGGCCTGGCTACAATCCTCGGACCTCGAGCCATGGGTTCAGGACAAGTTGGTCGATGTCCCTTGCCAAGGCGAAAACCTCTTTGGCAAGCCCATGGCAGAAAAGGCTGAAGAACTCAAGACCGAGACTCTTACCCGGACAAGGCTGTCCAGAAAAACCTCTGCCCCTTCTCAGAAGAAGAAGGGCTGGGGGAAAAAGACCTTTTACCTGAGGAAGACCACTGCCTACAAAACCTACCCTCATTACCAGGCCTCTGTAGCTCCCCAACAGGGGCAGCAGGCCAAGGGGCAGGATCATGGGCCCCATAGGCAGAAGGCCCCCAAGCCTCCTACTCCGGCTCCTGCTCAGCAGGAAGGGGTTTTTTGACTATGCCAGCATAGCCTCTCCTCCTCTCCAGGGCACAGGAGGTCGGCTAACCCTGTATGCAGACAGGTGGCCAGCCATCACAGGGGATACATGGGTGCTAAGCAACATCAAAAGGGGCTATCTGCTCCACTTCACCCAGATACCCCCCTCCTACTTTCCAGGGGAGCCTCCAAGACCCCCTCTGCACAGAAACTTACTCCTTCAGGAGTTGGAAGGTCTGCTAAGGGACCAGGCGGTGGAACCGGTGCCTCACCACCTGGAAGGGCAAGGCTTCTACTCAAGGAACCTCCTGGTACCAAAAAGAACAGGAGGCCTCAGACCCATCCTGGACCTGAGAAATCTGAACAAGTTTCTGGAGAGGGAAAAGTTCAAGATGCTTACCCTTGGAATCTTACTGCCCTACCTCCAGCAGGGAGATTGGCTATGCTCCTTAGACCTGAAGGATGCTTATACTCACATCCTCATCCATCCAAGTCACAGACAATTCCTCAGATTTGTGGTGGGAGGAAAGCACTTCCAGTACAGAGTGCTTCCTTTCGACCTCACCTCCGCCCCTAGGGTTTTCACAAAATGCCTGGCGGTGTTTGCGGCCTACCTCAGGAACCAGGGGATCTTTGTGTTCCCTTACCTGGACGACTGGCTTATCAGGGGCCAGTCTCCACAAGACTCCAGGCAGGCCACCTTCAGAACCATATCCCTGCTTCAGCACCTGGGGTTCGTTATACACTGCCCAAAGTCCACTTTGGTCCCCTCACAGGACATGGAGTTCATAGGGGCAAGATTGGATACCATCCATGCAAAGGCCTATTTGCCTGCGGACAGAGCTCACAGGCTGATAAAGTTGGCCGGCCAGTTTCAGGCGAACTCTCTGGTCTCGGCCAGACACTTCCTCCGGCTCTTAGGTCACATGGCTTCCACAGTGCATGTCACATTGCATGCCCAGATGCACATGAGGCCGGCTCAGTGGCACCTCAAGGCACAGTGGTTGCAGGCCACAGGGAAGTTGTCAGACAGAATAAGGGTGTCCAAACTCTTGGTGGACTCCTTACGCTCGTGGAGGCAAAACCCAAATCTGGTCAGGAGTCTTCCTTTCCAGGCCTCCCCACACGCTCAGGTACTGACGACCGATGCTTCCCTGCAGGGCTGGGGGGCACACTGCCAAGGGGCCTGCACACAGGGCCTGTAGTCTCCGTGGGAGGCCGCCCAGGAGATCAATCTGTTGGAATTGCGGGCCATTCGACTGGCCTTATGGACTTTCTCTCAGATCCTGTCTCACAAGTCTGTCCTAATTCAGACGGACAACCAGGTGGCTATGTTCCACATCAACAAGCAGGGAGACACAGGATCCAGACGTCTGTGCCTGGAAGCACAAGCTCTCTGCTCCTGGGCTATCAATCAGGGCATGACCCTCAGGGCGGTCTACCTCCCAGGCCAGGAAAACTACCTGGCGGACAGGCTAAGCAGACTCCTGCAGCCTCACGAGTGGCAGTTGGATCCTCTGGTAGTTCAACAGATCTTTCTGAAGTGGGGACCTCCGACCATGGATCTCTTTGCCAGTCCGCTGAACAGGCAGCTACCCAGGTTCTGTTCCAGACAACTGCATCCCTTGCGAACAGCGCCAGATGCATTCCTGATTCCCTGGTCAGAGAGCCTGCTGTATGCCTTTCCTCCCACACCTCTGGTGGCCCGGACTCTGTTCAAAATCCAGCAGGACCGAGCCACCGTGATCCTGATAGCCCCCAGGTGGCCCAGGCAGCCGTGGTTCCCTCTTCTTCTGCAGTTGGCAGTGGATACTCCACTTCCTCTGGGGTTGCAACCCAACCTTCTGACTCAGGACCAGGGGTCCCTCTTGCATCCCAACCTCAAATCCCTCAATTTGATGGCCTGGCTGCTGAAGGGCTAGTCCTTGCTCCCTTGCTACTATCAAGGGAGGTTGAAGAGGTGGTGTTGGCCTCCAGAAAGCATTCCACTAGGAAGGCCTATGCTCTGAAGTGGCGTAGGTTCTCTACTTGGTGTTCTCAAAAGCAGGAGGACCCCCTTCTGCTCGGTCCAGGTGGTGTTGCAATATCTGCTCCACCTTTCCAACCTGGGACTTCAGTCCAACTCTGTTCTGGTTCACCTCAGTGCCCTCTCAGCTCACCACTCGCCAGTGGATGGACAATCCCTCTCAGGCCACCCCCTGGTGTCTCGTTTTCTCAGAGGCCTGCTTCTGCTTAAGCCCACTATTTGTCCACCGGCCACTGAGTGGGACCTCAATGTGGTCTTGCAGCAACTGACTCGCCCACCATTTGAGCCGATGGCAACCTGCCATTTATGTTTCCTCTCCTGGAAGGTGTTGTTCCTTGTGGCACTCACCTCAGCCAGGCGTGTGAGTGAACTTCAGGCCCTAGTTTCGGATAGGCCATATACCAGGTTCTTTAAGAACAGGGTAGTCTTGAGGACTCATCCTAAGTTCCTTCCCAAGGTAGTGTCCTCCTTCCACCTCAACCAGGAGGTGGTACTTCCGACGTTCTTTCCCAGGCCGCACGCCAGTAGGGCAGAAACTGTCTTGCACACCCTGGATTGTAGAAGGGCACTGTCCTTTTACCTTGAACGTATGCAAGGGCATAGAAGGGCTTCTCAGCTCTTCATTTCCTTTGACCCTAATAAATTGGGGTTGCCTGTCACTAAGCGTACGTTGTCCATCTGGGTGGCAGACTGTATCGCCTGGTCATACAGGGCAGCGGGCCTCTCCTTGCAGGGTTGAGTCACGGCCCACCGGCTGAGGGCGAAGGCTGCATCAGTAGCTCATTTCCGTTCTGTTCCGTTGGCAGACATCTGCCGGGCCGCTACTCGGTCTTCAAGCCAGACTTTTGCGGACCACTACTGCCTCGAGAGGGAGTCCCGTAGGGACAGTGCTTTTGGGCAAGGGGTACTCCGTAATCTCTTTGAGGTTTAGGCAACTCCTACCCTCCGGCCCTGGTGTTGGGCTACCGTTCAGGTGTGGTCTCAGAGAAGATTCTCTCACTGTTGCTGAGGCTCTAGAGGGAGCTCTATTTTTCAGCCTGGGTTCCTGGTAGCTCAGAGCTAGGGAGTCACCCATATGTGAGGACTGACTTCCTGCTTGGTCCTGTAGAAAGTGTAGTTACTCACCTGTAACAGGTGTTCTCCAGGAGCAGCAGGAATCAGTCCTCACGACCCTCCCTCCTCCCCTTGGAGTTGCAGTTGTATATAGTTCATTTTCTTTTTTGCTGTCTTTTAGCTATGTCATTTGACTGAGCAAGATGGCACCTTTGGGTGGAAAGGGGACCGCGCATGCGTGCCTGCATTCCCAAAGGCTTTCTTTGAAAGCTGGGGAAATGCTCCGCATGGGGGCTCCGTCGGCGCCGACGTCACCCATATGTGAGGACTGATTCCTGCTGCTCCTGGAGAACACCTGTTACAGGTGAGTAACTACTCTTTCCACACCCCCAACAGTTAATGTAGTGATGTTGCACCTAACGCACCATGGTTTTGGTGCTATTACATGTTAGGTGCAATTCCTTAGCACCTTTTAGTAAAAGGGTTCCGTTGTCCTTCTGAAACTATCACTCAACACTAGAACAGCAAAAATATGCAGCCCTAACACAGTAGAAATCAAGAGATAAAGCATATGTCAAAATAAGCCTTGTCCGCCCAACTCATATAAAGCTTTAGTTCAGTAATTATTCTTATACATACAAAAAAAAACATTTAAATGTGGGGCAGTAAAGAGAAATATGCTTGAATTGCATAGAGAGCTTTGAATACTTAATTAATTGTATCTGCTTCCTCCTATGTTTTCATCAAGGTAAGTCAGACTTATTCAGAAATCCATCACCTGCTCCCCCATGCATCCCTAATGGATGTACATCTGCTAGGTTCATTATAGAATATGTGCATTTACAGCTCCTGAAGAGTTTTGTAGTTTAGAAGATTAATAAAAGTAGAACTTAAAGAGGCAAGGTGTTACATAAATTGAGACCCCCAAGATAAAGTAGAGAACCACCAAAAAGAAATAATGAATTAAAACAATTGCTACAGTAAACAATCAATTAAAAGAGCAGCAGCGCCATCCGATATCCCTGCTAGATTACTAAAATGAAGATTAGAGAAAAGCCTAACATTTTCCAGAACAGGGAAGGGTTCTTGCTGCCAGTCATATGCTGGAAAAGGAGTCCTCTGGGAGGGAAAGTCCAAATTCATATATAAACCACTCCCAAAGATAGAATTCTGCATTTGGAAACCCACCACTGTACCATGAAGGAATAGGGCTCTGCCCTTAAAGGGCAGGGGTCTTAGGCAGCCAGCCATTGCATCAGAAGGGATTAAAGGCATCTCCCTAATAGGCAGGTTTCTCTGGCACATAGCTCCTCTTGTTATCCAGAGTGAGCAAGAAGCATCAGAGCAGCAGCATAGGAGACGAGAACAGTGCCCCACTGTCTCAGAAGACATCATATCCTGAGTGAGTCCAGTATCAGGGACCATCAGCTTCAGGTATACTGTGAAAAGTATTAGAAACAAGAGGGAGGGGAGGCGGAGCCTGCGGGAAGACAAGGTGGCTGCCTAATCTATGAGCTCCGGTTTCCCTTATCGTGAATCCTGACAATAGAGTATCACTTTTACCCTTCCAGCTGCCCAATTCTCCTGCGTTAGTGCCTGATACCTCGGGCTGCATGGCGGGGGGAAAACCGATCAAATTGGACTTCACCGCGGTGGTAAATGCTGGGTCGAAGAGGGCGAAATCCGACCCCCTCTCCCCACACAAGATGGCGACTCCGCGGGAAGCGGGAGACAGCATGAAGGAGCTGTTAGCAGAGATTCGGGCGGTTAAGGACCTGGTGTTAGCGAACGGCGATGCACTGTGTCGGGTGCAGACGGAGCTTGGGGAAATGAAAGCTTGTTACCAAGATCTATCGGAGCGTCTGGTGAAGGCAGAGAAAACTATTGCGGAGCACGGAGAGTCGCTGGTGCCACTACCTAAGCTCTGGAAACGCGTGGAGCGCCTCGAACTCCAGATTGAGGACTTAAGCAACCGCAGCCGGAGGAACAACATTCGGATGGTGGGCTTGCCTGAGGGTGCTGAAGGCCCGGATATCTTCGCGTTCCTAGCAAAGCTTCTCCCCTCTCTGCTTAATTTGAAACTTGTGGGCCTATTGGATATCGAGCGTGCGCACCGGGTGCCGACACTGCGGCCTGCAAATGGTAAATTCCCGCGCCCGATTATCTTCTGCTTGCTTCATCACCAGCAAGCACGGCAAATCCTGTCTGCAGCTAAAAGCCAGAATGCATGGGAGTTTGAAGGCCATAAGCTCTCCTTCTACCCAGACGTCTGCAAAGCCACGGCGGACAAGCGGCGGCAGTTCCTGGCTCTCCGTCCCCGTCTCCAGCGTCTACAAGCGAAGTTCAGCCTCTTCTATCCTGCACGCCTGAGGGTCACCCTGAATAACAGCTCGAGAGCGTTTGATGACCCGGCTGATGCGCTTCTCTTCCTTGAAGAGCAGGAAGCTTTACAAATGCAGTGACTTTGGGACTCTCTTGTTTGTTGCTGATTCTCTGTTTAATGATGCCTTTCTCCGCTCCACGCTCTTCATGGAGTCTCCTTTTCCCTGGAGCTTACAGATGGTTTAGTTTTTCCCTAGCCAGTTACCTGACTAGCCAGTTAATTGTCCCCCTTGTACTATCTCTTGGGCGTAGTATGAGGCGCGGGCACTCTCTTTGTACTTCTCTGTTTCCCCCAAGTTTTCGTTATGTTTCCATTTGTGTACAGGGGTTGTCTAAGGGGGTCTGTCTGGAGGGTTCAGGGGAGGTGTAGCAACCTTGTGCTATTACTACTTTGCTCATTGCTTTTGCTCTACCTATTCCCCTCTGAATGTCTTGCTTTTACTCTGTATTGGTTTAAGTGTGTGGGTTACCGGTGTGCCCCTTGTGCTCTTTGCTGGCTCACCCTGTTGACAGTCTTTGTTGGGTAATGTTTAGCATAGCACCTCCGTGGCCGTCGCTTGATTTCCATCTGAGCCAGATCTATTTGTTTGAAGCGATCCAGGGCTTGCGGGCTCTCCAGTATGTCTTCTCATATGCTTTCCCTTAAAGTCCTGTCCTTGAATGTGAAGGGCATTAGACTCCCTGCCAAACGCAAAAAAATTCTTGCTTATTGTCATAAACAAGGTGCTGACCTGGTCATGTTACAGGAAACGCACCTATCTGCTGCAGAAACAGCGAAACTGGGCGCTGGCAAGTACGCCTTGGTGGCCCAGGCCCCGGCAATTGGAAAAAAAAATGGTGTGGCCATCCTAATCAATAAGGCTGTCAAGGCTCAAGCCCAACTGCTCCGCGCGGATCCTGAAGGGAGGTGGGCCAGTGTCCAAATTACTGTGGGCCTACAGCAAGTTGTGTTCCTGAATGTATATGCGCCTAACTGTGACAACCCTGTCTTTTTTCACAGGCTTGCAGAGGTGCTCGAAGAGTACGCCTCGTCTCCTATTATGATCGGTGGCGACTTCAACCTGGTCTTAGACCCGTTGATTGACTGCCAGCCTTGCCGGAGATCTCGGAGGTGCAGAGCTCTGGAGGCATTGGAGTCTATTATGGAAGAAAAGGGCCTCGTCGACATTTGGAGGATTCTGCATCCTGCTGAAAAAGATTTTACGTTCTACTCCTTTCCACACTCGTCCCACTCTAGAATTGATTTTTTTCTGGTATCTCGTTCCCTAGCTTCAGCTATTCCTAGTGCGGAGATCCTCAGCTCTCACATCTCCGATCATGCCGCTATCGGGCTTACGCTGGATGTCTCCTCTTCTCCGCCATCCCCCGGAGGATGGTTCTTCCCACGTCATCTTCTTGCAGATGACTCCTTCAGGCAATTTATCCGGCACGAAATAAAAGATTACTTTGACTTCAACCGGCTGGAGGATACGTCCGCCTGGGCTTGGTGGGAAGCTTTCAAAGCCTCCATCAGGGCTAAAGTCACCAGCTTCAATATTGCCCTTAAGAGGAAAGCGAGGGCTGAATTACGGTCTCTTGACCAGCAGATTCGGGCCGGGGAACGCTTATTACAACGGCAGTCTAACCCCTTGGTTCTTACCAGATTGCAGAGTCTTCGTTTCCAATACAATGCTGTACTTAGTAAGGAAGTTGAGCAGTACTCTTTTGCCCAGAAAGCTCGCTACTATACGGAGACGAATAAATCGGGCAAACTGTTGGCGGCCAGCCTGAAACCTAGGCATGAAAAGGCTTATGTTGTGGCGTTGTTGGACGAGCAGAAGGTCCTTCGAACCGGTAATTTGGAGATTCTCGACATCTTTAGAAACTTCTACGACTCCTTATATACCTCTGAGGTGGAGAGTGACCAGTGCGGTATGAGATCCTGGCTACAATCAATTGACCATCCGACTCTGAGTCCGGATCAAGTCGCGAGTCTTGACCACCCTTTTGATCTGAGGGAAATTGAAGAGGTTTTGGCCAGTCTACAAGGGTGTAAGGCGGCGGGGCCGGATGGCATACCGTCTGAATTCTACCAGGTGTTCGCGAAGGACCTTTCTCCTTTCTTGTTGCAATATTTCCAGCTCCTACAAGAAGAGGGTTCGGATCCCGGCGCCTTCGCTGAGGCCACAGTGGTTGTCCTGGAAAAACCAGGAAAAGATCCGAAGTCTGTGGGCAGCTACAGACCCATTTCCCTTTTAAACGCAGATTACAAGCTATATGCTGCGGTTCTGGCTAACAGACTTAATAAAATCCTCCACCATCTCATTCATCCGGATCAATGTGGTTTTGTGTCCGGAAGGTCGACGACTGACAACGCCCGTCTGCTATGTAATCTCCTGGATTTGGCTGCACAGGCCGAAGAGCCCTTTATCGGGCTATCCTTGGACGCAGAAAAGGCCTTCGATAGGCTTGAGTGGCCTTTTCTTTTCCTGGTTTTAGAGTGGTTTGGCATCCCTGCAAGTTTTGTTAACATGATTCGCCCAATGTATGCCCGGCCCAGGGCTAGGATTTTTGCCAATCAAGAGCTGTCTCGGCCTTTTTCTTTGCACAGAGGCACAAGGCAGGGGTGTCCTATGTCCCCCTGCTTTTCAACCTGGCCCTGGAACCTTTAGTCTTGTGCATTCGTCAACAGCAGTCCATTCGGGGATTTGAGGTAGCTGACCTACAACTCAAGCTTTCAGCCTACGCCGATGATCTCCTCTTTTTCTTACAGCCTTCCTCGGTAGCGCCTCTCCTCCGAGTGATTGAGCAGTACGCCAGTTTTTCCGGGTACAAGGTAAATTGGTCTAAGTCAGTGGCTTTCCCGCTGAACCAGCGCACACACAGCGACCTGATCCAGGATTTTTCCTTCCAGTGGGCGGGGTCATCTGTACAATATCTCGGAACGCAATTTGCAGCCCCGATGGAGCAGACTATAAAGTTAAATGCCGCAAAGATTGTGGAAATTGCTCGAACCTTCACTACGAAATGGTCTCCTTTACACCTTACCTGGTGGGGCCGGCTCGAGTCGATCAAGATGGTTCTTGTTCCCAAAATAAATTATATTCTTGGCATGGTTCCGGTCCTTTTTACCGCTGAGGTCTACAAGAAGGTTGAGCGGGCCCTAAGTTCCTTTTTATGGGGTGGGAAGACCCCCAGAATTGCGCTCAAGAAGCTTAAGGCTCACAAACTGCAGGGAGGGGTACAATTCCCTGATTTCCATTGGTACCACCTTGCTGCACTTCTAAAGCAGGGGGGTCTGTGGGGGGCCGACATTACCCCTTCCATGAAACCATCCTGGCTCTCCCTGGAAGAACGCCTACTCCTCCCCTGCCCGGCTCACCTCTGTATGAATATGCGGCACTTTGGGGTACCTGGTCTGACCAAGGTTATTGTTGCTACACAACAAGCGTTCCATGCGCTACTCCCGCTTATTGCTCAAGACAATCCCCCTTCGCTCCAGGTTCCTATTTGGCACAACCCGGCTTTTCGAATCAACAAACTCCCCTTTTTTTGGCAGACCTGGCAGCGCTGTGGTGTCTGGACCATGGGTCACTTGATCGCGTCTGGCGAATGGAAATCCTTTCGTTTGCTACAAGAGGAGTTTAAGCTTCCGGGGACCTGCTTCTTCCAATATCTTCAGCTTAGACATTGTCTGTCTCAATTGCGGATCAATCCTCGAGAGCTTCAGGAGTCCTGGGGCTTACACAAGCTTGTAATGGATTTTTGCCTGCGGAAGGGAGGAATGTCTCGCTTTTACGCTCTTTTTCGAGACTCCTGCGCCGATCAGACCCTGGGCCTCCGTAAGGTTTGGGAGGCTGAGGCGAATCTACCTCCCACCACTCTGGATTGGAGCAATTTGTTGGGCCCTGTTACTCGAGTCTCACGTTCGGCCTCCCTCACACAAGCTATGTTTTTTTTTGCTCACCGAGCATTTATTACTCCCTTAAAGCTCTCCAAATGGTCCTTAGATCAATCCTCAACTTGCTGGTCCTGTCAGAGAGCGGTTGGTACAATGAGCCACATGTTCCTGGATTGCCCCTGCATTCAGGGCTTTTGGTCTCGTGTCTGGGAAAGAATTCAGAGTGTGTTGGGCTTCTCCTATCCCCTGTCCTGGCGTATTATTGCGCTACGTTCTTCTGCAGTGATCCCAGGATTGGACAGGGAAGACTTTTTCGTATTGAATTTTATGCTAGCTGTTGCTGTAAAGGAAATTTTATACTCCTGGAAGGACCCTTCGAACCTCCACTGGGGCAGATGGTGGAACCAAGTCTGCCTTTACAGTAGATACGAAAAAGCTTATGACCATTCCTACTTTCTGAAGGGGAGGGGTAAGCCTCAGACTAGGTGGGCTGCCCTGGATCGCTTCACTTCTGTTTCAGATCTTACTTCTGTTTAGATCTCGCTTTTATATATGATGTTGTCTTTGTTTACGCTGCTTCCATAGACTAACATGTCATGTTCTGAATGGCCACTGAGGTGCTGGGGTGGGTTTGGTTTTCTTTTCTGTTTTTTCTCAATTATGTATTTGTTAACTGCTGAAACTGTTTGTACCTTTGTAAAACTGGAATAAACATAATCTTAAATAAAGAAACAAGAGGGAGGGGTTCTCACTCAAAGAAACAAGAATAAGTAACAAAGGTGCAGGAATGGTAAAGAATGGAGTAACTGTTCAGATTATGATAAAGAATAATTTAAGGATTAATCTATGTGTAACCAATTTTGACTAAGGAGGAGATTACAGCTGGTAACAGCTTTTGTTGGTTGTTTTTACCAATTATTATTGTTGTTATTATTCAGTAGGGGTGTTTAGCAAAAAAAACCCTCTTGGTTTTGTTTCGTTTCCTGTGTCATTTGCAGTTTGTTTTATTATATTTTGTTTTAATAAATTTTCATTTTGTTTCATTTCGTTTGTATACATTTTCATTTCAGGACAAGTTTGTTAAGTAAAGAAGTAGGTGTGATTCTGCCCAAATCAGAGATTACTATAGGTTTCAGGCAAAAAAAAAAACCCCACCTACTGGCTTTTTTTTTCTCACAGAAACTAGTCTCAAACTAGTGATCTTAAGGCAGGCAAATTTGCAGAAGAGCCATCACATCTCTCTGGAGGCTGGCTCTAACCAGCCTGCTCTTAATTCATGTATTATTTCTAATCTTCCTTCCTGTTTCTTGATTGGCCCAAAGATTATCTGGTCTGCAGCTCTATGGGAAATATTAACTGGGGATTGGGAGCTGTCCAGGGGGAATCGGTGCTATGGAGTGACAGAACTTTTTTTTAAATTTATATTTTAACAATTATATACAATATTCTCAAGACAAAAAACTTCTACAGAAAGGTATCCGCTTCCAAAAACTCTATACAAGATAATTTAAGGCAATGCAACATCAGAAAGACACCTGTAGTCCACAACTGCTTAAGTACGGGGAGTGTAATGTAGAGTTAGTCAGAGGTAACCAGATCCAAATAAAATAGGAAAAGGAACTAAAGAAATTCCAAGAAAAGCCAAAGAGCACCAAGGCTAACCATATCTACATGGAACCTTACCCCTCATCAGCAATTGGTATAGGTCTAACTGGAATCCTTGCACTCAGAAAGGCAGAAAGATCATTAGGCTGAAAAAGATATACCGCTGATTTTGAAAACAATCAAACATTTACATGGGAAATGAAGATAGAAAGATGCTCCCAACTGTAATACACCTGGTTTTAATACAAGAAATTGTTTCCTCCGCTTCTGCGTATCCTTAGTTAAATCAGGAAACATAAATACTTTCACCTCATAAAACAGTAGAGAACGCTTCTGAAAGTACAGTTTCAGTAACCAGCCCTGATCAGAGACAAGCACACATGTGACTAACAACGTTGAGACCTTAAAAGTACCACCACTAGGAGACTGTAATAAATCAGAAATATTCAAAATGTCCATATCGCCTACTTCAGATGGCCCCAGCTCCTTCTTTCCTGTTGGCAGATAAAATGCCTTAGAAATCGGAGGCATCAAATCCGATGGAACATTCAAAGTTTCTGTAAGATGCTTCTTAAGTAAGTCCAATAGCGTAACCCCTGATATCACTGGAAAGTTCAATATATGGTTTGACGCCCTAGGAGCATTCTCAAGAATCTCAATCTTCACTCTTAAAGCTATATTATCTTTTACAAGAGCCTCCATCATTGCTGAAACCAAATGCAGACTTTGAACATTAGTTTCAACCCTCTCCTTTAAGATGTCAGTCACAGAAGCAATTTTTTCCACATTGGCAGCCACCTTGGTTACCCAGACATTAATAGCAGCAGTTTGGAGAAAAATTGCTTCAAATAAACCAGATATAGGGGTATGTTTACTAAACCATCTTAACGTAGCAGCGCCGACGTTATCGCGCGACACGTAATATTATCGCACGATAACGTCAGCAGCAGCGTTAAGACACACTAACGCTGCGAAAGCCAGGACTGAAGGGTGGAGTAAGGCTCCCCAGAGGGTGGAGATAGGGGTCAATGGGCGGAGAGTGGGCGGGGAGAGGCTCCATGCACACTAACGCTGTGAAATGAAGGTCTGAAAATTAGCGCCAGTGAAAACCTCACGCTAGAGGCACATTTGCAGGAGAGAGAAACCATTTCAATCAGCAATGTACAGCAAAGGCAGGGAAACCCAGAAAAGTGATAGTAGTGATACATGTGCAGGAACCAAAAAGGCAAATAAACATATAAAATGATCAAAATCACATTTGAAATCCCAATAACCAAGCTGGCCAATAGTGATATTAATGATAACATAAAGCAACACTACTGACAAAGTGTAAAAAGAAAGATATCATGTTTGGAAGGGTCTATGCTCTGCCCCCTACAAAGTGAATGATCCCACATTGAAATAGCGGTGATCAGGGTTTTTGTTGTTTATATTGGGCAGGCTTGTTATGGCATGCACTTGTGCAGCAACAGCAGATTGGGCTTGTAGGAAAGAGCAACTGTACTGATTCTGTAAATGGGATACCGGGGGCTGCAGGCGGCATATGCTGTGGTCCAGCAGGGGCACAGTGCGGACTAGGCAGATGCCTAGGTGGCACATAGGAATGCTGAAACTGTAAAGCAGCAAGTGTCAAGGTACTGCTACCACCGTCCCTATTAGGCGGTCTCCTAGGGGCGTGAGATGCAGGTTGCTTTTATAAAGAATAGTCTGTAGCCGTGTGTTAAAGGCAAAATATAATGATGAGGTTTTATTCCCCTTCCCTTTTGGATTTCTGTTTTTCTCATACAGCAACAAAGAACTTAAACAAAACTGTTTCTTCACAGCAAAATAAAATGTACCTTTTTCAAACAGGTGTAACAAGGCTCTTGCTTCCTCAATTAACAAAGAGACGTAATCTCATCCGAGATACATAGCGTGCAATCCATAGCACTGGAATCAATGTCCTGGACAGTGTTTTCCCATTGCATTTGCTCACCATCAGAAATTGTAAATGGGTAACATTCACCACAGCTATTATTTACACAACTCTCTCGAGAGGCAGCAGTTCTTAAGGCAGGAAACTGTTTTGCATAAGGAGGGTCCTGGAGACCTGTACTGGAGCCTGTTTCTCTGAGGCTTCCCCTTTCTCTCCACCAAGGATTATCCTCCCAAGTATTAGCTTTTACTTTCCTAGCCGAGCCCACCTCTTGCCCTCTAGAGAAATTGGTATACTTAGCTCTGCTTTTGGGGTGGCTGGCTTCCACTCCTTCCTCTGTAAACCAGGCTTTCCCTGAGAGTTCCACTCAGCAGTTGTCTGGTCTGGGCTGTAATTACCTCCAGGAAAGGTTTCCCTTCTACTGCTACTTGCTGTCGGGACCCAGCCGGTGCTTCCTGGACCCAGCAAGCTCTCCTGCTTGTGACCTCTGCCCTCCAGCTGCTTACTTACTCTCCACGGGATGATGCCCCCTCTGGCTTGGGAGATTTGTGCACGAGCACGTCCAGCTCTCTCTGTGTCAGCTGCTCTTCCCTTTGCTGCACCTCCCTTCGCTGCTCCTCCCTTGGCTGCACCTCCCTTGGCTGCACCTCCCTTTGTTTCTCCTCCCCCTACTGGGATTTCCCAGCCACTTTTATCTTCCTGGCTCCTGCACGTTGTACGTGCTTCCTTGCCCAGGTGGACGTGATTAGCTTTCTGGCTTTCTACTGTGTCACACCCAGTGTAGGGAAAGTTTGTTCCACTATTCTCTGGTTCCTTATAACCTGAATATGCTTTCTGCCCAGGTGATTGTAAGGTAAGCTCTTCATTTTCTCCTTTATCCATGGGTTATGTGCTGGCCACTGTATCAGACAGATCCCTGGGGCACACCACTAGTAACATCCTTCTCCTCAGAGTGAGCTCCATTTACTTGTACTCTTTGTCGCCTCCCACCCAACCAATTTCTAACCCAAGCAGTAACTTTAGGGTCCATCCCTAGGGTGCTCAGTTTGTTTATAAGTTGCCTGTGAGGAACAGTGTCAAAGGCATTACTGAAATCTAAATACACCACATCTAGAGCTCTCCCTCGGTCCAACTCCCTGGTCACCCAGTCAAAGAAATCAATCAGATTTGTCTGACAAGACCTGCCTCTGGTGAATCCATGCTGCCTCGGATCCTGTAATCCGCTGGACTCCAGAAACCTCACTATTTTCTCTTTCAGCAGCGTTTCCAATAATTTACTCACCACCGAAGTTAAACTAACCGGCCTGTAGTTTTCAACCACATCCTTACTTCCGCTTTTGTGTAAAGGCACCACATGAGCCTCTCTCCAGTCCTTTGGCACCACTCCCGACTCCAACGAGGCATTGAAAAGGTCCACTACCTATCACACACTGGCACTGATGGAGACCTGTAGCCTATCTCAGCTAAGCCAGGTGCTGCAGACCTGGTGCTGGGTGCCCCACCTCACCCTCAGGGTGAGCACAGGACCCGCACAATGTCATGGTCTGTAGCTACTCTGTGCCAGTAACACACACGGTCAGTTCCCCCTACCAGACCTAGGTGCTGTGGGGGTGCATACCCCATTATGTGATCAGCTGTAGACTGCTGATCTGCATGTGCAGTGCATCATGGGTATGGGTGGGTTTACCCTATCCTGCTAACCACAGCAGACAGTTTGTGTGGTGACCTGCAGTCTTTATGTAGCCAGCAAGCAGTGTGGTAGCAGCTATAGAGATGTAGCCTACTGGTTACTTCAATGACTGTGGAGGCAGTGGTCATGGGTTTGATCCTGCAGTGGTGTAATATAAAAAGGCTGTCTGAGGCATTTTCTTTTAATTTAAATCAGTGCTGCCAGCAGAAACACCCTCACAATGCTGTAGCCTAATGTGCCTCATAGGCGCCCTATACAGTGCCTTATAGGGCACATTATAGGGTGCCTTGGCAGACAGGGCACTTTATAATGTGACCTATGGGGCACCTTATAGGGCGCCTTATGAAGCACCTTAGGTTACGGCACTGTGAGGGTGTTTTTGCTGGCAGCACTGATTTAAATTAAAAGAAAATGCCTTGGACAGCCATTTTAGATTACACCACTGCAGGATCAAACCCATGACCTCTACCTCCACAGTCATTGCAGTAACCAGTGGGCCACATCGCTATAGCTTCTAACACTGCGCTGGCATGTACTTAGGATTAATGTGCATTAACGTGCCACGGCGCCCACTATTGCGCAATACATATTCTTGCTACCTTAGGACTGGAACGCCCACTCCTTATATGGCATTCTTCACATTATCGCTGCAACTAGTGCCGTAACATTAGGACGGTTTAGTAAACATACCCCATAGTCTCCTAAATACTATCCAAAGTAATTTATGGGGATTGTGTCAATACAAAACCAGTAGGTGAAGATACAGCTAAAGGAGCTAACAGCTCACCCCAAGCATAGGGATACCAGTAAGGGGTTGCTTCACTGTTCTATCCTCCCCTGGGAAGCTCTTGGACTCACCAAAAGCAGACGCGCCAGTTGCCGCTGGTAAGGCTCTCTGCCTGTGCTCTCCTCCATTGCCAGCTTCAAACATGGAAACAACACTGCCAGCCAGTCAGGACACGTCATCACCGGGGGGTAGCGACGGAGACTGTGTATCCAGAGACAAGCTGGTATCTGGACCTAAGGAGAGGTACAGCTCCTCCAGGCGTTCCATCTCCAAACAGGTCCTAAGCTCACTGCGAACTGCCCCAGTTACTTCGACAAATCAGTTCATGGGACCAGCAATGACAGGTGAGGGCGTCGTAGGGAAAATCTTCACCTTAGGCATTGCAGGAAATGAAGCACTTCTCACTCAACCATCTTGGATAGATCACTCCCCGGGACATAACTTGTTATTCATATTGTCAAGGGCTGCATATCACAGCACCACAACACCAACAATATGGTTGAGGGAGAAGGCCAATTGCACCTTTTGAGGGAGGCATGGTAGTCATTGGGCCACAGAGTTACTGACAGCTCTGTGCACCTGATCGCAACCATTCCTCCTCTTGGATTTAATGCAGGGAGCCATGGTACTTGCATTGGCAGGTATTGTCGGGCTTTTCCAGCAATACCTGCCAAGGCAAGTAGTGAAAGTCTCCACAGTAAATCCATAACTGTCATAGTATCTGCAAGGATTAATCTGGGAATGCCCCCTGCAGATACTGTTGAGACTTATGATTTACCAGGCTATTTAGTAGACATGCCCCTTAGATTTAGATAAGTTCATTGATTTTTAAGATATCAATATAATTTTTTGGATGTATATGGTTTGATTTTTAAAAAATTATTTTAAATTCTACTTTTGTCAATTTTATATTTATATTCTTGTTTTATAGATTTTTAATTGCATCTCTGATGCAGGCACACACCAAAACATGGCCATATTGGATTTTAATTATACTATTTATATTTGTTTTTGTTAATGATTGTTTACCATACCGATTGTTTTAATTAATGAATTTTTTTGTGGTATTCTATTTTCCCTTGTGCACCTAGAGGATTAATGTCATTGTTTATATGAGATGAAAGAGAATTTAAATTAAATGGCACAAGATTAGACAGGTGAATTTCCACTGTGAGCACTAATGAGTATGAGTTATGGTTTCTTTCATTCAAAGTCTTTTTCTGGATTTAAGAATCACTGACTCTATTTGCTTATTTTTATTTTAATGCTACAGTAAAAAGCCAAAGAAACCTCCAAGAAGGCAGAACAACCGACTAAAACCATTAACCTTGGCTTATGATGGAGATGCCGATATGTAAAATGAAACGCTCTCTTGCAACAAATGGATTCTGTTTTATGTCCATGGAAACTGTGCATTCTCAGACCACATGATGTCCAAATGAACAATGGATTTTGGCATTTTGAAATACTGCGAACAAAATAAAAAGAATAAAACTCACAGTGCTAATGAACTACTTAAGGCATTTTGACACATTTATGAATATCAACACTGAACATTCTAGTAGGTTTTCTTTAACATAAACTTCAGCAGGAGGTATTTACTGTATATGGTCTTTCTGAAACCTGCAAACAGAACATTCATTAGTACCTTTAAAAACTTAATTTATTAGAACATCACAAATGAACAGGCTTCATGCCAGATTTGTCCGACTGAAGCATTAACCTAGTATAAGCAACAAGCATGAAGAGTTTATTCCAAGCTCTTTACAGTTCTTTATATTCAGGCATAACCTATATACTCAGTTTGACTTTGCATTATACCAGTTTACAGACAGAAAGTATTAAGCTACAGAGCGGCATCTTGATTGTCAATGGTAGCTTTTCTTCACCTGCGTTTGATATCAACATATTAATTTGAAGAACTTGATTTCTCATTTCATTCCAAAGTATCTATGCCGCAAATTGTATACTAGCAAGTACCGTATCCTCGGATTCTGGATTTTATAGTGATTATTCTCTGAAGAATCAATATCTACTTGTAAATGTTACAGTAAGTTTCTACTTTCTCTAGCTCTCCAACTGTTGCCTGCATCTTTTTGCTACATGTGAGGCAATTCTTTGCACTATATTAGTGCCGCATGATATGCACTTAACTGGTATTGCCATAGAAACCGCCTCTTTTCATAAAGAATGATGTGTCTTGTGCTAGGAGTGTTGAGTGAGTTCTTAAATCCTAGGATGAGGACAAATTCATTGGAACTGTGACGGAACAAAATCAGTGGACATATGTAAATATAGAATATGGTTTCTCGTCACAGTAGCCATTTTTATAACCTATACTGCAGCAGCATATAATAGCTAGTCTGTTACCCTATTAACTTATAAAATATAGCTCTCTAGTTGTTTTCTAATTGTTTATTAAAGGGTTTATGAATAGATCTTCGCGGCATTTATTATCTTGAAAATAGTTGCCCTTCATCTTTTGTGGAATTCCGTAGCAACTAATCAAAGAAAATATTCTGATCATCCAGCTAAAGGAAAACAAAATTATGCAGGGAAGAGGCATCAAAAAATGCGCTAAGGTCCCCTTTTACTAAAGTGTATTAAGTAGTTAATGTGGGAATTGACGTGTACTGTTAGTGCACACCCTTACTATCGATTAATGGAGCGGCTTGACACTTAGCACGCACTAAATCCTGCATTAACTGACAAGCCTGGAATGGACAGGCACTGCATCTGGCACTTAATGGGGGTAAATTTATGACTGGGTGCCATGTTAATGTGCATTTTATGCCTATTTTATGAGGTCAAATATGTACCTGCTCGACTTTATAAAATAAGGCATACATGAGCAGGTACAGAGAGTGGAGGAGTAACTTAGTGGTTAGAGCTCTGGTTTGAGAACCAAGAGACCGGGGTTTGATTCCCTCTTGCACTCCTGGTGGCGTTGGGCAAATTACTTAACTCTCCATTGCCTAGGAAGAAAGGCCTGGCAATCTACTTGTAGTCACACTGTCAAGAACACCCCAGAGCTGCTGGATCAGCATTGATTCAAAGGCACACATTGCATGTTTGAGAGGGTACATGCATACCTTGAGGCATGGTGACTTACACCAGCCCTATACCTGTGTCAATGATCATGCTTACTTTTGCAGGAACTCAAGTAGATTAAGGCATTTTATAATTTCACTCTCTAAATGCTACCCGTGTGCACGACTGCAGTGAAAGTACACGCAGTGCAAACAATGCGCATACTGTTACACTAGTTGTTATTTTATAAGAGGTCATAGCCCTCTGTGCCTTGAAGATAGGCGAGGTTTTTGCTCTCCTATCTTTCAGGCGCAGGGGTTAAGCAGGTAGCATCGAAAATCGGTGCTACCCAGCTAGCTCTTTTGGCTTCCAGGTTATGCGGCGAGACCCAGATTTTCAAAATGGGAGCCACATATGATCCTGGCATTGAAAATTCGGGTTAGGCAGAAGGGGATGGGCTATGCGCCGGCACGGCACATAGCACTACCCAGCTGAAAATCGGGCCCAGAGATCCTAAATATCTCAGATTTTAAGTGACTGGAGCAGTACCAAGGTTTCTGTCAGTGCTAGCTAGCAGTAATCTAATTAATGAATAAGGTTATCAAAGACCTTCCATTCTTAGCCAACAATGTCAGGTTATAGTAACCAAGCATTACACTGCCTCTTTCTGTAGTTAATCCCTTAAACTCATCTTTTTGTTACTGGTTTACACTAAAAGAGGCCGGAAGATATCCCTGTTGTTGCATACTAGTAAGAAATAGAAGTTATACTCACAGCAGTAACAATTTAATAATAAAAATATTCTAGAGTTAGAGTGCCAGCATTCAATTCAGTGCCAGCAATACCAGCATTCAATTCCCACTAGGGCTCCTTGGGCAAGTCACTCAGTGCTCTATTGCCATGGAAGAAAGGCTTGCCAGGAAAACCCAGGGGCTGCTGGGTTGCCAAGAGTCAACATTGACTTGATAGCACACATTGAAGGTTAGAGCAACAGATTGAAAACCAGAGAGGCCAAATTAAAAAATCCTGCTTCTCACACTGATACTTCTTGAGCAAATTTATTTTCCCTCCTTCGCCTCAGGTACAAAACAGTAGCCGTATTTGCTAATCTGCAATAACTTACTTTAATTTATGTTAATGCCAGCTAATACTATACATATTATTTAACACAAGCCCCATTATCTTCTGTCAGGCCTATTTACTAACTAGCCATATTTCAGTCATAAAAAACTTATTAATACAAGTTAATGCACATTTGAACAGCAGGATATGAAATGAGGCCCCCTAGATTGTAAACCCTTGCTGGCAGGAAAATACCTATTGTCCCTGATCATAACTTGCCTTCAACTCAGGTTTGGAAAGCCAAGTAATATAGATGGGGTAATTTTATAACAGGTTGCTTATATTGACAAGGCAGGCAGGAGCCTATTTCTCATTTATTTTATAAAAATACATAGGCACCTATGCGTCTTTCTAAAATAGTAGAGGCAAGCTAGCAGAAATTGTGGCTAGAAGGAAACTAAAGACATGTGCATCCGCTCAGGAGCTGGTGTAAATGGACACGTACTATCTGCATGCCTGCACATAATTTACAAAGCATGCAACATACTTTGTGACTCTGCCCGGACCCTGCCCCAGAACATGTCTACATGTGCGTTACATACCCCGGAGGTAATATTATAACAGCCCTTTTATGCAGGGGACAAGTTTATAAAAGTCTACTTAAATTTAAACTTCAAATCCAGATACAGTCAAACCTCGGTTTTCATGATTAATCCGTTCGAAAAAGTCTGACTAAAACCGAAACGTATGAAAACTGAAGCAATATTTCCCATAAGAAATAATGTAAATCCAATTAATCCGTTCCAGACACCCAAAAATATTCACAAAAATACATTTTATAGAGAATAACTATATTTTTACATACAGAAAACAATGAGAAATAAATATAAACGACTAATGAAATGGATAAATGAACATTTAACATCACTGAAAGCAAGCTAAGTTCAGTACTGTACAGTACAGTATGTTAACATCTGGCCTTAGCCACCCCTGACAAGCTGCTGTGCCCAGCTCTCTTCAGAATCACATTGGATTCAGCCCATTAAAATACCTTTACATTATCTGCTCAATGCTTCAGAATGGCAGAAAATCTTAATGATATAGCTTCAGACGTACCATGCAAGAGAAAGAACTGCCTCCCACATTCATGCAACATCTCCTGCTTACGTTGACAGCTTTTCTTCCCTGCTATCTCCGAGCCTGAGGGGGCGCTCCAGAGAACGGGCAGGCGGTGGACGAGATCGGGGCCTTCCTCTCTGCGCAATCCTTGCCTCTCTGACTCTGACCAGGCTCGAGGATGTGTTTCATTTACGTGCTCAGCTGGCTTTTGCTTCTCATCACTCTGGCGATCGGTGAGTCTGGGGGGCAGTGCTGCCGGGACCGGGCAGGTGTTCTGGCAGTGTATACAGAATGGTGTGCAGCGCGAGGGTGTATGTATTTACAGTACTGTACTTTACGAAAACCGAGGCGATGTACGAGAACCGGGACAAAATCTCAGTCAAAAGACGTTGAAAACCGAAGCGATGTATGAAAACCGGGACAAAATCTCAGTCAAAAGACATTGAAAACCGAAGCGTATGAAAACCGGGGCAAATGAAAACCGAGGTTTGACTGTATATTGCTGTCCATGAGCTATAGCAACTCTGAAGGTTTGCAGGATCTTAGCTTTCCCATAATGTGATAGTCTTTAAGCAGGCAGCCCCAAAGAAAATCTGTTTTGTGCAGTATTGGGTTCTCAGGTCTTTTCTTAATGAGCATAACCTATCTTATATAAATTTGAAATTCCCTTCCCCATTTTGTAGTTGGATATAACGAGTGTCTGTCTTTCTCGCTTTTATTAAGTACTATTCTAAATTTCTATTTAAAATTAACAGCAAACGTTGTAAGGATCTAAATAATAGTAGTAAAGCTAGGTGTTATTGAGATGTTTAGTTACACAACTCTATTTGAACTGGTAGTCTTGATTGGCTCAACACCCGTTGATTATGAATATTTCTTAGAGTGATAGAGCTGAAAAATGCAAATTGAGCAGTTTCATCCTGCTTTGCTAGGCAAACATGACAAAGGTTTCTGAACACAGGATCATAAAAAAATCTCTCAACGCTTTATTTTGAAAAAAAAAGAGAATTGTAAAAAAAAAAAGTTAAACTGTATGATGAAAAGTTAAAGCACTGTAGTCTCCTCCAATAATACCTAAAACATCTCATCCATATTTGTGCAACAGTGACAGGACCCAGCTTGGAGCTTAAATATTTCTTATACTATGGTGCAATTAAAGTGAGGGTAAGCTTTACAGAGCACCAGAAAATCTCCTGGTTTCATCATTCTAAATTTATAGAGACCTGAAGTAGGTGAAGGCAGAAATCTGTGTAAATGCACGGTTTAAATTCCTTTTGTGTTTTATGACACCAATAGCCACAGTGTGAGAAGTGAATAGGGTGTATGTTCGAAGCTCGGCTGACTTACTGTACTTCATTGAATCTGGATTTCAAATCTGTAATGTTTCTGATTTTTTTTTAATATCTAAGACCTGTTGTATATGGTAGTAATTCTAAACAAAGTCTCTTATCTTGTCAAGTAAGGAACTATAAACGGGGATGGGGGAGGGATGTTGTTGAAAAGTACAGTATTCCTGTAAACTTGAATTTTGGTGAGTAAAACTGAACACATTCATTTTGTGGAAAGCATCACATTAGAATGAAAACTAAATTGCCTAAAAATAGCGTGAGAGTTTTGAAAAAGGACTAGTGGATTATGATGTATGTGGTATAAAGTTTCCTGTGATATAAAATCTTTGCGTGATTCACAAGAGCATTAAATAGCATTGTTGTGGGTATTGGTGATAGTAGGAATTGTAATTTTCTATTTTAGCCCTGTGACTCCTTCTACCTGTACTTTTCTAGTCCTTTATTTTTTAGCTATAAAAACTCCCTTAGGGCTACCACATATGGCAAACCTATTTTACAATTCCACCATTACAAAACACAGTTAGGTCAGTATTCAGAAGTATTTTTGGGGCCAGCAGCAGGGCTGTGCATAAATACTTGGGGTTTTCTGTTTAATTTTCAGCAGTTCCACAGATAAATGTGGCCATTTCATGCATAGAAAGACCACATTTATCTGTCCAGAAAAGGGGTGTGGTTTAGGTGTGGGATCAGGGCAGAAAAAAAACCAACAAAATATAGCTACAGCATATAACTTATCCATCAAATGTCAACAGTTAGGTCATAATCTAAATAGCCAGCTTAAACCTTTGAAGCCGTACGTAGATTTTCAAAGCCAGCAGGCATACAGATTGTATTGCCGAAAACACATAGAATGCTAAATACGCAAGTTCTGCGATCAAAGGGCGATTTTATCACCGAACGCCATGGGTAGGCACCTACATAGGCACTATTTTATAAAGACAAGTAGGCACCTGCTTATGTTTGGCAGAGGATGCACCTTGAATGTAGGCGCAGTCGCTCACCCCTGCATGTGATCATGTGTAAAGGAATGTGCTTACTTTAGGCGCATACTATAGGTATGTACATTAAGATATTTTATGATTTATGCACATATGTGCAAACTCTGCCTACACCCTGCCAAGATCACATCCCTGGCTATGCCTACAGGCAAAGTACATCCCTTCAAGTCAAAAAGCAAATGGTTGGTATTTTATATGAGGCCATTTATGCATGTATGTGGCCACATATGCACAGGAATGACTCGATAAAATGACCTCCTGAAAGTTCAAACAGCAACTGTGCTGCTGAATATTGTTCTCACTACGGATAAGTCAGTAATGAAACTTAAATCAGTCTTCTCATTTTTCCCATAAACTGTGCTCACCCAAAGTTAAGAGTTTGTTTTTGCCTAATTTTATTTAAGTATTTATTTTGTAGAATAAGCTGTGTTTACTTTTTGTCTTAATGTTGCTTTGTAAATTGTTTAATATATTTTTAAATTTTGTATATTTATTTTGTAAATGCATAAAATGTTTATCATTGAAAATGTGTATATTGCCTAGAAGCAGCATTCAGTTAATACAGATGACATGAACGTTTAATGAGAAGGTGTGTTTTTGATATATTTTCCTATTGATATGTAACTGGTTCGCTGATTAACAACAAACAAGCTCCAAATAATTTTTGTAATCATTATGGGGGTCGTTTACTATTTTTCTATTCTTCTGGACCCTGTGGTAGATAACACAAAATTATGGCCAGGGCTGATGCAAGGCAAACCTTCAGCTTTGCGTCTCCTCACAATTAGCTTTTAGACCCCTGTCCCCACCCCAACCCCGTTCCCAAGATTTTGATAACACTGGTACACTAAAAAAAAATTTTTTTAACTGCCTCTAATGTTTCGATTGATTTTTACGTTTTTTGGTGCGCTGAATCCAAATCTGGTAACCAATTTGCTCCATCACGTACAGATTTTTTGCTACATTGGGTTAGCAGTTTGAGGTGAACGTTTCAGATTGAGTGCGATCGAGATAAAAGTTTCTTGGATGAATTCTTTATACTAATTGTTTAGTAGTTATTCAAATAAGAATAAAGAAAATTGTAACAAGGCAGCACATAAGAATAGAGTAATGTCAACAAAACACACTGTGATGGTAGCAAAATTGTCTGCACTTAAAATAGCCACATACATGTGCACAAACATTGAGCATATAAGAGCGAGGTTAGACACAAAGCAAAGCAAAGAAATGTGCAAAAAATGTTGTACAGGTATGTATGTAAGAATAGAAAACGCAAACCGCACCATTGCAATACATGAAGACAAACACCCGATGGTGTGAAAATAAAATTCTAATAAATGAGATCCGACACTGTGGTAATAACTAGCAAATTTTTATTTCAAAGTTTAGTAAAAACACGATATTTGTCAACACAGTTTAGATTTTAAAGTCATTCTTGGGTCAATCAATCTCCTGGTGGGCCCGTTTCTTCTTCCCCCGAATGCTTCTCTTGGTGCGCTGCTTGGCGTATTTTTCATCTGGGGTTTCCCGCAGCAGCAACCAGCAGAAATCAGCCATCATAGTGGTGTTCCATCTTCCTTGGTACCTTCTCTCCGCGTCCTTGATGTCCTGGTGAAACCTTTCACCTTGTTCTTCACTGTACGCCCCCAAGTTTTCGGGAAAGTAGTTCACATGGGAGTGCAAGAAATGGACTTTCAGGCTCATGTTACAGCCTTGTTCTTTGAAGGCATTGAGTATCCTGGCAACAATATCCTTATAGTTCTCATCCCGCCTGTTCCCCAAGAATTTGAGAACAACATCCTTGAAGGAATCCCAGGCTTCTTTTTCCTTCTCAGACATCGTTTCAGCGAATGCTCCATCTGAAATGAGTTTCCTTATATCAGGGCCAACAAACACTCCTTCCTTTAGCTTTGCTTCAGAAAGTCGGGGGAACTTTGAGCAGAGGTACCGAAAGCACTCACCATCTTTTGGAAGGGACTTGATGAATTGCTTAATGAGACCCAACTTAATGTGGAGAGGTGGTAATAGAATTTTATCACGAGGTACCAAGCTCTCATGAAGAACATTTTTCTCACCAGGTCTCAAATACTCCCGAATTGGCCAGTCTTTTTTCCCCCAGTGTAAGTCACGGGCCCGGCTATCCCACAAGCAAAGGAAGTAGGGATATTTGGTGAAACCGGATTGCTGCCCTAATAGCATGGATAGAATTTTAAAGTCTCCACAAATCATCCACTTATGCTCATCATAACGAATCTTCTGAAGAATCAGGGCCAAATTCTCGTATTTTTCTTGGAGAATAACAGAGTGAGCAATAGGAACTGAAGCGAATGTGTTGCCATTATGAAGAAGAACACCTTTTATGCTGTCTTTTGACGAATCAATGAACAGCCGCCATTCAGCAGGATCCTACTTGAGTTTAAACTTTTCCATCACTCCGTATATATCGTTGCAAAATACCAAATCTTCCTCTTTGCTGAAATACTTCAAAAATTGTGTCTCGCGGTTGCGGTACCAATAAAAAGTTGTTCCTGGTGACAATAGATTTTTCTGTTTAAGCCGAGAACCTAGCAGTTGGGCAGCATCTTTTGGGAGTCCTAAATCCCGGACTAAATCATTCAATTCAGCTTGAGAGAAAAGTTCAGGTTTCGGATCTGGTTCAGTTTCAAACTCGGAAGTACTGGACTTATCGGGAAAAGCCATCTGATGAGTCTCATCATGATCAGAACCGTCCACACAAATATGATCCAAAGATTTTGGTGGTTCAGGCACAGGTACTTCGTTGCTATGAGGCATAGGCCTAATTGCTGAGGGAAGGTTGGGGTAACTTATTACGTTCTTATTTTTTAAGTTGTATCCCTTCACAATGCAAGAGCAAAAATAGCAGTCACTGCTGTGGTCTCTTTGTTCACCCCACATCATAGGTATTCCGAAACGAAATGCTTGTTTTTTACCTTTCATCCATAAGCGTAGATCTTCCTCACATGTCTTGCACACTTTGTGAGGAGCCCACGGTTTGTCTTGATCGCCTAACTTCAAACCGAAATAGGCGAAATATACTTTTTTAATAAATGCAGAAATGTTCCTCTGCCGCTTTTTCACGGTATATTCCCCACAAATAAAACAAAAACTGTCCGGAGAGTTGACGCAACCTCTGGCTCTGTGAGCCATCACAAATACACAGCACTGCAAACTACAACTGTAGTGAACCACTTCGGAATAAAGCTGGATTATGACTGAGCAAACAAAAGGTAATAATGAATTTGCAAGAAACTGAAATTTGACAGTAACGTTCATGTCGCAACCACCGTGTTTGAGCGAGCGAACGAGGCGAGGCGAACAGGAAAGAACATGCGCCAGCGCGAGTACTGGATTTAGCCCCCCGCCTCCCAATTGTCCTGTTAATGTATAAAATGAATACAAAACACTCTAAAATATCATGAGGGAGTGTTTCTAGTTAGTTAACCATTACAACCTCTATTTTGGGCCAAGAAAATAAACTGCAGTCGGCTAAAAAGAAATTATGTGAACATTCCTTATATGGGTAAGAAATCTAATTTTGCAAGAAAACGTGACGTGATGGAACATTTTGGCTATTTTTCCTGGATTCAGCACCCCAAAATCTATAGGAATCAGTTGCAAAACTGGAGGCAGTTTTTTGGTAGTGTACCTGTGTAATTAAACTCAATCATAATCATCTCAACACCATTCCTTCCAGAAAATCCTCTAAAAGCCCATATTTGGACATCATACTTTTAAACTTTGTTTGGTAAATATATACATAATGAGGTAAATTTCCAAAAGCCACTATTTACAACTTGCTCACTCTTCTTGTGCGTAAAAGTAAGCACTAATGGGTCCTGTGAGTTTGTGCAGCTGTAGAACCCATTGTTGGGCTTTGACTGAATCTGCACTTTGATGCCCCAAAAGCTGCTGCCCTAGGCAATTGCCTAGTTTGCCTACTGGTTGGGTCAGCCCTGATCTTGCCGTTATTGTGTGCTAACCATTAGTAAATGACCCCCTATGTCTCAGGTTTCAATGTCTGTGCTCTTATTTCCGAGGTTATATCAGTAAATGGACCTTTGAAAGTTCATTAATTAAATCTCCATTGAAAAGGGCAAAGATTCATTAATACACCAAACAAATTGTAGGTGATGTCATTTTATTGGACTAACTTTGGGCCCTTTTTACTAAACACTTAGCATGTGCTATCTGCTGCATGGTCCATTTTATTCCTGTGGGCTGTGTGGCAGATAGCATGTGCTAAGTGTTAGTAAAAGGGGTCCTTAATGTACCTTTGGCATGTCTGACTGATGAGAGAGGACATCTTTCAAAAGCTTGTCAAAAAGTCATGGTTAGTTCAATAAAAAGGTATCACCTACAATTAGTTCATTGGCCCAAACTTTCCACATATCCAAGTGGACTAACCTAGCAACTACAATTCTCTGCTCATTATTACACCAATACATTTTATGTTATGTTATATTATGTTATATTTATTTACCACCATCCTTGAATAAAAGTTCAACCTAAAACAGTTTACACCAAACAGACTAATAAAATGAGCTTTGGTGATGCCTTTTCCTGGACTAGATACAACTATGACTAGCTTTCAAGACATATGCTTCCCTCATCAGGTCAATTAAAAAAGCTCTCAAAGGCTAGTCATAAATAGATTATGATAGTCCAATAAAAAAAATTCACCTACATCTTATCTGTTGATCTACATTTCCAAGTGGATTAAGATAGTAACCACATTAGTCTACTGCATTACAAAACCCACCCAAACACCCTGAAATCTCTCATGATTGTCATCTAGTCTACGCATTCTTTTTCTCCTTTATTTACTCCTTGCTCATTCTCAGCAAAGCAGTTTTAAAGATTACATTACCTTGAGTTCTGAGGGACGTTTTTATGGTTTTATTTCTCAAAATTAGCAAGTTTTGCTAGAATTATAATGAATGCCAATAAATATGTTAAGATATCACTTGTAAAAATTTCCAATAAAAATATTTTCAGGATGCTGTTTCATGTGTCTTACCTTTTACTTTATATGCTAAGATGATGATTTGAGTTTCCTCAGTAAAAGTAAAAGGCCATCAAAATTAGTTATTTGTTATTAATCATTTGTAGATGTGTGCTGCACTTTACATAGACTCAGAGGAGGTACTTTTCTTTGGGACATGTTTGCTAAGGTGCGCTATCGGATAGCACAGGGTTTAGTATATGCCAAGTGCACCACGGTAAAAGTGCTGTGTGCTGAAAATATAGCAGTAGTAAAAATCCCATGCTACCAGAGCAGTGCAAGTTGGGGCAGAGAATGGGCAGTTCTTGGGTGGAGCATTGGCATTGCGGTTAGCATGGGTCTTATGGATGTATGCTTGCCATTAATGTGGCACTTAGTGCAGATGCACTTATTGCTACCGCAGTGCATGGCATAAACTGCACCCATGCTGAATGAGCTAAAGACGAGAATGGAGGCAGCACAATATGCATGCTGTAACCGGGTAGTCGGACTCGGTGCTCACCCTTCCTGACTCGCATACCACCTTTCATTTCTAAGCCGCCTCCTCCTTTCACAAATGGAACAGACAACCATTCTTGGGTAACAATAGGTCGCAGCTTTATTTGCCAATTTAACATACAGAAAATACTGAACCCGAATAATCAACAACCAACAAACCCCCAGCGGAGCGATGTGCCACCCGCCATGCTATTAGCAAGTTGACCTCGCCTCCGCACCGCCTACAGTCACTTCCACCAGCCAAATTCCTAACACCCCTATCCGACTTCGCCATATCACTAGCAAAAGTCTACCAGGGGTTGTCCGGGTCGAGGGCACCCCGCCCCCGCCCAAATGGCCTAAGGCTCCGTACCCCGGACACCTCCGGGATCCCACCCCTCCCCCCCCCCACGCTGCAACAACCCTACTTTTCCAAACCCACCGCCCCTTCAAGGGTGGGCGGGTGGGATGCTAAGCTCAAGGCGTCTCCTCACATGTGCTCGGCAGCAGCCGCTGACACCCGAGCACATGCCTGCCTGCCTCATCTGATTGGCTCCCTCGCGCTCAATCCCCCGAGTGGAGCCAATCATTTCAAAAGATGCAGCAGCCTCGCCACTGCTGTTTACCTCTCCCCCCCCTCCCTCCTCCCTCCTCCCTCCTCCTTCCTCCTTTTTACAGGCGCTTGCAGGGTCCCGCACTGGGCCAAGCACCCGGTTACCTTCGGTCGCTGGGACTCTGCCCATGCCCTCTCTATCGTTGTTGTTATTAACCGTCGTCGAGTCATTGTCAACTCATGGCGACCCTCTGGATAGTTGTTCTAAACTGTGATCGATCTTCAGCCAGGTGGCTCATTGTTGATAGAGGGGTACCTAAAGCTGCTGTTATTATATCAATCCATTTCATTGCTGGCCTTCCTCTCTTGCATTGACCTTCTACCTTGCCAAGCATGATGTCTTTCTCTAATGATCTCTCTCTTCACATGATGTGTACAAAATATGAAAGTCGATGTCTTGTCATCAGAGCTTCTAAGGAAAGCTTAGGTTTGATCTCATCTAACACTGACTGGTTTGTTCTTCAGGCAGTCTAGAAACATGGAAATATGCATCCATTTACTAGCATGGGTTGAGCACTACCCCTGCGCTTGTTTCGGTACCAACCACATGCTAGAAACATGCCTCTTAGTAAACATGCCCCAGGAGACCTGAGTTTTAGAACAGCATCTTAAACACTCAACTGAGCATTTACAAACTTGCCCAGCAGTAGATGCTCATAAAAGAAAGCTCTCAGAAAACATGACACTTGCTTTTATGCTATATACAGTACATGTAGGTGTTCCTGGGAGCAGAGATTGGGTGATAGGATCTGCATTTATACATGTATTTTCTAAAATACACACACATGCCCTGCTTGTTACCAGAAGGCAAAAACAAAATCATGTAGCATTGCCCTGATATTTGAAAATAAGTTATATTAACAGTGATGTATTAATAATGATGAGAGAAATTAATGAATTACATTATGCATAAATTATTAAATAATGCAGATTACTGGGTTAAGCTGTTATTCCAAAATAGGGTGTTCACTGGTATTGTTATAATATGGTAACAATATTGTTAAGCATTAAAGCCTTGTTTTTGCCTTCTGTTTGATCAGTTTGTAGCTATTCGTGGTCTTGTATTTATGGATGACTGTTACCAGCACATACGCACACAAATTTATACTTGCCCTGGAGTAAGTGTAACTTTGGGCAGGATCTTTTGGGCTGGCTATTTTGTAAAGATACTTATGTTGCCTTAATTGATGCAACACATGCCTACTGTATGTGCCTTCCCTGTCTAAGTGCTTATTATAAAATTGACCTCATATGGACATTCCCTACTTCTTGGAACTTCCAATCTAGTTAAGGCAGACAAGGCACACAGACAAAAAACAAAGGACAAGCTATGAGGTATCAAAGAGATCAAGACTGAGAAAAAAATTGGAAAGGGTGGAATGTAGTGGGGAATTGAAAATGAGACAAATTTAATTGACTAAGGCTTCAAAGAATGAGGTTCCTTAAGAAAATGCATTAAAAAACCATTGGGTAGGTAGATGTGATTCTGTGTCCTTACTATTGATTCCTAATCTCAGAGGTATAGTGAGGGAGAAAGAGGGACCCATGGCCCCCAGACACCAGCCTGAGGGGATGCCGAAGGAGAAATCAGAAGATCGAAAATAAAAGTAAGGGTGGGGCCTTTCTAATGTGATGCATGTTTGGGGGACACATTTGTAGACTTTGGCCTGCAGGCTCTGCAGAGCCAGGATACGTCACTGTCTAGACTAGTTAAAATGAATTTAATACAATTCTCTGGGAACAAGCAGGAACTCAGTCCTCACATATGGGCGATGTCGGCACTGATGTAGCCCTCGCGGAAGCATCCCCCCAGTTTTCAAAGAAAACCTTTGGGAGATGTCAACACACATGTGTGGTCCCCTTCCCCCCAAGGAGCCATCTTGCTCAGTCTCCTTTTTTGCGCGGAGCCCTTCAGATGTTTGTCTGGTTTGTCCCTGAAAAAAGTTGATTTTTCTTTCCGAGTTTCATACTTACCTCTGGTATTGCATCAGTACTCTTCCCGCCTACCAACCTCATTCCATTTGTGTCGAGTTCGGTCTCCTTTTGTAGTTTTTCCTTTTCCTGGCACCTTCACAACTTTTTTCTCCACTGGCACCCTGGAGAGTCTTTGACCTCACAGGGGTACGTTTTTCCCCCATGGCTACCAGTGGCTTTAAAAGTGTGATTGGTACGCTAAAATTATGTCTTTGACCAACACACATGACTGCTGTTTCCGCTGCCTTTGGCCAGACCACAACCCAGCAGCCTGCAGTCTCTGCAAGAGGATGTCCAGTAAGGCCCTGAAGAGCCACCAGCAGCAGCAAGGTAAGTTTTTCCCCGAGTCCCCAGTGCCTTTGAAGGCCAGGGCCTCGTCTGAGGCCCCGACATCTTGGGCAGAAACTTCCAAACCCGAGCTTCGTCATTGGTCCTCAAAAAGGGGGTCTCCCTCAAGGGAACCCAGGAAGAAGAAGAAACTCTCGAAGGCAGGGTCCTTGGATGGATCTGACCGGCCAGGTGCTCCCCAGGCCTGGTCCCGCAGTCCAAGACGTTCGTCCGAAGCGTCGGAGAAGGAGCGGCCGGCTATGGTTCCCTGGAAGAATCCGACCATGGATTGGCCTCAATCTCCATACACTGTCCTCATCGGGGAGCCGGCGTTGCGCCCAAGTTCCTCAGTGCCCACGCCGAAGGCTGCGGAGCCTTCTGGTCTGAAGTCCAGAATAGGAGCCCTGGAGCGCAGTTTGTCTGCCTTCATGGAACAGCAGTGGATGCTGTTGTCCGGCATAACCGATTCATCCACCCTGACCACCGGGCCCTCGACAAGGTGTCCCCAGAGGCCAAGCTGATCCTCGAGGTCCTTCAGCCTCGAGTCGATCCTTGGCCAAGGTCGCAATTGGAGTCCCGCTCGATGGGACAGCGGTCATCCCTGGTCATCCCTGGTCTACTCTGAGTGGGAGACGAAGGACAAGGAGTCACCCGATACCTGTCGCCACCGTGATGTCCCATCTGACTCTCCCATCTCGGAGCCACAACGGCGGTCCCCACTCGAGGATATGGGCTTCTTTGATTTTGTCCAGGACATATCTAAGGCCCTGGAATTCCCAACCGAGTTGGAGGAGGACCCTCGGGCAGATGAGTTGGAAATCTTCCAGTAGGAGGCACCTCCGCGGGAATCGCTCACGTTTCCCATCCCTCCCATCCTGGAACGGCTGATGCTCTCTATCTTTTAACGAGGTCCTGATCCGCAATATTACATTGCCTCCTATTCCATGACTTTTTAATTTTGCCAAGTGTCTCTGAAAATCCAGAAACACTATACTGACTGGCTCACCTTTGTCTACCTGTTTATTCACCAAACAGCAGGAGAAGGAGGTCTTCCGCAGAAAAGTACAGTAGGAGGAAGCGGAAGACAAGAACTATGATTTCTTTTTTAAGAATTTGTCAACAACATATTGTCTTATGTCTTTTGATTCCAATCAGATTCATCATGACGATTTCCAAAGCAGTGCTACATATATTGTATTTTTAGGTGTTTACATAATATCCATTTTGTTCCATATTCTAGTCTATCTCCCTCACTGTGAGAAAGTTATATTGGCACCTCTTGTTTTTGATTATAATGTCTCACATTCTTTGGTAATTATAACACGGGCTTTTAGAATAATTCCAATGCTATCTTATGTTTTGGTGCACTCATTAGTTTTTATGCACTATGCATTATTTTGTCTGTATGCTATTAGGTATCCATATTTTAAACATTTATTGTTCTTAAATGGATTTTATATTATCTTGTTGGTATATCCTTTAGGTATTACCTTTTATGACTTTTTATGACTACCTTATTTATTATAGCATATGATTTTGTGTTTTATATGTTTTTACTTCTTCAGTGCTTCAGCAATTGCTGCAGGTATAAGCAGACATATGGTTTTTGTTTGTTCTATGTATTATTTATAAATTATAATTCTTTTATGGCATCGCTTTTATATATAATACACATAGGAGTATGTTTACTAAACCGTCTTAACGTGCACCCGGCGATAGTGTGCAGGCTGCCATAAAAGGAGTGGGCGTGTCGGTCTTAAAGTAGCAAAATGGGATTATCGCGTGATAACGTGCGCTGTGCACATTATCGGGTGAGATGCCGCTAAGCACGTTAACGCGCGGTAATCTTAAGTAGGCGCGTAGACATACAAACACAGAAACAGAGGTGTAGCACAATGGTTAATATACTGACTGATGGTACAAGGGTCATGAGTTTGATCCCCCAGTGTGCCTAATCCTTAAGGCTGGCTGAGACAGTAGCTTTTACGTGTAAGTATTGATTTGTGAGGCATTTTATTTGTAGTTTAATTAGTGCTGCCAGCAAACAGACCCTCACGTGCCGTAACCTAAGGTGCCGCATAAGGCACCCTATAAGGCACTCCATAGGGCACATTATAAAGTGCACTGTCCGCCAAGGCACCCTATAATGTCCCCTATAGGGCACCCTATAAGGCGCTTTAGAGGACACCTGATAAGGCACCTTATAAGGCACCCTATACTATAAGGCGCTTTATAGGGTGCCCTATGGTTACAGTACACTGAGGGTGTTTCTGTTGGCAGCACTAATGTACATGAAAAATAGACAATGCCTCAGACAGCCTTATCAAATAAGGCCACCATGGGTTTGAACCCATGACCTCTGGCCCTACAGGCAGTGAATTAACCAGTGGGCTACAGCTGCTAGCAAGCTCTTTACTGGCTGCAGAAGGACTGCATGTCACCACACAAACTGTCTGCTGTGGTTACCAGGATAAGGTTAACACACCCGTACTCATGATGCACTGCACATGCAAAGCAGCAGTCTAGAGATGGGCACAAGATGGGGTATGCACCCCCACAGCACCTCAGCCTGGTAGGGGGAACCGACCATGTGTGGTACTGGCACAGAGTAGCTACAGACCGTCACATTGTGCGGGTACTGTGCTCACCCTGAGGGTGAGGTGAGGCACCCAGCACCAGGTCCACAGCACCTTTCATGGATGAAATGCGCCATGCTGCAGGTCCCCATCAGTGCTACTGTGTGTGATAGGTAGTTCCTGCAGACACACCTAGGATACATCTGTGTCCTTCTGTATTTCTCAGTCATGTCTAGCCCTTATGGGCTATGACGCACCCAGAATAGTGCATATCCTGTATTGGTGCCATGGTTACATGATGTAGGTGAAGGTGGGGTGTTTGGACCCATAGGCAGATTATATACCACCACACAACCCACCCTCTGGGGCAGAGGGTGGGAAACAGGATCACCCACCAACAGATCCACATTCTACCTCCCTGCAATGGTGGCAGTAGAGAGGACCATCACCCCAGTCCTGCTGGGGAAACAGACACCCTACAGGACAGGTAATGCAGAACTGTACACATCCATAAAGCAATAACAGGCAGAAGGCCTGGAAATGCACAGCTGCCCCCCACCACTATCTGACATTCTCCAACAGCAAGCCTCCAGCCGCTGCACCCTGCAAGGTGTTCCAGTAAGACACATACTAGCTGCAGACAGTCTGCTAGCTAGTCCATAGTGCATGTTCCTGGAGAAGATGCGTGTACCCAGAACTGGGATAACAGCATACACACCAAACAGATAAGTCAGTGATTAGGCCCCAAAAGAGAACCCATAAATATCACATGAGAGAGATACTATGCAGCACTATGGGGGAACCTAGCCATGCCGTGGTCACTGCTCAGTCAGGGTGAGAGTGACCTCCCAGCAGGACATACTGTGGCCACCATGTCCGTGCAGGTGGTGGCCAGCCACTACAATGTCCGAGCCATTGCCCTATGCTATGTACAGATGAATCCAGGCCAGGCCACCCTATCCTGGCTATTCCCACAGTACCTTGCTCCTCATTATGCACATTTGCAGGCCAATACTGGCAACAGTGCTAGCAGTGTGGGCTGTGGAAGGTGTTTGCAGCCATCACACACTGGATAGACAGACACACACTCCCCACACCTATGCCAGCATTGTGCAACCATAGAGGTGTTTGGCAGCCCTGGCCACCGCACCAGTCCTGGGCACAGTGCTGGCATGGCTCTGGTATGCAATACTGTTGGGGTCACTCTCCAGGGTGGTAAACACTGTCAGACACAAGAACTTTAGCACACTCCACAGACATCAGAAAGGTTGCTATGATGCAGCTCAATGAGAAAAGTGTACTTAACTTTGGAATTGCTATCTGCCAGTAATCATAGCAACCTTTTGATACATGTGTACCGTATTCCCAGGTTTAGGGTGGCATTGCTAAGGTATGCAAGTGCTAGTATTGGGAGATACACGCAGGGCCCAGCATCCTGCCTCTCCAGGAGGCATTGGATAATGGAGCCTGTGGGTGGGGGTGTGTCTGCCCCTGTTGGCCGCTGCTTTAGGGCAGAGGTTCCCAACTCCAGTCCTGGTGGGCCAAACACTGTTCGGGTTTTCATGCTGTCCCTCATGAATATGCATGAGATACATCTGCATACCATGGGGGAGGCACATAGAAATGCAGCACAGGCATCTTTATTAGAGGCAACATGGAACCTGAATGATGTTTGGCCCTCCAGGACTGCATTTGGGAGAATCTGCTCTAGGTAATGCGCATGTTTATGGTGTCTGTGCTCTGCAGGGTAAAATGTAGGTGTTTTGGGCATGTTTACGTCATCTGCAATAAAGGTAGTGTCTGTATTACCACGTTTTAGTAGTGGGTAAAATATGGGGACTGGGTTGGCAGGAACCACAGCTGGGACTTGAACCTGTGACCTTCTGCTCCTGAACACACTGGCTGTGTGCACTGCACCACCATGTTGCCACAGAGACAGTGTATTCCCTGGCGATACCATGACTGTTCGTCAGACAGGACCTGTCTGTTGCAGTACATGGCACCCACCTACACAGGGCTAGGCCATGGTCTGCTCTGGGCAGCTGCCACTGCCCCCTCCACCACCAGTATCCCTCTGCCACCATGCTGACATGCCCTTCTGCTGGTGGTGCTGGTGGTGCGCAGTCTCAAGCCATCCAGTGTGCGGGTAGGCAGGTGCCTATGGTGTGGGTTCTGGGGTAGCAGTGCCTGCATAGCTGTCCACGCTTCCCCCCAGCACCGCCTGCCAATGTTCTTTGCCCTTGAGGGTACTTGCTGGGTACTATCCCCTGTGACACTGTGGGAAGCACACTCATGCCCATGTTGGGCCCTCAGCAGTTGCTTTCTGGCTGCTCTACTGTTTCAGCATTCCTATGGGCCACCTAGGCATCACCCTAGTCCACACTGTGGGCCAGCTGCACCGCAGCATGTGCTGCCTGCAGCCCTCTGTGTCCCCTTTTCCAGCATCTGTCCAGTTGCCCATTCCGACATGCCCGCCCTGCTGCTGTGGAACATGTGCACGCCATAGGAAACCTGGCCAATGGAGTCGGAAACCCTGCTCAGCGCAATTACACTGTGGGCTCATTCACCTTGTATGGGGATGGAGCATAGACCCTTCCAAAAATCATATCTTTTTTTTTGGAGCTTTCTTGGGAGTGTTTTTTGATGTTTCCCATTGATATCACTATTGGCCAGCTTGGTTATTTAACTTTTACATTTTCTTCTGTACATTTTCAGAGTTTATTTGCCCTTTTGTTCCGTGCACATGTATCACACTTATCACTTTTTTGTAGGTTTCCCTGGTTTTGCTGTACATTGCTGACGGAAATGGTTTCTTTTCCCTTTAAATCAGCTCTAACGTCAGGGTTTCACTGGCGTTAGTTTTGAGCCTTGGATTTCACAGCGTTAGTGTGCGGGGAGCCTCTCCCCTCCCACTCTCCACCCATTGACCCCCTTCTCTCCGCCCCTGGGGAGCCTTCCTCCGCCCTCCGGGAGCCTTTCTCCACCTTCAGCGCTCGTTTGCGCCGCTGCGTGCGTTATCGTGCGCTAAGGTACCTGTGCGCCCGATAAAGTGCCATTATTGTGCGATAAGGTACCTTATCGCGTGATAACATCACAGAGCGCACGTTAAGACGGTTTAGTAAACATAAACCATAATATGATTTATTTATTTATTTTTTAATTTTTATGTTTATTACATTGACCATTTTTATTATGAGTGTTCTGTATGCTATATTCATTTACCATAGATTGGGAAGAGTGGTTTGTTCCACCTTTTTGATGTTGCTTTTTGTCTTCTTTGGTAATGTATTCTATATTTTTGATGTATTATTGATTTTTTGATTCTTGATTTGTTTGTATTATGATTGTTCATATTTTAATATTATGTCTGTGTCTGACCTTAGACCCCTGAAGAAGGCCCCAGGCTGAAACATTTTAGTTGGATCTGCTAATAAAGTCTTTTGGATAACCTACTGGGTTTGGCCGTGGTTCTTGGCTTCCGCTTCCTCCTACCTGTTTATTCACACCTTCAAAAAAATATAAACAATTAGTAAGACATTACTTTCCTTGTCTAAATCCATGTTGGCTTTCACCAATTAAACCAATAATTGTATTCTTTATAATGGTTTCTACCATTTTGTCCAGTACTGATGTCAGGCTTACCAATCTTTAATTTCCCAGATCACCCCTGGAACCCTTTTTAAAAATTGGTGTTGCATTGACTATTCTCTAGTCTTCAGGTACTACAGATGATTTTAGTGATAGTTCACAGATTACTAATAGTAGGTCTGCAATCTCATATTTCAGTTCTTTCAACACCTTTGGATGTATGCCATTTGGTCCAGATGATATGCTATTCTTAAGTTTATTAAACAGTTGTAATACATTTTCCTGGTTTATCAATATTTCTTTCAATTCTTCCAATATAGTACTTTTATATACCATTTCAGGCATGCATAACTTCCCTACATCTTCTTCAGTAACAACCAAAGCAAATAATTCATTCAGCCTCTCCGCTATGGCCTTTTCCTACCTTAGCACTTGTCCTACTTTTACCCCTCTATTATCTCATGGTACAACTGACTCACAGGTTTTTTGCTATGAAGGTACTTGAATAAACTTTTTTTTCAAATTCTCTCTTTGCCTGTCTTATCAGTGCCTTGCATCTAACTTGCCGGTGCTTATATTACTTCCTGTTTTAGTCATTTGGCTCCATTTTCCATTTCCTGTAAGAAGGTTTTTGGCTACAACAGCCTCTTTGACCTCACCTTTAAACCATGCTGGCAGTTTTTTGGTTTTCCTTCAACTTTTCCTAAAGCATTTAATACATTGGGTCTGGGCTTCCTAGATAGTATTTTTAAATAACACTTATGGTTGATGTAAATCTTTAACCTTTGCAGCTGCTCCTTTTAGTTTTTTCTTAACTATTTTCCTCATTTTAACATAGTCTCCCTTTTGAAAGTTCAAAGGTAGTACTGTGAATTTCCCTGCCATCCTCCTTCCATTTATTAAATTAAATACGATGTTGCCACATTTGGATTCCATTCTCTTGCCATATAGTGATCCTCTGTATTTATGTCACACACTTTCGAATTCCATCACCGTTTTTCTCTCCACCATGAGGGTTTCAAGGCACTTACCACCATTTCAGTAAATATATATTTCCTGATGTTGTTTTTAAGTTTACTTCCCTGCAGCTTCATTTCATGTCCTCTAGTTTTATAACTTCCCCTTCTTTGGAAAGGATTCAAAGGCATAGATAGGAGCAGCCTCCATGGAGCAGCAGGTATAGCTCTAGCCACCTTACTGGACATACTAGATGAACCATGCTAGTCTTTACTTGATGAACCATGCTAGTCTTTATCTGCCTTCATTTACTATGTTACTATTCATACCTTCAAGTATTTAAACATTTGTAATATATCTCCCCTGTCCCTCCTCTCCTCTAGTGTACATACATTTAAGTCTTCAAGTCTCTTGTCTTCTAAGCAGACCCCATACCATGTTGATCACTTTCCTCTGGACTGCTTCCAATTTCTTCATACCGTTAGTGAGATACAACCTCCAAAACTGAACATAGTACAACCAATGAGGCCTCAGCAATGGCTTGTACAGGGGCATTGCCATCTCCTCCTTTCTGCTGGTTATGACCATCTCTGTGCAGCCTAGCGTTCTTCTAGGTTTGATCACTTCCTTGTCACATTGTTTTGCAACCTTGAGATTCTCAGACACTGTCATCCCAAGGTCCTTCTTCCAGGCTCATGCACATCAGCCTCTTGCCTCCTATCACACATGGCTTCTTTGGATTTCTCCACCCCAAATTCATCACTCTGTACTTATTCACATTAAAGATTAATTGTCAAGTATTTGTTCATGTTTCTGCTATTTGTAGATCATTTCTCATCCTGTCTATGCGCTCTGAGATGCAAATCTTCATTTCAACCACTAAAAAAGCAAACCTTTCCTTCTAACATCTTGGTAATCATATTCACAAAGATACTGAAAAGAATCAGTACCCAGGAGCAACCCTAGAGGTGCCCCACCCTCAATCATCTTTGAGTCAACCAATTTCTAACCTGGTTCACCACCCTGGGTGCCATCCTCAGGCTACCTAATTCATTAATTATTTATTTCTTATTTGCAAAGATTTGGGATACTGCTTTTTGTCAAAAACTTCATGGAGGTTTACAATAAAAAAATCTAGTGTTACAATAACATCAAAAACAAGGACAGGACAAGCACAGGATAATAAGAGAGAGTACAGTTATGGAGAGAGGAACAATTGCACAGCAATAGAATACCGATTTAAAACAGAGGGGAAGAAAGAGTTCTCTCAGCATTGGAAAACATAAGGGAGGGGGAAGAAGGAACGAGAGACTATAAGGAAAAAAAGGATCAAGAAAAGGAGCAATGCTAAGTGTAGTTGAAGGCCTGACTAAAAAGACAGGTCTATAGGCCAACTTTGAATTTTTTTTAGGATTTTTTACAATGTTCAATGGGCATAGACTTCCACAACTGAGGGGCTAGAAAATGGAAGATCATAGAACAGTAAGTTTCAACACGTAATATTTGTTTTGTAGGGACAACTAGGAGGTTTGTATTTGATAAGTGAAGAGCACGAGAGGAGCAGTATGGGATGAGAAGTGAATATAAGGAGATAGAGCAGCTTTTAAACTAGATAATAGGGGAAAGCCGACAGTCGCCCAAGAGCGCATGGTTCGGAAGAATGTATCCTTGAAGGATACTACAAAAAGCAGAGAGGTTCCAAAAAAGAGTAAAGTAGCCCAAATGCCCTCGAGTATGGAGCAGACAGAACTTAAAGATCCCAAATTACCCATGTCTACCAATAGCCAAATTAATATGAATAAAATACAGTCTCTAAAATGCTTGTATGCAAATGCTAGAAGTCTACAAAACAAGATGGGAGAGTTAGAATATATAGCACTAAACGAGAGGTTAGATATGATTGGAATATCAGAGACATGGTGGAAGGAGGACAACCAGTGGGACACTGTGATACCTGGGTACAAACTATATCGAAATGATAGAGCTGATCAAATTGGTGGAGGGGTTGCGCTCTATGTTAGAGAGGGCATTGAGTCAGAAAGGATTAAAGTTTTGCAAGAAACAAAATTTGCTGTAGAATCTCTATGGATTGAAATTCCATGTAAAAAGGGGAAGGCGATGGCAGTGGGGGTGTACTATCGTCCGCCTGGCCAGAATGAACAAATGGATGATGAAATGCTCAAAGAAATCAAGGAAGCTAGCAAAAGTTACAGTGCAGTAATAATAATGGGTGATTTCAATTACCCCGGCATCGACTGGGTCAGTGTCACAACAGGACATGCTAGGGAGATAAAGTTCCTAGATGAAATAAATGACTGCTTCTTGGAGCAGCTGGTTCATGAACCGACCAGAGGGGAAGCAATATTAGACCTAGTCCTTAGTGGAACACCAGATGTAGTGCAAGAGATAAGGGTGTTGGGGCCACTTGGCAATAGTGATCATAGCATGATCGCCTTTGATTTAATTAGTGGAGGAGGGATAGTAAGGAAATCCACAGTACTACCCTTTAACTTTCGAAAGGGAGACTATGATAGAATGAGGAAAACAGTTAAGAAAAAACTAAAAGGAGCAGTTGCAAAGGTTAAAGACGTACATCAAGCTTGGGTGTTGTTGAAAAATACTATCTTGGAAGCCCAGACCAGCTGTATTCCACGCTTTAAGAAAAGTGGAAGGAAGTCCAAAAAATTGCCAGCATGGTTTAAAGCTGAGGTCAGAGAGGCTGTTGTTGCCAAAAAAGCATCTTTCAAGAAATGGAAAAAAGAGCCAAATGATGAAACCTGGAAACAGCACAAGCACTGGCAAGTCAAATGCAAGGCATTGATAAGGCAGGCAAAGAGAGAATTTGAGAAGAAGCTTGCTGCGGAAGCAAAAACGCGAAATAAAGACCTTTTCAAGTACATTCGTAGCAAAAAACCCGTGAGAGAGTCAGTTGGTCCATTAGATGATAAAGGGGTTAAAGGAGCACTAAGAGGCGACAAGGCGATAGCGGAGAGACTGAATGAATTCTTTGCTTCGGTCTTTACTGAGGAAGATGTAGGGATGTTACCCACGACTGAAGTGGTATTTAAAGGTGTGGAAGAATTGAAGGAAATATCGATACATCGGGAAGATGTCTTACAACTATTAGATAAACTGAAGAGTAGCAAATCACCTGGGCCGGATGGTATACATCCAAGGGTGTTGAAAGAACTGAAATTTGAGATTGCAGACCTGCTATCAGTAATCTGTGAACTATCATTAAAATCATCTCTAATACCTGAGGATTGGAGGATCGCCAATGTAACACCAATTTTTAAAAAGGGTTCGAGGGGTGATCCGGGAAACTACAGACCGGTGAGCCTGACATCAGTACCGGGAAAAATGGTAGAAACCATCATAAAGAATAAAATTACTCAGCATATAGATAGTCATGACCTAATGGGAGACAGCCAACATGGCTTTAGACAAGGAAGATCTTGTCTTACTAATCTGTTATGTTTTTTTGAAGGAGTGAATAAACAGGTGGACAAAGGTGAGTCGGTTGATATTGTGTATCTGGACTTTCAGAAAGCCTTTGACAAGGTCCCTCATCAGAGACTTTTGGCAAAACTAAAGAGTCATGGGATAGGAGGCAGTGTACTACTGTGGATCAGGAACTGGTTAAAAGATAGAAAGCAGAGGGTAGGGCTAAATGGCCAATTTTCCCAATGGAGAAAGGTGAATAGTGGTGTACCCCAGGGATCTGTGCTGGGTCCGCTGCTTTTTGACATATTCATAAATGACCTGGAAAGTGGAATAACGAGTGAGGTTATCAAATTTGCTGATGACACAAAACTATTTAAAGTTGTTAAAACCCAGGAGGATTGTGGAAAATTGCAAGAGGATCTTGATAAATTGGAAGACTGGGCATCAAAATGGCAGATGAAATTTAATGTGGACAAGTGCAAGGTTATGCACCTAGGGAAGAACAACCCAAACTATGGTTACACGATGCAAGGTTCCACATTAGGAACCACCACCCAAGAAAAAGATTTAGGCGTCCTTGTGGATACCATGTTAAAACCCTCGGCCCAGTGTGCAGCGGCGGCCAAGAGAGCAAATAGAATGCTAGGTATGATAAGGAAAGGAATGGAAAATAAAACAAAAGATATTATAATGCCTCTATATCGTTCCATGGTGAGACCGCACCTTGAATATTGTGTGCAATTCTGGTCGCCATATCTTAAAAAGGATATAGCAATTTTAGAAAAGGTTCAGAGAAGAGCCACCAAAATGGTAAAGGGGATGGAAGGCTACTCCTATGAAGAAAGGCTAAAAAGGTTGGGGCTCTTTAACCTGGAAAAGAGACGGCTGAGGGGAGATATGATAGAAGTCTATAAATTAATGAACGGAGTGGAACGGGTAAACGTAGATCGATTGTTTACCTTATCAGAATATAGAAAGACTAGGGGACATGCAATGAAGCTGCAGGGTAAACTATTTAAGACTAATAAAAGAAAATATTTTTTCACTCAACGTGTAATCAAACTCTGGAATTTGTTACCGGAGGATGTAGTAAAGGCTGTTAGTGTAGCTGTGTTTAAAAAAGGTTTGGACAAGTTCCTGGAGGAAAGGTCCATAAACCATTATTAAGAAGGGACCCAGGATATCAATGCTTGAACCAATACAAGCATTGTGGAACCTGTGTCCCTTGGGGAAACTGCTAGGTACGTATGACCTAGATTGGCCACTGTTGGAAACAGAATACTGGGCTTGATGGACCTTGGTCTGACCCAGTATGGCATATCTTATGTTCTTATGTTCTTAAGTATGCAGGATGGCCAAAATACTAAGCTCAAAATATTTATTTATTTATTTATTTAACAGAATTTAATATACCGCTTTTCTACTAGTCAAAGCGGTTTGCATGGAGCTTAGTTTTTACAAGAAACAGATTTAGATCAACATTGGAACATGTACAAAAAATATAGGGAACTCAGAACAAAGAACATTGTAAGGCTGTAAATAAACACAACTATATACAGTGAGAGGTTAGCAAGAATGGGGTCAAATGGGTTTAGAGGGGGTGGTGAGGAATGGGATCATGGGGTTTTATGAGTGAAATCAAGAAGGTTGTTTATTGTCAAAATGCTTTTTGAAGAGGTGAGTCTTGAGTTGTTTACAAAAATCAGTGGAGGACCTGATGTTTCGGATTTTTGGTGGTAGCACATTCCAGAAGGCCGGGGCATATAATGAGAAAGTTCTTGATCTTATAGACTGCTTGCAATTGCAAACCCCTGGTGGGATACAGAGAAGGTTCTGGGTGCTTTTTCTTCTTGGTCTGGTAGAGTTTGAGGTGTGAATTAAGTCATGTAGTTGCTCTGCTGAGGAATTGCTCAGGGTTTTGTGGATGAGGGTTAAGATCCTGTACTGTATTCTTGACTTAATGGGGAGCCAGTGGAGATGGTTGAATATGGGTGTAATGTGGGTGTGCCGTAAGGTTTGGAAGATGGTTCCTGCAGCAGTGTTTTGTGCAAATTGTAGAGGAAGAATTGTGTATTTAGGTTAGACCTTGATAAATGGAGTTACAGTAATCCAAAAGAGGTGTGATAGTGGCGTGGCAGACTGTACGGAATGTATCAGTGGATAGGAGGGGACGCAGATTTTGGATGGTTTTTCGCTTGTAATATACCACTTTGGTGATACTGTGAATTTGTTCCTTGAAGTTAAGTTGCTGATCGAGTATGATCCCCAGGTACTATGTGTGGGAGCTAATTCAGATTTCAGAGTTGCTGAGTTTGACAGAAGCAGGAGGGGTGAAGTTGGGGTCCTTGGTTACATGGAGGATCTCTGTTTTACTGAGATTGATGGAGAGGTTATGAAGGTGGAGCCAGTTGATAGTTTCAGTGAGGCAGCTTGAAAGCATGGAGTAATCTGGCGTGGAAGTGGAGAATGGAGTGAAAATAATTATATCATCGGCGTATATCAGAAACTGGACTGGGAATTACTGGAGGATGTCACATAGAGGCTGAATGTAAACATTGAATAGTAGAGAGGAGAGAGAGGAGCCTTGTCATACACCCTGGTTAAGGGTGAATGGAATTGAGGTGTGAGTTTGAATCCTTATCTGCTGATTGCGATTGGTGAGATATGAGTGGAACCACTTGAGGGGAGTGCTGCAAACTCCTATTTGGTGGAGTTTGTTGAGGAGGAGCTGGTAGGATACAGTGTCAAAGGTTGCAGAGATGTCTAAAAGCAGCAAGAGGAAGCCTTGTGTGATTGATTTGATTCCAGTGATGAGTGAATTTAGCAGGGAGGTCATCAAAGTTTCAGTGCCATGATTGGGTCTAAATCCATGTTGCTGTGCGTTTAGCGGTGCATGAAGGCTATGTGATCTTGGAGTTGTGTTTGAATGACTTTTTCAATGATTTTGGAGATGAAGGGTATACTGGTTATAGTTCTGTAGGAAGACGGTGAGTGTGGATCCAGATCTGGCTTCTTCAGTAGTGGTCGGATTTATGATTGCTTGGAGGGAAGAAGGAATCCTTGGTTGAGTGAGGAGTGGACAATGTTGGATACAAAAGGTAGGAATTGGTCCTGTGTAACTTTCAGCAAGTAGTCCAGACATGGGTCGAGCGGGCAGGTGGTGGTATTGAGATTGCAGATGATTTAGCTGAGTTCCTTATGCAAGAGAGTGTTGTTTGGTCCAGTGTTCGTCTTGATGAGGCGTATTGTTAGAGGTTGGAATGAAGAGGCTGGTTGATGGTGCCTGTTTATTCTTGGCTTGTAGGTGTGAGGCCATGTCTTGGGTAAATAAGCCTCATATGAGGGACAGTATCAAAGGCTTTGCTGTAATCCAAGTACACCACATCCAGTGCATGCCCTCAATCTAGCACTCTGATCACAAAGTCAAAGAAAGCAATGAGATTAATTTGATATGATCTACATTTGATAAAAACCAAGTTGTCTTGAATCTTGCAAACCACTGGAGTTTATTTTCACTATCTTGTTCTTCAGTAGCATCTCCATTACTTTTCCTACACCAAAGTAAGGTTTACTGCCATGTAATTTCTAGCCTCTTATCTGTTACCATTTTTGTGATCCCAATCCAATGCCATGGAGACTCTCCTCTCCAAGGATCTATTGGACACACACATCCTTTACACTCTGGACATCAGAACCTTTCTGAGCTCCTTCAGTTTCCTGGGATGTATCTCATCTGGCCACATGGCTTTAGCACTTTCAGTTTCGCAAGCTACTACTACTACTGTTATTCATCATTTATATAGCACTACAAGGCATACGCAGCACTGTACAGACATATAAAAAATGGTCCCTGCTTGTCACAGCTTACAATCTAATTAAGACAGACAATACAATAACTGAGAACAGCTATTGTTCTCCTCCTCCTCCTGATCAGCGCCACCAAAAAGAGAGGGTAAGTGAGCTCCTCCCACTCCTCCACGCTGGGACCAATCAGGAGACCACTTGCACATTTAAAACCCCAGCGGAAACAGCACCGAACATCACCATCTTCTCCTCCTCCTCCTGATCAGCACGGCCAAAAAGGAGCGGGTAGGTGGGTTCCTCCCGCTCCTCCACGCCGGGACCAATCAGGAGGCCGCTTGCACATTTAAAACTCCCACATGACTTGGCGTGCCCGTGACTGTCAGGCCCGCGCCTAAGGGCCAAGCCCAAGGACCCTTTGGTGTGGCCCTTAGGTGGGGACCTGAGGCATTGAACGCAGCTCTTCACTTCCAGTATACCCCATGTAAGTTCTTCTTGCATAACAATATATGCCCTCACAGTCAATATTCTCTCCGCTGCTTTATTAATGCACTGGCACTCACCCAGACCATCCAGTCTCATTGAGGATTTTCCACCCCATGCACTGTTTATTTCTCGAAATGCCGCCTCCATTGCATCCTGTTTTGCTGCTAATTACACTGTGCTTCTCTATTCCTCAAATATTGATACAATACATTATTGCTACAATATACAATTATCAAGCTCTACAGTAACAAATTATCTTGCTAGCATTAATGTACTGAAAACATATCCTATATTCCACTGTATCAAATGATACCTTAAGTACTGATATGTTTCACTGTATCGTAGTCACTACCATAACTCATTGCACTTAAGCCACTGCTGTATATTATTGAATCTTAGGAACTATTGTAACTCATTTCATATTAGGCACTGCTGCTGTTCATTGCATCTTAAACGCTGCTGTATCTCAGTGCACCTTAAACTCTGTTATATTTCTCTGCTGAAGTCCTTGCATCCTACATACTACTGTAACTTACTGCATACTAGACACTACTGTAGTTTGTACTCATAGTTTATTACATTTTGGCACTGCTGTCTCTTGTTACATATCAATCACTGCTGTATTTCATTGCATCTTAGGCACTGCTATATTTATTTATTTATTTATTTTATTTATAGTTCTTTTATACCGCACTCTTTTTCATCAGCGCGGTTTACATTGAACAGGAATACTCATAGCAAGCAACAGGCTATTGTGAGTTTACATGTAACAGGAGAATTAAACTGGGATTCAACTTTGGGAAACTTTGTACATATATGTTATGAACCTATATACATGAATGGCATTTCTTATTAACATCTTGAGTAAATATGATATTTACAATTTTGCTATGAGGGCTTGGGGTGTGTTAGAGGGTTGATGATGGGCACTGGAGATGGGAGAAGTGTAGAAGGAAGAGGTGGTGCTTTATGGCTTTCCTGAATTGCTTGAGGTCCGTGATTGCTCTAATGGTGGGAGGTAGGTTGTTCCAACATCTGGGTGCGTAGTGTGCGAAAGCCCTGAATGTAGTTGTGCGTGTGCATTTTGTGGCTTCTGATGGTGTGGCTAAGGTATTTGCAGCTGCTGACCTCCTAGATCTGATGTTGGGAGTGTGATTGAGGAGGCTTGAGATTGATGAAGGGGCTATCGTGTTGATCGCTTTAAAGGTCATGAGAAGGGCTTTATATGCAATTCTGCAGTTTATGGGGAGCCAGTGTAGTTCCATTAGGATGGGTGTAATGTGGTCACTTTTTGAGGCACCTTACAGGACCCGGGCAGCAGCATTCATGGCTAGTTGTAATGTATTAGGGTGTTTTTTGGGAGGCCATGGAGTATTATGTTCGCATAGTCGAAGTGGGGTGTGACTATGGCTTGGAATATGGTCCTGAAGTTGTCTGGATCGAGCATATTTTTCAGATGGCGGAGGATCCTTATCTTGAAATAAATGGTTTTTACCGTGCGGTTGATATGTTCTTTAAAGTCCAGTCGATGGTCCAGTATTACACCAAGGTATCTTATGGAGGACTTGATTGGGAGGTCTGCGACTCGTACTTTTAGAGTAACTGGGGGTGAAAATTCTCTGTTTTTCGTGACGATGAGGACTTCGGTTTTTTTGAAATTTATACGCATATTCTGGGTGAGGAGCCAGTCTGCTATAGCGTTAAAGCAATCTACTAATGCTGTGTAATATGGGAGTGTGATATTAATTGGAGTGAATATTAGCACATCGTCTGCATAGATTAGGGAGGATATGCCAAAGGAGCGAGTGATATCGCATAGGGGCTGCATGTATATATTAAATAGCAACGCTGATAGGGAGGAGCCCTTAGGTACTCCTAGTTTTAGCTGGAAAGGTTCTGAGGTGCCTGCAACCGTCCTGACTTGTTGCCAGCATCCTAGGCATTAATGTATTTCTTTGCATTTTGAATGCTGCTGTAACCCATATCATTATCTCTACTACCCATGTTCCCTGTAAAATAGTTATCTCCAAGTTATAATGCCCTGTTCAATGTAATTTCAGTTTGTTCAATGTAAACTGTCTTGATATCATGAAAGGCAGTATATAAGAAATGTTAAATAAATAATACTTAAAAGCCCCTCTAAAAAACATCATTCTATCATGCCCCTCCTGCTTAGCTGGGTAGCATTCTTATATCTCTCCTCCCTCTTTACTCATTGCATCTCGACCCACCTCCCCTATCCTAATCATCCACCTCCCAAAGCCTATCATACCCTCTACTCTAATTACACAGCACAGTCACCAATACAAGAGACATCCCCGCCTCATATATATCCCCACTTCATCCCAATTTGAATTACCCACACCACACTACCCACCCTGTCCACACAATCAAATGCAGTTTGATCAATGCTCACTGTACCCGCAATAAATTACAAACTCTTGCTTACTACATTACTGATGATGCAATAGATCTCTGCATCACAGAAACCTGGTTTACCGAAACCAACAATGTCCTTCTCAATCAACTGAATACCAGCATTTACCACGTCCATAACTGCCCACTATCCAGTTGCAGAGGCAGTGAAGTCTGTATTCTATCAAACAATGAACTCAACTTCACCACTACGAGCACAACACCCACCTATGGTCTGGATACCCTCATCATAAGCAATAAGCAGTTCGTCATCTGCCTTGTCTATAGGGCACCCATCACAATGCAGACCAACTCGACTCACTTCTTGAAGCTGCATGTTCTCAAGCTTCCCACCAACAACACTTTGTCCTCCTTGGTGACTTCAATCTCCTCTCAGATAGCATCAAGCAAAGCAACACTTTCCTTCAAGCCATCAATGATTTGCAATTCATGAAATTAATCAACACCTCGACTCATTGGAAGGATGGCACCCTTCCTTTACTCTTCTTTCCTAACAACCTACTCCCTTCTCCACACTTCCTTTTCCCCACATTCACCCCGGTCCCATGATGTGACCACTACCTAATAACATTTTTCCTACCTACTCTCCTGCACAAATATCTCCCCCTGCCAAACCACCTTCTACAAGGAGATTCAGAAACTTTAACGAGGCATCTTTCATTCAAGAAACCATCCCCACCCTGAAGCAAGGATTTCTCCACTCAGACCTCAATACACTGGTAAAGTCTTGGAACACCAACATCACTGAAGCTGCTAAAGCTCGACCATGCATCTCCTCCAAAACCCATCGGTCTCATGCTCCTTAGTACTCAGCCCTCCTCAGAAAACAGAAACATTTCCTCTGAAGACTCGAGCAATGATGGAGAAAATCCAAAGACCTACAGCTTCAAGCCACCTACCTAGACCAACATACAGCCTACTCCAACAACAGCCTCAATGTCAAGCATGTATACCACAACAACATCCTCCTAAGTTCCATAAACAAGTCAAGAGAACTATTCAGCCTCGACGGAACCCTCACAAGCAATCCATCTCAGCCTCATCACAAGGACACCATCCATCCTCAAGTAATAGCTGATTTCCTAATATCTAAACACAAACTTCCTGGCTCTCCCACCCTCATCATACCCCCCTCCACTTCTTCAGCTTCGTCCATCACACCATGGACGACATTTAGCTATGCCCCCCATGAAGAGCTTTTAAACATCATCAATTACATTAATGCCACCACCTCTCCTCTCAACCTCTGCCCAGTAACCTGGATCAAGCTAATGAAGACCACTATGCTACCATTCATCTCAACCATCCTTCATACCTCTCTCACCCAAGCCTACCTCCCACCTGCTCTCAAACAAGCCTCTGTGAGACCCCTACTGAAGAAATTTAACCTCAACCCCAACTCTCCTGCATCATACAGACCTATAGCCAGCATACCCTTCCTCTCCAAAATTATTGAAAAAGCAGTTCAAATCCAACTTCAGAAACATGTCAACAGATTTGCCCCACTCAACCACAGTCAACATGGCTTTCGCCCCTAACACAGTGCTGAAACCCTACTTACCTCCCTACTAAATACATTCATCATTGGAACTGAAAAACCCCTCTCTGGCTTTGTGCTGTTATTCCTCACATCTCTGCAGCATTTGACACTGTATCCCACCAAACCTTACTTAACCAACTCAATGCTATTGGTGTTCAGGGTGCCCGCTCAATTAAATCCACTCCTACCTGCCCCAGCGAACCCTAACAGTAAGGCTTGGCAACCAATCATCAGCACCATACACTCTTCCCCAAGGAGTTCCTCAGGGTTCCGCCCTCTCCTTACTCCTATTCAACATATACATCAGGCCCCTATACTACATTATCCAGAAATTCAAAGTCGGTTACCAGCTCTATGCTGATGACATAATGATCTTCACTCCATTCTATACCTCTCCCCCCAGACCACTCCAGTCTCGCCGACTGCTTCAAAGAAATCGTTTTATAGCTACAGCATCACAACCTTACAAAATTTCAACAAGACAGAGATTCTTCACATTTCCAGAGACCTCAACTTCACACCTCCTCTGAGTATTAAACTCAGAAACACAGACATACCTGTCAAATCTCAGACCAGATGCCTCAGCGTTATTCTGGACCAACATCTAAACTTCCAACCTTACATTGTGAATGTCACCAAAAACATCAACTTAAAACTCTGAATTCTCCACAACCTACACCCCCTCCTATCACCTGATAGCTTCCAGGCAGTCTGCCAAGACTCCATCACACCACTACTTGATTACTGTAACTCCATCCTCCATTGACTTCCCAAGGCAACCATTGCTCCTCTACAACTCACCCAAAACACCGTTGCACACATTATAGCTGGAATCCCTAGACACTCTCATATCACTCCTACTCTAAAATCTCTTCATTGTCTCCCCATTGCATCCTGAATCAAGTTCAAGATACTCGCCATCATTCACAGATCTTTCTTCAATATCTCTGCTGAGCAGCTCCAATCACTAATCAAACATCCTGATAGCAACAGACTCACATCAAATCTTCTCCTCCCAAAAATACAAATCTGCAAAAACCTCAATAAACTTGTACCAGAGCATTTGAATTCAATATTCCCACCTTATGGAACCAACTCCCTCCCACCTTATGCTGTATCCAATCCCACAACCTCTTCTAAAAGCACCTCAAAACACTCCTCTTTGAAGAACACTATGGCACATCCACCACAACCACTGTTCCCTCTAAGCTGTGCGCGTGTGCGCACGCACACCCCTCGCCAAGCGAGCGCACATACTTTACAACAGAGCGCACAAAAATTACAGCTCTGATTCTGATAGAAAACAACACAGGTGTTTTAAAATTTAAAAGTTATGATTGTAATTACTAGAAATTCCCCGCTTCATTTAGTAATCATCTATTTTCATTTAATTTGATTAAAATCAATGTGGTGTACATACTGTATTTTGACATGTAGTCAAATTTTAAAGTATATAACTCCGAGTGTCATTATGTGGCGCACAAAAATTTAACCTTCCTTCAAAAGCTGCACACAGCTGATATTTTATGCGCACACAGCCTACAGAAAATTAGAGGGAACATTGACCACAACCAACCCCCAGCAAGAGCATCCACCACTCACACACCCACCATTCCCATCTCCCCTTCCCCATAACCCCTTTTCTCACATACTTGATATATTGCAAGCATTCCTTCTTCCCCCACCCTATCAGCTTGCTTGCCCCCTGTAGGGCTGGTACCCCTGCAATTCTACATGCAAATCTCCGGCCTGCTCAGCAACTCAGGCCTGAACCAACCTGCACAGACAAGATGGATTCTTCACTGCACTTTTGCTGTGTTCAGCTACAAACGACCTCCAAGCAACTGCTGGTGCAGAGTTTCTAAGCATACATACAGAAGCTATTGTCCGTGGCTGGCCTTGGACACTTGTACATGCCCAGAAGTTACATACTGTTGCTTCTGTCTGATTTCTTACCATGGCTCCTTTGTTTGCAAGAAGCTGCTCATCATCTACCTCCTGATTCGCTGAGAACACCTCAGACTGCCTGGTGCCAACCAATCATCGGACCTATGATGGAGGATTCTTACACAGAATAATGCAATCTGCGCTGGAAACCTTAGTAGTAGTAAGAGAGAGTTGGGGGCTTTTCCCACCTGTTATACAGACTCCTGCACCGGTTCCTCTCTGCTGTGCACTGCGTACCTGATTCCTGCGACCTGACCCTTCCGCAAGACGGCCACTAAGTGTGGGCTAGGCTGTCCTCCACAGGTCTGAGATAAGACTTTCACAGATACCTCCGGTTCAGACTTACTGCGGCTCGCCTGATGAGGCTAGAGCCTGCATTAGCTAGGAGCTGCCTCCTTGGACTGCATTGTTCCTGAGAGCCCGACGGAACTAAGGTACTGACTTATCTCTCCTCCTCCGGATGGGCAAGGGGTTAGCAATATATTTCTTACTTTTCTTCAGTGCAGAGCGAATCAGTGACGTCTGGTTACTAATCAGTGATTTATTACGTTGTCCAAGTGTACATCTGTACTATAACAAATTTCTACCTCATGTTTCTAATTAGCTATATATGTGTGTGTATATTTTTCTACCTGGTTGCCTATAATGAAGTCTAATATATATCTGCAGACCAGACTTCTTTCGTGGCTCATTGCCAGAATAACTCACCGAACTTTGGGCTGGGAATTAGTAGCTATTTCCCCTGGACAAACAGAGAGTCTAACTTATTTTTGTGCTACTAATATACCCTACATAATAATGGGGGCTCGTCCGGGATGAGTATTTCTGAATGTGCTATGCCTCTCAGAATTTGTGTATTATTTCTGAATTGTCCTATTGTGGTCAAAGCAGCTGTTTATGCTGAGGTTTGTGGCGAGAGAGCATTGTCTGTTGAGACGGCTTTGGAACCCACATTACAGGATCTCTGCACTAGAGTAATTCTTCAGCAGCGATTCCTGTGTTTGTTCTTACAGACAGTCTCAGCTAGTGATTTACGATGGCTCACGCAGATAAGGTTGATTTGTCATTCCAGAAATTAGCTTCCCTATGTTGGTCGAAAGATACCACTGCCGACCACATTGAAAGAATTTCTAAGTGCCTTACAACAGATACGCAAGAGCTTGTTAGGGCTGATAGCTTTTTCAGTGAGTTCCTAGACCGGCTTCTTGCTCATAAGGCTAAATTACTGGTGGATATGGTAGCCGAGCATGCCTGTGTGCTGCATATTTTTACTGACAAACTGCAGAAGGCATTATGTCACCTGCAAACTAAATCTGAATCGCTAGAGTCTGATTTAAGGACAGCTCACAGTCAGCTATAGTGTGCCAAGGATACAGCAAAACAGTGTGAAAAGCAGAGTGCTGAATTACGTCATCAAGTTGATGAACTTCAGGCTGAGGCGACCATACGGGCTAGCAGTAGCCTCTTTTCACAAGGTACTACTAGCCTGTGGTGTCTGCGATGCCAAGAGTTAGTGGCTCAGGTTTCCGCTCTTAAGAAGCGGGGTGAACAGGATCAAAAGGAATTGCAGTTTCTGACAGTTTGTAGAACTGAACTAACCGCCCAGACCAAGAGGTTAAAAGCGGACGCTGTTCTTTATGAGCAGCGAGAGAGTGCTTTGATGGCTGAGTTAAATGAGACAGAGGCTGCTCTAAGGGCAGCGAGATGGCATACAGCCGATCTGCAAAGGGAGCTAGTTGCTGCACGTCAGGAATGTGGGCAGGAAATGCAGAGAGTTAACCTAGAAATCCAGCAATTAAGAGCTGACTGTTTTGAATTGGCTTGTGTGTCCACCTCTCATAGTAATGAGACAGAGTACCGGGATAATTTGATCCCTCTAGGCTTCTCAGATTACCGGAGGGTTGATGACGGCAGTTTGCCACTGGAAACCCTGCCCAGTGTTGAAAGGCAGCTTTTCCAGAACAAAGTCAGTTCTCTCCCATCAGCGCATGAGCACAGGAGAGAAACAGGGCAGAGTGAAACACCCTACTCTCGACCCCTCCCCATACAGGGAGCGGTGGAGGGGGGGTGAGAAGTCCCCCTAGTGATGGAAAACTGTACCAGCAGCGACCACCAGAGGGAGCTGAAGGCAAGCTAAATCCTCTATGCTCCCGTGTCCTGCAAGGGAAAATAAATGAAGGTGCTTCTGTCGCACAATTACAAATTATCAAGACCTTGCGGAGCATGGTCACCCCTTTTGAGAAAACTGGTCATGCCACCATAAATGAACATTTAGCTGCAGTCAAAGATGCCTTTCGGGCACTGAACATTACCAGGGGGGAGGACATGGTTCTGTATCTTCCATGGTCCTTTGATGTACCTTGTCAGCAATTTATTCGGGCCATGGCAGACGATGAAAAGAAGGACATTGTCATCTTTGAACAGGCACTAAAGAAACATTATGGGCCATACCCTGATGATATCGCTGCAAAACAGGCAGCATTTAGTATGACTCATAGGGAAAATGAAACACCCCGAGAGTTTGCTTACAGACTTAGGCAGACCTTCTTCCAGAGTGACCCTTCTTGGGAAACAATAGAACACCATCAGGAGTTTCGTAATCTTTTCTGTCAGTTGCTCCTTCCATCTATTAAGCCTTATATGTCTGACAAGCGTCACAAACCCCTGTCACGTGTGATAGAACATGCTGAGTGGATTTGGGAAGCTGTTCCTACCATGAGAGCAACCAATCCTGGCAGCACAGTCCGGGCTCCAAGCAAAGCCAGAGAGCCAAAACAGTGTGTTAGTGCTGTAAAATCTACCCTTTCATTAGAAAATAACTCTTCTCCTTCTGCTCCACAGAATCCTCCCAGGCCACCCCAGAACAACCAGTCATCTGGGTCTAAGCAGCGCTCTGGGAATCAGCGTTTCGCTCCGCAGAACCGGAACTGGAAGAGAAAGCCCGGTTTTGACAAATACCTGGAGCTGGAGAAGAGAATAAGCGAGTTGACAGATATGATGAAGGCTACCATTGCATTCAGCTCCTCACAGGAGGCTCCTGCTAGTAGTGCGCCTCCTAAGCCACGAGCAAAGCCTCAGAAGCCAGAGGAGGAACTGGTTGACTCCTCTTCCCCTTCTAATGCGACTGAATGACTAACCGACTTTGTTTCTGTCCCACAGGTCACTATTGCACAGGTGCAGCCAGCTGTAGATGCCACCCCATGGACACAGAGTGACAGTCCCGCAATGGACAGCGAGGGTCCAGCCTTTGACACCATCAGGAAGCACAAGTACTTTCTGGGTAAACTCAAGCCAAAAGGACAGAGGTACACTGTTCCTGTTACAATTCAGCAGGCATTTCTCTGTGAGGGCCTGATAGATTCCGCCTCTGAGGCTACCCTGATTATCTTGAGTCTCTTTGATAGGCTCACTGCTTCCTTGGGGAGTCAGAGGACCCTACACGTCACACCCAGTGATTTGTCACTCGCAGCTTATGGGAATCAGCCCATAGAGTCTATGGGGCAGGTCTGGCTTAACCTCCAAATTGGAAAATTACAGGTGAAACATCCTGTCATCATTACCAAGTGCCCTGGGGAAGAATTCTTGATTGGCAATGAGCTCCTGAAAAGGTTACGCCCCATTCTGGACTACGTCCAGGAAGTGATCTGGACACAGGTCACACATCCCATACCTTATGCTAGGGTAAAACATGACAGCAGAGTCAGTGGTCCTTGTTCGGTGGAACGCACAAACAAGTCCATCAGGATTAATTTCCAGAGGTCAGCTGATCCCCAGATCCTTCAGCTCCAGTATGAAAGGGCTGGAAATGAGGATCAGGGCATCAGCGACGTGGTTTCCATTGCAGTGGGTTCAGTAGCTAACATTGTCCTTGATACTGACTGCCTGCAGATATTCCTGAAGGAACCTGTGGAAGGTTGTGAGGTGCAAACCCCTCCTCCATCCCATCCCGGCCTAGATCACCCTAGGAGACTGACGGACATATTCTCGGCTGAGAAAGGTCCCTTTATATATGTGCAGGTGGGCATGTCCCAAAAGGAAAGGGCCTACCTATTACCCCACTGTGACCACTCCCTCATCAGTGAGACTCTTTTCTATCGGCTCAAACAACAGCTTACCCTTGATTGGGTAATGGGAGCGAAGACTTCGTTCCAAGTGCCTGGGGAAGGGCTCAAGACATTAATGGTCTACTGCAATCTCCCCTTGCAAATTGGGGTCAAAGGTGTTCGGCACACCTTCTCCATCATCAGAGGACTTGAGGTGCCCCTCTCCTTAGGCTCAGATTGCCTTGTTCGACTGGGAACTTATGTGGATTTTGTGAACAACATCCTCTGGAGTAGGATGGAAGGAGATCCGGTGGATTTCCCTGGTGCCCGCCCATCCCTACGGGCTGGTCAGACAGTTCCTCAAGTCTGTGAAGTGGTCAGTGCAGAAGACATCCACATACCCGGGAGAGTACAGGATTGTCCCCTGCCGATACAGGTGACCCGATGTCATGTGGTCTCAGACAACTTGGTCTTCTTCAATCCAAATTCCCGTTTTGAGGAGCTGGGCCTAGCCATGGGTCCCATACCCTGCATGGAGGCCACAGCTCCCTCCTTACACTTATTGCTCACCAATCCAAACCCAGATCCAATTCACCTTGTGAAGGGTGAACCTCTGGGATTCCTAGTATGAGAATCGTTCCCAAGTGTGGAATTGAGTCTCCAGATTATTGGGGAAGCCCCTGTTTCCTGGAACATCTGTGAAGGGGGGGAACCCCTGCGTGTGTACGATCCTCACCCCGAGGCCTCCTCACCTTACAGTTTGTCTGGCCACATAGTGCTGTGACCTCTCAGGTGGACCTCGAGTCTGACCATCTGATTTTGTCAAGTACACTCGATGAGGCTGTTAGTTCCCTCACCCACCAGGGGGGGGAGCCCCATGCAGTCCAAGCCATCCAGGTCTCCTCTCTCCAAGATGAGATTGAGGAGAAGGTTGAAATACCCTCAAACAAACCTGTTCTGGGATTTGACGAAATGGTTGTGGGAAAACTTGCTGAAGCAGACGCCTGCACTGATGAGTCAGAAAAGGCCCAATTAAAAGAACTGCTGTACCGTCACAAGGACCTGTTTGCCACTGACACTTATGACTGTGGTCTCACCGACCTACATGTCACCCGTATTCCTACGGATCCAAACAGTAAACCCGTCTTTGTGAGGCAGTATAAAATCCCATTGGCCTCCTATGAATCCGTTCAGGAAATCATTAATTCCCTGGAACAAAAGGGAATTATACGTCAATGCAACAGTACTTACAATGCCCCACTGTGGCTTGTCATCAAGAAGGATTCTAGCTGGCGCTTAGCTTTGGACTATCACCAGCTTAATAAAAAGGTACCTCTATCCAGATGGCCTATGGCACATCTGGAACAGAACTTAGCCACCATCAAGGGTGCAAGGTACTTTACAAGCCTGGATCTGGCCTCAGGATTTTGGACTATACCTGTCCATCCAGAAGATCAGCATAAGCTGGCTTTTACCTTCGGTAGGCGACAATATACTTGGAATCGGACACCGTTTGGTTATTTGAATGCCCCATCAGACTTCAATATTTTCCTGCATAAGGCTTTGCCTGATGCTGAGACTAGAGGCACCCTCGTCTATGTAGACGACATTCTGGTGAAGAGCGCCAGTTTCACTGACCATTTGCAAGAAATAGAGCATGTTTTCCAGCAGCTGAAAGCTGCGGGAGCAAAGCTGTCCTTGTCAAAGGGCCAATGGTGCCAGAAATCCCTCAATTATTTGGGTTACAAAGTTTCTGCTGAGGGACTGCGGCCTCAAAGGAAGAGAATTGCGGCCTTGCAACATCTCAAACGTCCGACCAACATGAGTGAGCTGCGCTCATTCTTGGGCATTTGCAATTATTCACGCCAATTTGTGGATCAATATGCGGAGATTTCCCGACCCCTGGTCAAACTCCTTAAAAGAGATGAACCTTGGGTATGGAATCCCGACCAAGAGGCAGCTCTACAAGAGCTGAAGGCAGCTTTGAGTCGAACTCCCTGTCTTGCCTATCCAGAGAGTGGCAGAGAATTCTTCGTGGAACTAGGTTTCACTGATCACTCTATGAGTGCTGTTCTGTACCAGATGCATGACACAGATAGGAAAGTTATTGCCTATGCCAGTAAAGCTTTAACGGAAGTGGAGAGGAAATACTCTGACTGTGAGAAATCCTTGTTGTCCACAGTCTGGGCTCTCCAATATTTCTGCAGTTATATTCAAGGTGAGAGGTTGGTTGTTGAGACTCATCACCAACCCATCAAGTTCCTAGGCAGTGATCGGATTAAATCGGGACAAGTGTCAAACAGTCGCATTGTCTCCTGGACCTTAGCACTTCAGGGCTGGCCCCTGGAGGTCAGGTATGCTCAAAACCGCAAGGATGCCGCCGCACAGGGCCTAGCTGAATTGCACGATTGCACTGCCAGAGAACCTTTAGTGGGTAATTTAGACACCGAAATGGAGTCATGTACGCCTGAGCCTTCTCGTCATCGTCCTTATGATGAGAACCTCTGTAAAGGCTACCCCAAGGTGTATGTAGACGGTTGTGCTTACCGTCAAGAGCCTGACCATGAACTGGTAGCAGGTATAGGTGTAGTTTGGAACCAGAATCACCCTTGTGAACCCTTCAAGTACCGTCTGGGTACCAAGACTAATCAGTATTCAGAGCTAGCTGCAGCCCTGGCGGCTCTCCAGTCTGCTGTGCAGGGAGGGGTTCACACCCTAACCATCTGTACTGATTCAGACTACATCCAACAGAATTTTGTTTCCCACTTACCTATTTGGAAATCTAACAATATGCTGAATTCCAAAGGGAAACCTGTCACACATGCCGGATTGATTCTGGCCTTGGACAAGGTAGCTCATGAAAATGACATGACCATCTACTGGAAGAAAGTGAAAGGTCATTCCCGTGTTGATAACCCTGACAAGATTGGAAATGATCTAGCTGATCAGCTTGCCAAGGAGGGTGCTGTCTCTGGAGACCTCTGGCAGTTGGAGGCCCCCGAGACTAATGGGCTTCAAATTGTGACGGCGGTTACCCGGCGACAAGCTCAATTATCCACCATGCCCCCTGTGGTTCAATGGTGTGGCGAGAGCACAGATCTCGACCTCGTGCAAGCCCAGAAACAAGATCCTACTCTTGGACGTTTCTACCTTTTTCTGCAGAACCCCCAGGAACACCCATTAACTCTGGAGAATTGTCAGGATGATGAGGAACTGAGGATCCTCTACCTCTCCAAGGACATGTTCCATCTCCAGAAAGATCTGTTGATACGGACGAGTAAGCATGGTATTGTGCAATGGGTGGTACCTCGGGCCTTCCGAGGAGTTATGTTACAGCACGCTCATGATGAACCTTGTGCCGGTCATAGAGGTGACCGAATAACCTATGAAACATTGAAACAAGTGGCCTACTGGCCCCACATGTACCAAGATGTCCAATTGTATACTAAAGGTTGTCTGACCTGTTGCAGATTTCAACCTGCAGCTCCTTCTCATAGAGCTCCTCTGAGAAACAGAGGTCTGACCATGCCTTGGTCTGATCTCCAGATTGATTGGATCGGCCCCGTGCCCCGATCCTCTCGAGGTAACAAATATATGTTGACAGTTACCCTCTTATTTACTAAGTGGGTCGAGTGCATCCCAGCAACAAACTGTACCGCCGAGACCACGGCCACCTTGTTGTTAAACCATGTTTTCAGCAGGTGGGGCCTCCCCATGCGAGTGGAATCCGACCAGGGTTCCCACTTCACGGGACAAGTCATTAAGCATCTGTGGAAGGTACTAGGTGTGAAGGCCAAAGTCCACATTGCTTATCGTCCACAATCCTCTGGACAAGTGGAGAGAGCAAACAAAACTATCATCAGTATCTTGAAAAAGTATGTTTCTTCCTCTGGGAAGGACTGGGACATCAAACTGCCCTTGGTCCTGATGGCTATCAGAGCCACGCGTCATCGTGCTACTGGTGTGTCCCCTTTTGAGATGATGACAGGTAAGGACATGGTTTTACCCCTTCATCTTCTTTACAGGACTAATGATGTGAATCTCGCTGCTGCTACAACTGCTCATGAATATGTTGCCCATTTAAGACAACACTTGCAAAGTGCCTTTGCCCAAAAGAATTTGGACACTGCTGCTAGGGGTAGGAAGGCCTACTATGATTTGAGGACTACCTCTAAAGAATACCAGATTGGCGATAAGGTATTCTACTACAATTTTGGTAAGAATAAGGTCAAAGACTGTAAATTTCTACCTAGCTGGAACGGTCCATTTCCTATTGTGGATAAAGCCTCCCCTGTTGCTTATCAAATTCGAATGAAGTCAGGTATTGAGAGGGAAGGCTCCCTTAAATGGGTCCACATTAATCAGCTTAGACCGTGTCATCCCAGTAAGTTCCTTCCTGAAGAACCTCTTGTTGAAGTGGTTGATTCTAACCTTGAGGCAGCATAGCCTGTTTGTTTTCTTTTACAGATGGAGTCCCGGACTTTGAAGGTCCTGTTCCTGATTTTGATGTTAGCGGGATCCGAGGTTGCCAGATTGATTGAGCCTGGCCCACTTTCTGGTGTCGTGCTACAGGATGCGCCTGGTTTCCTGATTACACAGTCCCAGACTGTGTTTCATAGCATTTTTTAACATAAGCTCAAATCCATATCTCCCCAGTTCACTTCCGCTCCCTATGTCAAATGTTTCATTTAGTTAATTTTTACTGTTTATAGTTGCTTGTATATGTTTTCAATCTGTTCCATATAAACTGTTTTACCTTATAGAAAAACGGTATATTAAAACCAGTTAAATAAATAAATAAGAGTACAAATAAGGAAAGCAAGGGAACAGGATCCAAAAGCAGCCTCAAAGAGCTGAGCCTTTAGCATTAATGTTGTGGTGTTTACTCCATTCCCATATCTACCATTCTAAATCATCAGTGATATTTTTCCAGGATTTCCTTCCAGGAACACTGAGCAGAAGTATTTGTTCTGCATTACTGCTGCTCACCACACATCAGTCCTTAGAATCTTTCATTCTAAAAATTCCATCTCTGGTCTTCCTGCTCTCCCCAATCTACCTGGGAAAAGTCTTTCCACCAGACTTTATATCTTTAGCCATTGTTTCTTCTGTCACTGCTTTTGCTATATTGACTTTTTTCTTCATCTCTTTCTGCTTTATCTTGTGTTCTTTTGGGGCAATTTTTCCAAATGGGTTAATTTTGCACTTCAACTGTAAAAAAAACTATATGGGTATTCAGGAGACCTAAATATAATCACTACCAGAAAAAGTCTCCAAAATAACATAGAATTGCTCAGGACTACCAAGCTAGAAATGCACCCTGTGTGACTAATGAATCTGGTGCCCTCCACCCAGCTGAGTCCAATAACTCCCTTCTTTTGAGCTTCCTGGAAGCCCAGTGATGTTATCACCACTCCTATCTGTGCTTGAGTTTAGTGCAGCCGCACAGCTTGCACAGCACTTGGGACCCCTGGAATCACTAATACCTCCGCGTCCTGAGCTAACTCATAGTGGCAGTATTTAAAAATAATGGAGACAAGGACTTCAATGGCTACGCTCTATGTGCTTGAGTTTTGCAAAGAGACTTAGGGATATGTTTACTAAGTCAGCTAACTGCTAACTCATGCTATTTGTTCCAGTTGGTGGTTTCTCTGGATCTCTCGGCAGCTTTTGACCTCGTTGATCACTCTCTCCTTCTTTCACGCCTCAGGGATGCGGGACTGCGTGGCTCCATCTACCGCTGGTTCTACTTTTATCTCTCTTCCCGTTCCTTCTCTGTGACCTTCTCACTTGGCTTGCACTCTGTCTCAGACCCCGTTCCTCTTCCCTGTGGTGTCCCCCAAAGGTTCTGTACTAGCTCCCTTCCTTTTCAACCTCTTTCTTGCCCCACTTGCTCTCCTAATCCAGCAACTTGGTCTGTCAGCTTTTCATTACGCAGATGACATTGTTATTCTCCATCATATCAACCCCTTCCTTCTTGAACTCGGGCCCCTGAATTGTTGCCTTTCCCTGGTGGCAGAATGGCTATCCACAAACTGTCTTCACTTAAATCTGACTAAGACATCTTACACTTGGTTCACTTTTGGGAACCCCTGTCCTTCCGCTGCCCCTGTCCTTGGGAACACCTCCATCCCTATGGTCCCATCCTTTCATTATCTGGGGGTTGTCCTTGATTCCAACCTAACCTTTGGAGACTACATCTCCCAACTTGCTAAGAAATCGTACTTTTACCTTCGACAAATACGAGCTATTCATCCCTTCCTCTCTCTTGCCACTTTGACCACTCTCACACTGTCTACTGTTGTTTCTTGCCTAAACTTCTGCAATTCTGCGATTGCTGGCTTAAATTGATCAATAAAAGATATTCTTCCTTTGCTGTCCACATTTCTTGGACTGGGTTTGTTGATAGCACGTGGACTCGTGCTTTGCCATTGTTGGACTTAGTTATTCAGCATGTTTTCCCCCTAGAAAGATGTGCTTAGCTTCGGGGATGATGCATTGGACAAATTTTTACCGCAAGAAGCCCTATTTTCCAATACAGAAGATAAAGCAGATATAACTGTCAATCAATGGGAAGACGTTGTACGTCTCACACAGAAACAAGTAAAAGAAGAACTGCATGCTGCATATCTCCTCGAGTGCTGTAGGTCTAAAATTATATCTCGAGGCCTAAGAATGAATAAGGCACCAGGTTTATATTGAGATGAAAATGGCTTTGTAAAGTGTTGGAACGCTATTTTAAATAAATGCTCATTAGATTTAATGATTTTACTCATCAGCACAGCTAACAAAAAATCTGAAATATATAAAGCTGAAATAGATGAAAAACTTGTAACATTAAAAGAAGGTGATAAGAACTTTGATGAAGTGCATAAGGATTTTGAATGGAACAATTTGTCTTTTAAAAGAGAGATAAAAAATAAGAAGATGGAAAAATTTAAAAGGGACGAGGAAGACTATATGTATGGGTATGTATATCCATGGTGTAAGAAGGTGGATGGCGATCGCCTATGATTCAAAAAGAGATCTACCATGTTTGATCGTAAGAATCATGGCAGGTATGAGTAGCACATAGACAAGCCATGTGAACCAAAGAAAAAACGTACTAGAAGTGAATCAGTGGAATCGATTGATGCCTCGGCATCACTCTTTTCATCTTACAATAAACCGGCAGGAGAATATAAGAAGAATGGAAAAGGGAAAGATAAACATTTTTTAAATATGGATTCCCTTTGGAAAGGGGGAGGTCGAGAATCTTCTCGAACATGAAATCCACAAAAAGACAATCAATGGGACAACGAATCGAACCAAGAAAAGACTTATGGGCAATACAACCAGTACAGGGGCCGCGGACGGGTTAGGGCCGAGGGAGAGGACGCAGAGGATCCAAGAGATCCACAGAGAGGAAGTATTAAGGCCAGATATAGTTAGTAATGTTATTAACATATCAAATTATACCCTCACTCCTGATGAACAATCACTCCTAGACAAGGGATTGTCCTTTGTACCAGTCAAAAGTGTAGGCTGAATTCACCTACAAAGTATCCCCAATTATCACCAATGAGTGGCTCAGACAACAGTTGCTTGGCTACAAATACTCTTTATTTAGCATAGCAAAACAATTGTAAATGCAGATAGCAAATGTCTGTCTGAGAGATGGCGGGCAATGTTCCTTCTACAAGCAGAGAAGAAAAGCTGCCCATGATGCTCTATAGTTGCCTTCTTATATACCTCTCTGTTACAAAGTTCCAGAAAGTTCCAGCAAGTTCTGCATAAATTCTTATGTCACTTGCAGAATTCCTGCAGAGCTCTCTCCCCGGGACCCTCCCCTAGTTATCAGGTCGTTTGCAGCTCATGTTTCAAGGTCTGCTTATCTGTGCTGCTGACGGCAACCCTCTGCCTCTTCCTGTGTTATTCCGTTTCCTGGCACTAATTGCAATCTTCAGGGCTCATTTGTGCTCATTATTTCTAGCTTGGCCTGTATTTTTCCTGGACCCAAACTCTGCACATTCCTGTCCAAAGTGTGGTTCCCTAGACTCTTTTGTAGTAGGCCGCATATACTCTCTCTCACAGCCCACATGCTTTTTCTTCTGTTCCTGTCAATTTGTTGCTTATGTACATTTCCAGCAGGCAAGGGTGCAGTCATATAAAGCAAACATATAAAGCAGACCTGAGCCAATTATCCCTTCATTCCCCACTTTTTATTTTTCTCATTTTTTCCTTCGAGGAGGGAAGCAAAAGTAATCCCACTAAGGGGTATGGACAACAACCATTTGAGACAGAGAGGGGCACCAAGGGGCAACTTCTCATACTGTTCCCTGGAGACAATATACATAACAAAGTAATGAAGATAGCTTGGAAATATTACAGCAAAACATGAGCTGGTGTGGGTATTGCAATTGCTGAAGCCCAAATAGCTTGTAGATTTCAGTTACGTTTCTAAAAAAACAATAATAAAAGGATAACAATACAATCATTCACAAAAGTCCCCAATCAGTCTAATAGTCCTCTTCCTATTTTCAGATAATTTGGTCCTGCTTCTCAGCAGTTCTTCAGGACTTCGTAGTGTGCTTCACCTTTCTCTGAAGTTTAAGTTCGGTTTCTCTCAAAATTTGAACCTCTCATTCTCATAAGCGAATATTTTTGTCCCTTTTTTCAATGTGACACACTGATCCAAGTAGGGACGCCTTCACACATTTCTGCGGTGTGTAGTTTGTAGTTCTTGGGATGGTCTGTTCCATCTGGACTCTGACCAATTTCCTCTGCTGGAATCTCTTGATTGCAAGTGGTAAAATGGCTCCAGGCCTCATTCAGAAGAGCAGCAACCAATATCAAGTGAAAAGACTAAATATTCTAGTCTAGATTTTGCAATGAGACAATGCAATGCGACAAACTTAATTTCATCCATATTTACTTAAGATCATAGCTATCTCGTATGGTGTCAACTATGTCTCTCAGTTTGATAAACTCTTTGGGGTATGTTTACTAAACTGCGTTAGTGCAAATCGCGTTAGGAGTCGCGTTAGTGAAAGGAAAGCCAAAAAAGGACATGGGCGTGACATCATAACCACTAACGCGCGTTCCCAAAACTAACAAGCGTTACAGGGCGCCGTGGCTCGTTACTGCGCATTAATCATATGAAGGCATACAGAAACAAAACACAGAAACAGAGCTGTAGCACAATGGTTAGTGTACTGACCACTGTTACAGGCAGCATGGGTTCGAGTCCCCAGTGTGCCCAACGCAGAAGGCTGGCCCAGGCATCACCCTGTACATTACATAGGGAATGAGAAGGCATGTTTTTCTTTACGTTGAGTAGTGGTAACAGAAACACACCCTCGCAGTGTGCGTAGCCATGTACGTTGGTGCGTGCGTGGCTGCGTGCGTTGGTACGGGCATAGCCGCGTGCGTAGCTACGTGCGTTGGTGCGTGCGTACAAACGTGCGTGGGTACGTGTGTTTTTACCAGCGTGGGTACCTTATATTACAGACTCTTTAGGGTATCTTGCACCTATGCATTATGCTAACAGATGTACGTGTGATGGCCTATGGTGTCTGTGAGCCTGTGAGCAGGTGCTGGATTTACCCAGGGTTCGATTGTGCCAGTCACACCCATGATGCACTGCACATGCAAATCAGCCGTCCACAGATACACACCATGGGGAATGCACCCCCACAGCACCTCGGCCTGGTAGGGGGAAGTGACCATGTGCACCCCCACAGCACCTCGGCCTGGTAGGGGGTACTGACCGTGTGTTGTACTGGCACAGAGTAGCTACACACCGTCACATTGTGCGGGTACTGTGCTCACCCTGAGGGTGCAGTGAGGCGCCCAGCACCAGGTCCACAGCACCGTCCATGGCTGAAAGAGGCCATGGCGCAGGTCCAAAGCAGTGTTAATGTGTGAGATAGGTAGTTTCTGCACAAACACCTTGGATTTCTCTGTCTGTTTCAGTCAGGTGTTGCCCCCATGCACCACCACCCCCCCAGGGCCAAGGGTGGCAAACAGGTTCTCCAAACAATAGATCCACATTCTACCTCCCTGCAAAGGTGGCAGTAGAGGGGAACAGCAACCCCGGTCCTGCTGAGGAACAGACACACCACAAGGTAGTCAACACAGCTCTGTACACATCCATAACACAATAGCAGACAGACATCAGGCCTGGATATGGAAGCTGCACCCCACCACTATCTGATATTCACCTGCTGCAAGCCACTCCATCACAACACATACCAGCTGCAAACAGTCTGCTAGTTAGTCAATAGTGCATGTGCCCAGTGGAGATGCATGCACCCAGAACTGGGATGTCAGCATACACAGCAAGCAGATAACTCAGTGACTGGGCCCCAACAGGAAACCCATATCTATCACATGAGAGAAATACTACATAGCACTATGGGGGTGCCTAGCCATGCTGTGGTTACTGCACAGTCAGGGCGAGAGTGATCTCTCAGCAGGACATACTGAGGTCACCCTGTCTGTGTAGGTGGTGGCCGGGCACTAAAATGTGCCTGTCACTGCCGTATGCCCTGTGCAGATGCACCCTGGCCAGGCCACCCTGTCTGGCCTATACCCATGGTACCTTGCTCTTCATTATGCACATTGGCAGCCCAATACTGGCAACATTGCTGGCAGTGTGGGCTGTGGAAGGTGTTTGCAGCCAACACACACTGGATAGACAGACAGCCACCCCCACACCTATGCCAGCATTGTGCTACTATAGAGGTGTTCAGCAGCCATACCCACCACACCAGTCCTGGGCACAGTACAGACATGGATATGGTACGCAAGACTGTTGGGGGTCACTCCCCAGGGTGGTAAACACTGTCAGAGACCAGATCTGCAGCACACACCACAGACATCAGAATGATTGTTATGGTGGAGCTCACTGGGCAAAATGTGCTTAACGTAGGAATTGATATCTGCCAGTTATCATAGGAAACGTTTGATAGCTGTGTACCATGTACCCAGGTGTAGGGTGGCATTGCTAAGGTATGCAACTGCTAGTATTGGGAGATACAGGCAGGGCCCAATGTCCTGCCTCTCCAGGAGGCATTGGCCAATGGGGCCTGTGGGTATGTGTGTGGGTGTGTCTGGCCCTGTTGGCTGCTGCTTTACGGCAGAGTTCCCCAACTCCAGTCCTGGTGTTCCAAACACTGTTCGGGTTTTTATGCTGTCCCTCATAACTATGCATGAGCTACATCTGCATACCATGGGGGTGGTGCATAGATATGCAGCACAGGCATCTTTATTAGAGGCAGCATGGAACCTGAAAGGTGTGGGGCCCTCCAGGACTGCATTTGCGAGACTCTGCTCTAGGTAATGCGCTTGTTTCTGGTGTCTGTGTTTGGTGTGGTAAAATATAGGCGTATTAACCATGCATATGTTCTCTGCAATAAAGGAGTGTCTTTACTATCACTGTTTAGTAGTGGGTAAAACTATGGGGACTGGGTTGGCAGGAGCCCCAGCTGGGATTTGAACCTGTGACCCTCTGGTTTTACAGGCACTGGTTGTGTCTGTTGCACCACACTGTGGTCACAGAGACAGTGCAGTCCCTGGAGATAGGAAAACCGGCCTGTCGAGTCGGAAACCCTGCTCTGCACAGGTTTACTGTGGGCTCATTTACCTTGTATGGAGACAGAGGTGCAAATAAACCTCAGAAAAGACCTCGAAAAAAGGGGCAAACACCCATAACCAAGCTGGGCAACAATGCTACCATTGGGCAACATTACAAAACACTCCCAGGACAGCTCCATTTATTTATTTATTTATTTATTTAACATTTTTCTATACCGCACTATTCGGCATCAGCGCGGTTTACAAGGAACAGGTTTGAACAATGAGGAACCACCGTACATTGAACTTACATAGAACAGGGAAATTAAACATGGATAACAGGTGATCTTTATACATAATAAATAATAGGGAGATTTAAACAAGGATAACAGGAGAACTTTGTACATTATATACAAAAGGGGATTGCATCATATCTGAGTTTAAGATCCATTACAATGAAATGATCTTTGAAAGGGTCTACGGTGCGTAGACCCTTCCAAACATCATTTCTTTTTTTTGGTGCTTTCCTGGGAGTGTTTTTCATTGTTGCCCATTGCTATCACTGTTGCCCAGCTGGATTATAATTTGTACAATGTTTCTTGTGGTCATTTTTAACGTTTTAGGTGAAATTTTGTTCTGTGCACATGTATCACACTGCTCACATTTTGTAGGTTTCCCCGGTTTTGCTGTACATTGCTGACGTAAATGGTTTCTCTTCCCTTTAATATGCCTTTAATGACAGGTTTTCATTCGCGTTGGAATTGAGCTCAGAAATTCAGCGCGTTAGTTTGAGGGGAGCCTCTCCCCGCCCACTCTCCGCCCATTGACCCCTTCTCTCCACCCACTCTCCACCTTCTGCGCTGTTTTAACGCGCCGCGGGGCTTTACGATCGTTAACTACGGTTAACGCACGTAGTATGATGTTAACGGTCATTGGCGCGTGATTACGTGCGTTATACTGCACCTACGATCGCTAACGTCGTACAACACGTGTTATTCACATTTACCGCACTTTAGTAAACATACCCCTTTGTCTCTTTATCACTGGAGATTCATTTGCTGGTAGGAAATACTCTATTGTGCTTCACATCATTAAATTACCTTCATCAGTTTACTGTTCATCAGAGTCCTTTCCTTTTACCCACTTCATCCCTCATAACATTTTTTCCATCACTTGCATCATTCTACCAACTACATACATAGGTTTTTTTTCATGTTTTTTATACCATACTAATGTATCCTTATTTGGCAAGGTTGCTAAGAACATCAAACAATTGTTAAAAACTTAGTATTATTGTAAACAAATGGTAGGCAGAAAACATAAACTTAAATTCTTCTCAATAAGCATAACAGCATGAGTAAACAGTGTCCCTTTCCCACTAACTTAATTGGAGTAGTTCTAAATGGATATATGTGCTCATTTTAAATAGCAACTGTCTAAACAATATAGGCAAAGTCCTTACAATACAAAACTATTAGTTTGCAACATCTTATAACACCAATTCCAATAGGAAAAAGTATGGCTTCTAACATGACAGCCACAAATCTCTCAAGTATGGCTAGAGTTTATCATATACCCGGTTCCCAGTGAGAGTGCTGTAGGAAACTTAAAAATATTTGGACTGATCTTGAAACTGCAGTGTCCACAAGGATTTGAGCAAGCTACTTATTAATTATGGTGTTTTCTACTTCCTGCAACTGAAATTTAAAAAAAACTTTCAGTACACTTTTTCTCTGGACACCAAGAGGTAAAATTCAAATACAGAGAAACAGGTGAATTTATCCTAAAATTCAATATTGTAACAAATAAAACTGGAAAGATCAGTGTAGTTACCGCCTATGGTGTTACTGTCCTGTTCGGCAGTCATCAGCACTGAGCTTAACAATGCAAAGTAATTACCTTGAATCTTACAGTTCGGGGAAACAGGCATTCAAATGACATGAAACTGATACTTTTGCATAAAAATGTTAGTGGATATCTAGAATGCAAACACTCCCTTTTCACTTTTCACATTTAAATTAAAACCTTATACATAATATCTGAGACTGGTATCAAACTGATCTGAAAACAATGAAGTTATTTTAAAGCAAATTACTGAGAGTTACAGCCAACTTTGATGTTATCTTAAACACAGATTGCAAAGTAAACAGTAGATCTCTTTTCTGACCTTCAAGGCAACTGTAAATTACCATGCAGCTGAACAAGAGACAGAGGAGTCGTAAACAGTAAGAGTTAAAATAAAACGTTGCTTGAGAATGTTAAATCCTAAATAAACATAGTTACAGCTCTTTTTGTTTCTGTAATTTATGAACAATAATTATGTCCTCTATGAGGTGCTTGCCACAATATATAAAATCCCTTTTTAACTTTTAATTTTGCTCAACAGCATATGCAGTCAGAACCAAATATATATATACCAGAGATAAAATCAAGCACGATTAACTTCTTATCCACTCAGGATTTAAATCATTTTCAAGATGTAATCTGGTAACTACTGGCTCAGAATGCCCCATTGTCCTGTCAGGGCTCTTAACCTCTACTTTGAAGGTCAAAGGAAAAAAGGAAGTAGTTTCCTTAATTTTCTATCTTTTTTGTTTGTTTCGTTCAGCTTTAGTAAAGAACTCTAGTATTTATTGTAGACTAAAACATTTAAACACAAGACTATTAGTCTTTAAGTATAGCAGCCTGTCTGATCAGAAGAAGGAGGTTTTCTTGAGAAATTTCACTAAACCCTCCCCTGGGTAGATCTGAAAAGCAACATGCCTAAGGTGCTCTAATTGGGCTTTACCACACTTATGAAATAAAATATGATCCCTAATTTTTGTTAAAATGAGATCGAATGATCCTCCCGCTGGCCAGGTGAGAGTAGGATCATTTTTCGCCCATTTCTCCCATTTTTTAGAACAATCTTTTATTGAGGATTCCAACAGGGGTTTTTGTTTAATGAGGCAATCTATGGGGTTAGGGCCGGACTCAGCCCCTTTCTTATTATCTACCCCCTTATTGGATTTTTTCTTAAACATTCTCCTTAACTGTCCCTCTTCCTATAATCTGTAAACCTGGTGTTTTCACTGTTTGGGGATACTTTAATTACAGGGATGATCCTGTTAATAATTTTGCCTTTTACCGAAGTAAAATCGAACCTCTTTATTTGCAGAGGGACTGGTAACTTCACTTTTTACAGAACCTCTTTATCTACAGAGGGACGAAGGTACAAAATCCAGGACTCATACAGACATGCTGTCCTTACGCTGTGTCTGTCTCCGGCCGTCCCCCTCACGGGAGTATGGAACCGCGGATCGGGACTCCACACTCGCTTCATATGCAATTGTATGTCTCACACATGCACAATCAATCCTGGAGATATGAAAACCTACTTTCTGGACAAAACTTTCTTTCCCTAATATTACAACTAGATACAAAACACTCTAATATTTTCTACATAACAGAACATTAATTACATAAAATACATATGCATATGTGTGAATTCTCTACTCACCCACTAGTTGAACCGGGTAAGGAAATGCAATACTCAGCACTGGAGACTTCCTAGGGGTATGTTTACTAAACCGGCTAATGTGCGCTACTGTGCGCTAATGTGCACTGTGCGACGTTAGCGTGCGCTAAGGTACCTTAGCGCACGCTAATGTCGCGTATGGGGCCCAAATATTCACGCTCATGTGCGTGGCGCTCATGTGCGTGGCATGCCAATGTGCAATGAAGGCGTGGAAAGGCTCCCGGAGGGTGGAGGAAGGCTCCCCAGGGGCGGAGAGAAAGGGTCAATGGGTGGAGAGTGGGAGGGGAGAGGCTCCCTGCACATGAGCGAGGCTGAAATCCGATGCAAAAAATACCGCGAGTGAAAACCTTGCGTTAGAGCTGATTTAAAGGGAAGAGAAACCATTTCTGTCAGCAATGTACAGCAAACCCAGGGAAACCTACAAAAAGTGATAAGTGTGATACATGTGCACAGAACAAAAGGGCAAATAAACATTGAAAAGGACCCCAACAAAATTTAAAAAAATTATAATCAAGCTGGGCAATAGTGATAGTGATGGGAAACATCAAAAAACACTCCCAAGAAAGCCCCAAAAAATAAATATGAATTTTTGAAGGGGCTACGCTCCGTCCCCATACAAGGTGAATGATCCCACAGTGAAATAGCACTGATCAGGGTTTCCCTCTCCATTGGACAGGTTTCCTATGGCATGCACATGTTCCACAACAGCAGGGCGGGCATGTCGGAATGGGCAACTGGACAGATGCTGGGAAAGGGGATACAGAGGGCTGCAGGCGGCACATGCTGTGGTGCAGCTAGGGCACAGTGCGGACTAGGCAGATGCCTAGGTGGCACTTAGGAATGCTGAAACTGAACAGCAGCCAGACAGCAACTGATGAGGGCCCAACATGGGCACGAGAGTGTTTATCACAGTGTCACAGGGGATAGTACCCAGCAGGTACCCCCAAGGGCACAGAACATTGGCAGGCGGTGTTGGGGGGAAGTGTGGACGCCTATGCAGGCACCCCTACCCCACAACATGCACCATAGGCAGCCGCCTACCTGCACACTGGATGGCTTGAGACTGCACACCACCAGCATCACCAGCAGAAGGGCATGTCCGCATGATGGCAGAGGGGTACTGGTGGTGGAGGGGGGCAGTGGCAGCTGCCCAGAGCCGACCAAGGCCTAGCCCTGTGTAGGTGGGTGCCATGCACTGCAACAGACAGGCTCTGTCTGACAAACAGTCATGGTATCTCCAGGGACTACACTGTCTCTGTGAGCACAGTGTGATGCGGTGAGCCCAGCCAGTGTGTTCAGGAGCAGAAGGTCACAAGTTCAAGTCCCAGCTGGGGCTACTGCCAATCCAGTCTACCATATTTTACCTGCTACCAAACCGTGATAGTAAGGACAAACCTTTATTGCAGAGAACATACGCATGGTTCAAACGCCTATATTTTACCCCACCGAGCACAGACACCAGAAACATGCACATTACCTGGAGCAGAGTCCCCCAAATTCAGTCCTGGAGGGCCACAAATCATTCAGGTTTTATTCTGTCTCCAATATAAGGCCATGTCAGCATGGTGGTGGAGGGGTACTGTTGGTGGAGGGGGCAGTGGCAGCTGCCCAGAGCAGACCATGGCCTAGCCTTGTGTAGGTGGGTGCCATGCACTGCAACAGACAGGCCCTGCCAGACAAACAGTCATGGTATCACCAGGGAATGCACTGTCTCTGTGGCAACACAGTGGTGCAGTGCACACAACCAGTGTGTTTGGATGCAGAAGGTCATAGGTTCAAGTCCCAGCTATGGTGCCTGCCACCCCAGTCCCTATATTTTACCCACTACTACAACGTGCTAATACAGACAGAACCTTTATTGCAGATGACATAAACATGCCCAAAACACCTACATTTTACCCTACAGAGCAAAGACACCATAAACAGGTGCATTACCTAGAGCAGAATCTCCCAAATGCAGTCCTGGAGGGCCAAACACCATTCAGGTTCCATGCTGCCTCTAATAAAGATGCCTGTGCTGCCTATCTATGCACCACCCCCATGGTATGCAGATGTATCTCATGCATATTCATGAGGGACAGCATGAAAACCCAAACAGTGTTTGGCACACCAGGACTGGAGTTGGGAACCTCTGCCATAAAGCAGCAGCCAACAGGGGCAGACACACCCACACCCACACCCACAGGCTCCATTAGCCAATGCCTCCTGGAGGGCAGGACATTGGGCCCTGCGTGCATCTCCCAATACTAGCCCTTGCATACCTTAGCAATGCCACCCTACACCTGGGAATATGGTACACAGCTATCAAACGTTTGCTATGATTACTGGCAGATACCAATTCCTACATTAAGCACAGTTTGCTGATTGAGCTCCATCATAGCAACCTTTCTGCTGTCTGTGGAGTGTGCTTCAGGTCTGGTCTCTGACAGTGTTTACCACCCTGGGGAGTGACCCCCAACAGTATTGCGTACCATATCCATGCCTGCACTGTGCCCAGGACTGGTGTGGTGGCCAGGGCTGCTAAACACCTCTAGAGTAGCACAATGCTGGCATATGTGTGGGAGTGTGTGTCTGTCTATCCAGTGTGTGGTGGCTGCAAACACCCTCCACAGCCCACACTGCCAGCACTGTTGCCAGTATTGGCCTGCCAATGTGCATAATGAGGAGCAAGGTACCATGGGTATAGCCCGGACAGGGAGGCCTGGTCAGGATGCATCTGCACAGGGCATAGGGCACTGGCTGGGACATTGTAGTGCCCGGCCACCACCTGAACAGACAGGGTGGCCAAAGCATGTCCTGCTGGGAGATCACTCTCACCCTGACTGTTCAGTGACCACAGCATGGCTAGGCACCCCCATAGTGCTATATAGTATTTTTCTTATGTGATATTTATGGGTTTCCTTTTGGGGCCTAGTCACTGACTTTTCTGCTTGGTGTGTATGCTGACATCCCAGTTCTGGGTGCATGCATTTCTGCCAGGAACGTGCACTATGGACTAGCTAGCAGACTGTTTGCAACTGGTATGTGTCTTGATGGAGTGCCTTGCAGGGTACAGTGGCTGAAGGCTTGCTGCAGGAGAATATCAGATAGTGGTGGGGTGCAGCTTAGCATATCCTGGCCTAATGTCTGTCTGCTATTGTGTTATGGATGTCTACAGAGCTGCATTGACTGCCCTGTAGGTGTCTGTTCCCCAGCAGGACCGGGGTTGATGGTCCCCTCCACTGCCACCATTGCAAGGAAGTAGAATGTGGATCTGTTGATGGGAGACCCTGTTTACCACCCTCAGCCCTGGAGTAGGAGGGTGGTGGTACATAATCCTCCTAGGGAGGCTACACCTGACTGAGACATATCCAAGGTGTGTCTGCAGAAACTACCTATCCCACACATTAGCACTGCTGGGGACCTGCAGCATGGCCTATTTCTACCATGGAAGGTGCTGTGGACCTGGTGCTGGGCGCCTCACCGCACCCTCAGGGTGAGCACAGTACCCGCACAATGTGACGGTCTGTAGCTACTCTGTGCCAGTAACACACACGGTCAGTACCCCCTACCAGGCCGAGGTGCTGTGGGGGTGCACATGGTCAGTTCCCCCTGCCAGGCCGAGGTGCTGTGGGGGTGCATACCCCATCTTGTGATCATCTGTAGACAGCTGATTTGCATGTGCAGTGCATCATGGGTACGGGTGGGCTAACCCTATCCTGGTGACCACAGCAGACTGTCTGTGTGGTGACGTGCAGTCCCTCTGCAGCCAGCCAGGGGCTTGCTAGCAGCTGTAGCCCACTGGTTAGTTCACTGCCTGTGTGAGCCAGAGGTCATGGGTTCAAACCCACATTGGGGTTATTTGATAGGGTTCCCCAAAGCATTACCTCTTTTTAATGTACATTATTGCTGCCAGCAAAAACACCCTCAGCGTACTGTACCCATAAGGTGCCTCAAAGGGTGCTTTATAGGGCGCCCTATAGGGCACCTTATGGTTACCATCCATATAAGGTGCCTTATAAGGTGTCCTATGGAGCGCCTTATAGGGTGCCCTATAGGGGACATTATAGGGTGCCGTGGCGGACAGTGCACTTTATAATGTGCCCTATGGAGTGCCTTATAGGGTGCCTTATGCGGCACCTTAGGTTACGGCACGTGAGGGTGTGTTTGCTGGCAGCAATAATTAAATTACAAATAAAATGCCTCAGGAAACAACACTTACATGTCAAAGCTGATGCCTCAGCCAGCCTTACATATTGGGCACACTGGGGATGGAACTCATGACCCCTGTATCATCAGTCAGTGCCTTAACCATTGTGCTACACTGCTGTTCCTCTTTGCATTTCAGCGCACCTACTTATGATTTTCATGTGTTTAAATGCACAGTGCTGCCATCAAAAACAGTGCTCTGACCTTGCTGTGCCTCATAGGGCACCATATATGGCGCCCTATACGCCACCCTTTATGCAACATTGTAGGGTGCCGTGGCGGACAGTGCACTTTAAAATGTGCCCTCTGGGGTACCTTATGGGGCTCCTTATGTTACAGTGCTTTCAGAGTGCGTTTGCTAGTAGCAGTAATTAAAATAAAATTATTATGCCTCAGACTGCAATATTACACATAGCAGGTAGTGCCTCAGCCAGCCTTATTCATTGGGCACAGTGGGGGATTGAACCCATGATCCCTGCATCATTGGTCGGAGTCTTAAACATTGTACTGTGGTTCTGTTAGTGTGCTTCCACATCTGCGCGCCACTTATGCTTCCCGCGCATGTTGCTCATGCGCTAATGTGCGCGGCGCACATTAGGGCACAGTGCACATTAGCGCATGAATAATCCCAGTTTGCTTTTTTCAAACTGACACGCCCACTCCTTTTATGGCATCCCGCACAATAGCACGGCACACACCTAACGGGGTTTTAGTAAACATACCCCCTAGAGCAGTGATGGCTAACCTTTTTGAGCCCGAGTGCCCAAACTGCCGCACAAAACCAAAGAATTTCCTCAAAGTGCCAGCACGTCAATTTGCATAAATATTTGCATAATGCTAACATACACTAACTTTTAGTAAACATGTCTCTTAATGAGTGTATGGATAAAGACAGACTAAAAGATTTCTACATTACTATAATCCAGTGCCAACCGCCAGGCACATTAGGAACTACTACAAACACTGCCCATTTAGAACCAATAGCAAACCCGCCGTATCCTAACAGCACTACCAGGACTCACAAAGCACCACACCATACCTATCAAAAGGCAACACTGCAAATATTAAACCAATACATTTCAGACAATAACAATACATGACCTACTGGGGAAAGAGAACAAGTGGCAATGTCAAAAAGGAATTACATAAACAGAATACCTCAGCTCAGTTACACAGTTGCAATTGCTCCAGCCACTTTCTTCTGGTTTCTTCATGTCTTCTGCTAACTCTCCATCATCTGCTGTCCATTTGTCCTTTCTTCTCTCTTCTAGTTTTTTTTTTTCCATTCTCTCTCTCTACATCCGCTTTAACATACTAATCTTTCTCCTTTTGCTCTTTCCTCATTCCTATTTCATCCACTCAAATTTTACCCCTCCATCCTCAATCCCCACTTACTCTCCCAATACCCGGCCAATTGTAGATTTTTTATCCCTCCCACACAAAATATTTTTCCCCTCTCCATTTTACTCTCCCAGCCCCATCCCATTCTAATCCCCCCCCAACGTCAGCTCCCTTCTAGTTCCAGCCTCACCCAGCATCCATTCCCTTCTAGTCCCTGCATCAGCCCATTTCCAGTCCTAGCCCCCCATCAGCCCATTTCCAGTCCTAGCAACCCCCCAACCCAATACCAGTCCTAGCCCCCCCCCATCAACCCACTTCCAGTCCTAAACCCCATCACCCATTTTCAGTTTAAGCCCCCCCTCTAACCCATTACCAGTCCGAATCCCCATCACCCCATTTGCAGACAGCCCACATCAGCCCACAGCCCATTAGCAGTCCTACCCCCCCAGCCCATTAGCAGTCCTAGCCCCCCCCCCGCCCGCCCGCCCGCCCGCCCATTCGCAGTCCTAACCCCCCCAGCCCATTAGCAGTCCTACCCCCCCGCCCACCCCCCTGCCCATTAGCAGTCCTAACCCCCCCTCCCTCCCTGCCCATTAGCAGTCCTAACCCCCCCCCTCCCTCCCTCCCTGCCCATTAGCAGTCCTAACCCCCCCTCCCTCCCTCCCTGCCCATTAGCAGTCCTAACCCCCCTCCCTCCCTCCCTCCCTGCCCATTAGCGGTCCTAACCCCCCCTCCCCTCCCTCCCTGCCCATTAGCAGTCCTAACCCCCCCTCCCTCCCTGCCCATTAGCAGTCCTAACCCCCCCTCCCTCCCTCCCTCCCTGCCCATTAGCAGTCCTAACCCCCCCTCCCTCCCTCCCTGCCCATTAGCAGTCCTAACCCCCCCCCCTCCCTCCCTCCCTCCCTCCCTCCCTGCCCATTAGCAGTCCTAACCCCCCCCTCCCTGCCAATTAGCAGTCCTTCCCCCCCTGCCCATTAGCAGTCCTAACCCCCCCTCCCTCCCTCCCTGCCCATTAGCAGTCCTAACCCCCCCCCCTCCCTGCCCATTAGCAGTCCTAACCCCCCCCTCCCTCCCTCCCTGCCCATTAGCAGTCCTAACCCCCCCTCCCTCCCTCCCTGCCCATTAGCAGTCCTAACCCCCCTCCCTCCCTCCTGCCCATTAGCAGTCCTAACCCCCCCTCCCTGCCCATTAGCAGTCCTAACCCCCCCTCCCTCCTCCCTCCCTGCCCATTAGCAGTCCTAACCCCCCCCCTCCCTCCCTCCCTCCCTGCCCATTAGCAGTCCTAACCCCCCCTCCCTCCCTGCCCATTAGCAGTCCTACCCCCCCCTCCCTCCCTCCCTGCCCATTAGCAGTCCTAACCCCCCCTCCCTCCCTCCCTGCCCTGCCCATTAGCAGTCCTAACCCCCCCTCCCTGCCCATTAGCAGTCCTAACCCCCACCCTCCTCCTCCCTGCCCATTAGCAGTCCTAACCCCCCTTCCCTGCCCATGAGCAGTCCGACCCCCCCCCCCTCCCTGCCCATTAGCAGTCCTAACCCCCCCCTCCTCCTCCTCCTCCTCCTCCTCCCTGCCCTTTAGCAGTCCTACCCCCCCCTCCTCCTCCCTTCCGTTTAGCTGTGATAACCCCCGCCCTGCCCATTAGCAGTCCTAACCCCCCCTGGCAAATTTTTTTTTTAAAAAAAGCAGGCTCTGGCTGCTGTCGCGGCAGATTGCAATGTCCCGCGGGCCCCCTCCACCGCAAAGCCCCTCTGCAAGGGCTTTCAGAGTCGCGAGGGAGAGCATCTCCCTCGCGTCTCTGTTAAGCCCGCAGGGGCTAATGGGAAATTTCCCATCAGTCCCTCGCGTCTAAAGGGGCTGATGGGAAATTTCCCATTAGCCCCTGCGGGCTTAACAGAGACGCGAGGGAGACGCTCTCCCTCGTGAATCTGAAAGCCCTTGCAGAGGGGCTTAGCGGGCGGAGGGGGCCCCGCGGGACGCTGCATTCTGCCCTTGCCGCGGCAGCAGTCAGAGCCAGCTTTTTCTTTTTTTGCGGACCTTCACGCGTGCCAGCTGCAAGGCCTTCGCGTGCCACAGCTGGCACGCGTGCCATAGGTTCGCCATCGCTGCCCTAGAGTTTCCAAATCTCTCATTACTCGTAGAACGGTATCCTTTTCTCTCATCCTCACTAGGACGGTATCCTCATCCCCTGGATCAGCAGGAGGTATCTCTCGTCCCCTCTTGGAATGGTATTCTCATCCCCTGTTTTCCTAATGTAACAGGAGGTATCCTTACTCTCTGACAAAAATGCAATCAGAGGAAATGCTGGGCAATTTAAAAAATTTAGGAGTTTAAAACTCAGGGTCCCGGGGTTACGGCACAAATTGTAGGCTGAATTCACCTACAAAGTAGCCCCAATCACCAATGAGTGGCTCAGACAACAGTTGCTTGGCTACAAAAACTTTTTATTTAGCATAGCAAAACAATTGTAAATGCAGATAGCGAATGTCTGTCTGAGAGATGGCGGGCAACGTTCCTTCTACAAGCAGAGAAGAAAAGCTGCTCATGATGCTCTATAGTTGCCTTCTTATATACCTCTCTGTTACAAAGTTCCAGCAAATGCTGCATAAATTCTTATGTCGTTTGCAGACTTCTTGCAGAGCTCTCTCCCCAGGACCCTACCCTAGTTATCAGGTCATTTGCAGCTCATGTTTCAAGGTCTGCTTATCTGTGCTGCTGACCGCAACCCTCTGCCTCTTCCTGTGTTATTCCATTTCCTGGCACTAATTGCAATCTTCAGGGCTCAGAGTTTTTGTGCTCATTATTTCTAGCTTGGCCTGTATTTTTCCTGGGCCCAAACTCTGAACATTCCTGTCCAAAGTGCGGTTCCCTAGACTCTTTTGTAGTAAGCCGCATATACTCTCTCTCGCAGCCCACATGCTTTTTCTTCTGTGCTGTCCATATGTTGCTTATGTACATTTCCAGCAGGCAAGGGTGCAGTCATATAAAGCAAACATATAAAGCAGACCTGAGCCAATTATCCCTTCAAAAGGTACGCCTTTGAAACTCATATAGACTTGTACACATTTTTTCATAAAATCCGAATAAGACAATTTTTTGCCAATCATGATTTATCTGGTAGTGATCAATCCATTTTAAAGAAGAAATCATGTTGGATCCCTCCTTCGAATACTGACCCCTTAATTGAGGCCTTTGAAAAAGTTGTGAAAGAAATTGACCAAATAAGTCCAAAGGATAGACCCCCTTATGACAATCTTACCATTAAAGAAAAAGAAGCAATAAAATCCTTACAGAAAAATAATAACATCATTATAAAGGTGGCAGATAAAGGAGGTGCCATTGTCATTTTAGACAAAGACTTCTATATCAATGAGATCCAGAGGCAATTAAAAGATACCATGTTTTACATTTGTTTGTATGATGATCCTACTGTTACTTTGAAAAGATCCATTGATAATTTAGTTCTAATCGCTTTTGAATTTGGACACCTCACTGAAAAAGAAAAGGCTTTTCTTACGGTAGATTTTCCAGTGATTCCTAAGATTTATATCAACCCTAAAATGCATAAATCCTTGGAAAATCCTCCAGGCCAACCTATTGTTTCAGCCATCGGGTCACTATTAGAGCCAATTTCACAATTTATGGATGTCCTTTTATGGCCTTATGTTCAAGATATGTGGTCATATGTTTGGGATTCAACACATGTTATTCACATTCTTTCTTCAATACAAGAATTTAACTCTAGTTTACTTTTAGTCACACTTGATATAGAATCACTATATACAAATATACCAGAGGGAAGCTTTGAAAATAGTTGAACAATATCTATGCAATAGACAGACACATAGGCACATTCCTATGGCATTTTTAATAGACCTAGCTTGTATGGCTCTTCGTGAAAAATATTTTTGTTTACGAGACTTGTTTTACAAACAGGTTAAAGGAGTCTCCATGGGCTCCTCTATGGCCCCGGATGTCGCAAATCTATATGTTTTTAATTTTGAAGAGACGTATATAAAAATAACCCATTTAAAACTAATATGAAGTTATGTATTAGATATATAGATGATATCTTTATATTATGGGATGGAACTATAGATCTTTTAATGAAGTTTAACGAATGGATCATCGCATGTGATGACAATCTTCGTTTTCAAGTCACTTTTGATGAAGATCAAATTCTATATCTAGATTTACTTATCAAAAAGACTGATAAGAGATTGATTACCACTCTCTATAGAAAACCCACAGACAGAAATCAATTACTTCACTACAACAGTTTTCACAATTCAGAACTCAAACACAATTTACCTGTAGGCCAGTTTTTAAGGGCCAATAGGATATGCACTTCTGATCAGGATTTTGAAGAGCAGGCATCATCATGAAAGATAGATTTAAACTTAGACACTATCCGCAGTATTACATTAATAAAGGGGCATGTTTACTAAAAACCGCTATTTTGCGCGGCGCAAAATAGCGCACTAAAAGCAGCACTTAAGTGCTCTTAAGCGCCCCGCAAACGTGCGCCGAACCCCCGCACACGTGCGCGTCACACTAACGAGCCCCGCACAAGTATGGGCCCGTAAATGTCCGATAGAGACGTGGAAAGGCCTACGGAGGGCGGAGGAAGGCCCCGGAGGGGCGGAGAGACGGGGTTAATGGGCGGGGAAGGGGAGGGGAGAGGCCCCTCGCACAATTGCGGGGCCGAATTTCCATTGCAAAAATAGCGCGAGTGAACCACTTGCGGTAGAGGGGATTTAAAGGGAAGAGAAACCATTTCCGTCAGCAGTGTACAGCACAACCGGGGAAACCTGAAAAACGTGAGCAGTGTGATACATGTGCACAGCACAAAAGTGCAATTAAAAATAGAAAATGACCACCACAAAAATATTAAAAATCGTCAATCAGTTGTGGAACAGTAATAGTGATGGGAAAAAAACTAGAAAACACACCCAGGAAAGCTCCAAAAAAATGATTTATGGAAAGGTGTACGGAGCAGAGACTCGTCCAAAAAACATTTCCCTTTTTCTGGAGCTGTCCTGGGAGTGTTTTCCATGTTTGCCCATTAATATCACTGTAGCCCAGCTTGGTTATATTTTATCCCCCTTTATCCGTGGTCATCTATGGGCTTTACTTGCACGTTTGTCACCAGACAGGGTGAAGGAGCCCACAGTAGAAATGCACACAGCAGGCTTTGCCACTCCATCCTGCCATGTTACTATCTCCAGGGACTGCACTGTCCCTTTGGCCACAGTGTGGTGCAGGGGACAGAGCCAGTACCTCTAGAACCAGAGGGTCAGAGGTTCAAATCCCAGCTGGGGCACCTTCCAGCCCTGTCCATATATTTTACCCACCACTGAACAACAATAGCACACACACCCCTGTCTTGCAGGGAACATAGGCATGGGGAGATCACCCATATTTTACCCAACACCACACACACACCACAACAATGGGCAATACCTACAGCCAAGTCGCCCAAATGCAGTCCCGTACTGACACATTGCAATCAGGTCATCTGCTTTCTCTGAGAGAAGCTCATGCCAGCATGTTGGCGGACGAGTACATGTGGTGCAGAGGCAGTGGCCGCTAGCCACGGAAGACAGAGGCCTAGCCATGTGCAGGCTGGCACAGTCCACAGCAACAGACAGGCCCTGCCGAATCCACAGTCATGGACTAACCAGGGAATTCAGCCAATCTGTGGCTACACGGTGGTGCAGTGCACACAGACAGTGCATGCAAGAACAGAAGGTCACAGGTTCAAAGACCAGCTGGGGCTACTGCCAATCCTGCCCATGTATTTTCCCCACAAATAAACAGTGACAGTAAGGACACACCTTTCATGACGAGGACATATGCAATGTTAATACGTCTATCTTTTACCCCACTGAGCACAGACACCATGAACAGGGGCAGAACCTACAGCAGAATCCCCCAAATGCAGTCCTGGTGGGCCACACACCAGTCAGGTTCCATGCTGCCACTCATACAAATGCCTGTGCTGTATATCTATGCACCACCCCCACGGCATGTAGATGTAGCTCATGCATATTCATGAGGGACAGCAGGAAGACCCGAACAATGGGATGCAAAACTGGACCGGATTTGGGAAGCGCTGCCGTAAAGCATCAGCCAACAGGGGCAGACACACCCACACCCACACCCACAGGCCCCATTGGCCAATGTCTCCTGTAGAGGCAGAACATTGGACCCTGCGTGCATCTCCCAATACTAGCACCTGCATACCTTAGCAATGTCACCCTACACCTGAGGTTCACAGCTCTGAAACTTTTGCTAAGAGTACAGGCTGATAGATATCCCTACGTTACGCACATACTGCTAGTTGACCCCATCCGAACAATCTGTTTGGTGTCTGCGGTGCATGCTCCAGGCCTGGCCTCTGACGGTGTTCACCACCCTGGGGAGTGACCCCCAGCAGTACTGCGTACCATATCCATGCCTGTGCCGTGACAAGGACCGGTGTGGTGGGCAAGGCTAATCACCCCCTCAATAGTAGCACAATGCTGGCATAGGTGTGGAAGTGTGTGTCTGTCTATACCAGAGCTACTCAATTCCAGTCCTGGAGGTCCTCAAACCTGCAGGTTTTCGGGATATCCCTAATGATATGCATGAGATATATATGCATTAGATATAGCCTGCCAACCTGACTGGTTTTTGGTCCTCCAGGGCTGGATTTGGAGACCCCTGCCTTACACCTCTGTCATTTAAGATTGTAAGTGGGCAAGGTGCAGATGTCCAAGACATCAAAAAGGTTAGAATTTGTCACATTCCTCCTTGCTTGTCACCACCATCAAAATATTGTCTATTAGACAACCTTTTGGTGGTGGTGAGAATCTAGGAGGAATGTGACACATTCTATCTACCCTTTTGATGTCTAGAACATCTGTACCTTGCCCACTCACAATCTTAAATGACAGAGGTGTAAGGCAGGGGTCTCCAAATCCAGCCCTGGAGGGCCACAAACCAGTCAGGTTGGCAGGCTATCTCTAATGCATATATATCTCATGCATATCATTAGGGATATCCCAAAAACCTGCAGGGTTGCGGGCCACCAGGACTGGAATTGAGTAGCTCTGCCCAACCCACACTGCCAGCACTACTGCCAGTATTGGCCTGCCAATGTGCATAATGAGCAGCAAGGTACCATGGGTATAGGTCAGACATGGTGGGCTGGCCAGGATGCATCTGCACAGGGCATAGGGCACTGGCTGTGACATTGTAGTGCCCGGCCACCACCTACACAGACAGGGTGACCTCTGTATGTGCTGCTGGGGGAGCACTCTCACCCTGAGTGTTCAGTGATGACAGCATGGCTAGGCACCCCCATAGTGCTGTATTGTGTTTTTTTCTTGTGATATATATGGGTTTCCTGTTGGGGCCTCCTCACAGAACTCTCTGCTTGTGTGTGCTGCCACCCCAGTTTTTGGTGCATGCATTTCCATCAGGGCTAACCAGCAGACTGTTCACAGCTGGTATGTGTCTTGATGGAGTGCTGTGCAGTGGCTGATGGCTTGCTGCAGGAGAATATCAGATAGTGCTGGGGTGCATCTTTGGATATCCAGGCCTAAAGTCTGTCTGATATTGTGTTATGGATGTGTGTGGAGCTGCTTGGATTGCCCTGTAGGGTGTCTGTTCCCCAGCAGGACTGGGGTTTGATGGTCCACTCTGTTGCCATGGGGGGGGGAAGAGGGGGAAATGGGGATCTGTTGGTGGGAGGCCCTGTTTGCCACCCTCAGGAGGGGGTAACCTTGACCACCTAGGGGTCCGGGGGGGGTTCCACTAAATGAGACAGACAGAGATATACCAAGATGTTTCTGCAGCACCTTCCTATCTCACAGGTTAGTACTGTTTTGGAGCTCTGTCATGGCCTCATTCAGCCATGGCTGGTGTTGTGGTCCTGGGCGCCACATCACACCTTCAGGGTGAGCACAGTACCCGTACAATGTGACAGTGTGTAGCTACTCTTTGCTGGTAGTCCACCCGCTCAGGACCCCCTACCAGGCCGAGGTGCTGTGTGGGTGCACACGGACAATTCCCCCTACCAGGCCGGGTAGCTGTTGGGGTGCATTCCCCATCTTGTGTGCATCTGTGGACAGCTGATTTGCATGTGCAGTGCATCATGGGTACGGGTGGCCTAACCCTATCTTGTTTACAACAGCAGACTGTCTGTGAGGTGACATGCAGGCTCTCTGCAGCCAGCCAGGGGCTTGCTGACAGCTATAGGGCTGTAGCCCAATGGTTACGTCACTACCTTTGCAGCCAGAGGTTATGGGTTCAAGCCCACTGTGGGGTTCTGTGATAGGGTTGTCCAGAGCATTATCTTTGTTTACTGTACATATTTTTATGACAGCAAACACACCCTTGGCATACTGTACCCATAAGGTGCCTCTGAGGGTGCTCTTTAGGGCGCCCTATAGGCCACCTTATGGGTGCCATCCATATTGGGTGCACTATACATTGTCCTGTGTCGCAACATACATGGTGCCCTATAGGGGACATTCTAGGGTGCCTTGGCGGACAGTGCACTGTAACATGTGCCTTACGGGCATCCGTATGTTAACACACTGTGAGAGCGGGTTTACTAGTAGTGGGAAATAAAATAAACCTTGAAGGCCTCCTACAGCACTCCTCACCATAATACATACTGCCGCAGCCAGCCTTGTTCACTGGGCACTGTGAGGGGTTGAACCCCTGACACCTGCACCATTGGTCAGTGTCATCACCATTGTGCTGTGGCTCTGTTCCTGTGTTTGAGCAGCAGCGCGCAGCCTTGTAGCCATCAGCGCACCGTCTTGTGGCGCACAAAAGCAACAGAGCGCCGCCTTCTGCCGCGTAACATTAACAGCGTGCCGCCCAACATGGGCATGCCTCCTAAAACAATGCCTCAGCCAGCTGTCTTCAATGGGCACTGTGGGGAATTGAACCAATGATGCCTGCAAGAGTGATCAGTGTCTTAACCATTGTGCTATGGCTCCATTCCTGTTATTTGCACATCAGCGCGCCACTTATCCCTCCCACTATTGGGTTGCCCCCTCACACATCAGCGCACCGCCTTCTGCCCACCGGCTCGCTGCCTTCTGTTGCCCGATTTTATCAGCGCGCTGCCCTCTGCCGCCCAACCTTAACAGCACGCCGCCATCTGCCGCCCACAATGAACAGTGCACCGCCTCATGCCGTATAAAAAAAGAGTGTGCCGCCCATAAGCAGTATGCCTCCTACACCACTTTTGCCCATGAAAGTTAATGCCTCAGCTGGTCTTTTTTGTTGAGCGCAATAGGGGTTTGAACCCCTGCCCCCTGCACCATAGGTCAGTGTCTTCACTGTTGTACTATGGCTCTGTTGTTTGGTTTTGCAGCAGCGCCCCACTTAGCCTTTCCACGCGATAATCTGGGCCCCGCACATTAGCGCGACGCACACACGTACGGTCCGGTTTTTTCCTTTTTTCTGGCTGGCCCGCCCACTCCTTATATGGCACCAGCACACTAATGGGAACCCGCACAGCAACGGTGTTTAGTAAACATACCCCAAAGTATATAATAGAGCTTGTCAATGCCCTCGTCAAGGATTATTACCACAGAAAAAAGACAGTGATGTTGGTATAGTGTGCCCTTTATTATATTCTCATCAATTACGTCGAGTAGCAAAAATAATAAAAAAACATTGGCATTTCATCCAAACCCTTCTGGGGTTCCAAGATTTGAAATTAACAATAGCCCATAAGCGCAATGTAAATTTAAGGAATATGCTTGTCCCATCTGCATTTACTGAACATAAATTCCTTTCAAAATGCAAAGGACATTTTCAATGTGGCCATTGCTCAGTGTGTGTCCATGTTTTAACAATCAAGAGACAATATGTCCACCCTATAAGTAAACGTATTTTTATATATATTTTTATGTTCCCTGTAAAATAGTTATCTCCAAGTTATAATGCCCTGTTCAATGTAATTTCAGTTTGTTCAATGTAAACCGCACTGATGCAGAATAGCGCGGTATATAAGAGAATGTAAATAAATAAATAAATAAATATAGATGATTTCTCTAATTCCCTCACGAGCCATGTCATTTACGTAATACAGTGTCTATGTAGGCAGGACTACTCGCCCTATTCGTAATAGAATTATAGAACATAAGTTGCATTAGGAGAGGGGCGGTGGACAAACCCCTGGTTAACCACTGGCAAAAGTTAACACATAAAATATCTGATTTAAAATTATTCGTCATTAAGAAACTTAAATTGAATTGGAGAGGGGGGATGTGGAGAAAATGATCTGACGTTTAGAAGAACGATTGATTTTTGCCATAAACAGTTTACACCCCAATGCATTGAATATGGACAGAGATCTCTCTGTTTTCCTGTAGTTTTTTTATTCCAATATTATGAACAATGGAGGTATTATTATTTTTCCGTTTTTTAAATTATGGCCTATTTTTTTCATAGTTTTGTTACAATCATCTATCTGGGTGGTTGGCATGAGCAGATCCTATTTTAGACAAAAAAGATGGTTTTTTTTAAACAATTTCTTAAAAAAGTTTTAAACTTTACTTGTTATCTTTCCATAGGATCCCAAAGCATATATATCTTTCATTTGATTTTATCATACATAATGGGGCATGTTTACTAAAAAGCGCTAATTTGCGCGCCGCAAAATAGCGCACTAAAAGCAGCACTTAAGTGCTCTTAAACGCCCCGCAAATGTGCGATGAAGCCCCGCACACTTGCGCGTCACAGTAACGGGTGCCGCACAAGTATGGGCCCGCAAATGTCCGATAGAGGCGTGGAAAGGCTAACGGAGGGCGGAGGAAGGCCCCGCAGGGGCGGAGAGAAGGGGTTAATGGGTGGGGAAGGGGAGGGGCAAGGCGCCCCGCACATTATCGGTGCTGAATTTCCAAAAAAAAAATAGCGCGAGTGAATCACTCGCGGTAGAATGCATTTAAAGGGAAGAGAAACCATTTCCGTCAGCAATGTACAGCAAAACCGGGGAAACCAGCAAAACGTGAGCAGTGTGATACATGTGCACAGCCCAAAAGTGGAAATAAAAATAGAAAAGGACCACAACAAAAATTGTAAAAATGGGAAGTCAGCTGGGGAACAGTTATAGTAATTGGCAAAACCAACAAACACACCCAGGAAAGCTCCAGCAAAAAGAAATGTTTTTTGGGAAGGTGTACGAAGCGGAGACTCTTCCAAAAACATTTCCTTTTTGTTGGAGCTTTCCTGGGAGTGTCTTCTATGGTTGCCCATTAATATCACTGTTGCCCTGCGTGGTGATATTGTGTCCCCCATTTGCCATGGTCATTTCCGGGGTTTATGTGCACGTTTGTCACCAGACAGGGTGCATGTGCCCACAGTAAAAATGCGTACAGCAGGGTTTGTGACTCCATCCTGCCAGGTTTACTACCTCCAGGGGCTGCACTGTCTCTGTGGCCATAGTGTGGTGCAGTGGACAGAGCCATTACCTCTAGGACTAGAAGGCTAGAGGTTCAAATCCCAGCTGGGGCACTTACCAGCTCAGTCCCTATGTTTTACCCACCACTAAACAAAGATAGCGCAGACACCCCTGTATTGCAGGGAATATAAGCATGGGGGAAACACCCATATTTTACCCAACACCGCACACACACCACAACAATGGGCATTACCTACAGCCAAGTCCCCCAAATGCAGTCCCGTACTGCCACATTGCAATCAGGTCATCTTCTTTTTCTGAGAGAAGCTCATGCCAGCATGTTGGCGGACGAGTACATGTGGTGCAGGGGGCAGTGGCTGCTAGCCACAGAAGACAGAGGCCTAGCCATGTGCAAGCTGGCACAGTCCACTGCAACAGACAGGCCCTGCTGGATCCACAGGCATGGATGTTCCAGGGAATCCAGCCAATCTGTGGCTACACAGTGGTGCAGTGCACACAGACAGTGCATGCAAGAACAGAAGGTCACAGGTTCAAAGCCCAGCTGGGGCTGGCACCAATCCTGCCCACATATTTTTCCCACAACTACACAGTGATAGTAAGGACAAACCTGTCATGGCGAGGACACATGCAATGGTACTACGTCTATCTTTTACCCCACTGAGCACAGACACCATGTACAGGGGCAGTACCTAGAGCACAATCTCCCAAATGCAGTCCTGGTCGGCCACACACCAGTCAGGTTCCATGCTGCCACTCATATAAATGCCTGTGCTGTTTATCTATGCACCACCCCCATGGCATGTAGATGTAGCTCATGCATATTCATGAGGAACAGCAGGAAAACCTGAACAGTGTGATGGAAACCTGGACTGGAGTTGGGAATCTCTGCCGTAAAGCAGCAGCCAAAACACAAAAATAACCCAAGCTTCAAACCTCCGTGTATAACGTTAAAACCCAAAAGTGCAATTCATTTTCATTTTCTTTTTGTCGGAAAAGCCGATCAGAGCCGATCAGAGGATACAGGAACTGTCACCCGTCCCCCACCACGGTCATTCCATTTTAATCATTAAATGCTTGAAAACACTTCACAGCGTTACTTATCTTGTTTGACTTCAGCCAATGAGGAATTCAAAAGACACAACGTGCCACGTTTCGAGCCCTCCAACAATCACCGGATAGAATTTGTCACAGTCCTCCTCACTTCTCACCACCACCAAAAAATTGTCTATTAGACAACTTTTTGGTGGTGGTGAGAATCGAGGAGGAATGTGACACATTCTATATACCCTTTCAATGTCTAGGACATCTGTACCTTGCCCACTCATGATCTTAAATGACAGAGGTGTAAGGCAGGGGTCTCCAAATCCAGCCCTGGAGGGCCACAAACAGTCAGGTTGGCAGGATATCTCTAATGCATAGATATCTCATGCATGTTCATTAGGGATATCCCAAAAACCTGACTGGTCTGCGGCCCTCCAGGACCGGAGGTGCCCACCCCTGGTCTATACAGTGGGTGTTGGCTGCAAGCCCCTTCCACAGCCCACACTGCCAACACTGTTGCCAGTATTGGCCTGCCAATGTGCATAATGAGTAGCAAGGGACCATGGGTATATCTCAGACAGATCACTCTCACCCTGAGTTTGCAGTGACGGCAGCATGGCTAGGCACCCCCATAGTGCTGCATTGTGATTCTCCCATGTGATATGTATGGGTGTCCTGTGGGGGCCTCTTCATGGACTTATCTGCCTGTGTGTGCTGCCACCCCAGTTGTGGGTGCATGCATGTCCATCAGGACCAGCCAGCAGACTGTTCACAGCTGGTATGTGTTGTGATGGAGTACCTTGCAGGGTGCAGTGGCTGATGGCTTGCTGCAAGTGAATATCAGATAGTGGTGGGGTGCATCTGTGAATATCCAGGCCTAATGTCTGTCTGATATTGTGTTATGGATATGTGTGGAGCCACTTGGACTGCCCTGTAGGGTGTCTGTTCCCTAGCAGGACTGGGATTGATGATCCACTGTGCTGGCATCAGGGGAGGGTGGGGAATCTATTGAGGGGAAGCCCTGTTTTGTCCACATGTTTGGGGGGGGGGGTGGTGTGCAGCCCACTAACTGAGCCAGACAGAGATCTCCAAAATGTTTATGCAGCACCTACCTATTCCACAGGTTATTGCTGCTTTGGAGCTCTGTCATGGCCACATTCAGCCATGGCTGGTGTTGTGGACCTGGTCCTGGGCGCAACATCTCACACTCAGGGTGAGCACACAGTAACCGCACAATGTGATGGTGTTTAGCTACTCTTTGCCATTTGTCCACCCACTCAGGACACCCCACCAGGCCGAGGTGCTGTGTGGGTGCACACGGACACTTCCCCCTACCAGGCCGGGGAGCTTTAGGGGTGCATTTCCCATCCTGTGTTCAATCGTGGACAGCTGATTTGCATGTGCAGTGCATCATGGGTATGGGTGGTTCACAACAGCAGACTGTCAGTGAGGTGACATACAGGCTATCTGCAGCCAACCAGGGGCTGCTTACAGCTGTAGCCCAATGGTTACATCACTGCCTGTACAGCCAGATGTCATGGGTTCAAACCCACAGTGGGGTTCTGTGATAGGGTGTCCAAAGAGTTATTTTAATCTACTGTACATATGTTGCTGCCAGCAATAACACCCTCAGCGTACTGTACCCATAAGGTGCCTCTGAGGGTGCTTTATGGGGCGCCCTATAGGGCACGTTACGGTTGCCAGCCATATAGGGTGCACTATACATTATCCTGTGTCGCAACATACATGCTGCCCTATAGGGGACATTCTAGGGTGCCTTGGCGGACGGTGCACTGTAACATGTGCCTTATGGGCCGCCTTATATTAATATGCTGTGAGAGTGCGTTTGCTAGTAGTTATCACAAAATAAAATTAAAAAGCCTCCTACAGCACTCCACAACATATAACATACTGCCTCAGCTAGCCTTTTCCACTGGCCATTGTGAGGGATTGAACCCCTGGTCCCTGCACCATTGATCAGTGTCTTCACCATTGATCAGTGTCTTCACCATTGTGCTGTGGCTCTGGTCCTGTGTTTGTGCAGCAGTGCGCAGCCTTGTAGCCATCGGCGCGCCATCTTGTAGCGCACAAAATTAACAGCACGCTGCCATCTGCCGCCCACAATGAACAGTGCGCCGCCTCATGCCGTATAAAAAAAGAGTGCGCCGCCTTCTGCCGCCCATAATCGATATGCCTCCTACACCACTTTTGCCCATAAAAGTTGATGCTTCAGCTGGTCTTTTTTGTTGAGTGCAATGGGGGTTTGAACCCATGGCCCCTGCACCATAGGTCAGTGTCTTCACCGTTGTACTACGGCTCTGTTTTCTGGTTATGCAGCATCGCCCCACTTAGCCTTCCCACGCGCTAATGTGGGCCCCGCACATTAGCGCGACGCACACACGTAGGGTCGGGTTTTTTTCTTTTTTCTGCCTGAACCGCCCACTCCTTATATGGCACACGCACACTAACGCGGACCCGCACAGCAACGGAGTTTAGTAAACATACCCCAATGTCTCTTATTGTTGCAATATTAGAGCATTTAAGAAGTATAATCAAAGTTTATATGTATTCATTTCCTTGGAATAAATTAATACGTTTTTCAGTTTAATATAATATAATATATGTAGACACATTTTACAATCAGACAATTATGGATACCCCAATTCACATAAAAGGATAAGAAGTATACTGGGTAGCTATGAAATAATTAATTATAGCATGAGCAGTAACCAGGTAGCCGGACCCGATGCTCACCCTTGATCAAATACACAAACCACCATTATTACCCAAGTCCCCGCCCCCCAAGTCCGTGTCCCCCACCCCCGTTGGTCGCCCACAAACTCCAGAGACACTGTTCTTGGAAGCAACTGGTCGCAGCTTTATTAATTATCAAACAATTGACAGAACAATAAACAACAACAACACACCCCTGCGGAGCGATCCCTCACCAGTCATATGATTAGCAAGGTGACCTCGCTTCCGCCCCAGCTGTGGTCAAGCCTCTGGCCAAGTTCATATCACCCTTCTCCGACTTTGCCGTATCAGTAGCACAAGCCTGCCAGGGTTTATCCGGGTCGTGGACACCCTGCCCTCACCCCAAGTGACCTAAGGCTCCGGACCCCGGAAACCTCCAGGCTCCCGCCCCCCCAAGCTGCAACACCCCAATTCCCACAAAACTCTCCACAACCCTGCGGGTGGGAGGGAGGGAAACCTCAGCGTGCCCACTTCACATGCGCTCAGTGCAAAAGCAGCCCCGAGCACATGCACGCCGCCCGCAATTGGATCCCCGCGCATGCTCAAACGGGGGATCCAATCACTTTAAAGCACGCCTGGGTCCTGCGCATAATGTGCATTCCCCCCCCCCCCCCGACACCATTCCCGAAGTCGGGCGCGGGCCGGTCCTGCATCTGGCCGGGCACCCGGTTATCCGCGGGCACCGGGACCCTGTCCGCGCCCTTACTCATAGCGTTTTTATTTAGGCTATAAGGACTACAATGCCTCTTTCCCCCCCCCCCTTTTTTTAAAATGCGGGTTCAATAATTTAATGTTATTCTTTGGTGAATAATTATACCCTTGATGTTACATTGGAGGAAATTGCAGTATACATCATCTCATTAACATTTCCCGCACATACTGCCTCTCTACTTTAGAGCGCAAACGCCGTCGTCCCTGGCTAGAGCAGCCATCTGAACAAGTGAGGCACATCATTTTTTAATAGCGAGCTTATCAAATGTAAGTTATATTTTTTCCAGTTTCACTTGGTGTTACAGGTTACACCCGATCCTAAATATTTAAACCCATCAAGCAAGCTGAATAAAAAGTACACAGTTTTAAAATAGGATATGGAAATTGATAAGTCTCTTATTCAAAACCTAAACAGTTCGTGCATCGAGCGGATCTAGTAAAGATGCGCCCATGTGCTCAAGAACTTTACAATATGATTTAACAGCGCACAAATGATTAGGGTTTTATTTATTATTTTTTAAAAAATAACGGGAGAGAATAGTATAAGTCTTTATATTGTAGATCGGTTGCAGTGATCGACATTTAAGCTGTATTTTAAAGTCTCAAATTTCTGCCCCGGTTTTTTGAATAGTGGTGGCTAGTTCGTTCCCCCCCCCCCCCCTTTTCTAGATAAATACAATTCATACAACAGGAGGTGCAGAAAGGGTTGTAATTTAGCTACACATGGGATTCCTTGGAGAATGCCAAATTACCCCTGTGGAAATATGTAGGTTATATTCTTTTGTAGTGCATTAACGTCGGCGGTTCTGGTGAAATCCATTTTACCTGGGAAGAGCATCAAGGAATTACATATGTGATGTATATTAGATTGACCATACAGGTAGCTTCTAAATGAATTAAAGTTGATATTCACTATAATCCCTCAATACTCATGGATAGGCTGTCCTAACCGCAATATAACAATCATAAGGCACGCTGTGGTTTTTTGTTTTGTTTTTGCGATTCCACTGATTCCTTGTTTCTTGTAATAATTTTCCTCCCTTGGTAATATAATAATTATAACCCTCATTTGGGGGTTTATTCATGGAATATACATTTTTTGTATGGGTGGTTTACGGAGATATATACATTGATCATACATATGGTTGTCTTCCTCTTTCCCAAGTGATATAGGATGTATTGAAAACACAAGTACACACAGAGTTATGTTTTTTGATGTTATTTATTGTACATTATATATTTTTTAAGCATATGTTTTTTAAGTTTTTATTCATGATTAGACATTTAAATTGTATTATATAGTTTACATATGTCTTATTTTTGTTGTTCCAACTTATAATACAATCCTGTGCTGGTTTAAGTTTTATGCATGTTTACCAATTTCATATTATTTTTTATATATATTTACCAACTTCATATTAAGAATGACAGAATAGTTCATTTTAAGGCCTTTTAGGTTTATATTTGGTTAATTTTAATTTTTTAATTTCTTAATTTCTATTTATGTTATTATTATCTTTGTAATTGTTTTTATATTTATTTATTTACATTCTCTTATATACCGCGCTATTCTGCATCAGTGCGGTTTACATTGAACAAACTGAAATTACATTGAACAAGGCATTATAACTTGGAGGAACAAGGCATTATAACAAGGAACATGGGCTATGGAGGGTTAAGTGGCTTGCCCAAGGTCTTGGGCAAGCCACTTAACCCTCCATACGTATATGTTTTCTACCTTTTAGTTAAGCCAGCCCCTGATGAAGGCATAACGAAACACGGCCTGTGTTGGGCCAGTGGCTTAAATTGATCAATAAAAGATATTCTTCCTTTGCTGTCCATGTTTCTTGGACTGGGTTTGTTGACATCACGTGGACTCGTGCTTTGCCGTTGTTGGACTTTGTTTTCTTTACAGGAAATAATCCTACAGCAAGGACACACACAGGTGCCTTAAGCTGAACAAAGAAATACTTTCAGTAGGGGTAAGATGGGTTATTGGAGGACCATGGAGCTACCAATAATTTTTTTAGAGATGTTGATGGAAGAGTCAGGGCCCATGAGCCACCAATGTTTTTGTGAAGGGAAGATCAGGGGTCCACAGGCCACCAGTGATTTTTGTTCCTATCGGGGAGGGGGGGTTGGTGTCAGTGGGGGGCTCTGGCTCCCTTGATGCTGTGCTGTGCTATCTTCAGGGGTCTTTCCTGATACCCAGATTATCGGTGGTGAAGGGTCAAACTTCACCTCAGATGATTCTTTTCTTATGGCTGCTCACTGCATTGAAGTTTAGTACTATGGTTTTTCAGGCAATTTTCCCTTGCTAGCTTGCTGTCTACTTCAGAGATCAAGCTTAGTGTGGGAAATTGTCAGACAAATGCTGCGCTCAAGCTTTCTCCATGGCTCCTAAGGGTCCGATTCTATCCGATTCTATCCAGGGCCGGCGACTTGTGCGGGGAAGTTATTCCACCTCCAAGGTGGGATAACTTCCCTGGACATCTTTTTTCTGCAGGCCCGGAGCGCGAATGGGTCGGGGGGGTCCGAGGACATTCCTCACAGCCCCACCCTGGATGGATCGGGAGTCAGGCTGGAGGGAAAGCCGGATCGGGGGTCAGGCTGCAGGGAAAGCCTTTGATCAGCCGGTGGCCAGGATCGCGGCTTTACAATGGAGCCTTAGTGCCATGGCAACCGGATGCTATGGCGCCGCAGCTCCATTGTAAAGCCCTGACTGAGTTAGTCAGGATTTCCCTGTATGTGCAGGCCGGGCTGAATCGCAGTCCCAGCCTGCATGTACAGCGCTGTTCGCGATTCTGTTGCCACAGGGCTAGACATGCCCCAAGGGATCAAAATAATGACCTCCCCTCTGTACATCTGGTTCAAACCGGACATACAGAGGGGCTGTACGTCTGGGATGGAATGAGCCTGTAAGTGAATAACTTAGACAATGGGAGACAAAGTGATTTGTCTAAGGTCTCACAGCCTGTCAGTGGCAGAAGCCAAATTTGAATTATAACTCATTATACTAGCTGCTAGAGCATGGGGCACTCGGGAACCTATGCAATCATGCTTTTCAGGGGACTCTGGTGCAAATATCTGGGAAATCATAGTGAAGGTTACAGTAATTCTAAGGGGCATGTTTACTAAAAACCGCTAATTAGCGCGCCGCAAAATAGCGCACTAAAAGCGGTACTTAAGAGCGCTTAAACGCCCCGCAAACGTGCGATGAAGCCCCGCACACTTGCGCGTCACAGTAACGGGTGCCGCACAAGTACGTGCCCGCAAATGTCCGATAGAGGCGTGGAAAGGCTAACGGAGGGCGGAGGAAGGCCCCGGAGGGGCGGAGAGAAGGGGTTAATGGGCGGGGAAGGGGAGGGGAGAGGTGTCCCGCACATTATCGGGGCTGAATTTCCAAATAAAAATAGCGCGAGTGAATCACTCGCGTTAGAATGCATTTAAAGGGAAGAGAAACCATTTCCGTCAGCAATGTACAGCAAAACCGGGGAAACCTGCAAAAGGTGAGCAGTGTGATACATGTGCACAGCACAAAAGTGCAATTATAAATAGAAAATGACCACCACAAAAATATGAAAAATAGTAATTCAGTTGGGGAACAGTTATAGTGATGGGCAAAACTAGATAACACACCCAGGAAAGCTCCAAAAAAAAGGAAATGATTTATGGAAAGGTGTACGGAGCGGAGACTCGTCCAAAAAACATTTCCCTTTTTCTGGAGCTGTCCTGGGAGTGTTATCTAGCGTTGCCCATTAATATCACTGTTGCCCAGCTTGGGTATATGTTTTCCCCCTTTGTTCCGTGGTCATTCCCGGGTTTTATTTGCACGTTTGTCACCACACAGGGTGAAGGAGCACACAGTAAAAATGCATACAGCAGGGTTTGTGACTCCATCCTGCCAGGTTTACTACCTCCAGGGGCTGCACTGTCTCTGTGGCCATAGTGTGGTGCAGAGGACATAGCCATGACTTCTAGGACTAGAAAGCCAGAGGTTCAAATCTCAGCTGGGGTATTTGCCAGCCCCGTCCATATATTTTACCCACCACTAAACAAAGATAGAGCAGACACCCCTGTATTGCAGGGAACATAAGCATGGGGGAAACACCCATATGTTACCCAACACTGCACACACACCACAACAATGGGCATACCTACAGCCAAGTCCCCCAAATGCAGTCCCGTACTGCCACATTGCAATCAGGTCATCTGCTTTTTCTGAGAGAAGCTCATGCCAGCATGTTGGCGCACGAGTACATGTGGTGCAGGGGGCAGTGGCAGCTAGCCACAGAGGACAGAGGCCAAGCCATGTGCAGGCTGGCACAGTCCACTGCAACACACAGGCCCTGCCGGATCCACAGGCATGGATGTTCCAGGGAATCCAGCCAATCTGTGGCTACAAGGTGGTGCAGTGTACACAGACAGTGCATACAAGAACAGAAGGCCACAGGTTCAAAGCCCAGCTGGGGCTACCACCAATCCTTCCCACATATTTTTCCCACAGCTACACAGTGATAGTAAGGACAAACCTTTCGTGGCGAGGCCATATGCAATGGTACTACGTCTATCTTTTACCCCACTGAGCACAGACACCATGTACAGGGGCAGTACCTAGAGCAGAATCTCCCAAATGCAGTCCTGGTGGGCCACACACCAGTCAGGGTCCATGCTGCCACTCATACAAATGCCTGTGCTGTATATCTATGCACCACCCCCATGGCATGTAGATGTAGCTCATGCATATTCATGAGGAACAGCAGGTAAACCCGATCAGTGTGATGCACACCTGGACTGGAGTTGGGAATCTCTGCCGTAAAGCAGCAGCCAACAGGGGCAGACACACCCACACCCACAGGCCCCATTGGCCAATGTCTCCTGGAGAGGCAGAACATTGGACCCTGCGTGCATCTCCCAATACTAGCACCTGCATACCCTAGCAATGGAACCCTACACCTGAGGTATACGGTACACAGCTCTGAGACGCTTGCTAGGAGTACTGGCAGATAGATATCCATACGTTACGCACATACTGCTAGTTGACCCCATCCGAACAATCTGTTTGGTGTTTGTGGTGCGTGCTCCAGCCCTTGCCTCTGTCGGTGTTTACCAACCTGGGGAGTGACCCCCAGCAGTACTGCGTAGCATATCCATGCCTTGCCGTGCCCAGCACCGGTTTGGTGGGCAAGGCTAATTACCTCCTCAATAGTAGCACCATGATGGCATATGTGTGGAATTGTGTGTCTGTCTATACCAGGGGTGGGCACCTCGGGTCCTGGAGGGCCGCAGACCAGTCAGGTTTTTGGGATATCCCTAATGAACATGCATGAGATATCTATGCATTAGAGATATCCTGCCAACCTGACTGTTTGTGGCCCTCCAGGGCTGGATTTGGAGACCCCTGCCTTACACCTCTGTCATTTAAGATCATGAGTGGGCAAGGTACAGATGTCCTAGACATTGAAAGGGTATATAGAATGTGTCACATTCCTCCTCGATTCTCACCACCACCAAAAAGTTGTCTAATAGACAATTTTTGGTGGTGGTGAGAAGTGAGGAGGACTGTGACAAATTCTATCTAAACATTTTGATGTCTTGGACATCTGCACCTTGTCCACTCACAATCTTAAATGACAGAGGTGCAAGGCAGGGGTCTCCAGATCCAACCCTGGAGGGCCACAAACCAGTCAGGTTGGCAGGATATCTCTAATGCATATATATCTCATGCATATTCATTAGAGATATCCCGAAAACCTGACTGGCCTGCGGCCCTCCAGGACCAAGTTTGCCCACCCCTGGTCTATACAGTGGGTGTTGGCTGCATGCCCCTTCCACAGCCCACACTGCCAACACTGTTGCCAGTATTGGCCTGCCAATGTGCATAATGAGTAGCAAGGGACCATGGGTATATCTCAGACAGAGTGGACTGACCAGGATGCAGCTGCACAGGGCATAGGGCACTGGCAGGGGCATGGTAGTGCCCGGCCACCACCTACACAGACAGGGTGACCTCTGTATGTGCTGCTGGGGGATCACTCTCACCCTGAGTGTGCAGTGACGGCAGCATGGCTAGGCACCCCCATAGTGCTATATTGTGATTCTCCCATGTGATATGTATGGGTGTCCTGTGGGGGCCTCTTCATGGACTTATCTGTCTGTGTGTGCTGGCACCCCAGTTGTGGGTGCATGCATGTCCATCAGGACCAGCCAGCAGACTGTTCACAGCTGATATGTGTTGTGATGGAGTGCCTTGCAGGGTACAGTGGCTGATGGCTTGCTGCAGGTGAATATCAGATAGTGGTGGGGTGCATCTTTGAATATCCAGGCCTAAGGTCTGTCTGATATTGTGTTATGTATGTGTGTGGAGCGGCTTGGACTGCCCTGTAGGGTGTCTGTTCCCTAGCAGGACTGGGGTTGATGGGCCACTCTACTGCCATCAGGGTGGGGATCTGTTGAGGGGAAGCCCTGTTTTATCCACCAGGGGGTCCATGGGGTGGGGGTCCCCACTAAGTGAGCCAGACAGAGATCTCCAAAATGTTTATGCAGCACCTACCTATTCCACAGGTTATTGCTGCTTTGGAGCTCTGACATGGCCACACCTGGTGTTGTGGACCTGGTCCTGGGCGCAACATCTCACACTCAGGGTGAGCACAGTAACCGCACAAAGTGATAGTGTTTAGCTACTCTTTGCCGTTTGTCCACCCACTCAGGACACCCTACCAGGCCGAGGTGCTGTGTGGGTGCACACGGACACTTCCCCCTACCAGGCCGGGGAGCTTTAGGGGTGCATTTCCCATCCTGTGTTCAATCTTGGACAGCTGATTTGCATGTGCAGTGCATCATGAGTACGGGTGGTTCACAACAGCAGACTGTCAGTGAGGTGACGTACAGGCTATCTGCAGCCAGCCAGGGGTTGCTTACAGCTGTAGCCCAATGGTTACGTCCCTGTCTGTGCAGCCAGATGTCATGGGTTCAAACCCACAGTGGGGTTATGTGATAGGGGTGTCCACAGATTTATTTTAATTTACTGTACATATGTTGCTGCCAGCAATACCACCCTCAGCGTACTGTACCCATAAGGTGCCTCTGAGGGTGCTTTATGGGGCGCCCTATAGGGCATGTTACGGTTGCCAGCCATATAGGGTGCACTATACATTATCCTGTGTCGCAACATACATGCTGCCCTATAGGGGACATTCTAGGGTGCCTTGGCGGACGGTGCACTGTAACATGTGCCTTATGGGCCGCCTTATATTAATATGCTGTGAGAGTGCGTTTGCTAGTAGTTATCACAAAATAAAATTAGAAAGCCTCCTACAGCACTCCACAACATATAACATACTGCCTCAGCTAGCCTTTTTCACTGGGCATTGTGAGGGATCAAACCCCTGGTCCCTGCACCATTGGTCAGTGTCTTAACCATTGTGCTGTGGCTGTGTTCCTTTGCTTTGGCATCAGCGCGCCGCCTTATGCCCATCAGCGCGCCACCTCCTGCTGCCCACAATTAGTGCGCCGCCTTGTGCTGCCCAAAATGAACAGTGCGCCACCTTGTGCCGCCCAAAAAGAACAGTGCGCCGCCTTGTGCCGCCCAGATAGTACAGTGCGCCGCCTTATGCCTTACAAAACAAACAGTGTGCAGCCTTATGCCATCCAAAAGTACTTTGCCTCCTGAACCACTTTTACACATTCAAGGTGTTGCCTCAGCTGGCCTTTTTGTTGCGCACAATGGGGGATTGAACCTGTAGCCCCTGCACCATTGGTTAGTGTGTTCACCGTTGTGCTACAGCTCTGTTATGATATGTGCTCAGCAGCGCCCCACTTAGCCTTCCCACGCGCTAATGTGGGCCCCGCAAATTAGCGCGACGCGCACACGTACGGTCGGGTTTTTTTCTTCTTTCTGCCTGAACCGCCCACTCCTTATATGGCACACGCACACTACCGCGGCCCCGCACGTTAGGAATGTTTAGTAAACATGCCCCTAAGTTGCAAAGTTCTAATAGACGGAGAGACACATAAAAGAGAGACAGTCCCTGTTTTATAAATCTGACAATCTAGTCTGAAACTATTAGCATCAGTAGTCTGATCTTGATGCAGTATTGATCCTCTTCCAGTGTTTCACTGTCTTCCAGCTTTAATATATTCACATTGCCTTGGGGCTCATCTGGACAGTGAAGATTGAAGTGATACTGGCAGTGCCAGGGCCTAGAGCACCTCACATGTTAAGGAGATAGTAGAGAGTAGAAAGAATCCCCAAGAAAGTAGAAGAGAAATCTCATAAAACCTCAGAGGTGTGGAGGCATTTTAAAGTGCTTGAGGATCCACGCTATTCAGAATGGGGGCTATTCTGAGCCACGAATAGCAGGGATGGACGGCCCAATGGAACATCCATCTCCGCTATCTGTGGCTTCTCCTGTTCCCGAATAACTTCCCCTCCGGTTGTGTGGGGAAGTTAGATGGGAGCGGGGAATGGGCGGCCTAGGGGTGGAGAGTGGGTGGGCAGTGGGTGGTCTCCGGCCCTAGATGTACAGGACCAATTCTAATAGTCAGGGCTGGCAAAATGTCTGGGGAAGTTATTCCACTTCTGAGGTGGAATAACTTCCCTGGATGTTTTTTTTTTAAGCTGCTGGGGCACTGATGGGGCGGGGGGAGGGGGGGAAGGGTTTATTCCCTCAGCCTGACCCTGGCCTTAGGAGGCTGGATCAGAAGTCAGGCTGCGGGGAATAAACACTTTAATTGGGTGGCCTGCATCACAGCTTTTAAATGGAGATACAGTGCCATAGCAACATGACATTATGGCGCTCCATTTAAAAGCCCTGACTGAGTTAGTCGGGCTACTAATATATGTGAAGGCCAAGTCTGAATCGTAGTCCTGGCCTGCACATACATGCTTGTTTGTGATTTTGATCCCACGGGACTAGATGTGCCCCATGGGATCAGAATCACGATCCCCTCTGTGCGTCCCGTTAAGACAGGACGCACAGAGGGGATCTACGTCCAGGACAGAATCGGGCCTAATGCTGTTACTATAGGAATCAGATTAGTAGAGGAAAGCTGATGGGCCATTTTAACAACAGTGGCATGCAGCATCATTTGCAGAAACAGCATCCTTTCCAGCTTAGAGCAAGGGAAGGCAGTGATCCTAGTGTAACCAGGTATATAAAAAAATTACCTTGCTGAAGGTACAAGAAGAAGCTGGCCAATGAAGTTCTAGGATTGATGTAAACAGGAACAAGCTAGCCAATGGAGAGCCAGGATTGAGGTAAAGATAACTGGTCAATAGAGTGCCAGAAGTACTGGGAAGTGTGAGATTGGCCAGTGGGATACTAAAGGTCTTGTATAGGCTGAAGATGGCCAATGAGAGGCCAGAGGTGATGGAAAAGTTACATTGGCTAGTAAGAGACCAGAATCAAAGCAGATGGTGTGACTGGGCAATGAGAAGCCAGAATTGAGAGAGATGTATGCAGTTGGCCAATGGGAGACTAATATCACTGTAAAGAGGTGAGCCTGTCTTAAAGGGACAGTGTTGTTGTTAAGTGCCGTCAAGTCGGTGTTGACTCTTGGTGACCCTCTGGATAGTTGACCTAAACTTGTTCGGTCTTCAGTCAAGTGGCTCATTGTTGATAGAGTGGTATCCATAGCTGCTGTTATTGTATCGATCCATCTCATTGCCAGCCTTCCTCTTTTATGGTGACCTTCTACTTTGCAAAGCATTATGTCTTTCTCCGATGATCTCTCTCTTCGCATGATATGTCCAAAGTATGAAAGCCGAAGTCTTGTCATCTGAGCTTCTAAGGAAAGCTTAGGTTTGATCTCCTTTAGTACTGACTGGTTTGTTCTTCAGGCAGTCCACGGTATACACAGTATTTGGCACTAGCACCATAATTCAAAGGCATCAATTTTCTTCCTGTCTATCTTTTTCACTGTCCAACCTTCGCATCCATGTGACGCTATTGAAAATACCATGGCCTGGACAAGTCAAATCTTTGCATGGAGGGAGACATCTCTGATCTTGAGGATCTTGTCTAGGTCCTTCATAACCATTCTCCAAGAGCAATAAATCGTCAGATTTATTGACTGCTAGTCCTTTCTTTATTGATTGCTGATCCAAGTAAGTTAAAGTTGTCAATTATTTCAATTTTTTCTACATCAATGATGAACTTATTAATTTTTCCAGTTGTCAAGATCTTTGTCTTCTTAACGTTAAGATGCAGACCCATTTTAAAACTATATTCCTTGATCTTGAGAAGCAAATGTCTCAAATTGTCTTCACTTTCAGCCAGTAATGTGGTATCATCAGCATAGCGAAGGTTCTTGATGAGTCTTCCATCAATCTTCACACCTCGGTTATCTTCATACAGTCCTGCTTCTCTGATGATTTATTCTGCATGAAGTGTATAAAGTGAAATTATAGCGTTAAAGTTGGTTTTTGAGAGAGAGAAAAAGAGATTTGAACTTTGCTGTTAAGTGAATTGTGGAAAAAGAAAGTGTTTGAAACTTCTTTGAGACTTCAGTTGAGCTCTGAAGAGAAGTGCAGGCTTTTATTTGGCAGAACTGTTGCTCCTTTGGACAGGGGCTTCTCTCTGAAATATATTCTTCAGAACTCTGATAGTGTTAGTGATCAGATTTTTCTATTTGACAAGAATCTAAAAGAAAGAGTCTGAGAAGGAAGGGATCTGAGTTGCGACTCAGCTAAAACTTCAGTTATTACCTTGATAAATAGATGAATAAAGAATACTGATTTTAAAACCATTTATAAGTGGAACTGTGATAGCTGGCAAGTAAAACTGACAGCTGTGGTTTTGAAGGGGGTCTCTATTAAAGAGCTAGAGAACAAAAGCCCTTAACCAGTTATATTCTGGAAGCATTTGAAAGGAATTTTAAAAAAATTCCTGAAAGAGGAGTTTTAACTCCTGTTTCAGGAGAGATGCACTGAATTGGGCACAGAGTGCATAGAATCTTAATGTCTGTGACAGATTGAAAAACTGTTATACAAAAAGGTGTGATTCTAGTTTGAATGTTGTTGAATAAATGTGAAACTCAGTTAGGGATTCCCAATTAACTTATTTTTTCATAGCTTAGGGACAGTGAATAAATAGGCCTCAGTCTGAATTTTAAGAAGAAACCAAACAGACTGCAGGCTCAGCCTCAACATTAGGACAGATTTCTTTATTGAGTTTTTCTGGATAGGTAGTAGGATACTGGATGTTGCTGGGCTGGATAGGTTTCTGCATCCTGGAGACTGACTGGAAGAAGAGACTGGACAGCTGGAAAAGTTATGGGCCCCTTCATAGGAGAGGTCTAGGAAGATGGACCAAGGCATTTACACCTGAAAGACAAACATATTTACATAAGAGCACATATTGTGCAAATTTAAGTAACTTAAACACCGAGTACTCAATAATAGGGGAATTTACCTGTTAATGGGGGATTGTTGACAGTACCTGAATAAAAGGGAAATAAATTTGTTAATGGAAAACTATTTAGAAAAGGAGAAAGAAATTAAAACAAAAGTTGTTTGAAGATTATTTCATTTACCTGTAATGGCTGAAAAATAATTGTTTTAAAAGGAAGAAACTGGTTCCTGTTCAAGTGCAATGGTTAAGGTGCAATAGTATAAAAGCACTTTATTCCTGAGTTTTAACTAGCGGTGGAAATTGTTGGAGTACTCCATTTTTAAAACGTATTTTACTATTTCTTCTAGAGTTTAATCAATATCACTAAAAATCCCAGCAATCATCTCCAGGTCTTCCGACGCTGAAGACAGCATCCCACTCACTTTTCTCTACCTCGGATGGCGAAGATACCAAGGCTCAGGGAAGCCACTGTCGTAAGCTCCAGCCCATACACCAAACACCAATGGCAGGCCCGTGCAGATCCAGGAAGACCAACAACCCCTGGAACAAACAGCGGTATCTATGAGGAAAGGTAATAACCCTCTCTACTCTCTATGGACACTCATTGACACTTGAAAGTTTCATCACATTCACCTGAAAAGACATGGACCTTTCCTCCAGAAACTTGTCCAAACCTTTTTAAACCTGGCTGCACTAACAGCTTTTACTACATCCTCCGGTAGCAAATTCCAAGGATTGATTACACGTTGAGTGAAAAAATATTTTCTCTCAATAGTCTTAAATAGGTTACCCTATAGCTTCATTGCGTGCCCCCTAGTCTTTCTATATTTTGATGGCGTAAACAATCAATTTATGTTTACCCGTTCCACTCCATTCATTAATTTATAGTGGACCCAGCACAGATCCCTGGGGTACTCCACAGTTCACCTTTCTCCATTGGCAAAATTGGCCATTTAGCCCTACCCTCTGCTTTCTATCTTTTAACCAGTTCCTGATCCACAATAGTACACTGCCTCCTATCCCATGACTTTTTAATTTTGCCAAGAGTCTCTCATGAGGGACCTTGTCAAAGGTTTTCTGAAAGTCCAAATACACTATATCAACCGACTCACCTTTGTCTACCAGTTTATTCACACCTTCACAAAAAACAACAGATTAGTAAGACAAGACCTTCCTTGGCTAAGGTCATGTTGGCAGTCTCCCATTAAGCCATGATTACCTACATGTTCAATAATTATGTTCTTTATAATGGTTTCTACCATTTTTCCCGGTACTGACGTCAGGCTCACCGGTCTGTAGTTTCCCGTATCACCCCTGGAATCTTCTTTAAAAATTGGCGTACATTGGCCATTCTCCAATCTTCAGGTATTACAGCTGATTTTAATGATAGTTCATAGATTACTAATAGTAGGTCTGTAATCTCATATTTCAGTTCTTTCAACACCCTTGGATATATACCATCCGATCCAGGTGATTTGCTACTGTCCAATTTATCAAATAGTTATAATACATCTTCCCGGTGTATCAATATTTCTTTCAATTCTTCTGCAGCATCACCTTTAAATACCATTTCAGTCATGGGTAACATCCCTACAACTTCCCCAGTAAAGACCGAAGCAAAGAATTCATTCAGGCTCTCCGCTATGGCCTTGTCCCCTCTTAGTGCCCATTTTACCCCTCTATCATCTAATGGTCCAATTGACTCTCATAGGTTTTTTGCTACAAATGTACTTGAAAAAGTCTTTATTATGCATTTTTGCTTCCACAGCAAGCTTATTCTCAAATTCTGTCTTTCCCTGCCTTATCAATGCCTTTTTAATATGAAGAGAGTTAGCAAAGTCCACTCATATCCTGGTAAACAAATGAATGTTTTTAGAATAATAATAATGCTGGACCAATAGTTCAGTCAGAGTGCTGTGTGTGCTATCTTTTGGGGGCAGTGTCTCCAAATGGGTTAGTTTTGCACATACCATAACAGTAATGAATCTCACTCTTAAGCCAGGGGATGTGGAGTATGATTTCTCAAATTTACTGCTAGCGCTTGCTGTAGTACTTGCATTGAGCCAAAGAGAGATTCCTTCTGAAGTTCATAAGATGTAATATGTATAGGCAACTTATCAAAGTGTGCTTAAAAATTCCCTTCAATCCTGCTTTTGGCTTCCAATACAATGGGAAATACTTCAGTGTCTTTCTGCCACATTTTCTTGGTCTCTGACTGCATTTCATGGTATTTGAGGATCTTCTTCTCCACTTGATGCACAGAATAATTGCCTGGAACAGATTACTCTATAATCAACGCTATTTTGGTGTTTATAGGCATTTTTCACAGGAGCGATGGCACCTATTAGGGAGGATGCATCTGCCTGCCTGTTTGTCCCTCTGTCTACTTGAATAGATGAATATGGCTGTATGGCCGTTTTCTGGAGCAGGGCAGAGGAGTGGCATGAAGAGCTGACGGACGTCTCTGGGTCTCGTCGGCAATGAGTAAGATTAAAGTGCTGGCAGGAATCATGCCACTGGTATAAAAAGATCAGCCATGCTGTTAAAATGCCGGCAGGATTTCCTGGGGTCCACGGACACAAGCGGTGGAGATGCGCAAACTGCCAGCAGGGGTCCTTAAGAAGAGCCTGGCCATTGAAGTGCTGCTGGTATTACCTGGGTCCCACCAGCACAAGAAGAAGAGCCCTGCAGTTAAACTTTCAGTGGGATTTCCCATGTCCCACCAGCACAAACAGCAGAGCTACAGAGTGAAAGCAAAGGTCTGGTGAGGGGTCGGAACATTAAGGGAAGGGGCAAGGCTACTCAGCAGGAAAGAAGGGCAGACTATAAGGGAAAGGCTAGAGTAAGAGAAGGAATTCATATGAGAGAGCGCAAGAAAGGAAAACAGAAGGGAGGGTGTGAAAAGTGGGTGGCAGGGAAGGAAGAGAGAGTACATGGCTGAGCTGAAGAAGGGAAGGAGGGAGACTACAGGTAGGAGACTATTGAAGAGTAGGGAGTAGAAATAATGCAAGAAGAGGAAGGGATAGGGAGTTAATGCAGAAAGACAGGAGAATGGAAGAGAAAGGACTACATGTCCACAAACGCATTCACATACCCCCTCCCCCCACCCCAATACACAGCCTCCACAACACAAACACCTCCTCCCCACACACATACAAATCACTCCCATAAACCTCCACTCTCTGACATCCTAAGTCTGGATCAATAGTTCATTTGGAGGGCTGTGTGTGCTACTTTTTGGGAAACCTATTTTTGATTACTTTTCCCAGCTTATTCTCCTTGAGCCAGCTGGGTCTGGGGAAACAGCAGAGCCATATTCACATGCCCTGGGAACAGCAAGTCTCTGTCATTTCTCAATGCATGCACACCCAGCTCCAGAGTGAGAAACATTTTGAGGGTGCAAGCTGATGACTCTTACCACAAAAACCTGACTAGGTAAAAAAAATGCATGGGAGACAAAAATGGGGAGAACCATAAGGCAGTTGCCAATAAAAGTTTATGGCTCACAGCTCCAGTTTGGGCTGGTTCTGATTGAGCTGGAAGCCTAAAAGAACAGGAGGAAATGGCCAAGAAATAAAAGAAAGGAAAGAAAAACCGGTGAAAGCACATTTCAGAAAGGCTATTTATGTGGTTGCAGTGATGTCCAGCTGAAAACATCTGCAAATCTATGTCAAATTTGAGGAGATGGTGGGCACATATAAGTCCTATGTAAGCATCTCTCTGCCCCTCACTGTGGACATGCATTTTATATCACAGGAGGAAGTGGGCATCCACGTGCAGTGGGAGGAGTCATTTTACAAAGATACATGTGGGAAAGATCATCATCAGATACCCGGCAACTTGCACAAGTAAAATGCCAGCATTTTAGAAATGGCATGTGCAAATGTTGGCACGTACATTTTCCATTTTGCAAATCTAGACATGTAAATGCTGTTAACTACAAAGGCTTCTATCTTTCCCTTCTTGCAGTTAAGAGAGGGAAGTAAACATTGGGGTTGAAGAGGGATAGCCCCCTTAATCCCTCCTGTAAAGGGAAGGGCAAAAGGAGCACCATTTTTTCCCTATTCGTGTCTGGCATAGTTGTAAATCCAGACATAGACAATTTTAGTCTTACACGTGCATCCCTTTTATGACATCAGGAAGGCGCATGTAGATTTTGGTGACACCCTGACATGCTTCCATACAACACAGATGTGATACAGACATCCACATGGAAAAGGTTCCCTTTCTAAAATGGACTTTTACATGTGTGTTTTCAAGTCAATGCTGACTTCTGCCAGTGTGACCAGAAGTAGATTGCCAGGCCTTTCTCCTGAGGCAATGGAAGGTTAATTGACTTGCCCAAGCCACAAGGAGTGCCAGTGGGAATCAAACCATGGTCTCTTGGGGCCCGATTTTCAAAGGCATTTACACGGGTAACTTCCCTAGTTACCTGTGTAAATGCCTTCTCCGGGATTTCTGAAGGGCACCTACACAGGCAGTGCCTTTTGAAAATCCCGGCTATGTTCCTAACGTGCCCAGATGCTATCTGCTAAGCATCAGGGCATGTCGGGGGCTATCCGGGGCAGAGTATTTATTTATTTATTTAGCTATATTTATATACCACTGTTCGCTGGGTCAAAGCAATTACACCAAACACGTGGAGAGTACATTGAACAGATACAAGTGAAGAGAGGGGATACCATTACCTGAGGGGGGGGGGTATATAGCATACTTACAATGATAGTATATTATTTACATTCTTTGGCATTACTGTCCTTCTCTTCAGTCAAATTTGTATTTCAGTACTATTTACATTTCAGGTTCTCTCCATTATCTCAGTCTGTTCTGGGTAGTTTTGTTCTGTTTTGTCCCAAGATACTCCCCGAAGAGGAGAATTTTTATCTGCTTTCTAAATGCAAGGAGATCCTTGTTGTGGCGGATTAGGTTTGGGAGGGCGTTCCATAGTGAGGGTGCATAACGTTTGAATGCACGGTTACAGGTTTGAGTATTCACTTTTGTTCTGTCATGAGAAACAACGAGAGTATTGTTTGAGGTCTGCTGAGTAGGCCTTCCAGAGTTCATCCGGGATAGCAAGGTTTGCAGGTGAGATGAAGGCTGTTGGTGGATTGCTTTATGTATGAGGGTCAGTGCTTTATATTTTATGTGTGCTTCTAGTGGAAGGATGTGCATATCTCTTAGGACAGGGGTTATGTGCTCGTGTTTCTTTGCCCTTTGTATGCTGTGGTATTAAGGGCAGTCCGTAGTAGATTGATGGTGGCGGTGGTGAGTCCTTAGTATATTGTATTGCAGTAGTCTAAGTGAGGTAGTGTCATTGCCTGCATAACTGTATGGAAGTCTTGTGGGTCGATGAGCGTTCTGAGTCTCTGTACCAGAGTAGAGGTGGGTCAAGGTGCTACACGAGTAGCACCGATTTTCAGTGCTACATGGTTAGCATTCTGCGTCTTAAAGATAGGCAAGGAAAAACCTTGCCTATCTTTAAGGCACTGTGGCAAAATCCTTGCCTATCTTTAAGACGCAGAGTGCTAACCGTGTAGCATCAAAAATCAGTGCTACATAGGTAGCTCCTGCAGCTGCCTGTCTATGTGGAGACACCCAGACTTTCGATGCCAGGACCGCATATGACCCTGGCATGGAAAATCCAGAGTAAGCAGGAGGGGTGGCCTATGCGCCAACGTGGCGCATAGCACCGCCCAGCTCAAAATCAGGCCCCTGGTTACCAAGCTAGTGCTCTAACAATTAGGCTACTCCTCCACTCTTCACATGTGTAAGGGGTCTTTTTTTACACATGCAAATTGCAAATAAGTTTTCTAAATTAACCCCTGTGGAGCCTGATCCCAGTAGGGGAACGTCCGGGCCATCTGGACAGCCCCAAGCAAGATGGGCCTGTTAGGACCAGATTCTGCACTGTGAGAGCCAAACATTCTAGTGAGTGCAGGATTGGGCTCTGAGACGGCACACTGATATCAGCCTTTAGGGGGGTTCCCAGGACCAATTGGCGTTGCTTCAACTGCTTATTCCACTTACGTAGTGGAATAAGCAACACATCTCAACCCCAGTCACAGGGCATACAGGGCCATGACCTGAATGGCCCTGTACGTCCTGCTGCATCGGCCCACCCCCACTCTGCCAACTATCCACCCCCTCCCATCCCCGCCAGCTCTGCCCATATTGAAGCTCTGGCTGTGCGGGGATAGAGGTATGCGGAAGCGGGGAAGGACGGCTAGCGGGGCTGCACGTCCCACTAGGCGCCTTGCAGAATCAGGCCCATAATGTATTGCCTAGCAGTATTAGCATCTAGTGGACTGAGCAAGCTAGAGACACTATTAGAATACTTTGTGCAAAATGATGAAATACTTTTCCAAGCCTTGTGAAGCACTAAAGGATTAAGAACTTTTTTGAAAATGTAACTTCACGCTAATGAACCATGTGCATTATGGTTAATGAGAAAATTTCAAAATACTGATGAGTACAGTGGAAGCTAAGTATGTTTCATAATAAAAGGGCAGCCCAATAAACACCAGTGCATTAAAAATGGATTATAGGAATGATTCAGTGAGGATTTATCTGGGAGAAGAAATACTAAGAATTTAGAAAGTATTATAGAATAACATTTTACTGCAGGAGCGGCTGAATGGCACATTAAGAGCAGTCTATGGATAATTAGTTTTATATTAATTTAGGCTCCAGTTCATTTGGTTTATTTATATAAAAGACAGCAGTGAATAGGCAAGGAATATGACGAAAAGCCAATAATTTATTTAATAAATACAGAGACTAAAGATGATTTTTGTGAAATTCTACTTTATGTCTCTTCATACTTCTACATAATTTGGCAAAAGAAGTAAGAATGCTTTTGATTAATAGTAATTCTTGGGAAGACAGACATTTACTTTCATAGTACTACCACTAGGGGTCAATCTGTCAAATAAGGAGCACAGATTTGTATAAAGAGGCTGTTTACCATCAAAAATGACTTATTGATTAATGTATTTGTAGTTGCTTGATACACCACTTTTCACTTGCTGTCAAAGCAGTTTAGAATAAAATGTCTTAAAAGAAATTTAAAATGAAATAAAAAGACAACAGTAAATAAATGAGGCATGAGAGAGTATGCTCCAAGAATAACAAGCATTAGTAGAAGAAAGAAGAGGAAATAAATATAGAAGTAGCAAGGACCCTTGTAAGAGATGGGCAGGGAGTTGTTATGGAAACGTGCTACTGCTTAGCTGGTCACCAACAGCCAGGGTACAGAAAAAAGTTTTTAAAACCTATTTAAATTTTTTTGTAAATCCCTTCTGCTCAGAGATAATCTGGCAGAGAGTTCCAGAGTGAGGAGACAAGGAAATACAATGCAGATTGGCAAGTCATGACGAGATGAGCACGGGAAAGTGCAAGGTATTTTCAAGCTGTGAGCAGGTGGGATGGGAGGAGGAGGAGGGGAAAGATAGAAGGGAAGACCTGTAAAGAATGCTTCATGAGAAATGAGGAGAATTTTAAATTTAATCTGATAAATGCTTGAGAACCAATGAAGGTATTTAAAGAGGGCTCAACCTCCCACACCAGCATATCATTTTGATAGTTCAATCTGTTTGATGGCGAGTAAAAAAATACATCTATATTATTGTTTATCAAGCAGATGCCTCTTAAAAATTAATAAGTGAATTAAAGGAATATAGGGCCCAATATTCAAAGGCACTTACACAGTTAATGCTGCTGAATATCCACAGGTACCATCACCACACTCCCCGATGTTAACCAGTTAGCATCAGGTGTTCCAGGGGCAGCACCTAGGGAGAACAAGTCAGCGACAATGTTCAGCCACCGACCGGTTATCTCTCAGTGGTGAAAGTTAGGCAAAGAAAAGCCTGTCCCGGCTTTCACCGCCAAAGCTAACTGAATGTCACTGCTGCCCGGTTAGCTTCCTGTTTCAGCGGTGAACCCAGATATTCAATACCGTGGCCGGATATAGCCCTGGCATTGAATATTCAGGTTTAGCGTTCAGTGGCAGTGGCTAGCCACTATAATCACGCCAGCTGCCTCTGCTGAATATCGGGCCCAGACTTCATAAGGAAATTCTTAAAAACGACTTTTAGTTAGGAAAGCATGTCTGGTGGGTAAAGGACCGATACTTCATAGGTGGAGGGAAACGTCTGGTCCCACATTTTGGGAATGGCGTAACAGCTTTCACAAGCTGATGCCCATGGAAAGGAGGGGAGCTAGAGGAAGTACTCGACATTGGGCCTCATTCCTGCTGATATGGGAGCCATATATTCAGATATTGAGACCCCGTGTCCGAAACAAAGTGCTTCAATTGGGTTGAGGAGGCCTGCAGAATAGATGGGGTAAGGGATAGGGGAATGGGATACTAATGAAATAAGAAGGGTGTTGTAATCACTGTGTATGTTTACTGAGAGATTTCGGATAACAAAGGGAGAGGCTGCGGGGGTGAGGGATTTGGTGGGGAGGGGAGGGGGGAGGAGGGGAGAAAAATTGTGAATGCTGTATTTGCATGACTGATCTGATGAGGTAACTTAGATAGGAGGATGAGAAACTCCAGAAGTCCCGTTTATGTATTTTATTTTGCATGATCTGTACTATATGGATTTCAATAAATATATAATCCATAAACTGCCAAAAAAAATGGCATAAACTCTCAAATCAGTTTGAAAGGCTCCAAGTTCCACACGGCCATGTAAATTTGACAAATCAGTTTGTACGAATGAGTATAGCAAGAAAAGAAGTGCACATTATCTTGTGGAATGAGCAAACTGCTCTCAAAAATGTATAAAGAAATTTGAATTAAAAAGTACTGCATAAAAACATAGGGGTATGTTTACTAAAGGGCGTTAAGGGAGCAATTGTGCAGTTAACAACTGTTATCGGCACCCTTGCAGCCTTAACGCTGTGAAAAAGCTGCATTAACGAGCTTAAAAGCTCCTGCAGCATTAAGGGAACAGTAGGCGGAGAGTGGGCATCAACGGGGAGGAGAGTAGGCATTAACAATGGGTGCTTCCTTAACGCCTGTTGCATTAGCGCCCTTTAACCCTAGGAACCCTAACGCCAAGTAAAACCTCCCGGAAAGGAGTCATTTTGAGGGGAGAGAGCCTATTTGAATGTGTGCAATGTGATCCACGGGCAGGTAAGATCAAGATAATGAAAGTAGTGCTCCATTAGCTGCCAGAGCATACTTCCTAAGTACTGTGCCAAAGGGCACTATGTTGATGGTGCAAATGGGGCAAAGGGGTGGCACGTGGGTCATGCACTGGGGGTTGCTGATTCGCAAGGCAGACCAGGTAGCTGCCCAGGTTGCACATCTGTGATGTCCGCCATGATGCCACAGTGACAGTGGTGGCGCACAAACATGCTGCTGCTGCTGCTGCAAAAAGGTGATGCACAACATGGGGTGGTCCAAGAGTCCCTGGCACCCTAGGCAGAAACCCTGGCTGCCCCCCCTGCTGCTGCCGCTGCCACCGAATCTGGAGAAAGAGGCCGGTAGCGCCAGCCACTGTAGCTCTATAGGGGGCTACAGAAAGCCCCGGGAAATGCCACTGCTGTGGTTGTCTGCCTCCCCCCGAGACATATTTGAAGCTGGTATGGATAGGATTACACTAGTGACAGTTGTATGGGAGAGCAATGGGATGCTTATGTGTGCCTATGCCCCCCATCCAAAACTGGTACCCAAGGCACACGCCTAAGCTGCATGGTGGACGGGTTAGGACTGCACCCTACCCCCACTGACAGCATGCTGCCATGTCAGCATGGTGTGAGGATGTTGGCAATGGCTGCAGGGTCTGCTGCCAGTAGCATACAGAGTCATGGCGACATACAGACCAGATAACACGTCCTCTTCCAATACCGCCAAACACATCTTGTCAGACAGGTATGGCACAGCACATTCAGAGATCAAATGCAGACATAGGAGAAGCCCTACTCATGCCACATTCACCCTGTCAATGACCATGGCTCCACACAGGAATGGTTGAATCCATATGGCAGTTCTGTGATGCAATACACAAAGCCTGTATGTATGTGAGTGCAAGGTCACAGGTTCAAACTTGGCTACAGATCAGGTTTTGCATGTCCCTGTGGGTAAACTTTAGTCTACAGTGCAGGTGCAGCAAGGGTCCAAACACCCATCAGCCACACAGACAGGGTCCACTATCCACAGGTGGATAGAAAAGCAGGCTAATAGCACCAGCACACTGAACAGGCATTAACAAAGGGCCTGAATGTCAGAGCATGCTACTAGCACCGTCACAATGAGCACGCATTAACAATGCCTGATCTGATATGGATACCAAAGTGGCAGGCAGGAATGCCAACCATCCCCACTTTTGCATGGCAGTGTGTGTGTGTCTCCAGAGTCCTGTGGCCTACTGCACTGCACTGTGTCCCACATTGCCTAAGCTGTTTCCAGTGTTGGTCTGCAAATGTGCATGATGAGGAGCAGAGGATTGTGAGTATGGCCTGAAACAGAGCAGTTTGCCCAGGATGTGTCTGCATTGGAGGTCAGGTCAATGGCTGAGACTTTGTAGTACCCATCTGCCACATGCTTGGCCTGGGTAGTCACAGCAGATAATGCTGCTATGAGAGCACTCTCACTTTGACCAAGCTATGACCATGGCATGGCTATGTATCCACATTATGCTATATAGTGTCCAGATCTAGTGATGTGGGGGGTTCTGTTGTCCTAGGAGCCTAAATGCTGGCTGACTGTTCTGTTTGTCCTAAGCCAGGGTGTACATGGTTATTCTGTGCATGTGCATTGACTGCCCACAGGTGGTAGACTAGCATTTCCAGATGATTGGTATAGCAGTTGTTCCTAGCCTGTTCACTGTAGTCATAGCAGGGCCAACAGGATGGTAGCAGCAGCCTTATGCAAGCCTAAAAGCCCCCACTGCATTGGGCATCAGCTGCTACAACACTGGGCACTGACATACACTGCTATGTACTTTTCTAGGAGGAACCTTGTCCAACAGGGGCAGGACACAGCGCCTGATGTGACAGGTGCCTCCAACATGCTGCAATTGTTCAGGAAACAAAGTGAATAGCATAACACATTGCAGTGATGTAGATCTACAATATGGCCAGCAAAGACCATCTCTAACAGTGCAAGCTCAGGGGACCAGGTGTTGGGCGCTCATCCTCACCCTCCGGTTGACCACTGAAGCTGCTCAGTTTTCACAGTTTGTAGCTGTTCTGTGCTTGTAGCACACACTGTCAGTGTGTCTTACTGAGCTGTTGTGATGGATCAGTGCATTCTCCATTTGGTGATCAGCTACAGACTGCTGTCCCGCATGTCCAGTGCCTCATGGAAACTGGAAGGGCGAACCTATATGGGCACACACAACAGACATTTTAGGCAGTGATCTGCAGTCTCTTTGAATCCAGACATTGCTATGCAGAGAGGTGTGGAGATGTAGTCTACTGGTTAGTGCAATGTTGCCATAAACAGGAGACAAGGGTTTGATTACCACTTGTTCATTTTGTTCCTGTGTACTACTTAGGTCATTTCCCTGCCTGTAACAGTCCAGGCTCTGCTGTGACTTGCAGTACACATCCTTCTACTTTGTTATGCATTCTGGCCACACTTTGGGTCACAAACATGCTATTCCCCATCATGTCCTTCTGAGAGCATGGTTTTATTGGCTCTGCAGCAGCCCACTGCAGGGGGTCAGACATGTTCACCCTGAAGATATCAAGCCCCTGCTTGGAGGCGTGGCATAATGGTCATGGCAATGGCAGGGAGACCAAAATACCAGGGTTTGAGGCACAATAGCATTCCGTATGTGACATTTCAAAATGTGTTACTGTCGTTGGGGATGGCACCTACGGCATATCAATGCTGACAGCCCATACCACCCTCTCCTCTACAGCCATCCTTCCTTCAGCCCGTCCATCCGCCTCTGTCAGCTGTGTGCAGTCATGTCTCCTTATACAAGCTGATATACCATGGCCTACACGGGTACTCTTTCCCACATTTTGGCTCTTCACGCACGCCTCTCCTGTGCCTGATCTGCACGTCACCACTCCTGCTCCGTCCTCCTTTCGCTGCACAAATCCTGCTACTTTTGACTCCGCTGGGGGATATGTCTTCCCCATCCTATGATACACACTGACATTAAGTCATTTTACATTGGCATCCCCCAGTGCATCGGTACAGCTGCCTCCCACATGCTCGTCCAAATTACTGGCTGCCATGTAGGGTGCCCATGGATCTGGCAGGTCCATCGGCTCCTACCTGTGCTTCTATCCATCACCTTTATATTGACCTTCCTTGGTGCTCCCTCAGCTATATGAGAACATGGGACCAATTTCTGGAGTTCTGTCAGAAGAAGGGAATCGAGGATGGTGACCGGTTTCTGACTGGCACTTTCATTCAATGGCTACTATCCTGCAAGGTGGATGGACTGAGCAAGGCAGCAGTCCAGATGAGCATGGTGGCCATCACTTTCTTTGCCAGAGTGATGAGTAAATGGAGTCTGTCATCTGACTTTGTCATTGCTAAAGTGGTGAAGGGATCGTCTGCCAAGCTGAACACCAGGCTGCCAATTACACATGGATGCTAAGAACTACAGACGTGTTCTCCCATGACACATTTGAGGCACGGCTCTTCTGATATGCCTTTGTATTGGCATTCTTCGGCTCAATGAGAATGAGCAAGTTGGTGGCCCCATCAAAGCACACTCCGGGAAGGGGGGACTTCAGTTCGAGGACATCACAGTTGGGCATGAGGTGCTTGAGATGTGCATCCACAGATCTAAGACTGACCCAGTAGGTAGAGGCACTCAAGTGTCATTAGCCCCCTTATCCAAGAATGATACTTTCCCACTGTGAAACATCCAGGAGTACATCAGAATCTGGCCAGGGGGAGGGGAGCAGCTCCTAGTGCATGAGAATCAAATGTCCTTTTCACGCTTACAGTTTGCCAGACTTAAAATGTGCATTGTCCATAGAGGGTTGAAAGCGGAGGAATTTGGCACACACTCCTTTTGGATAGGGGTGACTATGACCCCGGCGGGGCTTGGTATGGCACAAGAAGAGATCAAGGCAATCAGCAGGTGGTGATCAGAGCACTATAAGATATATGTACGCCCAGAAGGGAAGCCATGGTGGCTCCTGCAGTGGAGCTATGGCAGTTTGGGGGGGGGGACAGTATTGCTTTACTTACATCTCTTGATTGGTTGTTTTAGGTGTGGATTCATTGAGAGGGGCACGTGAGGTTTGGATCTGCGGCCACTCCTTCATACACTGGGTGCAGAGGAGGACCAGGGACCTAACTTGGGGATGAACACAGCGGAAGAGTCTATCATGTGGATGAGTTTGTGTGGTATGATATGAGACCAGCCAGTACCCACTCTCCTGCATAAGAAAAGGGTGCAAGGTACCCCATAGGTGGTGATAATCCACCTAGGGGGAAATAATCTGAATGGGATTCACTGCATGGTTCTGGCCAGAAAGATGCAGGGGGACAAGCTGTCATTGATGGACGCTTTCTCTGGAACACATTTAGTATGGTCCTCCATCATACCCTGCAGAGTATGGAGGGGGGAAAGGTCACATCGGGCCATGGAGAGAACATGCTACAAGGTTAAACGATGGATGACATGTTTTACAGAGACCATCGGGGGATCCGCTATCAGGCATGACCTGATCAAAGAGAAATGCCCTGGCTTGTATCGCCCAGAAGGGGTGCACCTATTGGACATAGATATGGATATTTTCCTCTTTGCGGTACAAGACATGGTGGAACTGCTGTGGCAGAGGATGAAGCTTGGCCGCAGTTAGGGACAAGTGGGGGGCCCATCAGCAAGCGAGGAGTCACTGCTGGTGGGCAGTGGCATAAGTGGGGGTCACGAGATGGGGCACACAGACGGGAAACGGAACAAAAGGGGGAGTGGCCCAGAGAGAATTGTCCTCCCCTGGATAGGGCAACAGGCTGCAGCAGGGACAGAGGGGGGCGGTGATGTCCTCGTGTCCCCGTCCCCCCCCCCCCACACACATTTTCACAGCATGGGGGCAGAGAGGCGCATCACTGACAAGAGCGAGCAGCTCAGAACACATCTTTGACGGATCAGGTTTGGAGCTGGGAGGCATGATCCCTGCTGCAGCAAGGGTAAGGCATGGTTTTTGATGGCCTGCCTTGCTCTGGTACCAGGGCCTCAAATGAGGAGCATAAATGTTAGAAGGGAAGGATACGGGCTTCAAATGGCTCGCCACCAAGGGTGTGCGTCCCTCATGATACTGGTTATTAAAAGTAATGAGTAGCTTGTTCTAAGTTTGAATTGTGGAGTGTACTGAATTGTAAAGATTATATCAGAGTTAGTTGTTGATAGCTGATATTTAATGGCATGTAAATATGTGTTGCTGCAGCCAAGAAAACACCAATAAAGAATTTGTGAGTTGAAAAACAAGCCTGGTATTATTGAAGGAAAAAAGGGTGGGGGAAGGGGGCACACAGGGAGACATGGGTGAACTCTTCCCTGGCTGAGAAAAGAGAAAAAACAGAGCTAAAAGTAACATTACAAATTAATATTACAAGTAGATAATTACAAATAAATAAACAGAATTAAAAACAAGTAGACATTCTGGGAAGCAATTGTTTCCCCAGATTTCCTCTACCAGTTAGTTTACATTTGCATAGATTTTAAAGCAGATTTAAAATTTTGAAAGACAGCTCAGTCCTAATGTACAGTAGTAAGGAAATCCAAATGGCTGATGCTGAATAATAAAAGGCTATTTGCCAGATAGAGTCCATATGGGCTTTGAAGTTGGAAGTCTATTTTGGTTAGAGAACGCAGAGTTCTTTCAGGAGCACATAAATGCACAGGAGGGTCTCTTTCAATTGAAGGCAAGCTCTGCTACGAGGGGACATATGACAAGAGTGAAAGAGGATAGACTCAAGAGTAATATGCGTAAATATTTCTTTACGGAAAGAGTGGTAGATGCGTGGAATAGTCTCCCAGTGGAGGTGGTGGACACAAGGACAGTATCTGAATTCAAAAAAGCATGGGACAAACACATAGGATCTCTAAAGGTAAAAAGGGGACTATTATAGTTGATATGGAAGGGAAGACTAGATAGACCATGTGGTCTTTTTCTGCCATCATGTTTCTATGTTTCTGTCTTTATTTGGGAAAAACAGCCACTATACATTCTTTTACCTTATAACTCTGCATCATACTTTTTGCTTTACTTTTTGTTTATCTGTATCTACATCCTACAGGTCATATCAAGCACATATATATTGTTCATGCTTAATCTGGGCAAGATTCCTGCAAATAGAAGATCCTTGTCTTGCAAGATGTAACCTTGACTGTCTCACTTATTCATAAATATCCCCTGTGAAAATGTCAGCATATTCAGAGCTGTTCTCACACTCTAAACTTTCCCCTTGAGACCTCGCCCTCCCCTTTCTACAGTCCTTTCTTTGATTTTGTAAAGAATCACTATGAAAGAAAGGTAGCTCAGACATGTCCAAGTCTAGAATAAGTCTTCTGCCACAGTGGGGAATGCCATCCGCTTCAATTTGCAGATGCAGTGAACAGGGCCATACCGAGTGTAAATCGCGCCCTGTGGGAGAGAAGAGGCATGCCCAATGTGCAATTCCCTGGCATGCTCTTGCAGGGAGGGACAGATCTGCTTAGCACGCCGACGAGAAGGCTTAAGGGGAGCATTTTAGCTCTCTGTCGTTGCCTGCCGCCACTGAGAGAAGAAAAAGTGGCGTTGGCAGGCAACGGCAGACAGCTAAAATGCACCCCTTAAGCCTTTGCGCCCTGTACGGCTGCAACGCTTGCACAGGGCTAGGTACCGGCCTGGCAGTGAACCACCTTCAGAGTCCTAGGGTCTGATATTCATTTGGGCAGGCTATGCGCTGTTTTGGTGCATAGCCCTGCCTGCTGACCTCTAATCCCAGATATTCAATGCCACGGTGACGACATTGAATATCCAGGTTTGGCACCGAGGGGATGCAACCGCAGAACCGAACTGGGTAGTGGCAATATTGGACTGCTACCTGGTTAGCATCTCCGGTTAGAACTAGGTGAGTCAAAAGCTGGGTAGTGGTCCAATATCAAAGCTACCCGGTTACTGGCAATCTCCGCTCCCACTCTACCCCAACACCCCCAGCATGCCTCATGCTAACTGGATAGCATCGGGGCACGTAGGGGACATAGACAGGGATATTCAACAGCTCTAACCGTGTAGGTGCTGTTGAATATTCCTATCTAAGGCATTTGCACAGTTTACAGGGCTGTAATCCATGTAAATGCCTTTTGAATATCAGGCCTCTGGGTACCACATCTGGTCCATAGGTGAATTTCATCTTACTGGTTGGGAGAAGTCAACAAATGTATTTCTTTATACATATGCTTTATTTGACAATATAGAAAAAGGATTACAATCACCCTGCAAATTAACCAGCATCATATGACACTATTTGCCCTTGCTAAGTCTCAAGAAGCATGTGTAAGAGAGTAAGGTTCTGCTGATTATTCTTGCAAGCACTATCTGCTGGCAGTGGTCAAAGTCTTTGTTATATCATACAAATTCACACAACTTTTAAGATATCTAAATACACCAAAAGCAACTATATATGGAAGATCTTCCCATTCACTCATGCACAAAAATAAATTAATCATAGAAATTACAGGGGAATATGTACTTAACCATTCTCCAGAGGTTCTTATCTGCAGTTATAAGAAGCTCTTGGAGGTACTATTTGCAATGCACATCTCAGCATTTGCATTTTTACAAATAGAATGAAATTAGCAGACAAATTCTCTTAACCGGGATAAACTTGGACCCATGAAACCTAGAAAACAAAGCTTGCACATCATGGATTAAACTTATTTAGAAACACAAGTAAAGGGATGGTTAATCGTTTTGTGGGGGGTTTTCCTTCTTCCATCTCAATTGTCATATCCATGATCCCTCTAAAATAATCTTAAACATAATCTCGCAGTCATGTGGATGTATCTCTCAATAATGCTACTGCCATTTGGACCCAGAGGTTTTTCTTTTTATATATCTATGGCAAAAAGAATTAGTAACATTCATGCTATACTTTAATTGTGCTCTGTTTTGATATTAAATTACTTTAGTTTTAACTGTCAGGTAGATTGGAAACAAAGTACAATCCCCTTGTGCTTCACTAATTAATGCATAGCAGCAGCTAAGACATCCTCCCTGAAAACTTAAAAATAACTTCTCTAACAAGGCATTTTGGTATCTGGTAAGAAGGAATTTCCTTATGCCCTTGAGAACTCTCTGCAATTATCTCTCATTAACAGTTACTCTGAACATACAGTCCTGTCTTATTTGGTCCTCTAAACTGTTATGTGTGCTGTCTACTTCTATCAAGTTTCACAGCAATGTGCATTCCTCTTCCCAATCCATTGAATCAGAGAATCCATTTCATACTACAGTACAAACCCATACAAGTAGCTGTGCACATTACAGCTGCAGATCAATCATAAAATCGCATTTTCCCTTTACATATTCATTAGATTGACACATCACTTTACATCAAAAGATCATGCCCACAAGCCAAAAAATCTCCTCCATTTGTCCTACGCTGAAAAAACCCAATCCCGAACACATCAGACCTGGCATCATATAGACCCATCACAAGCCTGCCTTTCACAGCAAAAATCATAGAGACAACTGTGCAGCAACAGCTACAAGAACACATTGACAGACATGATCTCCTAGATCCCCAGCAGCACAGCTTCCGACAACAACATGGAGTGGAAACATTATTAACTATATTAATAAACACACTCACCCAAGGAATACAGCGAGCCAACTAAGGCTTCCTGTTAATCTTCCTAGACATTTTGTCGGCCTTCGACACCATGAATCACCAAATACTACTACAACCTTCACACAATATGGAACTGTCCACAAATGGTTCACATCCTACATCACCGACAGATATCAGCAGATATGGATTGAAAACAATTCTTCGACTCCATACAAGCAAACCCAAGGTGTCCTACAGGGCTCACCCTCTCTGCTATGCTCTTCAACATATACCTGTGACCCCTCTGCTCAGTCATAAGAACACGCAAACTATACCCCCATGACTACACCAATGACATTATGATTTATGGACCAATCAACACATGCCAATCCAAAATAACTGCCCACCAAGAATACTTCACCGAAGTAACAAAATGACTAGCAGAAAACAACCTCCAAATAAACTATAACAAGACAGAGGCCCTCTATGTAACAAGAGACACTGCATTCACCCCACCCTCCCCACCCCCACAGTAACACTGAACAACAACCCCTGAAATTGAGATTAGGAAAGCTTTCAAAATAAAGGGGCTTGTTTACAAAGCTGTGGTAGCGGTTTCCGATCGTTATAAACAAGCCCCAAAGTGTACTTCTTATATGGAAGCCAAAACATATAATTCTAACACAGAAAAACAATTGAAATTACCTTAAGATCCAAGAATGAAACAAACAAAATAAGACAAATCTGTGTAGTCTTTACATATTACCAACTAGCAAATATCAGCTTGAAAGTCTGGCAAAATAAGGACCCGAGCTACTAAAGAAGAAAATTAGCATATGAAAAAAAACCTAACAACTAATTACCAGCTTAAAGCCAGAATGCTTAAATGTTTTTTTTAACCAGAATATGTTATCCTTTTAAAAGCACAGTGTAAGGAAAGGAAACAAATGAATATTTATACACTTTTCCTTCTAATACAAACAAGTTATGTTTAAGGTATTGGACCTCATCTTTTTATTTTTCTTGAGACTTTTCATGCACTATTTTCTCCCACCATGTAAGGATCACCCTCTCAGGACTAATCTCCCTAAATCGTTTATTGTAGTTCTTCATTTACATTAGTCATTGAGTGCCATCATGCTACTAGGTCTATAGCAAGATCACCATGTTTAGTGTGCATGCAATAAGACAGGCTACTCTTCTTAAACTCTAAAGCCTGTGCCTTTTCTAACCATTCATGCAACTTAGTTATATTCTGCTCATGACTGAATAAATTACGCATCATATTTACAGTTCTCCTGACAAACTTCTGACTTGCCTCTGAGCCAAAGAAAGAATATGAGTATTCATAATCACCAATTGTTGCATGTAACAAATTCCTAGCCAGTGGCAACAAACACAGAATTATATCTTAACAATAGCAAAGTTCTGCTAAAGCATTAGGAAGAAAGTCACAGAGCTGCAGACAAGTGCAATCACCTGTAACTCCCTTTATTTGCTTGGTCACCGCATCTACTTTTATTTAGGAAAAATGGCCACATTATACATTCTTTTGCCTTAGCACTCTGCATCATACTTTTTGCTTTACTTTTTGTTTATCTATATCTACATATTACAGATCATGCCAAGCACAAACATATTGCTCACGCTTAATCAAGACAAGCTTTCTGCAAATTAAAAGTCCCTGTCTTGCAAGATGTAACCTTGACTGTCTCACTTATTCATAAATACCCCCTGTGAAACTGTCAGCATATTCAGAACTGTTTACACACTCTAAACTTTCTTGTGAGACTCTAGCTCTACTTTCTGCCCTCACTCCTCTTGAAAAGACCCTTTATCCTGCCACTTCTCCCAGGCAGATACTCCATGGGTAGTGAGATCCACCACACCTTGCTGGTACACCACTCTTACCAATCTTCTCAGCTTCCTCAGCATGAACAGTCACAAGCCCCTTCTTCCAGTTGCCTTTTGCATTGGCCCTCTCCCAGCCTCCATCTGCCATACCTTGCCCTTCCTGGTACTGCCACCAATATACTGCCCTTTGAGCTGTGTTCCTTATACCCCTTACAGTAGCCCTAGCAATCCTCAAACATAACCTCCCAGAGTTGTAGCTACTGCTTTGACCACAAGTAGTTCCTACCCTACCACAATATCTGCATCACTGGCTTTTGTGGGCCACCCTCATGGAGATGCTGCAATAACTTGAACCTCCTCTCCCTACAACTACATTGCTGCCAATATATATGGTCATAAGCAATGTTCCCTCTAATTTTCTGTAGGCTGTGTGTGCATAAAATATCAGCTGTGCAGCTTTTGAAGGAAGGTTAAATTTTTGTGCGCCACATAACGACACTCTGAGTTATATACTTTAAAATTTGACTACATATCAGAATACAGTATGTACAGCACATTGATTGCACTAGAAAATATTGTAGAACTTGTGAAAACCATAAATACACAACTTTTCAATTTTAAGAACGTCTGTGTTGTTTTCTATCAGAATCAGAACCGTAATTTTTGTGCGCTCTGTTGTAAATTATGTGCGCTCACTCAGCGAGGTGTGTGCGCGCGCACACGTGCACAGCTTAGAGGGAACAGTGGTCATAAGTGTGTATGCAACACTTCTGTATGTGACCCTTGAGTTGCCAACTTGCTCCAGATACACACGACAGACTTGATTCAGTCCTGGATTTACCCCATTGCATGCAGGGATATTTAATTCTGATTTCTTCATTGCATTCCATAAGAAATTGACAAATACTTGTCGCTGCATGCAATGGGGTAAACCCTGAACTAGATCTAGCTTGTCAGGCACATATGGAGCCAGTTGGCTATCCTATGTGGCTCTGATGAAATACCCTAGTTATTATGTCTCCTGTGGTCTAAAACTCCCTGCTTCTGCCACCTCTTGGGCATGAGACTTGTTGCCTAGCTGGTTCATTATGCTGTTGGCCCCAGTAGCTCCACCAGCCCTCTCCTCTGTCCCTGCTCCCATGATAGTCCTTGTGATATAGCATATGGAGGACAATTTCCCAAGGGGCCATCAAGTTAAACCTCCCACCCTTCTCAGGCCTCCTAATTCCACTCTTGAACAACTGTTGTCTAGTTCATCTTACTTCACCTTACTTTCTCTACCAGTTAGGTCCATTCAGAACAGGCGTTCCCTTCTCCTCTTTCCTTTTGTTATTTTTATTTCCTCCATCCCTTTTCTTTTTGCTTTTATTATGTAAACAAACTGCTTCATCCCAAGTTTCCATAACTTGGAACTAACTACAGTACACACATTTGCTACATACAACCATTCTTCTCACAGATACTACTTTGGTATCTGAAGATAAAAAAAGATAGAAAGCAATTGCTATCACCCCTTTTCTCTTCCTGCAGATCCCATTCTCCAACTTCCATAATTCCTAGGTGTAACCAACCAATAAAAAGCCATCACACTCCCAACTGCCAGCTATTCAAATGGAGCCTGATTCAGGTAGGGCCACTTCCAGGCCGACCAGACGGCCCCAAGCAAGACAGGCCCATTTGGACCAATTCCAGAATGTGAGAACAAACATTCCCATGGTAACCAGAATCGGGCCCGAGGATGGCCCGGTATGCCCCTTCCACCTGCGGGGACAACCTCCCCACAGGCGCCACCAACTCCCACGGCTTTGGCCCCACCTTTTCCCTGCCACCCGATCCACGGCTGACCTGCAGTGGCCTGGATTGGGCCGTTGAGACGTCCTCACACCCAGCCCTGGTCCTGGCCCCGGGGGGATCCCTGGGCCCAATCGCCAATTTTGTGCTGCTTATTCCACCTATGTCCCCTTTGGCCTGGCAGGACATACTGTACAGGGCCATAATCTGAATCAGTCCTGTATGTCCTGCCAGGCTGGCCTGCCCCCACTCTGCCCCAATCCCGCCCCCTCCTGCCTCCCACTGGCTCTCCCCATTCTGATGCTCAGGACATACGGGGAGAGCCGAGGGGGAACCAGGCCCAGATGGCTTGATGGGCTGCACCTCCCGCCAGGACATGGAGACCTGCGACCCGCATCCTAGAATTGGGCCTATAATGCTCTACTCCTGTGAAACCTTCCCTTCCCCCTTCTTCCTCCCCCTCTCCCTAAAGGGATACAAGAATGGAAAAGCCAGCGTGGTCATCACCCAGAACCCAGCTACTCTTGGTGGCCAGAATTTCGCCCAGCCACTTGGCTATTTCTATAATACACAGTACTATAAGACATGACAAAACAGGAAGAGATTTTGAATAACTGAAGGTTCCCTATCCATAGCAGACACAGGTTAACTACATCATGTACTTGCCATCAAGTTGCATCTTTTTTTTAATTTGAAAAGCATGTTCACTATTACTGGGGCAGTGTTCAAACTGGCTTCATTGCTACAAAGTCTGTGAGTACCTTCTACAAATGATCTTTGTCACATACATACTTTCACACTGAAGATTTCTTCAGGAACAAGACACCTGAGGATATTGTCACCTGCTTTTTTTCATAGAAAATATTGTGCAATGATACTAAAATGCAATCTATGCCTATTAATTTCCTCCCTGACCAAAAGGTGCCTCCAGGAATACCTATTCGTAATGTAGTGAAAGGTACATGTGTTGTGGAGTACTTTCGAGTGAACTATGGGGACACAATTTTCAGATAATCCTTTTATCTAGGTAAGATGATATTTATCTAGGTAAGTCAGTTTTAAAAATTACTGTTTCCAGCCCCCTGCATATCTGAATCACTTGCCCAAGGACTGTTCATTATGTGCAGACTAATCTGAAATGTTCCCATAATCTGCTATTGCTTCCTCTGTACTTACAATGCATTTTTGGGTTAGCTGAGGTCCACGGGTATGTATGACTGAGCACACATTTTTTGTGTGCTAATTAGCTTATGATATACAGTATTATCAGATTCTAAAGCCAAATAAAGTGCACTAAGCCCTGTTGATTATAACAGCATTAAATAGTGCAGTTATAGATAAATGGCTGTGCAAATGTCCTTTAATGCAGAAATTCTTCCAATGCAAGCAAATAAGCAAGCATTTCTATATTAGGTAACTAAGGAATTTAATGCTACATTGATAATTTTAATGAAAAGAGAATGGATGGGAAAACAGATATGAGTTGTATGTGCTTACAGTCTTTTCCAGCCATTACATTAATTAATGTCTATTTGCTCTGATGTGTAATGAATTCAGAAAGCAGCAAAAAAGATTTGAAATGACAAGAAAGAAAACTATTGCATTTATAAGCAAATTACAGCCAGAGGGCAATAATGGGCTTTTTTTTTTATTAATGCGCAAACTATACATATGTAAAAGCATGTGCATATGTCAAAAATGTATGTACTTTTACAGATGAAATTTTGGAGACATCCTCGGGGCCAGGTTACATTTTGAAAAAGTACCTTCTCAAAAATCAGGTACAAATTTCTGCAAAGTATTATTTTGTGGGTCAAAGCAAAGGGGTAGGTTTACTAAACAGTGTACGCATGGTATGTGCGCTGAGGTCCCTCGTTATTCAATGGACTCTTGGCACACATACCATGCGTGCACTGCTAGCACTGTTTAGTTAACCTACCCCAAAGTGTACATGTACTTTCATTGTTTATTATTTTATTATTGATGATTGGAGCAAACCTTGTGAGTAAAAGGTTTCTAGAACGTTTGCATCAATACAAATAGTTTGATTATTGCCTCCCTAGGTTGTTTTGTTTTGTTTTTTCTGAATCTTTCTGCCACATTTTCTTGGTCTCTGACTGCATTTCTTGGTTCTTCAGGATTTTCTATCTCTCCATGCAATTCACAAAATAATCACTCGGAACTGACACTTCTATTATCAATGCCTTTCTGGGTTTCCTCGCATCCAGTTTCTTATCCATCAGAATGGGAATGTCCCAGGTGATCATAACCTTTTCATTCTATGTAATTCTCTTAGTGCTTTTCAGGGACAGTGATGTTGTAGTTGCTTATAGTTTTTCCAATATATGTATGATGTGTGCTACTTTGCTGTGCCTTTCTGTATAGAAATTTTCTGCCATCAGTATTTCACAGCCAGCAATGAGGTGAGTCACTGTTTCCAGGTCTTTCTTATAGAACCAACATATTTATGTTTTGCCAGTTTTTTCAATGCTCGCTGTAAACCATCTCGTCCATAATCCGCTATCTTGGACTGCAACTATCAATCTCTCATCCTTCAGTTTCAGTTCACCTTTCCTTTTAACTGTTCATGTGTCCATTCTTGATTGACAGAGGGTTCCTGGAGTAACACTCTGTATTTCCCATTGAAAGTGTGTATTTGCCATTTGTTTTCCTCATTTGCTGATCTAATTCTTGTTTTGAAAATTCTGTTGCTTCCTTTCCTGTGTGTGCTTGTGGATTCTCACTCATTTCTTCTAGTTGTTGGAGCACTTCTCCAAGTTTGACGATGGAGACAGATTCTGGATGTTTACTTTGATATTTCAGCAGTTTTTGTGTATGTGGATCCAATGATGCTGCTAGGTAGGCCCAGAGGCCTATGATAGTAGGGAGGAGTGGTCTAGTGGTTAGGACAAGGTATCTCAGGCCGGAGGGCCAGGGGTTCAAGTCCCACCTGGGAACAGCAATCTCAGGCTGGAGGGACTGGGATTTCTAGTCCTATAGGCACTCCTTGTGGTCTTGGGCAAGCCACTTAACCCTCCATTGCCCATGTTCCCTGTAAGTATTAGCATATGTGTCTCATATCCTCTCATGTTAAATGTATCCCCCAATTGACCACTTTGACTTGGTGAAAAGCAGGATATAAATACAGCTAAATAAATAGTAGCTCTGTATGTGTAATCAATCTCTATGAGGCCTAACCCTCCTTCAGCTCTAGGAGTATGTATTCTTGGCATACACTGATTCTTGTAAATCACTTCATGGGCATGGAGGAGCTTTCTTGTTCTCACATCCAGTTTTTCAAGATCTTTAAAAGGCTAGTCTACAATCCCAAAGCTGTCTGAGAGTATAGGAATTTCCAGCTGATTGATGGTTTTTATCTTATTCCGTGATGTTAAGGTACTTTTCAATAATGATTTTAATCTTCTATAGTATTCTTTATTGATCTTTTTCTCTCAGTAATTTCTGTTTGAGTGTCGTAGATTCCTCTACTCAAAGATATTTATATATGCCTTCTAGTTCAATTTTCTTGATGTCACAGCCCTTACCCAAGGAGATGTTTTCCATTTTGCTCAATTTTCCTCTAAAAAAGTTGCCTTAGCATATTTGTCTAGGCCAAAAGTCATCCTGGTGTCATCAGAAAGGTTTTTCACAACACAGAGTTGCTCTGCTAATTGTTGGTCACTGGAACTGGATCATCAGGTTGTCTACAAACAGTAAATTTATTTTATATTCTCTTATATACTGCACTATTCTGCATCAGTGCAGTTTACATTGAACAAACTGAAATTACATTGAACAGGGTATTATAACTTGGAGATAACTATTTTACAGGGAACATGGGCTATGGAGGGTTAAGTGGCTTGCCCAAGACCACAAGGAGCACCTGTGAGACTAGAAACCCCAATCCTTCTGGCCCAAGGTTGCTGTCCTCTAGTGGGATTTGAACCTCCAACCTTCCAGCCTGAAGTACCTTGCCCCAACCACTAGGCCACTCCTCCACTCCTGTTATCCCTGGGATGTTACCTTCTTGAGGATTCAAGCTAAATCTGTATCTCAAAGAGTTGATGAGAGTACTCATTGGATTAAGCGCCATCCAAAATAGAAGTGACAACAGGGAATTTCCCTGAAATATTCCTCAATGGATCTTGATGCTAGGAAAGACGCACTGACCATCTTCATACTTCAAAAATAGGGTGGCTAATGTACTCTATCAAACCAGGCAATTTATTATCCTAGAGTGTGGGACACTGTCAAAAGCTTTCTTATAATTAATCCATGCTTTACTGAGATTTCTGCTTTTCTTAGCACTGGCCATGATGGCCTTATTTTACATTAACTGGTGTTTGGTTCCATATGCTCCCCTCTTATTGCCCTTTTGCTCTATTACCATAGTGTTATTGGATTCAATATGATCTTATATTCTGTCTGAATTGATTGCACTGAACTGCTTATAGATTGTAGGTTGCAAGTTATTGGTCTGTAAGTTTTTGGGAATGTTATAATTGGTTCCCCCTTTAGAAGGAGAAATGTTCTTCCTATAATAAGCCATTGTGGTGTTAAGTTTGACTGCTTGATCAATTGGATTTAGCAGTTTGTCAGGTCTTGGTGGAGTGATGTTAACTGTTTGAGCCAAAAGTTGGCCACTCCATCTGGGCCAGTTTGGGTCTAATTTTAGCCTGCTTTCCAACTCTTTCATTGTTACTACAGGTCATTCCATAGGTCTGAGGTTTGATTTTTCCAAATGTTCATGTATATAGGATAACCATTCTGCATCTTAATTATGTTCTATGGGGTCCTCGTATAGCCTTCTCTTGAAGCTTTCTGTTTCAGCTTTTATTGGTAGTGTTTTTACCATATTAATGCTCTTTCCAGTTCCTTGTAGTACTGTTTTAGGTTCTCTCTATTTTGATATCTCTCTATTTTGATATCATCGAACGCTACGGCGACACCACATAAGCCGCCCGCCAGACAGTACTACAGCATAACCCACCTCCCTAGACTCTTATGTACATGGTATTGCATAATAGTGCACGATATAAATAGCCCACTAAGAATCAACAACACCCGACACATACACGCATTCACAGTCTCACTGCATGCACACACAAGACAGTATTTATTCGATTGTTTGCTGTGTAGACCGCCTTGATTAAAGGATAAGGTGGTATAGAATTCCATTTAAATAACTAAAATAAATAAAATCTTTGCAGTTTTTGCGCTTCAGCTGCTACCTTCAATTTATTGTTGGAACATATAAATTTCAGGTCTTCTTCTGTTAATGCAGCATGCTTCAGCTTGATGCCTTGGATCTTCTTCAATATTTTTGATGATCTTAATCCTTTTAGATACCAGTCTATCAGAGATACCTCAGCATGCAATGATTGTATTTTTCCTTCTATGCACTTTTTCCAAGGAGGAACTGTTATCGTTCCCTTTTTCTTCTGACCCTGTACTTTAATTGGTAGCATTTTTGTAGTAATAATTTTAGCTGCACAGTATCGTGTTTGATTTATTTTGGTTATATCAGTAAATGATCCCTTTCAAGTTGAAAGATGCAAGATGATGCTGTGAGTGGATGCATCTGGAGGATGCTCCACAGCTGTTGCTTTGTTGGGGGCAGTTGGCAGCTTGCCTGAGGTCACCATGTGCAAAAGGAAAATGAAAAGCAGAGTATATCCTCCTGAATCCTGCTGGACCCAGCTGATGTGGTAGACGACACTGTGCAATTACTGGTCTCCCTCTGTCCCTGTTTTGGCATCTTCTTTGACCTGGTCCGAGGACGTTTCGGCAAGCAGCAGTGTGGATGCGGCTTTGTTAAACCCCAAAGAGAGGATTCCTCCTCTGAGACCTGGAAGTAGTCTTGCCACGGGACAGCAGCATGTGGGCAGCCCTACAGAGGCTACATTGATCTCTCCTTTGCTGGGGGCAGGGGGGCTGCCAATGGTGATATCTCCCCCCCTACTCAAAGGGCTAGAGGTGGACTCCTTGGAATATCAATTGCCCGAACCATGGTAGGGGAGATACTGTTTCATGTTTGGTGCTGCAGGAGATGAAAAAAACAGGCAATGTGACATTTCAGTCACTTTGGGACGTCATACAAGGCCTTGACTCTTTATGTTGGCTTGTCTTGCAAATTTGTGGGGGGGATTTGTCTGTGGTTTTTAAAGCTGTTGTGGCTCATTCTCAAGTGTTGGCACAGCATTCTGCTAAACGTGACTCTTTAGAACTTAAAGTGAATAAAGTGCAAGATCTGAGGGAAGCATTGGCAAAATATAAGAGCTACATTCCCCTAAGAACAGAATATTACCCCCGACATATCTCATGCCTTTAATCATGGTATCAACCATATCCCAATCCTCTACAATCATGGCAGGAGAGGGTTTGAAAACCCCCGCCACACCTCAACAACACTCCACTCACACCTCCTACACATCCCTCTACAGAACCTTAAGAGCATCCAAGCTGAGAAATACAAATACCAACATTTACTCAAATGTGCACTTATAAATGCTAGATCAATACGCTCGAAATGGACTATAGCCATGGACCTGATAACCCGCCATGACCTCGATATCCTAATGATAAATGAAACTTGGCTATCTGACTGTGATAATGTTCTAATCAACCAGATGTCACCACCTGGTTACTCGACCTACGCCTGCCATAGGACCCACCAGAGGGGAGGAGGCACGCTCATCCTTGCCAGATCCAATCTTCAATTCGCCCTAAACAACTCCAATAGCTCAACCTATCTGTACATAATATCCATATTGAACGAACACTGCTCAATTAACCTACCATACCGAGCACCAACATCATCACCAGATGACCTTTCACCATTGATCTAGCCTGTAACTCCAGTAATCCACGCTCCCTAAATTGGCTGATGGGAGATTTCAATCTACCCTCCTTACCAGATACACATTCATCAGCCTTCCTTGATGCAATGAATGAGCTGGGCTACACGCAACTCATCGACTTACCCACGCATAGCAAGGGTGGGAAACTGGACCTGATCTTCGGACCTCAGGCATCTGTCAACTCATCCCAGAGCCTGCTGCTCTCCATAACGCCTGTACCCTGGTCTGACCATAACCTTCTCCTATTCCACATACCCACCAACCACCCCAGCAATGTCAACAATAAAGCAAGTTCCCCCCCCCCCGAACTATGACAACACACTTCCAGCCCCTTGTTAAGAAGAAGGCCCTCGAGAAGATCCTACCTCTCCTCTCCAATGAATCCCTCGACCCAGACGAATTGGTTTCCAATTGGGATAATGCCATCAGAGCTGCTGCCTGCCTCCCAGCTTCCAACAAGAACTCAACAAAACGTGAACACGCGCCATGATACTCCCAGGACCTGCGAGCCTCGCTCCTCTATCTACGCAAGCTTGAGAGACATTGGCGACACACCCAGACCTCCGAAGCATTTGAGGCATACTCTGCTCAACTAAAGTTACACCGGGAGAAAACCATGGAAAAAAGAAAACAGTACCATTCTGAATTACTAAAGCGATCTTTGAACAAACCACATGACCTATTCACTATTGTCAAGACTTTGACAGGCGACCCAGCTCTAGCCCAATCGCCCATGCCCCAGCCACAAGACTTTGCCAATTACCTACAATCAAAGTCGATCCAGACCAATACGGTTGCAACCATCACATCCTTCTTCACCCCACATTTGTCCTCACAACCATCCTCCCTGCTGAAATTCTCCGAGGTATCCTGTGAAGAGATTGTAGATATTATTTCCACTATTAACCTCACTACTGCTCCTAACGATCCCTGCCCTGCAAGCTGGATTAGAGAGCTGCGCCATGACCTCAGTCCAACAATATGCAGAATCCTGAACCAATCCCTATCAACAGGGTCCTTCCCCCAAAGCCTAAAATATACGTCCATCCGCCCTCTGTTAAAAAATAGTAAACTTGATCCATCTAAAGTTGAGTCTTTCAGACCAATTTCGAGCATCCCTCTACTTGCCAAAATCTTTGAGAAGGTAGTCCAGCGACAAATTCAACACCACGTCGACAATGAAGCACCCCTGGATCCATCCCAGCATGGCTTTAGAGAAGCACACGGTGTTGATACCATCCTTACAACCCTCTTTAACAATCTAGTCATTGGTCTTGACAACATCCACCAAGGATATGCCCTCATCTTCTTGGACATAGCAGCCGCTTTCGATTCGGTGAACCACCAAACACTCTTACTTCGCCTCAAAGAAAAAGGAATACTAGGCTCAGCGCTAGCCTGGTGTAAATCTTATCTGTGCAATAGATGGCAACAAGTCAGAGCTGGATCCACGACCTCAGAGCCATTCCCACTGAAACAAGGCGTACCTCAAGGTTCATCCCTATCTGCATTGATGTTTAACATCTACATGCAGCCCATCTGCACATTAATTCGATCATTCAATGTCCAATGCCTAGCCTATGCAGACGACATCCTCATTTACACACCCTTCAAGATTGAACAACCTGACTTCTCCCCATTATTAAAATGCTTTGAAGCAGTGGCAGACTAGCTCCTCTCTCAAAGCCTACGAATTAACCAAGTAAAACAGATGTTCTCTTCGTCACGAGAAACCAAAAGTTCACGCCTCCTCCCTCACTACAAGTCAACAACACAGAACTTAAGGCACAACGCACAATTCACTACCTAGGTATTATCCTCGACCAGAGGCTAGACATGTCAGCACATATCAAAAACACCACAAAAGCGATTTATCACAAAATCAGATCACTACGTCATCTCTGACCACTACTGGACTTCCCTGATTACAGATCAATCTTCCAAGCTCTAGTTATTCCTCACCTCGACTTTGCTAACATCATCCTTCAGGGACTTCCACAGTCGACGCTAAGCCCACTCCGACTCGCCATGAACTCTGCTGCGAGGGTTCTGGTAGGTCTATCAAGGTCAGACCATATAACACTAGTCCTGAAGAACCTACACTGGCTACCTCTGCAGGCTAGAATCAACTACAAGACTCTAGTCTTGACATTCAAAGCCCGCAAGAACCAGCCACCCACGCCCATCAGTAAACTTCTCCACATTACTCCAGCCAATAGATTAAGGAGATCTTCATTGATGAATACCCTTGAAGTCCCTAAGTCAGTGGCAAAATGTACAAAGACAACAGCCAGTAGAGCCTTCTCCATTTTCGCACCTATGGCCTGGAACGCCCTCCCAGCAGAAATCCGAGCTATCTCCAATCTACCGTTATTCAGAAAAGCTCTCAAACACCATCTGTTCCTGCTACATTACCCAGATAATAATTCTGGAAAGCACACAGCCATCACGTTACCCTCCTACCTAGCCTTCCCCATTGATCAGCCTCCCTTAGAGAATGGTTAATCTCCTTTCACCTCCCTTCTCTCCCTTACCCCGGAGCTTATGCATCTGTCTACTATCCTTATATGTCCAGTAAGAATGTCCTTAATTTGTATATAGTTCTCCTGGTTCTTCCAAGTTTACTACCCCTGTTCAATGTAAACTCAATGTGACTTGCTGCATTGTTGTATGTTTTGTTCAATTGTAAACCGCACTGATTATAATAGTGCGGTATATAAGAGATATAAATAAATAAATAAATAATATTTGGAAAACTAGACACAGAAGGACAATCTAAGATTTTTGAGCTTCCCAAGATCTCCTTTAATATTACCAATAGTTGTGATAAAGAAATACTTGGTTAAAGTTTTGGAAATGCCATCAGAATCTCTACCTCCAATTGTTAAAGCCCAGTATTTGTGTTCAGGAAATCTAATCAATCCATTGGGTAAGGAGAGTCTGCATCAATGAATCTTACAGACTTTTTAGAAATATCTTTGGAGGTAGTAACACAAAGTACCACTTTAGTAGTTACTACTGCCCCAGAATTTGATTGCAACACCTTGTTTAAATTGTATTTTCAGCATATGGATAAGTTGTTCTTGGGCACAAAACTTCATATTTCCAGATTTATCTAAATTTTTTCAAAAGCGACGCCAGGAGTTCCTGGCTTTGAGACTTAGGGCAGTAGCTCTGGGAATCAGCTTTTTGTTACGATTTCCTTGTAACTGATTGTTTTTGAAGGGAAGGATTATTTGATTTTTGAACCCAAGCAGCTATTACACTTTTTAGTGGCAAAAGAAGAGTCAAAGGTTCAAGTTACCGTGCCAGAGATTTAAACAATGTTTGGGTCGGCTGAATGCCCCAATTGATTTCTTTGGTTTTCTTGGATCTTAGTTTTCCTGTTAATAGTGGACGAATGTGTTAGTGTTTATTTTCCTTTTTCTGTTTTCAAATTTACCTTGGAAATCACTGTATTTTAAAATTTTATTTATTTATTTAACTAGGCTTATATACCACTTTTCTCCAGTCAATTTTTACTTTGTTTTGAAAGTGAATTGTAGTGATAAAGAGTCTGATTCTTAGAGGGGAACGTCCGGGCCATCTGGACATCTCCAAGGAAGTTGGGCCTATTTGGACTTGATTCTGGACCACGGGAACTAAACGTTCTCAAGGTGCACAAAATCAGGCCCATGGACGGCCTGGCGTGTCCCTGCTGCCTGTGGGGACATCCTTCCCCCAGGCGCTCCTGACTTCCACAGCCTCTTTTCATCCCCATCACCCATCCCATGGCTGGCCTGCCAGTGCCTGGATCGGGCAGCAGGGAACCCCCCCCCCCCCAGCACCCAGCCCCAGCCCCAGCTCCTTTGGGTGGAATAAGCAACACGTCCGCTTTGACCCAGCTGACCCACCCCTACTCTGCCTAGATCCTGCCCCATCCCCCCCCTCCCCCGCCGGCTCTCCCCATTCTGATGCTCAGGACATGCAGGGAGAGCCAGAAGGGGAATCGGGCCTGGACGGCTTGCGGGGCTGCATATCCCGCCGGGACGTGCAGCCCCGCAACCCGCATCCCAGAATCAGGCCCAAAATGAATAAAAATAAAGTAAAAAAAAAAAGATCCTCTTATACAAGATATGTCCTTGTTCATCTTAATTATCGTACTTTTAACCTTAGGTGTTAAATTTAACTTGGAATCTTTCCCTTTCCTGGAACCCAGTATATTCATCTTAAGAACATAAGAACATAAGATATGCCATACTGGGTCAGACCAAGGTCCATCAAGCCCACTATTCTGTTTCCAACAGTGGCCAATCTAGGTCATACGTACCTAGCAGTTTCCCCAAAAGACACAGGTTCCACAATGCTTGTACTGGGTCAAGCATTGATATCCTGGGTCCCTTCTTAATAATGGTTTATGGACCTTTCCTCCAGGAACTTGTCCAAACCTTTTTTAAACCCAGCTACACTAACAGCCTTTATTACATCCTCCGGTAACAAATTCCAGAGTTTGATTACACGTTGAGTGAAAAAATATTTTCTTTTATTAGTCTTAAATAGTTTACCCTGTAGCTTCATTGCATGTCCCCTAGTCTTTCTATATTCTGATAACGTAAACAATCGATCTACGTTTACCCATTCCACTCCGTTCATTAATTTATAGACTTCTATCATATCTCCCCTCAGCCGTCTCTTTTCCAGGTTAAAGAGCCCTAACCTTTTTAGCCATTCTTCATAGGAGTATCCTTCCATCCCCTTTACCATTTTGGTGGCTCTTCTCTGAACCTTTTCTAATAATGCTATATCCTTTTTAAGATATGGCGACCAGAATTGCACACAATATTCAAGGTGCGGTCTCACCATGGAATGGTATAGAGGCATTATAATAACTTTTGTTTTATTTTCCATTCCTTTTCTTATGATACCTAGCATTCTATTTGCTCTCTTGGCTGCCGCTGCACACTGAGCCGAGGGTTTTAACATGTTATCCACAATGACGCTTAAATCTTTTTCCTGGGTGGTGGTTCCTAATGTGGAACCTTGCATCGTGTAACCATAGTTTGGGTTGTTCTTCCCTAGGTGCATAACTTTGCACTTGTCCACATTAAATTTCATCTGCCATTTTGATGCCCAGTCTTCCAATTTATCAAGATCCTCTTGCAATTTTCCACAATCCTCTTGGGTTTTAACAACTTTAAATAGTTTTGTGTCATCTGCAAATTTGATAACCTCACTCGTTATTCCACTTTCCAGGTCATTTATGAATATGTCAAAAAACAGCGGACCCAGCACAGATCCCTGGGGTACACCACTATTCACCTTTCTCCATTGGGAAAATTGGCCATTTAGCCCAACCCTCTGCTTTCTATCTTTTAACCAGTTCCTGATCCACAGTAGTACACTGCCTCCTATCCCATGACTCTTTAGTTTTGCCAAAAGTCTCTGATGAGGGACCTTGTCAAAGGCTTTCTGAAAGTCCAGATACACTATATCAACCGACTCACCTTTGTCCACCTGTTTATTCACCTGTTTTTTCCATGTGGACTAGGAGTTTGATCTTGAATTCCTTCACCTCTGGGTCTTTCTCCTTCCTTTTTTCATCCTTTTCAGTTGATTTGTTGACCTTTATCCATCTCATTCTCCTGCAGTTCCAGATCTCAAAGCTTCATGTCCTTCTCAACTGCTCTTTCTTTTTCTATGTATTCCTTTCTTCTGGTACTCTCACCTAGGTTGCCTCCCTTTCCCTGTATTTCTTTTTCCATGGAAGACCTTAGTTGATTCTAGATGTTATCATTTATATACTTCTTTACTTTCATCTGTGAAATTAAAGATCTTAAATTTGCATCTGTTGCTTGATGCAGGTTTTCTTGTGGCAATTTTCCTCTTTCTTCCAGTTTTTGGCGGATTCTCTTTGTATAGCCTCTTTTCATATAGGGCTTGCAGCATATGGGTAGCAGTTGCCTAATGGTTGGGACAAGTTGCCTCAGGCCATACAGTTGGGGCTTTGAATCCCACTGGATGGATTGGGGTTTCTAGTCCCAAAGCTGTTCCCGGTGGCCTTGGGCAAGCCACTTTGCCTCAGGTACAAATAAAACCAAAGATTGTGATCCCTTCAGGGACAAGAGAAATATATATTGTACCTGAATGTACTTCGACACTGTTAAAAGTGGTATATAAGCAGTGTAAAATAAATTATCTGCAGAAGTCCACTTAACCGTATCTAATCCTCTTAACTTTTTCATCAATTTCTGTTGCCTATCTCCTGCCACAGTGGATCCATGAACATGCTCACAGGGCCTTTATCCATGGCAGGGATGTTACCTGCATCTGCAATGTCTGCACTATCACTACCACCATCGTTAGCCCTACTGCGGAGGCTACAGGTGGGCACCTTTTTATCTTGGGCGACGTCTGGCCAGTATGTATTTTTCTTTTTCTTTTCTACCATACTTCAATTGTAGCATCACCTGGCTGGGATTTAGTATAGATTTTGTACAATGGGGGTCACCATGTGAACACCCAAGTTTATATACCTGTTTGCTGTAAACACGGAATAGCCTGTTATTCTGTTGATGTTGTTGTATGTGAACCGCGCTGATATCAAATAGCGCGGTATATAAAAGATTGTAATAAATAAATAAATAAAATAAACTATAGTCTCTCCCCTAAGAGATGCATAGCAATTCACCAACCACAGCACTGCCCTTTAACCCCTTTGTTTGGTTGTTAGGAAATCCCTATATTCATTTCAGATTATCTGATTATTATTATTATTTTTTATTTATAATGTTATTAAATTTTTTACATCCAAACAGTATAACATGAATGAAATGAAAAGATAGAAACATCAAATACAAATAAGGAAAATACAAAATTATCACAAAATCACTTTTCCATCATATTCAGACCCCAAAATAAAGAAATAGGGGAGAACTAGGAAATAAACAAATTGCTTAATGCCAAGAATATCCTAGCCATTAATCACAAATGTCCAAATAAGCAGATGGGAGACTCACACGTCAGCTGTATGGGAAGGCATGACAATCTCAACATTACTCGCCTCTCTAGTCTCCAAGAAAGCCAACAACTGCTTGGGCTCAAAAAACAAGTACATTTTTTGTTTAAAATTAACATAACATTTAACAGGAAATTTAAGCTAAAAGGAAGCGCCCAAGGCAAGAGTCCTAGGGCGAAGAGCTATAAACTCTTTCCTTCTCAACTGTGTAATTCATGATAAATCAGGAAATACCCTTACACTACAGCCTAAGAAAGCTTCGTTAGCATTCCTGAAATACATTCTGAGAATAAATACTTTATCCGTCTCTAAAGCGAATGTGGCAAGCAAGGTGGTTCTTTCCATTACAATCTCCAATGAACTCTCAAGGAGACCTGCAAGATCCCCCAACCCCGGAAGTGAGGGGGAGGCCCCATCTCCTCCACCCCTACTACCCAGGGACAAGTACTGGGCCCTGATCAAAGGGGGGAACTGTTCCGGGGGGATTTTTAACACCTCCCCAAAATACATTCGCAGCATCTCTACCGCTGATAGTACCAGAGACCTAGGAAAACTCAGGAACCGGAGATTACATTGCCGGACCTGATTTTCCAGGTACTCCAACTTCCTACTAGCCACAGTACTATCCTTTAACTGGGCATCAACCAGACCGTGCACCTCCCCCAACTCCTTCTCCAGGGTGGCTACCTTACTAGCTTGCACTTCATAAGCTTTAGTAAGAGTGTCACAAGAGTCTCTAACCACATTAAGTTCCGTCTTGAAAGTCCCACAAACTCTATTCATAGAGTAATTCAAGGTCGCCAGTCCTTCCCATAGCGTTTCCAATGTATATACCGCAGGTCTCACCAATACTGGAAACACAGGAAGCTCTTCCCTCATCACAGGATCGTCAGACTCAGGCCACTCCGCTGGAACCCCCAACTCTCTCCTCCGACCTCAGCCCGCCTCCTCAGAGGGGAACTCCGACCCAGCAGATGCACCTCCAATATCCTCGAAAATCGGCGAACTCGTCAACATCAACTCCGGGGACACAACAGCTGCCAAGGATAAGCTTCCTGGATGCGGTAGAGGTGTCCGCTCCTGGAGAGAAAGCCAGACACCTGAGATGATCTGGGGCGAACTTCCTCCCTCTACCCCAGCCAAAGACGCCGCTCCGGCATGGGGCTCGAAGCCGCATTCCCTGAGCGTTCGCTGACCCGAGGAACTCAATGGTTTCTCGCCCGGAGGTAAGGCAGCCTGCTTCCGCTTTCTCCGACCCATCCCATGGTAGCAGCTCCACAGGCTCATGATACTCAAGGGAGCAGATCACCGCTCCGCGCACACATCCGCCATCATCATCTGATTATTTTTTAAACTATTCTTGTGTCTTATTTTCTGAAGCTGAGATTTCCATGTTTTTAAATCTAAATAAAAATGCAAAAATTATTGCTGTCGTTCTCTAATTATGGAAAATATATGGCTGATTATGAAATCAAATATTATTAAAATGATTATTTAATATAGTTTAACTTTCCTTGGTAGTTCTGAAGTTCCCTTGTAGAGGCATAACTGCGAGACCAGTGGTGCAATGGAAAGGATTCCCATTAGCACATCTCCTCTACTGTTCAATGGCATGTTATATGTTATCTATGGCGCTTTACTTTTGTCCCTGCTTTCTAACGTAGGTTTTTTTTTCCAAAGAATCATGTGTTGAGGTGGTCAGGGGGTGGGTTAGAAGCAGAGAGTGACTGTGGTGAGCACTGCACAGTTGGCGCAGAGGTCAACACTGTGCATTAACTGCAATCCTTGCAATGACAGTGATTTCACCTAACACCAGCTCAGCAGGGCATTAGGGCACATGGATCTGCAGTTAACTTCCGGGAACATGCATTCCCCGCCCCCGACGGTTAACGCACTGGTGTTGCACCTAACATGGCATGGTTTGGGCAGTATTGGCATGTTATGTGCAAAGTCATAGTGCCCTTTAGTAAAAGTGCAGATTAGTTCACTACTGTGGTATCCATGATCAAAAATTGGTGAATTAATGTAAGTTTGTAAGTTGTGAGCACTAACATCATCATCAGGCTCCATCCCAAACATTTAACCTCTCATATCAGTCAAACCCCATAAATAGTTCTGAAAGAAAGGGAGGCTTACACACAAAACATGGAGACTGCCTTAAATATAAGGCTGCTTGTGGCACAGCCAATTTAAACGTTCAGTAGAATCAGAGAGAAAGACAGGTAGTTAAATACCATGTGATGTATACATGACAGGTTTTTCCCCATCTTAAAAAGTAAAAATCAGCAAACAAGCATGTAGGCAATATCTTTCTTTCAAACTAACCTTTTAGGTTTATGATCAGTTTTCTAGAGTTGTGCTTTCTTTAGTAGGTCAGTGCAGAATGAACAATGAACAATGTTATCTGAGTACACATTCATATTCCAGGCTACACTGCATTGGCATTGTGATGGTGGTATTTTTAAATTAGTCACCAATATGCATGTAAAAATATTCACTTAAAGCTCGTAAGCATATAAGGTTATTCAGACCAAGTGAAAGTATTCCCGTGCATGGGTGGAAGAGAGGTTTTTCTTTGCATGCCTACTTTTGACAATTTCACTGTTTGCACGTAAAATAAGGAAAATCTGTGCATGCTAAGTAGCAGATATAAATGTAGGACGATACATTCCTTGGGCTAATTTCCAACGCAGAAACATGTGCATAATTTTACTTCAAAAATTCAGCAACGTTTGTAGATAAAAGCATATCTGTACTTTTCACATGTGCGCATAGTTATCATATTAGTTCATGGAGATTAATTTTATAAGAGAGTGCCCAGTTTAAGAGGGCAAGTCAGCACCTACTTAGGTGCAGTTTTATAAGGAAACCTAGGATCCTGTGCATCGTTATGGAAATATTAAATAAAAGCACGAGCGTTTACACCTGCTTGAGGACAGTTATCAGTGGCTGTGCATAAAATAGGTACAGTAAGCATACATGTAGAATAAAGCATTTTGTAATCAAAGCGCATCCTTGAGAACTCCGTACAGATTGAACCTCTAGCTACACCTACCAGCAAAGTCCATGTGTTCATGCCAGCATGAATACTTTTATGCCAGTCAAAGTACTTCTGTAGCCACATACTAACATAAAAGACTTCATTAAATTACTCCTTCAGTTTGCATACCATGGCCTTAATGCATAGCACACTATTCAGCACACATGCTAAATGGTCTTAGCCTGCATGGCAAGCTTTAGCGCATAAACATACATATACACAAATCATGACGAACCTTCATTGATTTAGATCACTCATTTTTTCATGATATGATGTCATATTTCAAATTGATATTTTTTATGTTGTTTTATTTTTGAATCTCAACTAATGCTCTGTTAGGGATTGTCGGTGCTTTTTCTCCATTAGAAATAGGGTTGCTGGCTATGGGTTGGTAGATTTGTAATTTATGAAGAAGGAATAAATAGGCTATGGATTTCTGATATACAGTTTTCTGGAATTTACTGGCCCCCCTATCCTGTGTTAGAACTGTAAAAAGGAAAGAAATCCAGTGACCCTTAGTGATCTCATTTGTAAGGTTGCTGACAAAGCTTTAAATTGGGCTTCACTAATGGCATCAAGGCATGGGACAAAGGTGAAAACTATTACAGAAGAATTCGCTGGAAGTCAGCTTCGTGACTGAGAAGACTAGTTTAGTTAGCAAGTTTAATGTGGTTTCATTTACTAAGAATTGCTTATAATGAATCCCTTTAATTTCCTACTGTATTTATAAATCTGTGTATACAGTTAGCAAGGGCATAGAAATCATTGTAATTCTCACAACTATAACCATAACTAAAATAACAGAAAGAAAGAAATGCTACCAGGAAACAATTATAAACATGCTATTTTCACCAATAATAATTCATTTAATTGGTGTTTTAATAGAGGCTACCTTTAGAGGTTGAACAATACTGCTCTCCCCATGGTGGGCACGCTGTTGGATTGCCACAGAACCTTAGAGGAAACACTGCTGTCCAGCATGTACCCTCATGGCCCTTCCCCCAGGTCCAGCATCTCCTTCTCTTTTCACTTCCCACCCCTGCCCCAGTCCAGCATCTCCCCCTAATCAAGCTCTTTCTTCATGCTTATGTGTTAAGTGCATGCAAAGCTTGATAAATGGCCTTTTGTAGATAGAAACGATTTGGGGTAAGGGGTTTTCTTGATGCATCATATATATATTCCCTCCCACATACAAGAGGACTCCAATACCTGAAGTGCATGTGAGCAGGATTGAGATAACAGAGTGGTTTTCTTACCTCTTTTCTTTTAAAGCCACACAGTGGGCTGTATTTGTGCTGCATGGCTCTGCTGAGCTCTAAGAGGAGAATTTTAGAAGATCTGTCCACGTGCATTCTGGGACATCGAAGCCAGACCGTCTGAAAACAATGCAGGTACATCCAGGGGCAGGTGTGATTTCACAAACCTGGACATGCCCAAACCATGTTTCAGAACTCAAACATCTAGGATAGCATAATCGTTAGAATAGTGGGTTAGGCGCAGGGCAGCCAGGGTGCAAATCTCTTTTTAAACTTTCCCATTTTTCAACTTCAATCTTACCCTTAACCATTTTAACAGACTTCTGCAATACTTTTTTTTTGAGAAATTCAATTTTGTATATATATACCAGTAAATGGCACTAAAAAATGATTGGGCCAAGGAATGGGCCTAGAATCTAAAACCTGCTCAAGTATCCTTAGGGATGCATAACCAATATTGTACCTGAGGATGTTACAGTACTCCCACTTGATTTTGTGGGCTTATCAGATATATGGTGGATAAGCCTGGTTGAATTATGAAGAACAATTTAGGGAGGTGCTAGCTAAGGATAAATTGGAGGCATCCATGATGTTGACTTCTGTTTGACTGAGGTATATCCAGGCAAACGTGTGGTCCTTTAGGTCAGGGGTTTCTGCACATATCTTCCCATCTGCTGAGGGGACCTTCCATCATAGGACCTGGATGGGGTGCTCAAGAACAGTGGAGGTCAAACCTGTTCCTCTTGATGGGAGGTGCCAGTGTGCTGTTCGGCCAAAGAGTGGGAGGGGCCTAATGCCACACCAGTACTTTGATGCCGGCAAATGTTAGTGACTGGCATGCTGTACAGATGTATTATGTGCAGCGGGTGCACACCCAGCCTTCCAATATTCCAGCCCTGGAGAGTGGGGAAGAGCTCAGGAAGGGTGACTGGGGATTGCCAGCTGCTGCAGGAATTGCTAACCAAAGCTCCTTCCCTCATTAAGATGTGACATGGCAACAGTAGTTGTGGGTTTACTCAGATAGGGCAGGTTCCCAGTTCTTGTAAGAAGTGTTTTCAAGGGGTTTTGTGATTCTGTTTGAAGGCCCCCGTACTGTTCTATCCCCTCTGTTTTGCCTCATTGTTTTATTAGTAGTATTCTATATGTAAACAGCTCATATATATCTATCTGTCTCTCTATATATATATACACATAGTAGCAGGGAGGTTGGGCAGAAGATATATAGAAACACTGACCTACTGGCACAAGAGCTCCCCACAAACCAACTCCACCTCTTTCACCAGCTTAGGGATACTATGATGCAGATCCCTGCAAACAAGCCATTCCTTCTATCTATGGAGAAGAAAGTATTGCAGCTCCTAGACAGGAGCAATCAGCTGCAAAAGGTGATTCATCAGTTTCCCAACAGACCAAGGCAGGAGGTGTGGTAGGGCCTTCCCCTCGGGCAGACATAAAATACACCCTATAGCCCAGAAAGCCTGCCCTGTCCAAGTTAGTGCGCAGTGGAAGAGCTGGTGGAACAGTTGAAAGTAGAGATCCCAGAGCAGATCCCTGAGGCTTATAATTCTGAAATTGCCAAGTTGGTGGAATGAGTCAGGTATACAGCTTTCCCACATGGTTATTTGAAACCATTGTGGCGCTTGCTGAGATCCAGGAGTAAGTGCTCCCTGGTAGAGTGATTAAGTTGCTGGGTGGGGCGGGGGGGGGGGGGGATCCTGAATTCAGATAAGTCTGAAAGTTTGGAGGTTGACTGTTGTTGTACCCTCTTCTACATCTACCTTTAAGTTTTGGGAGTCTGCTGAACATGTATTGCCTTCTACATCTCTCCCAATCCCTGTTTCCATGCCTGCATCATCAAAATTGGTTCCATTTGGCATGGGTAGGGCGGACGTTTCCTTGAGAGATGTTTGGTTAGTTGTCTTCTGGATGGAGGGGGTGTTGAAGGGGATGTTGACTCAATTGTGTACCTTTTCTCAAGGGCCAGAAAACACAACTAGCGAGTGACGAAATGAAGTCACAGGTGCTTTTTATTGTGAGAGAAACCCCTACGCATTTCGGCAACATGCCTTCTTCAGGGACACGCATCTTAAAACATAAAACAGAAGAGTTATAAAATAAATAGGGAGGAGTGGCTCAGTGGTTGGGACAGGTTACCTCAGGCCAGAAGGCCAGGGGTTCAATTCCCACATGGGGACAAGCATCTCAGGCCGGAGGGACTGGGGTCTCTAGTCCCATGGTCACTCCTTGTGGCCTTGGGCTAGCCACTTAACCCTCCATTGCCTCAGGTACACTTAGATTGTGAGCCCTTTGGGGATAAAAAGTACCTGTTAGTATATATGTAAACCACACTGATTCTGAAGAGCACAGTATAATACATAAATAATAATTAAATAATATATACAATAAATAAGAGACAAAATATATGATGTTAATAATAATGATAAAACAAAATATACACACAAAGTATATAAATAAATAAATAGATAATGATATTGCTAAATAATAAAATAACAATTGCACACATAAGGACACGAGTGTGAACATAGCAATTAAAAACAAGTGGTAAACAGACACATATCTGTTACATTAAAATCAATTATATTTAAAAGAAGGTACTGGCACAGTCAATATTAGGAAGGAAGACAAGGAGATGAGGAGGACAAGGAAATAATACTTACAAAGGGCACCCTGTGAGGAGGTTGTCTTTAAAAAGACACCAGTCAATCCGAAGCTCAAAAGCTGGAATATATACAGAACGTGATATCATATAATTACACAATCTTATTTCAGGGGGCCAGCTGGAGAACTAGTGAGTTATACTGTACATAAAAGTGTTGCGTTCAATTTTTTGAAGCAGGAGGAGGTCAGAGCTAGAGGGTAGAGAAGTGAGCCAAGTACATGTGTGAAGCAGTAAGTGCCAGATACAGGCTTAGTCATGGGAGCCTGAAGCACATAATTAGTGAAAATGTGTAAAATCATAGAGCGCTGTAACAGTGAAACATACAAACAAAAATGCTGCCAGGGCACAGCTACATTCTAACAAGGTCTATCTTTGAGGAATGTATCATATCACCAGGAACTCTGTTTGCTGTCTTATATTCCAGAAAGAAGGAAGGGGAATCAAAAAATGTGAACAAAGAATTGTTAAGAACAAAGTCACAATGTAGCCGTCATCCTAAGATTTAAACGAAGGCTATCTAAAAGAAGTAGGAAGAAAATTGTGAGGCAGTTTTTTGTTTATTCTCAAGGGACTACACTAACTTTGCAACAATTTGAGGCTCGGCTTTCCAGATAGGAGGGTGGGGCCTCCAAGACGGAGAGCATGGTGACTGGTATTCAGTCCGTATGCAATACCTTTGTTAAGGATAGCTTGTTACTGCATACAAAGATAGAAATATTGGAAAACAATGTAGAGCTAAAAATTTGAGATTCTTACATTTTCCTTTAGTTCGCTTGCTCTCCCCCCTGGAGCTCTTGAAGAAGTACATGAGGGAAGTTTTAATGTTTGAGGCATTTGAGGAAATGACGGTACCTTCATTACATTGCATCCCTCAGAGCACCTCCCTAATCCCCATGGGTGAGGGCAACGGCGAACAACTTAATGTGGATAATCTAAAGTTGACTCCGTTTTTGGAGTCTTCTCTAAATAGGATGTTTAAAAGGGCGACTCTTGTAGTCACTCTTAGGTCAGAAGCTGAGAGGTTAGCCATACTGAAACACTTTTTCATAAGAAGGATGTCCTCTTTTATGGATATCCTGTTAATATTTTTCATGATGTGGCTAAAACAACCCAGCTTCGTAGGAAAGCGTTCGTAGGAAAGCGTTCTTAGAATTAAAATCCAAAGTTCTAGCAATTGGCTCTAAATATGTCTTTACAGATGTTTTGCATTTGAAGAGGTTTCTTATAGATAAATGATAGTGAGATGGGATACTAGTTTATACTGTAGTATATTTTCTGGGAAGTGGAGGCTTAGGGTGTTTTTCTTGATATGGACGTGAGCATTCTTATTGGATTATATGTTTCTTCATTGATGGAAATTTCTTTTTATGTTATATGTGTTATAGGATGCTAATCTTTCTTTTCATTTTGTATATTTATACAAGTAAACTTCAAATTAAAAAAAATATATATATCTGTAGTACCTAAGGATTGGCGAGTGGCCAATGTAAGGCCAATTTTTAAAAAAGGTTCTGGAGGGATCTAGGATACTATAGATCTGTGAGCTTGAAGTTTACCAGGCAAAATGTAGAAACTATTATAAATAACAAAATTACTGAATATGTAAATAGTCATGGCTTAATGGCAGAAAGACAACATGGATTTAGCAAAGGAAAGTCATGTCTCACTAATCTATTACATTTTTTTGAAAGTGCAAATAAACAGGTAGATAAAGGTGAGCCATTGACATACAGTGTCATTGTGATCCATGAATAGAGGGAGGACATTCCCCGCAGCCCAACCCTGGCCTTAGGATGCCAGATTGGGGGTCAGGGTGTGGGGAAATCGATGCTGGTTCTGGTGGCCGGAGATCACACCTCTTCAATGGAGCCGTGGTGCCATGGCAACCGGACGCCATGGTGCCGCAGCTCCATTGAACTTCCTTGGCTGAGTTAGTTGGGCACGGCCTGTATGTGCGGGCAGGGCTGAATCGCAGTCCCGACCTGCATGTACAGGCCTGATTGCGATTCTGATCCCGCAGGGCTAGACATGCCCCATGGGATCAGAATTGCAACACCATCTGTACTTCCAGTTCACATCGCGCATACAGAGGCATGTACATCCAGGATGGAATCGGGCCTATAGAATATATGGATTTTCAGGAAGTCTTTGACAAGGTCCTTCATGAGAAACACTTGGGGGAAATTAAAAAGTCATGGGATAGGAGGCAGTGCACTATTGTGGATTAGGAACTGGTTAAAAAAGAGAAAATAGAGAGTAGAGCTAAATAACCAATTTTCTCAATGGAGAAAGATAAATAGTGGAGTATCCCAAGGATCTGTACTGGTCTCACTGCTTTTTAACATATTCATAAATGACCTGGAAATGGGAATAACAAATAAGGTGATCAATTTCGCAGATGACACAAAACTATTCAAAGTTGTTAAAATTCGAGAGGATTATGAAAAATTGCAAGAGGACCTTGATAAATTGGAAGAATGAGCATCTAAATGGCAGATGAAATTTAATTTGGACAAATGCAAAGTTATGCACTTAATAAAGAACAACCCAAACTACGGTTACACGATGCAAGGTATCACCTTAGAAACCACCACCCAGGAAAGCAATTTGGCATCATTGTAGCAGCAACGGCCAAGAAAGCAAATAGAATGATAGGAATCATAAGGAATGGAATGGAGAATAAAACAAAGGATATTATAATGCCTCTGTATTGTTTCATCATGTGACCGCACCGTGAATATTATGTGCAATTCTGGTCGCCATATCTTAGAAAGGATATAGCAGAACTAGAAAAGGTCCAGAGAAGAGCCACCAAAATGGTAAAGGTGATTAAAGGATACTCCTGTGAGGAAAGGCATTTATTGCTCTTCAACTTGGCAAAGATAGCTGAGGGGAGATATGATAGAAGTCTGTAAAATAATGAATGGAGTGGAACGGCTAAACTTAGATCAGTTGTTTACTGCTTCAAAAAGTTGAAAGGCCAAGGGACATGCAATGATACCACAATAGAGCCCATTTAATTCTAATAGGAGAAAATATTATTTCATGCAATGCATAATCAAATTCTGGAATTTGTTATCGGAGGATGTAGTAAAATGTGTTAGTGTAGCTGGGTTTAAAAAAGTTTGGACAAGTTCCTGGATGAAAACTCCATTCACCATTACTAAAGGTACTTGTGACTTGGATTGGCCGCAGTTGGAAACAGGATACTGGGCTTCATGGACCCTTGCTCTAGTCCAGTATGGCATCTGTTATGTTCTTATGTTCTTATATAGGTATCCTCTGTCTGTCCCATGACTTTTTGAATTCTGCCATTGTTTTCGCCCCTACCACATTAATAAGTAAGCCATTCCAGGAATCCACCATCCTTATTGTTTTGCATTGTCTCTTTGCTGCCTCTAAAAAGTTACTGCACTAAGCAACTGCCTATTCTTCCCTAATGGTTGAGCCAACCCTGATTATTCCCCGGCCATGCATACAGATTCATAAAAAATTGCCAATCAGGAGCAGACTTGCATTCTACATCTACTTATGGCAATGACAATAGCATGTGTGATTAACCTTTACTGTTTTCCTAGGGCTCTGTCATAAACGACATGGACCATCTGCTACATCTACATGGCAGGCACAAGCAAGCTCGCCATGTACTTATGGCAAAACACAAAAACAAAGGATTGAAAACCTGAGCCCCAGCATGTTGTTTTGGATATTATCTTGATATCCAGAGCACATGCATGCATATGTGAAGAACCCCTGCTTAATATTTCCAACAGCATCTTGGACAGAAGTGTATTCAATCTTCCTGTCCCCAGAAGAAGATCCCGCAACTAATAAGGACACGTCAATAACTTATGAACGGTGTAAGTGCTTATCTAACTGTAGTGTAATGCAATATTGTAGTGCAATTTATAATAGGGATGGACTAGCAAAGCAAGCCCCTTACTTCATCTTTTAGGATTCTATGTTGGGCAGCCTTAAAGATATAGGGGAAAGTCTGTAGATGCTTTTTACTCACAAGCATTATATTAATTTTTAAGAAGGAAAAAATCCCCCTTTGAAAACTAACTCTAGAAATCTGCACCTACTATTAAGCAGATATTCTTACCATGAAAGCGACATGGATACTTTTGGAAATCGATGCCCTTAGAAATACCTTCCCAAGAGGTGCATATACATAAACATGTATTTATTTAATTATGACACTGGATTTTCTGTTAAATTCATCAGATTGAATGCAGAAGAAAAGTGAACACACAAAAATATACAAACAGAACTTACAAAAACTAAATCACATTCCAGCAGACACTCACATCCATCTTTCCCCATCCATTAACCAAAATATTGCACAAAAAGCCAGAATTGGATTTTCTTCCTAAAACCTATTTAGGAGAAGGATATAAGTGCAGAATATTCCAGAGGCGTTGTGAATGAAGCCTTATAGCACAAAAGTACAACAAATGTCATTTCTAAGTGTGTGCTAAATCCAAAGGAGTGTGGAGAAACCCTGGGACCGAAATAAAGACAAGAAATTGCAGCTATTGGGACCTGCCAGTTAAAGGTAGCCAGATATTCAGTAGGAACATACACTGCAAAAATGTTCAGTTCAGCAAGTATTTGTCCCTGGATCCATTCGGTTGTGTTTGGACACTGAATCATTTGTGTTTATCATATCCGTCTCTTTCAAGTCTATGGGGAAAAATATTTCATAATGTAACAGTGGGACTTGCCATGCATTTTCAATTGAACCTACAGGCACCTGTAGCAGAGGCAACAGCACTACAAGCCGCTAAGAGTCAGAAACACCACATCACACCAATAGAGGGGCAAAGGGCATTACCAGAAGTCACCATCAAAAGGGTAAAGCGGTGGCGTGGGTCAGGACTTATTTTTGGGTGGGGCTTGGGATTACTACGACTAGGTAGACCTGACACTAGATACACTGGCTTTCCTTTCTTGTGACACAGTAAACGATGTTATTCTGAATGTCAGATGCTGGCACCCTTTAAAGAAATTCCTGTCTCCCCTGTGTTACTTAGAAGTAGAACAACATCAAGTTCCCCGGAGGTAGAAAGGAAGTTCCCCGGAGGTAGATAATACATTATTGTAAATGAACCTTTTAAAACTCATAAAATGTGATTTTTTTTTCTGCTTTAGTTAACTAACACAATTTTTCTAAATAGTAAAGACATTGTTACGATGTTTCCATTGTAGTGGTTAACTCATAGAATCATCAGTGCTTGTAATCAACAAAAGAAACAGTTTCACAGGAGTATTTCCTTGGCCTGTACAGCAATAGCTGTCAAATAGGTATCTTTCTTTATTCTTCCTTCTAATTTCCCAATTAAACAACCATTATGAGTGTGCAATGAGTATTGATACTTTGTGTCTATTTTGTTTCCTTTTCACGAGCTTCCGTCCCAGAATACCAGAAGGTATCAAACAAGCACAGTAAGTATTCGGTAATGGTTAGCTAGCATGTTAAAAAAATGCCCTTCTAAAAAAGTACTGTGTAGGTGTAAGCATGCACTTAGCTCCAGTCCCAGTGAGCTCAGCTCCGGTCGAGTCTTCTTTTTCTTCGCCCTTCCCAGGGCAAGTAACCTATTCCCTGATTATAACAAAACAGTAAGGCAAGGGTGGCCAACTCTGGTCCTAGTGCACTATGATCCAGTCTGGTTTTCAAGATGTCCTTGATGAATATTCATGTGGTATATTTGCATCTATTGCCTCCCACTGTATGCAGATATATCTTATGAAAATTCATTAGGGATATCCTGAAAACCAGGCTGGATTGTGCTGCACTAGGACCGTAATTGGCCACCCCTGCAATAAGGCAAAACCTTAACTATCCTCCCTGTCTTCATTCTTTTTATTTAGAAATTCAGATTCTCTTTTATTTAGTTAATTAGTTATCTCTCCTTAATAGTAAACCTTGATGAACAGCGTGTGAAATTCTATACTGTCACTGTCTAAAAAAACCAAAATAAATAATTATTTGACCCTGCCTATTTTAGAGTCACCAAGTTACCCAGGTCCATGAGTGAGATTTTAAGCCAGTCCAGGATTCCCAAAGCTTCCTGATGCATTATGGGACCTGCAACACTGATTTCAATGGGTAAAATTAGGGATTACAAATAAAATATTACAATGCAATATGAATTTAAAAGCAGAACTGGCAAAAAATCCCACTTCTGGAACTGGGTAACTTGGCAATGCTACTATTAAAAAGGCCCTCATGTTGCACTAGCAGACCACTAGCATATTGCGGTCACACTGTCTCTCTCTCATCGCTATAGTATGACGTAGCTGCATCATTTCTTAAACAGCCACCAAATGCCTCAGCTGCACAGCCTCAGCCTTCAGTTCCCCAGCACACAGGGTAAACAGGTCTTTTCTTAGGAAGCCAACTCTAAGGCTGCTGCTCTTCTAGCAATTCAGCACCCACTTCAGAATGTTTGGCCACCCTTGAAAAGTCTACTTTTATTTAACTGATAGACTTGTAATATAATAAAGAATTTCTATTCTGTTGATGAGATGCCTAGTCTCACTCTCACTTTCCAGCATCAACCCACTTCAAGCAGGCCAAACCCTCACAGCACCACTGAAGCAGGTCTGTTCTTTTAGCTTTCCTTGAGGTCTCAGACTTAAAGCCAGGGCCGGCCCGTTCACTAGGTAGTCATATAGGATGGCAGACCCTGACTGGCAGCATCGCCAAACCAACCCTCCAAAAAGCAGAAGCATGTGCGCAGTTCCGGCCTGCCACTCCTGCCCACCTTCCAAGAAAGTTGCATCTGAGGGGGGCAGGAGAAGCAGGCCGAGAACATGCATGCGCGCGGGCACTTTAAGGCCTAACACAGGGCTGATGTAGCAGTTCAGCTGCTGCCGTTTCAGTACAAGGTGGGGGCGGCATAGTGGGCTGGACGGAGGTGCAGTCTTTTGGGGAGGCGGCAGCATGGAGGGTCTCTCTAGGGCAGCAGAAATCCTTGTGCAGACACTGCTTGATGCTACTATGTTTCTAAGGCATGTCCACGACATTCTCTGCTTCTCCAGTGGGGTGTCCAATCTTAGCTTTGGGCTTTGGGCTCTGGCTTAGAATTCCACAGCTGTCTTGCCTGGAATGTTTGCAAGTTTCAGCCATTCCTATGGCAACACTCATAGTATTAAATGGAAACCTCCATATTTTAACTAAAAAGAACCTTAAAACACTTTAAAACTTAATAAGTTCTTCCAAAATTACTTTTCTTTCACCCATGCATGATTCACGGGGCTCAAATTAATTCCCCACTCAGGCTCTGCCACAGTGCTTAAATAGCTCCACAGCAGAGTACTGGCCCTTTAAATTTTTGGATGAAACTCACAGGTTATTCCCCTGCTCATGTCATTTGACCGACCCCCCCCCCCCCACACACACCCTCCCAACCAGGAGTATCTCCGGGACCCAGATCACCCTCAGCCCAAATTTTGCAATTTTTGGGAACACCATCCTAAAACAACACCAGCCCTGCACTACCCTTAAGCCCCTCTGACCTACCCAAACTGCAAACTGCAGCTCTGCACACTTTAAAATATGCACGTGGCCCCTTTAAATCTTCAGGGCTCAGTCGGAACTGCTGAAAGCACTACTCCCGGCTGCCTCAAGCAGCTGCAGTTTTCTTTTCTTTTATTTTTTCAACAATGTGGCCTACCGCAGCCTGCTCCCCAGGTTCAAACCTCTCCCCTGGACTCCTGATCATACCTACTGCCCCTGTTCTGCTGCTGATCTGATTATGGATCACAGCAGCAACTTAATTTTCTTTTTTAAGTTGTAGTTCTCCCATAGCTTGGCTTTCCTACAGGCCATAAGCCACAGGTTTTCCTGACTCCTCTCTCCCCAGGCTTGACATCAGAGTGGAGGGACCGTGCCCACCCAGGCCTATCCTTGGCTACAACCCTGGGGTAAAGTTGTAAAAAAAGTGGGCAAGAGCAAAGCAACACCAAAATTGGTTGAAGAGTACTAAGGCACTTTGAGAAGAATAAAATGGTACCAACATTGGCAGTAAAACTCCAGGGCATAAGTAGAGAGGTAAAGCAGCAACAACAGGGCAGCATGAGTGAGTTAAACAGCAATAGCATTGGCTGGAAGGTTCAAGAACACTGGAGGACCACTATGACACAAAGATCAGATGGAAGTCTCTAAAACACCTGAAAGGAGTGGAGGAGTGGCCTAGTGGTTGGGGCAAGGTACTTCAGGCCAGAAGATTGGGGGTTCAAATCCCACTAGACTAGAGGACAGCAACCTTGGGCCAGAAGGACTGGGGTTTCTAGTCCCACAGATGCTCCATGTGGTCTTGGGCAAGCCACTTAACCCTCCATAGCCCATGTTCCCTGTAAAATAGTTATCTTCAAGTTATAATGCCCTGTTCAATGTAATTTCAGTTTGTTCAATGTAAACCACCTTGATATCATGAAAGGCAGTATATAAGAAATGATAAATAAATAAAACACAGCAGCAAGACAAGCTAGAAGGTTCTAAAACACCTGAGGAGTGCCATGATAACAGCATAACAGTCTGGAAGGCTCCTAAAAAGAGAGCCAACACAGCACCTTGATTGATTCAAGGCTCTAAAACACTTGACGACTAGCACAGTACCTCATTCAGGTATAAGGCCCTAAAATACCCCAAGAGGACCAAGAGAACATCTTGATCAGCTGGAAGGCTCTGAAACACCTAAAGGGAACTAACACAGTATCAAAACAGACTGGGAGGCCCTAAGATACCTGAAGAGCCCCCACCACAGCACCAAGATCAGTTGAAAGACCCAAAAACAACTGTAGAGTGCCAACATAGCAGTGCTACAGGCCCAGCAGTTACTTGTGCCTCAATATCTCAAAGTCATACATAAATAGTTTTCTGAGCTTGCTGCTGGGCTGTGTCTTAGAACCTAGCAGTCAAGGCCTTACCAAGCCATAATTGCGCCCTGTGCTATTTCCACATCTGGTGCGCCCACACCAACCCCCCACCGGTTGCTTGCCTCTGCTCCCCCACATTGCCCTTCCACCACTGCCACTTTTTTGTTTTCTCAGAAGTGGCAATAGCAGCAGTGAGACAGACACACGTTTGTAGGCAGGTCGGGTCCATCTTTCCCTTCTCTGATGTAGGTCACATCAGAGGAGGGAGGGACCAGGCCAGCCATGCAAATGCTGACTTGCAAAGACCTGTGTTTCAATGGCTGGCCTGGTCCCTCACTCCTCTGATGTGACGTACATCAGAGAGTGGAAAGAGGGATCCAACCTGCCTACAAACGCAGGTCTGCCTCATTGCTGCTGCTGCCGCCGCCTCCAAGAAAACAAAAAAAGTGGCAGAGGCAGCAGCAGGACTGGCAGCCCGACATGTGCCCCTAATCCTTTTGCACCCTGTGCAGCTGCACCGCTCACATTGGGCTAGGTATGGTGCTGCTAGCAGTGACATCATCACCCATGGGATCTAAATAACTGAAGCAAGGATAGGTTTGTCTGCTTGTAAAACAGTTTCAACATGATTAGCTGAAGTGCCTCGGGTTTCTTGCTTCTTCTTCCACCTCACAGAGTGGCTCCAGCATGTCATCCTTCATGTTCATGCCTATGAAGAAAACAAAGGAAACACATGATGATTCTTCAAAATCAGTGATCCTGCACATTTGGTTTACCCCATAACTAACAAAAAATTCTTTAATTCATCTTGTCTAACCAATAGATAAAACAACAAATATGCATCCCTAATATTCAGCTATAAATCAATTAAGTAGGTGCCACTTGTTGTGAAGCATGCAATAGATCCAGGCTCATTATCTGACAGTTTAGTGTATAATGTTTTCTGTCTTTGGAGTATACAGCTAAAGGACAGTAGGTGGCACTGTTATATAGGTAAGAGTACAAATTACCTTACAGAAGGACTATACTTCCCAGAAGCCTTACTGAGAAGGAAACATACTCAGAAGGTGGGGTTTCCAGTTCCTAAAGCTACTGTTATTGAGTTCTACCTGTTCTAGACTTTCTTTCCATGTGCCTGCTGCCATCTTAGTATGGCGGTCTGTCTGTATATCTCATGTAAATTGCTCATTACACTGTTTTCTCTTCTGAACCTTGTTGAGTGAACTTCTGCTGTATAAATCAACAAAACTTTCAATGCCACAGAATACAAATGGTTAAAGTCAACCAGGTATCTTATTTGGTTAACTCCATCTAAGTATTTGTCCAGCCAAACTAATGGTTAAAATTAACTGGATAACACTGAATATTGGAACTAAACAGTAAGCGCCCGATATTCAGCAGTGGTGGCTAGCACAATTACAGCACCTAGCCATCGCTGCTGAACACTAAACCCGAATATTCAATGCCGGGGCCATATCCAGTCGCCAGCATTGAATATCCGGTTCAGTCACCAAAGCAGGAAGATAATTGGGCAGTGACAATATTCAGATGCTGCCCAGTTAGCTTTGGCAGCAAAAGTTATGCCAGCCTTTGCTTCACCTGGCTTTGGCCACCAAGAGATAAAAGGGCAGTGGCTGAATATCACCACTGACCGGTTATCCCCAGGTACCGCCCACAGAATGCTTCGATGCTAACCAGTTAGCATTGAAGCATTTAGTGGCAGCATCCATGGATATCCCTCTAGTGCCGCTGAATTCCCACTTAGCGGAATTTCCACTGTTTGCAGGTCTTCAAAGCATGTAAAGGCCTTTGAATATCGGGCCATAAGCTCTTAACCATGCCCCCAGCATATCTTTTATTCCTCCAACATTTAACTAGCTAAATTTTGTCCCGGTTACTCCCAAAGTTGCCTAGGAAAATCAATTTGAATATTGATCCGATTAATTATAACTTATAGGCTGAGGCTGACATAAAAACTCTGAGCTCCTAAAATTAAACACTTAAATTATAAGGTGTTAAGTGTGTCCGTAATTTCAGCAAAGCACTTAACTGCAGCCATGCAGGTACAACATACCCCTAACCTCCCAGACTCCCTTCCAATATTAGCCTTCAAATTCCTCCAGCCCCTGGACTTCGCCTCAATATCATCTTCCCTCCAGCCCCCCTGATATCATCCTACAAATCCCCCTCTGAAGCCCTTTTTGTGCAAAAATATCTAATTTTCCATTATACAAACTGCTGCCATATTTTACAATTTCATGCAAAGCAGTTCATTTATGGACAAAAAAACCCATGACAATGAGCACATAAAGGGCTTCATGAGTCCATTTTTGCAAGAAAAGTAACTACACCTTTGGTATTATAGGTTTTTTTCTGAACATCATAGAAAAATAAAGGCCCATAGAGCATATTTTCAATTTGAATCTGCTGACACAGTTCTGACTCCAGCCTTAAAACCTGTTGGTTGATTCCCATTCCAGGTCCATAGTTCTGGTTTACTTCCACTCTCAGCTTATGACCTGCTTGCTGACTCCAGTTCCAAGCCTGCTACGAGCAAGGTCTTGGTCTGTGCATCTGTCTAGTTGTGTACAAGTTCTGAGTGTAGTTTGGGTTCAGCTCTTATTCCTTACAAATTCCATATCTGGGATTTTATCTACCTGAGTGCAGTTTGTGCTTGACCCAGTCTGAATACCCATGTCTGGGGCTCTGCCCCGCTCTGAGTCTCATAAGTACCTTAAGGGCAGTAAACTGACAATCCTTGCTTGTAAACCCCTCTCACTAATAACCAAACTACAGGAAATTGGCCTCATTGGTAAACTCTACAATGGTTCAAATCTAACCTCATTGACCGAGAAGAAGTCAGAGTGGGCACACAACTATCAAAACAGCTTCAAAAAATGAAAAGGCATACCACAGGGCGCCATACTCTGTCCTTCTCTTCAATATATACATTCAACCCATATGCTCAATACTAAGAAAGTTCCAAGTGCATTACATCCTATTTGCCAATAATATTATGTTTTACACAAAATCTCAGATTTCTCAAAGATAATAGCCTGCTACACTGTGGTCACACAAGAACTCACAAACTTGAACTTGGCAGTTAATACCAGCAAATCTGAAGTACGCGAGGTCCAGATTTCACCTCCTCCCCACCATCAATAAAAATCAACTATACTGAGTTAACAGTCAAAACTGAAGTCAACTATTTAGGCATCACTATTGACCAGAACCTTAACATGCTCTCATAAAGCATAACATAAAGAAAATAGCTAACACAGCATACATAAAGACAAAAACACTACAAAACTTACAGCCACTACTGGATCACAACAACTTCAGAACAGTCTTTCAGACCATCATCACACCGCACTTAGACTATGGCAATATACTATATCAAGGTCTACCTAAAGAAGCTCTATACACCTTACAAATGGCACAAAATACTGCCGCCAGTTGGCGCATCCTGATCACAGCATATCACACCTATCCTGAAACAGCTCCACTGGCTACCCATACCACTCAGAGCAAAACACAAAAATATCACTACTACATTCAAGATATTACATGACTAATCTGCTACCTGCCTCAAGACATTAGTAAATAAGGCTCCGGAACATAGAACAAGGAGGACAATCAACTTGAACCTCTTCACCATACCTACAGACAAAATAAAGTCCAAACAACAAACCAGCAACAGAGCTTTCTCACTCCTCACTCCATCATTATGGAACTCACTTCCTGAACCCGTTCAATCAACCCAAACAATACAAGACCTAAGGAAAAGGCTTAAAATGCACCTCTTTATTGAGCACTATGGACTGGACACTAGCACGGAGTATCACACTCCTCTCACCTAACTCATATCAACAAACTTTTTGTAGCTCTCATCCCATGTCAAATCTGTTATACATACAGTACCATATGCCCTGTAAGCACTTAACTCACCTGAACTACAGTTGCACTGTTTTATGTATCCCCCATTTACTCCAAGTTGTACCTACCCTATGTTCTATGTAAAACAAATTCGCTAGAATTATGTTATTACTGTTCTATGTAAACCGCTTTAACGGAAGAAATGTGGCATACAAAACTGTTAAATAAATAATAAATAAACAGAATAATTGTTGCAAACTGAAAAAAAAAAACCTCAGATTTGTGTGGAAATTTATGAATAATCTGTGGTTTGCTCCATGTAAAGTGATACCTATCTATGGTTATCGTGATATCACTGACAGAATTGCCCTCAGACATGTGCATGGTTTGTTTGTTTTTTACCTTTCCAACTGTAGAAGTTAGATGTAAATCAGTAGTATCAAGAATTAGTAAATGAACAGCTCTATAACCTTATCTTTGATCTGTTTCTTAAAGAAATGGCAAAATGTAAAGTTGTATCTATTTCAAATACACAAAAGTGCTTCATTACAGTGAAAGGTGAAAATGCTTGGAGAAAGTACCGGTCACTGCTCTTTTGGTTCCACAAGAGGGCAGTATCAGCTTAGATATAGCAATTATGTTTCCTAAACCAGTTCACTCACACTCTGCTTCCTTAAAGAAAAACTGCTGTGATTCTAGATGTCCTTTGGTAAAACAAGATAGATATACTACACAGTATGTTCTGTATACGTCTTTAAATTTGAGCCTGTATATTCAACAGAAGAGATGTGAATTTCACTACAACAGGTTGTTTTTTGCGATACACATACCTTACATGCCAATTGGATGGGTTTTTAGGTGATTTGGGAAGGCAAGTTATGCACTCTAAAACCTCATCGGTGTACACACACATATTTTCTACCAAAAACCTCCTAATCGGCAGAGTTTAAAACTCAGAAAAGGACATATTTGTTAATACAACTGTGGCTTGATACTAATAATAACAGAAATTTACCAGATCATTTTATAAAGGATATTTTACATGTAAAGGCCTTTTTTATGCACATAAAAGGGCTTTTATAAAATTACTTCAGGTGTAAGGTTCCCAGATGTCCTTGATTTTTGGAGATTGTCACTCATTTTTGAGCTGTGTCCCCTACTCTGACCTGCTTGGCAGCCTCTTGTCCCTGATTCTCACAGTAGGGATAGAAAAAAATATATTTTCTGAATATATCCATTTTTAGAATTTATGTCCATTATCTTTATATTTTGCACAGTACGGGGGAAACGCATCACTGTTTCTATTTCTCTGATGATTTGTCTGCTTGGAAGTGATATTATTGCTGTCATTGGATGGATGGAGGTGGAGGCAGGTAATGACTCCTCTTCCCTCTTCCACACCTTGTTGTTCAAACCTGGAACTAAGGTATCCCTTCCTTCCTACCTGACACCTACCCCCCATCAACCACACTTCGGAATTTTTGCCTGCAGAAAATCTGATAACTCTATTCAGGGATGACACTTGTGAAGTATATGCTGCGACAAGAAGGCATGTACTTTTATGTGACCCACATGTAGGCACATTCTGGGGCAGAGCTCGGGTAGAGGCGATTTACATGCATCTTAATAAAATACGTGTTTACTTTACATGCTAACATTTGCAGCACAAATTTCAACAGCTTCAATCTAATCACTATTTGTCCTCGTTTACCTTTAGTATTTTATAATGACACACAGGCGCATATGAGTCGTTATAAAATGGGATAGAAATAGGCGCCTACTTGCTCAATCAACCTAGGTGACCCGTTATACCTTCTGACAAGTGAGTAGAATAATATTCAGCACCTTTGCTTGGTTAGGCCACATTTATGGAAATATAATATTAGAGACCAAATTTGCACTACAATATATTCTAAAATATAAACCAATATATGGAGAATAGCTTTCTATAGATGATCAAGGTAAGAAATCTGATGTTTAGGATATTACAATGCCCCTGTATCGTTCCATGGTGTGACCATAGCTTGAATATTGTGGGCAATTCTGGTTGCCGTATCTTAGAAAGGACATAGCAGAATTAGAAAAGGCCCAGAGAAGAGCCACCTAAATGGTAAAGAGAATGGAAGGATACCCCTATGAGGAGAGGCTTAAAAGGTTAGGGCTTTTCAACATGGAAAAAAGACGGCTGAGGGATAGAGGTCTGTAAAATAATGAATGCAATGAAGCTGCAATATAGCCCATTTAAGACCTATAGAATAAAATATTTTTTCACTCAGTGCGTAATCAAACTGGAATTTGTTACCGGAGGATGTAGTAAAAGCAGTTAGTGTAGCTGCATGTCAAACAGCAGCCCTGACACCAACACCAACGAACCATACACTGTTCCCTATCTACATTTTCTGCTTTTCTTCTGTCCACTCCAAGTGTTGAAAAAGCTATTCCCATTGAGCATAGCTGGTCCTTTTTTACTTTGGTAACCACGCCTGCATTGTCCAGCACGGGTGTTAAAAAAGCTGCTTGTATGGTAGGTCCCTTTCCATTTAAATGGATGACTGAACTTTCTCTGGTTTTGACCCCGGTAGTATTGTCTATTGTTAACCATAGTCTCGGTGCAAGGGTAGTTCCCAGTGTGTGAAGAAAGCAGTGGTCTGCCCTTAACTTAAACATCTGAAGCTGGATGTTACTGAATCTTCTAAGTATCATCCTGCCTCACATCTTGCGTTTATTTCTAAACTAATGGAGAAAGTTGTGTTTTTCCCAGATTTTAGATAATGTTGAGAAATTGAATTCTCTGTCTCTGAGATAATCGGCTTTAGACCTAGTCACAGCTCTGAAATTGTTTTAACATCCTTTCTTAGAGAGGTTTACCGTGCTTTGGATCATGGTAAAATCACATTAGCCATTTCCATAGATCTATCTTCGACTTTTGATATAGTTGACCACCAGATTCTTTTGTCTAGATTTTGGGAACTAGGTATTACTAATATGGTACATGCCTGGTTTACATCCTTCCTTTCAATTCGTTTTTTCAGTCCAGATAGGTTCTTGTCTATGTATGTCGCACCCCATTATAAGTGGTGTGCCTAAAGGTTCAGTTTTATCACCACTGCTGTTTAATACCTTTCTGGCTCCTTTGACTCATGCAGATGATATTTTGTTACTAACATACATGTATACAGATGTGGCACCTCCTGATCTACCCAGTACAAGCATTGTGGAACCTGTGTCTTTTGGGGAAACTGCTAGGTACGTATGACCTAGATTGGCCACTGTTGGAAACAGGATACTGGGCTTGATGGACCTTGGTCTGACCCAGTATGGCATATCTTATGTTCTTATCTGAATCGATTGCCTTTTGATTGGATGATAGCCATCTTAAACTTAAGGCTTGGCACTTATAGTGCTTAACAGACCAATACAGTTGCAGACTTATTAGAACTATTTGGGAGTGTATTTAGAAGGGGGTTTTCTTTTGAGAAGCATATTAATGGTGTCTGTAAGTTTTCTTTTTGCCCTTCAGTAAACTTCAAGCTTTACACGCCTTTCTTGATGCTGCTGCGCTGAAAACAATTGTTCTTAGTTATATCATAGCAAGATTAGACTATTGTAATGTAATCTATGGAGGGCTTCCAGTCACAGCTCTTAAGCGTTACACACTGTGCAGAAAGCAACAGTTTGTATTTTGAGCTGTGCCTCTATCAGCAGTGCTGGCTATCCTGTTATATGTCACATCCAGTATAAGGTTTTAGTACGGACGCACTAGGTTCTTTAATGAGGTCCCTTGCTTAGCTTGATTCTCAGATAACAGTTCATACTCCAACTAGAACACTTCAGTCCATCCATGACAATAAAGGACACATTCTCTCTGCATCTCAGGCGAGACGGGGAAGAGCACGTCGATCTTTTACCAATATTATGGAATGCATTGACTTTACACCTGCAGCTCAAGGCCTCTTATGAAACCTTTAAGGTTCATTTGAAAACTCATTTATTTAGTATGTTTATGTTTATTAAAATTTGATGTACCGCCCGTCAAAAAAGATGGCAGAGTGGTTTACAATAAAATAACTTTGAAAGAGAGAAAAGAACTCCATAAAATTATAGTAAAGAGGAGCACAATCACGCTAGGTGAGGAGGGGGAAGAAGGTGTCATCAGCAGCGGACCTGGTGCATCATGTAGTGGGGATATCATAGGCGGCATGAAACATGAGTTTTGGCTGGGGATTTGAAAGCGGTGTAGGAGGGTTCCATTCTGAGATCAGAGGGGAGGGCATTCCAGAGGTGAGGACCAATAAAGTGGAAGGTGGAGTGTTGGTTGGATTCATATCTGGCCTGGGAAGCAGAGGGAAGGTGGAGTCGATTAGAGAGGAGCACATGGAGAGAGCGATGTGGGGTGTGGAGGATGATAGATGAAGCAATGTAGGAAGGAGTGTCTGTGTGAAGGATCTTGTATACCAGTGTGAGAATCTTGAACCAAATTCTGTACTATATGAGGAGCCAGTGGAAGTGTACTAGGAAGGGCGTAACGTGCTTGTAGTATGGCTTTCAATTCATAATGGTGGCACTCATCCAGTCTCTGGAGCTTTCATGACTGATGTGGCTCCTCATATAGTACAGAATTTGGTTCAAGATTCTCACACTGGTATACAAGATCCTTCACACAGACACTCCTTCCTACATTGCTTCATCTATCATCCTCCACACCCCACATCGCTCTCTCCATGTGCTCCTCTCTAATCGACTCCACCTTCCCTTAGCCTTAAGTGTAAGGTGGCTTTTTATGGTTAGCTATGTGTATTTTTTATTCTTTGCTGTTTGTATTGTCTGTTCTGCAGCCTAATGGTTAGTACACTGACTTGGAAATCAAACAACCAGGGTTCAATTCCTACTCAGCACTCCTTGTGGCCTTGGGCAAGTCACTTAACCCTCCATTGCCTCAGAAAAGTCCAAGTTATCAATGTAGATTACCAAGTTTAAGTTACAAGGTAAACCTCTTTGACTGAAATGATAAAACAGATATATATTATTGTAGCTCTTTTCCTTTTTGTAATTTTAATTGTATACTGCCTTTTCATGCCTACTGAAGGTGGCATATTAAATATAATAAACCATAAAATATAAAGGAAATGTTCCTGCAGCTACAAAGGGGTGAGTGGCAATGTTCCCTCTAATTTTCTGTAGGCTGTGTGCACATAAAATATCAGCTGTGCAGCTTTTGAAGGAAGGTTAAATTTTTGTGCGCCACATAACGACACTCAGAGTTATATACTTTAAAATTTGACTACACGTCAGAATACAGTATGTACACCACATTGATTTTAATCAAATTAAATGAAAATAGACGATTACTAAATGAAGCGGAACATTTCTAGTAATTACAATCACAACTTTTAAATTTTAAGACGTCTGTGTTGTTTTCTATCAGAATCAGAACCGTAATTTTGTGCGCTCTGTTGTAAAGTATGTGCACTCGCTCAGCGAGGTGTGTGCATGCGCACACACGCACAGCTTAGAGGGAACAGTGGTGAGCGGTGAAGCAGGTTTCCTGCACCCTTAAGTCTGGGCACCCCAAGCTAGTGAATCATTGGCTTGTCTCTTACACTGGCCCTGCTCATTTTGAATGCTAATCTCAACACCAGTGCATAATTATTATTTGTAGATTTCATAGATTCAAAATAATAAAAGGGTAAAAATGACAAATGTTGATATCCTTTCAGTTAGTACGTTGTAACACATCCATCGGCCAAAATAACAGCTTCTGAATCTTTCTTATAACCAGTCTTTGTATTCTTTTTTAAATTTAATATTTATAAGCATTTAAAGATTAATACACCCTCATACAATAAACAATAAGGAAACTGTATCATTATAGTACAGAAAAAAAAAACAAATTCTTTCATATAAACCAACAAATATCTAATACTACGAGGGGGTACCCCAAAAAACCAGGAATTATTTTTTAAAAGCTATTTATTTCAAATTCTTTACAAAACAACCTTATCCCCTTCAAAATACTCTCCATTACAACTGATACATTTGTCCCACCGGTGCTTCCACTGTTCGAAACATTTTTTGTAGTCATCTTTAGAAACGGCTGACAGCTCCTCCCTCTTTTTTTTATTGACTTCTTCAATGTTGTCAAATCGGTGTCCTTTCATGCCCCTTTCATGCGTTGAAATAAGAAAAAGTCGCACGGAGCCAGGTCAGGCGAGTGAGGTGTGTGGGGCAGCGGAACCATGCCATTTTTAGCCAAAAACTGTCTAACAGAGATGGCTGTGTGTGCAGGTGCGTTGTCGTGGTGGAAGAACCAGTCTCCTGTCTGCCACAAATCTGGTCTTTTTTGACGAACACTGTTGCGCAAACTTCTTAAAACTTCCAAATAAAAGGTTTGATTGATGGTCTGACCTGGGGGAACAAACTCTGAATGAACTACCCCCTTGGCATTAAAAAAGCAAATCAGCATTGTTTTGATGTTTGATTTGACTTGACGACATTTTTTTGGACGGGGTGACGATGACGTCTTCCATTGGCTTGACTGTTGCTTTGTTTCTGGGTCATAACCATAGCACCATGACTCATCACCTGTAATGACCTTTGACAGAAAATCTGGATCAGTTTCAAGCTGTTGTTTCAAAACACGACATGTTTCAACTCGATGTTCCTTTTGATTGTCAGTCAGAACCCGAGGAACAAACTTGGCAGCAACCCTTTTCATTCCCAAATCTTCTGTTAAAATTCGCTGAACTGAGCTCCAAGATAACCCACTAATCTCTGACAGTTGATCAATTGTCTGTTGACGGTCTGTGAGCACAAGCTCTCTAATTTTTTCAATATTTTCGTCGATTCGGGCAGTTGATGGACGCCCAGAACGAGGTTTGTCATCAATCGACATGTTGCCATTTTTAAACCGAGCAAACCACTGGTACACTTGACTTTTTCCCATAGCGTCATCTTGATAAGCTGTTTTCAACATTAAAACAGTTTCAGCAGCATTTTTACCGAGTAGAAAACAAAATTTCACAGCTGCACGTTGTTCACTTAAACTTGTCATCATAAAAAAAGAAACAAGAACAAAACAGCGCTAGCAAAAACAATCACTGCAGATGAACAGAACAAGCCAGGTCGACAACACAGGCGGCACTGAACTGACAATGAGTTGCACTATACACGCCTAGCGGCAGAAGTGCATACTACACAAGCTCCGCCCACGGCAATGTTATTCCTGTTTTTTTTGGGTACCCCCTCGTATATAAGACCACTGAATTGGAAATAAGACAAGGACAATTTCACAAAGAAAAAACAAAGCGTCAGAAAATCAGCACAACCAGCTTATCTGATAGATGATTACCCCACAAAAGGCCCCTCTCTACCCACCAAGAACTAAGGAGTTGTTTGGGGTAAAAAAAAAACAGAAATCTCTTATTATTCAGGAAAACAAAGCATCGACAAGGCAAGAACTCTTTGTTTTAATCCCAAGAATTCTTTCGGCCTTTCTTGGGTAGAACTTGAAAAATCAGGGAAAATTTGAATCCTGGCCCCCAAAAACAGCTCCTGCATATGATGAAAATGCAATCTCAAAACAGTGTGTCTGTTCATCTCAATAGCAAAGTTAACAAGCATAGTAGTCCGCTCAGTCACAACATCTAGGGAATTTTCCAAAAAGCCATTAAGGTCAAAGGAACCCTGCTGGCTATGCGATTGATCCACTCCAGTAGCACCAGCCCCTGGGCTCACAGACTAATATTGCACCCAAGTAATTGGTGACAAATTATCCGATGGAAGCTGCAAAGTCTCTCAAAGATATTTCTTAACTATCTCCACTGCTGAAACCAGTGGGAAAATTAATAAACCTCATATTATTCTTCCGAGAAGAATTCTCCAGATATTCTATCTTCCGAGTTAACACTGAAGAGCCCTTAACCAGCGCACACTGAGTCTCTTGTAATTTCCCAAACCTTGCTTCCAACACAGCCAACCTAGATGCCTGCAAAGTCTGCTCTTGATAAACCCTACCAAGGGAATCCATCACAAAAGAAAGTTCTGATGAAAGAGTACATGCAAGTGCTTGCAGAGATGAGTTCATTGAGGCCATTACCTCCCATCAGGACCGTACCAAGCCCTGTGCAAGCGGTGTGGCCGTACAGGGTGCAAAGACTTCAGGGGCGCATTTTGGCTGTCTGCCATTGCCAGCAGAGAGCCGAAATGCGCCCCTGAAGTCTTCCTGCTGGCACACTAAGCAGGTTTGGTCTCTCGGGAGGGACCAGACCTGCTTAGCGTGCCGTCAGCAGGTGGCTTGCACATCGGGTGCGCACCTCTTCTCTCCTGCCCCCATAAAGTGGCTAGATTGGGGTGCGGGGGGGGGGGCGTGCCCGATGTTCAAGTTGCACAGGGTGCATTTCGCCATCGGTATGGCCCTGCCTCCCATATAGTATCCATTATTATAAATGGTTTAGACAAACAGTCTAAACCAGTTAGACAATACCAAGGTGTTCAACAAGGATCAGCCCTTTCTGCACTGTTATTTAATTTATATCTTCAACCAATATGTAACATTATTAAACAGCACAGCATCTACTACAGAATATATGCAGATGATATAATGATATTCATCCACATCAACATCAATCACCCAGATTACTCCCAAATCACAGCATGTCTTTAATCAATGTCGGAGTGGCTCAAAGGACAGAATCTTTTCATAAACTTGAAAAAAATCCAAAGTGATGCACATCACCAGAAATACTAAATTCTCCCCACCAGACTCACTCAAGATCCTAGACTATACCCTAACCAACAAAAAAGAGATCAAATACCTTGGAGTAACTTTCAACAATCAACTCAGTTTCCAACCGCACATAAAGAAGACAGCCAGATCAGCCTACCACAAGTTGAGGACTCTGCACAAACTTAAACCGCTGCTAAAAGACAATGACTTCAGAACAGTATGCCAGGCCATAGTAACCCCTATAATAGATTATTCCAACGTTATATAATCATGGCCTACCACAGAAAACAACACTCCCTTTGCAACTGGTGTGAAACACTGCTGCGAGAATCATTACAGGAACTGAAAAATACAATCAGATAACCCCAACACTCCGCCAACTACACTGGCTTGCTGTTGCTGTCCGTACTAAATACAAGGGCATATTAAGAATCTTCAAAATACTAAACAACCTATCCCCACCAACTCTTCAGCCATTGATCCAGAAAGCAACTCCAGCCAGAACGAGAAGAGGTACAGACATCAACATCATTGAAACTCCAACAAGCTACAGAACATCAAAGCAATCCACTTGCGCTAGAGCCTTCTCTCTGTATGCTCCTCAGCTGTGGAATCACCTGCCTGCCTCAATATGGGCAATAAAAAACCTACTAGACTTCAGGAAAGCCATTAAGACCCATCTATTCCTTGAATACTACTGTCCCACCTAGTAGAACAAATGCCGCATAGCGATAATACAAATGTATATACCAGACAACTGTTGAATGTAGCAATAACACCTCAATCAGGAACAATGTTACTGTATATAGTTACCCATTTTTAAATGTATCAATTACCCCATATAGTCCTCCAAGTTCTAATTCCCTGTTCCAGGTAAAGGCTTGTTGCTATGTTTGTTCCATGTGAACTGCCTTGAATTAATGATAAGGAGGTATACAAAACCTGTTAAATAAATAAATAAATAAAATAACTGATGGTTTTTACAACCCTCCTAAACCTGGAGAGTAAGGGACACATCCCTCAGCTGCTATGCTCTTCTCCAAAACGCCGGTGTTTGTTGGCTCCGCTCCCCCATGCCATGATTGAGGATCCTCTTGGACTTATACCAGCTCTCACCAGAGCCAGCAATAACCATGCAGGTATGGTGGAAACACTTCCGGGTCATGGAGGCACAGCTCTCTCAGTGCGGCTCAGGGGCACCCACCTCAAGGCCAACACCAAAAGCACTGCTGGCCCCTCTGAAGTGCTGCTGCTGACTCCAAGGCTTAACCCTCACTCAGTAAGCGTTCTTTGAGTTCCCAGGGTGGAAACCCCCGATCCAGAAGACTGGAGTTTTTACTTCTTCCCCCCCCCCCCCTCCCATCAAAGGCCAGGAAATCCCCGGAGAACTCCACACTACACCAAGAGATAAAAGTCACAGCTACCAGATAGACACCATCTTGTTTCCCTTCTATTCTTGATTTAGGAATTCTTTCCTACTCTTCCTGGCATAACTCTTCTAGCTCAGTAATATTCTAGGGTCTCCTTGCACGCACCTCATCTTTGTGATCTCCCCAGAAGTCTGTGGACCAGAAAGGTCATTACAAAGTCTTAATTTTTCTTTCAGGTGAGCACTTCATGGTTGAATGAGGCATGTTTTATATCACTATTTTACTAAAGCACACAACTTCCTTTCAGCTTCAATTTCTTCACTGTGAGACAATAACTTCTAGACTACGTTGACATTTAGTTGAATCCATTCTTCATTCCTCCGCACAATATCTTCTATGCCACAAAATATAATAGATCCCACCCCTGTGTAATACAATGCAAAGCAGCTCATTAATTCCGAATCAATGGAAAGCTGGCATATATTTCCATGGTAATGTGCATTAAAGTCTATGCTGTCCTCTCTCTCTTTTCCCACACTCTTCTTGCAATTAACATAAAATGTCATGGTGGGTGTTTTATGGGGAATTTAGCTCACATTAGTGGTATTTACTGAGTACTGGTTGCTTTCTACACATTAAAAACCATGCTAAATCCTAACAGGCTTTGGTAAACCGGCCCCTATGTACACTGCATGGCAAGGAAGAAGTACCCACAGAAAAAACTGATCTCCTCTGGTAATTTGTGCCTTGGTAATTTTCCTGAAGGCAAAGTGTGCGCAGACATTCCCTTTGAGAATTGGCATAAAGTCTATGGGTTAAAATACCCAAGGACTTTGCAGTTACCCACAGACATTTGAAAAATTTCCCTATAAAGCTTATCAGAACTGGTTCATTTCTAGCCGATCTAACATTTTAACATGCAGTTTAAAGAAAATGACATTAGCAACACTATCATGTGCCCACTGTATATAAACCTATTTTTATTCACCTTTTCTGACAAATTAAAGGGGATGTGGTAAAACCTGAAGCCAACTTATCTTTAATCTTTGCACATACACAAATGGTCTGAGGGTAAGAATCAGCTGTGGCAGGTCCAGCCTGCCTGATTCATCATTCTTGTACTAAAATTCTCTGGCATGCTTCTAACTGCAACCATCTGGTATTTGCTAAAGCATTATTCAATTTTCCATAGTGTTCATTAAATTATGTGCAAGATACCTGCTTGAAAGAGAAAGCGGCCCATCTGGATCTTTTGTTACTTATATTCTTCAAAGGTCATGCATGCTATAAGATGTTTTTCTACCATGTGGGTTCTTCTGCCATGGTATTTTTTTATGTTATGAATTGCTTCTATATTTACGCTATACCAAAGAAAAAAAAATATTACAGGCATGTGGAGGATAATTTATAATGGTTTCCTAGATTTATGCATATTTTGGGCCTATTTCATAAAGCAATGCACACACTTACTTTGCTTAATAAAATCTGGCTGTAAGCGGTGAAAAATGTGTGTTACATTGGTGGCGAGTACTTACATTACGCCTGCCCTATGGCAGATGTAAATATCAGTACCTAGATTTTTCAAGAAAGCACCAAAGTTATAGTATTTGATAATTCACACGCATAAATTTGTGCTCCATCCAAACTCTGCCCCTGTACATGCCCACAGTGAAAGTAGGCACCATCGGTCCAACACGCATAACAGCGACCAACTACATTACGCACGTAAGTGGCCATCTACATGGAAAACAATAAAATACTGCTCTTTCCACTTGTAAACACAGGTATTAATCCTGGTAACCCTCATAAAAGTGCTCTCAAATGGCGCATATTCTAGTTCTTACAAATGACCCATGCTGTTGTTGTTGTTAAGTGCCGTCGAGTCGGAGTCGACTCATGGCGACCCTCTGGATAGCTATCCTAAATTGTGTTCGGTCTTCAGTCAGGCGGCTCATTGTTGACAGACTGGCACCCATAGCTGCTGTTATTGTAGCGATCCATCTCATTGCTGGCCTTCCTCTTTTGCGTTGACCTTCTATCTTGCCAAGCATGATGTCTTTCTCTAATGATCTCTCTCTTCGCATGATGTGTCCGAAGTATGAAAGTCGAAGTCTTGTCATCTGAGCTTCTAAAGAAAGCTTAGGTTTGATCTCCTCTAGTACCGACTGGTTTGTTCTTCGGGCAGTCCATGGTATACACAGTATTCGCCGCCAGCACCATAATTCAAAGGCATCAATTTTCTTCCTGTCTGTCTTTTTCACTGTCCAGCTTTCACATCCATATGATGTTATTGAAAATACCATGGCTTGAACAAGTCGAATCTTTGTATGGAGAGAGACATCTCTGCTCTTGAGAATCTTATCTAGGTCTTTCATAGCCATTCTGCCAAGAGCAATGCGTCGTCTGATTTCTTGACTGCTTGTTGCTTCTTTATTGATAGTTGATCCAAGTAGGTTAAAGTTGTTCACGATTTCAATTTCTTCTCCTTCAACAATGAACCTGTTGATTATGCCAGTTGTCATGATCTTTGTCTTCTTTACATTAAGGTGCAGGCCCATTTTGAGACTATGTTCTTTGATTGTGAGAAGCAAATGTTTCAGATCATCTTCACTTTCAGCTAGTAATGTGGTATCATCAGCGTAGCGAAGGTTGTTGATGAGTCTTCCACCAATCTTCACACCTCTGTTGTCTTCATACAGTCCTGCTTCTCTGATGATTTGTTCTGCATATAAATTAAACAGGTAGGGGGAAAGTATGCAGCCTTGTCTTACACCTTTGCTTATTTTAAACCATTCTGTTTCTCCTTGTTCCGTTCGAACTGTTGCTTCTTGATCAATGTACAGATTACGCAAGAGAACGATCAGGTGTTCTGGTATACCCATGCTTCTTAATGTGGTCCAGAGTATCTCATGGTTTACATAGTCAAAAGCCTTGCTATAGTCGATAAAGCACAAATAGATATCCTTTTGGTATTCTTTAGTCTTTTCAAGTCTTTAAATTCTTTAGTCTATTTATTATTTTTGAACCCATGCTACTGGTTCAAAAATAATAAATAGAATCCAAGTTACTGTGCTCCAAAAACAAGCTGTATATAAAACCAACTTCAATAAGTGAACACTGCAGTTTAATAATGTTATGCTATATGTTTATAACTTTCATAATGTGCACATGTTCTTATGTTCTTTTGAAGACTTGTCTAGCAGCAGTTACTTTTTCTAAATCTGTTTTCTTTCATATCCTGTTAAATGGATAGCGTAGGAGAGTTTCAGCTAACCTGCCTGGTGCACTTTGCAAACTGATGTTTTTGTTTTCGTGTAGATGAACCTCTTAGGTCTCCAGCATGCCCTGTTTGGAAGGAGAGGCAAATTATCAGCAATTTATTTGGGAATCTTCCTAAGTTTTCTAAACTCTCAAGGAAGGTGACCAACTTTACAAATCTGAGTCAAACTTATTTCCTGGTCAGCCGTTCAAGTAGCTAAATTCTGTGGCTAACAATGGTCACCATGTAAAAACTGGGAGTGGCGATCTACCATGCCATAGCCTTTGTTTGGAGGGGGTGGGGGTGGGGGAGGGATTGTTCCTGGGCAGAACCTTTCAGTGGAAATTTACCAGGAGTCACATTTAAATTTTTCAGGAGCTGTGCCGGCCACTGCACTTAAATTTAATCTGGTGTCCGAGATACTCACGAACACTGAATATTTGGATTCAGCAGCCAGTCCCGGCACTGTCCAGAAAGTGGAGATAAACTAAGTCCATCAACAAAAAAGCACAAATCCACGTGCTAACAAACCACCCAGTCCAAAAAACATGGAAAGTAGAGGAAGGATTACTTTTTATTGATTAAACTTAAGCCACAGGCCCGACACAGGCCATGTTTCGTTCTGCCTTCATCAGGGGCTAAAGATGGCTTAACTACAACATATAAAAACAAATATAAATATATAATACATGAATAAAAAAATTAAAAATTAAAAAGTGAATGATAGTAGGCCCATTAAGTGAACTATTATACTATTTCCCTTGTTATTAATAATAAAAACTTACATATATAAACATTTCACAATAAATCATAGAAAATATGAAATAAAAATGAAAATATATCACAGCAAATGTAAGTAAAAACATTAAAAACTAATTATGTATCAACTACAGATAATGTAAATGAAACTATTAGATAACAATTCAGATGCTATTTATCTCAAAGGACCTTGTCACATAACTAAAGGTTAAACAAAATCATTCTATAAAATAACACATACCTCAATATAGTCTTTTCGCATACACAAAACCTTCTATATTATTGAGAGAAGAGGAAAAATGAAAAAATGAGTATGTATACCCACATTCAGTATCAAATCCTTATTATTAAACATTAAACATCTTAGAAAAATTCAATTTAAGGTTTTTAAAAAGAAAACCAAATTAGGGTCTTAAAAACAGGAGGACTACACTAAACAGAAGGAATGATTGGAACAAGCTCCAGGCACTGTGCAATTGCAGGGAGATAAAGTGATCATCGTTTTTTGGACTGGGTCATCAGAAAGTGGAGATAGTCAGCGACTATCATCCACATTGCACTTTCAACAGCGTTTTTGCTGTCCTAAATTATGTGGATTTCCTATCCAGATAGCGATGTTGAAAATCACTGCTCTCCAGATAACTCTCATCACTGCCAACACTCTGCCCCGGACCACCCTGACACTATCCGCCAAGGAATTCAGCAACACTATTTAGATAGTGCCACCAAAATCCATCTCGGTGGGACTTAGCAACCCCCGTTAAATGGATGTCCTTTTAAATATTGGCCCTTACAAATTAATGTGTGTTGTTTCTTCTCTATACTCCAAAGTCTTGCAGACTCAAAGAGACACATCAGAGGTAGGGGATAGCCTGTTTCAATTTTAGTAACGTGCAATGTCCATAGATTTATTGAAAGCTAATCCAAGAAAGCACAAGAGATTGAGTTGCTCTTAAAGTTTAATGAACCCCGCTGGTCAAGTAATATTGTTTTCTCATTCTACAGCAACCAAAACAGAGTCTAAAAAGGAGAATGATCATGCAATCAAATAAAAGCATAAGAGATCAGTAGCAACACACTTGTGTGAAAGAGAATAACACAAAATATATTGAAGAGCTCAGTCTCATGGGTCCAGATGAGAGTCTGTTCACTCATGTCCAGAATGCACTCCAGGCAACAACCTGACCTCATGCAGTCCGAGGCAGCCAATACATTAGAATGTGACAAAATGCTCTAATCACAGTGAAGTTAATCAGAAAAAGACACAAATTCAAAACTAGTCCATATGGGAGGTAATTTTATTACAGGGCAACTACAGTATCTACAATTGTCTTCCCAATTGCCTATTTCCTGGGTATTTTAGGCTTCCACAATTATCTCACAAATTCCCACAAATTTGCACTTGTTCCAAAGAAGGTGTAATGTATGCATGTGCTTTATGACAGCAGTTTTAAAGCAGGTCACCTAGGTAGAAACATAGAAACATAGAAATATGACAACAGAAAAAGACTACATGGCCTATCTAGTCTGTCCTTCCATATCAACAACTACAGCAGTCCCCTTTGAAAGTGGAACAGACACTGAGAAAAAGAAAAGTGGAACAGTCACTGAGAAAAATGGTAAAATAATAGTGTTAATGAAAAAGGATAATAATTGTCAAAGTGTACGCGATTTAAAGGTCATTGATGTAAACAGCAGCGTAAATTAAGGGAGGTACTTCTGCTGATGCCCCTTTGATACATAAAGCTGCGAAGGTTTAAACTGAGACCTTGGTACACGATAACATTATGTCCTACTAGTTTCATAAGGTGAATATTCAAGCAGATAGCATTTTTGATAATTCTCTACTAGTAGCTGCTTGATAACGCGACTAAGGGGCATGTTTACTAAAAGCCGCACAATTGCGTGCCGCACAATAGCGCACGGAAACGCAGCACTCAAACGCTCAGAAACGCTCTTAAACGCCCCGCACAAGTGCGCGTGGGCCCCGCACAATTGCGCGCCGCACTAACGCACCCCGCACAAGTACCCGGCCCGCAAATGTCCGATAGAGGCGTGGAAAGGCATTCTGAGGGCGGAGGAAGGCTCCCGAGGGGCGGAGAGACGGGGTCAATGGGCAGGGAAGGGGAGGGGAGAGGCTCCCCGCACATGATCGGGGCCGAATTCACAGGTTAAAAATAGTGCGAGTGAAACACTCACGGTAGAGGGCATTTAAAGGGAAGAGAAACCATTTAGCGTCAGCAATGTACAGGGAAACCGGGGAAACCTGCAAAACGTGAGCAGTGTGATACATGTGCACAGAACAAAAGTGCAAATAAAGATAGAAAAAGACCCAAACAAAAATATTAAAAATAGGAAGGCAGCTGGGGAACCCCGAAATTAATGGGCAAACATAATAAACACACCCAGGAAAGCTCCAAAAAAAATGAAATGAAGGTTGGAAGGGGCTACGGAGGGGAGACCCTTCCAAAAACCATTTCCTTTTTTCTGAGCCTTCCTGGGAGTGTTTGCTATGGTTGCCCATTAATATCACTGTTGCCCAGCTTGGTTATATTTATCCCCAGTTGTTCGTGGTCGGTTGAGGGGTGTATTTGCACTTATGTCACCAGACAAGGTGACGGAGCCCACAGTACAAACGTGCAGAGCAGGGTTTTTGACTCTGTTGGTCAGGTTTCCCACCCCCAGGGACTGCACTATCACTGTGGCCACAATGTGGTGCAGCGGACAGAGGCAGTACCTCTAGGACCAGAGGGTCACAGGTTCAAATCCAAGCTGGGGCTCCTGCCAACCCAGTCCCCATATTTTACCCACCACTAAACAGAGATAGTACAGACACTCCTTTATTGCAGAGAACATAAGCATGGTTCACACACCCATTTTGTACCCAACACCGCACACACACCATAACAATGGGCATTACCGACAGCCGAGTCCCCCAAATGCAGTCCTGGAGTGCCACAACTCAATCAGGTCATATGCTTTTCCAAGATACGGACATGCCAGCATGTTGGCGGTAGGGTACAGGTGGTGGAGGGGGCAGTGGCTGCTAGCCACAGAAGACAGTGGCCGAGCCATGTGCAGGCTGGCACGTCCACTGCAACAGAGGCCCTGTCGGATGTACAGTCATGGACTTCCCAGGGAATTCAGCACATCTGTGGCAACACAGTGGTGCAGTGCACACAGACAGTGTGTGCAGGAACAAAAGGTCACAGGTTCAAAGCCCAGCTGGGGCTACTACCAATCCTGTCCACATATTTTCCCCACAACTAAACCATGTTAGTAAGGGCAATCCTTTATTGCTGGGGACATACGCATTGGTCATACGCCTATCTTTTACACCACCAAGCACAGACACCATGACCAGGGGCATTACCTAGAGCAGAGTCTCACAAATGCAGTCCTGGAGGACCACACACCATTCAGGTTCCATGCTGCCACACATACAAATAACTGTGCTGTATATCTATGCACCACCCCCATGGCATGTAGATATAGCTCATGCATATTCATGAGGGACAGCAGGAAACCCCAACCAGTGTATTGCAAACCTGGACTGGATTTGGGAACCTCTGCCGTACAGCAGCAGCCAACAGGGGCAGACACACCCACACCCACAGGCCCCATTGGCCAATGCCTCCTGGAGAGGCAGGACATTGGGCCCTGCGTGCATCACCCAATACCAGCACTTGCATACCTTAGCAATGTCACCCTACACCTGGGTATATGGTACACAGCTCTCAAACGTTTGCTATGAGTACTGGCAGATAGATATCCCTACGTTACGCACAGTCTGCTGTTTGAGCTCCATCATAACAATCTATCTGATGTCTGCGGTGTGTGCGTCAGGTCTGGCCCCTGACAGTGTTTACCACCCTGGGGAGTGACCCCCAACCGTACTGCATACCATACCCATGCCTGTACTGTGCCCAGGACTGGTGTGGTGGGCAAGGATTCTGAACCCCTCTATAGTAGCACAATGCTGGCATACGTGTGGGAGTGTGTGTCTGTCTATACAGTGTGTGTTGGCTGCAAACACTGTCCACAGCCCACACTGCCAGCACTGTTGCCAGTTTTGGCCTGATGATGTGCATAATGAGCAGCAAGGTACCATGGGTATAGCTCAGACAGGGTGGGCTGGCCAGGATGCATCTGCACAGGGCATAGGGCACTGGCAGGGACATTGTAGTGGCCGTCCACCACCTCCACAGACAGGGTGACCTCTGTATGTGCTGCTGGGCTTTCACTCCACCCTGACTGTGCAGTGATGGCAGCATGGCTAGGCACCCCCATAGTGCTTCATAGCACTTCCCTCATGTGATATATATGGGTCACCTGTTGGGGCCTAGTCACTGATGTATCTGCTTGTGTGTGCTGCCATCCCAGTTGTGGGTGCATGCATTTCCAGTGGGACTAACCAGCAGACTGTTCACAGCTAGTATGTGCCCTGCTGGAGTGCTGTGCAGTGGCTGATGGCTTGATGCAGGGGAATATCAGATGGTGGTGGGGTGCATCCTAGCATATCCAGGCCTACTGTCTGTCTGATATTGTGGTCTGGGTGTGTGTGGGGCTGCTTGGACTGCGCTGTAGGGTGTCTGTTCCCTAACAGAACTGGGATTGATGGTCCACTCTACTGCCATCATTGCAGGGGGGGTGTATAATGGGGGGGATCTGTTGATGGGAGACCCTGTTTGCCAACCTCAGCCGGGGGGGGGGTGGTGGTACATGGCCCACCTGGGGGGTCTGTGGGGGTTCCCCTGACTAAGACAGACAGAGATATCCAAGGTGTTCCTGTAGAAACTACCTATCTCACAGATTACGACTGTTTTGGAGCTCTGCCATGGCCTCTCTCAGCCATGGAGGGTGCTGTGGACCTGGTCCAGGGCGCCTCATCGCACACTCAGGGTGAGCACAGTTCCCGCACAATGTGACTGTGTGTAGCTACTCTGTGCCAGTTAAACACCCGGTCAGTACCTCCTACCTGGCCAAGGTGCTGTGTGGGTGCACACGGACACGTCCCCCTACCAGGCCGGGGAGCTGTTGGGGTGCATTCCCCATCTTGTGTTCATCTGTGGACAGCTGATTTGCATGTGCAGTGCATCATGGGTATGGGTGGCCTAACCCTATCCTGGTTACCACAGCAGACTGTCTGTGTGGTGACATGCAGGCTCTCTGCAGCCAGCCAGGGGCTTGCTGGCAGCTATATAGCTGTAGCCCAATGGTTACTTCACTGCCTGTGGAGCCAGAGGTAATGGGTTCAAGCCCACAGTGGGGTTATTTGATAGGGTTGTCCAAAGCTTTTTTTAGATTTAATGTACATATGTTGCTGCCATCAAACACACCCTCAGTGTACTGTACCCATAAGGTGCCTCTGAGGGTGCTTTATAGGGCGCCCTATAGGGCACCTTATGGTTGCTGTCCATATAAGGTGCACTATACATTATCCTGTGACGCAACATATATGGTGCCCTATAGGGGACATTCTAGGGTGCCTTGGCGGACAGTGAACTTTAACATGTGCCTTATGGGCCGCCTTATGTTAACACGCTTTGTGAGTGCGTTTGCTAGTAGTGATAACTGAAATAAAAATAAATTGCCCCCTACAGCACTCATCCCCATAATATGCACTGCCTCAGTGAGCCTTCTTCATTGGGCACTGTGGGGGATTGAACCCCTGATCCCTGCACCATTGGTCAGTGTCTTAATCATTGTGCTGTGGCTCTGGTCCTGTGCTTGGGCATCAGCGCACTGCCTTATGCCGCCCAAAATTAATATGCCTCCTAAAGCACTTTTACCCATTAAAATTAATGCCTCAGCCAGCCCTTTTTGTTGCACACAATGGGGAATTGAACCCATGGCAGCTGCACCAGCTGTCAGTGTCTTAACCATTGTACTATGACTCTGTTCCTTTGTGTGTGCACATCAGGGCGCCACTTAGCCTTCCCACACACTATTGTGCACGGCGCACAATAGCGCGCCGCGCAAATGTGCGATCGCTTACTCCCGTTTTTTTTCTTTTTTCTGCTTGACCCGCCCACTCCTTATATGGCACAGGCACACTAACGGGGCCCCGCACAATTTCGGAGTTTAGTAAACATACCCCTAAGTTTCTGTAGCGTCTCCAAAGTGTCCGACTGGTTACAAGAAAACAACCTATCCATAAACATAAAGAAAACTGAAGCCCTCATAGTGACAAAAGACCCAGACTTCACACCACCTACACACCTCAACATAGGAACCACACGCATTCAAATACAGCCACAGATAAGATATCTAGGCATTATCATTGACCAAGCTCTAACCCTCAAGCAACAAATTACTAAAACCACCGGAATTATATTCCACAAAGCGAAAACAGTGCAACGTCTCAGACCCCTCCTCGAACCTCAAGACTTCAGGACGGTAATGTAAGCTATGACACTCCCACATCTGGATTACTGCAACATAATCTACCATGGACTATCAGCCACACAGACCAACCCCTCCGAACTGCACTGAACACTACAGCAAGAATCATCCAGAAAGCAAAGAAAAGCGACCACATCACCCCAATTCTAAGAGACCTACACATACTTCCCTTTGAAGCAAGAACTAAATACAAATCCATCCTACTCACCCACAAAGCCATCCACCAAACGCAGAACACCCAGCTTCGCACCCTGCTGTCTCGTCCAGCCCACGGCAAAACTACCAGACAGGCCTCCAGCAACTCCCTCACCGTCCCTCACAAAAGAACCAAATGCTCTCAATGGACATGCAATCGAGCCTTTGAACTTTATGCTCCATCCCTATGGAATTCTCTACCGAGTCACCTCAGAAACAATGCCGATCTACTGTCATTCAGAAAACAGCTAAAAACCATCCTATTCCAAGAATACTTTAAAACAACTCCCACCAAAATGTGCACTAACCCCTGATCTCATCCACCATGAACCTCTGATCGAAAACTGCACTAAACTGTCCAAGTCTAAAGTCTGTCTTATGTCAAAATCATCAATGTTGACTACCTGGTGATGGCCCCACCCTTATACTTAATTATCCCCACCCATGTATGTAACGCCGCTTTGACCCAGTGAAAGGTGGGATATAAATACAGTTAAATAAATAAAAATAAATAAATAAAATAAATAAGATCCTTAGGTCTGTCCTCATATGCTTTATAATGAAGACCACTAATCATTTTAGTAGCCACCCTCTGCACCGACTCCATCCTGTTCACATCCTTTTGAAGGTGCGGTCTCCAGAATTGCACACTATACTCCAAATGAGGTCGCACCAAAGACTTATACAGAGGCATTATCACCTCCTTTTTTCTACTAGCCATTCCTCTCCGTATGCACCCAAGCATCCTTCTAGCTTTTGCCATCGCCTTTTCTACCTGTTTAGCTACTTTAAGATCATCAGACACAACCACACCTAAGTCCCGCTCTTCTTTAGTGGACAAAAGTACTTCACCACCTATACTATATTGCTCCCTTGGATTGCTGCAGCCCAAATGCATGACCTTACATTTTTTAACATTAAATCCCAGCTGCCAAATTCTAGACCATTCTTCAAGCTTAGCTAGATATCTCCTCCTGTTATCTACACCTTCCTGGGCGTCTACTCTATTGCAGATTTTGGTATCATCCGCAAAGAGGCAAACCTTACCTGACAGCCCTTCTGTCTGTTAAAAAGAATCGGACCAAGGTATGGAGGCAAAGTAGCTGCCTATTTTGAGGCTATTTTCTAAAGACACATTGGACCCACGATTCATTTAGGTAGGCTATGCACCGCTATGGTGCATAATCATGCCTGCCAACCCCTAACCCCAGATAATCAATGCCAGAGTCATATGCGGCCCTGGCTTTAAACCGTGCAAATGCCCTTCGAATATCGGGCCCACAGTGCACTATGCAGTTCATGCTGGTTTCATCAACAGAGAAGCTCTCCCACATCATCACCGCAATCAATACAAGCACCGCTCCTACAGACCCTTGCCCAGTGTCATGGATCAAAGCCACCAAATCAAGCTTCATCCAAATCATACACAACATGGTGCACAACTCCCTAACTCAAGGATTCATGCCAAATCAACTAAAGCTCGCCACAGTAAGACCTATCCCAAAGAAAACAACACTCGACAAGAACAACCCAGCAGCATACAGACCAATCTCCAGCATACCCTTTCTGGCAAAAATCATTGAAAAAACAGAACAACACCAACTACAAGAACACATTAACAACCACGCACCACTGGATGACAACCAACACGGCTTTCGCCCCAACCATGGAGTCAAAACATTACTGATTTACCTCTTCGACAGCATTCTCCGACTCATAGACAACACCAAGAATGGAATCATAATGATCTTCATTGACATCTCGTCAGCATTCGACACAGTAGACCAGTGTTTCCCAACCCAGTCCTACGGGGCACACCGGCCAGTCAGGTTTTCGGGATATCCCTAATGACTATGCATGAGATATATATGCATTAGAGATATCCTGCCAACCTGACTGGTTTGTGGCCCTCCAGAGCTGGATTTGGAGACCCCTGCCTTACACCTCTGTCATTTAAGATTGTGAGTGGGCAGGGTGCAGATGTCCTAGACATCGAAAGGGTATATAGAATGTGACACATTCCTCCTCGATTCTCACCACCACCAAAAAGTTGTCTAATAGACAATATTTTGGTGGTGGTGAGAATCGAGGAGGAATGTGTCACATTCTATATACCCTTTCGATGTCTAGGACATCTGCACCTTGCCCACTCACAATCTTAAATGACAGAGGTGTAAGGCAGGGGTCTCCAAATCCAGCCCTGGAGGGCCACAAACCAGTCAGGTTGGCAGGATATCTCTAATGCATATATATCTCATGCATAGTCATTAGGGATATCCCGAAAACCTGACTGGCCGGTGTGCCCCGTAGGACTGGGTTGGGAAACACTGCAGTAGACCACAAAATTCTCCTGGAAAGACTACAAAACATTGAGTTACATGGTCCCACCTTAAAATGGTTCCACTCATACCTAACCGACAGGCAGATACAGGTCAAGGTAGGCCACAACACCTCTCGACACATAAAAGTCCTCCAAGGAGTACCACAAGGATCGGCCCTCTCACCCCTACTATTCAACATCTACATCCAGCCAATATGCGACATCCTGAAAAAGAACAACATTCAATATACAATCTACGCAGATGATATCATGATATACACACCTATCACAGTCGACAACCCGGACTACTCCAAAATAACAAACTGCCTCATACAAATGACAAGATGGTGTCAAAACAACAACCTCTCAATAAACTACAGCAAGACCGAGGCACTAATCATCACTCATAACCCGGAGTTCATCCACCCACCAGACACCAAGATACAAAACACAACCATACCAATAAAATCAGAAGTAAAGTACCTCGGAGTGACCCTGGTCAATGAGCTGAATCTCAAGCCACACGTAAGCAAACCATCAAAAATGCGTACTACAGGATGAGAATCATCAGAAGACTTAAGCCCCTCCTCGCCCCTGAACACTTCCGTATGGCATGCCAGGCACTAATAACCCCCATACTAGACTTCTGCAACCCAATCTACCTTGGCCTAGCAAAACAAACACTCAGACCACTACAACTAGCACAAAACACGGCGGCCCGCATAATAACTGGATCAACAAGACAGGAACACATCACACCCATTCTGAAAGACCTACACTGGCTCCCAATCAGTTCACGCATCAAATACAAAACAATCATAAACATATTTAAGATCAAACAACACACTTCAGCCAACAGCCTACACACCCTCATACAACCAGACACCAGCACACGCCCAAGAAGAAAAACACCCCTAAAGACTTCAGAAAAACACGCAAGGACACCACAGAACGAGCACTCTCCCTGGCTGCCCCAACAATCTGGAACACCCTCCCAGACGATCTGAGAACAACAACGGACCTTAAAGACTTTCGCAAACAGCTGAAGACAACGCTATTCACAGAGCACTATGGACATGTCACATGATCTACTAACTAGCAAGAACAACTAACATACCCCCCTCCTGACCCTCGTATAGAAGAATGTATAACAGCACACGATGTATCATAGCACACAATGTATAGAAGAATGTATAATAGCACACAATGTATTATAGCACACAATGTACATAGCTCCACCTAATCAAACACACAACACATCAGACACACCAAACATGATATACCCTTCACTGCATGAAAACACATGATCACTCCTTTGATTGTTTGCTGTGAAACCGCTTTGATTGTAAGTTAAGGCGGTATAGAAATACTGTTAAATAAATAAATAAATAGATCAGACACCAGGAGACCAGAAGCTGCAGAACTGCTGATGAGTGAAAGTATTAAAGGGAAGGAATGGGTGAGAGAAGGGAAAAGAAGTGAAAGGGGCCAGGAAAGAGAAGAAAGAGGAAAGGTACAGGAAGAATTTAATTTTTTCATTTTAATTTAATTAAAATAGTCTTATATACCACAGAACTGGTTAAAGATCATTCAGTGCAGTTTACAATTTATACTCATAATATTGACATAAATCATATAACAGATATATCCATTAGTAACATGAAAGCTTCACTGAATAGATGTGCCTTTAGTTTTTGTTTTTTTGGGGGGGTTTTCAAAATGGACAAAAATCAAAATCTAATTACATTTCATCCGGAAAGTTGTTCCATAACTAGGGGACCGGCAATTGATAAAGCCATAGCCCAAATCCCAGTTGATTTCACAACTTTCAAAACAAAGAACTTCTAAATGATTGGCTGATTGAGAGTGTAAATATCACATTGGGCAATACTACTGAAATCAGCTTTTCAAACAATTTGGAAATTTGGATTATCCCTAAAAGGGTCTTTTACTATGGGCACTGGCTGGCAGCACATGTTCTGGTCATGTGCTAAAGGTGTGCGGGGACGCGTATTGCCAGCTAGTGCAGCACCATGACAGTGCAGGATGATGCCCATGCTAACTGTGCAACCCACATTAGAGGCACAGGTGGGGACTTAGAGTGGGCGTGGTGAGCTCTGTGCAGTTAGCGTGCAGTGTGAACACAACACGAACTGCATTAGTATGGGTGCCACCTATTGGGGTGGTATTAGGTGAACCTGCACTAATGGAGCATGCACTATGGGACAGGGCACCTCGATAACTGTCGGGAAAATACTTTCCACACCTCCGACAGAAAACGTGATGGTGTTGCATCTAATGCGCCATGGTTTTGGCACTATTGGCACAGTAGGTGCAACACCTCAGTGCCCGTTAGTAAAAGAGTTTTAAAAATTAGCCAACAGACTAAAGTTTATTCTTTAGGCTACCAGAAGTCAATGCAAAGATTGTAAAACTGGGGTAATATGTTTACTCCCACTACAGCCGGTCAACAACTCAGTGGCAGCATTTTGTATGATCTCTACAGCAAGACTTAGGTGTATGTCTACTAAAGTATGATTGGCTTTTAGCTGCAAAAGCTCTGCACTATCTATTGGTGGTGTGCACAGCATTTTCCCAGGAGATATCACGTGGAATTGCAGGGATCATAGTTGGCTAGCACCACAGGTGCATCTTTCGCCACCCAATGAAGTGGCTTTAAGTGTACTCATGATGTCTGCAACTTTGGCGATTATCATGTGATGTTTACATCTGCAGTAATCACACGTAACAAGCACATCCACTCTCCACCTTAATCCCGCCCACTTCCCACCCAAGCTTGCTGCTACCGCGCAAAATGCAGACATTGCAGGAAATTACTGCAATGTCTGCATTTGGCTGACATTAGCTGCTACTGTGGCATGATCATCTCTTGTTATCGTTGCAGTAGCAGCTAACGTACTTTAGTAGACTTATCCCTAAGTAGTCCTAGCTAAAAGGAGTTACAATAGTCCAAACCATTAAGAGCCATGGCTGGAAATACAGTGCAAAAATCATCAGGTTGTAATAAGAAAAATCGCTATCTGTACATAAGGTGCAGTTCAAAAAAGGCCATTCTCACTATCCTTTTTATTTGGTTTGCAAAAGCAATAAATACGTTGTGCAATTTTATTTATTTATTAAACATTTTTATACCGCGCTTTCCAAAGGATCAAGCGCAGTTTACAAAGAACAAAGATATGAATGGTACAAAAAACAAGTACTTATTCAGTTACATGGAACTAGTGGAACTATATACATTGATGGTTCAAATACAAAACATAGAACATATAACAGAGTGAACTATATACAGTAGTAGATGTTAAGGGTTTCTCTAACAGGGCGGTCCAATCAAATAGGTATAGGACATTTGCTGCTCAATTTGTACTGATATGTGAGTGTGATATGTTGTTTTCTGTTTGTGTGTATTAGTTTGTGAACCATAGTGTAGAGTAAAAAGGTGTGGTTTTAGATTTTTGAGGAATGCCTACCACATGCACTTTTCTACTTGTTTTATTTGCCCTATGGATAAATGTAAGGGTAATGGGGTCGGGAGCTCCCTCCATCTCCTGGGCATATTTGTCAGTGAGTGTTCAAACTTCTCTAAAAATACTGCACAGTGAGGACTGATGACTGCGAGAGGGAGATGGATGGAAGATCTCCCATGCTAGATGCAAGGCTCAAGGGACTCAGCCCTAATGACAGGTTGGTGCTGCAGCTCTTGCCCATGGAAATATTGTATTCTTGTGTTGCCATGACAAAGTATTGCGGTACTCTGTTGGATATGGAATTTTTATAGCAGCCATGAATGCTTGGGTTTGTGTGCGCACACAGGAGAGCTGAAGAGGGCCTAACTGGCCTAAGATGTTTGGTCCCAGAAGTGTTCTATGGTCATTTCAATGATATTAGCATTACTGCGCTGTCATAATGTCCCAAATACTATTCTTTTTTAAATATTATGTAAAAATGCAAGCAATTACAGTTGCATCATTTTTCCTAATTTTTATTTTTTGATGCATAATTTAGAATATTTTGGTGCATAATTTCCTGTGGTAAAACAAATGTTCTCCCTACTCATGATTGTATAAACTTCTGTCATATCCCCTCTCAGCTGTCTTTTCTCCAAGCTGAAGAACTCTAACCTGTTTAGCCTATCTGCTTTGTCATTTTTGCCACCCTTCTCTAAATTCTTTCTAGTACCACTATATTCTTTCTGAGATGAAGTGACTAGAACTGCACTCCTTCTCTCAGGGTCCAGCATGTCCCCTTCCTTTCCCTACATCTGCCACCTCTTTCTGCCTGCCTTTGCTGCTTCCTCCTCTCCTCTACTGTTGCTCTTCTTCACTTTTCAAATCTTGCAGAACATCGTGCAGGGCCTTCGGTACATGTGATCTTGCTCCACCCCTGCCATCTCCTGTGAGGCGTACTATATCCCAGCCCTGACTGTCTTCCACTACCCACTATCTACATTCCTGTGCCTATTCAGCTGAGCATGCTTGGCTCAAATCCTGCATCTTTGCAGACTTTTTACACTTCAAATTCATGCTTATCTTTTTCCAGTCAGCCATAGCACTCACTAAATAAGACTATTATGTCCATCTAACACTCTTGCCTCTGAACCTCGTCATCTCTTTACAACTTTCAACTCTCTCCTCAAAGTGCTCCTGCCTCCGACCTCTCCTTTCCTTTCTGCCCAAACCTTGGCTGACTATTTCCATGACAAAATCCACAAGAATGCACTCCAATTCCCCACAATGTCAGCTACTTCCCCTCCTCCCTCTCTTTACACCCAACTTCCCCCGCCTCTGCTACCCTCTCTTCCTTTTCTGTGATATCTGAGGAGGAAACCACACACTTTCTTTCATCCTCCAAACTCACTATCTACTCTTCTGATCCTATTCCCACTTGTCTCCTAACCTCCATCTCCTACACTGTTGTCCCTTCCATCTCTCATAAACAGACAACTTGTCATAGAGCTTTTTCAATTTATGCTCCAACCCTCTGGAACTCACTTCCTGAAAACATACGAATCACCAGCGACCTACGGGACTTTAGGAAAAGCTTGAAAACACATCTCTTCTTGGAGTGCTATGGACCAGAACCCAAAACATCATGCAAAACACACTCACCCCAATAAAATATAAACCTATTTATATCTTACCTACCAATTAATAATAACAACCCTCACAACATATATTAAATAACCATGTAACCAATATTGTTAGTATCCCAATTGCATCCAAGTTTAATACCCTTGTTCTATGTAAAGTTCCATTGTTTTAATTCAATGCAAACTGCTTTGAATATAAGAAAAGTGATATACAAAAATTGTTAAATTAATAAACAACATAAAATATTCTCAACTTATTGCTCTCCACTGCAACTGTCCCTGCAGCCTCCAAGTATGCTTGATCACACCTCTCCTCAAGAAACCCTCAATAGACTCTACCTGTCCTTCTATCAACCTATCTCCCTCCTCCCTTTCATTTATAAACTATTTGAATGTGCGGTTCACTTTCTCTCTTCTCAAACCCTCCTGGATCTTTTACAATCTGACTTTCATCCTTTACATTCTACTGAAACAGCTCTTGCCAAAGTCTCCACTGACCTGTTCCTGGCTAAATCCAAGGGATTTTATTCAATCCTCATCCTTCTTAAACTTTCTGCTGCTCTTGACATTGTTGACCACAACCTTCTCCTTGATACCTTGTCCTCACTTGGTTTTAAGGGCTCTTTGCTATCCTGGTTCTCTTCTTATCTCTCCCATTGCTCTTTCAGTGTTTGTTCTGGTGGATCCTCCTCTACTGCTATTCTGCTCTTAGTTAATGTACCTCAAGAATCTGTCTTGGGTCCACTTCTTTTCTCTCTATATACCCAGTCCCTTGGTGCACTCATCTCTACCCATGGCTTTCTGTACCATCTTTATCTGATGACTCCCAGATCTACCTCTATACATCTGAAATCTCTCTGGCAATCCAGGCCAGGATCTCTGTCTGACTTTCTGACATTGCTCCTTGGATGTCTAACCACTGCTTGAAATACACTATGACCAAAACTGAGCTTCTTATTTTTCTCCTAAATCCTCCTCTCCCTTCCTTCTTTCTCAATCTCTGTGGATAACTCTCTACTCCTCCATGTCTCCTCAGCTCACAACAGTGGGGTCATCTTTGACTCCTCTCTTTACATACATCCAACTGAGCACCCTAGGAATGAACCCTAAAGTTACTGCTTGGGTTGGAAGTTGGTTGAGTGGGAGGTGACAAAGGGTACAGGTAAATGGAGCTCACTCTGAGGAGAAGGGGGTTACCAGTGGTGTGCCCCAGGGATCTGTCCTTGGTGTGATTCTTTTTAATATCTTTGTTAGTGATATAGCAGAAGGGCTGTCGGGAAAGGTTTGCCTCTTTGCGAATGATACCAAAATCTGCAATAGAATAGACATCCAGGAAGGTATAGATAACATGAGCAATGATCTAACTAAGCTTGAAGAATGGTCTAGAATTTGGCAGCTGAAATTTAATGTTAAAAAATGCAGGGTCATGCATTTGGGCTGCAGCAATCCAAGGGAGTGATACAATATAGGGGGTTAAGTACTTCTGTCCACAAAAGAAGAGAGGGACCAAGGCATGATTATGTCTGATGATCTTAAAGTAGCTAAAGAGGTAGAAATGGCAATGGTGGATGGGGCGGAGCCTGATGTCCAGCGGGTAAGACGCTTCGCGTTGAAGCTCCCAAGAGGCCTACTAAGAATCCTGACTTAATACCTATACAAACTTACTATTTCGCTCCGGGCTGACCGGGGTACCTCGGGGGGGATGGCGGCCCATAAACCAGCGCGCTTGGACTTCGGGTCTCCTTCTTCTTCTCACGGAAAACGCTCCAAAACAGAGGTGTCCTCCCCACAGAAGATGGTTCCATTTCGGGAAAACCCCGAAATGCACCTGGAGATTTTAGAAGAAATACGCGGCGTGAAGGAATTGGTGCAGTCCAATGGAGAAGCGCTCCGAGCCCTGCGAGAAGACTTTGGAGTGCTCCAGGACCGACTTGAAAGTCTCTCCTCACGGCAGGACAATATGGCGGGGGTCCTCGACTCGCACGCGGTGCGCTTGGGCAAACTGGACATGGCTGAGCGCCAGATACAGAATCTCCAAAAGGAGTTAGAAGATAGCAATAATCGAGCCCGTCGCAACAATGTTAGGCTCATTGGAATACCGGAGGGGGTGGAAGCGGGAGATATAAGAGAATTTCTGCTCAAAACTCTTCCCTCCTTGCTGAAGATTACTTTTCATGGAGAACTGGAAATCGATCGTGCACACCGTGTTCCTACCCACATGGCGCTTAACCGAACGACCCCCCGGCCTATTATCTTTCGCTTGCTACGATATCAACAAGTGGAACAAATTTTAACTGCTGCCCGGGCGAATCATCATTTGGAATTCGAAGGTCACAAAGTCTCCTTCTTCCCTGATTTGGCAAAGCCTACCGTTGACCGTCGGAAGAAACTCCTTGCTTTTCGCCCTCGACTTCAACAGCTACAGGCCCGCTTTGGCCTGTTGTATCCAGCGAAGCTCCGAGTGACTCTCCACAACCAAACCAGGACCTTCGAAGATCCTGATCTCCTATCAACATTCTTGGACTCCAAAGAAGCAGAGCAGATGCGCTAATCCAAAGTCTTGGACTTTTACTTGCCGGCTCTGTCCGCCATTTTGAAGGGCCCGATGCGGTGGTCATAGTCAAGCACAGAGACTACCTGGACTGTCTTTCTTTCTTTATATGACCCTTTTGTTTTTCGGTCTCCTATCCCTCCATGATGTGTGCCTCGGTCGGATTCGGAGCACGTATAGTCCTACAGGTTATGTGTTTTTTCAATTTCGGCCTTCTCTGGGGTTTCTCCCCACAGACACATGGTCGCCAGTAATTTCTGGGGTTCTGCTTCTTCTCTACCGCACTGCGGGTTTTCTTTTTTAATGTGGGGCGCTTCATTGTATTATATTAGCTTATTTTCTTTTATGTCATGTGTACAGTCAGATACAGTCAATATGAGGGACATTGTGACATTATGTGCGCTATCATGCTTAGAATTTTTAACTTTTTTGAATGGCCTTATGTAAAATCTTATCACTCAACGTCAAAGGCATTAATAGTCCAATCAAAAGAAAGAAAATCCTTAGCTATCTTAGCCATGAGCATGCTGATTTAGTGTTTCTTCAGGAAACGCACCTAAACTCTGCTGAAACACTGAAACTCAATGCTAAGCCTTACATGGTGGCTGCCTATTCTCCCGCCGTCTCTAAACGGTGCGGGGTAGCCATTCTGGTTAAGAAATCTTTGCAAGCTACTGTAATTGATACTAGCGCTGACAAGGAGGGTAGATGGGCCCGTGTACATCTTAAGGTTGGTGATAGTGAATTCACGTGTATTTGCATTTATGCCCCGAATGTAGACAGCCCTGCTTACTATGCAAGTATTGCGCAATTGGCACAGGCCTCTGCCAATACTCCATTAATACTTGGTGGTGATTTTAATCAAGTGTTAGACCCTTTGATAGATAGACAGCCGCCTAGAACTAGTAGTCCACCCAAGAGTCTTCTTGCTACCCTTACAGCTCTGATGCAAGATCTTGCGCTGGTAGATATATGGAGGCTGCTTCACCCCTCCGACTTAGAGTTTACTTTCTTTTCTGCCCCCCATCACTCCCAATCTAGAATAGATTCTTTCTTATTTCCAAAGCACTGATTTCTCAAGTGGACACAGTTAGGACTCATCCTCTCCATATTTCAGATCATGCTGCCATATCTTTATCATTACATGTCACTGCGCGGGACGATTCTCCCGGGCTTGGTTTTTGATAGATCCCTACTGGGTCAAAAAGATTTTCAGGTTGATATCAAGGCCGCTATCCAAGATTATTTTCATTTTAATTCACCCCATGACACAGCGAGCTGGCATGGTGGGAGGGTTTTAAAGCATCTATCCGCGCAACTATAACTAGCTATCAAATTCGGCAGGGGAAACAAAGAAAGCAGCACTTACTGATCCTAGAGCAGCAGATACAAGCTGGGGAGCGCCTCCTCACGTCCCGTACTGACCCATGTATTTACTCCGTTTACAACGCTTGCGTTTTCAATACAATCAGCTTTTGTACACTGCTGCTGTTAAAAATATTGAATCACAACAAGGGCTATACTATCGGGAAAATAACCGTGCTGGCAAATTATTAGCAAATGCCCTAAAAGGTCAAAAAGAAGCCAAGCGTGTTACCGCCCTCCGTCATCCGTCGGGGGGGGCCTGGTCACTAAAGATACAGAAATCTTAGAACTCTTTCGTGATTTTTATACTCGGCTTTATCAATCTGAATGTGATTTTGAGCCAGAAGTATTTGAACGCTTACTTTCAGGGGTACAAAGACCGACCCTATCTGACGAAGATAGAGTGGCCATGGATACACCATTTACTGTATCAGAAATTCATTCTGCTATTAAGAAATGTGCCTCAGGTCGAGCCGCAGGCCCAGACGGTCTCCCTGCTGAATTCTACAAAACCTTTCACGCTGACTTAGCTCCAGTTCTGAAACTTTATTTTTCTGCTCTTGCCGAGGAGGGTTCTCCTTCTGGGTCTTTTTCAATGGCAAATGTAGTAGTCTTTGAGAAAGAGGGGAGAGACCCGCAACTAACAGCTAATTATCGTCCAATTTCCCTCCTAAACGCGGATTATAAAATATTTGCCACCATTCTCTCCACCCGGCTCTCTGATAGGATGTCTACTTTAATACACCCAGATCAATGCGGTTTCATTCCTGGTAGATCAACTGCTGACAATGCTCGGACTTTATGCCATGTACTGACTACCGCAGTTAATCTTGATCACCCATTTGTTGGCCTCTCACTTGATGCTGAAAAGGCCTTTGATCGTTTAGAGTGGCCCTTCCTGTTTGCAGTCCTTCGCTGGTACGGATTCGGGGAAGGTTTTCTCCGCTGTCTCCGCACCATGTACGCACAGCCTACAGCCAGTATCTGTGCCAATGCTTTAAAGTCTCAGCCCTTTCCCCTTCAACGCGGTACTCGCCAGGGATGCCCACTGTCTCCACTTCTTTTCGATCTTGCACTCGAACCCTTGGCTTTACTAATCCGGCAATCGGAGGAGATTCATGGAATCCCTTTCTCCCATAGGGAAATCAAAATTTCAGCGTATGCTGATGATCTTATGCTTTTTTCTCTATAGACTCAGTACCGGCTGTCCTGGAGCAAATTAGTAAATACTCACAACTGTCCGGTTATAAGATAAATTGGACCAAGTCGGTAGCTTTTCCGTTAAATCCTTTGCTTCATCAGGCAGATATGCAACCCTTCCCCTTCTTATGGCAATCTCGCATGGTCAAATACCTCGGGGTTCACTATTGTTCTCCTTTGGAAGACACTATCTCCTTCAATGCCAAAGACTTAACCTCTAAGGTCCGGGCGCTTACTCACCGTTGGACTCCTTTAACACTTACCTGGTGGGGTCGCTTAGACACCATAAAAATGATGATTGTTCCGAAAGTGAATTATATTTTAGAAATGTTGCCCTGTCTCTTACCTCGACGTACATATAAAGATATTGAGGGCCTTCTGACTAGATACTTATGGCACAACAAGGACACCTAGGATAGCGAAACATAAGCTGCAAGCAGCTAAGGAAAATGGGGGTGTCAGATTCCCTGATTTCCTGAAGTACCATCAATCTTTTCTTCTCAAACAAGGCGCTCGTTGGCTGGAAGATCCAGCACCGAGTAGACCTGTGTGGCTAGATATAGAAGAGGACCTTTGCAAACCGATTCCTCTTACTTTTCTCCCTGGTATGACTCTCCCACCAGACTCCCACTATCCACCAATGCTTTTAGACACTTTAGGTGCCTTTAATACTCTTATGCAATCTTTAGACTCCCGACTCTGTCCGTTAGACAGGCTCCCGCTTTGGTACAATACTCGATTTCGAATACAAAATAAGCCGATGGCGTGGAGCCCCTGGTACACCAGGGGCATTTGGATTCCTAACCAGTTGTTCCATGAAGGTCGCTGGAAAACTTTTAGTGAATTGCAAATTGAATTTGGTCTCCCAGCGAAACACTACTTTCAGTTGGTGCAACTTCAGCACTCAGCACTGCCTTCGGGGTGCTAAGGTGCTCCCGCCATCGGCATCCCTACACAAGGTTGGTTGGAGGACTATCCGATCTATCGGTGGTTCACCGGGTGTAGCATCCAATTTTTACAAAACCTTATGTAATGCTATAACTAGAGATACCCCTATAGCGCAGAAAGCATGGGAGAGAGAGAATTACATGTGACCTTGACCCCGGAGCAATGGAGCCTTGTCTGGAGTAAAGTGACACGGGTTTCCCGATCCGCCTCACTCACTCAGACACTCTTCTTTCTAGCCCACGGTGTTTTTACACTCCTGATAGATTAGCCAAATGGAACACTACTCAGGGCAATAGTTGTGGACATGCCATGCGGCCATTGGTTCACTACCTCATGTTATGTATGAATGTCCCGCACTACAGTATTATTGGCGTCGGGTCTGGGGTCGTATTCAGTCTATTTTGCACTTTCAAGAGCCCCTTTCTTGGAGGATAGTGGGACTTCGCTCAGCAGCGGGGATCCCCTCTCTTCCAAAAACGGCTTACTTCCTTTTGGACTTTATGCTTGGCATTGCTATTTCCCTAATTACGAAATACTGGAAAAATAGCTCCCATTTGAGCCCCAATGAATGGTGGAATCATGTCTGTCTCTACAGTAAATATGAACAAATACCTCGTATGTTTGCTTCCCCCATTCAGACTCCTCATCATCGGTCTAAATGGAAGATGCTCAATGACTATGTACATTCTGCTAAATGTTCTCACTGACTGTCTAAACTTGTATATATTTCTGTCCCATGATCATTCTGTATCGTAGATGCTCTTTTGATTGTTTTGATGTATAATCACTGTTGTTTGGAAGCGCTCACATGCTGACATCATCGGCTAGAGAAGAAGCATGGGGGTGGGGGGTAATTGGGTTTACTTTTCCTTATTGTATACTTGTTTTGTCTCCTTTGGTGTGTTGTTTCTTTTGTTTGTTGCAAAATGAAAATAAAAGTTTAAAAAAAAAAAGAAATGGCAATGGTGAAAGCTAGAAGGATACTTGGGTGCTTAGGGAGAGGAATGGCCAGCAAGAGAAAAGAGGTGATAGTGTTTTTGAGTCCTTGGTTTGACCTTATTTGGAGTATTGTTTACAATTCTGGAGACTGCATCTTCAAAAATATATAAACAGGTTGGAGTCAGTGCAGAGGGTGACTACTAAAATGGTTAGTGGTCTTCATTATAAAGTATATGAGGACAGACTTAAGGATCTTAATATGTATACTTTAAAGGAAAGGAGGGATAGAGGTGATATGATTGAGAGGAGACAGGAAAAAAGGGGAAAGTGCAAGAAGCAGCGTGGTAAGTGTAAGGAGGTGCAAGAGATCAGAAGGAACATGGAGTGAATGCAAGGGGAAATGAATTTTACATGGCCAACAAACACAGACTCCCTAATACACTGCCCCATTCTCCTTAACAAAAAGTTTACAACACACACACATTCATCCTGACACATGCCCATACCCACATCTCCCTCCTGACATGCACACCTACACATACTCACCCTGGGCACACTTTTACCCATACTTCCTGCCACACACCCCAACTCATCCACACCTCCTGACAAACATGCCCATGCCCACCTCCACACACCCCTAACACACCTTCATCCATCCTTCCTGATGCAAGCCAATACCAATACCCATACACTCCTGACATACCCTCACCCACCCTTTCTGACACACATACCCAGACCCACACACCCCTGGCACACTCTCACCTACACTTCCCATCATATATGTCCATATCCACACCCACACATACATCGTCCTGTGACATGACAAGCTAAACTTGCCCTTTGGAAATTTAATATACACATATAGGGGGGCGGAGCCAGCTGCAGAGCAAGATGGATGCCTGAGAGCTTAGCTCCGGAGGATCGTTGAAAGAATCCTGCATCCTTTCGGCAATCCAGTGAAACAAATTACCAAACCCTAGAAGTAAATGCTGCTTGGTCATGTCAGGACCCAAATCCCAGCGATTGGACTTTCCTGAAACTCAAAGCATGAGTGCTAAATGTTCAAAGCCAGAGCCCTCGACCCCACAAAAAATGGCAGCCATGTGAGAACGCTCCGAAGGCCTACAAGAACTACTTACCGAAATAAGAACAGTAAAGGACTTGGTAAGAGCCAATGGCAAGTAAGTCGCTGACTGCAATGCAAGTTGATATAATAACCCTAAAAAGCAGCCTGGCTGCCTTAACACTGGGCTCTGACAAAGCCGAAAGTATATTTGCGGCACATGAATATCGCTTCCAACAAGTGGACAAGCACACCAAACAAATTCTGGCACTATAGCATGACTTAGAGGACAGCAATAATAGGTCACGAAGAAACAACATACGAATTCTTGGTATCCCCGAGGGGACTGAGGGTACGAACATCCTCTCTTTCTTGGAAGCTGTGTTACCTAAACAAGCAGGACACATGATTTATTTTTTAAGTCCGGAAAGACTGATATGGTTCAGAGATACCAATAGTTATACTGTATAAGAACACATAGGTTTCTTGACCATAGGGGTTTAGAAAATATGCCTGCAAGCTTTAAGCCCTCTCTGTACTTCTGTTTCAAGCAAGGGCTTCCTTCATTCCTACTCCAAAGACATCATGGAACCCTTTAAGATTGTGTCTGTGAATGTTAAGGGCATTAATAACCCTATAAAACGTTAAAAGATTTTGCTGCATGCGCGTAAAAAGAAAACATACATCCTTTTCCTGCAAGAGATCCATTTAAATGTCTTTGAGTCTCAAAAGTTGAGCACCAATCCGTTTATTTTAACTGCCTTCTCAGCCACCAATCAAAAGTGAAACGGGGTCACTATTTTAATCAGGAAATCAGTTTTCCCGGAGGTGATGCAAACCCAGTCAGATCTGGAAGGTCAATGGGCAAATGTGCTGGTTAAGACTGGACCCTCTGTGCTGGCTTTAATTAATATTTATGCCCCAAATTTGGATGACCCAGAGTTCTTCCATATTCTTGCAAGAGAAGTCACAGACTCCTCTGCACACACATTTATATTGGGTGGAGACTTCAACTTAACTTTAGACCCACTTGTAGACAGGAAACCTTCTCCTAGTCGCTTAAATCCCCCAAAGCGAACACTATATTCTTATCTATGATCCAGGATGCTGGCTTAATAGATATTTAGGGTTTGCAGCATCCTAACGATCAAGAATATACTTTTTTTCACCTCCCTATGGCTCATTATCGCGTATCGACTTCCTTCTTATATCCAAGACACTGCTCTCAACCGTAATTAACTCAGAAATTTATGACGCCCATATCTCAGATCACACCACCATCTCACTGATCCTTCAAAATGCCCAAACCAGTACTCCTCTCCCATGTTGGCATTTTGATAGATCCCTTCTTACCAATCAAGAGGTCTGTGAAACATAAGGGCTGCCATTGTGGACTACTTTCAATTTAATTCCCCTAAATCCACAGCAGACTGGGCTTGGTGGGAAGGATTTAAAGCCTCCATACGGTCCACAATTACCAGTTTTAATATCCGCTTAGCTAAACAAAGTCATGTTGACCTGTCAGCTCTTGACAAACAGATTAAGGCTGGGGAATGCATACTTATCAGACAGGAGAACCCTCAAGATTTTATTCCGATTACAAAGACTAAGGTTCCAAAATAACACTATATTGGCATCTGGAGCCTCTCAGATCATTCATGCCTAACAGGGTAGATTTTACATTGAAGGTAACAGGGCTGGCCACTTGCTCGCTAATTCCTTGAAGACTCACAGAGAGGCATCACGTATTGTGTCGCTGCAGGAAGACTTGACCCAGAGACTGATCATGAAAAATGAGGAAATAGTAGATACCTTCCAGTCATTTTACATGCAATTGTATGCCTCTGAGGTAACCCCTTAGGAAGGTGCCTTTGAATGCTTAACAGCCAATCTACAACACCCCACTTTGTCAGCCAGTGAGGCCGATGCATTCGAAGGGGAGATTTCAATCAAAGATCTGCATACAGTCATCGGGTCCCTGCCACCAGGCAAAGCAGCAGGTCTGACGGACTCCTTATTGAATTTTACAAGGCCTTCTCGAAAGAGCTTGTTCCACTCCTATAACAATACTACTCTTTTCTACTCGAAAAGGACGCTCCTATGGGCTCATTTGCCTCATCCTCTATAGTCATCCTGGAAAAAACAGGCAGAAAATCCCAAATGACAGGCAACTACCACCCAATCTCCCTACTCAACACAGACTACAAAATCTTTGTGTCTGTCTTGGCAAAATGCTTGGCTAATGTGGCCCCCACTTTGATCCACCCAGACCAATGTGGATTTATCACAGGCCATTCAATGGCAGATAATGCTAGACTGTTTTGCCATATATTATCAGAAGTGAGGAGGGACAGCCCTCTGGTCGGGTTGTCATTGGATGTTGAAAAAGCATTTGACTGGCTGGAGTGGCCATTCATGTTCTCTGCCCTTAGGTGGTTCAGAATTGGGGAAGGCTTTCTCAATATGCTCCAGGATGGCATATGCAAAACCGTATGCCAACATAATTGCCAATGCAAATAAGTCTCGAGACTTCCCACTAGGTCCGGGCACTCGCCAAGGCTGCCCCCTCTCCCCGCTCCTATTTAACTTAGCTCTTGAACCACTGACCCTTCTCCTTCGTCGATGCCCCAAAGTGCATGGTATCAACATCTCTGGAATGGAAATTAAACTCTCTGCATATGCAGACGACCTTCTACGGTTCATCACCCCCATATCAACATCAGCTCATGGACCACTACTTACGACTTTCAGGCCATAAAATGAATTGAACTAAATCAACAGCATTCCCATTCAATCATCAGATAACTAGACTAGGTAAAGAGGCTTTTCCATTTGTCTGGGAGCCCAAGACGATTATGTACTTTGGCATATATTATTGCTCTTCCCTCTCTGTGACACAATGAATCTGTGATACTGTCAATCGTCCGCGACTTGACTAACAAATGGACACCACTCTCCTTGTCCTGGTGGGGTCGCCTCAAAATGATAAAGATGACCATTACCCCAAAGGTGAAGTACATGCTTGAAATGCTGCCCTTCTTTATGCCAGATAATTTCTATAAGCAAGTAGAGCGACTGTTAGTTCACTTCCTATGGAAAAACAAGCCATCCAGGATTGCCACAAAAAAATTGCAGAATAGGAAAGAAGCAGAGGGGGGGGGACAACTTTCCAGACATCCAATCATACTATTGTGCATTCCTTTTAAACCAGGGCTCTAAATGGGTGTTAGACCTTCATATCAACTCCATACTCAGTGTTCCAACCAACTACATATCCTCTGCTTGTCTTCTAAGGCACACATTGCTGTGGTTGTGTAAATGCCCTTAGGTTCTTCTCTTTTAATAGTTGCAGAGACCTTCAATGATCATACTAAAATACTACAGTATAACCTATATTTGGTATAGCATTTTCCAGAACAGAGAAGTTTACCTCTAACAAGTGACATAATGCTGGGAGGAGACTCTTCTGGGAGGGTAAATCCAACCCATATATAAACCAATCCCAAAGGTTGTACACTGTCTTTGGCAGCCAGTTATTGCACCATGAGGAGGGAGTAATGCATCTGTCCTTAGAGGGCTGTCCCCAAGCCCTCATTCCATTTGGAGGGAGCCACAAGACCAAAACTGCAAGATGAAAGAGCAGGGTTGGAAGGTATTTTGCATTCAAGCCTACACTAACATTCTCCTGTGGCTGTACAAACCCTGCCATTAACCCTGCTGGTTCAAAAGAAGAGTAGTACAGCTGGTGGTAAAGAAAAGGAGCTACAGAGATTTTATGGGAACCAGCCACTACAGAGAGGAAGGAGAGAAGTAATTAGAAGAACATCTAGCAGGCCAGTGACCACAGAGCCAGAAGCACCTGTAGAGTGGAACATATTTTTGGTTGGAGGAGCCAGACAAACCAATCTCCAGGTCAGCTCCCAAGTTCTCTAGTTGCCGATGCTGTGTTGGACAAAATATTGGTATGGCCATAGCTCCAGTGGCTCACCCCATTCCGCTGCCTATGGTTTGGGGGACCTACCACTACAGAAGCCACCAGCTCCAAGGTCTACTGTGGAAGGAGGGAAGCTTCCCCTTTAGATAATCCGAAAGAGAAAGAGAGTGGGGAGATGAGTAAAGGAGTAAAGTTGCTTGGAATGATTTTCCCACAAAGGAGTAAAGAAAGTAAATTGATTGTGATATATAACAGAGTGAGAAAAGAAAGAATTAAGCAGCTTGTAACATATTTTGAGAGAAAGGAAAAGGAGTTAACTGCTTGCAGTATAGCTTGTTTTTGTTGTTTCTGTCATTTGTATTTTTGCTGTTGTTATCAGTGACCCTAAAGTTCTTTAAGTAAACTCGTTTGTTCAGAACACACATTCTCACCTGAGAAGGGAAGAGGAGTGAGAAGAGTTTTAAGTGCCATGGGCCTCTGAGTGTGCACTGTTACCACTCAAAAAACCTACTAAATTTTCCCAAGAGTAGAGACTAAAAGATTTGACCTCTCTCTGCCAAGGAGTAGATGCAGATGCCGCAAGGGCTATACGCAGGCAAGGGTTACAGCTCTTTCAATCAAGCATCCCACACAGAAATGCCCAAGTCTGTGAATGGAGAAAAGGTGAAACACTCTATTATGTCACACTCCAAAAGGGTCATTTTGTAAACTCATGTGCATATTTGTGCCTTGTTTTATAACATGAAATATGTGCCACCCAAGCTCTGCCCCTATGCACACCCAAACTGAAAGTATGTAAAGATGTCTTACATACTGGGACATGGAACATATGAAGCATGGAACAAACGAAGGGAAGTTGGAGGTGGTCAAGAATGAAATGGAATGTGTACAACTCGATCTGCTGGATGTCAGGCAACTGAAATGGGCTGGCATCAGGCACTTTGGATCTGATGATCACATGGTCTATTAGCTAGAAATGAAAGACAAAGAAAAAATGGTGTTGCATTTATAATTAAGAAAAAACTTGCAAGAACTGTAATGAAAAACAATGCAATCAGTGAACGCTTAAATTCTATTCATCTACAAGGAATGCCCATCAACACAGCTATACAAGTATATGCCCCAACAACAGCTGTAAAAGAGGATGAAGTTGATGACTTCTATGAACAAGTACAAGCTGAAATTGACAGAACATGCAAACAGGATATCCTGATAGTCATGGGTGACTGGAATGCAAACGTTGGCAAAAAAGAAGAAGGTAAAGTGGTTGGAAAATATGGATTTGGCAACAGAAATGAAGCTGGAGAAAGACTGACAGAATTCTGCAAGACCAATGATCTATTCATTTACAACACCTTTTTCCAGCAACACAAGTGGCAACTGTACACATGGATTGAACCCAATGGATTGTACAAAAATCAAATTGACTACATCTGTGGAAGTCAACGATTGAAAAGCTCTATAACATCAACAGACAAAACCTGGAGCTGACTGTAGTACAGATCACTACTAGTATGCAAACTCTAAAGTTGAAAAAGAACAAGTCACTCATGAATGTAGCAAAATATGGCCTTGAGAATATACCACTGGAATTTAAAAACTGCCTACAAAATCATTTTGCAGCTTTAGATACAAATGACAGAGCTCAAGAAGGTTGTGTTGGAGGAAAGTAAGTAATCTCTACAAAAGGTGAAAAAGCAAAAACAGCCAAAATGGATGACCGCAGAATCTCTGAAAATTACCCAGAAATGCGGAGAAGTTAAAGCCAGAGAATAAAGAGAGACAATCGCAGAACTCAACAGGGATTTCCAACGTGCTGCAAGACAAATAAAGGAGTACTACAATAATACATGCAAGGAAATAGAAGCAGAAACTATTAGAGGAAGAACAAGATTGGCTTTCCTAAAGCTATGAGAGTTAAAGAAAAAATTGCAGCCTTGAATTGGAACGTTACAACATGCTCAAGGATCCATGTTGAATGATGCTGAGAAGATCAAGAAAAGGTGGAAAGAATATACAGAGTTTTTATATGATACAGGTCAAGTGGACCAACAGCCGTTTCAACCTCTACCTTGTGATCCGGAACCATTGGTAATGAAAGAAGAAGTCGAAGCAGCATTGAAAGCCTTATCAAAGAACAAAGCACCAGGCATTGATGGCATTCCCACTGAAGTATTACAGCAATCTGATGCAGCTCTTACCATACTTACGAGGCTCTGCCAGGAAATTTGGAAGACAGCACCATGGCCAACTGTCTGGAAAAGATCTGCGTTTATACCAATACTAAAGAAAAGTGATCCAACTGACTGCAGAAATTATCACACATTCGCTCTGATCCCACATGCCAGCAAGATTCTACTGAAGATTATTCAGCAGAGACTACAACCATACCTGGAACGAGAACTGACTGAAGTGCAAGCAGGGTTCAGGAAAGGGTGAGGAACGAGAGACATCATCGCAGATGTGAGATAGATCATATCCCAATACAATATACAATCTGTATATTGATCAAGAAGCAACAGTTCGAACAGATAAAGGAGAAACAGAATGGTTTAAAATCAGCAAAGGTGTACAACAAGGCTGCATACTTTCCCTCTACCTGTTTCATTTATATGCAGAATAAATCATCAGAGAAGCAGGACTATATGAAGACAACAGAGGTGTGAAGATTGGTGGGAGACTCCATCAACAACCTTTGCTATGCTGATGACACCACATTACTGGCTGAAAGTGAAGACAATCTGAAACATTGCTTCTCAAGATCAAGGAACATAATCTTAAAATAGGCCTGCACCATAATGTAAAGAAGACAAGGATCCTGACAACTGGCAAAATCAATAAGTTCATCGTCGATGGAGAAGAAATTGAAATAATGGACAAATTTAACCTACTTGGATCAACTATCAAGAAAGAAACAACAAGCAGTCAAAAATCAGACAACATTTTGCTCTTGGCAGAATGGCTATGAAGGGCCTAGACAAGATTCTCAAGAGCAGAGATGTCTCTATCTCCATAGAGATTCAACTCATTCAAGCCATTGTATTTTCAATAACATCATATGGATGCAAAAGTTGGACAGTGAAAAAGATAAACAGTAAGAAAATTGATGCCTTTGAATTATGGTGCTGGCAACGAATACTGTGTATATTATGGGCTGCCCGAAGAACAAACTGAGATGTCAAAATTTCAACTTTCATACTTTGGACACATCATGCAAAGAGAGAGATCATTAGAGAAAGACATCATGCTTGGCAAGATAGAAGGTCAACACAAAAAGAGGAAGGCCAGCAATGAGATGGATCAATACAATAACACTAGCTATGGGTACTAGTCTGTCAACAATAAGCCGCCTGAGTGTAGACCGAACATAGTTTAGGACAACTATCCAGAGGGTCTCCATGAGTCGTTCACAAATGCACACTGCTAGTACATGGGATCCCTGATAATTGATCCCTTTGGGTAAATGTATGTGCTGATGGTTCTTTGACGTGGTGCAACTGTCAGGACCTTTGGCTTTGCTTCGATGAGAGCTGTTTTTTGCTGGCTGCCTAGTTTGGCTAATGACCAAGCTGGTTCAATCTGGCATCAAGGAGGAGACAGTATCCCCAGAAGGGAAGACAGCATCCCACCCATAAGAAAAAAGGCATCAGAAATCCAGCAGTTTTCTAGCAGAACATGAAACTGGGGGTAGCTTCACTTGCAAGCTCATTTAAGAAAAATAGTGCTGCATTTTACATTTAAGACTTTATAATTATTTTTGCAGCGTTTTTCCCCGCTGTTGAATTTATGTGTTCCTGTTATCTCCTTCAATCTGTCATGTGTGGATCACTTTGATGAGTAATGTACAGTACTTTAGTGCGCTGGATTATAAGTCTTTACCGAATAAAGCAAAATGTAATTGCATTGAACAGACTTTCATTCCTGCATCTAGTAAGTTTTCCCCTTAGGAAACACTGTTAATTAAATTTCAGCTGCTGGTCTGCAAATGAAAATGGAGTTGCCGCAGTTACTTCTCAGGTGAATGAATTAGTAGCTTGCATCGCATGCCAAAGGGTAACCTATTTTTGACACCTGACTCGTGCTTTTGTTATTCTGTTCAGTTCTCTAGGCCCTAAGAGCAGCACTGAGACTAAAAATGTTTTAAGAGTGATAGAAGCAAGGCAATGATTAGAGATTTGCGCATTTTATGTAACAAAAGAGCAAATGGAAAATTCTACTTGGTTTGCCTCCATAGAAATTTCCCCTCTCACAGAGAATGTTGAACTAAACTGCACAAAACATCCCAATGTTTGTAATGCATATTTAGATAAATTCGTTGACATTTTATTGATTTCTGAAGAAATTGTCTTTGGCAAATGTTCATTAAATTTTGTGAAATTTGCATATAAATCTGTATAATCTGTATGTCTCTACCAAAGCGTGATCTAGATGTGACTATTAAAAGGAGGCTGATGATAAATGGCTGTTATAATAAGAGGCTCGGATTAGTTATAGGAAGTTCTTCAGTGATCGACAAGTCATATCTAGTCAGTAAACTTGAAAATCATTTGTTGAATTGATTCAGCTAGTTTATAGTGAAAGGGGGGATTGATCTGGATAGGCATGAGGAATCATTAAGAGTTTGGCAGCTAAGTTTTAATACAAAAACAAGAGTACAGCCTTGCATTTGGGGCACAAAAATTCATGATATAGCAAACAGAGTAAGATCTCAGATGGTGATATTTGCTGATCTCAAGACTGTAAAACAGTATGATAAAGCAGTAGCAAGTGTCAGAAGAAGCTAGGTTGCATAACCAGTAGCTGAATAGTAGATGCCCAGGCAGTGGCAGCTGATCACTGGAGGTATCAAAATCTTCCTATTCTTTCTGACACCCACATCTCACAGCCCACATTCCAAGGGCCTGGCTGCTGATGTTCTCAGTGAAAATTAGGTCCTGTGATTCTACTGTGGCACTACTGTTTTGATAAAAGGGTAGAGGGGGCTGAAAAGAAGGGCAAGCTACAATGACAGGAATTTGAAATTTTGTGAGGTGGACGGATGGAGAGTGAAGAAATAGACTGGTGGCAACAGCATATTTCATGGACACAGGAGGTCATAAAGCCTGGTTTTGTCTAGAGTATTGTGGCTAATTCTGCAAGCCATCTCTCTTAAAGGGACAGAGAAGAGGCAGGCCACAAAAGGGCTATGAAAAGGGTTTAGAGTCTGGCCCATTGGACCTATGAAACAAGATTGTAGAACCTAAACATGTTTATCCTAGAGGAGTGTTTTTCCAGCTGGTCCTTGAGGACTGCCTGGGAGATATTCACAATGAATATGCATGAAATATATTTATTTATTTACATTCTCTTATATACCGCGCTATTCTGCATCAGTGCGGTTTACATTGAACAAACTGAAATTACATTGAACAGGGCATTATAACTTGGAGATAACTATTTTACAGGGAACATGGGCTATGGAGGGTTAAGTGGCTTGCTCAGAATGAAGGCAGAGCATGCCAGCATTTTGTATGCATATTCTTAACAGATAAAACCGAAACCCTGCATGGACAAACAGTCCCTAAGGACAGATTAAGAGCCATGGTGCTAGGTAGTAACCGAGGCAGGCGGACCTGGTGCTTCGGGTCCATTTTCTCCACCCCCATCACCCCCAATCCCCCCAACCCAAAAGAAGACACCACACCAACAGTTCATGGAACATAACTGGTTGCAGCTTTATTAACCTTTTAACAATTTCACAATATGCCAACAGCCTACAACTTCTCAATCGATTAGCGACACCCGGCCCACACCAGCCATACCTTAGCAAAGTGCCTTGCCACCGCTAACGCCATAACTTGCCCCCCCCCCGGCAAGTTACCTAACCCTTCCCCCGACTTCACCATGATATTAGCAAAAGTCGACCAGGGTTTGACCGGGTCATGGGCACCCCGCCCCCGCCCAAGTGTAGCCTGAGGCTCCGGACACCCCCCCCAAGCTGCAACACCCCATAACCCGAACCCCCATAAACATGCGTGGGCGGGTGGGAAGCCGGCACCCCCAAGCAGCCTCCGCCGTGAATGACCACGCAGAGGCTGCCCGCCGGGCCCAACCACCCACCACGCTGACATGCTCCCCCCTGAATGGCTCCCACGCGGCTGCATCCGCCGGGAGCCAATGACTTTAAATTAGCCATGGCCGCGCGCAGGGTCCTCGCACAGGCCGCACACCCGGTTAGGGTCGGCCGCCGGGACCCTGCCCGCGGCCTCATCAGTAACCGAGGCAGGCGGATCTGGTGCTTCGGGTCCATTTTCTCCACCCCCATCACCCCCAATCCCCCCAACCCAACAGAAGACACCACACCAACAGTTCATGGAACATAACTGGTCGCAGCTTTATTAACCTTTTAACAATTTCACAATATGCCAACAGCTTACAACTTCTCAATCGATTAGCAGCACCCGGCCCGCACCAGCCATACCTTAGCAAAGTGCCTTGCCACCGCTAACGCCATAACTTGCCCCCCCGGCAAATTACCTAACCCTTCCCCCGACTTCGCCATGCTATTAGCAAAAGTCGACCAGGGTTTGACCGGGTCAGGGGCACCCCGCCCACGCCCAAGTGTAGCCTGAGGCTCCGGACCCCGGAAACCTCTGGGATCCCGCCACCGGCACAGGTGACAACCTTGTTCCTGTGCCGCCCCCCCCAACGCCAAGCTGCGACCAGTGAGCATCCCAACGAACACCTATTCCAAGGCCTTCCATCAGTCAGAAAGGAACAGAGCCATCCCGACAGGTGACAACTGCCCAATCCCCCATAAAGCCGCGGGCGCAACCCCCACCCGAGAATGCAGCATCGGGAACCCCCAGGTCGGCCAACCCAGCGACCAAATAGAGCAATACGGTTAACCAGCCCCCGCGACCAATGCCGCTGGCCCCAGCATGCAGGCCATGAAACAATTGCAGACCCCTGCAGAAATACTCAAAGCATCTGCAAACCCACCAAATCCTCACGCGCCGCTCAGAGCAGATGCCGGCATGACCCGGAACCAGGGCGATGCCTCCACTGCAGGCCGCCCCGATCAAGCCTTGGCACTGTAGCAAAGGAAGCCGCTGCAACCCGCGGAGTCCACGCTCACCCAGCCATGATACAGCCACCAAAAAACCAGGATAATCCCCAAAGTGGCGTCCACCCGCCCCGCCACAGTTCGCCGTCCTGCATCTTGGACGACGGAGTGACCAATCCTCAACATTCAGCAGGCTACAGGCCCCCACCCGCAAAATAAATAAACAAGGAAACTCCCCAACCCCACCCCACCCCTGCAGCCCTCACAGCCGCACAAATCCCCAACACCCGAGAGCGCCGGCTGCTAGTGCACCATGTGACCTGTGCAGCGACCACAAAGTGAAAAAAGCACAGCGCAAAATGCGTAGGCTCTCCACCCACCAAACGCAGCGCCATCCTAACCACCTCGGGCACCTGAACCTCGGGCACCTGAAACAGGTCACACTTTCACACCCAACACGAAACCCCAGCCACCCCGGGGAGCACCCGCAGGTATCGCCGCACGGCAGCCACCGGGCACGTCACCAAGCCTTCAGCCCACTTAAACGCACGCACGATCATTTCCCCACTGATCGGCCTGAAACTTGCCAAAACATTCCGAACCGCCCCGAAACCCAAACGTGGGGCCGATGAAGCCCCCCATCCCCCTTCAAAACCGAATCCACCAACAACTCCGAAAACGGCAAGACAAAAAACTGCCCAAAACCGGGTGGCCTCAGCCATAAGCAGTCCTGCCGCAAAGAACCATAGCGGCATATCACGCATGAGGGTCCGCCTCGGATCCCGAGGAGAGGGCCAAGCATGCACCCCCCCCTGCAAAAACCTGCAAGTTGCGAATCCCCCAACTAGTGATCCCCACCCCACCACCTTCGCAAAGGTGCAACTGTCCAAACTGCAAACGCACCAAAAACCCCCCACACCCTTAGCAAACACCATATATCCACCAAGCAATGTTGCCGTTTGCCACCCATGCGCGACCAAAATTGCACCACCTAGTCACAACTCCGCGGACACCCAGACCACGGCCCCAGTGATACCGACTCTGCAGAAAACTCAGGCTGTCTCCAAGGCCAGTGCTCCATAAGTTCCCCGGGACCCCTGATCCCTCCTTGTCTGTTCCACAACCAAAGCCCGAAACCGCTCCACCGGAACCAAGAAAGAGCATCGGCAACCTCGGCAAAACAACCAGGGGCATGTCAGGCCTTCTCCGACACCTGCAACTGTAGAGAAGCCATCCCTCCCTCCTCTTAAGACCCGCTATCAGCAAACTCCAGCGGGAGGCAGGATGAAACCACACTGCCCACAGCCGCTATGCCGCAACTGTAGAGACGCCAACACCACCTCCCTCATTAGACCCGCTACCGGCCAACTCCTGCGGGAGGCACGATGGAACACACTGCCGACAGCCGCATTACCGCAACACCATACCATCGCACGGTCACGGAGCCAATCCGGCCAGGACTCCAAAACCGCTCCAGGAAGGAGATATTGGCAGTCAACCCAATACCTACCCAGACTGCGGCCAACCGACCGCGCACCAGGCCCTGCCAAAGTACACTCCCCACCCGGGTCCCCCCGCCGCATCCGTGCAGAGCTGCTACCCCTCACGGGACACCTCCCCCCACATCAAAACCGAGGTCCCGTCGAAATGGGCCAAGAATGGACTCAAGGGCCGCAACTCCGTCCACATGATTCCGCGACCCCAATCAGGTGCTGCGAAATGTACACCCCCCCCCTCGTGAAAACAGCCAACAGCTGCAAAACAACCTACCCCTCGGCATCGCACGGCTCGCAAAAGCAACGAGCCCAGCAACGCTTGCCGCCCCCGCAAAATCACCCTAAAGGACGCCAACACAGGATCCACCAAATCCCCCAAACCGGCAACCTGTTTCTGCAGCAGGTGAGCCGCCCGGTCCGCCGAGTCCAAGTCCACTACCTAAAGGTATTCTCCTCGCTGGACCGACTGTCCTGTCCTCCACCAATGCCCACCGAAGATCCGCGAGAGCTCTGCAAACCCGCTGAACATCTCCAAGCACTCCCCATCGAAGCCGCCCCACAAACCAAAACAACCACTAATGCACCACTCCCACCCCACTGCAGGAAGGTACTAAACATTGAAAACACATACCGGAGACTGAGCAGCACTTAGGCCAACAGTTGTCCAAAACTGCCCCTGGAAAAAGGAAGCCCCTCCAGGAAACGCCGAGGAATGCATCGACAACAGGCGAAAGGCCAAGGCAATCTCAACCTCGTCCAGCAATACGGCCCAACCCGATCCCTTCACCGTCCCCCGTCGCCCAAGCAAAAGACGCATACTCCACTGGACACCACCCATGCGGAAAGCGGTCGGTGACCCACACCCCCCATAGGACAGGCAAACCACAAGGTACCCTGAACCTCCCAGGCTCCTCATTCAGCACCATCTGCCAAAATACCAGGTGGAAAGGGAATTCCGAGTACTAGGCACCACCACCGCGCCCTGCCCTGGAATCACAAATTCAAACGGAAACCGAACCCCCAGTACAATCCTATCCTGCCACCCGGATACTGCGAAAGCCCCCATTACAAAATATACCACGTAACGGAGCCAGAGCCCGACCGCCAAAAGCCGCGGGGCTTGAGGGCCGATCCCCAGGCGCCGGTGACCCATTTTGAACTACGCCAGGAAGTGGAATGCCCTCCACCACAAACCGTGCCAAAGTGCGAGATCAGCCGTCTGGAAATGGGGAGGATGACTGATGGAACCTCCCACACGCGTCACCAACCCCCCCCCCCCCCCCGCTCTGGCTGACCGCTGGAAACAGGTCGAGAACGAGTGAAAGGAACAAACCGCCACCACCACCCGCATCGCCCTGACAAACGCCACCACTACCCGCATTGTCCAGCCCCTCCCCCCGGCCGCCCCGCATCCTACACCCGCCCTCGCGGACAATCAGGTCAGCCATAGGTGAATATATCTTGAGTGCCCCAAGATAACCTGCAGTCCCCTTCCAACTTGCCCCCAACCTTCTAACACAGCGCCACCACGCCCCCCCCCACCGATCGGCCGGGACGCCTCCAATACAGAAACCGCGCATGCCAAAAGCAGCCAAGAGGGCAAGGCACTGAAAGAATCGAGACAATTCACAACCCCGCACGCCACCTTCGCAACCCACCCCGTCTTCGCATCCACCGCTCTCTATGCAAGGCTCGCCCTCGAGTGGCTCCAGCCGACCGACAGCCAATGTGGCGTCGAAGTCGCTCCGACACCCCCTCCCACCAGACCACGCGGAGGCTGCCCGCTGGGCCCAACCACCCACCACGCTGACATGCTCCCCCCTGATTTGCTCCCGCGCGGCTGCATCCGCCGGGAGCCAATGACTTTAAATTAGCCATGGCTGCGCGCAGGGTCCTCGCACCAGCCGCGCGCCCGGTTAGGGTCGGCCGCCGGGACCCTGCCCGCGGCCACATCAGTTTTACAATAAAGGGTCACTGTAAGAGTCTAATGGGCTCATTTTAAAAGTGATTTGGATGTCCAAAGATGTGCCTGTGGACTTCAAAACTTCAAAATACACAAAAATGACTTATCTCACATCCACAGTAGTCCAGAAGATTATTTTCAAATGCTTACAATAGTCCAAAATACACAAAATAGCTTATCTCGTGATGCACGATAATCTAAAAAATTAGGGAAAAAGAATTTTTTGGATTATCGTGCATCACGAGATAAGTTATTTTGTGTATTTTGGACTATTGTAAGCATTTGAAAATAATCTTCTGGACTATTGTGGATGTGAGATAAGTCATTTTTGTGAATTTTGAAGTGTTGGAGTATTGTAAGTATTTTATCATCCATTATGACTTTTTCAATATATGAGAAGATTTCACAATAGCTCAGCAACTGTTTGACACTTTGGTAGGTCGTTGATGCTATTTGGCACGGCTCTGCCGAGTTGTTGGCAGTAAGCCTTGATGGTGTCGGGAAGTCTGAGACCAGCCACGTGTCTGAAGAACAGTTTTTGCTGTGAGAAGTTTTGTGCATGGTGGGGTAAAGTTTTTGGAGCGATAAAGTTTACAAACAGTTACGATGGTTTATTCTTCTGGCAGTCCATGGTTTACGCAGTATTCACTGCCAGCACCATAATTCAAAGGCATCAATTTTCTTCCTGTCTATCTTTTTCACTGTCCAGCTTTTGCATCCATATGATGTTATTGAAAATACCATGGCTTGAATGAGTCAAATCTTTGTATGGAGAGAGACATCTCTGCTCTTGAGAATCTTGTCTAGGTCTTTCATAGCTATTCTTCCAAGAGCAATACGTCATCGGATTTCTTGACTGCTTGTTACTTCTTTATTGGTAGTTGATCCAAGTAGGTTAAAGTTGTCCACAATTTCAATTTCTTCTCCTTCAACGATGAACTTATTAATTTTGTCAGTTGTCATGATCTTTGTCTTCTTTACAATAAGGTGCAGGCCCATTTTAAAACTATGTTCCTTGATCATGAGAAGCAAGTGTTTCAGATCATCTTCAGCTTCAGCCAGTAATGTGGTATCATCAGCATAGCGAAGGTTTTGATGAGTCTTCCACCAATCTTCACACCTCTATTATCTTCATACAATCCTGCTTCTCTGATGATTTGTTCTGCATGTAAATTAAACAGGTAGGGAGAAAGTATGCAGCCTTGTCATACACCTTTGCTGATTTTAAACCATTCTGTTTCTCTTTGTTATTTATTTATTTATTTATTTAACAATTCTTTTATACCGCGCTATTACAATCAGTGCGGTGTACAATGAACAAGAACATACTACAATGCATACAAGTAACATTGAGTTTTACATTAAACAGGGAACTTCAACAATAGGACAACCGGGGGAACTATGTACAGATTAACTTAATGTACTATGTACAGATTAACTTAATGTTATATATACAGTAATATATAACATTTGTTATATAATAATTTGTTCCGTTCAAACTGTTGCTTCATGATCAATATACAGATTGTGCAAGAGTATGATCAGGTGTTCTGGTATACCCATGCTTCTTAATGTGGCCCAGAGTTTCTCATGGTTTACACAGTCAAAAGCCTTGCTGTAGTCAATAAAGCACAAATAGATATCCTTTTGGTATTCTTCAGTCTTTTCAAGGATCCATCTCACATCCGCGATGATGTCTCTCGTTCCTCACACTTTCCTGAACCCTACTTGCACTTCAGGTAGTTCTTGTTTCAGGTATGGTTGTAGTCTCTGTTGAATAATCTTCAGTAGAATCTTGCTGGAATGTGGGATCAGAGCGATTGTGTGATAGTTTCCACAGTCAGTTGGATCGCCTTTCTTTAATATTGTTACAAACACAGATCTTTTCACAGAACATGCAAACAGGATATCCTGATAGTCATGGATAACTGGAATGAAAAAGCTGGCAACAAAGAAGTGGCAACAAAGTGGTTGGAAAATATGGACTTTGCAACAGAAATGAAGCTGGAGAAAGACTAATAGAATTTTGCAAGGCCAACGATCTTTTCATTTCCAACACATTCTTCCAGCAACACAAGCAGCGACTTTTCACATGGACTTCACCCAATGGATTGTACAAAAATCAAATTGACTATATCTATGTAAGTCAACAATGGAAAAGCTCTATAACATCAACAAAGACAAAACCTGGAGCTGACTGTGGTACAGATCACTAACTACTAGTATGCAGACTCAAGCTAAAGTTGAAAAAGAGCAAGCCACTCATGAATGTAGCAAAATACGACCTTGAGAATATACCATTGGAATTTAAAGACTGCCTGCAAAATCAGTATGCTGCTTTAGATACAAATGACTGAGCTCCAGAAGAGTTATGGAATGACATCAAGAAGTTTGTGATGGTAGAAGGCGAGAAGTCTCTACAAAAGGTGAAAAAGCAAAAACAACCAAAATGGATGACAGAAGAAACTCTGAAAATTGTCCAGAATAGCAGAGAAGCTAAAGTCAGAGGAGAAAGAAAGACAATCGCAGAACTCAACAGAGATTTCCAACTTGCAGCAAGGCAGGACAAGGAAAAGTACTACAATGACACATGCAAGGAAATAGAAGCAGGAACTATTAGAGGAAGAACAAGATTAGCTTTCCTAAAGCTACAAGAGTTAAAGAAAAAGTTCCAGCCTCGAAGTGGAATGTTACAAGATGCTCATGGTTCTATGTTTAATGATGCTGAGAAGATCAAGAAAAGGTGGAAGGAATATACAGAGTTTTTATATGATAAAATCAAGTGGAGCAACAGCTGTTTCCACCTGTACATTATGATCTGGAACCATTGGTGATGAAAGAAGAAGTCGCAGCAGCATTGAAAACCTTATCGGCAGTATTAGTGACCACATAAATGCTTTTTAATTTTTAGGACTTATACATTTAAAGTTATGTGTTTTTAATTATTATGAGGGTAATTGTTTTAATGTATTTTTCATGCATATGCAACCATGTGTACAGCTAAAATGGCCTGTTATAAAATTCCGGCTGATATAAAAGTACACGAGCTAATCTGATGGTAAGTACATTGCTGGTAGATGTATACAAGGGCAGAGCACAGATGGAGTTCACAAGTACTAGTATAGATTATAAAATATGTTAATCTACATGTGCATATAAATGATCTAGGCATGGCCATTGCCACTTGCTCGTGAGGTGTAAATGTCCATGCCTACAAGGTAAGCATGCTTGTGCCACTTATGCTAGTATTTTATAAACACATATAGGCGCCTATGTGCCCAGGACTGGCCCGACCATTGTGTGGGAATGTTGCCAGCACATGGCCCCACACCTCAGGAGGCCCCACACCTGCCTGCAGGCTTCAAAGGGAACTTGTGAGGCCCGAAGCCTAGCGCTCCAGTTCACCTCTGCACAGCAGCAGGTATGAACAGTGTTTTCCTTCACTCTCATGGATGTGATAACTGACAGCCCGCTGGCGCACTGAGCCCATAGAGATCAAACAGGGGTATTTCCTGTCTTGTGCAGAGGTGAGCTGGAGCATCAGGCCTCGAGCCTCACCAGCTCCCTCTGAAGCAGGTCAGGTAGGCATGGGGCCCACTGATGTGCGGGGCCATGCGCAGGCAACATTCCCTCACAATGGTCGGGCCAGCCCTGGACACATAGGTGCCTATATGTGTTTGTTTGTGTATCTGTGTTGGGGAGGGGGGCTCTGGAACTTGAAGAGGACTGGTACTGGGGACTAGAACAGGATATAGGCCTATATTGGAAATGGAGAGACTATGACTGAAAGGGAGATAATGCTGGGGGGAGGGCTGGACTGGAAAAGGGCTGATGCTGAGGAATGGAGGGACTGGAAGCAAGTTGATGCTGGGAGGGACTGGAGGGGACTGATACTGCGGGGATCTAGAAATGGAAATGGGATGATGCTGGAGAATGGGGAGACTGGGATTGGAAGAGAGGGACTGATACTGGGGAGGCTAGGACTGAAAATGAGCTTATACTGAGGGATGGAGAGCCTGGGATTGGAAGGGAGATGATGCTGAGAGGGAATGGACTGGAGGAGGACTGATACTGGGGGTTAGAACTAGAAATGAGCTGATGCTGGGGGATGGAGATAATGAGATTGGAAGGGGGCGGATGCTGAGAGGGGTTGGAACTATAAGGGAGCTGATGCTGGGGGAGGACTAGAAGGGGGTAGAGCTGGAGCTGGGGGGGGGGGGAAAGAAACTGGGGAGTGAGGATAGAAAGAGGAACAGATATTTTGCCTGGGAGGGAAGAAAAAAGATCATACAGGGGGAAGAGTTGAAAGAGAGAGGCATACGATTGAATGCTGGGGTAAGAAGGAGGAAAGAGAGAGTTAATGAATATCTAAGAAGGAAGTAATTGGGTGGCGGAAGGGATGTAGGAGGCACAGAGGGGAATAAGAGGCTAGCAAAGGAGTGAGATGAGAAATGGAGGAGCTAAGCTGGAATCTTGCTAGGTGAAAAGTCTAAAGGGGATTGAGGACAGAGAGTTGCAATTGAGTGGATTAATGAGTAAAGAAAGAAATGTAGAAAAAAACAAAAATCAAAAGATCAGTATGTCAGAGGTGACAGAAAATGGAAAAAAATATGGTATCCTTTCTTTATCCTCACTGTGCATGCAAATGGTTTTTGGACTAGGTTTCAAAGGTTAAAACACTCTTCTTCAGGTCAGAATGGTATAAGCAGCAGACAAAAATACCATAATATATAAGTGAATCATTAAAACATTTGATTGACAGGCTGAGCGGAGGGGGCAAGAAGTGGGAGTAATGGATGGCTAATCAGAGGTAGACCAGGATGAAAATGTTTATAGTTTAGAATGTGATAGAAAGCCCATACCTAAATACTGCCTGGTCCAATTGAAAGTGTCTTATCATCGTCATTTCAAAAGTTTTACAATCTTGGATTGATTTAAATATCCCTTTTTGGACATTCAGCATCACATCGGTGATGCTGAGTTCTGGACCAGTGAAATGCTCCACAGCAGCAGAAGCAACAGAAGTTATACCTTGGTCTGTTCTGTGCTGGGTTATCAGATGTCTGTGTGAATTTATTCTGGTCTTTAACATTTGACTTGTCTCTCCGATATAGCATCCATTTGTACATTTCTGCATTGAATAATAAAGACCACTTTAGAGGAAGAGTCTGAGTAGGATCTCTTTATTGTGAATGTTTCTCATGGGGTAGTTTCTCAAAATGGGTTAGTTTTGCACATACTATGGCAGTCATGAACCTCACTTCTAAGCCAGAGTATGTGGAATAGAATCTTAATCTCTCATAATATTTGCATCGTGCCAAAGAGAGCCTCCTGCTGGAGTTCATAGGATGTAACATGTATGGGTAGTTTGTCAAGATGTGCTTGGAAATTCTTCTTTATCAGGCCTGTGACTATATCTTTCTGCCACATTTTCTTGGTCTCTGACTGCATTTCTTTTCTTTTTTTAAATTATATATTTATTGAATTTCAACTTATTCAGTACAATAAGCGACAGGAAATATGAAAGAAACAAATCAGTACATAAAATATACCAAAAAAACCATTCCTTCAGTCATGGATTCTGGAGACACAGATTACATAAAAGTCCACTTTATGGAGGAGAGAAGAAATCACTAAGAAAGAAAAAAGAAATTATCTAAAGGAAAAAAGAAGTCAAGCCCCTGATGCCTTACAAAAAACATACAACCCTTATTTACACAAACCCATCATCCCAAATGAGACTCATGATTTTTTAGAAAAACTTCCAAATGAGCTGATTCTAGAAAACCATAACGTTTCCCACGATGTTCTACTACACACTTGCATGGGAACTTCAGAAAAAAGGTAGCCCCCAATGCCATGGTACGTTCTTTCAACTCCAAAAAAGCTTTACGGCGATTCTGGGTTATACGAGAAACATCTGGGAATATGGTAATCTTCTGCCCACAAAGACACACATCTTTTTGTGAAAAATATGCTTTCAATACAGAGTTCTTGTCCAATTCTGTAGCAAATGTTACTACTAAAGTTGCACGAGCTGAGATATTATCAGAAGAGGACTCAAGAAATTCTGAAATATCCAAGCTAACAGGTGAAAGCAATTGAACAGGTTCATACCCCGCCACATTTCCCTCTATTTTCTTTTTAAACCTAGGAATATAGTACAAATTCGCAACCTTAATAATTTCAGGTTGTTCAAATTTTAACACTTCTTTCAAATACTTATGAAATAAAATAAGGGGGGAAAGATAGTGTGTTACTGGAAAATTTAAGCACCTCAGGTTTTTAGACCGAGATGCGTTCTCTAACACCTCAAGCTGTCTATGAAAATACAAACTATCCTTAACTTAAGCAGCCGAAACTGCTTGTACAGAACCTATTACTTCCTCCACCTGCAACAAACGTTTATCCTGCACCACATATTGAGCATCATATTCAGCAAATTTTGCAACTGAGTCCCGAGTAAATTCTTCAATTTGACCCAGAGTACCTGTTAGAGCAGATTCAGTACGGGTAACAACTGCCCATATATCCTTTAAGGTCACTTCCTGAAGGGGCGGAGAAGAAACAACCACACTTCCCAGCGCCGACGGGATATGAATCACTTTAGGCAGTGGTAATTGTTTGATATCTGAGCAGGCCTGATCCGACACTCCAGCAGAAAGCCCAACGGTATCAGAAAGGAGAGAGGGAACTCCCAAAACTTCCTCCCGAACCGTAACCTGATCCGACGATGAGAGGGGAAGGGTAAAACCCCCAATAGGAGAAGAGGCTAGGGGTGAGGAGGTACTCACTGAAGCCGAAAGTTCTAAGCTGCGATCTTCCACCACCTGACGAATCACATGCTTATCCAAAGGGCCCTCGGTCTTTGAGGCCTTCATAGCAGCAGCAGCCGGCACACACTTCTTCCTTCTTTTTCCCATAACAGAGAGAACCTCTCACACCTAATCCTCAAAGCTCCTCAAACGCTCCGAAGGGGCTCCAAAGGGGCGTGTCCTGCCCCTTTGGCCATGCCCCTTCGGGCACACGCCCGAGGGATGCACCCACGGCCGCGTCCCGGGGTACAGCCCGATTTAAATAGGCTGAGCAGACAACGGCAAGCAGCGTCCAAACCCGCAGGTGATGTAAGGCAGCTGGGCAGGGTCAGACTCCACTCCTCAGCAATCCCGCGGTACAGCCCGAGTTAAATAGGCTGAGCAGACAGCGGCAAGCAGCGTCCAAACCCGCAGGTGATGTAAGGCAGCTGGGCAGGGTCAGGCTCCACTCCTCCTCTGACTGCATTTCTTGATACTTCAAGATCTTCTCCCTCTCCATGTGATTCACAGAATAATCACTTGGTACCGACACTTCTATTATCAATGCCGTTCTGGTATTTTTCTCCTTTACCACTATGTCAGGTTTCCTGGCATCCAGTTTCTTATCCGTCAGAATGGGAATGTCCCAGGTGATCATAACCTCTTCATTCTCTGTTATTCTTTTAGGGTCATGATCCCAGTGCTTTTCAGGGACAGTGGAGGAGGCGTGTTATTTTGTTGTGCCTTTCTGTATAGAAATTTTCCACCATCAGAACTTCACAGCCTGCTATTAGGTGAGTCACTGTTTCCAGCTTTTTCTTACAGAATCAGCATATGTCTGTTGTGCCTGTTTTTTCAATACTCGCCATAAACCATCTCATCCGTAATCCACTGTCCTGGGCTGCAACTATCAGTCTTTCATCCTTCGGTTTCAGTCTACCTCTCCTCAACCATTCATTTGTCGTTCTTGATCTACAAAAGGTTGTTGGAGTAACACTCTGTATTTTCCACTTGTATTTGTGGCATTTGCCACTTGTTTTTCCTCGCCTGCTGATCTAATTCTTTGAAGAGCTTTTTCTTCTTGTTTTGCAAATTCTGTTACTTCCTTTCCCATGCATGCCTGTGGATTCTCACTCATTCCTTCTAATCGTTGGAATGCTTGTCCAAGTTTGATGATGGCGACAGA